>OY725323.1:22700346-23950346 GCA_963242795.1 Inga leiocalycina
ATCGATCTCACCCATCGCCCAACACCTCCCACGGCCGCCCATCGCCCAACGAGATCTCACCCACGGCCGTTGATCGATTCCAGATTTAACCACTGCCTAACACCCCCTCCCACCAACAAGTGCCAATCTCCAATCGTCTCCTCTCACCACCGAAAACGCCCATCAACACACTCCCAAGAGAGTCTCCTACTCCCATCTGCTCGATGATAGAAAAGTGACACCGACAACTACATCTCGCCCATAAGAAGAAAGTAAAATTGTTAATATAGAATACGGTCTTGTTAATAAAAATAAATGAGTTGTTATTAGCCCTGAAACTTGTTAATTTTGAAAAAAGAAAGTAAAGTTGTTAATATATAATACGGTGTTGTTAATAAAGAGATCAGTGTTGTTATTGGCCCTGAAACTTGTTAATTGTGAAAGAAGAGAATCGTTAATATAGAATACGGTGTTGTTAAGAAAGAGAGAGTTGTTGTTATTGGTCTTAAACTTATTAATTGTGAAAGAAGAAAGTGGAGTTGTTAATGTAGAATACGGTATTGTTAATAAAGAGATATGTGCTATTATTGGCCTTGAAATTGGTTAATTGTGAAAGAATTGTTAATAAAGAGATATATGCTATTATTGGCCTTGAAATTTGTTAATTGTGAAAGAAGAAAGTGGAGTTATTAATATATAATACAATATTGTTAATTAAAAATGAGGTGTTGCTATTCCGAGCTAAGAGATGGGGATAGCTGAAGGGCACATTCATCTTTTCGCCGAGATTTCAAAATCCCAAATTACTCCTCCGTACTGACACAGTACTAACTTGCCATTTTTGAATTTCACCACACTGATTTGGAATTTACTTATTTTGAAAGTATTTAACTGGGAATTTCCCTTTTGTTTTGACGTAAAATACCATTTCACTAATATTCCAATTAGTGGTCGACAGCTGTCCGGATTAAAAAGATATCATGACCACCTTTTTGCAGTGGATCTCTACTCTCCGATTAGTTTAATCCCATTTGTCATAGATATTTTCTTCTCTCTCCCGGGCGTTGCAGTTTCTATGGCCCCACTAGTAATGCCCTTGTTGAGTCGCCGTTCAATGCACCAATGAGGTCCATTGAACCGAAACACGCACGAAAACAAAGAATCAATTCGATGCACAAGTTTCTTAGAGGAAGCTGAAAGTCATTTCGCCCTGGCTCTTTCATTTCGGATTTTGATTTGGAAATAGCGCTTGTCACTTCCAGAAGAATAGCCACTTTTGATCTCTCCCATCGAAACTTGGTTAAAATCAGGCATTCAGGCTATTTTATGGAAGGTAGAGATAATTTTCTTCTTCTTTTTAGATCAAATTGTCGGTTTCGACCTTTCCAATGGCTTCCGTAGTTCGTCGGCTGACGACCTATTTTGCTAGGTGTTTCGGTTTTGTTCATCAGAATTGCTATGTTTTGTTTAAATCTGATTCTGCATCTTGTATTACGTATCGTCTATATCATGTATTTTGATTTGAATTATAAAATAAATAATTCTCCTCGTCTTGCTCGTTCTCTTCGTCTCCGCAGATCGCCGGTGTGCTTCGTATATCGTCGTTACATATACGGCGGCTTGATTTTCTCAATATCCTCCGGCGATGATTTCGTACTTCGTAAGCTATCTAATTAAGCTAATTGTATGCAGGAAAATGCTGGTGACTGATGATTCACTGATCCGTACTTGTGAAGAAATGCCAGGGAGAAATATTAGGATTCCTGATTTTTGATTTTTCACCAGGTAACAATACATACATTCTTCTCCTTGTTACAGAGTGTTGCTTATTTTTCTTTTTTATTGCTGCGATTTTATCCGATGAAGTGTGTGTTTTTGTTTTTGAAAACTTGATAAATTAATTGTTTAGCTGTCAGTTTTTCCTTTTTTTCCTTTTTGTGTTTGAATATTTGGCGGGCTTTTCTTTGGAAACAGAACTTATTATTTCACCGCAAGAAAAGTGTCCTGACTGTCATATAAATTATTTTGATTTTCTTGGTTTGAGCTCAGGAGTTGTTTAGTGCCACTTTCTTTCAATTTATAGAATGCTATTGGGATGAAGAAGGCTCAGTTTTAATTTGGACCTTATAAATTAAACTTAAGATGTTTTAATTTGACGCAACTCGAAAATGATGTGATTAGGGTTTGCGTTTGTCTTCTTCGGGCCTCCCTATATCAAGATGCTTTAATTTAAGAAAAAATTTGCAAACATGAATCTGAAATACGAGTACAAGATGCTCATCCATGAGATAAAACACTGCAAGTTTGTTTGATTTATTTATATTAATGTAATCAACTGATTACTGTTTGCAGTTAGCGGGAACTGACACGATTAGGGTTATTTTCCCCCCTCCTGGATCAAGATGTAGAATAGGGAGAGAGAGATTTTTGTTTTTTTTTGGGGCCAAAAGGAAGGGGTTTTATTTTTTTTTTTGATCCCTTGAAAACTATACGTTTTTATGAATATCAATGAGAATTGAACTTTTTTTTTTGACAAAAAAAAAAAACTTTAGAAGTTACAAATATCAACTTTATTCCATATGCCATGTGAGCTTATCAACTAATTAATTAATGAGCTTGAACCAGCTGAACACCCCAAAAGCCAAATTAAAAAAAAAAAAATCACGCCACTTTTTGTGAATTTAAATTTGATTTGTGATGAGTTTGGGTCCCACTTGGACAAAATTTTCATTTTTCTTTATCAAAGATATACCTCAACTTGTTCATCAAGAGACTAAAGCTATTCCTCAAGTTGGCCACCTTAACTTAATCATCATGCCTTGTTAGTTGCACTACCCCCATTAACCGTTGCCACGTTATAGGGTGTGTTTGGATTGACGATTGGATAAGTGATTTATTTTTATTTAGATTTATAAAATCTTAAAATTGAAAAAAAGTTAGATTGGGTAAAATGATGAGTGTTTGGATTGGCGATTGAATAAGTAACTTATGTAAAAGTGAATGATGTTTGGTTTGGCCTTTGCATAAGTGGCTTTTGTATTATTTAAGAGAAAAAATTGTAAAAATTATGAAAAATGAGAAAATAAAGGGGTAATTGTGAAAAAAGATCTCATTGGCAACTTAATTGCCAAATAGGACCTGGGAAGATATCTACACATAGAGGGATTTTTTCACAATTTTCTCAAAAATTAACTTTGAAAATTTAACAATGGTACAATTTTAAATAAAATTATATCAAACTCTAATTTAAATATTAAATCCTAACTCATATTTTCATATAGCTCAAAATCTAACAAAATAAATCGATTAAAACCTTAATAATGCCTCCAATAATCCAAATAAATTATTTAAACTAAATTTAATGGGTAAAAACACCATATAGAAACTAATTTATGACATGTTTATAAAAAAGCTGATTATAAAATCATAAAACAACTAAATAATAAATTTAAACTGATTAAAATTAATTATTAATTATTCTCTACATTTCTACAGTCATATATTGACAAAACTCAAAACTTGCCTAAACTCTTATTCCAAAGTATTCTTTAATTAACAGAAGATTCTTATATAAAGAAAGAGAAAATTATTTAAAACATTTTTTTATAAAAGAAGTTTTGTGATTAGAAGTGATTTTGAGTATCTCATTGATCCCCAAAGATATAAAAATACTCATATCAATATTATTTTATACACACACATGCACATAAGCTCCATTTTGAGGCTTTTGACTTTTTTTAACTTTTGATTTTTTTTACCTTAAATCCCATCGCTTAACCAAACATCTCATTTGACCAAAACACTATTCAAGCCCAATTACTACACTATTCAAATCCAATTGCTGGACAAATCATCCAAACAAACACGCTCATAGTTGTAGTCACTTGCCGCCTTAACTCATGTACCATTACATCCATAAGCATTTTGAACTCACAATCTGATACTTAGGAAAGATTAAGAAAGGTGTTTAATGTCATTGGGTTTAAAAAATGGGACAATAATAATTTTTTTATTAAATTCGAGGCACTAAATTAAAAGTTTTGAAAATAAAAGGACAAAAAGGATATCAAATTCTTTTCCTATGAGAATTTTTTTAAGAAAATTCGGACAATAAAATTTTAACTACTGGGAATACATTGAATAAGAGTTTTATTTTTCTGACAATAATGTAAACCTTATACATAATGCAGGGATTGTTTAGAAATTCTGGTGATTGATGTTTAATGATGACCGTAATATAAATCATTTTAGTTGCATAAGCTCATATGATTTTTAAATAGTAATCAAACAATACAATAGGTGTATGTGGTGTGTATTAAATTAAAATCATATTATTTATGAATCATGAAAAGTGTAACACATCTCTCAAATTCTATACATTATATAAAAGAACATCTAGATATGTATAATGAAGGAAAATAAAACTATTTTCCCTTTGCTACATGAAAAAATATCATTTAACAACAATATCAATATCAATATCAATATCATCCATCACCATAATATATCACTACAAAAGGATAAAATCTAAACTAATTTAATCAATTTAATAATTTATAAATAAGTAGTTAATTTGATGTATTTGGCTTGTTAATAGTATTATGATTTGAGATATTTGGCTTGCTATCTTGATCTTCATGTTTTCTTGTTTTGTAGTAATTTAAATTCAAATCAAGGTATATATTTTGGATCAGCTTAAAAAAAGTACTTTCATATACTTTACAAGAGAAAACTTTTTATGTTTATTTTATACAACATAAAATTAAGGGAAAATCTCTCTAAAATACATTGAAAATAGGGAAATTCCTATTCAGTGCTTTGAAATGCAAAAATCCGGATCAGTCCAGTGTCAGTACGGATGAACAGTGCGGGCGGTGCCAAAAGATGATTTTGCCCTTCAGCCCTCATTCTTGCCACTTCAGAAATAACAACACGCGATTCTTAATTAACAACTCCAGATTCTTGATTAACAATTCCGGATTTTTGATTAACAACTCCAGTTTCATCTTCTTTTTTTTACAATAACAACACCGGTTTTGTTATTAACAACTCCGCATTCTTGACTAACAACTCCGCTTTATTTTTCCACATATTTGCATCTCAAAAATATAGTGTTGTTAATGAAAAATACAGTGTTGTTAATAAAGAAAGAGGTGTTGTTATTGGCCCTGAAACTTAAATTACAAAGTTGTGAAACAAGAAATGGGAGTTGTTAATGTAGAATATGGTGTTGTTAATAACAAGACCGGTGTTGTTATTGTGAAAGTAAAAAGATGAAACTGGAGTTGTTAATCAAGAATATGGAGGTTTTAATCAAGAATTCGAAGTTGTTAATTAAGAGCGCGTGTTGTTAATAAAAAAGAGGTGTTGTTATTGACCTTAAAACTTTAATTAGGAAGTTGTGAAATAAGAAAGGGGAGTTGTTAATCAAGAATCCGGAGTTGTTAATTAAGAACTGTGTGTTGTTATTTCTGAAATGGCAAGAATGAGAGTTGAAGGGCAAAATCGTCTTTTGGCGCTGCCGGCACTGTTCATCCGTTCTGATACTGGACTGATCCGGATTTTTTAGTTTCAAAGCACTGAATAGGAATTTCCCTATTTCCAAAGTAGTTTAGAGGGATTTTCCCTAAAATTAATTTTCTATAACTAATTCAAACGGCCCCTTAAGGTGTGTTTGGTTTGAGGGGATGGGAGGGGTGAGAGGGTGGATAAATTACCTTTTTGGGTTGAAAGAATTTAAATTTGGGGCAGGAATCCAAAATTTAAAAAGAATGAGAAAGTAAATTTTGGACGGAAACCCAAAATTTGAAAAAATGAAAGGGTAAATTTTGGGTTTTTTTTGTCTAAAATTATAATTTCTCCATCCTCCCTTCCGTTCAAACCAAACACACCCTTAATATAAGGTAATCCATCAGACAAAAACTCCAGTTTTATTTTTAATTTTTTGGTTTAGAGAATCAATTGCTCTCAGTTAAGTGTTGTTGGAACACCATCAATCAAAATGGAATATAGTGCCTGTCGAACTGCAACCAAGTTTTAGCTGAATCAACTCATTAGATTGCTATGGTTGGTGTGTTTGGTGTTGGAAGAATGAGCTATAGTATTTATAATTTGTGAATACTGCAATTTACCATAAATTTTATATTTTATAAGGTGAAATGGGTAAAAATTTAAGTAGTTGGATTTGATTAGAAAAGAGTACATTAGCTGTATAGGTTATGTTGTAATTTCACTTATGTGCCACTCTTCTCCTCTCTCTTCGGCCAACGGTGTATTTTTTCTTCTCAACAAAATTTTAATATTTATACTGCTGGATTTAATTCAAACAGTAATAGTAATAACGAAAACATTTATTAGTGACGAATTTGAGACATTAAATAATTTAAAAAATAAACATACTTTGGGTAGAAAGGATCTTTCTATAAGGCTATTATTTTTCTGTCCATAGTAACAACGTGAGGTTATACCAATCTAATTGTAGGTAAACAACAATTTAGGTTATTGAAAATCAAAATGGTTGTTTAATTATCTCCATTTAAGTTTTTATTTATTTAAAACTAAATTATTATTTACTTGTCTCAAAATTAAGTTGTCATTTACTTTAGATTACGTTATTATTTTCGTGGATTCAAATTGTTATTGATAAAATGTGAAGCTAGTTTTATTTTAAGGGTTAAGGTGTAATTTTACCAACAAAGTTATTTTAGAGGAACACTTGGCACAAATAAATTTGAGAATTGATAAAAGTATTGAGGGAAAATTGTGAAAAAAATACCTCATTGGAGATTCATTTGTTAAATGGGGCTTTCGTGTGTAGAATATCTTCCCCTGTGTGTAAAATATCTTCCTTGTGTGCAATATTCTTCCCTATACGTGTGCAAAAATCTTTCCTATATGTGCAAAAATTTTTCCTCCGTGTGCTGATATCTTTCCAAGTCCCATTTGGCAATTAAGTTGTCAATGAGGTCTTTTTTAGCAATTCTCCCAAGTACTAATAAACAGTTTAAAAAGATGTAAATTCATCAAAACCGTTAAATTTAACTGAACAAACGTTAGAAGAAAATTTTAACGGCGTTTGATGAAATTTAACAATTTTGGTTAATTTGCACTTTTTAAAATTTTTATCAGTATTTTTGCCCTTTCCAAGACTTAGTTGTGCCATATGCCCCTTTATTGGTAAATTTACAACTTAATCCTTATTTTAAACATTAATCATTACTTTTATATATGAATAAATCATTTTTTATTATTGTAATTCAATATTGCATTATTAAATTGTTATTTACTTTAAGTTTTTTAATAAGGATATTTTAATAATTTTGAGCACGAAAACTTGTTTACAAGTAGTAGTTTAGGATTGAGGAGTAAAATATATATTTCATAGGATTTCTTTTTTGCATATTTGAATTCTATCTTAGGAATTTGAAGGGTCTGTTTGGTGTGAGGGATTTGAAGGGGAAGGGAGAGGAGAGAAAATTTTTATAAGTTGAATTTTAAAAGATTGAAGAAGTAGGGTAATAAAATTTTAATAAAGAAAATATATAAGATAAAAGAGTAAGAAGAATTAATTAAAAATTTTTAACCCCATTTCCCTAATTTTTTTAAATTCAACTAAAAAAAATTTTCTTCTGCCCACTTTCCCTCCCCTCCCCTCAAACCAAACAAGGCCTAAAGTAATTTTCCCTAGATGATTCCTTTTTTATTACTCCCTTCGGTTCTAATTATGAGATAAAGTTGATTTTTTTTGAGAAATTAAGGAAGTCAATTAAATTACTTTAGAGTATTTATATTTTTATTTTTTTCTCCAAACTAATTAATTTGACTAATAAACTAATATATAATGTAAGGATATTAAAAATATAAACGCTCTAAAGTAATTTAATTGGTTTCTTTAATTTCTCTAAAATATCAACTTTATCTTATAATTAAGATTGGAGGGAGTACAACCTAATGATAGTCCTCCCTCTTCGCTTAGATATTTGGGAAAATCCCTATAAACTACCTTCGAAATAGAAAAATTTCATTTCAGTGCAGCGAAATCCAAAAACCCGAATCAGTTATGTGTCAATACGGATGAACAGTGCAGGGGTGCTAAAAGACGATTTTGCCCTTCAACCCTCATTCTCGCCACTTTCAGAATAACAATACGAGCCTCTTAATTAACAACTCTGGATTCTTGATTAACAACTCTGCTTTATTCTTTCACATATTTGCATCTCCAAAATATAGTGTTAATGTAAAATACGGTGTTGTTATTGGCCCTGAAACTTAAATTACGAAGTTGTGAAATAAAAAATAAGAGTTGTTAATGTAGAATATAGTGTTGTTATTGTGAAAGTAAAAAGATGAAACTGGAATTGTTAATCAAGAATTCAGAGTTGTTAATTAAGAGGCTCGTGTTGTTATTCTGAAAGTGGTGAGAATGTGGGCAAGGGCAAAATCGTCTTTTGGCACCCCCTGCATTGTTCATCCGTACTGACACATGACTGATTCGGGTTTTTGGATTTCACTGCACTGAAATGGAATTTTGCTATTTCGAAAGTATTTTATAGGAATTTTTCTTAGATATTTTCTTTTCTTCTCTCTCTACTACGTGGCCATTTTTAATTTTTTTATAAATATAATTCGCTAACTTTTTTTTTTTTGCCCGAAAATATAATACGCTAACTGCTTCTGTTTACATGCGATCATTCACCGGCGAATGAACGGTTCTCTTCTCCGACTGATGCACTTACTGCTCCGTTCCTCTTGTGTGCTTTCGCGGCGGCTGCTGTTGCATAGTTCGCCGTCTGCGATTCTACATGCTGAGCTTATCTTGCACTGATTCGCTTGCATGTAATGAAAAATGAAGTGGAGAAACATTGAGATCGATCTGGCTTATTGATGTTCATTAGGTAGCCCTCATGTCGCTTTTCCTGTTGGAATATACTCAACTGTGATGAAAGCGTGCCTTGTTTTTTTGGGCTAAATGTGTATTGTGTGAAACTGGTTGAGAAATCATGGTACCATAAGAGTGAGTTGTTTTTTCAATTTCTGCTCTACGAAAGTATCTCGGCTTTGTCTTTTAATGACAATAATTTTATTGTCAAGTGAAAGAAG
This sequence comes from Inga leiocalycina, assembly GCA_963242795.1. Taxonomy (NCBI): domain Eukaryota; kingdom Viridiplantae; phylum Streptophyta; class Magnoliopsida; order Fabales; family Fabaceae; genus Inga; species Inga leiocalycina. The sequence goes on from OY725323.1 coordinate 22,709,425, forward strand.
TTTTCGTAGGTGCCATTTTGCGAGAAATTCTTCTTCCGTTTCTTTCGTGGAGCAGCATGATTGTAGTTTGTTATTTGTTTGCGCTGTTATTAGTTGTTTTCTTGTGTCAAGACAATTATTTAAGTTGATGTTAACAGGAAATTAATGGATTTAGCAGTTTTAGTTTTGATATTGATTTACAAAAGTGGATGCAGTATGATGTCACCAATGCGCACCGGTAAAGCTTGTGCAGTGGAGTGTTGATTTTATTAGTTAGAGAATTGAATGTTAAGAAGTTTTCGTATTCATGCTCACAATTTCTGTGGGTGGGCTTTGGCCAAGAATGTTCGTTTGTATTTAAATCCATGTATTATACAATTTCATCTGCATGCTAACTTTTAGTTATGTTAGATTGGACATCTCAGATAGTTCTTAGTCACTTGAGGCAAAATGAGTTCAAATCCTTTCAAAGAGGAGCCTTGCCTATGTTTGGCACATGTTGGAAACTCGTATGCGATTAGACATGGCTCTGCGCAACACTTAAAATCATATGGACACTTCAGTTTTTCTCATGTCGCTGTATTTGTGTTATTGTCATGTATTGTGTCTATTGTCCCTGTTAGTATCTATACTTTCCTAGGTGTTGGTCAAAAAATATATGCTTCCTTGGTCCAAATTCAAAAGGTATGTATTAAAATGTCAGTGGAAAAATTTCTTTCATAATAATAAGAAAATATAGCTTGTACCGTGAAATAAGATTTGATTCATCCATCTGATGGATTTTTTCAGATAACTTGTGATTGAGACTTTCATATTTTCTTCGAAACATGTGCTCTTGTGCAGCAAGTCAATGTCAATAACTATTTGTTCTTATGATTTTTTATTATTTTTTAAAGGGAAATAATATAGAGATTTGGTTCTTATGTTTTGCCAATGATGTAGCTCATAGCCAAAATCTAACATCTTTGTGCTTCTCTGATCTTAATATCATGTAATGTTTGCTATTAGTAAAGCTTTTAGGCATGAAGTATATTGGGACCTTCTTTCCAAAGAGCTTGTGCATTTCAGTTAGAGCAGTGGTGAACTGTCCCTTTCCTTTGAGGTTGGTGAACAATAGTTTTGATGTTAATTGCTGACCATATCTCTGGAGCAAGCCGCTGTTCATGGCTCTGGGAATAATTTTGCTTTCTCTAGGTTATATATATTTTAATATTGATGATTTATTGTGTTATATAGTTCTGGCTAGGTTTTCTGTGATTGATCATCTCATTTCTTTATAGATAAGGATATTTCTGCGACACTTTGTCAGTAAGTCAGTCACATTGTGCTAGTTTCCAGATTGCCTCACACTAAAATTGTTTAGATGAAACAATGAGAAAAAACTACCCTAATTTTAGCTAGTCAGTGACTGATTTTTCTTACAATCTATATTTCTTAATTGAAAATGTTGCCAGAATTTTTATACTTGTTCAAATGGAGTATCTATGCAGTTTTGTAGATGACACATTTATATTAATGTCAAGTACACAGCACACAATCTTGTGAGCAAATTTGTCTTATTCTCTCTTATTCTTTATACATGCTGGTGTGGGCCTACATGTGGCCTTGTGGTCTGAAAAAATGTATGATAAAGTCACCTCCTAACCCCCATATTCTGTATTTCAAGTGTGTAATTTACATTTCTCTACAAATTGAGACTTATTGTTGACCCTTAATATCATTGTCATCTGGAAAGAATTCAAAGAAATACAAAGAGGGATGATGTCCTTGCTATATTTCACTTCAGTTCTATGTTATATTATCATTTCCTACACACTTGCAAACATGATTTAGCATCCTCCTTTTCATTAAAGAAATAATTATTTTTGAGCTGAAATCAGAATCCACCCCACGAAACAAGTAAAATGACGTTTCCAATGTATCTTGGGACTTTCTCTTTCGACCTTCTAACTCTAATGTTTCATAAGATATTAAGGCTTGAATTCGATTCCTGGCAAAAAATTTAAACACTGCAAAACTAGCCTTAATAGTACAATATATTATGACCAATGATGCATTTTAGGTGATTCAATTGCTAGTAGATTTGTTATTTACTTTTTTATTTTCTTCTCCTCCCCCCTTTTGTGTTTTGGACTTGTTTGTTTTTGGGTAGTTTATATTATATAATTTATGTTTTTCGTTTTTGATCTTGGCATTAATTAGTTCTTGCAATCTGATTGAATTTATAAATGAACCCTGGTATTTATCCTGTGTTCTGTTTAGAAACACCAATGAATTGTAGTTTTTATACCGTTGAAGCGTTCATATTAAACTAAATGTTCATAATTTGTTTAATCATATTGGCCATTTAAATTCACATAGAAATTAATTATCTGCCTATTTGCTGATTATATAAGTTGATCAGCAATTAATACTTTTTTATCACCCTTTAATTCGCATCCAGAAAAGGTGTTCGGTGTTTTAAAGTATTGACTCAGCTTTGCTGCACAATCAGATGACACCGAGGGCTACAGATGTTTTTTACAATCTTCCAATACTTATGGTATGTTATTTTATTCGGAGCTACAATATTTGTTAGAGGAGGGTTATCAAACTAGTATTTGCCATCCTCATGCATCATCATCACCTTATTGGCCAGTTATAGCATGAAGTAGGATATTATTAGGAAAGCATGAAAGATGTTATACGCATTAGGTGATACATGGGATTAGCATGCATTATAATTCTTGCTCCCAAAGTTTTAAACACTTGCGAAAGAATCTAGTGCCACTGTTCTCAATTTCCTAATCTTACAATTAGCATTTGTAGAATTCTGAGAAGAGTCTGATTCTTATGTATTATTTCTTAGAAAATTATTACACATATGATAGAAATATGCTACAGTAATCACCCTGATATTTCAATACCTAATCAAATCAATTCAAATTCAAAGTACATGATAAAGCCAGTGGAAATATGGCAGGATAAAAACCTAACGGAAATTAGCTGATCAACACAAGGGAGGAAAGGGGAAAAAAAACAGAAATGCATGGGTTTAGGATTTGCATAGCATGTGATGTCCAGCACTAGGTCTGCCACTTGAAATTAAGAGTGGGACGAAGCTTCTCCTCTCAGTATGAAGCTTGGTGGATTTGTTCACCCTGGTGGAGTTTCTCGAATAGTCTATGATATCTCTCAACATGTGCAAGAGGATTTTCTTCCTTGAACCCCAAGAATTTATGTTTCCTTCGAACTATCTGGTATTTATTTTCTTTGGAAAACAATACCATTGTTTGAGTTAGTTACTACTATTCCTAAGATTTATCTCAGGTAAACAAGTATATTGATTTCAAATTCTCTAATCTTTAGGTAGAGAAATTTCTAATCTCCTCTTTAACTATAACATCAATGAATGTCAAAACCACTTTGGCTCTAGTAACATTTTTAAATTTTGAAGAATCTCAACACATTGCTACGGATGAAAGATAAATTTTAGGAAGTAGAGCTATTATGATCAAGGTAAGAAGGTTTATCTTGATTTAAAAGATAGAACATTTCACAGTAGAAAGGAGAAATTGTAATGAATAGAGTTGGATGGATCTTTCTCATGTATTCAAAGTTGGTCTATCTAATCTATAATTTATGATAGCGTCACTAAGATGGGTCCTAATAAACAAAGTTACTTTTCTAAACTTGTCTTCATTTGCTTTCTTGTCAAGAATGGGACAGATATAGCTATTTACCTTTCCAAAAATGCAAATGCCTAAGCCTATTCAGCACTTAAATTTGCATTGTTTCAAACAGATATTGAAGCCATTTCTATAATCTAAAATACTGGTCCAATTTGACAGTAATTAAGTGTTGAAAGATATATGTTGTAGTGAGTTGAGAAATAATGAATATAGAAAAGGGGCGATCATCTGGAAGGAAAATATGGTTATTCTTTATGTTCTGATCAAGTAGAGCTATGATGAGAGTTATTACTAGTACAATATTGAGTAGATATATTGGGGATTTTAATTGATTTAAATAAACTCTGAAAAATTATTGGGATTCTTAAGTTAAGGAATTAAGGGTTTATAATTGGAGCACAAGGCAAGGATTTTTTACGGTTTTTTCAGAGTTTCAGCTGTGTGGTTTTCTCTCTGACAAATTTTTATTCTAGGTCTCTAATTTGTATGGGATTGTGGGCAAGGCTCGTGACTCTTTTGGAGAGCTTCCAACCATTCTATTTCAAAGGTATTGACTTTCTTTTTTGCATGGATGTTTTATTTCCTTTATTCTTGGTTCTGTTTGCTTCCTTTTGCAACTCTAGAATAATGTTTTTTCTGCCACTGTGCTATTTACTTTTTAATAGTATTTTCTCTTTGAATTTTACCCAAAAAGAGTTTTTTTATAACCTTTTATACTTCTATATATATTTGACTTCCAACCAAAGCAACGCTTCTAACCTAAGATTCGCCATATTTTTGCATTTTTCTTCAACACACTGAACTAGAGGTGGTTGGTGGGATGGGGCAGTGCCTTAATGGAATTTGGAAAATCATCAGTTTTCAGTGAACAATTCGGCTGAGCAATTGATTTTGCAGCTTCAAGTTTCAGTCATAGCAACGTAGGGTCTGTATAGCGTGATATCTAGGGTTTTGTTACAATCAAACAGAAGCTGGAATTTAAATTCTAAATATCAGATCACATCAAATCTGATGATAAACTCCTAAAGTAAGTAAAAGATAACAAGAAAATATATGAAATATCAACTAATAAATCAGATTAAATAAAACCCATCTTAAATGGGCTTGGGCTACTGGAGCCTTGCAACAAGTGGAAAGCACAAGCCTAGATAGAACTAGTTTAGGTGCTAAAGACATGCCTCATCTTAGCTCATGATTGTAAAATATAAGTTGGGGCCCAGTTAAAAGAAGTCCAGATTTGTTGGGTTCAGTTCTGCATGATCCATGTCATGCCTCCACTTTACTAAAACAACATTATGGTGCCGAATAATACTAAACAGTATCCAACTAGGCTAATATTGCAAATAAATTAAGCATTAAGAAATTGGGGCATGGGTTTAGTTGTTGCTATAAATTATTTTTTTTTGGGGCGGTTTCTTTGTCAACCAATTGGCGCTGTGAAGACTTTGTTCTGTCTTCTAGTTCAAGTTATTGAGATTTCAAGTGTAATCATACAATTAAATGTCATAATGGAATATTTAGTGCTCGTTTGGAAAAGCTTATTTTTGGGCAATAAGTACTTATAATTCGTGATTCACGGTATACGAGGTAAGTATGTGAGAGGAGTTTTTTCTCGGCTTGTGTAATAAGGGCTTATTTCTCAAATTTAAGCTCTTCCAAACACACCTTTAGTATGTATGCGTTTATATTCAGTTAGTATCATGTGATTCTTATAGCTAGCCTTATTTAGTGAGATAAGGCTTTTTGTTGTTGTTTGCTCCTTTCCTCCTTATATGGGCTCACTATTTTTTTCTTGCTTTTTTTTTTTTAAAATCATGGTAATAAATAAATTATAGAGCAGCACAAAATGTTAGCGGCTCGGGATTTGCAATTTTGTAGGGCATAGGTTTTCCTCATCTAAACTGCATTTTCCAATATTTCACATTCTAGATTGAAATTTGAAAGAGAATGAAATATGACCCAACTTTAATATTTCACATTCTAAAGTGCATTTTCCAATATTTCACATTCCTAGTTGCTGCATAAATTGGCTCTTAACAATAATTGAGTTACTCATTTGAGTTTCCTTTGATAAACATAAAATCATCTTGCACAGTCTGCATGTGACTGCACTGACATGGATTAAGCTTTATAGCCATCAAGGCTTGATGGATCATATGATTGAGATTCTGATGGCCCTCCAGATGTCTGCTTTGCCTGTCTGATTTGTGTTACAAGATATGTGATTTCGGATTTCTCATGGAAACCTCATATTATTTTGTTGTCCTAATATTTATCGAACCATGAGTGCTGAGCATTTATTGCTGTTGATTTTTATTTTTTCCCTCATTATAAATGAATACATCATTTGATGTGATGTTTATGAAGTTCAGAAAAGTCTTTGGAAGGTTGTGTCCTCTTTGTCTAGCCCAATCTAGGATAACCATCAAAATGAGGGGTCCAAGCCCCCATTGCATCCTTGACTTTGAGATTAACACTTGAAAGTTTGTATCTAATAATTGGCATATCTTAAGTATATAGAAATCTTCGAGACATGACACCTTTATGGAACTAAACTTGCATGTTGAATCAGTTGCTAGCAGCTGTGGCTGAAAGCAGTCCTTGAAGACTGTGGTGTCAGCATCTGATTCATCTGAATATAGGTGAGGGAAGAAAAAATATCTCTGCATTTAACAAAAACACGCGTCATACGGATTGCCATCCACCCCCCAAACACACATCTTTTTTTTAAAAGTTATGATTTATTTTACTATCACTTGTGGTGCATAAACTTTGGTATATGCAATGTGTATATGTTGCAGTTTCTTTTGTGATTGTAAAGCTTTTTTATATTATGTTCTGGTTGTCTGACAACTTGGTCTGTAATCCTACATGCTTTAATTATGTAGATATATTTGTAGTGGTTTTGCTTACAAGATGAAGTTTCTCCTGCAACATGGTAGATACCTTCTGTTTTTGCCACGTCTCGTGTGTGTATCTGCCAATGTTGAAATTTCCTTTATCCTGGAGTTTAGGCTGAATAATTTCTTCAGTAGTATGGCACTAAATTTTTATTTCCAGATACCTTACCAGCAGTTGCTTCAATAGTTACATGAAGAATTTTGAAAATCAAATTAATTTCTATTTTTTCAAGAGCACTTGGTTGGAATTGAAATTTATTTAAATATAAATATAAATATAAATTCTATTTCAATTTTTTTTTCTTAGTCCATTTTTTACTGCACATGTGATAGGGAATTAAGTAATTAATAAATCACGTGTTGAAAGTAGTGAATAATTTAGTTTTTTCCCTGTTTATATTGTTTCATTATTCTTTTGTTGTTATCCTCCTCTGTTTTAGGAATATCTATAAAAAATAAATTAGTTTGGGTTTACCTAGATTTTGTTCTTCTATAGAGGGATTTGATCAATTTGCTGTGATGTTCTGTTTTCTTATAAAATGTACTAAGCATTTTCTTATCAATAATAGCTGATGACATGATCAGTCCTTTGATCATCGTTTGTAGCCCATTTTCTGTCACAAATCTGAGGATTATCAACTATGGCAAGGAGGAGTACCTTATAGGACAGGCTACTAAACCTGTTGTAATGGTACACTTGATGGGAAGTATAATACATCCAATTCTGGGATTGCCAATTTTGTGGGAGTCGCCGCTGTGACTGTGACTCTGTGAGGCTGGTCTCCACCCTTATTGTGGTTGGGGCTTTTGTCCTCACATCAGTGAGAATTGTGCATGTTTGAGTGCAGATAAATAGGATATTCTATTACTTGGGTACCACCTGTGTTAGGTGGTTTTACCACTTAGAGTTGATCCCAAAAGAAAATAATTTTAGTGGAACTGATCATATGGCTAGTGATGTTTCTCTACTTAGTAAGTTTGTTCCTAATTTTGAAAAGTGTTTTGTCACTGTTGCTGATAGCTCTAATGCTGAAGGTAAGGGTAAAGATGTTTTTCTTGTACCGTCATTAGAGAGCAACTTGTTCGCAATTTTTAAACTTACCAACAATCTCAAGCTAACCTTAATGCTTATTGGTGTTCTGTTCTTTTTAGGATTTTGTAGACAGGGATGAGTCCTTTAGAGTGTGCTGCTCTTTTTGTTGGTAAGCAATTCTCTAGCACCTATAAGCTTCAAGTGATATTTTTATATTTGAGTTAAACAATTCTCCTCCATCATTAAAGTGTGCTGGTCTTTATTGTCTGGTAGGATCTGAGAGTTTTGAGTCTGCTTTGTTACCAAGAAATAATAAAGAACATGTTATGTTATGGCACTTTAGATTAGGACATCCCATTTTTCTTATTATGCCCTTTTTTGCTGAATAAAGATTCACCTTTCCCTCAATTTTGAAATCTGTCAATTATCCAAACTCACTAGAATAACACCCAGCTCAAAACATATTGTACATCTCATACATTCTCTTTAATGCATAGTGATGTGTGGGGACCAGCAAATGTTAAAATATCAATGGGGCTAAATAGTTTGTGACATTCCTCAATGATTACACTAGGTAAACATGGGTATATTTTCCCAAGGATAAACATGTTGCAAATATCATTTGAAGTTTCCACAAATTAATTTAGAACCAGTTTGAAGAATATTCAGATTTTTTGAAGTGGACATGGAGGAGAATTGCTTAACTCAAATATGAAAAGCTATCTTTCAAATTATGGAACTATAGATCAGAGCCCCTGTTTCAATACCCCCACAACAAAATAAGTTATAGCAGGAAAAAAAAATGAATTGGCACATCTTAGAGACAGCTAGGTCCCTATTTTTCGCTTCAGATGGCTCAAACTACTATTGGGGAGAAGCTGTGTTGAAGACTACTTATCTAACCAATAGAATGCCCTCAAGGGTCTTATTGCTCCGTATCAGAAACTGATGGAATCCTTTCTTACATCTGAGGACTCGAACTCCCTTCAAGGTTTTTAGTTGTATAGCCTTTGTCCATAACAGATTTAGGGAGCAAAATTGAGCCTCAATCCATTACATGTATCTTCCTTGGTTTTTCCTTAATGCTTAAAGGCTGTAAATGTTGTTGTCCATCCTTAAAATGGATACGTACCGCCCTTGATGTCATTTTGTTGGACATGCACCCTTTTGCAGATAGACACCCATTGAGAGGGAGACATCTAATACACAAAGTCCTAATGATTGGCGGCTGTCTTGGAAATTGTTAACCCCCTGCAACCCTTACCTTTGCTACCTACACCTAATTTATCAGAAACATGATGATAACATAGCCCATGATTTACCAAAAAAGGACCCAACCTGACCCTACTGCTAGACCTGAAGCTTGTTCATGCGCCAAACTTCAGCAGAAGATAGTTGTAGAAGAAGAAAAGTGGTGATTGAAAGGGAAGAAGTATCTATAAAGGGAAAGTACCCTCTGGTGATGCAGAAAAATCACTGAATTAGCAACCCCATAGTGAAGAAACAAACTCTGAGCTGAATCAACTAACTTTTCCTTCTCTAAATTTTGAAGGAAATATGGCAAGTGAAGGGCAGGGTACTAATCACCCAATAATTAAATTTGTTGCTTATAACAGGCCTTCTCCTAAGTTGAAGGCCTTTGTGCACAATCTAAAGGAGGAACTTCAAACAAATGTTTATGAAGCTTCAAAGAGGCTGGAACGGAATGAGGAAACTCAAGAAGAGTTAAGGGTATTCCAGAAGAGTGAAACTTGGGAAATTGTTGATCTTTTAACTGGAAAGACTCCAATAGCGTTTGAATGTGTATTCATAAAAAAAATACATTCTTGGCGAAAATATCAGTTGTCATAAAGCAAGTTTGGTGGCTAAGTGTTTCACACAAACCCATAGCATAGACTATGAAGAGACATTTGCCTCTGGCAAAGTTTAACACCATCAAAGTTCTGTTCTCTCTAATAGCTGACTTGGAGAGGCTATCACAACATCTAGATGTCAAGAACACTTTTCTAAATGGGGATCTCAAGGAAGATTTTTACTTGAGAAGCTTGGAGGTTAAAGCATTTGGCAATAAGGTATGTAAAACTTAAGTTTTTATATGTCCTGTAGGGTGTGGTTTAAGAAGTTTACCAATTTTGTCAAGATGATCTTACTTTATTTGTCAAACTTAGTTCAAATGGAAAACTAGCCATTCTAGTTGTGAATGTGGATGGTATTGTTGTTACATGAGACTAGTGATGATATTGGCAAACAAATGAGAACACTTGCGGTAGAGTTGCAAATTAAAAGCCTTGGCCAAATGAGGTATTTTCTAGGGTAGGGGGTTGCACGAAACAAAGAGGACACATCTATATCTTGGAGAAAGCACTCTGGACATCTCCTTAAAGAGATTGGGATGCTAAGGTTGCAGGTATTGTTCTGATGTGTAAACTAGTTGACACATCAGAACATAAGTTCGGACTCCAGAAGGAAAGCCCCTTGGTTGACACTAGTATGTATCAAAAGCTCGTGGGAAAGCTAATTCATGACTAATAGAAGATTCACTGCTGGGTACTTGACACTTGTGTGGGGAAATCTAGTGACATGGAGAAACAATAGAACAAAATGTAGAAAGAAAAACAGTTGATGTTTAACTGTGAGCATTAGCTCTTTGCACATGTGAAGGAATATGGCTGAGAATAATTCTCAAGGAATTGAGACTAGGTGTGGAACTGCCAATGATAATGTTATGTGGTGTGGCCTCCATCAGAATAAGCAAAAATCTTGTATGTCATGGTATAACAAGGCATCTGGAGATTGATGCCATTTTATTCAGGAGAAGATTAACTCTGGCTTAATTGAAGTTCCTACCGGTGCTGAGGTTGTTGAGCTGATGACTAGGGCTACATTGCTCATATTAAGTTTGATGAATTGAGATCCAACCAAGGAATGATAAACATCTATTCTCCAGCTTGAGGGATAGTGTTGAAAGTAGTATCTAATTTAGTTACTCCTTCCGGTCCTAAATATAAGACAGGGTTGATTTTTTTTGGAGGGATTAAAGAAGTTAAATAAGTTACTTAATTATATCATATGTTGTGTATCCTTAGATTATATATTAGTTTATTAGTCAAACTAATTAATTTTGAAAAAAAAAAAAAAAAATATTCTAAAGTAATTTAATTAACTTCTTTAATCTCTCCAAAAAAGTTAACTTTGTCTTATATTTAGGACCGGAGGGAGTATTATTTATTGTTTTACTGTTTATGATCAAAACCCTTCTTATAAAATGTACTAAGAATTTTCTGATGAATAAGAGACAATGTAATAAAATTTGAATCCCCTTTATTCCACCATCTGAATGCTTGTCTTTCCTATGGCGATAACTTGTTAAAGGTTTACACACGGGTTGCTAATCTGAATTCCATCCAATTTATCACAGAAGATGTAGAAATTGTAACAGAAGGTACATCATTGCCCCCCTCCCAAAAAAAAAAAAAAAGCAGTACCCACATTTGATGATATCATTACTGCATAAAATTTACACGGGCAGCCGGTATGTTAGATTCTTAATTGTAACTACCATGCTTCATGATGGAACATCTCATACCAGTTGTTGAAGATTTGAACTATTGAGTAGCAGAACTTTGATTTTGTTGTTAGGACCTGGTTGTTGAGAGCTTGTTGTCAGACAACCAACCTTGATTGTCAACTGGCTTCGGCTTAGGCTGCCGTAATCTGCTACAGGAAATAGGTAATTAGTATATGCAATTATAAGAGAAGATGTTGGACGGATTTAAGCTGCATGTTCTATTATCTGTTTGAGTGAGTACCCCGGTTTCATTGTTTTGGTTGGTGGTTCATTGTATTGAGACTGCGGCTGGCTTAGCTGGAGGCATATTGGTGCTTGTAAATCATATCCGTTGCTTATAGTGTGTGGAGGATTGGATGTCCCATTTTCTTCATTCATGCTTTTTGCTCCGTAAACCTATGATTTAAAACTTCTATTTAGGCTTCTGAAGACATGAAACCTATACCTTTTAAATAAACAGCACTGGCCTAATATATTAGCAAAACCTGATTGTAGTTCTCGTGAGTGCATGCCTGTTGATCATACATGCATTTCCTCTAGACATGCTTATATATTATAAAAAGATGTATTACAATTCTGATCATTATATTTGATATAATTCTTGATCAGGTACCTTCTTTCTCAGCTCTTCATTTTCCTTTTGGATGATGTCTAGCTTTTTGTAAAGTTGTACATTTTCTTCATGAATCAGATTTCCCTGCAATATCAATAGAAGTTGCTCAGAGCCTGCAGAAAAACCTTTGAAGGAACAATGCAAAACTCCAAGAAACCTTTTGGTGTAGTTCTTTAATCTCGTCATTTAACATTTGATCCTGCAGGGAAATGAATGTTCATGTGAGGGTCAAGCTCAATAGATTTTGATTTGAATTGAGCTCTCATACCTTCCTTATGCGGACACCCTTCAAACTCATCTCCAATTGGTTTTCCAGATTTTGCAGTTCATTAATTCCCAAACCAGAAAGTCCTTCACCCATTAGTTGCCTGCATTTACCAAAAAAGTATCAAAAGCTTTCAAGATTTTAATTGAAGGTGTTTGAAGACGTAAAAATTATAAAATTCATGTGTAGTTCTATTATTATTTTTGCAGTTTTGTTTGAGCTCCACATTAGATAGCTACAAGTAATTGTTATGTATTTATGTGATTAGCTCGTCTTCCTTGCAAGCCAGCTTTTAAAGGTGGATTTTCCTGGCTTCCATAAGTGCTGGAGCTGCTGCATTTGCAATTTGTTATCGATGAGGAGGGGCAAAACTTTCTCAGGCCAATGTCTGTATCTAGTCTAAGCATGTAGCTTTTTTGGAGAATAAGTAAGATTTTTTTTAATATTAATGGTACATTTGAGGAGAATAATTGCAAATATTCAGTGAAAGTGGCATTCATTGGCTAATTTGATGAAGAGTCTTTTGCTTTTCTTGTCATTTGGGAATGTCAGATTTGTTCACTCCAGTCTTTTACTCCCTTTTTGGAATTCATTGAATTGCTCGAATGTCACAATGTGTATTTTCCTATTCTCACGTGAGTATATGTTCTGTCCACATTTTATGACCACTAAATCACCTTTTTAACCTATCAAATAGATCATATTATTATTATTACTCCTTTTGCCTTTTGGCTTCTAATACAATCATGTGACAGTTGGGGTGTTAAGCCTTTACCTGTGATAATCTTGCAAGTGCTGTAGTTGTTGCCTCAGGTTTGCTACCTCTCTCTGCCAAAGCTAGCACATACAGATAATCCCATTAGATCATTTGAAAATTAACCAATGGTTAATTGAATTTCTGGTGGCACAGAGAATTATAAACTAGGTAGTTTCACTTCTAACACTTGGCTAAGAACTTGTGTGAAGCATGTCTGAATTTCTTCATTAGATGGTGATGCAACTAACTTGATCCTTGCAACTTCATTTAACCGAGATGCATTCCCATCATTTAGGGTACAACTCCAAAGGAGACTTCCACATAGTTGGAGAGACACAATACAATAGGCCCTTAGTATGTTCATATGCTTACATTAGTATGTTGGATAATTTGGTATATATGTTGAGAGATTTACTTACGTCCAACTCCTAATGGATGAGGAGTTTCTCTTGGGGTCAAAGTTTTATATTATCCACAGCCTTAGGGCTTGTTTGGTCTGAGTGGAGGGGAGGGAAAATGGGCGAAGAGAAAAAAATTTTGAGTTGAATTTAAAAAAATTGGAGAAGTGGGGTTAAAATTTTTTAATTAATTTTTCTTACTCTTTTATCTTATATATTTTCTTTATTAAAATTTTATTACCCCATTTCTTTAATCTTTTAAAATTCAATTCATAAAAATTTTTCTTCCCCTCCCTTCCCCTCTAAATCCCTCTCTGTTTGGTGTGAGGGATTTGGAGGGGAAGGGCCGGAGGGAAAATTTGTGCCTTGTGCTATTAAATGTGTGTTTCTTGGCTGTCGTTTATCCTGAAAAATACTATAAATGCCTTGACCCTAAGCCTTGATATGTTATAAATTTGTTCATTATTCCCTGAATTTCATTTAACTCCTCGTCACTACTACCCCTATTCATGTGCTAGACATGAAAAAACAAAATGAGAAAGAAATGTTGGTGTGAAAAACGTGATAACTCTATTAGAAAACAAGTAATTGATCCTCATCTAATGAACATACTATCCCTTAGAAAGCAAACTCGCTCCTCTCTCCATGCTACTCCCTCCGGTTCTTAATGTAAGACTCAATTGATTTTTTTTTTAAGAGATTAAGGAAGTTAAATAAGTTACTTAATCATATCATATATTGTGTATAATTAAATTATATATCAGTTTATAAATCAGACAAATTAGTTTGGAGGGGGGAAAAAATAAAAATAAAAATACTTTATAGTAATTTAATTAAATTCCTTAATCTTTCTAACAAAAAAGTCAACTAGATCTTATATTTAAGATTAGAGAGAGTATTTGAAAAATTTATCTTCTATACAACCTTATCTGCTTGTAGAAATGTTGCTTTCTCATCTAACCTTTACGGGACAGTAATACCAAATAAAATCCAAGAAGGAAATTGCTGGTGTCTCAAACGAAGATACAAAAACTGCACTGTGGAGGAGAACTAGATGGTGTGGTTGCACCAAGATAAACTTTTTGGAGTGCTTTTGAAATTATTGGCCCAGTTTTTTTTTTTTTTTAAGGAAAAGAGGGTGAAATACTGAAATCTAAGTTAAGAAAACATGTTCTGACCCGAAAAAAAAATTAAGTAAACATGGGGGAATTGATCCCATGTATATCGTACGAACAAGGTCCCTTATACAGTTGGGAATATTTGTTATGATCAGAGTCTATATGAGCACTATTATGAACTCTAGAGACATACATGAAGCAAATATTACTCCCATAAACATTTCTGTGAAGACCACCGAACTTAACTAACTTTCATGATTGGCAGATAAATTAACTCAATGAATAAGGTCAGCATTGGATTTAATAACAAGCTTCATAAATCCTTTGGACCACCACAAGCAGCAACTTCAACAAGGTTAAAGGTAGGGACTGAGTTTTAGTAGAGGATACTGGGTAATGTAAACAGTATAAACATTCATAAGATAAGAATGAAGGAAGCAGGATTATAAGGCATTAAAATGGATTTTATCAAATAACCTTTTATTTCTGCCTTGCTGACATGTCATTTGCCTACTTGGACCAAATCTGTTTCTAACTAAACCTTGGTACAACCGTACACGTCATCGCTCCAGTAACTTGCTGGAATTACTTTTAACATAATTGAAATGAATATTTGATGAGTTTTGTTTATCTCATAAGGCACAGGCACCTATGTTACTAATAAAAATAAATGTTACAAGTGCAAATAAAAATTTCGATACAAGTAAAAGGCAAAATTAGGAATTAGCAGTAGAGGCTTAGTGAGTGTTTGGGAAGATCTCAAACCTAGGTTTGAGCAACCCGAGATAAAACTCCTCTCACACACTTCCCTCATAAATCATAAAAACTATTCTCAAAAATTAATCCAAACACACACTTAAACTCTATTAATAACTCTGGATTGAAAATTTGCAAGGCTTTAGACGAAGTCATTGGGCTGCAAATTTTCAATCTAGAGTTACTAATGGAGATTTTAGCCTCTAACGCTCATTCCTAAGTTTTCTATATCTAGGTCTTGCCTTTATTTCTTGTGTATAAAAAAAAGACATTATTTAAAACTTGTGTATAAAAAGGGGTTATTTAAAAATTTAAATATAAGCTAAGATGTAAAAGGCAAATAGTTTGCATGTCCTCTAAGTATGTGCAGTAGTAATGAATCAACAAATAAGTATATTGGAATGCTTCACTTTAAAGCTTTTCTAATCCAGCTCCAATTTTATATTAATGACAAGAGGTAGTACATATGTCGTATATAACGAATAATGTATTATGATTCCTCTCAATCTGAGGTGTTGGTTTGGAAGGATTGATGATCAATAATCTATCTAAAAGTCTTTGTTCATGAAGAAGCAAACCACATTAAGCAAATCGGATATAGTTAACAGGTTTATTGTGAACATAAGAGCCTCTTGACCTTTTGATCCCATTATAACTGCCCTGTGTGTTTTTTTTTTTAAGCTTTGTTGAGCTTTTGCTTGCATATAAATTGTGTTTATGTGATGATAATGAATTAATGGTAATTTGATCTCAACTAAGAGGCTGGTAGTTTGACGGGGTCATGACTGTAATTTCAACTCGATGACTAGTCATCTAACCAGTCCACGTAGGTGAATTAACTAGATAATTAGACCATCAATTAATTCTTATTATAACATGGACAAAAGAATTGAATTACGAAGTATTAGAAAAATGAAAAGCCAATATCCATTTAAAGAGATAGAGAGCCAAATAATATGGGAAAATTCCAAAAAACTACATTGAAAAATGGAAAAGGACATTTCAGTACAATGAAAATGTAAAAAGACAATTCAGGCGGGTGTCAGATTTTCAGAGGAATCTGTCATTTTGAAATTTCGGCCAAATTACGAAAATGCCCTTCACCCCTTCATTCCCCACTTCAGAATAACAACATGATCATTGTAATTAACAACTCCATATTCAACATTAACAACTTCAATTCTTTTTTGATAATTAAAAAGTTTCAGGCCAATAACAACACCTATCTCTTAATTAACAACTCTGGATTCGACATTAACAACTCCAATTTCTTCTTTCACACTAAACTAGTTTCAGGGCCAATAACAACATCTATCTCGCCATTAACAATTTCGGATTCGATATTGACAACTTCAATTTCTTCTTTCACACTAAACAAGTTTCTGGGCAAATAACAACACTTATCTCACCATTAACAACTTCGGATTCAATATTAACAACTCCAATTTCTTTTTTCACAATTAACAAGTTTCAAGGCTAATAACAACACCTATTTCGCCATTAACAACTCAGGATTCGCCATTAACAACTCCCATGTTGTTATTTCGACTGAGGGCTGAAGGGCATTTTCATAATTTGGCCGAGATTTCAAAATGACAGATTCCTCTAAAAATATGACACCCGCCTGAATTGTCTTTTCCCATTTTTGTTGTACTGAAATGTCCTTTTCCATTTTCCAATGTAATTTTTTAGAATTTTCCCAAATAATATATACTGTCATGCATGCTTCTATTGGCAATATAATTACACATTATTCATGCAGCTCGATGATGAAAGGTCGTTGACAATTTAAATTCGTATACATACAATAAAGAAATTAAATAATAATTCACTTCTTTATATCCCCAATGGATCTGGCTTCTCTCTTTTTTTCCGGTCCGAGCCCATCTTTTTCCCTA
Organism: Inga leiocalycina; assembly: GCA_963242795.1. NCBI lineage: Eukaryota > Viridiplantae > Streptophyta > Magnoliopsida > Fabales > Fabaceae > Inga > Inga leiocalycina. The sequence continues at coordinate 22,726,381 of OY725323.1, forward strand.
AAACTAGCAAGGGGGCACTTTTTGTTTTTTTAAAAAAAACATCAATTACCCTGAAATATTTTTCAATAAATCCTAAATTAATTTTTTTGTAAACTAAGTACTCAAATATTTTTTTTAGTGACTCCAATATCAAGTACTCATCACTCTAAAGTATTTTCTAACAGGTACAGGATATTTTACGATGCTAATTATATTAAAAATTAATTTAAGATACTAGATACTATTGAAAAAATATTTTAAAAATACTATATGCTCCCTTTTTTTAACAAAAAAAGGATACTATCCTTACTTTGTTACCCCAAAACTAAGCTACGTAGTTGTAGGGAAAAGAATGAGAGCGGACAGAAAAAGAAAATAAGAAAAGCCACACCCCAGAAAAATATGGCTTAACAATATATTTATATATATATATATATATATATATATCATTGAAGAATGTCCTTTTAAATTATGCAGGTAATTGAGTATGATGAAGTATACGAGTGCGTTACCTTAACTTCCGAAGCAGGATTCATAAGCACGAGTTGGTCCTCTTTAAGCTTGTTGTATCGCTCTATAACAGATTTCAAGCTGCAACCACAACACAAGTGATGTGTGAGCTATTAATTAATTATTGGTTAATTAATGAGATTTACTCACATCAACTTTAATATAATATGCCAGTTCTACTTTCAATCAAGCACATTCATATTTCACATCATACATGGTGTACAAATATTACGAAATATTCTTCAATTGCGTAGGGTTGGTTGATTCTTATAATTATATCAAGTTTGATCAACAAATATGATTAAAAAGTTCTTCTCCAACTGAATATCTACGGCAAAACACGTGCAATGGAGAGTTTTTTACTATTTATAAGGTAAGTATATGATATGAGATTTATCTCCACTTACGGAAAAGGACTTATAAAACTATGGTTTTGCAGTTAGCTAAACAGAAACACCTTAAAAATCACTTTTACACTTAGTAAGATAAAACTCACCTCATATATAGATATACATACACATACAACACAAAATCGCTTAACATAAGATAAATCGTCACTATTTTCAGGAAAATTGACCCCCTCATGAAGTCTTGTGATCCTTTTTATCGTTAAGGAAGTAACAGCAGTCAGTTGTAGCTAACAGTTGCTGAGTTGCCTATTGAACTCTTATATTATAGCGCTCTATATATTTGTTATGGCTTCATTCTTGTATTTTTATTCCCCCATAGTACTAGTGGTTCAATGTCAAGGGATGTATTCTTTGAAAGAAATATACTCCCTTTCCCATTCTTAATACAAGTCACATCTAATTACACACAAACTACGGGAAGTTGTTAAATGTAGTCTAGATCCTCAAATTTGTCAAAAATTATCACTACTTTCTAATATTACCTTCCAAATCAAAATAAACCCATATGAATTATCTTTAATTTCTTTCTTTTATCATCAGTCTTTACAACACAATTAATAACAGCATTTAAGACCGTAAAAGCCTTCTAGTATGTACATGACTTGTACTCCCTCCGTTCCTATATATGAAATCCTTTTAATAACAAAATTGTAAGATTGTAGAAATTAGCTAGAAGTAATAAATATGTAGGAAATATATATGAATTTTTCCAACAATGCCCTTATATTTATGAATGAGTGAGGAAGAGAGAGTAACGATGAGAAAATGATTAAAGAGAATGTATGGGGATAAAGTGATAATGTGAGAGTAATTGAGGGCAAAATAAGTAAACATCCATTTATTATTCAGGCCAACTCAAAAGAGACCTTATAAAAAAGAACAAACCTATTCAAAAAAAAAATGAGACCTTATATATAAGAATGAAAGGAGCATTAACAAGCGGCTAGAACACCTTTTTTCTCATCAATACAATGAATCATCTACTGCAACAACAGAAAAATGTAGATGGAACTTCACTATAATGAATTATTTCTGCATGATTTGACCATGCTTGTGATATTTGGCCAATCTAATTTTATTATAAACACTCGTACGTGAATATCAGATATGTCAATGTAAATTTAGAGGGGCATGCACTAACTATATGCCATTACAAATAATATTGGATCCGCAATATATTCTCACTTTCAACGAAGCTTTCATGGTACTAGGTTATAAAATCATTGGCCAATTAAATTATTTTTCTTTGGTATATTGATAATACTTGAATTTGGCCTAGTTATTATTACCATGCAACAAGTATGTGCCAAAAAAAAATGTAAAAAGCAGTTTGGGATTAAATTCAATGTCCGTTGCTACTTTTCATACATGTATGTGTTGAGGCGCGCGCAAGCCGAGACATCCCCTTTGGTTTTGTGTGGGCACGGCTGTGTGTAAGTGGCCGTTTGGTTTATAGAATCAGAGATAATATAATGGAATGTAATATGATATAATGGAACATAATGTAATTATAATTATATGGATTTATTTGGTTCATCATATGAGAATAAACGGGAATAATATAGTAAGAAACAAAATTATCCTTGATTTCACATATATATATAATGTATATGTTGGGTTTATGATACTTTTTTTAATTGATGCAATATACATGTTGGGTTCATATTAATTTTTTAATATTTAATGGTGAAAATATTATGCAGTGTATATATTGAGTTTATGATAATTTTTTTTAATATTTAATGGTGGGAATATTATTTAAAGGGGTGTCTTAATATTTTTATCGGTGGAATATATATAATTATTTTTAATGGGGGAATATTTTTAAATTTTATATTATTAATTAATTTTTTAATATTTAATGGTGGTAATTATTTAATATTTACAGTATTTATGGATAAGTATTTTGGCCAATCTAAAAAATTATAATGACAATAATATTTTTTTCACTTGATTATGGGATGTCTGCATCCTCATTTATTAATCCTAATAGCGTAATCCTGATTACATCAAATGATGTAATCAGGATTACAAAATGTAATCCTCTTTACATTACATAAGCCCAATTAAATGTTGTAATCAGTTTATTGTATCAGGATTACTTGTAATCTTCTCCCATGGAATCTGTTAGATCTCATGTTTTGATAATAACAAAGAATGGTATGAAAAAGATTTAATTAAATAAGTTTGAATAAAGTAATAACAGGAAAGAGCATCACCTGAAGTAAACATTGGAGTAATGAAAAAAGGCCAAGAGAAAAAGCTGAGAAACTTGATCAGAAGCAGTTTTTCTAAGGCATTACTCAAGTACATACTCGAGTAATGAGACAAAACTTGAAGTAACCAGAGGCATCTTCCAGTAACCTGCCAACGTTACTCGAGTAAGTACTCGAGTAATAGTGTAAATATTTTCAAGTTGCTCTCGGCCTGCCAATATTACTCGAGTAGGTACTCGAGTAACCAGGTAACACACTGGCAGTTGCTCTCGGCCTGCCAACGTTACTTGAGTAACCATGTAAAAGTTTTCAAGTTCCTCTCGGCCTGCCAATGATACTCGAGTATGTACTCAAGTTACTCTGTTTCAGAAAATGTGTTGCTCTCAGCATTTTGTACCCTGCTAATGTTACTCGAGTATCTACTCGAGTAACTCACTGAGGTAAGCAAAAACCTAAAGGTAGTACTCGAATAACTTGATCTAATTTTATCTCATTTTCCTCGAGTCATTACTCTAGTATGCAAGTATTTAATGATTCATTTTAAGTGGATTACTCGAGTATGTACTCGAGTATGCAATGTTATGTTTGAAGAAAAACCTCAAGCCATTACCCGAGTAAGTTATACACAAAAAGTAAGTATACTCGAGTATGTACTCAAGTAACAAAAATTGTAGATTCTCAGAAAATTCCTAAGACGCCAATGGAATATGATGAGAATGACAAGAAACTTATCACTCTCAACAGCAAGGCAATTCTGATGTTACAAAGTGCTTTGAGTCAAAGTGAATATTTCAGAATTTGCACACTCCCAACAGCAAAGAAAATGTGGGAAGCTCTGGAAATAGCTCATGAAGGAACTTCGGGAATAAAGGAGAATCGAATCAACACCTTGGTCACTGAATTCGATCTACTTCGAATGAAATCAGGTAAGTCGATTTCTGAATTCGAACTTAGATATACTCATCTTGTTAATCAACTTGCAGGACTTGGGAAAGTCTATGATCAACATACCCAAGTATGAAAGATTTTGAATATTCTTTCTAAAGAGTGGGAGGCCAAAGTCACTGCGATAGAAGAGGCAAAAGGAGAATCAATGAGATCAGTTGCTTCTCTATTTGGAAGCCTTTCTGAATATGAAAGAAAACTAAAGTTCAAACGGGAACTAGATAACATCGGTGACAAAAGAAAGAAAGGTCTAGCACTAAAAGTAAAAGAAGAAAATCAAGATGAGGATGAGGAGTTTGATGATGATGAAATGGGCTTAATCATAAAACGATTTAGAAAGTTCTACAAAAAAGGTCAAGGCTTCAAACACTTTCAAAAAGGAGGAACTAGCAGCAAAGATCATATCATTTGCTATGAATGTGGAAAACCAGGACATATCAAATCAGAATGTCCAGAACTGAATCAAAAGAGCAAAGAAAAGAGAAAAGGCAAATTCTTTAACAAAAAGAAGGCCTTTGTATCTGCTATATGGGGAGATAATTCCTCTGACGAAGAAAGTGATAAAGAAGAAGTAGCCAATATATGTCTTGTTGCTCAAAAAGAGACAGAACTGAGACTGCAACATATTCGGCTTCTGTTGACAAAAGAGACACTGTATTTTGTTTCTTGCTAAACCATGATACAAGAGATCCTCCAAGAAATTATCCTTGTCCGCTGGTACTCTTTCTGTCTGTTTTGTATCCTCCATGATCAGAATCTGAATATACAACTAGGTATTCACTTCTTCCTTTGGGATACCACAGACCCAATTCGGGTGTGTCAGTAAGGTATCTAAAGATTCGTTTGACCGTTTCAGCATGTGATTCCTTTGGTGTCAATTGATATCTTGCACATATGCCAACACTAAATTGTATGTCTGGTCTGCTTGCCGTGAGATAAAGTAATGATCCAATTATTCCTCTATATTTTGTAATGTTGTAGTCTTTCCCTTTGACATCAGCATCAAGCAACGTTGTTGAGCTCATAGACGTGTCCGTGCCATTTGCTTCATCCATTCCATACTTCTTCAATAGCTCTTTTAAATACTTTGTTTGAGATATGAAGATTCCATTCTTTCTTTGTTTGATTTGCAAACCAAGAAAGAAATTCAATTCTCCCATCATTGACATCTCAAATTCTCCCTGCATTATCTCAGAAAATTCCTTACACAGAGATTCATTAGTAGCATCGAAAACAATGTCATCAACATATATTTGAACAATTAAAATATCATTGTGTTTTCGTTTTATAAAGAGTGTCGTATCAACTTTTCCCCGTACAAAACCTTGATCAATAAGAAACTTACTGAGCCTTTCATACCATGCTCTAGGAGCTTGTTTTAAACCATATAAAGCCTTTTTGAGTTTGAAAACATGGTCAGGTTTAGTAACATCCTCAAAATCTGGAGGTTGTTCTACATACACTTCTTCCATGATGTAACCATTTAGAAATGCACTCTTTACATCCATTTGATAGAGTTTGAATCCTTTGATGCATGCAAAGGCTAAGAGTACACGTATAGCTTTCAATCTAGCCACTGGAGCATACGTTTCCTCATAATCAATCCCTTCTTCCTGATTATAGCCTTTGGCTACCAACCTTGCCTTGTTTCTGACAATAATTGCCGATTCATCGAGTTTGTTCTTAAATACCCATTTAGTTCCAATGATCGGATGATTCTTAGGTCGGGGTACCAAATCTCAAACTTGATTTCTCTCAAATTGATTTAGTTCTTCTTGCATTGCTATAACCCAATCATTGTCTGACAAAGCTTCATCAATGTTAGAAGGTTCAATCTCAGAAATGAATGCAGAAAAACTTACTTCATTGAAAATTTTATTTCTAGTTTTGATCCCTTCATTCATATCTCCTATGACTTGATCTAAGGGATGACTTCTATTGTATTTCCAGGCTTTAGGTTGTCCTAGAGATTGTTCTTCTTCATTAGTTTCTTCAACTTCTGGAATAAGAGACTTAGAAATAGATTGACCATTTTCTTGATTTAAAACAACTTCCTGTTCTTCATCAATGGTTTTGTCAGAGGATTCCAATTCATCAAATACAATATGAATTAATTCTTCAACAACACATGTTCTTTTATTGAAAGCTCTATATGCTTTACTTCGGTTAGAATATCTTAGGAAAATTCCTTTATCAGTTTTAGAATCAAATTTTCCTAAGTTATCTTTACCATTATTATGAATGAAACACTTACAACCGAAGATGTGTAGATGAGTAATGTTTGGCTTTCTTCTTTTGTATAGCTCGTATGGTGTCTTTCCAAGTTTTGTTCTGATATATGCTCTATTTGAAATGTAGCATGCTGTACTCATAGCATTAGCCCAAAATACTTGAGACACGTTCTTTTCATTCAACATTGCTCTAGCCATTTCAATGAGCACTCTATTCTTGCGTTCCATGACTCCATTTTGTTGAGGAGTCCTTGGAGCAGAGAAATTGTGATAAATGCCATTAGTATCACAATATTCTTCAAAGGCTTGATTTTCAAATTCTCCACCATGATCGGTCCTAAAACCTGCAATGGACATACCTTTCTCATTTTGCACTTTCTTGGCAAAAACAATAAATTCTTTAAAGGTCTCATCCTTTGATGATAGAAAAATAACCCATGTAAATCTAAAGAAGTCATTAACAATGACCAATGAATATAAGTTACCACCAAGACTTTTTACTCTTACTGGACCAACTAAATCCATATGTAATAATTGTAGTGGTCTATTTGTAGAAATCTCATTTTTCAATTTGAAAGATGATTTAGTTTGTTTACCCTTTTGACATGCATCACAAATCAAGTCATTTTTGAAATTTACTTTGGGTAATCCAAGAACTAAATCCTTTTTGAGTAGTTTGCTTAGTTGATGCATATTGACATGTTGCAATCTCTTGTTACAGTCTCAATTTCGTCAACGGAAGCAGTTTTTCTAAGGCATTACTCGAGTACATATTCGAGTAATGAGACAAAACTTGAAGTAACCAGAGGCACCTTCCAGTAACCTGCCAACATTACTCGAGTAAGTACTCGAGTAATAGTGTAAATATTTTTAAGTTGCTCTTGACCTGCCAATATTACTCGAGTAGGTACTCGAGTAACCAGGTAATACACTGGCAGTTGCTCTCGGCCTGCCAACGTTACTCGAGTAGGTACTCGAGTAACCATGTAAAAGTTTTCAAGTTCCTCTCGGCCTGCCAATGATACTCGAGTATGTACTCGAGTTACTCTGTTTCAGAAAATGTGTTGCTCTCGGCATTTTGTACCTTGCCAATGTTACTCGAGTAACTCATTGAGGTAAGCAAAAACCTGAAGATAGTACTCGAATAACTTGATCTAATTTTATCTCATTTTCCTTGAGTCATTACTCTAGTATGCAAGTATTTAATGATTCATTTTAAGTGGATTACTCGAGTATGCAGTGTTATGTTTGAAGGAAAACCTCAAGTCATTACCCGAGTAAGTTATACACAAAAAGTAAGTATACTCGAGTATGTACTCGAGTAACAAGGTAATCAAACTTGAAGTGCTCTCGGCCTTGAAATTCTGCCAACATTACTGGAATAAAGTATAGAGTAATCAAAAGTTTATTTGAGGTTTACTCGAGTAGGTACTCGAGTAACCTATGAATAAAAGAGTTCATTACTCGCGTAGGTACCCGAGTAAACATGCATTTCCAAAGGTTTGATATTTTGTTTATTTCATGTACTACCCGAGTAATCTTGTTCTTGTGTGTTGACTTGCAGTTCATCAAAGTTTTCCCGATGATACTCGAGTATGTACTCGAGTAAACTTAAATGAATACTCGAGTAACTACTCGAGTATGCAAGTCCAGAAATTTATAAATCATTCCAACGTTCATTAATTTGTTTCCTATATGATTAACCTTTTATTGTATTAGTATTCTAAGCATATCTACAGATAAACAATGAAGAGATCTTACCAAATATGGAAAAGTCAAATGCAACGTTCAAATGTCACCGACCGCCACCTACCACAAACGGATGTTTTTCAAATACTGAAAAAGTCAATAGTGGCTGCGCACGCTCCAACGGAAATGAAGAAAAACGTTCCAACAATCATTACCAACGTATCTATATATATGGGAACATCCAAACAGAAAAAACAACAAGATCACACACGAACGTATCATCAAGTTCACTACTCTGTTTTACATTATATTTGTAATTCTATACTTCAGTGATTCTTATTCACTCTGTAAGAGAGATATTCCATTCAAACTCAATATTTGTTATTGAGGTAACTTAAGGTTGTGGAACCTTGAGTTGGGATTGGATTACAACTTGTAAGGGAGAGCGAGTGTCCAGGCGAAGGAACTTACTTGTACTGTGGTGCCAAGAACCCACTGAATCTTGGAAGTTATAGTGAAACTCTCAGAGAAGCTCTGAGGACTGGACATAGGTCAAAGTGGTTGTGGCCGAACCAGTATAACTCCCGGTGTACACTTCGGTGATATTTCTCCTTCTTACTCTCTATTGCTTTGTATTCACCGTCAAATTTTTTATTTGCAACGAAATTTTAGTATCACCCAATTCACCCCCCTCTTGGGTGAAACGCTTGCTCTAACAGAATCGAACCAAATGGGAGTGCATCATTATTTTTTTTAATTTATAGAATAATAGAAGTTATTTGTCGGAAATACTTCTCCCATCCTAAATATAAGATCTAATTTGGAGTGAATTTTAGTTCTAAATGTAATATCTTTATCAATTTTACCTCTGATACATATATATATATATATATATATATATATATATATATATATATATATAATTTTTACACTGATATATAATCTAATATTATATAAAAGTATTTTAAAGAGATCATCTCACATATATTATAATAAAATAATTTATTTAGCTTCATTAATCTCTTTAATCTAGATAAATAGGCCTTCTATTAAGTTACTGGCAAGTACACAAAATAATAAATTTTAATACTCATATAAAATATTAAAAATGTTTCAGTTCATCATTTTAACCAGTAATATGCCGTTTCAATATTCATTATATTTAATTAATATTTTTTGGAAATCACACCAAGGTCCCAATAAAAAAATAATATAAGAAAATTCACTAGTGAAAGAGTTACTATTAACAAGTTATAAGATTTTTTTGATATTATTTTTTTATTTGGGACCCTGTGTGATTTTCCCTTTTTTTATATATAAATTGAAAATGATAATAGTCATATCGTGGGTGCCCTTGCACATACACAATGCTTATATTTATTTTTTCAAATTACACAATTAATAAAAGGTAAATTGTTACAATGTGCATTAAATAGTTATTTCAAAATAAAATTTTGGTTCTGTTAATTTAAAGAAAATATCAATTTTGAAGACAATCAATCCAATTTGAGAAGAAGCGAACAAACTCAACAATATTTTTTCATCTTAAAAATTAAATGACATTCTTGAGATCAAATTGATGATGATTAAAAGATAATACTCCTCTACTCCTTAATGTAAAAACCATCTATCTACTTTAAAGAGATTAAGGAAGCTAAATAAAATAGTTTACTATAACATATGTGACATGATTACTTTAAAGTATAATGTAACATTAAATTATATAGTAGTTTATAAGTTAAATAAATTTGTTTAGAGAAAAATGATAAATATAAGAGATAAAATAACATAAAAATATTTATAACTAAAACTCACCCTCAAACTATGTTCTACATTTAGAATAGATGGGAGGAGTATCAATTTTTAGCAATTTCAATCAAATTTGAAAGGAATTATGTTTAAACCATTGTTCTGAAAACCGGACTAGACTGGCTTGTCTGGGCCAGAAATTGGCCAACTGGTGGTCTGATCTATCCAGTTCGGTAGTTAATCCGGTTTGACTGGTTCAACCTTTTAAAAATTAAAAAAATGAAATTAATTCATTTTTTAAAATTTTATTTAGAATTTCATGTAAATAACTCTGAAATCTTCACTTCCTCGCCATTATAGCCCCAAGTTAGCTATGATTTGAATCCGTTCTAACCCACTGACAGATGACCCAGTACCTCGGTCAATTCAGTGACCGGTTCGAGTTTCAGAACCTTGGTTTAAACAAACTCAACGATATCTCTTCATCTGAAACCTTAATATACAAAATATTTCTGAGTCATTTTTATTTGTGCGTGTGTATTATATCCTTCATCTAGTTTTTTTTTTTGGACAATATATTCTTCATCTAGTTAGTCCACACACGATCCCAACAATCTCCATGCACATGTGAATTCATAATATAGTCACACAGATATATGTTCTCCTTTTTCTTATTCACATGATTGTCCTACTACAAGCAGTCATTAGACCCACGGCTTACAACTAATCCTTCTGATATATGTATATATATATATATATATCTCGATCTCCAAGTATATATGGCGAACCACTAAACATGCATAAACATAAGCCCCATTCACTAGAGTCATTGCATGCTGATTACTTTGGATTCTAGGTATTGCCGAGTTCTAAATAGGATAGTTTTCTTTTTTTTTTTTATTAAGTTTTTTCAATATATCTGTAAGGCTGAGAAATTGAATTTCATTACTAGAGGTGAGTTCTCAGATCTGAGGTCAGATACTAGTGACGTTTAGGTACTTAACTTCCCTATATATTAAAATGATGTGTTTTTAGTGCTTAGTAACAACAATTTATTGTAATTAATTTCTACTAAAACAAGAGTTTATTTTTTTGTAGTGTTAGGTCCTTTTGATAGTACCCTATATTATATGATAGGATTGAGAAAAATAATTAATCTCCATTATAGTATGTTCATATGCTAATATATATGGCATATGCATGCATGCATGTGTTTGCTATGATGAGTGTTGTGAGTGAAGGAGATCAATTAATATTGTTTATCACTCAAAATTAATGGAATTTAGTTTTGGTTTTCAACCTTCACAAAATCTAGATTGTATTACACACACACACACACATGTCAACCTACAATATTAACCTATATATGCCTCCCCTTTCATCTCACAAGACAAAACTAAAAAGTATGCCTGTAATAATTAATAAGGTATCTTAGTTTTCTGACACTGATGACCCTTTAATTTGTAGCTTTTATAACTTTTATATAAATGGCAGGCCAAAAAGAACAAGAATTTACAGTGCAGCTCATCAGTTGTGTGTATGTGCAGAACCAAAAGAATGCTTCAAGTGATCGCATTTTCATTATTTATGACATATACATGTGTGTGTGTGTGTCTTGGTTTTAGAATTATTTAAGGTTTCTCTTTCTAGTAGCGTACGATATATAGCTAAAAAATAATATCAAAAGAAGCAAAAGGTATCTCTAGATACTTGTGCCCAAGTTTTAATTTAGGAATCCTTATTATTTTTTTAATACGCATGCCTTATTACTTCTGTTCAGCCACATCTGTATATAATTTCCGACATGACAAAACACATTTTACTTTTTGAACCTGAATTATCATCATATATTGAAATATAGTTGCACATGCACACCGCCTATATATATATATATATATATATGTTTATGAGAAGCTCACGAACCACACACACACATATATATGAACCGAAAATTAGTGTATTATAGAGTCTACATGTTCACAACTCGAAGCAGTTTTAAAATGGGTGTTTCCACTTATTGTTGAGACTTAAATAAAAGGAATGAAGAAGATGAGGGTCAAGGTCTACACACACACACACCAATTTAAATCGACTAATTTTAATTATGTGCTCAATTTCTTTGCTTTAATTCGAACCTTTTTGGGTGCAGATGCACTACAGAAATGAAGAAAAAGAGAACAGCAAGCATACTCAGTTATATATATATATATATATATATATATATGCATGCATGAGTTTTCACTTAAACTGAAGCAGAGATCAAATAGATAGGGAGGGAAGTAATCACTATAATATAAAATGCAAGTGAGAATATATAAATAAAACTGTGTTGGCACCAATCACGAAATATACTAGAATTGCAATATCAAGCTGTTTATATATTTATCCAAAAAAGAAATTAAAGGTGTGAATAAATAAATAAATAAATAAATATAATAATTCAAGCAAAACAAGGCAGAAAAAGAAAAAGAAAAAGAAAACAGCAAAAGGAAAAAGTGGAGGCATGTATAGATCAAAAGCGAACAAGAGATAAGAGAATAATGAAAATCTGGAAATGAATCAAGTTTAATTTGATAAATTAAACCTGGTGCTTGCAAAGTCATAAAGCTTGCTAGTGCTGGAGAAGATGATTAATCCAACTTCAGCATCACAAAGAACTGAGAGCTCTCTCGCTTTTTTCAACAATCCATTCCTTCTCTTTGAGAAAGTCACTTGCCTGTTCGTTGTATTCTCGATCCTTTTAATGGCTATCTTCCCTCTTCCCATAATGATCTAATCTATCTATATATATAAATAGATCTCCCACCTCTTAGGGTTTCTATTTCCCAAATCTGATCTCTCTTTGACCTGCCACATCACCACCAAATAGAACCGATTTGTACAAAGATTCATGAGAAATTTCAATAATAATAGTATCAATCTCAGAGAGCTAGATGTATAATGAAGGTGATGATGAACTTACTGTGACAAAAATTTCACTGCTCAGTGAAGATGAGAGCGAGAGAGAGAGAGAGAGAGAGAGATGGAGAAGACACAAAAGGTTGAAGAAGAAGAAAGAAGACCCAAAAACCTTATTAGGATGATGCGAATTTCTGATTAGTATTCTTTATATGGAAAGTTAAGGGTAGTTTTAGCACAAAGGTCACAACCAATAATCTCCTCTTTCGGCAAAAAAACTTAAGCGGTTTTGTGAAGAGCCAAAACCACTATTGAGTTTAAACTTGTCTCGGTCTAGTCCACGCGCTTCACATCGGTATGTGTACTTGTTACCCCAAGACGCAGCTCAGAAGAAGTATGACAGAATCAGTAAAGATTCCAGATACACGTGTCGATCAGAGCAAAGCGCGTTGAGGAGAGTGAATAACTGCGAATCGGGAAAACCTGATTCCTAGGAGTGTTTCCTTGTCCATGAATCGTGGGGACTATATGGCGGCGTATGAGAGACTGACACGTCAGCTTCGCAAATCAATGGGCGCTCGTACAAAATTGGGGAAATGGCTGTTGACTCTGAGTACTTTCCATTAATGACAAATGAGTCCAATGGAAGGAACTGCATCAGCTTTCGACAACAGCTTTTGTTATTTATTGTGAGGTATGCATGAAAACCACCTTGTGTGGGCATGAATTGGTTCACGAAATTACGGTTTTAAAGTTTGTCAAATATATATTAAGAGTATATTTGGATTAGTATTTAATAAATAATTTTTTTTAAAAAATGATAAAAGTGATATTAGATATTCTCTCCGGTTTTATTTATAAGCAATTTTCTCTCTTGTAGGACTGGTCTCTTTTATAAGCAATTTTCACTTTTTATCTAAAAATGTAAGCTTCTTTTTCCTATTTTATCCTTATTAAATGTTCATTCTCTCTCATATCTTATACTCATTATCTCTAATACTTTTTATCTATTCTATCTCCTATACTCTTTTCATAAATAGGGATATATATGAAAAAAATATGGCATTTTTGACACACTAATTGCTTTTAATTACCAATTCGTTTTACGCAATCAAGAAAAAAGTTATTTATAAATAAGACCGAAGGGACTAATAGATTAGATTGTGTGAATAAAAAAGTGCTTTTAATAAAATAATAGTGTTTGTATAATGATTATCAAAATCACTTTTCTTTTTATATTCAAATTACTAAAGAGTACATTAGTTAATGTGATAATTGTATGTCAAGAATAAGATTCCATGTCAAAGATTTTTAACATCAAATCTCATAATAAATACCAAAATTGAAATAAATTTATCTACAAAATTAAAATTATAACATTAGTTAATTTTATAATATGATTAAATAGCTAAAAAAATATATGTATTAATAAATTGTATAGACCAAAATCATTTTTAAATAGTAATTATGTTAAAAAGATATTTTAACCAAAAAAAATGTTGGGATGCTGAAAATGTACTATAATAATTTTTATATTTTGACATTAAAGCCAAAAACTGAAAATGCCTCCCTCCTCTGCCACTGTTGAGATTAAAAAAATGATCCATGATTGTAACAATTCCCTGGATTCCTCTTTCCCTCTACCCCAAGTACAAGGAGCTCTAATGCAAGTATGCAACATGGATTCGAGTTTCATAGCACTCAACCATCAAAACCCCAAAACAATTTGGGAGTGATATCCATCCATCCAAAATCCAAAGAAGTTAATTAATTGAAAGGTCCCAGTAATTTACAGTTGGGGAAAGATTTATGGGATGAGGAGAACGTATGGGATCAGTATTTTTTGTGTTTGTGTGTGTAGTAATGTAACCTCAAGCAAGAATTGAGTTTTCTTTCTTCCTCTTCTCTCATAATTAAAAAACTCCCTTTGATAACTCTCTTCCTTTGTCCCTCCAATCTGACCTCAATCTGACTCATTCTAGACCATATCAAACCACGGGCTATCTAACCTGACTTGTTCACAAAACATACTAGACATCAAGTTAGGCTCTAGTCTAGCCCGGTCTGTTTATTATACAACCCCACCAAATATAATAATGTGCATGAGGGTATGGAATTAACAGTGAGTTGGAATTCAATAAACTCTTTTTACTATTGCAATCACATTACTTATAAAACAGCGTGGCTCACTACATTTATCTATATTCCATATAATATTGTATGAAATATAAAAAAGAATACATTTCATTTTTGGCTTTACTATCTAGTGTTTTGATATTATGATCATTGTCAAACTCATTAAATGATAACAGTAGTTTTTTATTAGGTCTAGGGAGCATCTTCGAAGGAGCAGATGTAATTTTTTAAAAAATTTATTCAGGAAGTATTAAATTTCTTCATCATCATTAACTTTTTTAAATCTAGTCAATTTTAAAGGCATTCTAAATCAAACAAAGAATTAGTTCCAATTTGACGGCATTCTGTCCTTGGTATGTACAAATTAGTTCCACACAACAACTAAAACAAATGCCTATCCATCACTTGCTATTTTTAAAAGACACTCCCTCCCTCTGATTCTTAATATTAGATATATTTAGGGAGTTCATCTTGTCATAAATATAAGACATAGTTTTCATATTTATAAATATTTTCCTAATTTACCCCTATTGATGTTCGCTCAACAATAATCAAAAAGGAGATAGAATAAGATAATTAAAGAAGATGACTATGATGTTTTAGAAAATACATGTCATATTAACTAACTTCTTTAATCTAATTAAATTAGATAAATATATCTTATATTAAGGATATGAGGTAATAGCTATATCTATCAAAACAAGAAAAATGCAAAAGAGAAAAAGAACGACTTGACTTTTGGACCGAGTTTTTCCCCCTTTATTTTGGTTAAGAATTTGGATCAATTTGGTAGGTTCTTGCGGTTTTATTTGGGCGAGTATTTATCTACAGACGTGACTGAACCCACGTGCGTTTACCCATGAATGATTCAAAAAAGTAGAATTACCAGTTAGGGTTGTCAATCTTTTAACTATATCCTAATATACGTTTTCTTGACATTTATGGCTATTCAGGGTGATCACGTCAAGCGATAATAACAATGAACAATTTTTTTTTTTTTTTATCGAAGGACTTGTTTCTTTCATTTTTCCCCTTTTAGAATTAATTAAAGGAGCATAAGCATAGGTTACAATCAAAATTAAACCTCCGACCTCTTACTCATATGAAACTTTTTATATCACTAGGTTTCAAAGCTATTATGGCTTGAAAATTTGTTTCTGTACAGGTTATTTTGTGCTTTGGCCCTGCTGAATGTTAAAAATAAAAACCAATGCATTCAATATATGAATTTGTTTGCCTCCGGTACAATCTTAAGACATTAAAACATGAATTCAATATATGAATTTGTTTTCGTGCATGCTGTTTAGAAATAAGTATGTAATGCTTACGTTTACCCCCAAAAAATAATAAATAAATTGGACCATCCAACATTTATCATATGTTATTGGCAATTTTTTAATATTTTTATATTTTACTTGTCAGTTAAAAAAATTTGAGAAATAAACAATAAAAATTTTCGAAATTTGGATCATTTAAATTTAAATCTTCATCTCATAATAAGAATAAGCACAGGAAATGATCAAGGAATATATCCAAATTTAAAAAAATTATTAAGTGATTAGTTAACGTTATAAGTAAATGCATAAATTTGGAAAAAAAAATTAGGTACAAATATCCCGGACAATTATTTTTGAGGCACTTATTAGGCAATTTATACAACAGCATCTTCTTACTACAATAATTCAAACATTAGTTTGTTATAGTGTGAGAGACAAATTATCCCTTAAAACTTTTTTAAAGCGGTTCATCCACTACAAAAAAAACATGATTTAGTAGCGGTTAAAAATAGGTATTCGTAGCGGTTCTAACCGCTACAAACTAGGTTAGTAGCGGTTAGAAAAACCGCTACTAAATCGTACGTTGCAAGAGGTTTTGTAGCGGTTTTATAAAACCGCTACTCAATCAAAAATAACCGCTACAAACTTTGTAGCGGTTAATAGTAACCGCTACAAAATCAAGAGATCTTTGTAGCGGTTATATATAAAAAATTTTATTTACAGCTTTAAAAAGAATTTTTTTTTTGTAGCGGTTAAAAAACCGCTACAAATATATAAAAATGAAATTTGTTAAAAATGACTTTTTTTATTTGTAGCGGTTAAGAAACCGCTACCAAATTTGAATTTCATGAAATTAGTAGCGGTTCTTAAAACCGCTACTAATTTCATGAAATTCAAATTTGCCGCAAAAAAATTTAAATTTATCTTTAAAAAGGCGCGTTATTTAGTAGCGGTTTAATAACCGCTACAAATATTTAAATTTTTTTTTAAAAATATACGTTGATTTTTTTCTTTTTTTTCAATATTATATTAAATAGTTTAATTTGTTATTATTTTATCTATTTCAATTAGTTTATTATTTAATAGTTTAACTTATTAATAAATTAAAAAGAAAAAATGTAATTGAATATGATTAGTATAAAATTATATTAATAATATTATTAACGATAGTTAGGTAATAAGGAATTATTATGTTTTATAATATAATGTAATTGTATATGAAAAATAGATGAAAATGAGATAGAGTTAAGATATATCTAGAAAAAAAGATGTTTAGAATAAATTTTATAGAAAGGAAAGAAGTATTCTAAAAGAAATTGAAAATCTTGTTATCATATTTGATCGTATTATTCAGCTCCTCTACTCATACGAAAGAAGTTGTAAATGAGAGGAAATGAAAGAAGGGTAAAGTGAAAAGAAATTGGGGAGTGTTTGAAATGAGTTGTGATAAGGGTATTTATAGGGATTTACGTATTATTTGTAGCGGTTACTAATTAGTAGCGGTTATTTATATTTTTGTAGCGGTTTTAATTATTTGTAGCGGTTAATGTAGCGGTTATTATTTAGTAGCGGTTATTTATTTTTTTGTAGCGGTTTAATAACCGCTACAAATATTATATTAATTTTTTTTTTAAATTTTTTTTTTACATTTTATTTTAACACAAATTTTTTGCATTTTTTGTAAAGAAAAATTTTTTACACTTGAATTCTACAAATATTATTTTAATTTTTTTTACATTTTATTTTAACACAAATTTTTTGCATTTTTTTTAAAGACAAATTTTTTACAATTGAATTTGATCACTCATCGTCGCCATCCCTACAGAAATTTTGTAGAAAATTTATTGTTATTGATGTATTATTAAATTTAAAAAATTTAATTAAAATGACGTGGACTTAAAAAAACTCACCGCAGTAGAGGTAAATTGTCATCGCCTTCAGGGAAGTAGTTTTCAAAATCAGCTGGCTGAAATGGCTCACTCTCGTAGGCGATGTTATCGCCTTCACCCATGTCGTAAAGGTCTCTTGGCTTTAAATGAACGACCATGTGCCAATCCCTATGCCGCTCGTCCTCGACATAATAAACCTGATGTGCCTCTGAAGCTGGAATATACGGCTCATCATCTTGAGAAATACCAGTATGAATCGGGCGTGAGAAATTGACTGATGTGATCCCTAAGTCGTCAGTTGTCAGTCCCCGAGAAGTCGTGGTATTTGCCCACAAACACTTGAACAGCGTCACGGTGAAATGGCCTTGATAATTAAGCTCGACCACATCAAGAAGCTTGCCATAGTAAGGGACGCCTCCGAACTGCATGTTGGCGTCACTGCTGCTCGCATAACTCCTTGTCCCAAATGTGCCATAAACACCCGAATTCTGTGTTTGCAATCCCTGATCCCGTGAAACCGTGCAAAACTTAAAACCATTGACATTGTATGCTGTAAACCGTTTTGCATGATCAAGAGGGCCGATTGCGAGAGCTCTGAAATCCGGTGAGTGTGGGTTGTGGTCATTTAGTATTCTGCGAGCAAACCAGCCCGGGAATTCTCTGTGGACCCTCCTATCAACTTCCGAGGATGTCTGTGTACGGATCCTGAGCTGACGCTTGACATGACTTCTGAATTCCCTGCAATTAATAATGGAAAGGCGTTAGTGAAATGAAAGTGAGAAATGTTACGAAAGATATAGATCGAATAACATACATGTGAGTGTACAATTCTTACCGTATGAAAGGCTCAACTTGACTGCAATTAATCAAGACATGTCTATGTGCTTGGAACTTCTCAGTTGCCGTTAGTTTGAAGTTCTCAGTTGCTCCAACTGGTTTACCAACACGAGGGATAAATTCTCCTGATGTCGGCGCAGGTTCAGGACAATCGTCAACACGAGGCGAGCGGTTGAAAGCCGTCTCAAGATCATCAAAGTACCTTGAGCAAAAATATAGCACCTCATCCCCTATATAGCCTTCAGCTATAGAACCTTCTGGCCACGCCTTATTCCTCACGTAAGATTTTAATTTCCCAAGGAACCTACGAAGTACATAAGAGAAAATTGATATAAAATGATGAAAAGGACGACGAGCAAACATTAAATACGGACAATAAATGAAAGCACATATTTAAAATGAGTACCTCTCAATCAGATACATCCAACGATATTGTACTGGTCCAGCGAGCTTTGTTTCATGAACGAGGTGGACTGTGAGGTGAACCATCACAGTAAAAAAGGACGGAGGAAAGATCATCTCCAAGTGACAAAGCATAAGAATGATTTTCGACTGCAGCTGATCGAGCTCCTCAACGATCAAAACCTTAGAACACAACTTCCGAAAGAAAGAACGAAGTTCCACCAAAACGATGGAAACATCGGGAGGAAGTGTATTCTTTATAGCCAGAGGGAGAAACTGCTGCATAAGAACATGTGAGTCGTGACTCTTCAGGCCAGCAACCTTTCGAGCCTGCAAGTCGACACATCAAGAAATGTTGCTTGAATACCCATCAGGAACTTTTATTTTCTTCAACGTCGCGAGGAACACATCCTTGTTCGGTTTTGTGAGGGTAAACTTTGCCGGTGTAAATTTGTCATGCTCATCTGGCCAAGCGTCTTCACGAACTCCCATGTCGCGTAAATCTTTCCTGGCTTGAAGGTGATCTTTTGTCTTGCCGGGTTCGTTAAACAGCGTATACAGCACATTGTCGCAAACATTCTTTTCAATGTGCATTACATCAAGACTGTGGCGAAGTAAATTAGATCTCCAATACGGAAGCGTGAAGAAGATACTTATCTTCTTCCACTGCTGAGGCGCCGATGTCCTGCGCGTCTTTTGGCGAGTTTGTGCTGAATCGTCGCTTTTTCCAAACTCGACGTCAACATGCTCAAGCTGCTGTAAGATATCTGTACCGGACAAAGTCTGAGGTGGTCCTCTTTTCTCTGGTTTCCCATTGAAGCGATTCCGTTGCAATCTGAACTTATGCGTTCCATCGAGAAACCTCCGATGCCCCATAAAGCACCACTTTCGGCTGTGGGGAAGGCGCAGTGCGTCAGAGTCGAAATTGCAAGCCGGACACGCCGACCCAGTGTGCACATTCCAACCAGATAATGTGCCAAGGCCAGGAAAGTCACTGATCATCCACATCAAGGCTGCACGCATGTTGAACAAAGTCTTGCTGTGAGCGTCGTACGTCTCCAAGCCGACATTCCACAGGTCAAGCAATTCCGCAATAAGCGGTTGGAGATACACATCGATGTCATTGCCCGGTGCCTTTTTGCCTGAGATGATCATAGACATAATGAAAGAGCTTTGTTTCATACATATCCAGGGGGTAAGTTGTAGGGAACTAAGACTACCGGCCAAATGCTGTAACTTGTACTAAGATTCCCGAAAGGATTGAAACCGTCGGTCGCCAACGCAAGCCGGACATTTCTGGGGTCAGTCGCAAAATCTGGAAAGTCGTTGTCAAACGTTTTCCAAGCAGCTGCATCCCGCGGATGTCTTAATTTACCGTCTTCGTTTTTATCAACGGCATGCCACCTCATGTGCTCAACAGTTTTAGACGACATAAATAATCTTTGTGGACGAGGTTTCAAAGGGAAATACCTGAGAATCTTTGCGGGTTTCTTCTTCTGCTTTTTCCCTTTCCGAATTGTCTTGTACCTCGATGTGTGACATCTCTTGCACGTCTCCCTGCTGGAATCGTCTCCCCAATACAGCATACAATCATTTGGGCACGTATCAATCTTTTGATAATTCAACCCCAACCTGTTGATGATCTTCTTGGCCTCATAGAAGGTTGTGGGAATCTCGGCGTCGGGGAATGCATCTTGTAATAAGTCGAGCAACATCGACATTCCCTTATCCGTGATCCCACACAAGCACTTGATATGATACAATTTGATCAAGAAAGATAATTTAGAATATTTGCGACAACCTTGATATAAAGGACGATCTGCCTCATCCATCAAGCTGAAAAAATCCCGAGCTGCTTCATTCCCCATAAAAGCCGGCTCAGAGCCGTGCACTTCTTCGTTGAAGTTGTCGCCTTTAAATCCAAACGCATCACCCACAGCATCATTCACAGGATCATCTTCATCTACTTGAACGCCTACTTGAGAACTTCGAGGAAGAGCCTCGTCATATCTAACGCCGGCCTTCTCACCATGTACTGCCCAGAACGTATAGTCATCAGGGAAAGGCTTCACAAGCAAATGTTCCTTCACAACATTTCGTGGATGCCACTTCTTGAACTTGCATTTCCGACACGGACAGACGATCTTGCCGTTACAACTGGCGTGAGTGAATGCGAAATCTAAGAAACTGTTTAATCCGTACAAATATTCAGGAGAATTGCGCGGCAACCTTATCCATGATTTATCCATAGCTACAAGTGAGAGAGAAGAAAGTATAGAGAAGAAGATGAGTGAGAAGATAATGACGAATGCCTAAAACCTTATATTCTGAAAATCCAACGTTTATAAATTTGTAGCGGTTATTAAACCGCTACACCAACCGCTACAGAAATTTCAACGTTTATAATTTTGTAGCGGTTACATATATAAAACCGCTACTAATATTCAAGCCGTTAATTGGTGGGTAATTTAAAATGTACTTGTTGAGTATTAGTAGCGGTTTTACATCTATAACCGCTACTAATGTTCAACGTATTAGTAGCGGTTACCTATATAAAACCGCTACTAATATTAAAGCCGTTGAACATTAAATATAAAAATAATTTTCTAATTTGTAGCGGTTTTACATAAGATAACCGCTACAAATGTGCACAAAGGCGGCAAATTTTAAAATTCAAATGATTTGAGTGTTTGTAGTGGTTATTAGTGTGTAACCGCTACAAACATATATATTTGTAGCGTTTTTGAAGGGAAACCGCTACAAATATATAAGTAAATTTGTAGCGCTTATGAGTTCAAAACCACTACAAATATACATTTATAAATTATTTAGAAATGTATATATAATTTATTTTTTAAAAAAATATATTTAAAAAAATAAATTATATATATATTTAATTTAAAAAATTATTATATATTTGTAGCGGTTATGTACTAATAACCGCTACAAATCTATACATTTGTAGCGGTTTTAGTTTAAAACCGCTACAAATATTTACATTTGTAGCGGTTTTAGGTTAAAACCGCTACAAATATATATATAATTTATTTTTTTTTTAAATTTAGATTTAAATCATTTATAAATTATTTCAATGCGATATAATAATATAAATATAATTATATAAAACACAATAAGAAAATTCTGAAATAAAATCTCATAAATATTTACAAATGTTTAAAAGAAAAGAAAAAGTCCTAAACTAAGGAGCTGGGAGCTGATCCTCTGGTGCTCCCTCAGGTGGGGCTCCCTCAGATGCCGCTGGATCGGGCCGCTGCGCAGACTGAACCGCACCATCGTCATCAGCAGGAGGAGGAGCAGTAGGAGGAGGAGCAGTACTCGGGACGACGTAGTGAGGGACAGGGGGAACCGCTGGATGCTGCTCGTTCGGGAACAGGCGACTCCATGCTCCCTCGAGCATGGTGTTCGCGATCTCACGCCACTGCGTCTGCTGAGCGTACATCTTATCTGCGTGCACCTGCAGCATCTGCTGCTGCTGCTGCGCCATCTGCTGCTGCTGCTGCGCCATCTGCTGCTGCGTCTGCTCCAAATCTGACCGCAGCTGATCAATCGACTCGTCCCTCCGACGTCTGACCCCTCTAGAGCTGCCAGCCTCAGAGGCGGCGCTTCTGCCGTAGATCATGCTGGGTCTGGCGCCTATCCCCATCCCCCGCACTCGTCCGGGGTGCTCAGGCTGAGCCAAACCCGCCTTCAGAGGAGCCGTCGGGTCCACTGACCCCTGTGACTCCTCAGGCTGGGTCTGTCGCAGCTCAGCCTGCGACAGCTGCATCCGCTCCTGCCATTTTATGAAACAATTAATAATTACCATTTTTCATTATTAACTTGGTTTTATAAAAAATATAATAATAAAATAACTTACAATCGCCGCCTCTGCCTGCTGAGAGGTCGCAGTCCCGTCACGGTGTCTGTGTGTGATGGCGTACAGCTCCGCATAGTCCGTCTGACGGTTCTCCTGCTGTGCCCTCGTCTCCTGAAACAATTACAAAACAATTAGTATTATGAAATAATCAGCTAAAAGTAAGTGAAGCACTTGAAAAGTTACCAGCTCGCTGTAGGTCACAGCAAAGGTCTTCGATCCTGCTGTGTGGTGGATCGTCTGCTGCGCCCGGATCGCGGCGTTCCTCTGAGAAAGCTCCTGGAAAAACAAATAATTAAATGTATTATAAAATTTGAAATTAAATACAAATTAAATTGAAATTATAATTTAATATTTAACAATTAGAAAATTATATATCAAAAATATAATAAATACATTACCTGCGCCTAAGGGCTCCTCCTGAACTGGACGAAACGCGCCCAGTCGTTTGGCGGCACGCCGTCCGGGATGCTCTCCTGCAGCTGTTCCAGAGGCATCGTCCTGTCCCCATCCACACTGTGGAAGAGACGGTTCCTCCTGTTCCTCCAGGCGTCGCCCATCTTCACGAGGGCGTACCTCTTCCGGTTGGCCCGGACGGCAAACCGCAGCTGAAAAAAATACATTTAAATATCAATAATACTAAAAATCATAATTTAAAAAAAATAATTAAATAGAATTAATTACAAAAGATATTAATTAAATAGTTTTAATTACCTGAACCACCTCCTCCCAAGCCTGGTCCTTCGGCCCCTTCGGAATGTGCCTCCACGTCGGGAAGTGAAGGGGGAACCGCATCCAATTCGATCCCAGGTCGCTCAGGAAGCGGTTGAGCAGGTGACCCCCATTGTGGATCGGCTGGTCAGTGCCCTCGTTCCACGGCACTACAACTCGCAGGGACCGGTTCATGCTGTTCAGACCGGCCATATCCAGCCTCCTCGTCGACACGTTCCCCTGCTCATCTGCACAGTTGACCGCACGTTAGATAAATTATAATTCAAAGTTAAAAAGTTAAAAAATTAAATAATTAAATAATTTACCTTCGACCTGCACCTCAAACCTAGTGGACCGCGAAGACGACCCTCGTGGGTTGTTCTGCTCCCGAGCCTCTTCCTCATCGAGGAACTGCTCCATCTCCCTGAACCCACTAATCGGGATCTCGAACTCCTCCTCGTTGAGGAAGTCCTCAACGCTAATCTCTGGCACCTCCACCTCAGGCACCTCAGCTGCGGTCGTCGCCTGTGGGATCGTCTGCGGTTCCTGTGGAGGGATGGGCTGAGATGCCTCGGTAGCCCTGCCTGCGCGCTGCCCCCTCCCTCTGCCCCCTGCCCGGCTGCCGCCACCCCGTAAAGTCGGTCTGGGGAGCATAGGGGCCTTCCCCTTATCCTGTCCTGAAGCCATATCAACTGTACAAATTAAAAAAAAAATTAGTCCATTATTATACAAAAATATAATAAAAATACAAATATAAATAAAAATACGTGTTATATACGTACCTCAAGTGTAAATACTGCGAAATACTGACCAAAAATTCCTATAGACTCGTCTGAACGCTCAAATATCGAATAAACCACTCAGAGAAACCTCAGGAAACAAAATGAGCAAAATGAGAAATGGAGGAGGCGAGGGGTTTAAATAGACCAGATATTAGTAGCGGTTATTTAAAATAACCGCTACTCTAACCGCTACAAATAATTAAATTTGTAGCGGTTCTACAATAACCGCTACAAATCTTCACAACGTTTGAAATTCAGTAGCGGTTATTACCCAGAACTGCTACAAATTTGGAGTCTCTTGAAATTCTGTAGCGGTTTTCAGTAAAAACCGCTACAAAATTCTGACATTTGGTATTTGTAGCGGTTTATGTGCATCAACCGCTACAAAATAACCGCTACAAGTTTTGGCAGGAATTTCGCGCCAAATTTGTAGCGGTTTTTTGTAGGAAACCGCTACAAATATTCTTGCCGCTACAAATTTGTAGCGGTTTAAGAAAAAACCGCTACAAATACTATAATTTGTAGCGGTTTAATATAACCGCTACAAATGCACCGCTACGAAATACCTTTTTTTTTTGTAGTGATCCTCAAACTTTAAGAGCTAGAAAAGTTATTCACATTTAACACAGGCGCAAATTGTTCCCTGAACCTTTTTCTTTTACGAAATTATCCCCTGATGAACTTAAGGTCTTGGTCTTTGTCGGTAAACTCAAAATAAGCCTATTGTATAAATGAATTTGGAAAGATGAAAACCAACCCTAATATTTATTTATACAAAAAAATTCAAAATTCAAAGTTTGGTATAATTTACTAAATATTTAGTATTTAATCCCTTATCTCTTTGGTTAGGGTGCTGGCCAGCTAATCAAACTGACAACGAAAGTCCGACAAATTTCGTACAAAGTGCAACAGTACTAATATTATTTATATGCGATGTTTCTTATTTTTCGTATTCAATTAAGGTTTCCAAAACAGGAAGTATATATACACACACACACACATATATATTGTTTCCTTTCCACTAATTCTCGAATGAATAACAACTACATAGACTTCAATTAAGTAACTACACATGGTTTTTATTAAATCAATTTAAGTGATGGGTTTAATCTATGGACTTCTTATAATTAGCAAAAATGTACGTATAGTTAAAAAAACGTTTAGTAATTAATTACTAATTATAATTAGAATCGAATATAAACAATTTTGAGAATAAAGTCGAAGCTTTTTGGGAAAATTCTAAAAAACTACACTCAAAATATAAAAAGGATAAATCAGTACATCAAAAATGAGAAATGAAGAATCAGGCGGGTGTCAGAAAAAGTGAGGAATCTATCCTTTTGAAATTTCGGCCAAATTACGAAAATGCCCTTCAGCCTTCAGTCGTAATAACAACATAGGAGTTGTTAATGGCGAATCATGAGTTGTTAATGACGAGGTGAGTGTTGTTATTGGCTCTGAAACTTCTAAAGTGTGAAAGAAGAAATTGGAGTTATTAATGTCGAATCCGGTGTTGTTATTGGTCTTGAAATTTGTTAATTGTAAAAGAAGAATTGCAGTTGTTAATTACGATGATCAAGATGTTATTATGAAGTGGGCATGAAGTGCTGAAGGGCATTTTCGTAATTTGGCCGAAATTTCAAAAGGACAGATTCCTCCCTTTTTCTGACACCCGCCTGATTCGTCTTTTCTCATTTTCGATGTACTGATTTATCCTTTTTATATTTTGAGTGTAGTTTTTTGGAATTTTCCCAAGCTTTTACTAATTATTGGAAATAAAATATAAAAGATCGACGTTTACTAATTCCTAGATGGAGCCTTCCTCAGATGGAAAAATGATTAATATATTTACATATATTAAAACCATAATTAGTGCTGGACATTAGAGCCGGTAATATGGGCTCAACCCGCGGGCTCAACCCGTGAGCCCGCGGGTTTTGACGGGTTAGGGTTGGGAAAATCCCAACCCGCAAAAATGCGGGCCGCACAGGCCCGCACCGCATAACCCGCGGGTTAATGCGGGTCAGCCCGCGGGTTGGCGGGTTGGCCCGCAAAATTTTTTATTTTTTTTTATATATAAAAATTTTATAAAACTTATAAGTTTTTCACTCTTATCTTGGTACCTCCCAATCCAAAGAAAAAAAATCTTAGCTTCTTTCCTTCTTCTTTAAACAAAATTATTATATATTGGTTGCTTGAGGATGAGTTTATGTTTTATTTATAAACTTTAACAAATTTAATAACTTTATCTCTTAAATTTTAGATTATATTTTTAAATTTTTATAAAAGCAATGATTGATACTAGGAAGGTAAATTTAATTACTCATATATATGTATCTCATATTTTCAATCCTTTTTAAAAAATATGAATTTTTTTTTTCAAAAAAAAATGCGGGCCCGCGGGTTGGCCCGCAACCCGCACACTGCGGGTTAGGGTTGGCATTTTGCCAACCCACAGAAGTGCGGGCTGCACAGGCCCGCACCGCGCGGGCCGCGGGTTGGTGCGGGCCAGCCCGCAACCCGCGGGCTGGCCCGTATTCCCAGCTATACTGGACATGATTACAGGGATACAAGTGATCAGGTCCACCACAAAACCACGACGAGAAATTTAAGATTCTTCAAACTCGTTAAAGAAAAACATAAAGCAAATAAAACCTACTCTGGAGACTAGACACAAAACTATTTCTTTTTTAAGACTTGCCAATTAGAGTCCGATAGAAAAAACCAAAAAGGTTTTCGAATATATGTTAGGCCACACGGATCAAAGACACTGATAAAGCAAAAAATGATGACGTGGGAAGAAATTAAGCTGATCAATTCCTTTAACATATAAATTTATTTAGACGTACAAATTAAGCTGATCAATTTTTTTATATATGATAAAATAAATCATATCAATTTTATAACAACAATAATATATTTATTCTAACATAAGTGGAGTAAGACACCATTTGGAACAAATTAATTATAATGCCTGGGTGTATATGGCCCCACCAGGCCATGTGATAAAGATATTGTATATCCAATAAATCATATTTTGTTTCCTTAAACCAAAGATTCCAAAGGTACATAAACTGTATAATTAAATATTTTTTAATTTCCTCATCAGGAATATTTTTTTCAAACAAGAAAAAGGGTATAATGTCCCCAACAAGAGCCTATCCAAGTGTCAATCATCGACAAATGATGGGGCTAATCAGTTGCGGACTCTCGTAATTTTTTTTAAAAATTTTTTTGCTTATATATATAGTACATATATATCTATATATATATATATATATTTAATTTCCACGATTGCCCCCAACATTCTTTAAGATGTTTTATATATATAGCTGAAAGTTAGTTTCGGCTTTTGATTTCTTTAATTTGTCTCAATTATTAATTTGGTCTCTGAAATTTTATACGCTTATCAATCAAATTCCTACAATTTTATGATCATACACAATTAGTCCTCATAGTTTCTTCAAATCATAAGATTAATTGTATATGGCTATTTTGAACGAAAAAAAAAAGTTGAGTATGGTTATAAAATTTAGGGACTTAATTAATAAAGATTAAATTTTAGGACCAAATCAATAATTGAGACGAACTTAAAAAATAAAGAATTTCATTATCATATTATATACACACATCTCCAAATGGGGCTGCATGCCGTGCTCATTCCCCCCAATTTTGGAGTGGGAGCATCTTTTTTTATTTTTTTAAAATTTTTTTATGTATTATTATTTATTTAGATTAAATTGTATGTTACACCCTAAAATATTTTTGTCACCAGGTATATTAACTTAATTAATTTTTAGTCCTGCATTCAGAAATATTTTTCTTGTAACATTAGTATCTTGAAATTTTTTTTCCAGTAGCACCCAATATCTAAATTTTTTTAACACCCAGTATCTTAACCTAATTAATTTTTAATGTATGGAGTATTTTTTCAAAATAAAAAAAAAACCCTTTTATAAGGGGATGAGTAAAAGATGAGTAGGAAATGTGGATTCTCTCCGAATTCCTTGTATAAATTCCTATGCCCCTTAGAAGTGTAAGAGGGCATCTTCTAATTTAATAACTTATCTTTCAACTTTCTTTTTTCTTTTTGTGGTCACAACTTATCTTCTAAGTCTAACCCCGGTAGAAGAATACCTTTTATAATATAGCCACTCTTGCCAGCTTGTGTCTCTTTTGATTTATTAATATTAATAGGACAATGTGGGGGTATTTAATAACTATTGAATATTTGTGTTATTATATTAAACACAAATCAAAAATGTCTCTAGCACAATATACTCCCTTCAGTTTTAAGGCTATATTTGAATGGAGAAAATAGTAAGAAAAAAAAAATAAGGAAAGAGAATACTGACAAGGAAAATTTTCAAAAATGATAAAAAAAATTATTATTTTTAGGAGTTTCCCTCCTAATATTCTTTCCCTTGTAATCTTCTCTCATGCCAAACATGGGGTAAATGTGAGAGTTGTCAATGCCCCATTTGATATACTGGAATTGATTTTGATAAAAATAAATATGGAGGTAGAGATAGAAATGAATTTTAAAAGTATGTTTGGTATATCATGGAAATGATATCTTATTTCTATGTAAAAAAACGAAAATATCCTTCTAAATTAAAAAATAACAAAATCTTCCAAACACAATCTTCGTTTCCTCCATGGAAGCTATGAAGGTTAAGCAAGATTAAAGGCCAAGCACAAATCACCCGCATCAAAGTTGAAGGCTTTAACAAGTTTTCACCTTTGGGCTGTGAAGATCTAAAGTTGGAGCAAAGGAGGGGTTGCGATTTGCGATTTGCAATTGATCGAATCCGCCATTAAAGCTAGATGCTCTTAGCTTCCATTTCTCAGATCGTCGTTGCAAGGTTGCTGCTCTCTATTGACGCCACTAGGTTTGCAAGCACAAGCCACCGCTGATATGCAAGTTTGCACTGTATGTGCTTGTTGGAGAATGGCGAGGAAGATGAACAGGTTGTTGTGATGTGCTCGCCAGCTATGGCGACAGGTTGTGCTTGTACTCGCTGGCAGTGGGTTATAGCTGGGTTATGGTGGCGGTGAGTTGTGTTGTGGATGAAGATGAATAGTGAGAAGGGCAAAACTTGAATTCCATGAAATTTTTAACAAATCTTTGAGTTAGCACATAGAATTCAATTCCAACAATTTTAATGGAAATGGAATTGAAAATTTCTCCAATTCTTTCATACCAAAACATATATCCTCATGGAAATCAATTCCATTTCGATAACCCTCAATTACATCATACCAAATGGGTTCTAAAGGAATTTGTTTTAATTCTAGATGAAAGATTTCAATTCATTTTATCTTTTATATTTATAAATTTTTTGAATTATAACTGTCAATTGCATATATTAAAAAAATTTTTATCAAGAGATTAGTTTCCAATACAAGTTATTAAAAGTGATATTTTAGATAAATCAATACACAGTTTTTGCAAATAATAACTAACTTTACTATTTTTTAATATTTATAAATTAATTATATAATTCATAAAATTAATAAAAATAGAAACGGAAGGTAAAAGTTATAGGAGACTAGAGTCGTTAGTGATCCAACAATCTCCGACATAAGATGCGGGTGGGAGATCTGGTGATATATATTGAGTTAAATTATACTATAAATGACATTATAAAATATAAATTAAACAATAATAATTTTCACCATGTCATAACTCATAATTCAAGTCCTGTACAATTTCACAATTATTAATTTCTTTGTTTGAGTGTCTTTAGGTCAACAACTTTTCTCAATTCATTAAGTCAAAACTAATATTGAATTTGTTATTGTAGGTGGAAGCCATAGGTAACATCTATAAGAGAATATAAAGATGACCTACTTGTAATCCATATACACTCATAGGACCTTAATTATTATTATTTTGGAAAAAATAAAATAAATTAATTAAATAGAGTTGGAATGAATTATAAAATATAGGAATATCGATTATGTAGCAATGTGAATGCGAGTTGCGTAAAGATTCGCATTTCCATATGTGTGTGTGTGTGGGTGTGATTCTTTGCAATAAATAATTTATTGTATAAATTAGATATAATATATATATAGAGAGAGGGGGGGGGGTAATAGTAGGTGGATTGCATAGATTTAAATGGGTCTATAAAATTCTATTTTTCTCCTTCTCATTGCCTGTCTTCCACCATATTATATTATCGGGAGTTCCATATTTAAATCATATAGTCTTTTATATATGTTGGAAAAAAAAATGTTTGTCTATATATAAATATATAGTTGATGGCCCAAAAAAAGTAATAGGTAAAGGTGTGTGAGTGCAAGGTGTACATAGTAAGGGTTCGCATTTTCCCAAATATGAAAAGCTGTTCTCAAAGGATACATCATTGTGGAGCTCATAATAATAATCAATAGATATATTTTTTTAATGTTTTGATAGTACGATGATATTCTGCGAGCAGAACATGTTTTCTTAATTTTTAATTTTATTTATCAGACTACTTCTGGCGTGCTAAGCTGTAAAGCTCATTGAGTTTACTAATTAATTAATTAAGATCTTTTGCCTTAATTAGGAAATTAAAGGAGCTTGATTTGTTCGTGAAAGGCCAAACATTATCGTACGCCTCAAAAAAAATCATGTTGACCTCCTAAATCCTAAATTAAGGTAAATTCAGTTAATTAATTATGTGTTCTTTTTCTGTTCGCATGCCACATTAACCCCTTAAGTTGTGATTATGAATTGGTGCTCCAAGAAAATATATTTACATAAATTAATATTTATTTTAAAAAGCTTAATTCTTTCACCGATCTAGCTGATGACAATGTGTTTTTATTGGGGAAAATAAATTGATACACTGCATATACAATTAATTTCCTAAGAACAAAATTGTTTAGGGAGACAATAATTTCATTAATTTTCTTTGAAGAATTTAAAATGAGGCCAAGTATATGTGCCCATGCATTGTAGTTTCCAAGCCCAAAGTTTGGAGTGTGACGAGAGAACCCAGTAATATTCATAGACGATAACCATATCGAAGGCCACTCTTTAACAATAAATTGCTATATGATTCATCCATATTTGTTGATTCACGTCTCACGATATGGATCTTTGAAGTTTAATCGAATTTTATTATATTCTAATTCAAGAATTGATCAATTTCAAAGTGACCCCATATTCTGTACATATTTGGAATTTTATTACGACATCAAAGTCATGAGAACTTCATATAGGTCATCAATATTTCAATACCATACATATTAATCAACTAGCTAGATATGAACTCCTACTAGCTAGTATAATGCACAAAATTTGCTAAATGCATTATGTTATTTACAATTCATAAATATCACGTCTTAGTCTATATAAATTTTTATATTAAAGACAAAAATAATATAAATTTATGCAAAATGTGAGATCTATACAGACTGTATCATATTTGAGCATTGTCGGATTTAAAAGTGACTCTCACAAAAGCATTTTCTACATTCATATAGATTTAAACTCGAGATCTAATACTTAAAATACATCTCATATTTCAAATGGTATACAAATGCATGAGAACGGCCTAGTGTGTGTATATAATCAAAATAAAATTACTTTATTATTATTTTTTGCTATATACGGGTATACACCTATTCAAAACAATCTTATTCAAGACACAGTTAGGTATTAAATGTGGGCACATCTTCTTACCAACGTTGGAGGGATTAACTGCCTTCTAGACCCAATCTCTATTGCTAAATCACTCTATTATTAATCAATGCAATGGCCTTTGACATAGTTACGGGTGTATCAGGTGCCAAAGCCCAAACATAAGTTTAGATTGGATATTATTGTCCCATTGTTCTTCCAGAAAAACAGCGTAAAAAAAGAAGGGAAAATTCTAAAAAACTACACTCAAAATATGCAAAGGACAAATCAGTACAACGAAATTCAAAAATTCCAAATCAGGCGGGTGTCAGAAAAATGAGCAATCTGTCATTTTGAAATTTCGGCAAAATTACAAAAATGCCCTTCATGCACACTTCAGAATAACAACATGATCATCGGAATTAACACCTTTGGATTCGGTATTAACAACTGCAATTCTTCTTTTACAATTAACAAATTTCATGACCAATAACAACACATATCTCGCCATTAACAACTCCGGATTCGATATTAACAACTCTAATTTCTTCTTTCAACACTTAACAAGTTTCAGGGCCAATAACAACACTCACCTCGCCATTAACAACTGATGATTCGCCATTAACAACTCCTATGTTGTTATTGCGACTGAGGGCTAAGGGCATTTTCGTAATTTGGCCGAAATTTCAAAAGGATAAATTGCTCATTTTTCTGACACCCGCCTGATTTGGAATTTTTGAATTTCGTTGTACTGATTTGTCCTTTACATATTTTGAGTGTAGTTTTTTGGAATTTTCCCAAAAAAGAAAGAAAGAAAGAAAGTCAACTCAGTAACTAACACCACTTCGTACAGTTCTCAAATCACAATGCCGCTCTGGCCGGCCAATATTGTTGTCGCAGAGGAAGCCTTGTTGTAACTTGGACACAAAGTGATCAACTGTGAAAAACAAAAAGAAGCTACCACAAAAACAACCAAGGACAAGTGTCCCAGCCTTAATTAAATTTATTTAATACCCATATTAATTAAGAGAAATCCCAAAAACGATTACTTTGGACTATTTTATTAGGTAAGCCATGAATTAAAACTCTCTCACTCACTCATGTAACTGAACGAGATATTATGGCTTCTTCTCACTCTCACATAGGTCTTCACGCCTCAACATTCTTCTTCTACTTCATGCTTGTGCGGACAATAATAATACCTCTCGTAAATCCAATCTCCTTCGACTTCAATAATGGATTCAAGAACGGAGATTTGAAGCTCGACGGAGAAGCCCAAGTCACACGTTCAGAAATCCAAGTTACAGCCAACTCAAGGGACCGTATTTACAAAAATAGTGTTGGACGAGTGACGTGGCCCTGGCAGGTGCGCCTCTGGGACGCCACGTCACCGTCCAAAACCCTCACCGACTTCTCCACAACCTTCACCTTCGTCATCTACTCCGATCAGTCCCTTTTCGCCGACGGCCTCGCCTTCTTCATCGCGGATCCCAACCTCCCGCCTCTCACCAACATCACACAAGGCGGCGGCCTCGGCATCATCGACGGCGATGTCCACGGCGACCAAGTCCTCAACTCCACCACACACCCCTTCGTGGCCGTCGAGTTTGACACATGGCACAACTCCTGGGACCCAGATGGGATCCACGTAGGCATTAACATCAATTCTATGAAGTCTGTAAAAACTAAGCCGTGGTTCCCAGAGATTTATAAGAGGAATACTCAAAACTGTAGTGTGAAGTACAATTCTAGTACTCTCAACCTCACTCTTTCTTTCACGGCCAGAAATAACGGCACAGGAGGCGACGCCGTTGAGATAAACAGCTTCTCCTACAAGGTTGACTTGAGAGATTACTTACCGGAAAAAGTTATTCTTGGGTTCTCCGCCGCCACAGGTAGCTTATTTGAGGTTCATATTCTTCAGTCATGGTCGTTTAACTCGACCCTAGAAGAAGAAGAAGATTCCAATTCCAAACCACAAAAGACAAGGAAGATTCTGTTATACGTGGGACTAGGATCTGGTATAGGCTTGTCTTCCACTTTCTTAAGCATAATATCTGTTCTTCTATGGAGGAGGATCAAAGCTAGCAAAGAATCATCAAAAGCAAAATCAAAAGGCTTGGTTTATGATATTCACAAAATGGACGACGAGTTTAATAAAGGAACTGGGCCTAAGAGCTTTTGCTATAACGCCCTAAAAGCAGCGACCCATAATTTCTCTGAGTCCAAAAAGTTAGGACAAGGTGGATTTGGAGCTGTATATAAAGGCTACTTAAAAGAGTTGAACTGCCACGTGGCCATCAAGAGAATATCAAGTAACTCCGCACAAGGTATCAAAGAATATTCAACAGAAGTAAAAGTCATTAGTCAGCTGGGACACAGAAACTTGGTGCAACTATTAGGGTGGTGCCATAAGAAGAATGACCTACTCCTCGTGTACGAGTACATGTCAAATGGAAGCTTAGATTCTTATCTCCACAACGACAACGAACCAAGAACTAATAAACTGACATGGCAAGTGAGGTACAATATAGCCTTAGGGTTAGCCTCGGCATTATTATACCTCCACGAAGAATGGTCACAATGTGTTCTTCATAGAGATATAAAATCAAGCAATGTCATGTTAGACTCCAACTTCAATGCAAAGTTAGGAGACTTTGGGCTAGCTCTCTTAGTGTCCCACGAGAAAGGTTTTAGAACGACCTTACTAGCGGGAACCAGAGGATACATAGCACCAGAATATGTCTTCACAGGGAAGACGTATAAAGAATCTGACATATACAGCTTCGGGGTGGTGTTGCTGGAGATGGCGACCGGGAGGAAGGCGGTGGATGTTCAGGACAAGGGGGCGACGGTGATATCAGTGGTGGAGTGGGTATGGGGTTGTACGGTAAAGGGAAGGTGGGGGAAGCAGGGGATTCGAGCCTTGTCGGAGAGTACGAGGAGGAGGAGATGGAGAGAATGTTGGTGGTGGGGCTTTGGTGTACATACCCAGAGTATAAGATGAGACCAAATATGAGGGAAGTGATAAAGGTACTTAAGTTTGAGGCAGATTTGCCTGAGATTCCTTTGGTCATGCCTGTTCCTGTGTATCTCCCTCCTGCTATTAAGGCTAAGTTTTCCTCTCTTGAGGCCTCCTTTTGGGCCAAATGTTCAGGCCCATGACAGAATACCTCCCAAGGTTTTTCTTTCGGCTAGCACACTAATATTTTTTTTATTGAATGCAATCTTATTTGAGATAATATGAAACTTCTTTTAGGAGGAATCCAAAACTTGGTTCACTATGAGGGAATAGCCCTTTCCATTAAACTCAATCGTAGTTAACTCTTAAATATTTGATTTTTTTTTGTAATATGTACATAGAAATTGGATTTTCATAATTTAAAAATCAATATATATATATATATATATATCAATAAAAAAATTATAATAAATTGCATTATTTATTTAAAAAATTTTATGCACATATATAAGAAAAACATAATGACTAATTTATACTTTTTATTTGGTATGTTGACAGAAATAATTTATCATTTTTTTATAAAAAGCATAAAAATCCTTTTTATTGTTATTTCATTTTATTTTATGCTTCAAGTGACATGAATAATTTTTTTCATATATTCGTTCAAGTAGAGAAAAATGAATATTTATGACTGCTACATTATTAATGTTTTTATTAGAAATTATTTATTATTTAGTTGCTGTTAAATTTGTAAACGAAAGGTGGAAACCAGCATGAGGGGTTGCATATCAGGACACTTAAGAAACAGTGTTAATATATAGAGGATCCAGCCTAAAAAGAATTAATTGAAATTCTCGAGGGCTTTGGATTACATAAACACTGGCACTGAATCTTTTGTCATGAATTTGCAAAGTATAAATGCCGCATGGAGAGTATATGATCCATCATTAGTGAATGAAACAAGAGGAACGGGCATCCAAATTCTAATACATATGTAAAATTATTTTTATAGAAAGGAATATGCTAATATATATATATATATATATATATATATATATATATATATATATATATATATATATATATATATATATATATATATATGGTCAACAAGTCAAAACAACTTTTCTGCACCCCTATACTTTGTTTCAGTCCAGTGTGAAATTAATATAAGTTACTTTTAAGGGTTAAGTTATAAAAATACCTATGAATTTTTTTTTAAAGTGCACTTAACATTATACATTTTTTTTAGGTGTAAAAATACCCATGAACTTATCAAAATAGGGTCAAAAATGCCTACACTGTTAATTGGTATAAACGTCTATTTTGTTGGATCTATATTATTATTTTTTGAGGTGCAAATATACTTATTAACTTTTCTAAAAAATACACCCAACACCATAAACTTTTTTTGGGTGCAAAAGTGCTCATGAACTTATCAAAATGGGGCAAAAATGCACATATCGTACATGGTACAAACTTCTGTTTTTGAAACCCACATTATTGTTTTTAATTATTTTAAAAAAAACTCTCCACCCCCCTCTCTTCCCCACCCCTCTTCGTCTGACCTCCTGTGAAACCCTCCCCACTCCAATGATTCACTTTTTGTTAACATCCGTTTTCATTTCGATAATTGAAGAGTAATAAAGACGAAATTCAATGGGCATACATAAAAGTATAATTATAATAATAAAAATATTCATTTAAAATTCCGATATCGTTCGTCGACGAAAACAGAAAATACAGCGGAAACTTAATATTTACAATTTCCTCAAAATGACAAAACATAGGCTAAATTATAACCACATTCTTGACCTCACCTCGAGACACGTGCCACTCACTTTCAACGTCAACGTCTTTGCCCTTTGCCCCACTAGTACCCACTGAGGTATTTGTTTAAAAATAGGATGAGATTCTAAAGAATCATCGTAGAAACATGCTATCGTTCATAGAGAATGCGAAAAGTAAATATGATATATGCCATGTATGCACCAATTAATGAACATTATAAACATATAATCTACATATATATATGAGTATGGCCCAGCCCCACTATTCTGCACCGGTTGGGTTCTTACCAACTCTAGTGTAAGTGCCTCTAATACTTCTGGCACCTCTCTGGGTAAATTATGTTGATTAATAAAGTACATTTACAACAATGGCATCCACACAATCATATAACTATGACATAATGAATGAAGGATAATGTCCCTACCTCAACGCTTTATAATTCTCTGTTTAATGGTGCCTCGTAAAGCGTGTTATTTCGGCTCTCGACTCGGTTTTAAAAAATTAAATGTACAAGAAATATGTCATAACGTATCCAAGTATCATTTTAGACTCTTCAATAGTATTTCTTATGGTTATATTAGTCTATGGTGAAAATCTACTAAAATGCCCTTGGGACCCCAGTCTGGCCCTGCTGCATTCGGCCCAATGGCATGTTTTTCTAAAATTTTGACTAAGGTTATTCTGACTTATTTTCTCCCAAGGAATCCATTTTCGGAATCGAAATCACAAAATTCAATGTCAAATTATGAAAATACCCTTGACAGCCCCTATTTTGGGATTTTAGTGGCGTTTTCGTAATTATACTTTTTCAACCTCTACCAAAAAAGTGCCCAACTGTAACCTCACCTATTTTTTCCCAATGAATCCAATGGAACCATTTATTTCATGAAAATCCAACTCCTACTACCAGTTCTGGTGCTGGCCAAAAATATTAGGGAAAAATGGAAAAATGAGGTTTTGTGTTTTAACTCCCAAAACTTACACTTTTTGACTTTTAATCCTTGATTAACTCACTTAAACAGATCTTAATCATGATTTAAAGGATTTTGGCCAGCATAACCCCTTAGGGTTATGACTTTTCTAATTTTACAACTCAACCCAAAAATCATAAAAACCAAACAACAATTACCAACAACTCAAGAAGGCAAGTTCATGAAGTTACCCTCTTTGGTTTCTTGGTTTCCTCTTACTCTAGGCTCCTCCTCCCTCTCTTCTTGATCTCAAAGTGTGTCTTCACCACCATAGATTCATGAGAAACAAGAGTTTAGAGAAGGATTCTAAAGAAATGCCATAAGAATAATCAAAGAAACCATACTTACATTAGTTTCTTGCTTCCTCTTACTCTCTAACTCTCCCAAGAACTCACAAACTCACTCTCTCTCTCTTTTTGCTTGTGGTTGGCCGAAATGATGCTAGGAAGAGGAGGGAGTAAGTGTTTTATTATTTTGTCTCTTGTTGCCTCTTAGCCCTTGATTTAATCAATGACTCCTAATGTGACACTTGTCACAATTCCCTTCTTCCTCATAATTTCTTCATGGACTTGCACTAATTGAATCATTGGTCTTTCCCTTTCCTGCTCTTCAAATTTCCGTCCCTTTCCCTTTCTTTTCTCCCACTAGCCCGTATTTCTTTCTCTATGTCCATACTCTTCCATGCAATCATGTCTTTCCTCTTCCAAGCATTCAAGTGTTTCACTTCTTCACTCAAGCTTCTCCTCCCATTCCTACCAACTCACTCACTACTGGAAAAAACCCTTTTTAGACCGCCACATTTAGACCGGTTTTGGCAGATAAGGTCTTAAAAATTTGCGCGGTGTCAGTTTTGTAATTATATTGAACTTCTTAAACCGGTTCTTAAAGAAACCGGTCTTAACAAAATTTATTTAGACCGGTTACAAAAAAAAAACCGGTCTTAAAGTCTTAAAATTTTATGCACTTAAAATTTTTTAACATTTAAGATCGGTCTTAAATGTTTAAAATTTTAAATTCAAAATTGGATAACTTTTTAAGACCGGTTTTTGTACAAACCGGTCTTAAATGTGAATTTTCCCTCTTTTAAGACCGGTTTTTAATAAAAACCGGTCTTAAAGTTAAGATTTTTCACACTTATTTTTCCTCCCGCGCCCAGATCGCGTGCTCTGTGAACCCTTTCTTCTCTCTTTGCCATTTCTCTGTGACCTCTGTCCGTGCTTGTTCTGAACTTGTCCATGGCGTCCCTTCCCTTATTTGCTCAAGTCTCCTCCGTCATTACCGCTTCCGTTGCTATGTTCGTTGTCGTTGTTCTTTAATTATCGTCAGTCTTCTCCTCCACGACCTTTAATCTCCGCAGCGCAGTGACCATTCTCCTCTGATTTGACTTCCCTTTGTCAGTATCGTGAATTTGAGGACTTCATTTTAACCTCAGTCGACGCCACCGTGACTTTGGGTTAAAGCTCAATCCTTGGTCTTCATTCAGGTTAGTGTTCGATCGATCTGTTATTTAGTTGTACATTGTTTTATAATTAATAATGTTCAATGAAAAGTTCTTGTTGTTGCTTTAATTTGAGCACTTAAACGTAATCTGGAAAAAATTAAAGTTCTTGTTGTTGCTTTAATTTGAGCACTTCTCGTTGTTTTATAATTCATATACTCTATCTGACTTTTTGAATTAATACCACTTTATGTTCTGTTTTAGTTGTTTAATTATTTTCAGTGTTATTGGTTTGTTAAAACAATACTAGTTTCAAATGGTGCCTGTTAATTTCGTTGAAATATCTAAAACTCTATTGTTGTTGTTTTTTTGTCTATCCTTTTGTTGTTGGATATATGGTGCTAGAAGTGTTGAGATATATATGGATCATAGTTGGATAGACGCTAAACGGACAAGTGTTGAATATGATAATGGGGTGAGGGGTTTTTTAGACTTCGCTAGTAGACATGCCAATGATGGTAATGGAAAGTTTTATTGCCCTTGTGTAGTATGTTTGAATGAGAAGCGACTAAGTACTGCAGATATATATACACATTTAATTTGTGAAGGATTCTGTAAGAGTTATACAGTGTGGGTATGGCATGGTGAAGAATTAGAAATTACAAGTTCATCTCAACAGGGGGGAGTGAACTTTGATAATAATGACACGGATACGGATGATCGAATAGAGGATATTATTCGTGATGTAGGAGAAGA
Organism: Inga leiocalycina; assembly: GCA_963242795.1. Classification (NCBI taxonomy): domain Eukaryota; kingdom Viridiplantae; phylum Streptophyta; class Magnoliopsida; order Fabales; family Fabaceae; genus Inga; species Inga leiocalycina. Next base: position 22,766,449 of record OY725323.1, read on the forward strand.
GAGTTTTGATCAATTACATGCATATGGTAATATATGTAGTGATGCTGAGACGCCGTTGTACCCGGGGTGTAAAAAGTACCAATTGTTGAAAGCAGTATTGAAATTGGTAAGCTTGAAAGCACGCCATGGATAGAGCGACAAAAGTTTTTCAGAAACGCTTGAGTCTTTTAAGGACATGTTTCCAGATGATAATGTATTGCCTTCTCGATACTATGATGCTAAGAAAATATTATGTCCACTAGGGATGAAATATAAAAAGATCCATGCATGCTTTAATGATTGTATATTGTATAGAAAAGAGCATGAAGAGGAACAACAGTGTCCCATATGTGAAACCCCGAGGTACAAATCAAATAACGCTCGTAGAAAAGTATTGTGGTACCTTCCAATCATACCAAGGTTCAAGCGCTTGTTGGCTAATGAAAACGATGCAAGAAATTTGAGATGGCATGTGGATGAGAGGATATTCGATGGAAAGCTTCGACATCCGGCTGATTCTTCTTAATGGAAGAAAATCGATCAATTATTTCCTGCCTTAGGTGAAGAGCCTAGGAACCTTAGGCTTGGGCTTAGCATGATGGCATGAATCCTTTTGGTAGCCTGAGCAGTATATATAGTTCATGGCCTGTTCTGTTGGTAATTTACAACTTATCTCCTCTGTTATGCATGAAACGAAAGTACATCATGTTATCTATGTTGATTTCGGGACCAAAACAACCCTGAAATGATATAGATGTTTACCTGGAGCCCTTGATCGAAGACTTGAAAGAGTTGTGGGATGAAGGTATTGATGTTTTTTACGCGAACAAGAATGAGGTTTTTAAAATGTGAGCCATGATCTTTTGTACTATAAATGACTTCCCTACATATGGAAACTTGTCAGGCTATAGTGTTAAAGGCCATAAAGCATGTCCGATTTGTGAAGAAGGAACATGCTACCATCAACTTCAACATGGAAGAAAGACAGTTTATCTTGGCCATAGGAGATTTCTTAGACGAGGCCACCCGTATTGCAGATTAAAGAAAGCTTTTTTTGGTGGACAAGAGTTTGAAGATGCTCCGAAGGCATTGACTAGGGAGCAAGTTTATGAAAAGGTGCAAAATATGAATGTTATTTTTGGTAAGACTACAAAGAAAAGTACTGAGAAAAGTAAATGGAAAAAGAGGTCTGTCTTCTTCAATCTTCCATATTGGCCGAAGCTTGATGTAAGACACTGTATTGATTTCATGCATGTGGAGAAAAACGTTTGTGATAGTATTGTTGGGACATTGCTTAACAAAAAAGGTAGTTCTAAGGATGGTATGAAGGCAAGATTAGATTTGCAAGAAATTGGGATACAAGAAGACTTGCATCCAAAGCCATATGGTAAGAGAAGTTTTTGTCCTCCAGCTGCTCATATTTTGTCTAAGGATGAGAAAAGAAGCTTTTGTCAATGTTTACATGGCATCAAAGTTCCTTTAGGGTATTCTTCAAATGTTAGGAAGCTTGTGTCGATGAAAGACTTGAAGTTAGTGGGGCTAAAGTCTCATGATTGTCATGTCTTAGTGCAACAACTGCTTCCAGTAGCTATTCGAGGCATTGCCGAATATGATCTTCAACATATTTTGACTAGACTTTGTTTCTTCTTCAATGCTATTTGTAGTAAAGTCATTGAGACAGAAAAATTGGATGAACTGGAAAATGAAGGATATATGATCTTGTGCCAGCTTGAGAAGCTTTTTCTTCCTTCTTTTTTTGACATCATGGTACATCTAATTGTTCATCTAGTCAGGGAGATCAGGATGTGTGGCCCTATCTATTTACGATGGATGTACCAAATTGAAAGAACTATGAAAATCCTAAAAGGGTATGTGAAGAACCCTAACCGGCTTGAAGCATCTATTGTTCAGAAATATGTTTCTGAAGAAGCCATGGAGTTTTGTCAATATTACTTGTCAAATGTAGGACACATTGGACTTCCTGAACATTATGACGAAGAAGGCGGTAGACGCGGGGCTTCAGTAAAGAGCATGGATCCTGATGAATTGCAACAAGTCCACTTGTACATCTTAAATAATGTTGATGAGGTTCAAGATTACATTAATGCTCATAAAGAAACTGTATGGAAAGGAAATAGTCGAATGACTGAACAAAGGTTAATTATGGAGCATAACAAAACTTTTGCACATTGGTTCAAACAAAAGGTTGACGAAGAAGAATGTGTTTCTGATACAATTAAATGGTTAGTACGTGGTCCTGAGGCTGATGTCATAAGTTGGATTTCATTTGTGATAAATGGTTATACATTTTACACAAAGTCCCTTGATGATAGGAGCACCATCCAGAACAGTGGGGTTATGTTAGTAGCTGAATCTATGCACTTCTCTAGTTCAAAAGATAAGAATCCTAGATTGGCAACAATACCTTATTATGGGGTGATTGAAGAGATTTGGGTGGTTGATTATGTTAAATTTAAACTTCCCATTTTCAAATGCAACTGGGTTGATGTCAACAATGGTCTGATGATTGATCAGTTGGGATTTACATTAGTTGATTTGAATAGTAGAAGTTTTAGAGATGAACCTTTTATTATGGCATATCAAGCGAAACAAGTGTTCTATGTTACTGATCAGGCAAACAAAATCTGGTCTGTAGCTCTCCAAGGAAAGAGGGTCGTTGATATTAATCAGGAAAGTCATTCAATGAATGATCTGCTTGAGACTCCTTCTTTTTCTAGAGGTTTACCAGAATTGAACGAAGAAGATGAAGCAGACAATGAACACGGCACAAGAAATGATCATCATGAAGGGATATGTGAGGATATCCCTTTATAAAACTACATTGAAGGTTATTTAGCTAAAATAATTATCATGAACTATATTTAAATTATGTATATTGTTATTGGGGTATATATATAACTACTTTTTTTGTTGTCGTCACAAGAAAATGAAGGATATGAGGTGTACGTCTTAGTGTAAATTCTCTGAAGCCAGGCCAGCTAGTGATCATCAGCCTGAGACGAGTGTGATCATCATTAATGTAATTTAATCTTTGATGTATGTATATGTAAGTGAAAAGATAAGGAACTTGGTCAAAACAGCATTGTCATGGTTGTTTGATTTCCTTGCATTATGATTCTGTCTATGGTTGTGAGTTTATTATACATGGTTGGTTTCCTTTGCTTCTGTTTCGGCCAGCACTGTTTAAGCACAAGGGAGTTGAGTTTTAATATGTTCCAATGAGTTTTAAGATTTATTTATTTCAATGTCGTTGAACTAGCTGCTGCTTGCTGAGTGAATTAATCCCATAATTCACATAATTGAATTATGTATAATCCCCCTTAATTTCTCAATTCTTGATTTATTCCACTAAGAATAATCCCATTATGCATATTCCTTTATTTTCCTTGATTAATTGAAATTAACTCCAATTAATTGAAAAATAATTAATCTTGGGCTAAATTGGCAAAATTATGATTTTGCTATCCCTTTTGTAATTTAATTCAATTTTTGAATTAATTTGCCCATTTCTTATGAATATGAATATTTCAAAATTCACAAGATCTAAATTCATGAATATTCACCATTTTATTGAATTTCTCAAATAATTACAATATATTTTTTGTAAATAAAATTTTGGGTGTTACACTTTTCATAGTTCTTAATCTCTTCATGAAGCGTCATCTCTCTTCACCTCACATTTCTTTGCCAACTTAGGCCTAGTCCTTTAGAGAATAACACTGCTTCTTCATTTAGTCAAGCTAATAGAGCATCAAAAGAAAGAAGCCTTAAAGTCACTGACCACAAATCACCTATCAGTGTCCCGTCACCTGCCCCCAATATCCTTAAGAGTTTGATTATTTGAATTCAAATGAAAAAAATTGTTGTATAGTGTTATGAGTCCCACAGTGGGAAATCTCACAAGTAGAGTGTGGTTTATAAGTTCAAGGGGCTCTCCCTTCCAATAGGCTAGTCTTTTGTGATGGGTTCTCCCTTGGGCTTGTGATCATCACATTGGTACTTTCATTAAATGTACACTAGAAGCCTAAAAATTGATGGAGTGTTTGACAGCGACGAATAGTAAATCGTCAAAGTGACGTGGATCTCATGGTAGATTGGAGGAAGAGGGGTGGGGGGGAGGTTTTTTTTTAAAATTAACTAACCATTAAAAAACAATAATATGGGTCCCACAAATTGGTACGTTGATAGAAATGATTTATCATTTTTCTTCATAAAAAGTATAAAAGCCTTTTTTATTGTTATTTCATTTTATTTTATGCATCAAATGACATGAATAATTTTTTTCCCCATAGATTCGTTCAAGCAGAAAAAAATGAATATTTATGACTACTACATTAACGTTTTTACTCGTTATTATTTATTATTTAGTTGCGATTAAAATTGTAAACGAAAGGTGGAAACCAGCATGAGGGTTTGCATATCATGACACTTAAGAAATAGTGTTAACATATAGAGGATCCACCCTAAAAAGAATTAATGCAAATTCTCGAGGGCTTTGGATTATATACACACTGGCACTGAATCTTTTGTCATGAATTTGCAAAGTATAAATGCGGCATGGAGAGTATTTGATCCATTATTAGTGAATGAAACAAGAGGAACGGGGCATCCAAATTCTAATACATATGTAAAATTATTTTTATATATAGAAAGGAATATGCGAAAAAAAAAAAAAAGATTATGGTCAACAAGTCAAAACAACTTTCCAGAACCCCCTAGACTTTATTGGGACAGAGAGGTATCTCCATTGATTTTCCTCTCCATTGAATGTATCTACTATTAGATCAACTTTCAATAGTTGAGATTTAATAATATGTAAAGAATATCATCATAATAAAAATCTACTATAGTAAATCTCAGCCATTAAAAGTTGATCTAATGGTAGATATATTTAATGGAGAGTAAATGAAGAGAAAAATCAATGGAGACACTCCTCTCCTGACTTTATCAGGTCGACATTAATTATATTCCTCTAAGAAAAATTTTATTCAGTCCAATCTGAAATTAATATAAGTTGCTTTTAATATAATCATGCATTATTGTCCCAAAAAAAATCATGCATCTAATCGGAACTAAGGAATAATGGTTAATCTATTAAATGTGTGTTAATTTGAGAAAAAGTCTAATTTACCCTTATTAATGAGGATTTAAAGAAGAGAGTAAAATATGAGGAGCCATGTTAATAATTAATTAGAAGAACAAAATTGACAGTTAAGCATTGATCACTCTCCAAATAAATTGTAAATTAAATAATCTTTAGGTGACTTATATTTTACTGGGTAGAGAGCATGAATTTATGTCATTTTTCTGAAATGGCCTGAGACTATGCATGATTTGTTACAGCGAACGTGAGAATAATGGTTTCTGTGGTGATCTAATATAGCCGTTAGCTAAAAATAAGCTATTAAATTAAATCATATAAGAGTACTATATATTTCCAAGTTCCAATGCCACCGTTTATGCGTGCAAGCCACCAAGTTAATTGATTAATTCGTTCTATAATCCATATTACTATTAGTATTTAAAAAGAATATGTAATTCTTATTATTACCTCGCAAATTGACGATATTGTTGTACACTAATTTACAATAATTCAACAGTAAAAGAGCTCAGTAAAAATAGTACATGTGTGTTTGGATTAGCTTTTTTTAATAGCTTTTACGACTTACGAGGTAAGTGTCTGAGAGGAGTTTTGTCTCGAGTTGTGCAAACCATGATTTGAAAGTTGAAACCATGATTTGGAGATTTACCAAACACACACATAAAAAAAAAAAAAAAAAGGCTCTACTAGTACAAAATTCGTTTTCATGTGCTGATGTGCATATTCATCAACTCATATTTTATAAGCCCATAATAATGAAATAGATGAGCGTGACGCGGTCACATGAATTTTTTAATTACCCACGAGTTGATAATAATTTTGTATTTGATTGTTTTAATAAAAAGTGATTTAATATTGATATATTAATATTGTAGATACAAATTTATTTTGTGATCACACATAATAAATAGCTTTGACACAATATTTCTTTTAATGAATTATGGTGATCCATCAGTGCCTCGTAATATTGTACATACAAAGTTAAATAGGTTTCGCAAGTTGCGTTTATTTTGGTTTTGATTTCTTAAATTTAAAATTAAAGGTTTTGATCTTTTAAAGGATAAAATGATCAAAATTTTTATTTAATTATAATAACTATTACTAATTTTAAACGAAAAGAAAAAAAAAACTTAAAATGATTAAAACTTTTGATACCAAACTTGAAACACTAAAATCAAAATGATAGTAAATTTGAAGACTAGATATTGTATTAACCCTAAAAATAAATTAAACCACATGTTCAAATAAAACCGATATATAATATTTTTTTTAATTTTTTTTATTTAATCAAAGGATATGTACAAAAAAAACTGTTGTGGCAATATGTTCCATGAAGGGTCATTGTCACCTATTTTTCATAATTTTGATTGCAGCCTATGTACCGTCCTCACCAAACAACCAAATTTGGCGTGCTTACAATTATTGTCTTGTTCTTCCATCTATGGCGTACCACTCTGATATTTATTATAAGTAACATATAACTTATTCTTAAATATATTAAAGAATGCATGCATTAAAGTGATGTTTTTTTTAGGAAAACCTACCCTTAAATTAAAAAAAAAAAATTCTCTCTCTACGTTTATAAATTATTATCATATTTCTATTTTCATTCTCTCTTCCCAACAATAATTAAATAAGAGTAAAATTAGAAAATGATTATTAAATACTTATATTTAGGATAAAAAAATTCTCTTCCAAATAACTTATATATTTGATTATATCCTTCCCGTGCCATGATTTTTTCAAGTTTTAATTTGGTCATCATAAAATTGAATCATTTGGATTAAGTTTGGATTCAAGGTAGACAAAAATAATTTTGATGGCTTGAATTCAATTTCATTTTGTTCTTATATTTTTAATATTTTATTTTAATAAAGAGCCAAATAAAAAATAAAACATTTAATACTTTCTTAAAATTTAAAAATGGTTCTTATTATTAAATACTCTGGCAATTTTTTTATGACAATTATTATGAAACGGCTGGGGGGTAAGCCGGTAAGGCAATGGAGGGTGGGAGTATAGTCATGTGTGATGTATAAAGTACATTCATTATTTTGGCAAAAAATAAAGTACATTCATTATTGTGATTATTATAAGTAACGCCATTGATTGTGACATCGAATATTTTATGATTTTACAACCTCTTTTTGATGTTAAACATATACTAAACATTTCGAATTGAATTGGTCTGAGAAGGGTTTTTTCTTTACACTAATCCAGTATGATTTAGACAAAATGACAAAAAAGAAAAAACCATTTGATTTACCAAAAATCTCGAAATATTTACTAAATTAATTAAAAGATAAATAGATAATTTCATTAAAATTTGAGATTTTGAAATTTAAGTGTTGACAACTAAACTATAGGAAATGATAATTTAAAAATAGTAATTAGTAATTTGGGTATGTGCAGTAATAACTTGGGGAGTTTAAGTTGTTAATTTCTATAATCAAATTGTTAATTTCTATATTTAAGTTATCAATATTCAAACTTTAAAATCTCATATTCCTGCTAGATTACCTATTTACCTTTTTGCTAATTTAGTATACATTTTAAATTTTTTTAATTCAAATGGTATTTTTCTCCCATTTCCCCTATGATGTAATAAATACATTTATAAATAAACTTTTTATGTTAGATCCTTTTGTTAATTGGCTTCTCACAAAAGATTATACAACATAGTCTCTTGATTCCCAAATACAATACGCCATCTAAAAGAAACTTTTAGTGATTATTTAGACTTAATTGTCCTAATCTCATTTATGCAGATCGTAACAAAACCATTTTTATATATTTATCTTATACATTATAAGTTATTATTAAAAAATTACTTTTAAAAACTATAGGCCGTATAGTTGAACTGCACATACCTCTCGTATGTAACGCAATCGGGTGTAATAATATTGATTACCATCTGAATGTTTGGTATGACGATGTTTGGTATGACGTTGGAGATAGGTAAACGAAAAAATTATTTTTTATATCAAATTACAAATGTAAAAAAGTAAAAAGACCAAAATATCCTCAGCCAACAAACAATTTGCCCCCTCCTTCGCTATCCCCTCCCCAACCGCAACGACATGAGCATGCCATAAAATTGATTTCAAACATATCGATGAATCAGAACTTACAGAAAACTTGCCCAGATCATATTCAAAATCTGGAACAAAAATCATGATTTTGAGAATAAAATTCAACAAAAATCAACTAGAAAACTCCAACTTTATGAACAAAAAACAGAAAGGTAGAAGACAGCGAACCAGATGTGGAACCAATTGTTTGGGTCTTTGGGAAAATCACAGGGTCAGCTTGTGCCAAAATCTATTTCGTGACTGAGGTTGCGATTGAGAGAATGAATCATGACTGGGGGATGGGACTTTGTCGGCGTTGAACGAAGAGGCTCCGTCGGCATTAAGAAGATGGCGGATGAAGTTGGAGGTCAAGGAAGCTGCGGGTGAGGCGTCAAAGATGATAGAAGAACAATGCCCGCAACGGTGGAGATGAGTGACGCCGGTGTCGGTGGTGACGGTGGAAATGAGTGAGAGAGAGAGGCTGCGGAAGTAGGGGTGTGCAAAACCGAACCGAAATTGAAGACCGAATCGAATCGAATCAATTTCGGTCCTTTTAGTTCGGGTTTTTTGGTGTTCGGTGCATGTTCGGTTTTTTTGTTCGGTTTCTTTTGATTTTTCGGTTCGGTTCAGTTTTTTAAAAAAAATTTCAGTTTAAACTGAAAAACCGAAAATATTAAAAGAGTATATCACCACCAAAAAAACCGGATGCAAGACAAAGAATAATATATCATTGGACATTCATCTTTTTGAACTTTTGTTATGCTTTCTTTGGATTAAGTAATGTTGAATACAATTATTCCGCATCTCTCAAAAACTTTCTATTTTTGATTCCATTATTGGAGTATTGAGTACTCCAAACTACATTAATCATATATGTTATATGTTGTTTATACTTTGTTTTATATCATCTTTCTTTGGATCTTGATGAGGGTATTCAATTTTATAATTTGTATTAATTTTTGCTGGTTGAAAATTCAAATATTTGAAGTAAAAAATGAAGGCTAAAAAAATTTCAGTTTTTTCTTACAAAACCGAAACCAAACCAAATAATTTTGGTTATTTCGATTATTTGATTTCAGAATTTCCTTTATTTCGGTAGTTTGGTTTTTTCGGTTTTTACCGAAAAACCAATGCTCACCTCTAGACGGAAGAAGTCAAAGAAAAAGATGATGGGAGGAATTAAGGACATTTATTGTCTTTTTACCTTTGATATTGGGGGCAAATCAGACTTTTTAAAATATTGAATGACCTGCAAGAAGCATTCATAGGGTGCCCTTATGGCTAAACATTACCAAAGAAAAAAAAACGTGCAATTTCTTTTACCATCGAAACATGTATTACCATCAATAAACTTGACCAAACAGACACTATGTAGTAATGCCATAGAAATTATCATTGCATGTGTATAATGTAATTGAACCAAACAAACTGTGTAATCAACTTGGTGATAAAGCCTAACCTAGATTAATTAGTCCGATCTCTTGTAAATCCTTCTATTAAAACTCAACCATATGAATCATAATCAAATGTGACTTTTTTTTTAGGATTAATGTGCATTCAACACCTTAAAATATTTTTTTATGTGTATCCAATGCTCGAAAGTATTTTATGGTTTATTGAACACTTTGGAGTATTTTTTCAAGTGTATCAATCACCCTAAAATATTTTCTTATGCAAATTTTCACTGCACAAATTAGATAATTTAGGGTGCTAAATATGACTAAAAAATGTTCCAGGAGTTAGATGCACCACAAAATAATTTAAAGTGTTTAATACATCTGAAAAAATACTTTAAGATACTGCATGATAAAATATTTTAAAATACTGAATATAACTGTAAAAATATTTCAATATACTAAATGTGCTTTGACCTTGGAGGTAACATTCGTGAATTAGAAAGCTATGGCATGCAGCGATTCTGGAAAAGGATTGGTGCCAAATACAATTAAAATCTACACACATAGATACTTGAATTTCACAAACCACTGTAGGTCGAGGACCGCAGGCTATCAATAACGAAAATGTCATCCCCCACGCACATGATTCTTTTTTATTTTATGGAAAAAAAAAAATCCTCCACGTTGAGTGTGTTGGGCTATAAAGTGGAGGACAATTTTTCTTTTCATATTTTATCATCTATATCTATTTAGCTGTTTGAGAAATAATCAATTCGTTGTTTTAGGAACTATTTTTATAAATTGAGATAAATTTTTTTTTATATATTCATGTCATAAATTGTAAAAATATTTTTGAAAAGTTAAAACAAACAGGCATTATATGTAATATTAAAAAATGTCGGATAATAGCTTACCATGTTCTTTGGTCTTTATGTAGGTTTAAAAACCTCATTAACATTGAGGGCTTGTTTGGTTAGTGTTGGAGAAGCACATTCACGTTACTCGAAATAAAATTTCTCTCACATATTTACCTCATACATCATAAATCATATCAGAAGAGCAGATTCTACCGCTAACTCAAACAACTACTCAGGTTAACTTTATATGCAGTTTTTTTTTTGGGTGAACATGTAGAGTAATTTTTATTAATAATATTTTATCTTGGTTTTATATAACACATTAATCATATTGCACCGTTTAGTTTTCCAATACTTCCATCTCAATTATTTACGAATCTTAACATACGTTTGGGATAGCGTTTTTTTTAGAAATAAATGTTTATTACATAAGTTGAGATAAAAATCTTTTCACATACTTATTTTGTATACCGTAAATCACGATTTATAAACACTTATAAATAAAAAATAAACTATTCCAATCGAGCTTTTAGTTTCTTTTTTTATCCTAAATATAATTTTACGCATAAGTTTTTAATAATTACTTTTCAGTTTTATCCATATTTACTAATTGTTAGAGAAATGTTAGATCCATTTCCAAATATAAAAAAGGAGGATTTTAATAAGGGTAAATTTAAAAAATTCTATCTAACATTTAATGACTTAATTGTCTTTTTTTTATACCATGCCATTTTTTATTAAGTAAAAATTATTTAAAATGAGCTTATAATAAGAATCAAAGTGTGCATAGCTACATACTACTATATTTTATTAATATGTTTTAGTGAAATTTCCAAGCAAAAAAAATAATTTTGAGTGAAATCACATATATTTCCTTCGAACCTTTTTATAAGAAACAATATATTTTTTTTATGGGGGTGATCCTAGCTATAAGTAACAGATTATTTCACCTTTTTATCTAAAATTTTAAATTAAATTTTTCATTTTTACTTTCATTAAATATATGTTACTCACTATCTCTTTATACTAAACTTTAACTCATTATCTCAGCCTTTTTACTAATATACTATAAACGGTAAAACATATATACCAAAATGCTACACCGTGAGAAATATTTATCAAAATGCTACAATTAAAATCATTTTTCAGATAATGAATTTTAGAAATTGTTCATCTGAAGAACAACTTTTTCAATAACACAGCATTGGCACGAAGTTTTATGCAAATGAAAATCGTTTTTCAAGTGAATGATTTTTAAACTCCATCATCTGAAAAACGACTTCAATGTGTTTCTCTTTCCTAATTTCCTCTCTCCTCATCATATACCTAATGATTAGTTTACATAATAATAATCAAGGTTTTCAAAACCCGGACTAGTCACTGAACTGGTTAGGGTATTGGGTCAAACCGGAGCTAAATCGGGATCAAACTGGTGAGAAATTAAATATTTTAGACTTATTAATATGAAATTATGAAGAAAAAAATTAAAAAAATTATTTTTTTAAAAAAATAATAAAAAAATGCTGTCAAGGACTGGACCTTGAATCGGAACAGTTTCCCGATCAGTTCACTGGTTCCCGGGCTGGACCAGTCGGTCCGGTCCGGGTTTCAAAGCCCTGATAATAACAACAACAACAACGATGATGATGATGATGATGAAAATGATAATAATAATAATCATAATAAAAATAATTACATAATAAAAAAAATAATGATTGCAAAAATAGGATAAGGAGTACATTGACCAACTAAAATATTAAAAATATACAATAAATAGTGAAAAATGCCCTCAACAAACATTGGCTTTTTTACTAATATACGATAAACAGAAAAAAAAACAAAATGCTACACCATAGGAAATATTTATTGAAATGCTACACCTAAAGAACTATTTTGCATTTTAAAAGAAGTCGTTCACCATAAAAATGAGTTTTAGTCTGACAAAATATTGAAGTCGTTTGTGTGAAGAACGGTTTTAAAAATCGTTATTGGTGTGAATGATTTCATTATGATGTGATATTTTTTTAAATATTAAAATAAACTGTTACGAATATATTTTTCTTTGTACATATTCCTCTTCCTTCTCAATGCATCTTCTCCTTCATCATATCAAACTCTTCCCCCCAACTCGTGAATATATAGTGCAAGGGGCCTTATAAATTTTACTAGATGCTACTCTTTTATTATCTTCCATATTCATCTTTTCTTCAATTTTCTCCGTAGCTCCTTAATCTCTCCCCTCTCTTCTCTTGGTCAATTTTTTCCCTCATCCACATCCTTCATATTTTGCCTTGTTGATATGTGGTTGGTCACTTACATAAGACTTTTTCCTTATTTAGTCATATACACTTAATTATTATTTAGTATTACTTTTTTTATATTTTATTTAGTCAATGTACTCCTTATCCTATTTTTACAATTATTATTTCTTTTATTATGTAATAATAATAATTAGGGAGATTTACACTGTAGTCCCATGGAAGCGAAAATACGAAGAAACGGTCCCGGGAAATTCTGAAATTACCCTCAAGTCCCAAGGGACCATTTTGTAATAAAATCCATGTGAGAAATGTCACAATTGCCCCTGTCAGACAAACAACAACAAATGTGATTAAATGCTGTGAATGACGCACGTTACGTCCGGAGAAGGCGGGAAAAAACGCAATGAAGATCAGCATCTATGGATGAAGATTAAGGTAGGGATTTCATGGCATCCATTCTCTTGTCTTGATTAAGCTCCACATGACTCACATATTCTGTTTAGTTGGTAAACATAGGTTTAGGTTTTGTTGAGTCATTTTCGTTTTGATCATAAAAATGGAAAAAGTTATGTACTTTTGATGGGTATTGTCCTGTATATGCTTGCAAATTAACAAGGAAGATCTATTAAATGCAATGGATATAGTTTGACAAAGTTTGCATTGGCTTTGGGTATGATTTTGTATGCTCTGTTTTTGGTGTTATTAGCTCTGTTTTCTGGTGTATGGTGATGTGTTTCTGCAATATAAGAAGTAAGGAATGAAGATGTGGATCAAAGGTTTGGGGCTATATGACATGATTTGCGTAGGGAAAAAAGAGTTGTTAATGCAAGCAGCGATAGTTGTCAATGGAGGCACCTTAAGTTGTTAATGACAACTAGAGGTCATATTTAAATGATTTTTGTGACAACTAAAGGTTTTTTTTTTATATTTGTTTTGGTCAAGATTTTTGTGGGAATTGTCCTCCATATGTTTGCAAGCTATAAAGGAAGGTCTTGTAAATGCAATGAATATGTTATGGCTAAGTTTTCAATGTGTTTTGCTATGATTTTGTGTGCTCTGTTTTTTTAGTCATTATGCTCTGTTTTCTGGTGTATGCTGGTGTGGTTCTGCAATAGAAGAGGTAAGGAATGAAGATGAGGTTCAAAAGTTAGGGGCTACATAACCTTATTTGCGTAGGGAAAAAAGAGTTGTTAATGGCAGCAGCGATAGTTGTCAATGGAGGCTCCATAACTTGTTAATAACAACTAAGATCATATTGAAATGTTCTTTCCTTATGGTGTAATGGGGCTGAAAAGTTTGGAATGTTTTTCAGTATTTTGTGCCGTTTTCAGTCATTATAAGTGGGATTTAATGAACAAGGTGTGAAATATGTGTGGTTGGCGGTGTTGATTATGTATTAAGAAAATGTTGTTAATAGGGGCTGTGGCATTTGTTACTAAGGATGCTGACATTGTTAATGACAACTTTTTTGTGCAGTAGACAGCGGAGATGGCTACGACGTCCGGCAAGATTCTACTATGTTTCCTTCATATAAGGGGAAGGTTTGAACTCAGGGGAGATGGTGATTTAACATATGTTGGTGGAAGCGTCAGATCTAGAACCATTAAAGAAGGAACAAGTTTAGAAGAGTTTAAAATAATGATATCCTCCATTGTGGGAAAAAGAGAGTGGAGGACTTGTTATGAAGTTCACATTGCCGTGTGATAGAACAATATTTGTGGACATAGTAGATGATGAAGCAATTGAACATTTAATCAATTATAGCGGAGAAAGTGGGCATGTCTATGTAGATGAAGGACAAAATGAAGATGATAATACAACGGCAATAAGGGATGATCGAAGTGATGAGCAATATGTGTAAGTGTAAAATCGTTATAAGAAAAAGCTTGTGAACAAATGCAAATGAGCTTGTCGTTAGTAACATGTTTTACTTTGCAATGTGGTGCAGGTTTGATAACTTGTCAGAAGGTTGGGATGGAGGATCAGCCACTATGTCTATTGAAGATTCTCCTGCATTGCAATGCGCTGTCCAAATGGTGCCAATAGGAACACCTGAAATGAACTCTACAAAGTGGAAGGATCTTATAATCGGCGAGGGACAAGTTTTTGTCAATGCAGATGGCCTTCGACAAACATTATACAAGTATGCCATTGGCCACAAGTTTGCATATAAATATGTAAAAAACAACAAGGAAAAGATCATCGCCAAATGCATGGTTGATGGATGTCCATGGTACTTGGGAGCATATTCAATGGGTGAACGACAAGATACAGAATTCCTCACTATAAGGACTTTCAAAGCTGACCACAAACATGACGCACAGGATAATCTACTTGTACCTCACTTGAAGAGATCCAAATTAACCTCATCAATAATCGCAGACAGTTTAAGGTGTAACATTGACAAGAATGCAAATGAGGTTATGAGAGATATGTATAGAGATTACGGGGTGCGTCTAAATTATAGTCAAGCGTACAGGGGAAAAGAAAGAGCATTGATGGAAATACATGGCCGCGTCGAAGATTCATACATGACTCTTCCTTGGATATGTGATAGGCTTATAGAGACCGATCCAGACACGGTTGCCCGGTGTGAATTCTCTGAGGGTGACAGATTTCAGAGGCTATTCATTGCTTATGGATGCTCGATTAAAGGCTTCTTACAAGGGTGTAGAGGCATACTGTGTATAGATGGATGTCACCTCAGTGGCCCTTACAAGGGAACACTGGTTTCAGCTAATGCGTATGATGCTGATGATCAATTGTTTCCCTTGGCATATGGCATAGTCAGTGGAGAAACACATGATGATTGGAGTTGGTTTCTTAAGATTGTGAAGGATATCATTGGCACAAGGGAGATCACAATAGTGTCAGATAGGAATCTTGCCATCATAAGTGCTGTTTGTTGTATATTTGGATCTCAGAGACACGCATTTTGTTACCGGCACGTGAAGGAAAACTTTAGTTCACAGTTTGTCAAGTTTAGAAGAGTAAAGGATAGGACTTCTTCGAACAGCAAAGAAGATGCACTTAAAATGCTTGATGCTATTGCATATGCACGACATGAACATGAATATAATGTTGCATTAGGTAGGCTGAAATTGTTTTCTCTGGAGTTAGGTATGTGGGTTGAGACTGAAGGAGACGTTGAAAGATGGGCGCAAAGCAAGTTTCCTCACAAAAGATGGGATAAATTAACATCAAATGTTGCGGAGTCATTTAACGCATGGGTATTGAAAGAGAGGAAGCACAATGTTGATGTTTTCATTCATGAGCATAGAGAAAAATTAGCCAAGAAGATGGTTGCGTGCAAAGCAGCAATGAGACATTGGAGGAATGGGATTGGGCCAAATATAGAGTCTAAGTTGATGGAACAAGTCAAGGGCGCTGAAAATCTGCAATGTGAATATTATGGTGATGATATGATTTCAGTTGCAACAGTGTGTGACAGCCGAGTCATCCATCTGAGTGTTGACCTCATAGGGCACACATGCACTTGCCTTGCATGGCAGATGAGCGGAATCCCTTGTCCACATGCATGTGCAGCAATCAAGTTAGTTCATTGTAGTGTCTACTCGTACGTCGATGAATGCTACAAAGTGTGTACCCAAGAAAAAATATATGCAACGGCCATGAGGCCTGTAGCAACGCATGATTGCCCACGTGCTGAAGGCCTTACAGTGACACAGCTGATGACTGAGAATTTATTGCGACCACCACTTACTAGAAGGCCCCCGGGAAGGCCAAAACGAAAAAGGATTGAATCTCAGTTTCAAGACAAAAGGGTTTATCATTGTGGAAGGTGTAATGAAGCTGGCCACACTGTAAAGACCTGCAAGAATCCTAATCCCAGCTGATAAATCATGATCCTTTTGGTTCTTATAATTTTTGGAAAGTGCATGTCATAGTATTTATGTAAATATGAATAGCTACAAGTCCATACTAGTTATATAGCAATGGTATGTCACTTTTGTGTTACTTGTGCATGCATTTTCAGCTGTAAATGAAGGTTGGATATGAAGGTTGGATATAATATGGCTTGGTATCCCACTTTCATTTATGGAAGGTTGTAATGAGTTGTCAATTATGTTGTCAATGTAGGCCCATGGAGTTGTCAGTGTATGCCCATGGAGTTGTTAATATATATTTATGCAGCAATGTTGACATTTTTGTAAGCCACTGTCATGTTCTGAATGTTTGAAGCTGATGTAAATTTTGTTGTCAACAAAGGCACGTCAAGTTGTCAATGTAGGCCCATGGAGTTGTCAGTGTATGCCCATGGAGTTGTTAATATATATTTATGCAGCAATGTTGACATTTTTGTAAGCCACTGTCATGTTCTGAATGTTTGAAGCTGATGTAAATTTTGTTGTCAACAAAGGCACGTCAAGTTGTCAATGTAGGCCCATGGAGTTGTCAGTGTATGCCCATGGAGTTGTTAATATATATTTATGCAGCAATGTTGACATTTTTGTAAGCCACTGTCATGTTCTGAATGTTTGAAGCTGATGTAAATTTTGTTGTCAACAAAGGCACGTCAAGTTGTCAATGTAGGCCCATGGAGTTGTCAGTGTATGCCCATGGAGTTGTTAATATATATTTATGCAGCAATGTTGACATTTTTGTAAGCCACTGTCATGTTCTGAATGTTTGAAGCTGATGTAAATTTTGTTGTCAACAAAGGCACGTCAAGTTGTCAATGTAGGCCCATGGAGTTGTCAGTGTAGGCCCCTAGAGTTGTTAATGAAGGCCCCTAGAGTTGTCAGTGAAGGCCCCTAGAGTTGTCAGTGAAGGCCCCTTGAGTTGTTAATGAACGCCCCTTGAGTTGTCAGTGAAGACCCCTAGAGTTGTTAATGAAGACCCCTAGAGTTGTCAGTGAAGGCCCCTTGAGTTGTTAATGAACGCCCCTTTAGTTGTCAGTGAAGGCCCCTTGAGTTGTTAATGAACGCCCCTTTAGTTGTCAGTGAAGGCCCCTTGAGTTGTTAATGAAGGCCCCTAGAGTTGTCAGTGCAGGCCCCTTGAGTTGAGTTGTTAATGAAGGCCCCTAGAGTTGTCAGTGCAGGCCCCTTGAGTTGTTAATGAAGGCCCCTAGAGTTGTCAGTGCAGGCCCCTTGAGTTGTTAATGAAGGCCCCTAGAGTTGTCAGTGCAGGCCCCTTGAGTTGTTAATGAAGGCCCCTAGAGTTGTCAGTGCAGGCCCCTTGAGTTGTTAATGAAGGCCCCTAGAGTTGTCAGTGCAGGCCCCTTGAGTTGTTAATGAAGGCCCCTAGAGTTGTCAGTGCAGGCCCCTTGAGTTGTTAATGAAGGCCCCTAGAGTTGTCAGTGCAGGCCCCTTGAGTTGTTAATGAAGGCCCCTAGAGTTGTCAGTGCAGGCCCCTTGAGTTGTTAATGAACGCCCCTTTAGTTGTCAGTGAAGGCCCATAGAGTTGTCAGTAGAGCCCCTCGAGTTGTTAACACACTTATGCTGTTATGAATTGTCAAGTGAGTGTCATTGTGTGATTTGTTTACCTTTATGACTTACGAGGTCAGAAGGGCCTATTTTTTATGTGTTTTCGCTTTAGCTTCGCTATAGCGTCCCCACAGCGTACGAGGTCAGAAGGGCCAATTTTTGATGTGTTTTCGCTTTAGCTTCGCTATAGCGTCCCCACAGCGTACGCGGTCAGAAGGGCCTATTTTTGATGTGTTTTCGCTTTAGCTTCGCTATAGCGTCCTCACAGCGTATGCGGTCAGAATGGCCTATTTTATGAGATTTCAAAATTTTCTTCAATTGTACCTAAAACCCTATACATGCAGCTCAAAATTTGGACTTTTTCAAGTAACTTCAACACATCACATGTAGCTCAAAATTTGCACTGTGTATAAAGTTTATGCACAATTTTAGTTTAACAACACAAATGCCACCAGGGCATGCTTATATGAATAAACTAGAACCATATGTTGTAATTGAACAAATCAAGTATCACCTTCTTCATTTCATAAACAAGGCTACAAAGTTTGAACAACATACTAGGACGCAACCATTACAGAGAAAAACATTACAAAGCTGTTTTTCCATTCCACTAAATAAACAAGTAGCTTCTTTGTGTACATAAATTGCCAATTCAAATAAGGGTACCAAGTTTCTAAAACGTCCTAGGAGGCTACCATTACAGAGAAAAACAATATACAGCTTCTTCTTCAGTGCATAAATGGCACAATCAACATGACTACAAAGGTTAATGTTAATCATCGTTGCTCCAGATAACAAGGCATGTTCTTCATTGCGTCGGGTCTGGACTTAAGGTTTTTGCACACAGCCATAAACTGTTTTGGTGCGCATCGGGTCAAAAATGGAACGACATACTTCTTCCCTTTGCTAGGGCCTCTTAACTTTTCAGCCCGTTTACCATATTCTTTTCTCTGCTCTTCACTTAATCCATTCCAAGCCTCCCTCACCTCTAGGTTTGACTTTTGAAAATGGTGGACCTTATTCACCTTTATCTTCTCTTTGTCCTTCACCTTTCCCTTTTGCTTCTTCTCCTTCTGGCTGAAAAACTCTTCGGTGAATAGAGTATACCCAGAAAAGCTAGCTGGCCTTGTTCTTGTGGGGCTGTTTGTTGGTTTTTTGGTTTTGGCAGACCCAAGTGTTTCCATCTTCCTTGCCTGGACATGGATAATGAAAGATAGGTCATACTTTTATACAAAGACCTACTGCACTTCACTATTAAATTATATGCTAAGAAATTTAAGATGGATCTACTAAGAGATTTAACATATGCAGCAAAGAGAAGCCCATCAGATTCAGAATTTTTCATAAACCACACACATAGCCTAAGAAAATTTCCGGATTTTCCCCAAATCTTATCATATAAGCAAAACTTTATTTACAAGACCATACATGACAGACCATAATATTTAAATGCAGAATTTAATCAATCCATGTCCGAAAACAACGACCACTCAAACTTTGAAATATAAAGCTCGTTATCTACATAAATCTTGTAAGTCTAACTCACCCTAGAACAAGAAATAACAACAAATCCCAGGTGATCATGATTATAGAAGAGACACTCCACTATGTAACATAAAAACCCCGATTAATTCATAGAATAGGGGAAAAACCACAACAATAAACCATAATAGTCATCGATCTTCAATTATATTTTTTAATGAAAGGAAGAAATATAATTAGGGAAGGAGACAATTTCTAATTTGTGTCTATGATGATTATATGTATGCAATATTATAATTTTATTACATTCTGTATCACCTAATAGCAACATACTGATCAAGGATAAATAACAAGGAAAAACTTAAATGCAGACCCTTATGTGTTTGCTATCAGGTTCTCCAATCAAAATATGATAACTATATGCTATTCTAATAATAACAAGACAGTGTATGATTTCCCCAATAAACTATACAAGAATCATGTATATATTAAAAAATAAACATTTATTATACTTTTATTATAGAATATAATAAAAAAATTAAATGCATGCAATTTTCTCTTCTGTTTTTTTTTTGACAATCTGTTACCTAATGGCAACATACTGATCAAGGATAAATAACAAATAGATAAAACTTACATGGAGCTCTATACATCTCTGCTATCAGGTTCTCCAATCAAAACATTATGAGTGGATGCTATTCTAATAATAAAATGACAAAGTGCATTATTTGCCAAATAAATTATACAATTATCACGTATACACTTAATACATTTTCACTATAGAACATAATAGTTAAGATAGAAGAAACTGCACCTAATTATAGTCCACAACAAAATCCCTGAAGTCTATATTTCATTACAAGACATCTGAAAATAGAGGAAGGCAGTCAAAGTAACATCCATGCATCCAGCCTTAAGATATTAAAGTTCAGAGAGGTGGCTTATATAATCTCATAAAAATCCTTAAACATACTGACTTGGAAGGACTGCTACAAAAAATTGGCAGCTTAAAAAGACGCAGCATATTGCACACTGCAACTAAAAAACAAGCACTGATATGGAATTTGATTGGGAAAGAAAGAGAAAAGAGAGATATGGAGAAAACATAGGTGTTCGAGAGTAATAGGATAATTTGGAAATATATGAATCTTATTGCACGCCAATCAGGTCTGAAACCTACACTTATAGGCATAAATATGAAAAAATAAAGATCCTAATATAAGTAAAAATCCTAAATTCATATCTGAATATGGCTGTGTAAATCCTATCTGAATATATGTAAATCCTATTCAAAATTCAAATAACTAACAAATCCAACTAAATCTTGTCTAAATTCATATTTTCATATCATCCTCTCTGACCTGAAAACCCACATTCACATTTACCATCAACAATCACAAGGAAAGGGACTCAGAGAGACAACCTGATATCCATCTACACTATCTATCACTAAAATCTATTCTAGCAAGAACCTTATCTAGAAAGCCACAACTCACACGCTGACTTGCTTCTTCAAATTCCAGTTTAACAACTATATGGTGGCCTCTTTGTCTCTTCACACTTTCACGACCTTACTCATCACTATAGCAACAACCAAAATTTTAGAGAAGCCAACCATGTCTATCGGAAGACAACCACAGAGGAAAATCTGTCTATTCATGAAATCACAGTTTGAATAAGCTAGCTCAATTGCTTTTCCTATAATTGCTGTGGTTGCATCACTATCAAATAAATCACACAAAACCCTTCTATTAGTAGCATTTTCGTTAGAGGCAAAAGGCAAGGTTGTTCCTTGCTAGCAGCTAATTAGGCGAGTGGAAGAGATGAATAGAAATAGAGAAAAACATGTAGAGCCCAGACCTGTGTCGCCTTTAGGGTTCAATTTCGAGCCGAACCTGACTCCAGAGAAGCCACGAACACCGTCGCACACCGTCGCACGCCGTCCTAGCTTTCGTTGCCCAGAGCTGTGTCGCCTTTAGGGTTCAATTTCGAGCCGAACCTGACTCCAGAGAAGCCACGAACACCGTCGCACACCGTCGCACGTCGTCCCGACTGAGGTACATTATCAGAAGCAGAATTTAAAATGAATGGAAAACGGATGAAAGAAGTGGTAGGAACACGGCAATGGAGTGATGTTACAGACAGAATAAATGAGAAGTAGGAGAGAAATGAAGAATTTTACCTCTTGCAAGCGAAGAAAAGCCGTTTGTGAAATGAGAAAATGACCGGGGGGGAGTGAAGCGCTCAGGAGGCAGGGGCAATAAGAAAAAGCGAGTGAGCGAGGTGGGATGCAAAATAGAAGAGAGGGAGAGGGAGAGAGAGAGAGGAAGGGAAGGAGTTTCGTTGGAAAAAACACAAATGAAGATGTTGACGAAGTTTCAGCATCGCTCCACGTTCTGAAATATGCTAAATCGAGAAGATGAGATGGTGATGCGCAGCTTTCGTTGCCCAGAACACCGTCGCCTTTAGGGTTCACTTGCGAATGAGGAAAGCAGCTCCTCAGACTTTGTTTTTTGCCCAATTCTTAAGGGTGTTTATGTCTTTTCCCAACTTGATTTTATTGCAAAATGGTCCCTTGGGACTTGAGGGTAATTTCAGAATTTCCCGGGACCGTTTCTTCGTATTTTAGCTTCCATGGGACTACAGTGTAAATCTCCCTAATAATTATTATTATTATGTAAATTAATCATTACGTCATGATGAGGAGAGAGGGAATTAAGAAAGAGAAACACATTGAAATCATTTTTCAGGTGATGAAGTTTAGAAATTGTTCATCTGAAGAATGATTTTCATTTGTATAAAACTTCGTGCTAATGCTATGTTATTGAAGAAGTCGTTTTTCAGGTGAGCAATTTCTAAAATTCATCACATGTAGAACGATTTTAAATAAAACATTTTGATAAATATTTCCTATTGTGTAGCATGTTGATATATATGTTTACTGTTTATAGTATATTAATGAAAAAGCCCATTATCTCTTATGCATTCTTTCATATATAAACAGGAGTGTCATTAGAAAAATAATACATTTTTTTTTTTGGACTGAAAGAAAAATAATACATTTATCTTATATATTTGTTATTTTTAAATAACATTTATAAAGAATTTGATGGTTTTTTTTAAAGGGTGGGTGGGAGTAGAGAGTAGTGTGTTTTCCTTATACGCACTTGTTGGGGAGTAAACGTAATGTTTTAATGTTCTTGATGAAGTGCAGTCACTTGTGATTTGTGAATGGTTATCACAACGGTCCCGAATCTATGAAATGGTTCGTCCGAGACATGACTCCTCGGAACCGATCGATGATGGACCCCATACTCCTTCCTCTATTTCTATATTATTCCTCTTCTCTTGTAATCCCAGGTCCCTCTTTCTTCATTGCAACAACTGTCTTCTTTCTCTCTGTCTTTGCTTTTGATTCCCCATATTTCACTTGGTTAGTTTCAGTCTTCTTCTTCGTTTGTGAAGTTTCATTTTGTCTTTCTTACACTAGGCACTTAGGCCACAATCACATCACTATAAAGCTTTTACCCGTTTTTTAGCTATTCCTTGTTTTCACTCACATTCTTTCTTTTACGCTAAGATTGGGTGTTGTGTCAAAATCTTTCACCCCCAGATGCAGACTCTGGGTCGTTTTTGTCTGTTGGTTGTTTCTTACTCTGTTCTCCAGTTGTACCACAGGTTTTTCCGGATTTTTCTTCGCTTCTTTGTTATGGATTATTTTTCTTCCACTCTCAAGTTCTTCACTCAGGCGAGTGAAATTGGATGTGGATTTTTGCTTCTCGGGTCATTCTCTAGGGTTGTCAATGTTTTCGGAATGATTCTGATTTTCGGATTCTGTATGAAGATCTTCCATCTCGGTTGGCATTCCGAGGGTTTGATTCGCTATCTGTATGAATTCGGAGGAAAACCTATAAATCGACTTCATCTGAAATTGAAATCCTCTCCGAATCCAAATTCACCGAACAAAACCAGTTTGCTGGTTGATAAAGATAATCCTAACGGCCATGTTAATCCCAAAGAAGGTGAAGATCATGATAGAGAAGTTCATGATGAAGATGAGGTGTTCGATGTAATGACTCTGAGGAAGTTAGTGAAGATTGAAAGGCAGAGAGCAAATAAAAACTATGAAGAACTTGAAAAGGAAAGAACAGCGTCATCTTCAGCAGCAGATGAAGCATTGGCCATGATTCTTCGTCTTCAGAGTGAGAAAAGTTCAGTAGAGATCCAGTCCAATCAATACCGTAGAGTGGTTGAACAGAAGCAAGAGTTTGATCGAAATGTTATTGATTCACTGCGTTTGATCATTAAGGAACAAGAATCTGAGAGGGATTTGTTACAAGATCGATTGAAGCTGTATAGAGAGAAACTGAGTCAACTCATAAGTGAAGATGAAATAGATCAATTGGATAGGATCCATGAGAGTAAGGAAGTTTTGGATTTTTCTGCAGAAGAAGAAGAAGAAGATGATGATGATGATCCAAATGGTTCAGATTCACTAATTAGTTCTCTTGAAATGGATTCACAGAAAGATCTTGTAAGTTCTGAACATTGCTAATCTGCTACCCCTTCTAATACGCTTTTGGTTCAAAATTGTATATTGTAATTAACTTGTTATCCATAAATCTCATTAATAATATCAAAACCTGGTTACACTCACCGACATGTATAGTCTCTTTTCTTATATTTATCTGTCATTATGGATTTACCTCAGCATTCAAATTTTCTACTTGATTGTGTAATATTGTGAATGTAAAGCACTGGAAAACTTGAAAACATTTCAAGGATCTGATGCTTGTATGGCGATAACTGATGAATCTGTGCTGACATTAGATTGCGCCGGTTCGGTTCCGATCGGTTTGATTTTGTTCTCTAGTTTCTCGTGTCCTTATTTTGATTTTGATTTTTTAAATTTTAATCAACAGATTTTGGTTTCTCAAGTTTTATTCCGTTTAAAATATTGGTCTCTATAATGAAACAAATATCTGGACCATTTTGTCCCTTGAGGAACCAAAACCTTTGATTTAAAATTTAAGGGGCTAAAATCAAAATGAGGATAAATTTGAGGGACTGAAAATTATATTAACCCTTATGTCCTTAACCGTGAGAAATGAATTTACATCACTAGTGAACATGGTTGATCCATGAAAGCACTGAAAATTGCAAAGGATGATGTTGGAGGTTATGATTCCAATTTTCAGATTCTTGACTCATGATTTTGTTCCAATAAGAAGCCACTCTTTTGTCTTGGCCCTCTGTAGTATTTTCATTTTGGTGCTTTGTAAGATACTCACATTTGCATTTGCAATGCCCTTTGTAATACATATACTGTCTTGTAGTAACATTCGTATCATGGGTCTTGGATCTATGTGAATACTTTCAGGGGTCATATAGTATATATACGAATTTATCAGGTAAAGATATAAAGATATAGACTTTAATTTCTAATCCATACACAGCTACATCTGCAATTTGTGTGCAACATTTGGCAAATTATTAGAATATACATGAACTGGGGATCAAGATATGAAAGTTGAGTTTTGAAAAGTTTAAAGAGAAGAATTTGAACAAAAAAAAAAAAAGAGAAGAAGAAAGACCGGCCAAAAAAAAAAACGAGAAGCAGAAAGAGAGTGAGATGATGATGAGTTGGGATTAGGTAAAGATGATGTGTAACTGCTCACCAGACGTTTTAAATACTAATAATCTTACTGTACTTATCTGGTGAGTAACTTCAATTTATTGAAAAATTATTAAACTCACTGAAAAAGCTAAAAGTGGCTCTATCTCTTTCATATAACTAAATAAAGTTATTGTACCAAAAAAACTAAATAAAATCATGACAAACTATTATCGTACGATGATGCCAAATTCATCATGTATCATATCAGTACTGGAGTTTCTTCCACTGTTTACACAGGTCAAATGCTAATCCTATAAACAATGCTACGTCAAATTCTTGTTAAAATATACTCATCTGGTTTTTTTGTCATAAGGCCCCTTCTACAACTCATTAAATGAGGTATTAATTACATTTTTTTTCCAAATTACCCTATTTAAAATTTTATCAATTGCATATTCTATAACTCCTTGGATGTAATGATATTTGCTAACAACCTTTTATTAGCTTTGATAAAGTGGTTAGAAGTGAGCGAATAGTACCTCCTTTCTCATTTGTAAATGATTTTCTAGAAATTATGCATATTTCTATTTATAATATTTTGTAAAATCTATAATACAATTTTTTTAGATATTATTGAATGATTGTGGATTATGGGAGACATAAATAAATTTGGGTTAGAATTTATTATATTAAATTAGTAATATTTTTCTAAAAAGTGTAATAGTTTAAGAAAATATATTTTTTGCCAGAAATTTTAACTAACTTTTAACTATATATAAACTTTTAACCAACTTTTTCAGCGCAAATTAGTTAAAATACTCCATTTGTTTCTTTTTATAAGGAACGTTTAACTGAATCTCATGATTTGAAGTGTCGGTGAAAACAATAAATATGTCAAAATTATAACCCTTTTTTTTTTACCAAAGTATCATTATTTATAATGACATAGGGAATAAGAGAGCGAATAAGAAAATTATTATAATAAGGATAGTTGTAGAAGAGAGAGGAATCAAATGGTTGCACTCCCAACACAAATAAGACATTACTGAAAAACGCTCTCGTTTTTTGACCGTTGCCCAGTCGTCGGTGCTTGCCGTCAGTCGTTAGTGCTGTCCCAATAGTGGTTGGTGTCGCCGTCTGGTTTACCGCATCTTCTATGTAGACGTTCGCTATCGCCGTCCGGTTCACCGCATTTTCTGCTGGTGTCGCAGATTCGGATCTTGGAGTTTGATTCTTGCAGATTTCATATCTGTTATAGTGAAGCTTGTGACTGTCGGTTATTAGCGTCCTGAATAGGTTTTGGCTGAACTAGGATCTGGTCCGGGGGGCGTGGAACGGGTGATGCTTCAACCGCTATCAGATCTTTGATTTTGGTGTTTTCTGTTCTAAGTTCGGCGTTGGCCGTCTGGTTCTCTGTTCCCAAGTCAGTTTTTTTTTTATGTGTTAGTTTTATTCCATTATGAGGGAAAACGGAGAGCGAGAGACTGGTGCGAGCGGCGGAGGGAAGGGGAGTGATAGTGGGGGTGTTGGGAGTCAGAATGGAAATGGGGGTAAGTCTCCGGTTTTTAACAGCAAGGCAGAGAAAACAGGAAGCAGGAGGGAAGGGATTGATAATGTTTATGTTGCCCATAATCCTGGGACTCAATTCTCGTACCGGGACAAATTGTTGAGTCTTGGAGACTCCGGATTTCTGGAAGTAAATATGTCAGCTTGTGATGCCCTTAATGGTTGGAAAGATTATTGTGCGAGAATGAGTAGCAAAAACACGTCCGAGAATGCGGAGGTTGAAGAAGAAGATATATATGATGATGAAGTAGGTGACACTTGGCAAAAAGGAGGGAAATATCCAAAGTTAAAATTTTCAGCGGAAGTATATGAAGCTTGGTGTAAACCATACATAAATTCTCTGATTGTTAAGCTTTTGGGGAAGTCATTCAGAGTTGGTTTTATGAGGCAGAGAATGGAAAGAATGTGGAATCCAAAGAGTCCGATGAAAGTTACCCCTTTAAGTAATGGGTATTTTATTGTGTCGTTTTCTACAAGAGAGGATAGGGATTACGCTCTTTTGGAAGGACCTTGGATGATTGCTGACCATTATTTGATGATACAACGTTGGCGGCCAAACTTTAATCCTTGGAAGGCAAATTATCAAAAGAAAATAGCTGCGTGGATTTGATTTCCTGATTTACCGGCGGAACTGTACATTATTGAATCTCTAAGAAGACTAGGAAACCTTGTGGGAAAAAATCTAAATATTGATAGAACTATGGCATTTTCAGAGAAAGGAGGCTTTGCTAGAATCTGTGTGGAGTTGGATTTGCAGAAACCTTTATTGCCTTTCTTCAACCATTTTGGGGAGAACAGGAAGATTGAGTATGAGGGATTACATCTTGTCTGTTTTCACTGTGGGCAATATGGCCATCATATAGGGGTATGTCAACATAAAATTCCAGATCAAAGGAAGTAGAATGGGGAGATTCATCATAATAAAGCTCCGAAAAAATCCTCTGATGAGGTGAGGGATAATTTGATGAAGAATGCTGAGGTTACTGAGAAAAGTGAATTAAAGGGTGGAATTTTTGGGCCACAAATGCTAGTTAGGCGGGATGTAAGTAGAAATATTAATAAAGTGGATTTAGTAGGATCAAGCTCTAATGGAGGAGGTAAAAAAGGGGTTACAAGTCAGAAGGGTTCTCAAAAGAAAAATGAACTTAATTTTGCCAAGGATAAGGGAAAGACGGTTGAAAGGAAGGATGAGAGTGAGGGAGTAAATGAGAGAAGGCATCAAGTTGGGATGGATATTAATAAGAATGTTACAGAGCAGAAGTGGATTCCAGTGGGAGAAAAAAGACTAACCGGGATTAAGAGACGTGTAAGAGAAAAAATGAACATGGTTAGAGGCAAATTACCGACTCATGATGTAACAAAAGGGGGGAGATTGTGAACCATGATGCAACCGAATTTATCTCCCTAAATCCTTTTTGTGTTGAAAGACATGCCTAGTGAAACCCTGAAGGCTACTGAAGAATCACGTGGTAATGAAGCGGTAAATCTAAACATGGAGATGGAATAAGGGGAAATGTTCCAAAATAGTGAAGTGTCAAAAGCTAATTATATTGTGGATCAAGGTATGATAACTACAGATCATCATGATGACCTTCTTCATTACCAATGTCTGAAGGTGGGATTGTTAGAGTGGATGAAGATGCTTTGATGGGGAATTCCACCCCAACAAATATTAATCTGTCTTAATGAATTTCATTTTATGGAATACACGGGGCACAGGAGCTCGCCTTTTTCCTAATCTTATAAGGGAAATGTCACGATTCCATAATGTGGATTTTATGGCAATTTTTGAAACTAGGTGTAGTGGGAATAGAGCAGTCCAAATAGCTAGTAAGCTGGGATTTCCTTTTGTTCAAATTATTAATGCAGAAGGTTTCAAGGGAGGGATTTGGTGTTTGTGGTCTGAAAAGGTGGGAAAAGTTGAGGTATTAGTGAAGCACCCTCAATTTATGCACATCAGAATCTGTGGGAATGATCGTAGAACGTGGGAACTGACACTTATTTATGCTAGCCCGATTTTAATGCAAAGATGAAAATTATGGCAAGATCTATTTGAGTTGCGTGACAGGATACATGGGCCTTGGGCTCTTGGTGGTGATTTCAATGCTACTTTGATGACGAATGAAAGAAGGTATATGGGTGAGAATATTGGGTCGGATAGAAAGTTCATGAATTTTGTTGATGCTACTGTTCTTAATGATCTCGGGTTTAATGGACCTGAATTTACGTGGCATAGAACAGATTCTCATAGCAGAATTGATCGTGTTCTTGGATCAAATGAATGGTTATATATGTTTCCAAATGCAAGTGTTACTCATTTACCATGGTATAAATCTGATCATCGTCCCATTCTTTTGCGTTTGGAAGGGTTAAGCATGACAAGTCAGAATAATAAACCATTCCGGTTTATCGCGGCTTGGGTATTACATGATGAGTTTGAAGAATTTGTCAAGGAAAATTGGAGGACGACTGGCGAGTGGAAGGAGGCAATCACTCTATTTACTGAAGATTGTAGAAGTTGGAACAAAAAAGTGTTCGGTCCTACAGATAAGAGGAAACGGGAGCTAATGCGGCGTCTTAATGGAATTACTAAAGCGGAGAAACAATATGGGCTTTCAATGGAACATCAAAACCTTCAAACTTCTTTATGGGGCGAGCTTAAGGGTGTCTTATTGTAGGAATCATTATTATGGGCACAAAAAGCTCGCTCTGAATGGTCAGTGAGTGGAGATAGAAATACAAAATTATTTCATGCACGGGCTAATGGAAGAAGAAAAAGAAACTTTGTTGGAGCTATTCGAAATGAGGATGGAGATTGGGTCTATGAAGAGCAATTAATTAAAGAGATGGCTTCTTCTTATTTTACTACTTTGTTTACAGAGGAACGAATTCAAAGGGAGAAAATCAATTGTCACAATACATATCCAAGAATTGAAGATAAAGACCTCTATCTCTTAGGTAAAGATATTCGAGATGAAGAAGTTAAGGAGGTGGTTTTTAATATGGGAGCGTTGAAAGCACCAGGACTGGATGGTTTTAATGCACTCTTTTACCAGAGTCAATGGAAACATGTTGATACATCTGTTTATAGTTTTATTAAAAAACTCTGGGAGTATCTAGAAGAAATTGCAAGCATAAACAATACTTTTCTGGTACTTATACCAAACAAGGAATCTCCTGAAGAGTTAAGGAATCTTCGTCCTATCAGTTTATGTAATGTGATTTTCAAGATTCTTACCAAGGTGATTGCTAACCGTATAAGGGTTGTCCTTCCTAAGATTATTAGCCCTAATCAATGCAATTTTATCCTAGGCAGACACAGCTCCGACAATATTATCGTGGCACAGGAGATTGTTCACTCTATGAGGATTATGCAGGGCAAACGTGGATACATGGCTATTAAGATTGATATGGAGAAGGCTTATGATAGGCTGAACTGGAGTTTTTTGGAATAATGCTTGAATGATCTTTCATTCCTCCTATTCTGGTCAGAATTATTAATCAGTGTGTTACGAAGCCTTCAATGCAATTATTATGGAATGGAGAAAAAGGTGATTTATTTAAAACTTCCCGTGGTGTGAGACAAGGGGACCCTTTTTCTCCATATTTATTCGTAATTTGCATGGAACAGCTGGCTCACATGATTCAAGATAGGATGGAGACAACGACCTGGTTACCGATAAGGTTATGCAAGAATGGGCCTCCTATTTCTCATTTATTTTTTACTGATGATATTGTTTTGTTTGGCCAAGCTTCTGTTTTTCAGGCAAATGAAGTTAAGGCTTGCATAGATGAATTCTGTGCAAGCTCAGGTTTAAAGGTCAATGCTACGAAGACTAGAGTTTTCTTCTCCAGGAATATAAATCACAATCGACGCGCTGAGTTGAGCAATATTCTGGGGTTCCAAATGGGAGCAGATCTTGGTAAATACTTGGGAGTTCCTCTGCATCATAAAAGGGTGACTAAGGAGAGCTTCAGTGCGGTTGTCGATAAAGTGAAGAAGAGGTTATCTAGTTGGAAAATAAATTCGTTATCTCTAGTTGGACGTGCTACTTTGGTAGGGGCTGTCACATCCACTATTCCAGCTTATACTATGCAAACAACATCAATACCTCTTAGTTCATGTGATATGATTGAGAGTAAAAATCGAAGCTTTTTGTGGGGCACAACGCAGGAAAAGCAGAAAATTCATCTTGTTTCATGGGATATGGTGTGCAAGTCAAAGGGTAATGGTAGTTTGGGATTGAAACATGTTAAAACCCATAACCATGCATTTATGGCCAAATTAGGATGGAATCTTATCAAGAAAAAGGATGACTTATGGGTAAGAATTATTAGAAGCAAATATAAATGTGGAAATGATTTGATGCCTCAAATTGATATGCAGAGGATAGGATCGAATACTTGGGCAGGAATTAAGGCGGCATGGAGATTTGTGCAGGAGGGTTCCGAAGTTGAGCAGGGGAGATAGATTGTTCGATGGAAACACACAAGAAATGGAGATTTCACGGTGAAATCTGCATATAAAGTTATTGCAAATGAAGAAGAGAACCAGGAAGTATTATGGCAGAAAATCTGGAAGCTTAACACTATCCCAAGGTGTAAAACTTTTATGTGGCTCGTTGCTCACAACAAGCTTCTTACCAACGTGGAGAGATATAGAAGAGGTATGTGTGCTGATGATGTGTATGGTTGGTGTAAGAAAGGCTCAGAAACGGTGTTGCATGTACTTCGAGACTGCACTGACGCTAAACGTTTGTGGATGGAAAAGATAACATTGCCACGTGATCGTTTTTTCTTTGAGCTTAATCTCAAGGAGTGGTTGAACTTCAATATTCGACGATTGGATTGGGGTGACTGGTTTGCAACGTTATGCTAGTTATTTTGGAAAAGGAGAAATGAACGTCTTTTTGAGCAGAAGAATCAGAATAATGAGAGCCTACAGAATCAACTTTCAAGGCACATTACTAACGGATAGGGGGGCCACATGAATGCCACCAGAAGAAGGATGGACTAAAGTTAATGTAGACGGAGCATTTGCAGGGAAGAACAGAGTTGGGCGCAGAGGAGTTATTCGAGAGGCTAACGGGAATTTTATTAAGGCTTTTATGCACAGATTGGAGTTGGGTGATCATGTTACCGCTGAAATATGGGGTATTCTTCTAGGATTGAAGACAGCTTGGGATCAAGGAAAGCATAGAGTGGTATTAGAATCCGATGTGAAAGAAGTTCTTGATCTGATTAACAATGATAATTGTCAGAATCATCCGGACGCTAATACAATAGCAGAAGTTCGTTCCATGTTGCAACGAGATTGGATGATAGAATTGAGGTTTGTTCCAAGAAACGCAAATAGGGTTGCCGACTTCCTTGTGAAAATGGCAATTTCATGTGTAACGGGGTTTCACCCTATTTTGTATTCCACGCCTGAGTTAACAGCTGTTTTAGAGCTGGATAATTGTATTCCTATTGATGTAGGCTGAGTTTTGAGAGTTTTCTACTTTATGTATAAAAAAAAAGAAGAGAGAGAATAATAAAGTAAATATAGAAGTAATAGGTCTTTGGGGTTGTGAAAAATTATTATAATGATATTAAATAGGGGTAATTAAATAAGGGCAAAATGGAAAAGTAAAAAGTATAAAATAAACATTCTTCTTATAAAAAGAAACAGTAGATATATAGCTGTTGTTTCTTATATATAAAAAGGAAGGGAGGGATCAAGTCATAATAGATGTTGAGGAGGGGGAGTATGTGTGTGGTTGGGATAGCGGTAGGAAAAATGACTTATTATGATTATGATTTATTAAAAATGACTTAATAAAAAAGTCAGTTTTTATAATATGATTTATGTTTGGATGAACGATTGAATAAGTGATTTTCTATAAGTCAAAACTTGTTTGGATTGGCGGTTGTATAAGTAATGTTTTTAAAAGTAAAAAATTATTTGGATTGGCGATTACATAAGTGCTTTTGTGTTAATTATAACAAAATAAGATATTTAAAATTAAAAATTAGTGAAAAAATTGAAGTTAGAAAATGTGATGCCAGAATACATAATTTCAGATAAAATTATTATATAACTAATTAGATCATATGTCCCGTAAGTTTAAAAACATGGTAGACTTTTTTGTGTTTTTTTGCTAACAGGTTAGACTTATATTTAGGATAAAAAATTTTTATCCATTGAATTTAACCAAACTCGTAGCTTCTTTGTCTTCTCCGATCCTCTCAATACATTGTATCTAAAAAAAAAACAGTTAATCACTATAGTGACGTTATGTGATGATAAGGATAATTAAAAAAAATTGGACACCTTGTTGACAGACTTAACACAACAACTATTGAGAAGTAAGTAGATGGGGCTTTTGACCAAAAAAAAAAACCGATGCTTTTTTTCAAAAATAAGTTGGCAGTCGGGGCTTATTAAAAAAGGTTAGTTATCGAGCTTATAATTTTTTGTAAAAAGTCATGCCAAACACTGTAAAAAAGGGTTGCGTTTTTATTTGGTCTTATCGCCCAAAAAAGGGGTTTATTGGGCTGAAAAAGTTATATCAAACACTCACTATATCTTGCTGCTACCAAGACATTTATCAACATCTTAATTAAAAAAAAAAAATCTGCTGATATGGTGCAATTATGTCTATGGATCCAATTTCCCTGCTCATCAAAATGATGAGTAAGGAAAGCTACTCTAATCTGGACGGTCTAGATCTTTTTTTTTAATTTTTGTTTTTCAAAAAAAAAAATACCTTAATAATAAGTAGAGAATCTAAAATAAAAATAATCTTTTGACAAACATTTTTTTAAAAAATGATTTTTTTATTTAAAAATTATCAATTAAAAAAAATGAGATTTGGACCGTCTAGATCTAATTTGGGCGATCCAGATCAGAGTAGTTTTCCCTGCTCATCATTTTGATAAGCAGGGAAACTGGATCCTTGTGTCTATCTACTCGATTATTTTAAACCTTATCGCACACTAATCACCGATTAATTACAATGTCAAAGTAATCTTCACTTGGAACTAGGGGAAATGACCTTTGGGGTCTATCCTTTTAATTTAATTTTAGTTTGAGATAAAAAAATTACAAAATTCTACTAGATGACCTTTGGTCTTTGACAATCATAGTAAGAAAAAATAACGTATAATTTTACTTTCTTGAATATATTTAGTTAGAAAATAGTGTCATATCAATTAGTTTTAGTGGAAATGGCTGTGAATGCTTAAACATGAAGTCTTGAATTTGGATAATGTGAATACGAAAATTGCTTTAGAAAAATTGCTTTCAAAAAAGTCCGACGATACTCAAATATAATTTGAAAAAGCATGAAAAAAAGGCTCTAGTCTTTCTTTCTTTCTTTTTTCCAAGCCACTTTCACAAGTCACCGGCGTAGGGGAGGGGTCTTATGACCAATGGGCGCTTTGAGCTTCTCATAAAATGATTTCAGAATACTTACCCAGGCCATTCCGTCTAAATTTGGAAAGAAAAAAACATACTACTGAGAAGGGAATAATACACAATTGAAAATTGAATTAATCGTTGGGAAAAAAACAGAAAATTGAATTAATCTTTATTGAAGCAAACCAATTATGCCTTGTGATGGAATTTCACTCCCATTCTAATACATGCATGAATGTCTTCTAAAACTGCAAACCAATGAAACAAAATAATTTATTCAAAACTAGTTTTTCAATCCATATTATAGATCACCTCTATTTAGGTTAAAAATAAAAAATCACCTCTAACTATTTCACCAGAATCAAAGAGAAGTGGTTGACTTATTAACTTTATCTAAAAATGAAACATTTGTTTTTTCAACTCTGCACATATTTAAGAACATAGACAAACACTATATAAAACTTTTAGTGTTCTTCTAGTAATTTGTAATAGGGGCAGCATCTAAAAAAAGTTCATTAATGACCCACAAAGTAACCTATATCATGGACCAATAATTGTTTTAAAATGCGCCCTATGTTATATAGAGCTCAAAAAATAAGATATGTATGCGAATAGCATGACTTGTTATGATTTTTATACTAAATATAGATTTCATTATTGTACAATAAAAAAAAAAAGCATCATAATTTGTCTAGCCATGACTTCCAGTTTTAGTCTCCCTACTGTTCAATACTCAAGTTTAAAACTGAACAACATTAGCGACATGCATGCCAAAAAAAATAAAGAATAAGAAAATGAAAATGAGAGGCATGTCTTTAAAAGGTACTGATTAAAATAAGAACATGATCCTATGTTGTACCATATACTTTCAATCTTGACATAGTCTATGGAAAGACCTTTATAACATCAGTTGAATAATGAACTTACCATTCTTCTTCAGCAAAACTTTCTATGCAACAAGCTGGCCTTTCACCTTCAGTGCTTCACAAGTAGCCTTATGCTTCTTTCCTTGAAGGTGGGAACTCATATTACCCTCTAACATTGTCAACTGGCATATGTCACAAGTCCAAAATTTCCGTACATTTGTAGATGCAGAAACATGAAGAGATGCTCCATTTCCTGTGACTGTCCCCGTGTTTCCTTCAGTTTTCGTATTAAGTGCTTCACTAGCAGCCTTATGCTTTTTTCCTTGCAGATGGGAATTCAAAGCAGGATAAGAAAGTATTGTCACCTGGCATATGCCACAAGTCCAAATTTTCTGTACATTTTTATATGCAGAAACCAGAGGGGATGCTTCATTTCCTGAGTCTGTCCCTGCGGTTGCTTTATTTTTCATGTTCAGTGCTTCACAAGCTGCCTTATGCTTCTTTCCTTGCAGATGGGAATTCACTTCAGTATAAGAAAGCATTGTCACCTGGCATATGCCACAGGTCCAAATTTTCTGTACTTTTCTATATGCAGAAACATGAGGAGATGCTCCTTTTCCTGTGTCTGTCCCAGCGGTTCCTTTAGTTTTCGTATTTAGTGCTTCACAAGCAGCCTTATGCTTCTTTCCTTGCTGATGGGAATTCAAATTAGACCCATACATTGCCAACTGGCATATCTCACAAGTCCATATTTTCTGTACTTTTTTATATGCAGAAACCTGTGGAGATGCTTCGTTTCCTGTGTCTGTCCTCACAATTGCTTTGGTTTTCATGTTCAGTGCTTTATGAGCAGCCTTATGCTTTTCTCCTTGCATATGGGAATTCACTTCATCATAAGAAAGCATTATCAACTGGCATATGCCACAGGTCCAAATTTTCTGTACTGTTTTAGACGCAGAAACCTGAGGAGATGCTTTGTTTCCTGTGTCTGTCCCTGCGGTTCCTTCAGTTTTCGTATTCAGTTCTTCAAAAGCAGCCTTATGCTCCATTCCTTGCAGGTGGGAATTCAGATTTGCTTCAGAAGGCATTGTCAACTGGCCTATGGCACAAGTCCACTCTTTTTGTACATTCTCAGATGCAGAAATATGAGGATGTGTTCCATGTTCTGTGTCTGCTTCCATTTTCTTGGTTTTTGCTATAGCAGATGAAGAGCTTTCATTTGATTTGAGGCTGTCAAAGGCTGTATTAGCCTGCAATGTTGAAAACTTGGCATTGAGGAGAAGATTAACGAAAATGATCAATCTAATAAACTAGGAAGTATACACATTTAATTTAGGGTTAAGGTGCAAAAATAACTATAAAGTATTATTGGTATCCTAAACTATAGCTCACTTACCATAAAAAACAATGCAAAAATCTCCAATCCATAACGGAGCTCAAACGTCCATTAAGTAAGGGATGTGGGGCCCTTATATTGTGCCCCGTGTAAATGGGTTAGAGGCAAAAATACCCATAAAGTATTAAACTATAATGCAATTTTACCCATCAACCTTAAAAAGGCACAAAAATTCCCAACCTATGACAAAGCACATGTTGGCAAGTATTGACTATGAATGTCAAAAATATTGAAATTTAATTCGACCACGTGAAAATACATGTGTTCAAATTTGTCCAAATTGATAAAAACCTTGGGCACATTTTATTCTCTCACACGTATTTTTTGTACATAAAGAAGCACAGCATTGAATCTAAAACATATTGCAATTTGCTCCAACTCCTCAGCAACAGTCACACCTTGTTTGGTTTCTTCCAATAATATTAGTCATTGTTCATATCATTATCACTTAGTTCTCCACTTTTTATCCTAACTTCTTTTCTGGCAATCACAAGGACAGGGGAAAAATCTCCCAACAACTTTAAGTTTTAACAGATCTAAGCTATTTGCAAATAACCAACTCCAGCATGACTTCGTATTAAATGATATGCAATCTTACTTGCTTGCCTTTAGGAACTTCTTCCTTTTCAATCATCTCCAAATCTTTGATGTTTTTCTGTTCCGTGAGAAGCCTAACTCTATTTGTCTGTACAAAGATAACAAGGTTAGAAGATGAGCTCCTTCATGCATCACCCAGAAAAAGTTTCAGTTTTTACATGTTTAAAACTGGCTACAAAAAGACAAGATTTACATAAGAAATTCATCGGTTGCATTTCATTCTTCTTGGTGTGGCTGGAACTGTTCTTATTGTTTCTGTATCAAGATTTTCTGCTGTGCTTTTCAATAGAAGAAAACGTTCATTGGCTTAATTCCTCAGTAATCAAGATTCACATAAAGATAAAATTATGTAGGCAACTAAAATGAAAGAGGGAGTGAGTAAATTCAAACACAACCCACGCACATCTATAGACTGAAATTAGTTTGCAAGTTTTGCTTTCCTAGAACTCATTTAAGAATACGTTTGATATGACCATTTCGATAGGAGAGTGCTGAATATTGAGTGTAGATTTATATCAGAGATGCTCCAAGTCATCCAAAATAACAAGATGCAAAAGAAGACACCATTTCCAACTACACTTTCAAGAAGAGTTTTGTATATTTTGTAAATAAAATAGAGGTTCATGTAACTTAAATAAATCCAAGAAAAATCTATATAATTCACTCTCTGTTTCAGGGAAAATGTGTGTAAATTTTGAAAACAAAAATAAAGTTTATGTAATTTTAGCAAAAGTCAGGTGTTTTATATAATTTCTTGCTAATCACTCAACACTTCTCATGAGTTGATCACCTCTTTTTTTTTTTTTTTCTATAATATTTGTTAGCTATTTGTCATCACTATGTTTCCACTCGTTTCAATTATTTTTCCTGGCAATCAAAAGGAAAATTCCATCAACTATAAGTATCAAGAGACCTAATCTATTTGCAAATAACCAACTTTAGCATGACTTGGAGTAAAATTATAGCTTTCCATAGGGAAAACGAACCTCGTTTCTTTTAATTGAAAGTGATAAGAAATCTTACTGGCTTGTCACCGGGGACTTTCTCTTTTTCAATCATCTCCAAATCTTTAATGCCTTTCAGTTCCAAGGGAAGCCTTACTTTATTTGTCTGCACAAGGACAATGTGGTTGGAAGATACGCTCCTTCACAAAATTATAAATGATCTTTCATGTTTTTATGTCAACTAAAAGAGAGAAAATATCACCGAGAAAAAACTTTCATTTCTTTCACCTGCAGTGCTTCATTCTTCTCAATGGTAGGAACTGTTTTTCTTGTTTCTGTGTCAAGATTTTTTGCTGTGTTCTTCAAAATAAGAAGGGGATAATTGGCTTAATTCTTCAATAATGAAGATCCAGATGAAACAAAAGAATTAGGCAATTTAAATGAAAGGGGTAGTTAGTACAATTTAAGTCAAACCACACATTTATAGACTAAAACAAGTAAGCATCCCTTGTTTTCCCTAAACACATTTGAGAATGCACTTGAAATAAACATTTTAACCCAAGTATCTCGAATTTCAAGTGACATATAAGATGCCTGTGTTTCACTAAACTGGTGGCCAAGAAGCTGGGAATCTTTTAAAATAACAAGAGGCATAATATGACAGCATTTTACTAACACCTTTTTCTGTTATGTTTCACAAGATATAAATGCATAACAGGACTGACATGAAAAATGCACCTGCTCCATTTCATTCCTCTCTGTAGTTGGAACTGCCTTTTTCATTTCTGCATCAAGGTATTGCTCTGTGTTCTAAAGTAGAAATATAGGATGATTGCCTCAGCTATTCAGTAATCAAGATTCACAAATCAAGCACGCAAATTGAGTGAGAGTGGTGGTGAGCAATTAACTCAAACAGCCCATTTATAGATCAAACCATAATCATGCGCATATAGACAAAAAAAACTGGCTCTGCTGAAGCACTTTTAGGTGGGATCAATATTAATCTAATATCATGGTTAACGCAATTTTAACCTTAGATGAGGTGATAAAACCAGTAAAATACAATCAAGGAAGAGCCACAACCGTTCTTTTTAGTTCCTTATTATAATTATAAATTTAATTGAAAAAGCTTCATTTCAATTCGAATCAACAATTGCTACGGGGATTGATACTTTAGGACCAAAACAGCAAATATATGCTAATAAGGCAAAAAAGGACCAAGACATTCAAAAATACCACCTAAGGTTCAACATTATAATTTCAAAGTTAATTTACTAAAATAACATTACTAAAGTTTTCCCCCAAAATGTTTAATGTTAGATTTTGAAAGTCCAGTTGCAAACCATTCTATGTTAGTTGCAAATTCAAGAACATGAGTGTCAAATTCTTGCAACGTGATTGATGAGTTTATAAACTTTTTTTCCCCCCTAATGATCCATAGATGAGTGTCAAGTCTCTGCAACTTGATGAATGAATTAAGGTTTTTTTTTTTTTTTCAATCTTCCAAAATTTGCAACTTATCTTAGAATGATTGCTATTGAACTTCAACAACAACTTTTAATTCATTCATTCGGTTGTAGGACTTTGAAACCCATGTTCATGAATTTACAATTAAATTTCCAACATTTAACACAGAACTATGGAAAACAAGAAAAACTTTAGAATAGGTATTTAACAGAATTAACTTTGAAATTTTGATATTTATTCCTTCAGTGGTATTTCATAATGTTTGGTTCTTCCATGACATTGGTTTGTCCTTTTGGTCCAAAGTGTCATTACTCATTCCCTATATTGTATGTATGCAGCTTTTTGGCAAAAGATACAGAACAGAAAATTTACCATTGGCGAAGATTCAGAGAGGCATACTCAAAAGAGGTATATCAATGAGAGGAGTATCCAATAAGAGATCAAATTCCGAGTGTCTGAATTGTTATCATTCTCTATTGCCTGGACGGAAGCACATCTTCAACCACGTTACACCACCATCACAAGGCAAGAACTTCGGTGCATCTTTCCGCATAAGCAATTGGATTGTTCCAGATAATTACGACAAATGCAAGAACATCTTTAAGAAGTCAATAACTGATACTGCATTGTAAAACATGTCCATATGTTATAATTTTTATTAGAG
Organism: Inga leiocalycina; assembly: GCA_963242795.1. Taxonomy (NCBI): domain Eukaryota; kingdom Viridiplantae; phylum Streptophyta; class Magnoliopsida; order Fabales; family Fabaceae; genus Inga; species Inga leiocalycina. The sequence continues at coordinate 22,806,581 of OY725323.1, forward strand.
AGAACTTGGATCATAAAGACAATAAGCACTTGAAAGATTTTTAAGTAGTCTGAGTTTAAAGAAAACAGATAGACCGAACCAAACTGAAAAATACACAGAGGGAGAGACTTACAGAGGATAATTCAGAGCAAGAACGGGCCTATATATACAAAAGAAACAACACAGAATCAGTAATCAATGAGTGAAAGGAAAGAAAGCTGGTCAAGAAGATCCATTTTAACTTTCCTTCGTGAAAGAGACCGTTAAGCATCTAGAATGTTGAACTGATAATGTGAAAATAAGGGTAAAAGTTGCAACAAATTATCAAATGTGGTCAGAAGCAGAAGTTTCGCATTCCTAGAAATCAACCAAGTAAGGGATATATCATACGTAAGATTAAATAAATGCAAATGTACATACCAAGAAAGAAAATCAAGGCATTTAAGGAAGAGTATGAGAAGCCACAAAGACGCAATGTGGAATCGAACTCGAAGCTAACAGTTCTTATTATTGAGGGGAGGTTGAATCTTGAGAGAGCTGAATTGAAGAAATGTGAACAAGACTTGATGGAGAAGGAAACGGCGGAGAGAAGCGCGAAGCCGTGAGGAGTTGGCGGCAAGTGGAATGGTGGGGCACGGCTGGCTCATCTCTCGCGGCCCGATTGGATTCGGGTATACGTAATAAAAAAATAATTATTTTAATGGGAAACCCTGAAAAAGGATTTTAAAAATGGTAAAGGATAGTATCAAAAAAAAAAAAAATGGTAAAGGATAAAAATGTGTTTCAAATATATTCATAATACTATAGAGGTGTGAGGGTTGGATTTGTCCTTTTCCAAATTAAATAATAATGACAGAAATTTCCCAGTTTAAAAAATATGTTCCCATTTTTTATAAGGATTTAACAAGTTCATATTAGATTTTAGGCTAAAGTATATATTTGATCATTTATACTTGTATTGAGAACCATTTTAGTTCCTTAAATTTAAAAAGTGCCCCTTTTAGACTTTTAAACTTAACACAGTTAGTTCTATGTAACATAAAATGTTGAGTCATCAAGTCACATCCTCATTTTAATCCTAATTATTAGTTGCCACAGCATCTAAATTTTTTTAACAAATTCATATTTTAATTATAACGATAATATTATTGTAGAAAAAACATCAATTTTTAATTAATTTTTTATTTGTTTTCCTTTCACCATGCCACCAAACCCTTCTGCACATGAAACCCTAATCCTACCGCCAACAACTTCTTCCGCATGAATCTTGAGAAAGCCATTGAAAGAGAGGTTGATGGGGAAAAAAACTTTTCCTACCTTTAAACAAAAACAAACAATATGATACTATTTCCGATCCTAATTATAAGATAAAGTTGACTTTTTTTGAAGAAATTAAGGAAGCTAAATAAATTACTTAATCATATCATATGTTATGTATCCTTTGATTATATATTAATTTATTAGTCAAACTAATTAGTTTGAAGAAAAAAATAAAAATAAAAATACTCTAAAGTACTTTAATTAGCTTCTTTAATTTCTCTAAAAAAAATCAATTTTATCTTATAATTAGGATTGGAGGGAGTATTAAATTAAAAAAATCATTGTTGCCTCATTATGCCTCAGTAAAGCTTGTGGCATTTCGTCCAAATTCATGTTAAAAAATCTCTTCAAGCTCCATAAAATTTTCTTGCCTCAATCAATATCCATAGCTCATCTTCTTCTCCAAGGCGAGAACCAATTGACCCCCATTCATAACAATAAATCCTATTACAATAATCGGCTCTTCTTCTTTCACACCCATTGCCTTACCCTTATTTTTAAAATCTTTCTCTATTTGCTAATCTCATAGTCAGGGCAAAATCAAAGTTTTTTACCATCAATTTCTCTTTCCTTCTTCGCTTGAATCCTTCTCTATATACGTTTCTAATTCAATCTGCAATGGCTTTCTCAAGATTCATAAGGAAGAAAGTATTGGCCGGAGGATTGGGGTTTCATCCCGTGAAGGGTGTGGGGCCATGGTCAAGGGAAAACAGATGAAAAAAATTAATAAATAATTGATAATTTTTTTTATGATAATAATATTATTATAATTAAAATATGAATTTGTTAAAAAAATTTGAGATGACGTAGCAGCTAATTATGATTAAAATAATGTAATTTAATGACTCAACATTTTCCATTAGATAAAACTAATGGTGTTAAGTTTAAAGGACTAAAAGTGCTCTTTTAAAACTTAAGGGATTAAAATGAATTTGGATGTAAACATAAAGGACCAAATATACACTTTAGTCTAGATTTTAATAATTTCTAATCAGATTTTCACAAATTTCAATTTAAAATTCATCACTTGCTACAATGACAAGGTATTGATTCCCACTTTTAATAAGGGCTTTATAAGTTTATATAAGATTTTAACAAGTTCTGATAAGCTTTTCACAAATTACAATTGAAAAATTATCACTTGCTACAATGACAAGGTATTGATTCTCACTTGTGATAAGAGTTTTACATGTTTAGATAAGGTTGCAACAAGTTCTGAGAATATTTTCACAAATTCCAATTCAAAATTCACCACTTGCTATAATAGTAAGGTATTGATTCCCACTTTTAATAAGGGTTTCACAAGTTTATATAAAGTTTTAACCAGTTCTCATAAGATTTTATTAGAATTGAGAATTAATGCCTTGACATTGTAGCAAGTTGTGATTTTTGAATTTAAATTTGTGAAAATCTTATCAAAATTTTTTAAAGGGTTAAAAGACAAAAATACCCATAAACTTTTCTTAAAGGTGCATCCACTGCTATAAATTTTTTTGGGTGCAAAAGTAACCATGAACTTTCAAAAGGGGGGCAAAAGTGACACGTCCGTTAAAACTAACTAATGGCCTTTAACTTCAGTGCAAAAGTACTAAAATACCCCTATCTAAAAAAAGTTTAAGGGGCAAAAATACCCATAAAATTTATTCAAAAATGTAAACATACCCATAAAATTTTTTTAAAAGTGCTTTAACCACCATAACCTTTTTTTAGATAGGGGTATTTTGGTACTTTTGTGTTGGAGTTAACGACCATTAGTTAGTTTTAACGAAAGCGTCACTTTTGCTTCCTTTTAAAAGTTTATGGTTATTTCTGGACAAAAAAAAAAATTTATGGTGGTGGATGCACTTTTGAGAAAAGTTTATAGGTATTTTTGCCCTTTAACCCTTTGTTAAAACATGATCTCAACTTGTTAAACCCTTATAAAAAACAGGAGCACGTTTTCAAACTCACATGGTCATTTCTGTCATCTCTATTTAATTTTGAAAAAGACAAATCAGATCCTCACACCTCTGGCATTATAAATATTCGAAACGCCTTTTGTCCTTGAGCAATTTTTAAAGTTATTTTTCAGGAATTTTTCCTATTTTTTTTAATTTAATGTGTACAAAATTATTACCTTGTCAAATTAATATTCACTTGGAACATGACTCTTCGCATCAATCCTTTAATTAAATTTAAGTTTTTTGACCAAATAATTTAATTTAATTTAATTTAAGTTTGAGATCAATAAATTTCAAATTTCTAGTAGAGGACCTATGTTATTTGATAAACATAGTAGTCCCTCCATTTCTTTTTGTAAAATACAATTTGTTGAATTGGTATGTTACTTTTTATAATATAGGTTTTAAAAATGTCTAAATATTTAATACATTTTTTTTTTCATTTTTGTCCTCAACTAATTAAGTTTCTCTTTCATCATTTTTTTTCACTTATTCTCTCTCATGTCTCATCACTTTTTCCACTCATTCTTTCTCTCACCTACATTTTTCTATAAAAAAGGGTGTTTTTGGGAAAAACAAGTTGCATTCTTTTTACATATTTAATTTCTTTAACCAATTTTAACTAACAATTTAATCTACATAATTGGATTATTTATATCTTATAAAAAGAAATAGGAGTAAGAAAATACAATCTATAATTTCACTTTCTTGAATGTATTTAGTTTATATATATATACATATACACATATATATATATATATATATATATATATATATATATATCTTATTTTCTGGTATTCAGTTCTGGGTTTTGAATGTATTTGGTTAGAAATTAACAATGTTTTAAAAGCCGAACTGGATATCAAGCGGGAAAAGTCAGCAGGTCATGGTTCATTCGGTCGGACCGACGGTCGGACTGGTAACATAATAATTAAATAAAAATATAATACTACGTACACGTATATATAAAAATATAGTAAGAAATATCTATAAAATATTTACACAACTTGAAAAAAAAACATGAAAAATTTACATATAACATGTGTCCTATATTACACAATGAAATCATTAAAAATAAATTAGATAATAGTTATAATTTTAATGATATTTTGTATTTAAACATTAAACATTGTGGAGTTTTTTATAATTTTTAATATAAAATTTTAAAGTAGAAAGAGAGGACATATGCCTTATCTATTTTATATAGATGTGGATAATATTTTAAATATTTAAAATTGTTGTGTAAGCTTTTATTAAGAAAAATTGATAAAATATTTAATATTTATTCCTTAATTTTCCTTAATTTTTTTGGAAAAGAAACATATATACGTATATAATCAACACTAAATAATATTTACTAATATTAAATTCGCTTTTTAATGCTGCAGCAAGAATGTCACAATAAAAAACTGATTTTATACCCAATTTGTTTGACAAAATAAAAGCGGAAGTGTGGAACCTCTTAATTTTCATTTGATTTTAAAATTAGTATCTTCCCAACCTAATTTTCATTTAATTTTAAAATTAAACTCAAAGGGACATGTGACAACTGACAAGAGATAAGTGGGGCCCAAAAAGTAAAAGTCACCCTACTTTTATCTTTCATTTTCACTCTTTCTTCAACATTCGCGACTCTGTATTTTCTTCGCGGCTGTTTCACATTTCTGCCAGTAAAAGACTTCAAGAATGGATTTTGGTCTAGAACTGAAGTAGATCTGGATTAGTTATTTGTTATGAAATAATATTGATTTTTTTTTATATTTTTTCTAGATTTTTCCGACCTCCTATTACCTCTCTTTCTTCATCATCTTCTTCTACATCTTTCATTTTTTAGACCGTCCGGCTTTGCTAGATCCGTTCCGGCTCTCGGCTTAACTCCGATTTCCGGCTTAAACGCCGGTTTTGAGCTGCTCAAAACGGCCTAACCTCAGGAACGGGCTATCCTTGCTGAACGAGCCGTTGAGCTCGACGAGCGACGGTCCGGTCCGGTCCGGCTTTCAAATAATTGGAAATTAGTGTTACTTCAAAATAGAATACCTTCAAATCTCAGTGTAATGCTCAAGTTCAACCTTAAACACATGGATTTAAACATCAAAAGATACTCCTTCTGGTAAGAACTTGGTAACTAAATCACGCGGTTGAAGAAATTAATTAAAATTAATTAAAAGTAATAAACATGTTAGGAATGAACTTTTTTTTTAAATATGCCCTTGTTTATAAGGGAGCAAGTGAAAAAGAAAAATAGAGTACTAATGTGAGAAAGTATAGAAGATGTAATATGGGAAAAAGATTGGGAGAGAGAATAGAGATAAGGAGAGCTCAATTAATGACGATTTAAATTTTAAATTTCAAGTAGGATCTTACAAAAAGAACCACAATTCAAATTTCAGGCTACCACAAAAAAGACAGGAGGGAGTACATATTAATGACATTCTTGGTGTCTAAATACACTTGCTTCCAATTTGAACCCAATGTCTGTATCTGCAACTATATGTGCCGGAAAAAGAAGCAATTATCTGAAGTAGGGGACTCATTTACTAGATAGGTGTAACCCCCACACCGTAATTACACCCGAATTACGAAATTTAAGTGAAATAGAGACCAATAGGATGAAATCACAATTTATAATCCCACATCCAAGAGATGGGGTATTTCAAAATTCTTTTCAAAACATATATATATTCATGGTCTCACATTCACGTGCGGGTATAATTATCAGAGAAATCAGAGTACATAATAAATATCAAAGTGCGAAAACCAAAATCCCGGCAAACCCCGGGCTACTTACATATACCACTTGGGTTCAAAGTTTCCCAACAAGGGGATTACATCACCAAAACATTCATTTACATTAGATGTACAACTTGCAATCCCAAATCCAAAACTATAATAACCAACTACCACTTAGATCTCGGAGTAAACCTAACCACTCCTGGTTGTCCGCTTCCCTTTCGAACCACTCGCCCTGTCTGAAAAGATTAATCATTTGGGAGGGTGAGATTGTAAAGAATCCCCGTAGTAACAACTATTTTATACCACATGCAATCATATAATATGCAAACACATCATCTCATATCAGCAGCAACACAAACTCACTCCACCCTCATCCCCTTTTACCACCGGGAAGGCATACAACCTTTACCCGAACCGTTGTTAGCGACTCAGGGACTGTTGGCGTGGCAGTGCATACAAATAGCCACACGGCTCACATATAGCCTTTCGGCTTTCACAATGGCCCGTCGGCCTTCACAAATATCACACCCTAACCTCATCCCCTTTTACCGCCGGGAAGGCATACGACCTTCACCCGAACCGTTGTTAGCGACTCAGGGACTATTGGTTTAGCGGTGCTACCACAATATCACATAACGCATATATGACACCCTAACCTCATCCCCTTTTACCGCCGGGAAGGCATACGACCTTCACCCGAACCGTTGTTAGCGACTCAGGGACTATTGGTTTAGCGGTGTTTCCACACAAAGTTTTCACAAAACTTGCAGCATACAAAATCCATTTAATCACAATGATATAGCACACATATCATACATCACATAAGGTATAAAGATAGAGTCACTACCTGTATCTTTCCTGACTGGCTCCGGCACCGTGGCCTCACGAGGGCGACAAATGTCAAATCCTATATCAATTAGGGACAACCAATCAATCTCTTTTCCATGTGTATATTTCAATAATACTCTAAGTTGGTTATCATTTAGGACTCTTTAGGTGACTAAAATAGGCCTAAGCATATGCCTAAAGGGTTGGAAGAAACTACCCAAAAGACTCCTTACTCGAAGGCAAAACACTCATTTTTTGTCATCTCACTCGAGCACAAATGCTCTCACTCGAGCACAAGTACGGACATCACTCGAGCACAATAGCGAGTGAGACTGCGAGTGAGCACCCGAGAGCACAAGGAAACCCTCGAGCACTGGCTCACTCGAGCACGCTGACCCTCACTCGAGCACAAGGCCAAATGCCTCACTCGAGCACCCGCGAGAGAAGTCCAGGAAGTGAGGACCCGAGAGCACCCAAAGCTCTCCAAGCACGGGATCACTCGAGCACAGCCATATGTGCTCGAGCACACACCTCACACCCGCGAGTGAGAAGGCTCACTCGAGCACCTTACTCGCGAGTGAGAACCCGAAGGCACAACTCCCACCTGAAGCACACTCTCACTCGAGCATGACCCCCAGTGCTCGGGTGAAACGGCTATGCCCGCGAGTGACAGAGCTCACTCTTGGCATCAGCCCACGAGTGAAGACCCGAAAGTACACCCTTCACTCTGGAGTTACACCCTCACTCGAGCAGACCAAGCTCACTCGAGCAGGTTCCTCGCTCACTCGAGCACAAAGCGATGTGCTCGAGCAGCACTCGCAGAAAACCCAGGTGACTCGAAGCACAAAGGGAAAAACTTGCGCATCACTCGAGCACGTTCTTCCTCTGCTCGAGTGATGTGTATCAGAGACCAGAAACGCAGCCAAAAACCAGAAACACCAGATGGTCAAATTCTCCCCCAAAGGTTCCCAAACTCTTCCCAAATGCTCATACACTCTAAGCACTAACAAGGGAACACAATGGCAACTCCAAAAACACTCCAAAACCCAATTTGACCACAATCAAACACTAAGGTCTCAATGACACATCATATCCAAATTCCCTTAACACCCTTTTTAACATTCCAAATTACATCAAATGATCATATATCTCCAACTAAATCATTTCCAATAATCAATCATAACAAACTTAACATTTCCCAAAATAGGCATATTTAGGGCAAAATTCCATATTTTACCATACTTAGCAAAATATCACACATTATACTTCAAAATGCTCTAAATGCCTACCTCTTCACTTTGCTCAATCCAGAATCCTGATCCCTCAACTTTCAATTTCGCCCAAATCACAAATCACCACTTCTCAAGATTCTACAATCATCACAACGTAGCTCTCATTGATATGAACAATATTAGAGAAGAGGATTGGAGCAAAGGAGAATCATTTCCTTACCAAAGTTCAAGCTTTTTCTTCTTCCTCTTCTTGCCTCAAGGTCGCCGGAATCAATGGGAGAGAGAGATAAGAAGGTAGAATGATGATGAAGAAGCACATCACCCCCCCTTGCCCATGCCTCTAACCGAATAGGAGAGAGAGAAGAGAGGAAAAAGTGACTTTTGTCTTCTAGTGCCCTATCCAATGGCCACCATCAAGCCACTTGTCAACATCTACACAATTCTCTCCATGAGCTCACCAAGTCACCTCACATAGGATTCCGACCCATATGAAATACATCTCAACCCTTGATCTTAAATACCACTTGTATTTATTCTCAAAATTATCATTACATTAATCCCAAATATATTCAATCAAGATAATTACAATAATTATCGGAGCCATTAGCCCTAATCACAAATCGGGATGTTACAATAGGACCACTAAGTATTTGACATTGAGCCAAATGCTTATGAACCTGTACGTGAGAAACCAAGTCAGCTTCACAAGTGCAATTTGCATTACACATATCACATCTGAATCTGCAACTATTCATTCCAACTGATGTTCCTACGTTATTCTGAAATTCCGGCACCTTTGTATTCTGCTGATCAATATTCTTATGCTCCATTTTCGGATGATGACTGTTTGTGATCTTCTTCTGTTCTAATGTTGCATTTGAAGTAGTATTGATCATCTTCTCTTGTTCTCCAATGGACTTCTCAGCAAACCTTTCTCAGAAACAAGCTGGCTTTTTCCATTCAGTGCTTCACAAGCAGCCTTATGCTCCTTTCCTTGCTGGTGGGACTTCATATTAGCCTCAGAAAGCTTTGTCAACTGACATACGGCACAAGTCCACATTCTCTGTACATTTTTAGATGCAGAAACCCAAGGAGATGCTCCATTTCCCGTGTCTTTCGCCGACGTTGTTTTAGTTTTCGCCTTCAGTACTTCACAAGCAGCCTTGTGCTCTCTTCCTTGCAGGTGGGAATTCAAATTAGATTCAGAAGGCATTGTCAACTGGCATATGGCACAAGTCCACTCTTTCTGTACATTCTCAGATGCATAAATCTGAGGATATATGTTCCATGTTTTGGGTCTGATGGCATTCTTTCCGTTTTCGCCATGGCAGATGAAGTGCTTTCATTTGATTTGAGACTGTCCAAGGCCATATTATTATTAGCCTGCAATGTCGAAAACTTGGCATTGAGGTGAAGATTAGTGAAAATAATCAACCTAATAAGATTGACAAGTATACACAATAGTACCCCCAAAGTATCCTGCAAGGAGCTGCTGGCATCATAATTTTAGTGTGGTGCAATTTCGCCCATCAACTCTAATAAATTATGTTAAAATCCCTAATCCCTAACGGAGAACAAAACATCCATTAAGTAAGGGATGTGGGTCCTATATATTGTGTCACGTGTAAATAGGTTAGGGGCAAAAATATGCATCAATATGTTATATTATAGTGCAACGAGCAGGTCCTACCCGTGCGTTGCACGGTGAGACTATAATATAACAATCATTTATAAATATTTATTTATTTGATAACAATATTTGTCCTTTTCTTCACGTCAATTAGTTACATTCTACATGGAATAAAAACAATGTATTTCACATTGTTTTTGTACACAGCACAAAACCTTACATTCATGAACGTAAATGCTCTTTATTTCAGTTGTCACCTTACGGGCCTGTTTGGCAAGAGGGAAATGGAGGGGAAGGGAGGAAAAAGAAAATTTTTATGAGTTAGATTTTAAAAAATTAAAGAAGTGGGGTTATAAAATTTTAATAAAGATAATATGTAAAATAAAAAAGTAAGAAAAACTAACTAAAAACTTCCAAGCCCACTTTTCCAACTTTTTTAAATCCAAGTCATGAAAATTTTCCCTCCTATCCCTTTCCTTCCAAATCCCTCACACCAAACAGCCCCTACATGATCATAATTAAACATCTAGATTTCTAAAAACTTCCTTGTACATGATATTCCCCACAGGAGTTGTTACTTCTGAATCAACTTGTCCGACAAAAACCTTCGTTGACTACCCAAAACAACTTCTCTAAAAAGATAGTAATTCCTACAAAAATAATTTTAAAAAGAAAGCGCTTATTGTTTGTGCATATGATGCCTTCACTAAAAAGTACGTAATAATATTATTAATTACAACAATTCATATTAACATTTACTCCCTCCAATGAATTAACTTTATTGTATATTATCAAATTACTCATTTCCAACATTCATTCAATTACTATCACAAATAAGTAACTGAATACATGAACGATGTGGGTAAAAAAATCTTAGATTTGATCGAATAGGTGAGAGAGAACTAAATATATGAAAGGATTAAGCTAACTTCCCATAAATAATATTGTTCATTACAACAGTATTAAAACAATTCATTAGCCCTTATCATTCATAAGCATTTAAGAAGAACTACAACTTCATATCGTACTAATAAATAATCATTAAAAAACTAAAATTAGATCACTAAATCTTCATTTATGCTCCATGATCTTTAGACATCGACCCTCTACAGCTCTAGGTTGAAAGCATACATGTCAAAAGTAAAAATTCGAAGGCATATGGTAATGTATGTGAAAAGTCATTTCATTAAATGCCAAAACATTTACAAACTCATTACCCTCATGTTCTTACTTCTGCGCATCATACCTGTTTAGCAAATAGCCTAGAGACTTTCACAACCCCAGAGAGAAGACCCGTAGCCACTTTGGCCTGTACAAAAGACTTTCATATGGTAATGCATCATTTGCTTGCCTGCAAATCCAAATTCAAAAACACGGGGTGCTCTCAAAACAGGAAAGAAATGAGTAAATAGCCTTAAGAATCACAACACATCCACGAATTATTTATAAAGCAGAGGCATTGTAAAAATTATAACAATCGTCTGAACAGTTCATTGGTCAAAAATAAATAACTACTAATGTAAAAAAATGATAGACTGAACTATTCATACCTACTACTGCATGGAGCTATTGAAGCACCTACTTCCATAGCCATAATCTGACAAGGTACACCAAAATGGTAGATAATAGCTACTGCACCACCTTAGATTGAGCATGCAATGTTTCTGTGACCTTTTTGTAAGCATTGTTTGTTTCTCATTCTAACCCAAGACCTACCATGTTTTGTATTCTATAAGTTCAAGTCTGCTACCATTACTATGCATGATCACAACAATTTTTCATTTTATTCTCCAAGTTCAGGTCTGCAACCATTTCTAGCACCAGACATTCTTATATAAATATGGTGACAAAAGTTTTCTAAGAGAAGAAAATAATCCATCAAGATATGTATTCTTAAAACAACATGCAAGAAAAGAAAGACATGAGTGTAAGATCTGAAAATTGTCCAATGCACAAATCTAATAATAAGACAAAACTCCCGAGAATGCATTTTCTTATGAAACATCTCAAGCAACTTTCTCTCTCACACATAGCTAATGCTGAATGCTTGTCCGCTTTTTTGACCAACTTAGCCCATTACCTTCTCTCTCTCAGAAGCTTCAATGCTACATCTCACACCACCCCATGGCTTGTACGCCCTCCAATGCCTTCTGTGCTACCAACATTTCAGCTTAGTGAGCAATCAATGTATGGCTCTCTGAAGACATCCTATTAAAAGACAAAGAAAGCCAGCATCAGAAGTCAGATGTTAAAGCTCTCTAACCTTTACATATCCATACCCCTAAATGACAAAACATGTTCAAAAATATCCAGGCACATCCATTGAAGGGTTGCAAAATTAGCTGAGAAGGAAATGGTGATAGAATTTTTTTTTAAAAAATGGTTTAAAATGAATGGGCCCCAAAAGGTAGAGGCAAGGGGCCATTGGATGTCTTTCTGGAGAAAAGTGTATTGCTGCTAAATTCCATACACGTTTCTGGATTATTCATAGCAAGGCATTAAATCAAAGGAATAATAAATCTTCAGGAAAAAATCTCTTTTTGGATAAAGAACTAAGCAATAAATAATACCAGGTTCTTCCGCAGCAATATTGGGATGACTGAATATTTGTGCAGCTGCTCATCTTTTGTTTGTGGGAATGGGATCCTCAATAGGAGTGTAAGTAGTACACTTGACGTAATGCCAATTTCAATTGCAAAGGTTAAAATGAGAGCTACACCATGAAAACAGTTTCTATCGGTGACAAATAAATTGACAAAGTAAAATTCAAAAGAAATATAGAAACAAAACCCACCAAGATATTGTTACCCCTTCTGATAATGGATCCATTTCACTGCTTGTGGGCTATGAAATTAATCCATGAATAACAATCACAGAAAATGGGAAACTTTCTATCAGTTTTGTTGGTAATTAATGGGAGAGGAATGTCTTGAGTTTATTTAATTTAAGGTTAAGGGCTAGACTGTGGGAAAAGAAGCACCTTTGGGTTGTTTGTGCATTTTGTGCCGTTTCCAATTTTAACAAAATTTGTAACATAAAATAATTTTATGTTAAAAAATGTCTGCCTTTTTCCTAATTTCCCCTGTTTTACCTTTCACATAAAGATAGAGCTAAGAGATTTGAAGACAGCAAAGTCAAGTAAAACAACCAACTAACTCCATCACCTCACAGTTGATAGAACTTGTAGTAGCTTTCAGATTACAGTCGAAGTTTTTTTTCCTTACCAACTATTGTCAAATTAGGTCACCTAACCTGCAGTAGTTGCAAACACAAAATACATTACTTTATCCATTTTTATATTGTCATGTGAATGAGCACGTTTTGCAAGTCATGTTTCAAGCATTACTACAAAATGTATATGTATATGTTTTGCCCGTGGCATTAAGTGGATATAATACTGTAGCATCTTGAGTTGCCTTTTGGACTAATCAGAATCTGTCCTTGAAAAAACATGTACAAATAATAGTTGTCAAACCGAAGTACACATTGGTAGTGGGCTGTTGATGCTACAGTATAAAGATAGGTGTACCTTCTTTGGTTGCAGTTAAAGCAATGATAAATGGCTGCAAAATAATGTCTGCTTAGCATGCTGAATAGTTGTGAAGATAAAAACCATTCAAATTCAAAATGAAAACAAAAGTATTAAATAGATAGCATTAGGCATTTTAAAAATTGTAACAGTGGTCTGTATTGTTTATTGGTAAAAAATAAATGACTACTAATGTGCAAAAGATGTAACGGTACTGTTCATACCTTCTACAACATGGAGCATCTGCACCACCTACTTCTATAGCCTTAATGCTGAGAAGGTACACCAAAATGATAGATATTATAGCTTATACTACATTGGACACAAATCAAGGAAAAAATCCTAATCAGTAGACATAGAATGACAAGCATTAAAGATATGCTCAGTTAAACCATTATCGAATTGCCTACTCCATTGAACTTTTAGTAAAAATAACTGCCCTTCATTCAATGTACTTTATCCTTGCTAATTGGCATTGGTGATGTTAATATGAACATTTTTTTAGATGTCATAGTCATGATAAACATAAGGTTTTGAAAAGCTCACAGAACCATACAATGGTACATAATAAGTGATGTTAAAGACCATCTCCCCATCAATTAGAAATGCAGGTAAAAAACATTAGTCAGCAGTTAACCACCTCCAGAATAGACAAAGAAACATGGTTCAAACTTGGAACTTGGAATATACATACTTCATTAAAATAAGGTCATGCAAGACCATGTACGTACTAAGGAAAAATAGGTATTAAATTTAATCCAACTCAAAACCCTCCCAAACTGCCAGTTCATTAAGTTCCCTTTCTGAGTTAACATAGCCACATTGGAATTAAAATCACAAATTTCTTGATATCAAACCGAAGAGAACTTTTAAAATACCTTCACCATTGTCACACCAACTGTAGCAAGCAGGCCAATATCTGAAGCACCTAATCTTTTGCCAGAATTCAAGACTATAGCATCTTTCTGAATATCAACACCCTGCCAAATAAATAATCTAAATAATCAAAAAGAGATGAAAGTAACCTTTTCTCTTTTCAGTTTATATCCATCTTTGAAAACTGTGAGTAGTCCTAAATCTTTCAGAGTTATATAAAATCAAATATTCAGATAGGGAAACAATATTAGAGGGGGGAAATGACTCTGGATTAAAGTCACTTTTTCACTTTACTATTTAGATTCATCTTTTTAAATCCTCTGAAGTAACTGAATGATTGAAGGGTAGCATATGCCATCGTTCTTAATTTCTTATACCTGTAGAGAAATGAAATTTTGATTTACAAATCAGGATAGAGATTCTTTTTTTAATAGACAATACATAAAAGATAAGCAAAAGTAAGCAAGTGAATAAGATATGTATAGAAGTGTAAGAGGAAGATCTCACCCATAAAAAAAATTACAAATTTGCTGATGTGCATTTTAATGATTGATTCAGAAACTTGTTAAAAGTCAAACAATTCGACCCCCATGTTCATAGCTTCTTTGAAAGAAGGAGTGGCAATAGGGAGAATCATAAATTCCTACAAAAGAGATCATGATAAGAAAGTATTTGAACTGGAAAGAATCCTTATCCATTTGAAGCAATCTCATACCTGCATTGCCAATTTGTTGCCAGCATGTGAGCCTCCATTGATGACATTGAATGAAGGTACGGGAAGAACCAAGGTTTTATTTCCGGCCAGATTGGCAATATGCTGAAATGTCATAAATTGAAACCATACCATCATAATGCAAACAGAGTAATCACATTGGCACTAAGACCTATAATTATTTACTCACGTACATGGTAGAGAGGAATCTTCTTTACTGAAGCACCTGCTTTACAAACAGCAAGTGACACTGCCAAAATAGCATTGGCTCCAAGCTGAAACGGGCAAAAAATAATGAAAACCGAAAAATAACCAATAGGTTAATAAAACTAAGAAATAAGGTTTCACAATCTCAAGTAACAAAATAAAACATAGTAACACCTTCTGCTTGCACCATCCCCACTCGTTCACCATTCCATCAAGTTGTTGTACCATGTAGTTGTCAATTTCAATCTACTTGGTCGGGTCCTACAAATGCAGAAAACAATAACAGTTAATCATTTAATACCTAATGAGATTCAATTGATAAGCAATAACACCAAGTGTCACATACTACCTTGCCAACCAAAGCAGGTGCTATAATTGCGTTCACATTCTCCACAGCCTGAACCAAGGTAATTTTCAGAATTCATGATCAGACCCAGTTCATCCATGAAATCTCCACCCCCTTCCCCCAACCACACACACAATGAAATGTAATAGCAAATTTTGAAAGGAAAAAAAAGGAAAGGGGAGGCAGAAAGGGATTATCTAAATGCATGTCACGTAGATATTAACTGAATTTAAAAGCCATGGTGCAAGATTCTTGTCGTAAAAAATTCAAAAAATCAAGTACCTTTAAGACACCTTTTCCAAGGTAGTCCGAACATCCATCTCTCAGTTCTAAAGCTTCATAGACACCTTCATCAAGAGGGAAACCGAGTTAGGACTCACTGCTCTTAAAACTACCAACTCATGACTATTAGACATTAAAATAATAGGCAAAAATAATGCAAAACGGTTATAGTTATCGATAAGCCAATCTCATCTTGCATTCTGGAAATGTTATCAATGAAGCTGAAGAGAAATTCTAACCTTTACTAAGCCAAAACTACTAAGGAAAAACAAAATACTAAATAATTGCAAGAAAAAAACATTCACTACGAAAACCAAGCAATCGAGTAATATTAATGAATATGAAATCAACTACGCAGCGAAAGAAAGATGACTACGAGAAGTAGAAAACAAAACATACAAACACAGATCCAGGTTCGTGAATTTTTTTCCTCTTCTTCTGTTGATTCTTTTTCCATAAAACAGCAACTGCTCACCTGTTGAAGCACTGCTAGGCACAGCAGCTCTGGCGAAGGTTCCATCAGAAAGAGTGACATCAACTTGACAAGAAAAGCCACATTAAGATGTTACAACAGAGATTGATAAATGATGACATTATAACTGAATCCGAATGCAAGACCGAAGCAACATAAAAAAAAAGAAAGACCAGCCACAAAAGTTTGCATTTCTATTAAGCTACTCTCAACACTGATCAACCAAACAGATAAATCATTCAAGGCTACGAACAAACAAAGAAGGATCATCAACACTTTTTCAAAGAAATTATTCCGCGTGATTTCTCAGTGCCCAAACAGAAACAAAACATGGCATTTTCCGGTGAAATACACCTTAAGGGTGGGATTACCACGGCTGTCAAAAATTTGGCGAGCCTTCACAATCTTGATCGTTGTCATTGTTAGATCTCTCCCAGAAATCGCAAGCTCTCACAGTATTCTGGAGATAACGCCAGAAATGCAGCAAGCAAAACCAATGACTATCAAAATCAGCTTCATTTCCGTGTTTCCTACTGTATTCTATGGCTTATTCTTTTCTAGAGAACTTTACAGTTTTCGATTTATTCCCACAGAATAATGAAGACGGAAGCTCCAAACACATAGGGGAAAGCCAGTGTTATTTGAACCGCAAGTAATATGGACAGAAAAAAGAAAAGACGAAGAAAAAAAGGAGAGAAAAAAACTAACCCGATGGTACAGGAGGCTTGAGAGCTTGTCCGATAATAAAAACCGAAGTGTCGACGAAGAAGAGGGTTCGAAGCAGAAACGCGTCTTGGCCTGCGATGGTGACAGAGTGAGAGCCTTCTGAAGCTACCCTTCAGAAGCAGAACCTCGATCTCCTCTCGAGGTTGCCGTTTTCTACTAAGCAGGGAAAGGGAAATCATACCTTATAGGAGTTGGTCCAAGCTTTCCAGCTCCTCCGGCGTTCCTTCTTATTCTTCGCTCTTCTCCCGATCGGTGTTAGTCGCAGAAGGGGAGAAAATATGTACCGGCGGCGGCAAGGAATGGGATGAAGGAGAGAGAAAGGAAAAAGAAATATCGAAAGGCTAATGAGGGAAATCTCGCGTAACTTGTATTTCTGGGAGAGATCTAACAATGAAACCTAATTCCTGTGATGAGCAAAACGTGAGATTTCAGAGAGCAAAATGTGAGACTTCAGAGCCCCAAACCTAATTCCTTTCTATTCATCGGCTTCACGGCTTATAAACAGTATTATTCTGTCTCTGCGGAAGGGAAGAGAAATTTATTATATATTGGTATCGCTCATCAACTCTTAAAAGAGGTGCAAAAATGTAACCCCCTTCACGCTTAAGGCCGAGATTTAATTCATAAACACGTAATTGATGTAGAATTAGAGACCATAAATGATTTTGGGACTTAAGCAAAATCAAACTTCCCAAAATCACGGCTTACAAAACTTTTACAAAATCTGTTCATGACGGTCTCATATTCACATTTCAATGCTAAATGGCCTATACAAGTTGATTTCATTCACAAATATCAGAGTATAGAGCAAATTCCCGACACACTCGGGTTCCATTCATTAAATAAGGGATTTACAAAGGCACAAGGCCCACAATTCATTACCCTTAACTTGGGGATTACACAAAACTATACTACGATCCCATTATATACAATTGTTTCCCAAAAATATCCAAAAGATATATATGATAACCAATAAACCAAAATATATTTTCTAAACCGGAGCACTATCCGCTCTTCGTCGCCCGCTTTTCCTTTGATCCTTCTGCCCTGTCTAAAACATGGTTTTTTTGGGAGAGTGAGATTTTAAGAAATCCCCGTAGTAACAAATCAATCATATAATGTACAATAATAATGCATGTAAGCAAATCATTAACCACAACAAGCAACTACAACGGCAATGGTTAGTATGACACATGTCATCCCTTACGATTGCTCACGTTGCATTGCATCACAGCAATCCACACAATACATTTTACCACAGCTGGGATTCATATAATGCATTTCATACACAAGCCATACTGGCAAGATACACACAGCCCATGACTGGATTCACAAACGCCGCCCCACAGGTCGGATTCACAAATATCCATGTCGATTACGACGGCAGTTCAACGGCCGACCTAGAGATGACCACCGTCAATCCCTACACGGCTCACGCTACCTGCTCACGCCGTAATGGACCATGGCACACATTTCACAAATTCAACAATAAGTTATGCATGCCAAAACATCATACATAATATGAGAGAAGAGTCACTACCTTGATCCTTCCGTGCGTGTCCTAGCGCCGGTCTCTTCCGAGGAAGGCAAATGTCAAATCCTATATTTAAAATTAGGGACGAAGAGTTATACTCTATTCCAAGACTTAATTAACTTGAAACACTTAATTTTGGTTATCATAATTGACCCTTAAGAGGCCACAAATGCCTCTAATAAAAGCCCTAAAAGGTTGGGAAACAATAGGTTAAAGATCTCCTTTCGAAAACTTAAAGTGCTGGAACACAGGGGTGGGCCGCGGCCCAAACATGGTCAGAAGGCCGTGGGCCACGGCCAGCCACCCTTGGGCTGCGGCCCAAATCAGGCCAGAAAGTCTTGGGCTGCGGCCAAGAAGTTTCCTGACTCTTGGCTGAACTTCGAAAAACCATAACTAATTGTAGAAAAATCGAAACGAGGTGATTCCAAAGCCAAATGAAAGGTATATAAGTCCTCTTTCAGGAAAAAATATAGCCCTTCACTGGGAATCACTACACAAATACAGAATCACCAAAAACTAACCACTACTCCAAAACAGAGTTTTGTTTCAATCCCAAACTTTGGACAACCATATCTCATAGAATACTAAATGAAATGACACAAAATATATGTCCATTTTGAAGCTTGGGATGTGAAATTTAAGACTGGAAATTTTCATAATTTTCCAATATCATTTGGTCATTCAAAACGCTCGTGCAAACAGACTGCACAAAACAGAGCTCAAACCAGACAACTTTCCAAGTTTTCCCAAGTGATTCAAATGAACCCAAAATCCATAACCAAGCTCATTCCCACACAAAATCACTCAAGGAATCCAATGGGAATGTCAAAATCACCAAAATCCTATTCCATTATCATGCTTTGGTTTTGGGTAACATTAAACACTAAAATCTCAAATTCTCCAAACTTAACAATTTCCAACCCAAATAATTCTATCTATCCAAAATGCATTCCAAACATACAAATTCCATACCAAACATATACCAAACTCTCAATGGCCCTCATTTTCGAAAATGGCCCAAGAATTCCAGAAAATCCAAGTTAATCCATTTGGCATAAAACATAGATAGATAAATAGGTTTCACTCACCTTATCAACTTTCTTAAAGGGAGTTCTTGATTCACCACCTCCCAAAGTTTCGTGTGGCCACAAACCACAACCAATGGACAAACTACAACCATAGAAATGTTGCTCTTAACTCAAGGATCAACTTTAATGAAGGGAGTTTGAGCAAAGGAAGGCATTTACTTACCCAAAGATCAAGCTTTCTTCTTTCCCTTGCCTTCAACAATGGTGAACGAGAGAGAGAAAGCAAGAATGAGAGAGAAAATGTGAGAGATGGAGTGAGGAAGAAGAAGGAAATGATAACATACTCCCTCCCCCATACTTCAGCCGAAAAAGAGAGAAGAGAGGAGGGAGAATTGATTATTTTAATCAATTTTGACTTACACATATGCACTCTCCCCCATACCCTCTATTGCCACATGTCTTAATGTTATTGGTTTTTACCAAATAAGTCACCAATTAACTTATCTAATCTCTCCATTAGCCATTTTAATCACATATCTCATTTTCTCTTAGTTAGTAATTAATTTCCCCATTAATTACCACTTATGGCCAATATTTCCATTATTCCAATTTTTCAGTAATTATGACATATTAATTTAATATTGCCATAAAACACATAATAATTCCCATTAAATTCATAATTATCCTTAATAATCATGATTAATCCCATAATCAAAAATTGGGATATTACAAAAAATCCCTATTTGTAACATGTTGGCAAACGTTGATCATAAATATCAGAAATATCAGCAAACATTCATATCATTATCGCCTTGTTCTCCACTTTTTTCTCTACCTTCTTTTCTGGCAATCACAAGGAAAAAGGGGGAAAAAGTCCCAAAAACTATAAGTTTTAATAGACCCATGACTTAGCATTAAATGATATGAGGTCTTGCTTGCTTGCCGTTAGGAACTTCCTCCTTTTCAATCATCTCCAAATCTTTGATACCTTTCTGTTCCATGAGAAGTCTTATTTTATTTGTCTGTACAAATACAACAAGGTTGGAAGATAAGCTCCTTCATGTATCAAATACTTCAACCCAGAAAAGGTTTCAGTTTCTTTCATGTTTGAAACTGGCTATAAAAAGACAAGAATTACACAAGAAATTTATCAGTTGCATTTTATTCTTCCTGGTGGTTGGCCCTGTTCTTATTGTTTCCGTATCAAGATTGCTGCTGTGTTCTTCAATAGAAGAAAAGGTTCATTGGCTTAATTCTACTCAACCCACACACATCTATGGACTGAAATTAGTTTGCAAGTTTGCCAACATGTTATTAACTTCATCTCAAATATTTAAGAACATAGATAAACACTACATTAAACTTGTAGTCTTATTCTAGTAATTTGTAATAGGGGCAATATTTAGAAGAAGTTCATCAATGACCCACAAAGTAACTTATAGACTAAGAATTTCTTCTAACATGCACCCTATGCTATTTAGAGTTAAAAAAAGAAGATATATTTTTCATGCCTCATGAATAGCATGACTCATTAAGATTTTTATACTACATATAGATTTCATTATGGTACAACATAAAAAACAAAAAGAAGACAAAAGTATCATAATTTGTCTGGTTATGACTATCAGTCAAGTGAAAACTGAACAACATCAGCGACATGCATTCCTAAAACAAAAAGGAAATGAAAATGAGAGGCAAGTCTTTAAAAGGTACTGATTAAAATAAGAACACAATCCTATGTAATATGTACCATATACTTTCAATATTGACACAGCCTATGGACAGACCTGTATAACATCAGTTGGATAATGACTGTTTGTGATTTTCTGTTCAAACGCATTTGAAGTAGTATTTGATTGTCTTGTCTTGTTCTCCAATGGACTTATCATTCTTCTTTGGCAAAACTTGCTAAGCAAAAAGCTGGCTTTTCACCTTCAGTGCTTCTCAAGTAGCCTTGTGCTTCTTTCCTTCCCGGTGGGAATTCACATTACCCTCTAACATTGTCAACTGGCATATAGCACAAGTCCAAAATTTCCTTACATTTGTAGATGCAGAAACATGAGAAGATGCTCCGTTTCCTGTGTATATCGCCGCGGTTCCTTCAGTTTTCGTATTAAGTGCTTCACTAGCGGCCTTATGCCTCGTTGCTTGCAGGTGGGAATTCCAATTGGCTTTAGAAGGCATTGTCAACTGGCATATAGCGCAGCTGCACTCTTTGTGTACATTCTCAGATGCAGAAATATGAGGATATGTTCCATGTTCTGTGTCTGCTGCCATTTTTTTGGTTTTCCATCCAAAAATAACAGTACAAAAATCTCCAATCCAGGTGGGAGCTCAAATGTCCATTAAGCAAGGGATGTGGGTTCCATATGCTGTACCCCATGTCAATGGGCAAGAGGCAAAAATACTCATAAAATATTAAACTATGACACAATTTTACCCATCAAGGTACATATTGGCAACTGATTAATATTGACCATGAATGTCAAAAATATTGAAATTTTATTCGAGCACGTGAAAATACATGTGTTCAAATTTGTCCAAAAATAATATAGTTTTATCCCATTAGGTCGGGTCAACTAGATAGATCAAATGACTCCACTGAACCTTGTCAAAAACAAAATCTCAGGATAAATTATTGGCTAGGAGATCTTGTTCAATAACATCATTGAGCATTCTTTTTTGTCTTCATTGATCCATGTTCATAAAGATTCGATAAAGTTTTATGTTGACAGTTGAGAGCCGAGCTTGGGACCGGCTATAATAGAATGACGGAGTTACAAACATGAAAAAAAAAACAAAATAGGCTTTAAATGGCAACGTATTGAAAAAAAGGTTTCCAAATCAATTTTTTAACAAAAAGATATGTTTTAAAGGTACAGTGGTTGTTTTTTTTTTAATTTGGTAGAATTATTGGTATTAGAACCAACCAAATCAAATTTCAAAAATAAAATAAGAATAAGAATCAAATATAAAACAGTTAGACAAGGGATATAAAAAGATGATAGATTTTTAAAGTTACATTTTTTTTTATTTGATAGAATTATTGGTTTTAGAACCAACCAAATCAAATTTAAAAAATAAGATAAGAATGCGAATGAACTGTAAAACAATTAGACAATGGATATAAAAAGTTCAGCTTTATGAACCAGAAATAACAAGAAAACCAAAATGACAAATAAGTAAATAAAATTTAAATCACAGCGAGTCAAAGAAAAGTTTTTCAAAACAATTGTAAAATAATAAGATTATATGTTTTAAAATTACAAAGTTTTTTTTTCCCATTTGGTAGAATTACTGGTTTTATAACCAACCAAATCAAATTCAAAAATAAAATATGAACAAGAATCAAATGTAAAACAATTAGATAAGAGCAATGTTGTCAAATTCGTGAGTTAATTCTTCGAGTTTACCGTTTTTATGTTTCTAACTTATAAAATCGAGTCGAGTTATTGGTAAACTCGTGACCATTGTAAACTTAGTTAAATTCACGAGTTTATACATCGAGTTTACCGTTTTTACGTTTCTAGCGTACAAAACTATGTTAATGCACTCTTAAATTCATGTTAACTTTTTCAATTTGATTATACTCAATGGCTTTATATATGAATTTTATTGAAATTTATTTGTTAAATATGATAAATTATGAATATTGATAGATTTAATTTCAATTATTTGGATTTAAAATATATTTAAATCAAATTTTGTCAACTTTTTATATTTTAATTATTTAATTATATACTAATAATATGTATTTAATGGTAAAACTATACTTTTACGAGTTTATGATTTGAGTTCACGATACGAATTTATATCACTATCACGAGTTTGTTTGAACTCACGAGTTTGATTATCTTGGATAAGAGATATAAAAATGTCAGCTTTATAAACGAGAAATAACAAGAAAACCAAAATGAAAAATAACTAAATATGCTGTAAAGCACATTGTATCAAAAAAATATTTTCAAACCAGTTTTTAAATAATAAGATGATAGGTTTTAAATTTATGAGTTTTTTTTTATTTGGTAGATTTATTGATTTTAGAACCAACCAAATCAAATTTCAAAAATAAAATAAGAACAAGAATCAAATGTAAAACAGTTAGGCAAGGATTATAAAATTTTTAGCTTTATGAACGAGAAATGACAAGAAAGCCAAAATGAAAAATAACAGAATAAGTTTAAAAACACAACATGTCAAAAAAATATTTTCAAATCAGTTTTTAAATAATAAGAAGATAGGTTTTAAAGTTACAGTTTTTTTTTTTGATTTGGTAAAATTATTGGTTTCATAACCAACCAAGCCTCGAAATTAAAATATGAACAGGAATAAAATGTAAAGCAATTAGACCAGAGATATAAAAATTTCATCCTTATAAATGAGAAATAACAAGAAAACTAAAATGACAAAGAACTAAATAAGTTTTAAAGCACATCGTATCAAAAAAATAGTTTCAAATCAGTTTTTAAATAATAAGATGATAGGTTTTAAAGTCATGAGTTTTTTTTTTTGATTTGGTAGAATTATTGGTTTTAGAACCAACCAAATTAAATTTCAAAAATAAAATAAGAACAAGAATAAAATGTAAAAGAATTAGGAAAGGAATGTAAAAATTTTAGCTTTATGAACGAGAAATGACAAGAAAGCCAAAATGACAAATAATTGAATAAGTTTTAAAGCCCAGGTGTGGAAAAAATATTTTCAAATCAGTTTTTAAATAATAAGAAGATAGGTTTTAAACTTGCATTTTTATTTATTTGGTAGAATTATTGGTTTTAGAACCAACCAAATCAAAATTCAAAAATAAAATAAGCACAAGAATCAAATATAAAACAATTAGACAAGGGATATACAAAGATGACAGGTTTTAAAGTTAGGTTTTAAAGTTACAGTTTTTTTTTTTGATTTGGTAGAAATATTGGTTTTATAACCAACCAAATCAAATTTCGAAAAGAAAATATGAACAAGAATCAAATGTAAAAAAATTAGACAAGAGATATAAAAATTTTAGCTTTATGAACAAGAAATAACAAGAAAAAAAAATGAAAAATAACAAAATAGGTTTTAAATCATAACGTGTTGAAAAATGTTTTCAAATCAATTTTTAAATAATAAGATGATAGATTTTAAAGTTATAGGTTTTTCTGGATGTGATAGAATTATTGGTTTTAGAATCAAACAAATCAAATTTAAAAAAATAAGATAAGGACAAGAATCAAATATTTTTTTTTTTTGCCAACGGCAAGAATCAAGTATAAAATAATTAGACAATGGATATAAAAAGATGATAGGTTTTAAAGTTATATTTTTTTTTATTTGGTAGAATTATTAGTTTTATAACCAACCAAATCAAATTTCAAAAATAAAATATGAACAAGAATCAAATGCAAAACAATTAGATAAGAGATATAAAAATTTCAGTCTTATAAATGACAAATAACAAGAAAACCAAAATGAAAAATAATATGTTTTAAAGCACACCGTATTAAAAAAATATTTTCAAATCAGTTTTTAAATAATAAGATGATAGGTTTTACAGTTACAGTTTTTTTGTTTTTTGATTTAGTAGAATTATTGGTTTTAAAAATAAAATAAGAACAAGAATCATACGTAAAAAATTAGACAAGAGATATAAAAATGGGAAAAATGCCAATTAAATACCATTTGAAATTACAAAACCTTAAAAAATCTGTTAACACTTTAAAAAAACATAAAGGTACAAAATATCGAATCGGGATTTTAAAGTTTTGACACTTTTACCATTTTACTTCTTTATTTTTTTAAAAAAATAAGAGTGGTGCCCTTGCTACTTGCTAGAGTGCCTCTGCCGCCGGCCGTCGACGCTTCGGTGGTTGGCCGGAAGGGACCCCCAACTGCTGGAGCTCTAGCTGCCAAGACCAGGAGCTCCCACCGACGACAACTTTTTTGGTGGGGCAAGGGGTGCTTTTTTTTTTTGAAAAAAATTAGTTGAGAATGACAAGTGGTGGAATCGAGCCCATCCCACTCCTTTACCAAAGGAGCATGGTGGCCACTCCTTTGATATATATATATATATATATCACTAAATATGTATAATATAAATAAAAGTGTAGTAGTTTTGACTTTGACAAATTCAGTAATGAAAACAAGAATTGTAATGGTTTTAACAAAAGCGTTTTTTGCAAAAATGCTTATGAAAACATGTAAGTCAAGGTTCATCAACAAATGGTTTAGTCAATACTATTACAACTTTTGTTATTTTCATTACTGAATTTGTCAAAGTCATTACTGACTTTGTCAAAGCTACTACGCCTTTATGTATATTATACATATTTAGTAATGCAAATAAATATCAAAGGAGCTTTGGTGGTCCAATGACGATTGGTAAAGGGGTGGGATGGATTCGATCCCACCCCTCGCTATTCTCAACCAATTTTTTTTTTTTAGAAAGCATTCCTTCCCCACCAAAAAAGTTCCAGTTGGCCTGAGCTCCGGCCGTTGAGAGTACCAGTTGCGCTATTGGCCGGTCAACGGTGGTGCACTGACAGGGGTACCACTCTTATTAAAAAAAAACTGAGGGGGAAAATTGTAAAAGTGTCAAAACTTGAAAATCTTAATTTGATACTTGATACCTTTATGTTTTTTTAAAGTGTTAATAGATTTTTTAGTGTTTTATAATTTCAAATGGTATTTAATTGACATTTTTCCTATAAAAATTGTAGCTTTATGAACAAGAAATAACAAGGAAAAAAAAAATGAAAACTAACAAAATAGGTTTTAAATCACACCGTATTAAAAAAAAACTTTCAAATCAATTTTTACATAATAACATGATAGGTTTTAAAATTACGGGTTTTTTTTTTTGATTTGGTAGAATTATTATTGGTTTTAGAACTAGCCACATCAAATTTCAAAAATAAAATAAGAACAAGAATCAAATATCAAATATCAAACAATTAGACAAGGAATATAAGAAGATTATAGGTTTTAAAGTTACTTTTTTTTATTTGGTAGAATTATTGGTTTTATAACTAACCAAATCAAATTTCGAAAACAAAATATGAACAACAATTAAATATAAAACAATCAGAAAAATTATATAAAAATTTCAGCTTTATGAAAGAGAAATAATAAGAAAAACAAAATAACAAAAATAACAAAATAGGTTTTAAATCACAGCATATTAAAAAAGTTTTCAAAACAATTTTTAAATAATAAGATGATAGATTTTAAAGTTACATTTTTTTTATTTGGTAGAATTATTGGTTTTAGAACCAACCAAATCAAATTTCAAAAATAAAATAAGCACAAGAATCAAATGTAAAACAATTAGACAATGGAATTGTTAACCGTAAAAGGTATTTTCAAACGAAATCTCATAAAAATAAGATAATTAAATATTTAAAAATCTATTAAGGGAAAGAAAAACGAATTATTAAATTACTAAATTAAAATTTTGGTGTATAAAAAAAATTAAATTAAATTTTTTGTTATGGGACTAAATTAAAATTTTATAAACTATGAGGATACAAAACAAATTTTTACACTAGAGGGACCAATTGAAAATTGAATAAAATTATTGCATATAAGTATAATTCTCCAGCAACTGCATTTGTCCAAATTGGAAAAAACCTTAGTCACAACATTTTGCACATGAAGAAGCACAGCATTGAATCTAAAACATTAAAATAAATCACATTTCAAATTGCTCTAACTCCTTAGCACCAGTCTCACCTTGTTTGGTTTCTTCCAATAATAGTATTCATTTTTCATATCATTATCACTCAAACCACACATTTATAGTGAGTAGTGAGTACAATTTAACTCAAACCAAACATTTGAGTTGATCACATCCTGTGTTTTTTTTTTCCAATAATTTTTGTTAGCTATTTGTTATCACTATGTTTCCACTGATTTCAATTATTTTTCCTGGCAATCAAAAGGAAGGAAAATAACGTTCCTTAATGTCTCCAAATCTTTAATGTCTTTCTATTCCAAGCGAAGCCTTGCAATATTGGTCTGCACAAGGACAATAAGGTATCACCCAGAAAGAACTTTCATTTCTTTCACCTTTTGTGCTTCATTCTTCTCAATGGCAGGAACTATTTTTCTTGTTTGTGTCAAGATTTTGTGCTATGTTCTTCAAAATAAGGAGAGGATAATTGGCTTAATTCTTCAATAATCAAGACCCAGATGAAACAAACTAATTAGGAAATTTAAATGAAAGGGGTAGTGAGTAGTGAGTCCAATTTAACTCAAACCACACATTTATGACTAAAACAAGTAAGCATCCCTTGTTTTCCCAAAACACATTTGAGAATGCATATGATAGAAACATTTTAACCCAAGTAACTCGAATTTACAGTGACATATAAGATGCCTATGTTTCAGTAAACTAGTGGCCAAGAAGCTTGGAATCTTCTAAAATAACAAGAGGCATAATATGACAGCATTTTAGTAACACCTTTTTCTCTGTTATGTTTCACAAGATATAAATGCATAATTGGAATGACATGAAAAATTCACCGGCTGCAGTTCGTTCTTCTCTGTAGTTGGAACTGCCTTTTTCATTTCTGCATCAAGGTATTGCTCTATGTTATGAAGTAGAAATATAGGATAATGACCTCAGCTATTCAGTAATCAAGATTTACAAATCAAGTTCGCAAATTGAGTGGTGGTGAGCAATTAACTCAAACAACCCATTTATAGATTGAACCATAATCAAGCGCATGTAGACATGCTGGAGCACTTTTAGGTGGGATCAATATTGCTAGTGATATATTAATCTAATACCACAGTTAATGCAATTTTAACCTTAGATGAGGTGATAAAACCAGTAAAATACTGTCAAGGCTTACGTCATCTAGTTAGATTTGTAACAAATATTCTGTTATTGTAATTTAAGATAGTTAGTTGTAGATAGTTAGTTTGTTATGCAACTTTAGTTATTCCATATTGTATAAATACACTGATATAGTAATGAGAATCACAATTCATTTTTCCCAAACTTCTTGTCACATGGTATCTAGAGCCTTCCACCGTCCTTCTCTCTGATCTTTTTTTCAAGATCTCCGTCTTTGACCTTTTCCTCGAGATCTCCGCCTTTGTCTCTTTCCTTCTTCCTCGATATTTCCTCTTTCTTCCATACTTCCATGGCTTCTTCTGATCTTTCCAGCCCTTACTACATCCACCCCAACGAAAATCCGGTTCTTGTGTTGGTTGCTCCTCCCCTGGACAGATTCAACTAACACAGCTGGGCCAGGGCCATGCACATGGCACTCTTGTCTAAGAACAAACTCAAATTCATTGATGGTTCAATTTCTCCGCCGATGCCTTCTGATTCTCTATTTCCGGCATGGGAACATGTAACAACCTTATGCACGCCTGGATCATCAAGTCGTTATCTTTGACTATTGCGAAGAGCACATTGTGGTTTGACTATGCCTTCAAAATTTGGAAAGATCTGCAATCTTGGTACTCTCATTCTGATCTCTTTCGAATCGCTGACTTGCAAGAAGAAATTTACAATTTGAAACAGGGAAGCTTTACTGTTAGCAAATTTTATACTCACTTGAATATTTTATGGGATGAATTGTGTCATATTCGGCCCTTAAAAGCCTGTGATTGTGGTTCTACGACTAGTGCTTTTCTTCACCGCGAAGAGGACCACGTGATTCGATTTTTAAAAGGCCTCAATGAGCAATATGCTTTGGTAAAGTCACAAATTATGCTCCTCAATCCTCTGCCGCTGATTAATTGTGTTTTTTTGCTTGTTCTTCAGCAAGAAAGGGAACTTCACCCTTCTTCAGAGCCTAAGGTCCTTTTAGCCAAAGGTTTTCATCTTTCATTCTCTGGTTCCAAGCCTCAGCCTAACACTGGCAAGCTTTGCACCTACTGTGGCAAACCAAGGCACACTGAGGACACCTGTTATTGCAAACATGGCTTCCCTCCAGGCTTCAAATTTCGCAACTCTGGTTCTTCCTCTTCGGTAAATAATTTTGCTGCTCAAGATTCTGGTAAATTTCAAGATTCGGTTCCTGTTAAGCCTCTGCCTCCTTCTACTTTTACAATGACCTCCCTACTTCCTCAGCTCTCATCTGAACAATATCAATGTCTTCTTGCACTCTTAAACTCTTCTCCCACTTTAACACCGTCTGTACATCATTTTTCTACTTCTCCTACTATCCCTGCTTCAGGTATGTGTTTTTTCGTCACCTCTAGTAAGGCTGCTTGGATTCTTGATTCGAGCGCAACTAACCATGTTTGTTGCTCCTTAGACCTTTTTACTTCTTATCACTCAATATCTCCTATTCTTGTTAGTTTTCCCATAGGAGATAAGACTACTGCATCTATCACTGGCACTGTTACTATTTCTTCCTCCTTAATTCTGTCTAATGTTCTTTACCTTCCCTCTTTTTCATTTAATATCATATCTATTTCTCGCCTTACCTCTTCCCTAAATGGTTCACTCACCTCCTCTTCTCAATTGTGCCAGATTCACTTACACCAACCTTCACAGATGATTGGTGCAGCTAGTGTCTTTGATGGGCTTTACTTGTTGACTGCAGATGAGATGTCACCTTCATCTACCTCTCAGGTTCATTCCACTTCCACCAAATCCACATCTGATTTTTTGCTTTGGCATCGTCGATTGGGCCATTTATCCAATTCTGCTTTTATTGTTTTGAATAAGCATGTCCCTGCTATAGCTTGTAATCCCCTTTCCATTCCCTGTGACACATGTCATTTTGCCAAACAGAAACGTCTCAGTTTCCCTGTCAGCACAAGTTCAAGCAATAAAATTTTTCAATTGATTCATGTTGATATTTGGGGCCCATTTTCTATCCCTTCGACTCAAGGTCATTGTTATTTTTTGACTATTATTGATGATTATTCCCATTTTACTTGGTTATTTCTTATGCAAAATAAATCTGAAACTCACACTCACATTGTTAATTTTGTTGCTCAAATAGAAAATCAGTTTCACACTTCTGTTCAAATTTTAAGGTTAGATAATGGCCCTGAATTTTTAATGCCAATCTTTTATGCTTCAAAGGGAATAATTCACCAAACATCTTGTGTTGCTACTCCACAACAAAATGGCCTTGTGGAGCGCAAACACCAACATATCTTAAATGTAGCTAGAGCTTTACTTTTTCAATCACATATACCAATTGTTTACTGGTCTTTTGCTGTTCTCCATGCTGTGTACATCATTAATCGTTTACTATCACCAATCATTCAAAATTTTACCCCCTTTGCTAAGTTGTATAACATTGAGCCTTCTTACACTGATTTTCGTGTTTTTGGTTCTCTATGTTATGCTTCTACCCTCTCACATAATCGCTCCAAATTTGCTTTAAGGGCCAAAAAATGCGTATTTTTGGGTTTTCCACCTGGTTCCAAAGCATACATTCTCCTTGATATTTCTTCAAATCAAATTTTTTTATCTAGGGATGTTTTATTCCATAAACTTGTGTTTCCCCTACACCCCTACCCTCCTTCCCTTTCTCCTGCCCCTAATCCTACCATTCAATCTTTTCCCTCTTTCTTGGAAGATCTCTCTTCTTTCCCTTCTCCTACTCCTGCCTCTTCCACTATTACACCTAAACCTTCTGTACCTATAACAGACCCTTCCCCTGTCCTTACTGACCTTTCTACTACCCATATTTCTCCCGCCCGTTACTCTACTCACTCTCATCATCCTCCATCTTATTTGCGGGACTATCACTGTGCTCTCATTGCATTTGCTGACCAATCATCTACCAAAGATAATGCTAGGTATCCTCTTTCCTCTGTTCTTTCTTATTCTTCTCTTACTCCTTCCTATAAACGTTTTGCTTTAGCTGTCACTACTACTTCAGATCCTAAAACATACCACCAGGCCGTTAAACATTCTGTATAGAGAGCGGCTATGGCTGTAGAGATTGTGGATCTTGAGCATAATCAAACTTAGGTGCTTACTTCTTTACCTCCGGGGAAGCATACCATAGGCCGCAAATGGGTCTTTCAAACCAAATTCAAAGCAAATGGTGATATTGAGTGACATAAAGCTCGTTTAGTAGCTAAAGGCTACACTCAAACTGAAGGAGTAGATTATTTTGATACCTTTTCTCCTATTGCTAAGATGACTACCCTTCATTTATTGCTCTCTATTGCAGCTGCTAAGCAATGGCATTTGCACCAACTCGATGTCAACAATGCCTTCTTGCATGGTGACTTACATAAAGAGGTTTATATGGACTTGCCTCTCGGTTTTTCTACCTCTCAACCACATTTGGTGCGTAAGTTACAAAAATCACTTTATGGTCTTAAACAAGCCAGTCGTCAGTAGTACTCCAAACTTTCTGCTTCTTTGCTTTCTTTTGGGCACACCCAATCTGCTTCAGATCATTCCCTTTTTAATAAGTCTAATTTTGTTTCTTTTACGGCTATATTAGTCTATGTTGATGATGTAGTCCTTGCTGGAAATGATCTGTCTGAAATAAATTCTATTAAACAGCATCTGCATTCTGCATTTACCATTAAAGATCTTGGTGAATTACGTTACTTTCTTGGTTTGGAATTGGCAAGATCCAAAGAAGGTATTTTTTTGTCCCAACGAAAGTTCACTTTAGAACTTTGAGAAGATATGTGTTACTTGGCTTGCAAGTCTGCTTCCACTCTCATGGATCCATACCTCAAATTATCCAAGGTTACTGGTACTCCTTTGTCTGATCTACAACCCTATAGATAGCTCATTGGTAGGTTGCAATTAGTATCGGTAATTCGGGTTGGGCTGGCGGGCCCAACTCGCCAGCCCATTTTTTTAAACGGGTTCGGGCATGGAAATATAGGCTCAAATAAAAAATGGGTTAAACGGGCTAACCCGTTTAAAACAAATTTGCCTGTATCTGTCCCAGCTGGCACTAGCACACGCTCCCATCCCACACACTCCATTCTCATTTCCTGTCCTCCTCGGCCGTCACTCTCATTCACTTCTCTTCTCATTTCTCTCACGCAGACACCAACAAGGCGACGACCGACTGACCACACGCACTCGATCTCGACAGTCAACGCTTCTCCCACCAAATCGTAGTCTCCGTGAGCGTCACTCCTCTGCTCAGCCTCATGGGTCCAGCCATCCGGTGGTGCCCCATTTGAAATCGAAACCTAACCAGCTAAGCCTCCTCATCCTCTTCCTCTCCGATCTGCGTACTGGTATTGGTGTCCAGCAATGGTGAAGCACGGAAGCCCAAGTGACCGACAACGATTTTCCTTTCCCCTCTCTAATTTTCCCTTCTCCCTCTGGCATCTGAGAGACCGAGACTCTGTAAGATTTCATTTGCCTTCTCCGATTTGCCCTTCTTCCGATTTGTGTCCGAGATTGTGTAAGATTTCTTCATCAGTGGGTGTGCGTGGAGGATTTCTAATTTGGTAGGTTTTGAACTTTGCTCTGTTTCGTCGAAACTTCTTCCTTTTCAATTTTCTCTGTTATGCGTTGGTGCTGGACTGCTGGTGACTGTAATTCTCTTTCTCTTTGTCGTTGGTGTGCGATTATTTTGAGATTGAGCCGTTGAGGTTTTGAGAGATGGTTCTTCTTTTTTTTTTCCATGTCCACCGACGTCTTGTATGCCTGATATTAAGATGAAATATTTAAGCTGAAGGTGTGAGCAGAAAACATTTACAATGTCATATGTATTAAGGGTTCTTTTGTAAGAAGAGAATATCAATTTTAATCGGGCTGGCGGGCTAGCCCGCCAATCAGATTAATCGGGCTCGGGCTGCCCAAATGGCAGCCCATCAAATGTCGGGCTATTTCAGCCCGACCCGATTAGCTAGAAACCTGTGTCGGGCCAGCCCGTCGAGCTCGGGTTGGCCCGAATTCCCAGTACTAGTTGCAATACCTCACTACCACAAGCCCTGATTTGAGTTTTGTCATTGAACAACTCAACCAATTTATGTCTCAACCTTTCGACATACATCTGCAGGCTGCTCACAGAGTATTACGTTACATTAAGTCATCTCCTGGTGCTGGAATTTTCTTGTCAGCGGATTTAGACCTTCAACAACGTGCCTTTAGTGATTCTGATTGGGCAAGTTGTGTTGACACTTGCCGCTCTGTGACTGGTTTTGCAGTATTTCTTGGTTCTTCTCTCATTTCCTAGAAAGCTAAGAAACAACCCACTGTCTCTAAATCATCTTTAGAGGCAGAATATCGAGCTCTCTCCTCCACCACTTGTGAATTGCAGTGGATTATTTACCTTCTCAATGATTTTGATATTAGTCATATTGATCCAACATTTTTATACTATGATAATCAATCTGCTATTTAGATTGTTGCTAACCCTATCTTTCATGAGAGAACAAAACATATAGAATTGGATTGCCATCTGGTTAGGGAAAAGTTGCAAGCTAAGGTTATCCATCTCATGCCTGTTAAATCTGTTGACCAACTTGCTGATGTTTTCACTAAGCCCCTACATCCTTCAAAGTTTCATGATCTCATTTCTAAGCTTGGCATGAAGAATATCCATGCTCCAGCTTCTAGGGGGTGTCAAGCCTTACGTCATCTAGTTAGATTTGTAACAAATATTCTGTTATTGTAACTTAAGATAGTTAGCTGTAGATAGTTAGTTTGTTTTACTTATTCCCTATTGTATAAATACAATGATACAGTAATGAGAATCACAACTCATTTTTCCCAAACTTCTTGTCACAAATACAATGAAGGAAGAGCCACAACCGTTCTGTTTAGTTCCTTATTATACTTATAAATTTACTTGAAAAAGCTTCATTTCAATTGAAATTAACAATTGCTATGGGGATTTGATACTTTGGACCAAAAGAGCAAATATATGACAATAAGGAAAAAAAGGACCAAGACATTCAAAAATACCACTTAAGGTTCAACATTAGAATTTCAAAGTTAATTTACTAAAATAACATTACTAAAGTTTTCCGCTAACATGTTTAATGTTATATTTTGAAAGTCCAGTTGCAAACCATTCTATGTTAACTGTAAATTCAAGAAAATGAATGTCAAATTATTGCAACGTGATTGACGAGTTTATGAACTTTGTTTTCTAATGATCCATATTAAATTTCGAAAACTCATATGCAAATCATTCTATAGTGAAAAAAATGAGTGTAAAGTCTCTGGAACTCGATGAATGAATTAAGTTTTTTTTTTCTTTAATCTTCCAAAATTTACAACTAATCTTAGAATGATTGCTATTCAACTTCAACAACGACTTTATAATTCATTCATTAGGTTGTAGGAATTTGAAACCCATATTTATGGATTTACAATTAAACTTACAACATTTAACACAGAACAATGGAAAACAAGAAAAAATTTAGGATAGGTATTTAAGTAAATTATCTTTGAAAATTTGAAATTTATTCCTTAAATGGTATTTCAAAATGTTCATTCCTTCCATAACATTTCTTCTAAGGGTGAACTTATAATAAGGATAAGAGTGGTACTTTGTCGGAACATGACCCTTAGGATGAATCCTTTAATTTAATTTAAGTTTGAGATAAAAAAAAATTCAAACTAGTAGAGGACCTTTGTTATTTGATAAACATAGCAAGAAAATATAATCTATAATTTCACTTTCTTTAATATACTTACCTATAAATTAGTGTTATACAATGCATGATTAGTTTTAGTGAAAAGGGTTATAACAAGTTAAACATGAAGCTCTAACTTTGGTTATGTGAGAATGCAAAAATATTATTTAAAAAAACTACTACTTTTCAATTAGATCAGATTCGACAATACTCAAATATAATTTTATAATATTAGACATCATATAACTAAATATATAAACTAGTGTTAGTCCCATACATTAATACATTATACAAGGCCTAAAAAACTAGCCACATTATTCATAGCTCATGAATAATATGATTTTTTAAAATTTTTATATGTAAGGAAAAAATGTTTTTAAATTTTATATCACGGTTACTTTAACAGTCTGGTTCGGTGCTTCATAAATCACAAGCAGCCTTGTGCTTCTTTCCTTCCAGGTGGGACTTGAAATTAGCCTCAGAAAGCATTGACATCTGGCATATGTCACAACTCCACTTTGTTCATTCTTAGGCCCAAAAACCTGAGGAAATGCTTCACTTCCTGTGTCTGTCACCGCGGTTCCTTTGAAATTAGCCTCAGAAAGCATTGACATCTGGCATTATGGTTTCTTCCTTGAAGTTGGGAATTCAAATTAGCTTCAGAAGGCACTGTCAACTGGCATATGGCACAAGTCCACTCTTTCTGTACATTCTCAGATGCAGAAATCTGCGGATATGTTCCATGTTCTGTTTCTGCCGCCATTTGTTCGGTTTTTTCTGTGGCAGATGAAGTGCTTTCATTTGATTTGAGTCTGTCCAAGGATGTGTTATTAGCCTGCAATGTCCAAAACTTGCATTGAGGTGAAGATTAGCAAAAGTAATCAACCTATTAAGATTAATGGGAAGCATACACATAAGTACCCACAAAGTATTTTGCAAGGAGCTGCTGGCATCATAAATTTTTATGTGGCGCAATTTCACCCATCAACTCTAAAAAATGATGCAAAAAATCCCCAATCCGTAAATGAGGACAAACATTCATTAGGAAAGGGGTGTGGGTCCCATATACTGTATCACATGTAAATTGCTTCGGGGCGAAAGCACCCCCCATACAATGTTATACTATGGTGCAATTTCTCTCATCAACCTTAAAAAGAGGTGTAAAAATCCCAACCTGTAACAGGCACATGATGACAAGCGTTGATTGTGAATGTTAGAAATATTAGCACTTGTTTGTATCATTATCACTTTGCTCAGCATTTTTTTCTTTTTTTCCTGGCAATCACTAGGAAAAGGGGGAAAAATCCCAAAAATCTATATGTTTTAACAGACCTAAGCTATTTGCAAATAACCAACTCCAGCATGACTTGGCATTAAATGATATGAAATCTTACTTGCTTGCCTTCAGGAACTCTCTCTTTTTCAATCATCTCCAAATCTTTGATGTCTTTCTGTTCCATGAGAAAACTTTCTTTATTTGTCTGTACAAAAGCAATAAGCTCCTTTATGTATCTGTAACACCCCAATTTTTGATTAAATGCTAATGATAATTATTGAGGATAATTATCAAATTAAAGTGGAATAATTATGTGTTTTGGTGGCAATATTAATTAATTTGCCATAATTGTTGGGAAAATTGAAAGAATGGCTCTAAATTAGTGATTAATGGAAGAGATTAATTACTAACTAAGGAGAAATGAGATATGTAACTAAATGACTAATGGAATGAGTAGAGTAACCAAGTGGTTACTTACTTTATGAGAATGCATAAGATGTGGACAAGTGTCACTTGATGATGAAGAGAGATGAGATGAAAAATCAAAGCACCATTTTTTTAATTCATTTTCCCTCTTTTCTCTCTCTCTCATGCGCATGTGAAGGGGCATGGGGCAGATTTTTTCTGCATTCATCATCATCTTCATCTCTCTTCCTTCTCTCTCTTTCGTTCACCATGGCAGCCCAAGGGAGAGGAAGAACTTTGTGTAAAAGGTGAGTATTTGACCCTCTAAATGGCTTCTAATGCCAAAATGCTCTTCTATAAAGTTGTTCCTTGGAGTGAGAGCTTTAATTTGATGGTTGTAGTTTCTCCATAGGTGGTGATTTGAGGAATCACGAAAATCTACAAGTTGGAGAATCATGAAGTGCCTTTGGGAAAGTTGTTGAGGTAAGTAAAAGCTTCATTTTCATATAAGTTTTGTGGCCATTGGTTGGGCCTTGAATTTCTGGAAAATTTGCCCTAATTTTCGTGATTTAGGGTCTTGGGGAGTATAGTATGTTATTGTTATGGAAATGGTGCCTTGTTTAGTGTTTTGAATTGATAGAATTGCATTGAAGCTTAAATGTGAAGTTTGGCACCTTTTGTGTTGGTTTTGTGCCTTGGTCAAAACAGGGCATATTGATAGGTTGTGATTTTGGTCATTTTGAGGTTACCATTGTGTTCCTTGTGAAAATTTATGTGGGAATAAACTTGATTGTTAATTTTGGAGTCATGGGACACTTTGGTAGAAAATTGGAAAATCTGTCCCTTGGAACTCTGTTTTTGGCAGTTTATTTGTGTGGATATTTTGAATGACCAAATGATTTTAGAAAATTGTGAAACTTTTCAGTCTTAAATTTCACATCCCAAGCTTCAAAATGGACATATATTTTGTGTCATTTCGTTTAGTATTCTGTGAGATATGGTTGTCCAAAGTTTGGGATTGAAACAGAACTCTGTTTTGGGGCAGTGATGAGTTTTATGTGATTCTGGGATTGTATGGTGATTTCCAGTAATGATCCATATTTTTTCTATGAAGAGGACTTAGATACCTTTCATTTGGCTTTAGAATCACCTCATTTCGATTTTTCCAGAATTAGTTATGATTTTTGGAAGTTCAGCCAAGAATCAGGGAATTTCTTGGCCACGGCCCAAACCTTTCTGGCCTGATTCTGGCCGCGACCCATGGGTGGCTGGCCACGGCCAGTGACTTGCTGACCATATTTTGGCCACGGCCCAAGGAAGGGCTAGCTGCGGCCAACCCCTGTGTTCCAGCACTTTGAGTTTTCGAAAGGAGATATCTAATCTATTGTTTTCCAACCTTTTAGGGCTTTTATTAGAGGCATTTGTGGCCTCTTAAGGGTCAATTATGATAACCAAATTTAAGTGTTATGAAAATGAGATTGGAAAAGAGAATGATCCTATGTCCTTGATTTGGTTATAGGGTCAGATATTCGCCCTGATCGTGGTTTGATATCTGCTCGGATCGCGAGTAGCCTATGCTGGAGCATACATGGAAATAATAAGTGTAGGGAACTTACCTCTCCTGCATGTATTGATATTTGTGTTTGTGTATTGATGTATGTTATTGCTTTGTTTGATTATGTGAAACATATATGAATGATTGAAGCTCTGTTTCTATTTATGCTATGGCCATGAGTATGTTGTTGAAACATTGAGCATGCCAATATATCATTATGTGAGCATAAGTTATTGTGATGCAAGCATGTCATGCATTAAACACTTATCTTGCATGCATATTGGTATTTGTTTCCTGCTGGGATTCTCTAGAATCTCACCCTCCTCTACCAACATTTTAGACAGGACAAGTGGCTCGAGGAAGGAGCAAGCGACTAGGGGCGGCGAGAATCCCTTATAGGCATTTGGACTTGGTAGTTGGTTATCATTGCTATTTGGGATAATGGTAGTTGATTTGGATGTATTTAGAGTTGTATATGTTAGGATGGATATATGGTTGTATATGTTGTGGAGGTGTATTTGAATATGTATTTGGAATGAAATTTGTGTAATCCCCATTTGAGAAATTGTAAAGGGCGTATGTGCCCATGAACCTTTAGTGAAGATATTAACCCGGGATTGTTACTGTGCACTCTGATATATTACGAATGTTAATTATCTTCGCAATGTAATTGTATTCGAAATGTGAATGTGAGACCAGGTTAAAGTGTTTGTTAAAGAAATTTGTGAAAACCATATCTTAAAGATGAGGAATGTAAATGAATTTTGATTATTATTGGTCTCTATTTCACTCTAATGATGTATTTCGGATATAATTACGGAGGAGGTGACAGTATCATTATCAAATACTTCAACCCAGAAAAGGTATCATCTCTTTCATGTTTGAAACTGGCAATAAAAAGGTAACTACATAAGAAATTTATCAGTTGCATTTCATTCTTCGTGCTGGTTGGAACTGTTCGTATTGTTCAGTTGAAGAAAAGGTTCATTGGGTTAACTCTTCAGTAATCAAGATTCAAATCAAGATGAAATAAGTAGGCAACTCAAATGAAAGAGGGAGTGAGTAAATTCAAACTCAACCCACACACATCTATAGACTGAAATTCGTTTGCAAGTTTTGTTTGCCTAAAACTCATTTAAGAATATGTTTGACATGATCATTTCGACTTGAGAATTTTTCGAGTGTAGATTTATATATGAGACGCCCCAAGGCATCCAAAATAACAAGATGCATAAAAAGAAGCCATTTCAAACTACACTTTCAGTTACATTTGTTGTGTTTTATAAAATGTCAATGAATGGAGGACAAGAATGACATTAAACAAAAAAAAAAAAAAATCACCTCCAGGATAATAGGCTTCATTCCTGCACGAAGACTTTGCTCTGTGTTCTACATATAAAAGAAAAGGATAATAGGCTTCATTCCTCAGTAGTAAAGATTCACAAAATAAGTGGGCTTGAATGACATTGGTGGCAAGTACTTTTGAACTCAAACAAGCTATATTAAAACCAGCATGCATCCCTTGTAAGAAGGCATTTAGTGTACTAAAAAGAGACATAGAACAAACCCATTTCACACCTTACGCTTTTATCTTATCTTTTATAGAATACTAAATGTCTACTTTCCATGAACACTTTTGGTTGCCAACTTGCCATACCTAACACGAAAGCCATACCTAACACAAAAATGTTAACAATAGTCAGATGTAGTCCCATCGATTGCTTAGAGTCTAAGAAACAAGATACACCTCCGGTCCTTAATATAAGGCATATTTGGGGAGTTGATCTTGGTCCTAAATATAAAACATAATTTACATATTTGTCAATATTTTTCCAATTTACCCCTATTCAAGCTTCCTCAACAATAATCAAAGCGGAGAAGGAATAACTAGGGTGTTTTAGAAAATATATGTCATATAAACTAACTCAACTAAATTTTTTAATTAATCAAATTAGGTAAATATGTCTTATATTAAGAACCGGAGGAGTACTATACAACTAATGAGTACGATGAGCATCTAAGTGGGATGGGGAATCTTACTCCATAAACTAGCTATTAGGATTGGAGAACTAAGCTACTTAAATAACCCATTGAGCATCCCCATTATACTGAATGTGGGACATAGTATCCCATACTATCAAGTCTCCATCAATAGTAGGATAACAAGAAGTCATATCCCAACAGGTGAAGCTAATGAATAGTACAACATGTTAGTGTGTTTATTCCTTATTTTGATGTACCAAACGTCTCTTAACCCTATGTTATAGCTGTGAAGAATTTTGGCCTTTTTACTTCAACTCAATGGATAGTTATTTTAATGAATAATTATACCTTGCTAGCAATGAGTTTCTCTAAGGCTTCAGTTCCATTCTGTGTTATATACTTCTCAGCCTGCATTATAAAGTCTTCTTTCTCGGCAAATATGTTCTTCCAGCTCCTGAATCTGCTTATGACTGCTTTTGGATTCATGTAGAGGCATGACTTAATGAGGTGATTATAGATATAAGCAGATCTTCCAAAGTCCGGCGTCACGAGGAAGGCGACCATCATTAGCTTCATGTAATGCCAATACTGAAACCTGATGTTGAAGATGAGGATTTGGAAAAGTAATAAGATTGGTTCAGAACCTGAATCCGACATCACAGTTAATGCAATTTTAACATCAACCGTTTTGTTCTGTTCTTAAGTTCAGTTTCTACCTCAAGAAGTTTCAATTCAATGGAAAGTAACAATGGCCATATGATTAAAACTAATCCGTTTTTTTTTTTTTGGGTCAAGTGATAGAGAGTAAATGACTTACCACTGAAGAAGATTGAGAAAAGCATACTCAAAGAGATATATAAGTGAGAGAAGAATCCAATAAGAGATCAAATTGCAAGTTTCTGAATGGCTGTCACTCTCAATTGCTTCAATGGAAGCACATCTTTGACCAGAAAACACCATAATCATAAACAACAAAAACAGCATCACTATCACTGAAATGACAATTCAAAGGAAACATGAAAATACAAGTTACAGCAACAGAGATATATAAATATATATATAGAGAGAGAGAGAGAGACTTACAGAGGATAGCCCAAAGCAAGCACAGGCCTATAAATGAGAACAACAGAGTCAGTTAATAATCAAAAAACGTAAGAAGGAAAAAAGGGTTTAATAGATAGATCCATTTTATACTTTTCATAGTTAAAGGGACCATTGAGTGATTAGAGCTGATGATAAGAACCTAAATCAGCAAAAATTACAGATTATGACACCTGACCAGAAGCAAAAATTTATACAGGCATAAAAAGGAAGAAAATGAAGGATATTACAAGAACAGATGCATACCATGAAAGAAAATCAATGCATTTAAGAAGGAGAATGAAGAACCAGGAAGAAGCCATATTGGAATATCGGAGCTTATTTTTTTTTTTGTGCCTTTTTTGCTGTGACGAGGTTGGATCTGCAGAGAGACGAAGTGAAGAAAGGTGAAGTAAAGAATCATGAAGAAGACTTGGTGGAGAAGGAAAAGCATGCGAGCTAGCTAGCTTTTTTCTTTCTTTTCCATCAATCCATCTGCTGGCTGGCTGGCTGGCTGGCTTATAAGAATAATTGATCTTTTTATTAAAAAAAAAGGGAGAATTATATTTACGTTCCATGAAAAAAAAATAAAGAAATGGTTCCTGTAGATTGCAAAATAAAAAAATGGTCCCATTAACAACTCCAGGAACATGTATTGACAACTTCATGGGACCATTTTTTCATTTTGCAATCTATAGGGACCATTTCTTCATTTATCTTCTTCCTTGAGACCCAAATGTAATTCTCCCAAAAAAAAATGCTATTGGTATCCTATGTTTATTTGGGATTGGTGGCGAGTGGAAAATAGGTAAGAACTGAATATTGTCTTTTTCTTTCCTTTATTTGTTTGTTTGTTTGTTTTTTTTGGCTAGAAACAAACTCAATAATGTCATTAGCTATATATACATAGGACTCTTGGAATTCTAATTATGAGTATTAAGTTTCTTTCTTTTCTTTTTGTTTTGATGAGAAGTTTCATTATAAATATAACTCATTTCTAACTCATTCATTAAACTTGTCATTTCTAAAAAAATATTAAATTTGTCAGCCAGTGCATTTAATTATTTAAGTTCGAGAATAGCACAACTAAGTTGTCGAACACCTTCCAAGCTAGAAGCTTCTGTGAATGCTACAAAGGCATAAAAGCCAACTTACAGGGAATTAGTAAAATTCTTGATGAAAAAAATAGAAGAAGTCACTGCCGATGTGGCTGCCGAAATTGCAGTTGAGATGCTCCTACCTAGAACACAACATTTTTATTAAGATGCATTTAAAAAAAGAAAAGCATGCTCATCATGAAGCTGGGATGAGAAATACTTATATATTCTAAGAACGTCATATTATCTGTATTTTGACTAATTAAAATAAAATAAAATATCTTATTTTAAT
This sequence comes from Inga leiocalycina, assembly GCA_963242795.1. NCBI lineage: Eukaryota > Viridiplantae > Streptophyta > Magnoliopsida > Fabales > Fabaceae > Inga > Inga leiocalycina. Next base: position 22,849,177 of record OY725323.1, read on the forward strand.
TCTACATGACATATGGGTAATTTGAAAAAATTTAAATTTTATAATTTTAGAGATGAAAAGAGGGAATAGCGTTTTTTGTTTTACTCTTTCACCTTTTGTGCTTCATTCTTCTCTATGGTAGGAACTGTTTTTCTTGTTTCTGTGTCAATATTTTGTGCTGTGTTCTTCAAAATAAGGAGAGGATAATTGGCTTAATTCTTCAATAATCAAGATCCAGATGAAACAAAATAATTAGGCAATTTAAATGAAAGGGGCAGTGAGTAGTGGTACAATTTAACTCAAACCACACATTTATGGGCTAAAACAAGTAAGCATCCCTTGTTTTCCTAAAAAAAAATTGAGAATGCCTTTGATATAATCATTTTAACCCAAGTATCACGAATTTCAAGTGACATATGAGATGCCTGTGTTTCAGTAAACTGGTGCCCAAGAAGCTTAGAATCTTTTAAAATAACAAGAGTAGTAACATGACAGCATTTTACCAACACCCTTTTTCAATTGTTTAAGAAATTCAATAAAATGGTGAATATTCATAAATTTAGAATTTAGGAATTTTACAAAAGTTCATATTCATGAGAAAATGGACAAAATAATTATGGAATTAATTTGGATAATTATTATTTTCATTTTCTCTTCATATTTTCGCCGTTCATGAAAATAAAAAGGGAAACTAAGTGTTGGTCAACAACATATGCCAAGTGTCCTTAATCCAAGTCAAGAGGAATAAACTATAATTGTTGAATATGAGCACATGTACAATTAAGATTAAAATAATGTTTCTTGTGCATGTAATTGGATGAATGGAATTAAAGCTCAATTGTGTGTATGGAGGGGGGCTCTTATGCATTTTGGGTTAACCAAATAAGGGAAGAGAATTGGTTCAAGTCCAAGTGGACTTATGACATAAGTTTCAAGTAGATAAGGGTAAGTATAAGTGTGATGTCATAAACTAATTTCCTACCATTTGTTAATTAAGAGAAATTAGGTAGGATAATTTATGAAGCAAGGCTTCATCTTTCTCTTGCTCATTTTGTCCAAAGCTCAAGAGAGGAGAGAGAGAGAAAAGCCTAAAAAACCTCAAGCTTTAGAAAAAAAAGGAAGAAGAGAAAAATTAAGATAAGTGGGAATTTCTTATGGTTTTTCCTTTTAATCTTCCATAAGCTCTTCTCTAATATCTTCCTTTCCATAAATCCATGGTTTAGCAAGCAAATCTTGAGCTCAAGGAGAGAGAGAGAGAGGAGGACGTCTAGATAGAGAAAGTTCAAGAACTCAAGAATTAACTTCACAAATCTCGAATTCATACTAATATGTTGTTGTTGTTGATGTTTATGGTTGGATTTGGTGGTCTTTTATTGAGTTTGTAAATTTGGAAAATTCTAAAACTAAGGGGTTATGCTGCCCAAATTTTTTTAAATCATGGTTAGTACGAGTTTAAATGGCTTGATAATTAATTAGAAGTGGAAAGGCATAAGCTTTAGAGGTTAAAACATAAAAGTGTAATTTTCCCTTTTTCTTGGTTAAGTTTCGGCCAGCACTGTTCTGGGGGAAGGATTTGGATTTTTAATAATTTGATGGTTCTATTGGATTCATGAGGGAAAATTAGGTAGGGTTACAGTTTGTCACTTTTTCGGAAAAGCCCGAAAAAGCATAATTACGAAAACGCCCCTAAAATCCTAAAGCAGGGTTGCCAAGGGCAATTTCATAATTGGATATTGAATTTGGTAATTCTAAGCCCGGAAATAGATTTCTTGGGTGAAAATATGTCAGAATAGCCCTAGTCAAAATTTTAAAAAAAGAACAGTCGGGTCGAGTAAGGCGGGACTAGGTCGGGGTCCCGGGGGCATTTTGGGTAAATTTTCACCATAGGCTAATATAACCACAAAAAACACTATGGAAGTGTCTAAAGTGATACTTGGATAGGTTATAACTTATTTCTTATACATTTAATATTTTAGGATCGAGTTGAAAGCCGAAAGTCGACACGTTCTACAAGGCACACAAAAAGGGGTTGATAGAGCTTTAAGGAAGTAACATTATCTTTCATGCATTATGTCATAGTTCATATGATTGTGTGGTCGCCATTGTTTGTAAATGTGCTATATTAATCAACATGGTTTACTTAGAAAGGACAGTTAATGCCATAGGTGATGTAGTTACATTGGGAGTTGGGTAAAAATCGAATCGGTGTAAGATTAGTGAGGTTGGACTTTACTCATCACTCATGTATACATGACCATGATGTGTTTATATTGTTCGTTAATTGGTGCATACATGGCACATATCATATTTACATTTCATATTTTATATGAACGATAGCATGTTTCTACTAAGAAAATAAATCGACCGAACCAAACTGAAAAATACAAAGAGGGAGTGATTTAAAGAGGATAAACCAGAGCTAGAATGGGCCTATATATACAGAAAGTGAAAGGAAAGAAAGCTGGTCAAGAAGATCCATTTTAACTTTCCATAGTGGGAGAGACCGTTAAGTATCTAGAATGTTGAACTGCTAGTGTGAAGAAAAGGGTAAAAGTTACACCAAATTATCAAATGTGGACAGAAGCACCCTAGAAATCAATAAGGCGAGGGATAGATAATATATAAGAATAAATGAATGCAAATAGACGTACCATGAAAGAAAATCCGAGCATTTAAGGAGGAGTACGAGAAGCCAAAAAGACGCAATGTGGGATCGAACTCGGACTAACAGTTTCTATTATTGAGAGGAGGTTGAATCTTGAGAGAGAGTTGAATTGAAGAAATGTGAACAAGACTTGACGGAGAAGGAAACGGCGGAGAGGCGCGAGAAGCTATTAGGTGTTGGCGGCAAGCGCACTGGTGGTGAGCTATTTTTTTTTGCCAGTGGTGGTGAGCTATTATGTATGCAAAGACTCACTATGAATTTTTTTTTCATGCAAGAAAAAATGATATTAAATAATAAATGTTTTACATATTACAAACCGTAAGAGATCATACTTAAGAAGTAAAAAAAATACGAATTGAAAGCATTTGTAGGAAATTGTCTGAACGCCAAGAAAGTTAAAATCATATAACGGAGATAGTATTTTTTGTCATGTGATGCTGGTTAGATGTGAGGGATTAGCAGGAAGTTGCAAGAAGCATTTATTAACACAGTAGACGGAGAGGGAAGGTTTGATTCCAGATGCTATCAGACTAGAATTTAAACTCCAAAAGAGTGAAGCTCTGAAACATTTAGAAAAGAAGGTGATGCCAGGAGTGGACTGATTTCTCCATAGGAATTCTTTTAGGATTGATCATCGATAGCAAAAAATAACTCACTATGAATTTAAATGTATATATAATAAAAATATTATTTTTAATTTAATGTGTACAAAATTAATTAGCTTTCAAAGTAATCTTCACTTGGAACATGACCCTTCGGATCAATCCTTTAATTTAATTTGAGATAAACAAATTTCAAAATTTTAGTAGGGGACCTTTGGTCTTTGATAATCATAGATTCATAGTGATATATTTAGTTAGAAATTAGTGTTATACCAAATAAGCATAACTTTAGTGAAAGGGTTGGGGCTGTGTAAACACGAGGCATCAAGATTGAGTTGGCATACACCCAAAGTCGGCACTTGAGTCCCTTCCATAAGGTCTTGGGTTTGAGACCGGTGGATAGAGTCCCAGCTGGAGGGAGAGGTGAACACCTAAAGGGTCCGACACAGTCTTGAATCCGGACTAGTCGGTCGCTTGGGTTTACCTAACCTAAAAAAGGCCAGAACTCAAAAAAAGCACCAGACACCGGATGCTAAAAGCAAAAAAAAAAAAAGACTAAGTCGGCGTAAATTCAGAAATGACATTTGGAAAAGCTACTTTCAATTAGAATTGACAATGTTCAAATGTAATATGATAGTATTAGATATCATATGGCTTTATATGCACTAGTTTTAGTCTCAGACATTATTATACAAGGTCTAAAACATTAGCCGCAATATTTATAGCTCATGAATAATAAGATTTTTTAAAATTTGTATATGTAAAGAAAAAATATTTTTTAAAAATTTTTATCATGGTTTACTTTAAAACTACACGTATAAGAGCCCGTTTGGTATGGGAAAGATTTGAGGAGGGAAAAGAAGGAAAGCAAATATTTTGAGGAATGAGGGAAGATGAGTTATTTTGTATGAAGAAAATGAAAGGGTGACAGTTGGGAAAGAATGAATACATATTTTATCTTTAAATGTAATTAATTCAAAATAAAAAAGAAAAAGGTATTTTTTTTCTTTAATCGAAGATGAATGCCTCAGCTTTGAATCGCAGTAGTGAAATCGATTGATTCCAATCATGAAGAAGATTAAAAAAAATTTAAAAAATATATTTTTAAAAGTTAAATGAAGAAAAAATTAAATTTAAATAAATTAATATAAATATTTAAAATAGATATAAAAATCATGGTAGATTTATATATTTGATAGATCACCTATAGTTATGGGAAAATGGATGATATCCAGAGTTAGAGAAATATTAGGAATACATATTTATTTAAATTGTTTTAGATATTTTCTATTTTATTTAATTCATTAAAGCTCAAATTTTTTGAGCTTTTTTTGCTAATTTGATCCCAACTTTAAAATTATAAAAAAATTTTGAATGGGACTTATTTCATTAGAAACTTGATTTAAATTAACAAATTTATATTTAAATTTTAATATAATAAGGAAAAGAATAAGAAAATTAAATTCGAATTTGCTTACATCAAATTCAAATTTGATGACAAAGCATTTATTTTGCGACAAAAAAAAAATCCCTCATTTTTCAGCGTTAAAACAAGGAAAATAGGATATTGCTTTTGTTGCCCTCCATGATTTTCATTGTCTGTAGAAAAAGCGATGACCCCTCTGCTACATGTTGATGAAGACGAAAGCGAATAGTGCATTGCACCTCCCTCTTCTCAAAATCTCACCAAATCACTAAAGAACAAGAAGGAATAGGGAAACTTGACGCTAGTTCAGTGAAGCAAAAATCAATTGCGTGACGGCTACCTTTTCTCTTGAACCCAATAAACCCGTGGCTGCTCCAACTAGTTGTGTTCTTCAGGTCTCTCCTCTCTCTATTCTCCATCACCGGAAAAGAAAACAACTTCCTTTGGTTCAACTCCGATCACCCCCTCCGATTTCTTGTGCTCGAATGATGTAGAAGAAGAACTATGATATTCGGCAATGTGCTAATGATGAAGGGGCAAATTTGTCCAAAACTTTCACTATTTACCAAGGGAACTTGAGATCCCACAAATTTTAGTGGGATTACACACTACTGGAAAAAACCCTTTTTAGACCTCCACATTTAGACCAGTTTTGGCGGATAATATCTTAAAAATTTGTGCGGTGGCATTTTTGTAATTATATTGAACTTCTTAGACCGGTTCTTAAAAAAACCGGTCTTAAAGTTTTAAAATTTTTATGAATTTAAAATGTTTTAACATTTAAGACCGGTTTATACGTAAACCAATCTTAAATGTTAACACATTTTAAATTCAAAATGTGTTAACATTTTAAGACCGGATTTGGTAAAAACCGGTCTTAAATGTGAAATTTCCCTTTTTAAGACCTGTTTTTAATAAAAATCGATCTTAAAGTCAAGATTTTTCACCTTTATTTTTCTTCCCGCGCCCAGATCGCGCGTTCTGTGAACCCTTTATTCTCTCTTTGCCATTTCTCTGTGAGCTCTGTCCGTGCTTGTTCTGAACTCGTCCATGTTGTCCAATCCCTCATTTGCTCAACTCTCCTCCGTCATTACCGCTACCGTTACTGTGTTCGTCGTCGCTGTTCTTTGATTATCGTTAGTCTTCTCCACCACCACCTCTAATCTCCGCAGTACCATTTTCCTCTGACTTGACTTCCCTTTGTCAGAGCCGTGAATTTGAGGACTTCATTTTAACCTCAGTCGTCGCCACCGTGACTTTGGGTTATAGCTCACTCCTTAGTCTTCATTCAAGTTAGTGTTTGTAACATCCCAATTTTTGTTAACACTTAGAGTTAGTTGTAGTTTAAGTTTTAATTAGTCAAGAGTATATAATAAATTAATACTTTAAAAAGAAGCATCAAGTTCAAAAAAAAAAATCTCTATGAAATAAAATAATAAAAATAAAATACCCTCTTAAAATAATTACTTAAATATATGAGTATGTATATGTAAATATATCTTAATATCAGAATGAAAAAAAAAATCTGTCATAATATTACTAACATTATTATTTTATGTTTTTTTATTAAAAAAATATATTATTTTAATAAGAGAAACCCTAACCTCTCTCCTATAAATACCCCATCTCATCTATCCTGAAGATTCCTCGGCGCCGCAGATTTCAAACAACGTTCAGGTTCTCCTTTCTTCTTCTTACTCTTGCTGTTCATCTTCATGTATGTTTCCATGTCTTTTCATCTTATCACGTTTTCTCTTCTCCCCGTACAAAGGTTATAAACTTTTTTTTTTTCAGTTCTCTCTCACCACCGCAAAGCTAGTCTAGGTAGGTTACTGTAGATCTAGAAATTTAAAATGCTTCTTGACCCACCTATTATCTGCTCTACTGTTCACTGCAATATTTTGTTTTTCCCCCTCAATCCAACAATTCTGACCCCACGCTCTCTTCTTCATCCATTTTGAATTCATATTGTCATCTTATTTCTTACCTTTCTTCCTTCATTTTTGCTATTTTTTTTCAAATGCCTTATCATCTTGTCTTTTCATCTTTTGTCTGACCATATTTACTCTGCCACTACACACAAGCTTCAACCACGTGAGTACATATCAATATATCTTTTTATTCATTTCTCATGGCCCACTTTCATCCAAAAAAAAAAAAAAACTCTTCCTATCTTCATACACAGATGCCTCTATTTATTCAGATTTCCATAATATCTACTTGGACCCCCCTTCATGTTTATTTTAGTTATTTATTTATTTATTTTCTTTCTTCCTGTACCTATGCATAAAAAAACTTGTAGATATAGGCCAGTGTAGGTGTGCTTTTCATGGTTTTGAAGTACCTACCTTTTGGAACAAAAAAAAAAAGGTACCTATTTGCCTGCTTCCATGTTACTGAACCAGTGTTCTAGTATGGGTATGATCGAAATTTCAAAAAAAAAAAAAGGGGGGGGGGATTTTTGCCATTGGGGTGCTTAAATGTCATTTAGTGATACCCATGTCTCTATATATATATATTAGGCGTATAGGCCCTTAGAACTTCAACTGGAGTCTTGTTCCAAAACTAAAAGATAAAAATAAAATAAATAAATTCTTTCCCTTGTCCAATAACCAACACAGACGAATACTTGTATACATATTTGATCTCTCTTTAAGATTTTTTTTTATTATGAAATTTAAACAATTTCTATTCTCAGTTTATATCAAATAAAACATGCTTACACACGTGTACACCATCAAGCTACACACATAAATGTTTTGAATTTTCATCTGATTCATTCTTTTAAATAATTTTTATTTCTACAAAAAAGAAGCTATTAAATCTAAATTTAAAATATATATATATATATATATGTGTGTGTGTGGTAACTAATAGGTATGTATCTATATGATATTAATTTTTAGAAAGGTAGATTTATGTTTTAGAGTAGAAACAGAGTAACTTTAGAATATATTTTAATTAGTATATTAAGAGATATTTATATGTGTGATTTTGTAGACTCTCATTGAGAGCTTTGGAGTAACACGTGTGTGATTACCTGGATGTTAGGGAGTAACAGGTAACTCTGAATATTCTTCTATATACTTGTGAATTGTGTATGAGTGTAAATGACTATATATTTTTTTTTTAAAAAAAGAAAAAATGGACTGAATTATATGTATATGTGTTTGTATTATAAATTCTCAAATAAGTAGTGTTACAAGTAAATTTCTATATAACTCATTGTACTCATATAATTAATAATTTAATGATAATTAATGTATTATTGGATTATTATTTCCTTTTTAGCATATTTGAATGTGATGATATTTGATATGAATGGAAGCATGAAATATTGTACTGTCTTTTAATGATATTATATTTATCACTGTCATGGCGGTTGCATCTGTGATGGGTTGGAGTGAGGAGTTGTATGTTGAGATCTTTTACCACGTGGTATGCCATCACTCGGTGCACAGTGGATGGTACTTGTCAGAGCCCCTTTTTCCATATTTTCCTTTGGCCGGGATTTCATTGGAGCTGTGGGACATGTGACACCTCTTTAGTTGTATTCTTTTAAGGAGGGGAGCCATAGTCCAGACTTAAGCTCTACACCTTTGGCCGGGTGTATCTTAAGAACTGGTGAGCTTGAGACAATCCAGTTAAATGGATAGGTTTCTGTTGGACTATGTGTTAGCCTATGGCTCCAGTCAGCGGAATAAGGATGGACGGTGATATAAGGGAGGTTGCATCTTACATACTACATATTGCATAATTGTATATTACATGTTATGATGAAAATTCAGATTGACATATTGGTGATTAACCTTGTTTTTGTCTTATATGAGAATTATGGTATATATGAATATATATGTAATCAATTCCTTTTTGATCATATGTGATTTGCTTGTGTACGGTAGAAACTTTCAGTAGTTACTGAGACGTTGAATCTCATCCTATTATATTAACATTTTCAGGTGATTATTCTAGTAGGGAGCAAGGGAAGGCACCTATGGAGTGAGCCTTAGTGGCTCTTTTGTGCTCATAGAGTTCATGTTATGTCATATTTATTGCCATGACCCTAAGACTTCAGCATTTTATTTTGTTTTGTTGAAATATTTTGAGGATTTGATTTAACATTGAGACGTGGGAATTATTTAAACTGATTTGTATTTTGATGGTTTGGATGTTGAACATCCTTATTGACGATGTTTGAAATACTTTAGTTAAGTATTTGGCTGCTGTTATTTAAGGTGTTACAGTGTTCGATCTATTATTTAGTTGTACGTTGTTTTATAATTAATAATGTTTAATGAAAAAATGGTTCTTGTTGCTTTGAGCACTTAAACGTACGTAATCTGAAAAAAATTAAATCTGCACATTCTTGTTAGATATATGCTCTGACTTTTAATTATATCCCTGTGATATTTGGCTTGGATTAATACCACTCTATGTTCTGTTTTAGTTTAGTGCGGTTATTTGATTATTGTCAGTGTTATTGGTTTGTTAAAACAATACTAGTTTCAAATGGTGCATGTTAATTTCGTTGAAATATCTAAAACTCTATTGTTGTTGTTTTTTTGTCTATCCTTTTATTGTTGGATATTGGATGCTAAAAGTGTTGAGATATATATGGATCATAGTTGGATAAACACTAAACGAACGAGTGTTGAATATAATAATGGGGTGAGGGGTTTTTTAGACTTCGCTAGTAGAAATGCCGATGATAGTCGTGGAAAGTTTTATTGCCCCTGTGCAGTATGTTTGAATGAGAAGCGACTAAGTACTGCAGATATATATACACATTTAATTTGTGAAGGATTCTGTAAGAGTTATACAGTGTGGGTATGGCATGGTGAAGAATTAGAAATGACAAGTTCATCTCAACAGGGGGAGTGAACTTTGATGATAATGACACGGATGTGGATGATCGAATAGAGGATATTATTCGTGATGTAGGAGAAGAGACTTTTGAGCAATCACATGCATATGGTAATATGTGTAGTGATGCTGAGACGTTATTGTACCTGGGTGTAAAAAGTACCAATTGTTGAAAGCAGTATTGAAATTGGTAAACTTGAAAGCACGGCATGGATGGAGCGACAAGAATTTTTCAGAAATGCTTGAGGCTTTTAAGGACATGCTTCTAGATGATAATGTGTTACCTTCTCGATACTATGATGCTAAGAAAATATTGTGTCCACTAGAGATGAAGTATAAAAAGATCCATGCATGCCCTAATGATTGTATATTGTATAGAAAAGAGCATGAAGAGGAACAACAGTGTCCAATATGTGAAACCCCAAGGTACAAATCAAATAACGCTCCTGCAAAAGTATTGTGGTACCTTCCAATCATAACAAGGTTGAAGCGCTTGTTTGCTAATGAAAACAATGCAAGAAATTTGAGATGGTATGTGGATGAGAGGATATCCGATGGAAAGCTTCGACATCCGGCTGATTCTTATCAATGGAAGAAAATCGATCAATTATTTCTTGCCTTTGGTGAAGAGCCTAGGAACCTTAGGCTTGGGCTTAGCACGGATGGCATGAATCCTTTTGGTAGCCTGAGCAGTATACATAGTTCATGGCCTGTTCTGTTGGTAATTTACAACTTATCTCCTCTGTTATGCATGAAATGAAAGTACATCATGTTATCTATGTTGATTTCGGGACCAAAACAACCCAGAAATGATATAGATGTTTACCTGGAGCCCTTGATCAAAGACTTGAAAGAGTTGTGGGAAGAAGGTGTTGATGTTTTTGACGCAAACAAGAAGGAGGTTTTTAAAATGCGAGCCATGATCTTTTGTACTATAAATGACTTCCCTGCATATGGAAACTTGTTAGGCTATAGTGTTAAAGGCCATAAAGCATGTCCGATTTGTGAAGAAGGAACATGCTACTATCAACTTCAACATAGAAGAAAGACAATTTATCTTGGTCATATGAGATTTCTTAGACGAGGCCACCCGTATCGCAGATTAAAGAAAGATTTTTTTGGTGGACAAGAGTTTGAAGATGCTCCGAAGGCATTGACTGGGGAGCAAGTTTATGAAAATGTGAAAAATATGAATGTTATCTTTGGTAAGACTATAAAGAAAAGTAATGAGAAAAGTAAATGGAAAAATAGGTTTGTCTTCTTCAATCTTTTATATTGGCCGAAGCTTGATGTAAGACACTGTATTGATTTCATGCATGTGGAGGAAAACGTTTGTGATAATAGTGTTGGGACACTGCTTAACATACAAGATAGTTCTAAGGATGGCGTGAAGGCAAGATTAGATTTGTAAGAAATGGGGATACGAGAAAACTTGCATCCAAAGCCATATGGTAAGAGAACTTTTTGTCCTCCAACTGCTCATACTTTGTCTAAGGATAAGAAAAGAAGCTTTTGTCAATGTTTACATGGCATCAAAGTTCCTTCAGGGTTTTCTTCAAATGTTATGAAGCTTGTGTCAATGAAAGACTTGAAGTTAGTGGGGCTAAAGTCTCATGATTGTCATGTCTTAATGCAACAACTGCTCCCAATAGCTATTTGAGGCATTGCCGAATATGATCTTCAACATATTTTGACTAGACTTTGTTTCTTCTTCAATGCTATTTGTAGTAAAGTCATTGAGACAGAAAAATTGGATGAACTAGAAAATGAAGGATATCTGATCTTGTGCTAGCTTGAGAAGCTTTTTCTTTTTTCTTTTTTCTTTTTTCTGACATCATAGTACATTTAATTGTTCATCTAGTCAAGGAGATCAAATTGTGTGGCCCTATCTATTTACGATGGATGTACCCAATTGAAAGAACTATGAAAATCCTAAAAGGGTATGTGGAGAACCCTAATCGGCCTGAAGCATCTATTGTTTAGAAATATGTTTCTGAAGAAGTCATGGAGTTTTATCAAGATTACTTGTCAAATGTAGGACACATTGGACTTCCTGAATGTCATGACGAAGAAGGCGATAGACGCGGGGCTTCAGTAAAGAGTATGGATCCTAATGAATTGCAACAAGTCCACTTGTACATCATGAATAATGTTGATGAAGTTCAAGATTACATTAATGCTCATAAAGAAATTGTACGGAAAGGAAATAGTCGAATGACTGAACAAAGGTTAATTAGAGAGCATAACAAAACTTTTGCACATTGGTTCAAACAAAAGGTTGACGGCGAAGAATGTATGTATGATACAATTAAATGGTTAGCACGTGGTCCTGAGGTTGATGTCATAAGTTGGACTTCATTTATGATCAATGGTTATACGTTTTACACGAAGTCCCTTGATGATAGGAGCACTGTCCAGAACAGTGGGGTTATCTTAGTGGCTGAATCTATGCACTTCTTTAGTTCAAAAGATAAGAATCCTAGATTGGTAGCAATACCTAATTATGGGGTGGTTGAAGAGATTTGGGTAGTTGATTATGTTAAAGTTAAACTTCCCATTTTCAAATGCAAGTGGGTTGATGTCAACAATGGTGTGATGATTGATCAGTTGAGATTTACATTGGTTGATTTGAATAGTAGAAGTTTTAGAGATGAACCTTTCATTATGGCATATCAAGCGAAACAAGTGTTCTATGTTACTGATCAGGCAAACAAAATGTGGTCTGTAGCTCTCCAAGGAAAAATGGTCGTTGATATTAATAAGGAAAGTCATTCAATGAATGATCTGCTTGAGACTCCTTCTTTTTCTAGGGGTTTACCAGAATTGAACGAAGAAGATGAAGCAGACAATGAACACGGCGCAAGAAATGATTATCATGAAGGGATATGGGAGGATATCCCTTTATAAAACTACATTAAAGGTTAGTTAGCTAAAATAATTATTATAAACTATATTTGAATTATGTATATTATTATTGGTGCATATATATAACTACTTTTTTTTGTTGTCGTCACAGGAAAATGAAGGAAATGAGGTGTACGTATTAGTGTAGATTCTCCGAAGCCAGGCCAGCTAGTGATCATCAGCCTGAGAAGAGTGTGTATAAAGTATTTTGGCCCTAATGCATAACAGAATTATCATTAATGTAATTTAATCTTTGATGTATGTATGTAAGTGAAAAGATAAGGAACTTAGTCAAAACAGCATTGTCATGGTTGTATGATTTCCTTGCATTATGATTCTGTCTATGATTGTGAGTTTATTATTCATGGTTGTTTTCCTTGCTTCTGTTTCGACCAGCACTGTTTAAGCACAAAGGAGTTGAGTTTTAATATGTTCCAATGAGTTTTAAGTCTCTCACATGTTATTAAGATGTTAGTTATATAATCTGTAAGAGAAGATTTATTTGAATGTCGTTGAATTGGCTGCTGCTTGCTGAGTGAAATGTTTTAACAGGGGAAATGACTTACTGGGTATATCTTTAAAACGAAAATTTTTTTAAAAAAAATTCAACTTTTAAGACCGGTTCTCTCCAAAACCGGTCTGAAAAGTACATTTAAGTCCGGTTTTAGAGAGAACCAGTCTAAAACATACAATCGGTCTAAAATTTTAACCTTTTAGACCGGTTCCTCTGATAACTAATTTAAAAATATTAATTTTTAGACCGGTTTTATACTAACTGGTCTTAAAACGGTTTTTTAAGACCGGTTCCATAACCGGTCTAAAAAGTAGTAGACTTTTTAGACTAGTTGTATTAAGACCGGATCCAGAACCGGTCTAAAATATCTTTTTTAACCGGTCTTAAAAGTAATTTTTCTACTGGTGACATCTTTCCACCTTTAAAGGAAGATTGGTGGACCAAGAAAGTTGAGTTCTTATAAAGATTGGTTAAAGATTGGGCGCTAAACAAGAAAACTTACTCATCTTCCTTTTCCTTCCCACCTCTTCCACGTGACAAACGGGCTCTAATTGTCTAATCTTCCTTTTCCTTCCCACCTCTTCCACGTGACAAACGGGCTCTAATTGTCTATTAGTCACACAGGCAATTGGTGCTAGGGTGAATAAGGGTTGCCCCACTGTCACAAGTCACCAACGTTGGGGAAGAATTTTATAATCAAAAGGCCACTTAGAAATAATTATGCCTGGCTTGAAATATGGGAATGTGCGCGCGCGTATTATTGATGAAACTCAATTAATTCAAATTATAAAGAAAAATATAGACAACGTTCTAAAGAATGATATACTAATACCATCTTGAAGTAGCGGATAAGACCATGGTGGGTGTATGCGCTTGCCCTATGTTTGGATTGAGGGAAAATTAGGAGGGAAAAATCTCAAAAATAGTGAATTATTTTTTACCATTTTTGAAATTTTATTTTTCTAGTATCCCTTCTCCTTTATTTTCCCTTCACTTTTCTATCCATCCAAACATAGCCTTAATGATAAAGGAACAATCCAGAAAAAATATGCTGCAAAGATTCTTTGTGATCCCCCACAGAAAAAAAGGGCATACCTGAACCCTATATATTTAAATGATGACCCTTGACGAATTGGGAGGTGGGTTACTATATTTCTCAAAATCTGTCTCACGGTCACAGACAGAGATTGGAATTAGCAAAACCAGAGAGGCCATAGAAGGGTACATAGAAAGAAGTATGGTGAAGTTCCAAAAGACAAACAATGCCCAACTTGATAATGGTTTTTGAACATTTCAATAGAAAAGTCTACATATTATTTTAATATTGTTTACTCACTTGTGGGAGAGTAATGCTGCGTACATCTAACTTGGCTTCTCTCCTTTACCTTCCCATCCCTTTCCCCTCCTTTGCCACCTTCATCACCGTTCGATCTAGATCCAACGGTTCATATTTAATATTATATAAAATATTATTACAATTTTATATAAAAATATATATATATAAATTTAAAAATAATATTAAATATGAACCGTTGGATCTAGATCTAACGGTGATGAAGGTGGTAAAGGAGGGGAAAGGGATGGGAAGGTAAAGGAGAGAAGCTCCTTCCTGCGTACATCTGACATTTCCCCACTCTCCACCCTGTGGGAGCCTTGTTCATTAGGCCATCTTGGTTTATCAATAAACAAATTGTAAAGCAAGACATAATAATTTGTCTTGCAATGTGACTCTTGTTTACTTAACAAAATCTCCCCACCACCACAAATCTCATAACTGCTCAAAGTTGAACCCTAAACAACCTTTGACACATGGATTTAAACTTCAAAAGGCACATATTAATGGCATGTAATTCGTGCACACATATCATTTACTTCCAACTTGAACACATTGTCCATGTATCTGAAACTATATATGCTTCGAAAAGAAGAAATCTGAAGCAGGTTACTCATTTACACTAGCTAGGACCACTAAGCAACTGAATTTGAGCTAAGTGCTTCTTACCCTGTAAGTGAGAAGCCAAGTCAGATTCAGAAGTGCAATTTACATTACACATGTCACATCTGAATCTGCAACTGTTCAATTCAAGTACTGATGTTCCTACCTTCTTCTTCTGCCATTCTTGCACCTTGTTATTGGCATCAACAACAACATCTTTGTTTTTATTCTGCTGATTAATAATATTCTTATCCTCCATTTTTGGATGATAACCGTCTGTGACGATCTTCTTCTGTTCTGATGTTGCATTTGAAGTAGTATTCATTATCTTCCGCAAACCTTTCTCAGGAACAAGCTGGCTTTTCCCATTCAGTGCCTCACAAGCAGCCTTGTGCTTTTTTCCTCGCAGGTGTGACTTCATATTAGCCTTAGGAAGCTTTGTTAACTGACATACGTCACAATTCCACGTTTTCTGTACATTTTTAGTTTTCAAGTTCAGTGCCTCACAAGCAGCCTTGTGCTTTTTTCCTCGCAGGTGTGACTTCATATTAGCCTTAGGAAGCTTTGTTAACTGACATACGGCACAATTCCACGTTTTCTGTACATTTTTAGTTTTCATGTTCAGTGCTTCACAAGCATCCTTATGCTTCCTTCCTTGCAGGTGGGAATTCAAATTAGATTCAGAAGGCACTGTCAACTGGCATATGGCACAAGTCCACTCTTTCTGTACATTCTCATGTGCAGAAATTTGAGGATACGCTCCACGGTCTGCGTCTGCCGGCATTTTTTCGGTTTTTGCCATGGCAGATGAAGTACTTTCATTTGATTTGAGTCTGTCCATGGCTGCATTATTAGCCTGCAATGTTGAAAACTTGACATTGAGGAGAAGATTAGCGAAAATAACCAACCGAAAGGATAGAAAGTATACACAATAGTACCCACAAAGTATTCCTATGAGGAGCAGCTAGCATCATAAAATTTAGTGTGGTGCAATTGCAAACATCAACTCTAAAAATTGATGCAAAAATCCTCAATTCATAATAAAGGCGGTCAAACATCCATTAAGCAAGGGATGTGGGTCCCATATACTATGACATGGGTAAATAGGTTAGGGGCAAAAATACCCATAAAGAGTTATACAATGGTGCAATTTCTCTCATCAACCCTAGGCGCAAAAATCCCAACATGTAACAAGCACATGTTGATAAGTATATTTATGAAATTATGTTTAATTATTATTATAACACACAAACAGTATTTACAAGGAAAGGGGAAAAAACTCAAAAACACTATTAAGTATTTACAAACCTAAGCTATTTGCAAATAACAAACTCCAGCATGGCTTAGTATTAAATGATCATATGTTATCTTACTTGCTTTCCTTCAGGAACTTCTTTTTCAATCGTCTCTAAATCTTTGATGTCTTTCTGTTCCATGAGAGGCCTCCCTCTATTTGTCTGTACAAAGACAATAATAAGCTCGTTCTTGTATCAAATATTTCAACTCAGAAAAGGTTTCAATTTCTTTCATGTTTGAGACTAGCTATAAGGAGGCAAGAATTACATAAGAAATTCACTGGTTGCATTTTCATTCTTCCGGCTGGTTGAAACTGTTTTTATTGTTTCTGTATCAAGATTTTGTGTTGTGTTCTTGCATAGAAGAAAAGGTTCACTGGCTTAATTCTTTAGTAATCAAGATTCACATAAAGATAAAATTACGTAGCCAACTCAAATGAAACTCATTTGCTTTCCTGGAAACTCATTTAAGAATACATTTGATATTTGACCATTTTGACATGAGAATCTCGAATTTCAAGTGTATCTATATTTATATTTGAGAAGCTCCAAGTCATCCAAAATAACAAGAGGCATAAGAAGACACCATTTCAAACTACACTTTTAGTCATGTTATGTTTTACAAAGAGCCAATGAATGGAGGACAAGAATGGCATTAAAAAAAAATTCACCTTTAGGATCTCATTCTTCTCTGTAGTTGTTGGAACTGCTTTTCTTGTTTCTGCATGAATACTTTGCTCTGCTTTCTATAATAAAAGAAAGGATGATAGGCTTCATTCCTCAGTGGTTAAGATTCACAAAACAAGTAGGCAACTTGAATGAGATTGGTGATGAGTACTTTTGAACTCTAACAAACTATTTATATATTAAAACAAGCATGCATCCCTTTTAAGAAGGCACTTGCTGTACTAAAAAGAGGCATAGAAAAAACCCATTTCCACACCTCACTACTTTTAGCTTTGTTATCTTTTATAGAATATTAAATGTCTACTTTCCATGAACACTTTCAGTTGCCATACCTAACCCGAAACTCTTAACAAGAGTTAGATGTAGTCCCATGCATTGCATAGAGTATGAGAAACAAGATACACTATATATAGCTCGTGAATATGATGGTTATCTAACGGAGATGGGAGAACCAACCCACTTAAGTACCCCATTCTACTGAATCTAGGACACGGTATCCCATACTGGAAGTCTACATCAATAGTACAATAACAATAATAAGCTTTATCCCACTAGGTGGAGCTAATGAATAGTACATGGTGTTAGAAACTTCATTTTTTATTTTGATGTACCAAACATCTCTTAACCCTATTTTATATCTGAGAAGACTTTGACCTTTGTGCTCCAATACATCTATATACCAGATATATATATATATATATATGGTGATTTATACCTTGCCAGCAAGGAGTTTCTCAAAGGTTTCAGTTCCATTCTGTGTTATATACTTCTCAGCCTGCATTATAAAGTCTTCTTTCTCGGCAAATATGTTCTTCCAGCTTCTGAATCTGCTTATGACTGCTTTTGGATTCATGTAGAGGCATGACTTAATGAGGTGATTATAGATATAAGCAGATCTTCCAAAGTCCGGCGTCACGAGGAAGGCGACCATCATTAGCTTCATGTAATGCCAATACTGAAACCTGATGTTGAAGATGAGGATTTGGAAAAGTAATAAGATTGGTTCAGAACCTGAATCTGATGTAACAGTTAATGCAATTTTAACATCAACCATTTTGTTCTGTTCTTAAGTTCAATATTTACTTGAAGAAATTTCAATTCAATGGAAAGTAACAATGCCCATATGATTTAAGCTAATCTCCCTCTTTTTTTTTGGGGTGAAATGATAGAGAGAAAATGATTTACCAATGGAGAAGCCTGAGAAAAGCATACTCAAAGAGGTATATAAGTGAGAGAAGAATCCAATAAGAGATCAAATTTCGAGTTTCTGAATGGCTTTCACTCTCAATTGCCTCAATGGAAGCACATCTTTGGCCACAAAACACCATAATCATAAACAACAAAAACAGCATCACTATCACTGGAATAATAATTCAAAGGAAACATAGAATTATGCTAAATGCAAAACAGAGTGAGAGAGACTTACAGAGGATAAACCAAAGCAAGCACGGGCCTATAAATGAGAACACAGTCAATAATCCAAAAAGCGTAAGGAGACAAAGAGGGTTTGATTGATTCATCTTTTACTTTTCATAGTTAGAGAGACCACAGAGTGATTAGAACATCGAACAGATAATGAGAACATAAATCGTCAGAAGCAGAAAATTTATACAGGCATTAAAAAAGAAGAAAAGGAAGGATATTACAAGAGATGCATACCATGAAAGAAAATCAATGCATTTAAGAAGGAGAATGAGGAACCAGGAAGCAGCCATATTGGAATATCGGAGCTGATTTTTTTAACAGTGACGAAAGTGGAGAAAGGTGAAGTAATGAATCATGAAGAAGACTTGGAGAAGAAGGAAGAGTCGGAGAGGAAAGGAGGGATAAAGAGAACGGCGTCGTGGGAAGTGAGAAAGTCGCATGTTTACTTGGGACTGGTGGCGAGTGGAAAACAGCTAAAAAACGGAATACGATACTCCTAAATCATTTCTTATTTAAAAGAATGGAGAGAGAGTAATTAACTTGGCCTTTAAAATTATAGATTTTTTCTATATTTATCCTTATTTTTGTATAATGTTTCAATTAAAAAAATATTATCAATTACACTTAAATGGTTAAAAAATGCCAGGTATTTTTTTAAAAAAAATTAAAGGGGTAAGTACTATCAGTCTAAAATTATGATAACCTTTCCACTTAAAGGTGAGATCTGATGCGATTAGGTTATAAAGTCATTTACATACTTGATGCTTTTTAACTTTTTAACATTATGCTTAAAAGGCTATATGGTTATTTGCCATGCAGTTGTTAATATTTATGAAAATAGTTGGTGATAATTCATCTGGTATTGTTATTTTATATAAAGTTGTTAAGCTCATTTGTTGAATTCAATAACTCACTACACATCTTGGTTAATTTGTTACAATTGTAAAATTATTTGTGAGAATAGAGAATAATAGCTTATACGGTACAATTGTTGTTGAATTTGTTGCAGTAAAAAAGTTGAGGGGCGATATGACAAATTATGTTCTGATTACTTGAAGGTCACCAATCCTGACCCACTCTATCCAAATAGTGATCTTTGTGATTGGCATCTGGAGCATTACCAAAAAGGTAAGTCATAATAAATAAAGTTTAAACTAAATATGTCCAGCTGTCTTAAGCAAAAAACACACACACACACACACACATTTTTTTATCAACCAAGTAGTAAAAATTATGTGAAAAAAAGTAACACAAATAAAATAAATTTTTGAGCACCCATAGTTTCGTTACTTTAGAGGGACTCGGCCATCCCCTGTTGTGGACTCATAAATTCACACAGAATACTTTGGGTGTTTGTAGAAGTCTACATACAATCAAATCTAGAATTCTCTCACATAATTCAATTTAGTCAAAAATTTATGTTAGGAAATTATGGGTGCTAAAAAATTTATCTTATTTGTGCTAAATAAATATCCCACAAATAGCCCCATAGACCCTCCACTGCCAGGTCTTAACCCACCTCCTCGCATAGCCCTCATATTTTTAGGACTATATGGACAAGTTAAAAAGTATTCATTGATAAGTTCATATATGTTAATTAAAGCAGTTTTCATTGATAAGTGTTTATGATTATATTAATAAGTCATAGAGTGGTCATTTACAAGCCCATCTATGTTAATCAAATTAGCTCCCGTTGACAAGTGAGTGTCATTATATTGACAAGTCATAAAGTGATTATTGACAAATTCATCTATGTTAACTAAAACAGCTTCCGTTGACAAGTGTATATGGTTATATTGACAAGTCATTTAGTGACAATTGACAAACACATCTATGTTAATAAGATAACTAGGAACTTTTTTGATAATGGAATCTGTAATGAGACTTTTTTGATATTTTTTATGATCCTTACCTAAGTGAGATTTTCCCAATATTTGTGTTCCTGATGTGGATTTAATTTTGCAAACAATTTATTTATAAGAAAAATAAATAAAATAATAACATGATAATCATAAGTAATACTAAATAATTTTTTTAAGAAAATAAAATTTAATTATATAATAAATACCGAACATAGAATACCGGTGTTACACCTAATCTATTTGTAAATAACCAACTTTAGCAGGATTTGGTGTTAAAAAAAATTATAGCTTTTCATAGAGAAAAACCAACCCCGTTTCTTTTTATTGAAAATGATAAAAAAATCTTACTGGCTTGCCATCGAGAGCTCTCTCTTTTTCAATCATCTCCAAATCTTTAATTTCTTTCTGTTCTAAGGGAAGCCTTACTTTATTTGTCCGCGCAAGGACAATAAGGTTGAAGATAACGTTCCTTCACAAAATTACAAATGATCTTCCATGTTTCTATCTCAACTAAAAGAGAGAAAATATCACCCAGATAAAAAAAAATATCATTTCTGGCAATAACACGACAAGAGTAGCATGAGAAATTACCTGCTGTGCTTCATTCTTCTCCACGGTAGGAACTGTTTTTCTTGTTTCTGTGTCAAGATTTTGTGATGTGTTCTTCTAAATAAGAAAAGGATAACTGGCTTAATCCTTAAGTAACCAAGATAAAGATGAAAGTAAATAATTAGGCAATTTAATGAAAGGGATGGTGAGCATTTATAGCCGTTTTAACCCAAGCATCTCGAATTTCAAGTGACATACAAGATGCCTGTGTTTCAGTAGACTGGTGCCCAAGAAGGTTGGAACCTTTTGAACTAACAAGAGGCATAGCATGACAGCATTTTACAAACATCTCATTCTGTCATGTTTTACAAGATATAAATGCATAACAAGAATCGCATGATAAAGTCACCTGCTGCGTTTCATTCTTCTCTGTAGTTGGAACTGCTGCCATTTTCGTTTCTGCATCAAGGTTTTGCTGTGTGTTCTAAAGTAGAAGGAAAGGATAATTGCCTCAACTATTCAGTAATCATGATCTACAAATCAAGTACGCAAATTGAATACTAGTGTTATAGCATGTTAGTTTCCGACATAACAAGAGTCATAGAAAGACACAATTTCAAATCACACCACTTTTAGCTGTGTTATCTTTTGTAAATGAAATTACTAATTGTATGATTTTCTAGAAACCTTTCTATTGTCATATGTAACACAAAAGGTTTGAAATAACGATGTACTAAACATCTAACCCTTTGTTATAGGCTTATAGCAGAGAATACCTTCAGCCTTTGTACTCCTATCCATCTATACATCTAATAAGTTTGTGTGTGTGTGTGTGTGTGTGTGGTGATTTATTTTATACTATGCTAGCAATGAGTTTCTCTAAGGCTCCAGTTCCATTTTCTGCTATATATTTCTCAGCCAGCATTAGAAAGTCTTCTTTCTTCACAAAGACCCTCTTCCAGTTCCTGAATTTGCTTATGACTACATGTGGATTCATGTAGATGCACGACCGAATGATTTGATTGTATCACAAGGGAAACAACGATCATTAGCTTCATGTAATACCAACACTGAAACCTGATATTGAACATGAGGATGCAAAAAGTGAGATTACAAAGAATATTAATCTAATATCACAGTTAATAACACAATTTTAACCTTATTTGAGGTGGTAAAACCAGTAAAATGTAATCGAGGAAGAGCCACAACTGTTCTGTGTAGTTCTTTATTATGATTAGAATTTCAAAGTTAATTTAGTAAAATAGCATTACAAAGGTTTCCCACAAATGTTTTATGTTAAATTTTGAAAGTCCAGTTGCAAACCATTCTATAGTTAGTTTTAAATTCAAGAAAATGAGTGTCAAATTCTTGCAACGTGATTGATGAATTTATAAATTTATCTTTCAATGTTCCATATTAAATCTACCATTGGAGAAGCTTCAGAAAAACATACACAAAGAGGTATATCAATGAGAGAAGTATCCAATATATAAGAGATCAAATTCCGAGTGTATGAATTGTTATCATTTTCAATTGCCAGGACGGAAGCAAAATAATTTATTCAAAGCTAGTTTTTCAAAACTAATTTTTTAGTACATATAATAAATCACCTTTAACTACCTCATCAGAACCGAAGAGAAGTGGTTGACTTATTAACTTTATCTGAAAATGAAACATTTTTTCAACTTTGCTGATATTTAAGAATATAGATAAACACTACATTAAACTTTTAGTTTCTTTTCGTAATTTGTAATGGGGGCAATATTTAGAATAAGTTCATCAATCAACCACAAAGTAACCTGTATTATGGATTAAGAATTTCTTCTAAAATATGCCCCATATAGAGTTCAAAAAATAAGATATATTTTTCATACTTCATGAATACATGACTCATTAGGATTTTTATACTACATATAGATTTCATTATTGTACAATATAAAAAAAAAAACAAAAAGTATCATAATTTGTCTGGCTATAACTATCAGTTTCAGTCTCCCCACAGTTTAATACTCAAGTTAAAAACTAAACAACATTAGCGACATGCATGCCAAAAAGAAAAAGGAAATGAAAATGAGAGGCATGTCTTTAAAAGGTACTGATTAAAATAAAAACATAAACCTATATAATATGTACCATATACTTGCAATCTTGACACAGTCTATGGACAGACCCCTATAACATCAGTTGAATAATGACTGTTTGTGATCTTCTGTTCAAACGCATTTGAAGTAGTATTTGATTATCTAATCTTGTCCAAGGCTGTATTAGCCTGTAATGTTGAAAACTTGGCATTGATGAGAAGATTAGTGAAAATGATCGATCAAATAAAATAGGAAGTATACATATTTAATTTAGGGTTAAGGTGTAAAAATAGCTATAAAATATTTTGCAAGGTGATGTTGCTAACATCATAAACTTTAGTATGGTGCAATTTCGCTCACTGGCTCTAGAAAACAGCTCATAAATCTCCAATCCATAAGGGAGCTCAAACGTCCATTCAGTAAGGTGTGTGAATCCCATATGTTGTGCCCCATGTAAATGGATCAGAGGCAAAAATACCCATAAAGTATTAGGCTATGGTGCAATTTTACCCATCAACCTTAAAAAAGGCGCAAAAATTCCCAATATATGACAAAGGCACATGTTGGAAAGTATTGACCTAAAATGTCAAAAATATTGAAATTTTATTCTACCACGTGAAGATACATGTGTTCAAATATGTTCAACAACAATAACATATCATTATCCCACTAGGTAGGGTCAGTTATATGGATTAAATGACCCCATTAAACTTAGTCAAAAACCAAATCTTGGGATAAATTATTGACTAGAAGATCTCGCACAATAAGTTCATTGAGCGTTCTCTTTAGTTTTCGTTGATCCATATTTATAAAGATTTGACAAAGCTTTACATTGCCTATAGAGGACCTAGCAGTCTAGCACAACCCTCCTCCTTTATCTGAGTTTGGGACTGGCTATAATATATAGGGGGAGTTAAAAAATAACAAAATAGGTTTTAAATCACAGTGTATTTAAAAAAAGTTCTCAAATCAATTTTTAAATAATAAGATGGTAGGTTTTAAAATTACAGCTTTTTTTTTTTATTTGGTATTACTAGTTTTAGAACCAACCAAATCAAACTAAAAAAAAAAGAACAATAATCGAATTTAAAACAATTAGACAAGAGATATAAAAATTTCAGCTTTATGAACGAGAAATACCAAGGAAAACAAAAGAAAATAACAAAATAAAATTTTAATCATAGAGTATAAAAAAAACAAGTGTTTTCAAATCAATATTTAAATAATAAGATGATAGGCAAGTTACAGGTTTTTTTATCTTTGATTTGGTAGAATTATAGGTTTTAGAACCATCCAAATCAAATTGCAAAAATAAAATAAGAACAAGAATTAAATGTAGAACAATTAGAAAAGGGATACAAAAATTTCAGCTTTTTAAATGAGAAATAACAAGGAAAACAAAATGAAAAATAAGTAAATAAGTTTTAAACCACAGCGTATAAAAAAAAAAAGTTTTCAAATCAATTTTTAAATAATAAGACGATAGCTTTTTAAATTACAAGTTTTTTTTTTATTTGGTAGAATTACTAGTTTTAGAACCAATCAAATCAAATTTCAAAAATAAAATAAGAACAAGAATCAAACGTAAAACAATTAGACAGGGGATTTAAAAATTTCGGCATTATGAACTAGAAATAACATAAAAAACAAAATGAATAAGTTTTAAATCACAGTGTATCAAAAAAAAATGTTTTCAAATCAATTGTTAAATGATAAGATGTTAGGTTTTAAAGTTACAGTTTTTTTTTTTTAATTTGGTAGAATTATTGATTTTAGAATCAACCAAATCAAATTTTAAAAAAACAAAAAATACAAGAATCGAATGTAAAACAATTAGACAATAAATAAAAAAATTTCAGCTTTATGAACCAACAAGAAAAAAAAAATAAAAATAACTAAATAAATTTTAAATCACAGCATATGAAAAAAATGTTTTGAAATCAATTTTTAAATAATAGGATGATAGGTAGTAAATTTTTTTTTTTTATTTGGTAGAATTATTGGTTTAAGAATCAACCATATCAAATTTCAAAAAAAAAAAAAAAGAACAAGAATCAAATGTAAAACAATTATACAAGCTAAGGGATATAAAAATTTCTGCTTAAATTGCAAGAAAAACAAAATGAAAAATAACTAAATAAGTTTTAAACCACATCGTACCAAAAAATGTTTTCAAATCAATTTTTAAATAATAAGATGATAATATGATGGGTTTTAAAGCTACAGTTTTTGTTTTATTTGGTAAAATTATTAGTTTTAGAACCAACCAAATCAAATTTTAAAAATAAAATAAGAACAAGAATCAAGTGTAAAACAATTAGACAAGGGACATAAAAGTTTCAGTAGGTGAATGAGAAATAACAAGAAAAACAAAATAAAAAATAACTAAATAAAATTTAAATCACTACGTATTACAAAAAAAGTTTTCAAATCAATTTATAAATAATAAGATGATAGGTTTTAAAATTAAAGGTTGTTTTTTATTTGGTGGAATTACTTTTATAACCATCCAAATCAAATTTCGAAAACAAAACATGAACAAGAATCAAATGTAAGACAATTAGAAAAGAGATATAAAACTTTCAGCCTTATGAACAAGAAATAACAAGAGAACCACAATGAAAAATAACTAAATAAGTTTTGAAGCACAGCGTATCAAAAAAAATATTTTCAGATAAGTTTTAAAGTTACAGGTTTTTTTTTTGATTTGTTAGAATTATTGGTTTTAGAACCAACCAAATCAAATTTTAAAAATAAAATAAGAACAAGAATCAACTGTAAAAC
This sequence comes from Inga leiocalycina, assembly GCA_963242795.1. Classification (NCBI taxonomy): domain Eukaryota; kingdom Viridiplantae; phylum Streptophyta; class Magnoliopsida; order Fabales; family Fabaceae; genus Inga; species Inga leiocalycina. The sequence goes on from OY725323.1 coordinate 22,874,749, forward strand.
AATTAGATAAGGGATATAAAAATTTCAGCTTTATGAACCAGAAATAACAAGAAAACCAAAATGAAAAGTAAGTAAATAAAATTTAAATCACAGCGTATAAAAAAAAGGTTTAAAAAAAATTAAATAATAAGATTATATGTTTTAAAATTACAGGGTTTTTTTTTAATTTCGTAGAATTACTGGTTTTATAACCAACCAAATCAAATTTCGAAAATAAAATATGAACAAGAATCAAATGTAAAAATAACAAGAAAACCAAAATGAAAAATAACTAGATATGTTTTAAAGCACAGCGTATTAACAAAATATTTTCAAAATAAGTTTTTAAATAATAAGATAATAGGTTTTAAAGTTACAGGCTTTTTTTTTTTATTTGGTAGAATTATTGGTTTTAGAACCAATGAAATAAAATTTCAAAATAAAATAAGAACAGGAATCAAATGTAAAACAATTAGGCAATGAATGTAAAAAATTCAGCTTTATGAACGAGAAATGACAAGAAAGCCAAAATGAAAAAAAAAACTGAATAAGTTTTACAGCATAATGCAGCAAAAAAGATTTTCAAATCAATTTTTAAATAATAAGAAGATAAGTTTTACAGTTACAGTTTTTTTTTTTTTTTAAATTTGGTAGAATTATTGGTTTTAGAACCAACCAAATAAAATTTCAAAAATAAAATAAGAACACGAATCACATATAAAACAATTACACAATGGATATAAAAATATTATAAGTTTTAGGGTGTGTTTGGTTTGAGGGGAGGGGAGAGGGGTAAATTATTTTTTTGGGCGAGAGGAATTCAAAATTTACCCTCTCATTAAAGGGAGGGAGAGGGTAAATTTTGGATTCCTTCCGCTCAAAAAGGTAATTTACCCCTTCACTCCCGTCCTTTTCCCTTAAACCAAACACATCCTAACAGCTTTTCTTTTTTTCTTTTTTTATCAAGTTGTGCGAGGGTAGATAATGGATGCCACTTTCACAAGTCACAGACGTGGGGGCAGAATTTTATGACCAAAAGTGCGCTTACAATGGCATTGTGCAATCATGTATTCAACCTCTACAAAAGAAATAACGATTGTTATTGTTGCTGTGTTGCATGAGATCGACATGTTATAGAGTATGAAAAAAATACATGACTAACGCCACTAGTGCAGTAATCACCTATGTGGCCTTAGGCCACTCCCCCTCCCCCGTTTTATGGGTTCAATCCCGTGTCACTATGTAATATAAAAAAATGAAAAATCTATGCTATATTGTTCCTATGAGTATGACATGTTAGCAAGGTATTAAAATCTGAATTGGGTATTGAACCAGTCAGGCTACTAGATTAAGGGTCAATGGGTCAGATCAGGGTTAAACCGGAGCTAAATCGAGACCAAACCGATGAGAAATTAAAGATTTTAGATTTATAGTATGAAATTCTAATGAAAAAATTAAAAAAAAAATTTAAAAATTGTAATCCGGACCAAACAAGTCTACTAGCCGGTTTTCCGGTTTCCGGGCCGGACCGGCCGGTCCGATCCGGGTTACATAACATTGCATGTTAGAATTTGTATACTATAGATTTTATTATAGTAAAATATTAAAAAAATCATAATTTGTTTAATACTCAATTCAAACTTAAAGCCTGAGCAACGTTAGAGACATATAGGCCGAAAAAATGAAAAATAAAATGACATCTAAATGCTATAAATAAAAGGGAGAATTGCTAAAAAAGACCTCACCAGCAACTTATTTGCCAAATGGGACCTGAGAAGATTATCTGCATACGGAGGGAAGATATCTGCACACAGAGGGAAGATATCTGCACACGCAGGGAAGATTTCTGCACACGTATAGGGAAGAAGTTTGCACACAGGGAAGATCATCTGCACAACAGGGAAGATATTCTGCACATGTGAAAGATGATTTGCACGCGAAGGTCCCATTTGACAAATAAGTTGCTGGTGAGGTCTTTTTTCACAATTTTCCCTAAATAAAATTGTTAGTATTTCATAAAATTATTAATAAAATACAAAAAAGTTAACAATATACTATTTGAATTTTAAAATCCTAAATTGATAATTTTCTACTAAAAGAAATTTCCAATTACTATATTCTTATAATTAATATCTATATTCTCGTAAATAACAATTTAAGATATTGAAGTTTTCAAGTAGTAATTGCTTATCTCTTTCCTTAATAAAATATCAAATTATAAAAATAAAAAAAAAAATCAAAAACGGATAAATGTTAATTATGATAATTTAAAACTGCAATAAAAAAAATATGATAATTTAAAACTACAATAAAAAATATTTTTAAAAAATGGTTTTACAAAGTATTAAATCTAAATTGCTCTAATTTCAATCTAAATATTGAGATGAATAGTGGGAGAGAAAAGGAGGGGAAGAGTATGGCTAGAGCAGAGCTAAGTCCCCATGTGTATATATAAATATATGGTTTTTGAGAAAAATCAATTAATTAAAACTATAAAAAGCAAACAGAAAAAGTTCTGACGACTGATATACTAATATCATCATGCAAAAAGGGCATACCTCAATTTTATTTAAATGATGACACTCAAGGAATTGGGATAGAGATTGGAATTTGCATTACGTGAGAAGCCATAGAAGGAAGGTACATAGAAAGAAGTGTGGTGGAGTTAGCAAGTCTATTTTTTAAATGTTGTTTACTCACTTGTAGGAGTAAAGCTGTATACATTAGAGTTCTGACCCTCCCCAAACTCCATTTCATGGGAGTTTTCTACACCGGGCTGCCCTGATTTACTTACTAAATAAGTTATAAAACAAGATATAATAATTTGTCTTGTAATGACACGGTCCGCTACAATTTCTCCCCACCACCACAAATATCAACGTAATGTTCAAGTTCAACCCTAAACAACCTTTGAGGGTTTAAACTTCAAAAGCTACATATTAATGGCATATACTTTGAGTATACATATCATTTACTTCCAATTTGAACACAATGTCCATGTATCTGAAACTATAAGTGCTGGGAAAAGAAGAAATCTAAAGCAGATGACTCATTTACACTAGCTAGGACCAAAGTAATTGAATTTGGGCCAAGTGCTTCTTACCCTGTAAGTGAGAAGCCAAGTCAGCTTCACAAGTGCAATTAACATTACACATATCACATCTGAATCCGCAACTGTTCATTTCAAGCACTGATGTTCCTACCTTCAATTCTTGCACCTTGCTATTGGCATCATCAACAAAATCTTTGTTTTTATTCTGCTGATTAATATTCTTATTCTCCATATGATTACTGTTTGTGATCTTCTCTCCTAATTTTGGATTTGCAGTATTGATCATCTTCTCTTGTTCTCCATAGGACTTATCATTCCCAACCGGTCACAGGAACATACTCGATTTTCGTGTACAGTGCTTCACAAGAAGCCTTATGCTTCTTTCCTTCCAGATGGGATTTGAGATTAGCCTCAGAAAGCATTGACATCTGGCATATGTCACAACTCCACTTTGTCTGTTCATTTTTAGACCCAAAAAACTGAGGAAATGTTTCACTTCCTGTGTCTGTCACCGTGGTTCCTCTAGTTTTCATGCTCAGTGCTTCACAAGCAGCATTATGCTTTCTTCCTTGAAGGTGGGAAATCAAATCAGCAACAGAAAGTATTTTCAACTGACATATGTCACACGTCCACATTGTCTGCTCATTTTGAGAAGCAGAAACCTGAGGAGATGCTCCACTTCCTGTGTCTTTCACCGGTGTCACTTTAGTTTTCCTGTTCAGTGCTTCACAAGCAGCCTTGTGCTTTCTTCCTTGTAGGTGGGAATTCAAATTAGCTTCAGAAGGCACTGTCAACTGGCATATGGCACAAGTCCACTCTTTCTGTACATTCTCAGATGCAGAAATCTGCGGATATGTTCCATGTTCTGTTTCTGCCGGCATTTGTTCGGTTTTATCTGTAGCAGATGAAGTGCTTTCATTTGATTTGAGTCTGTCCAAGGTTGTGTTATTAGCCTGCAATGTCCAAAACTTGCATTGAGGTGAAGATTAGCAAAAGTAATCAACCTAATAAGATTAATGGGAAGCATACACATTAGTACCCTCAAAGTATTTTGCAAGAAGCTGCTGGTATCATAAATTTTGATGTGGCGCAATTTCGCCCATCAACTCTAAAAAGTGATGCAAAAAATCCCGAATCCGTAAATGAGGACAAACATTCATCAAGGGGTGTGGGTGCCTTATACTATGTCACATGTAAATAGCTTCGGGGCGAAAGCACCCATACAATGTTTTACTGTGGAGCAATTTCTCTCATCAACCTTTAAAAGAGGTGTAAAAATCCCAACCTGTAACAGGCACATGATGACAAGCGTTGACTGTGAATGTTAGAAATATTAGCACTTGTTTGTATCATTATCACTTTGCTCAGCATTTTTTCCTTTTTTTCCTGACAATCACTAGGAAAAAGGGAAAAAATCCCAAAAATCTATATGTTTTAACAGACCTAAGCTATTTGCAAATAACCAACTCCAGCATGACTTGGCATTAAATGATATGAAATCTTACTTGCTTGCCTTCAGGAACTCTCTCTTTTTCAATCATCTCCAAATCTTTGATGTCTTTCTGTTCCATGAGAAGCCTTTCTTTATTTGTCTGTACGAAAGCAATAAGCTCCTTTATGTATCATTATCAAATGCTTCAACCCAGAAAAGGTATCATCTCTTTCATGTTTGAAAATGGCTATAAAAAGGCAACTACATAAGAATTTATCAGTTGCATTTCATTCTTCGTGCTGGTTGGAACTGTTCATATTGATCAGTATAAGAAAAGGTTCATTGGCTTAACTCTTCAGTAATCAAGATTCACATAAAGATGAAATATGTAGGCAACTCAAATGAAAGAGGGAGTGAGTAAATTCAAACTCAACCTACACACATCTATAGACTGAAATTTGTTTGCCTAAAACTCATTTAAGAATATGTTTGACATGATCATTTCGACCTGATAGTTTTTCGAGTGTAGACTTATATATGAGACGCCCCAAGTCATCCAAAACAACAAGATGCATAAGAAGAAGCCATTTCAAACTACACTTTCAGTTATATTTGTTGTGTTTTATAAAATGCCAATGAAGGGAGGACAAGAATGACATTAAAAAAAAAAAATCACCTTCAGGACCTCATTCATCTGTGTAGTTGTTGGAACTGTTTTTCTTGTTTCTGCACGAAGACTTTGCTCTGTGTTCTACATATAAAAGAAAAGGATAACAGGCTTCATTCCTCAGTACTTTTGAACTCAAACAAACTATATTAAAACCAGCATGCATCCCTTGTAAGAAGGCATTTAGTGGACTAAAAAGAGGCATAGAACAAACCCATTTCACACCTTACACTTTTATCTTATCTTTTATAGAATACTAATTGTCTACTTTCCACAAACACATTTGGTTGCCAACTTGCCATAGCTAACACAAAAATGTTAACAATAGTCATATGTAGTCCCAGCGATTGCTTAGAGTGTGATAAACAAGATACATCTCCGGTTCTTAATATAAGACATATTTGGGGAGTTGATCTTTATCCTAAATATAAAACATAATTTACATATTTGTCAATATTTTCCCAATTTCACCTTATCGAAGCTTCCTCAATAATAATCAAAGCGGAGAAGGAATGAGAGAATTAAGAAAGATGGCTAAGATGTTTTAGAAAATATATGTCATATTAACTAACTCAACTAACTTCCTTAATTAATCAAATTAGGTAAATATGTCTTATATTAAGAACCGGAGGAGTACTATACAACTAATGAGTATGATGAGCATCTAAGTGGGATGGGGAATCCTACCCCATAAACTAGCTGTTAGGATTGGAGAACTAAGCTTCTTAAATAACCCATTGAGCATCCCATTATACTGAATGTGGGACACAGTATCCCATACTATCAATTCTCTATCAATAGTAGGACAACAAGAAGTCATATCCCAACAGGTGAAGCTTATGAATAGTACAACATGTTAGTATGTTTATTCCTTATTTTGATGTACCAAACATCTCTCAACCCTATGTTATAGCTGTGAAGAATTTTGGCCTTTTTACTTCAACTCAAGGGATAGTTATTTTAATGAATAATTATACCTTGCTAGCAATGAGTTTCTCTAAGGCTTCAGTTCCATTCTGTGTTATATACTTCTCAGCCTGCATTATAAAGTCTTCTTTCTCGGTAAATATGTTCTTCCAGCTTCTGAATCTGCATATGACTGCTTGTGGATTCAAGTAGATGCATGACTTAATAAGTTGATTATAGACGTAAGCAGCTCTTCCAAAGTCCGGCGTCACGAGGAAGGCGACCATCATTAGCTTCATGTAATGCCAATAATGAAACCTGATGTTAAAGATGAGGATATGGAAAAGAAAGAAGATTGTTTCAGAACCTGAATCTGATATCACAGTCAATGAAATTTTAAGATCAACCATTTTGTTCTGTTCTTAAGTTCAGTTTCTACCCGAAGAAGTTTCAATTCGATGGACAGTAACAATGGCCATATGATTAAAAATAATCTTTTTTTTTTCTGGGTCAAGTGATAGAGAGTAAATGACTTACCATTGAAGAAGATTAAGAAAAGCATACTCAAAGAGGTATATAAGTGAGAGAAGAATCCAATAAGAGATCAAGTTCCGAGTTTCTGAATGGCTGTCACTCTCAATTGCTTCAATGGAAGCACATCTTTGACCAGAAAACACCATAATCATAAACAACAAAAACAGCATCACTATCACTGAAATGACAATTCAAAGGAAACATAAAAATACAAGTTACAGCAACAGAGGTATATAGAGAGAGAGACTTACAGAGGATAGCCCAGAGCAAGCACAGGCCTATAAATGAGAACAACAGAGTCAGTCAATAATCAAAAAACGTAAGAAGGAAAAAAGGGTTTAATAGATAGATCCATTTTATACTTTTCATAGTTAGAGAGACCATTGAGTGATTAGAACTGATAATAAGAAAATCAGCAAAAATTACAGATTATGACACCAGACCAGAAGCAAAAAATTTATACAGGCATAAAAAGGAAGAAAAGGAAGGATATTACAAGAACAGATGCATACCATGAAAGAAAATCAATGCATTTAAGAAGGAGAATGAAGAACCAGGAAGAACCCATATTGGAATATCGGAGCTGATTTTTTATTTTTATTTTTTTTTTTCCTTTTTTGCTGTGACGAGGTTGGATCTGCAGAGAGACGAAGTGAACAAAGGTGAAGTGAAGATTCATGAAGAAGACTTGGTGAAGAAGGAAAAGCATGCTAGCTAGCTAGCTTTTTTCTTTCTTTTCCATCAGTGCATCTGCTACTGCTAGCTGGATGGCTTATAATAATAATTGATCTTTATATTTTAAAAAAAAAGCCATTGGTATCCTATGTTTATTTCGGATGCGAGTGGAAAATAGGTAAAAACTGAATATTGTCTTTTTCTTTCCTTTGTTTATTTGTTTGTTTTTTTTGGCTAGAAACAAACTCAATAATGTCATTAGCTATATATACATAGGACTCTTGGAATTCTAATTATGAGTATTAAGTTTCTTTCTTTTCTTTTTGTTTTGATGAGAAGTTTCATTATAAATATAACTCATTTCTAACTAATTCATTAAACTTGTCATTTCTAAAAAAATATTAAATTTGTCAGCCAGTGCATTTAATTATTTAAGTATGAGAATAGCACAACTAAGTTGTCGAACACCTTCCAAGCTAGAAGCTTCTTTTTTTTTTTTTTTGACTTGAAACTGGAGCTCATTAATCCAACAGACGATTAATACAAGAACAACCTCCAATAGAGGCCCCACTAGAGATCCCTCATTGTAACCCCCTGCCGTAATTAATATCCGGATTATGCAATTAAGGTGAAATAGAGACCAATAAGATAAAACATCATTTATAAACCCATCAACCAGACGGGGTTTTCACAATTACATTTCGAAATTAGTAAAAACACGGTATCATATTTACACTCCGAATATAATTACTATGCGAAGATAAATTACATTTATACAAATATCAGAGTACGCAATATAAATTTCCGGCAATCCCAGAATCATATCTTCGCTCAATAATCATAGGGCACATTAGCCCATACAATTCATATAACAGGGATTACACAAATCTCTTTCGAATACATACTCCAATACTGATCCATACAATCAGATACTTAATCCCAATTACGCATTGATAACCAACCACTAAGCTCTCACCCAGAAACAAGTCCTCTTCGTCCTTGGATGCTTGCTCATCCTCAATCTTCCTTCCCTGTCTAAAATGTTGATAGGGGAGGGTGAAATTCTGGGGAATCTCAGTAGGAAAATAAATACCAATATGCATGCAAGATAAGTATTTAATGCATGACATGCTTGCATCACAATAACACATGCTCACATAATGATATATCCGCATGCTCAATGTTCACACAACATACTCATGGCCATAGTATAAATAGAACAGAGTTACAATCATTCTCATATGTCTCACATAATCACGCAAAGCAATAACATGCATCAATACACAAATACAATTATCAATACATGCAGAAGAGGTAAGTTCCCTACCCTCTTTCCACGTAAGCTCCAGATCCGGCTGCTCACGCTCAGGAAATCATCAAATCCTATAACCAAGATCAAGGACATAGGATTAATCCCTTTTCCAATTCCTTAACTTTTAGACATTCAAGTTGGTTATCATTATTGCCCTTTAAGTGCCCTCAAACACCTTAATCCATAGCTCTAAAGGGTTGGAAGACTATCCCCAAAGATCCCCTTTTGAACACTCAAACTTGATATTTTTCACTGCCTCACTCGAGCATAGAAGCTCTCACTCGAGCACAAGTACGGACATCACTCGAGCACAAATGCTCTCACTCGAGCATTGGTACGGACAACACCCGAGCACAAGAGAAAGTGAGACAGAAAGCACATGCCCGAGAGCACAACCCTCACCTGAGGCACAAGCTCACTCGAGCACAGATCCTCACTCGAGCACAAGGCCAAAAGCCTTACTCGAGCACCCGCGAGAGAAATCCAGGAAGTGAGGACCCGAGAACCCCCAACGCTCTCCAAGCACTGGATCACTCGAGCACACCACTCTCACCCGCGAGCACACACCTCTCACCCACGAGCACACCCGCGAGCATACACCTCTCACCCGCGAGAACACACGGCTCACTCGAGCAGATGCCCTCCACCCGCGAGTGAGAAGGCACACTTCTTGCACCTTGCCCACGAGTGAAGACCAGAAAGCAACCTTTCACTCTGGACTCCCACTATCACTCGAGCAGACCATGCTCACTCGAGCATGTTCTTCGCTCACTCGAGCACAAAGCGATGTGCTCGAGCAGCGTTCATGAAAACCAAGGCGCACTCGCAGCAAAACAAGGGAAAACTCACATATCACTCGAGCAGGTTCTTCCTCACTCGAGCAACATTCATCCCTCACTCGAGTACACCCCTGTCTGCTCGAGTGAATCTATCAGATTCCAGGAAAACGCAGCAAAACTGACCAAACTCCCTAACCATTGCCCCATTGATCCCAATGGACCCAAAACCTCTACCAAAGCTACTCCTACACAAAATCACTCATTGAATTCAATGGAATCAATGGAATTACCAAAATCCCATTCCATTAACAAGCTTTGGCCTAGGGCAATATAATCATCCATTTTCCAAAATCATTAACCTCACACATTTCAATCCCAAATCCATTCTATCTATTCCAAACTCACACCAATATACCATTTCTATAACCATATCATGCCAAACTACCCATTACCCATATTTTCGAAATTAGGGCAATAATTCCAGAAATTTCTAACTTAATCATTTGGCAATGAAACATAGATAGAAGGATTGGTTTCACATACCTTATCCACTTTCTCAAAGACACTCTTTGATTCTCCAAGCTTCATATTTTCGTGATCCTCAAATCACCACCAATGGAGAAGCTACAACCACCACAATGAAGCTCTCAACTCAAGGATTAACATTAGAGAAGAGAGTTTGAGCTAAAGAGGCCATTTGCTTACCTCAAAAACCAAATTCTCCTATCTCTCTCCCAAGCATACTCAGCGAAAATGGAGGAAGGAAGAGAAGAGAGAGAAACCGAGAGAGATAAGAGAGGAGATGGAGATGATGATGATGTGTCTCACTTATGACCCATCCAAGGGTCCACACTTTGCCACTTGTCACCATCTCACTCCAACTCTCATGGGCTCACATGCACACACATACACATGATTATGCCCCTTGCTCAATTACACAAATCAATCATAGCCATTGATCTTGGAACTACCAATGAGTTTCCTCCTCGGTAACCGATCAACTGGTCAGTAACTTTACTGTTTTGCCCCTGATTATGGAAATTCACTTGGAATTACCATCAACTCATTTTCATATTTCTTAATCACAATTTGGACTCTTGCTAAACCAGGGCTTAGCAGTCCACTAATCTCAGGCTTAATCTCAATAATTATCATTAGTCCTTAATCAAAAATCGGGGTGTTACACTCATCACCTACCGCCTACCAAAGAGCAGGAGGTGGGTGATCAAAGATGACAAAATTCTCTCTACTACTATGAGCTGTCCTAGCTAGATGATCTGCCTCAACATTATGCTCTCTAGAGAAGTGGCTGATAAGGATACACCAATCTTTAGATAACCAAAACCTAGCCTCTTTGATAATCTCCTTAAAGGGATGGATATCATCACAACCCCTCATGAGAAGATGAATGGCTTCAATACAATCAGTAAAGAGACTAATATTCTTAAGATTTCTATTCCAACAAATTTGAAGACCCTGGATTATTGCGATAATTTCAACAACAACCGGAGGAACTTGCATAAGTTTACACATGTATCCACAAACCCACTCTCCATCTTCCCCTCTAATGACGCCAGCGCTTGCACTTTACCCCGACTGAAGAACAGAACCGTCTGCTTCAAGTGTATAAAAACCTGACCTCCTTAAATGTTGTCCTCCATCTCCACTACCAACCTGAGTATAAAATTTACACTGACTACTTAAATCCATATCCCAACTTGCGCGAAAAAAGCTAGAGTAGGCATTTGTATAATCAGCTTCGGCATCATCTCCAAACAGCTTCTTGCATCTGCTCACCCAGATATCCCAGCAAACGTATCCAAAGAGAGTTGCCCATCTGATCTTCTTGGTGAACTCCCTTCCCGCTTCATGTCCGAGATTCCATTCGATCCACTCCATTCCCTGTAAACTTATAAAATTATTCCATATTGCAGGTTTGATTATGGATATCCACCTTTCACGGGCATTGTCACAATCCCTCAAGAGATGCATCAGGCTCTCATCCTGCTCACAAAGAAACGGACAAGATGCAGTTTCCGATATCCCCCTCCTCGCTCTGAGATATGCTGTATGCACCCTTCCATGTGCCACAAGCCACATGAAAGATTTAATCTTCTCTGGGATATCCCATCTCCATAGTAATCTCCAAAAGGTTGTATTAGAACTGGAAGGACCTGCAGAAAGAAAGTGATAGGCAGAACTAACTGAAAAACAACCATCAGAAGAAGGTTTCCAGAAATACTTATCCGTTCCTCTGCTATCCCCGGGGGGGTGAACACATGTGATTTGTTGGACCACGTGAGAGCTGAACCATCTACCCAGCTAGAAGCTTCTTTGAATGCTACAAAGGCATAAAAGCCAACTTACAGGGAATTACTAAAATTCTTGATAAAAAAAATAATAATAGAACAAGTCACTGCCGATGACATGGCTGCTAAAATTGCGGTTGAGATGCTCTTACCTAGAACACAACATTTTTATTAAGATGCATTAAAAAAAAAGCATGCTCATAATGAAGCTCGGATGAGAAATACTTATATATTCTAAGAACATCACATTATGTTTTAACTAATTAAAAAAAAATAACACATCTTATTTTAATCCTACATGACATATAGGTTGTAATACCTCAAATTTTTATTCACCAAAAATATATTGTAATTAATTGAGAAATTCAATAAAATGGTGAATATCCATGAATTTGGATTTTATGAATTTTGAAACATTCATTTTCATAAGGAAATGAGCAAATTAATTCAAGAAATGAATTAAATTACAAAGGTGATAGCAAAATCATAATTTTGCCAATTTTGTCCAAGATTAATTATTTTCCAATTAATTAGAATTAATTTCAATTAATCAAGAAAAATAAAGGAAAATGTATAATTGGATTATTCTTGATGGAATAAATCAAGAATTGTGAAATTAGAGGGAATTATACATAATTCATTTAATTGAATTATGAATTAATGAAATACATATTATTTCCTTTCTCTTCCATAATTTCACCTAGCATGAAATGCATAGGGGAAAATTGATTTAATGAAATTTAACATGCTAAGCACCATTATCATGTGAAGAGGAGATTAAATGATGATTAATTTCATGAGCGCATGTCCAAAATGCTACAAGAAAAGAATAATGATGACAATGGTAAGGTGGGTATGACATGTGTAATACCAATTTTTGATTAAGGGCAAATCATGATTATTGTGGATAATTATGAATTTAATTTGAATTATTACGTGTTTTATGTCAATATTAATTAATATGTCATAATTATTGAAAACTTAGAAGAATGGAATTATTGGCCATGAGTTGGTAATTAATGGAGAAACTAATTACTAACTATGAGAGAAATGAGAAATGTAATTAGAATGGTTAATGGAGGGATTAAGGTGATTAATTGGGAGATTACTTTATGTGAGCAAATCAGAAATTGACAAGTGTCAAGGTGAGAGGAAGCAAGAGAGTGTGTGAGAAGTCAAATTGCATTGTTTAATCTTTTCTCTCTCCTCTCCTTCCTCTTTTTTTCGACTGAATGGACAAGGGGGTGTAAGGGTGATCATTTCTTCATCCTCTCCAATGCTCTCATCTCTCTCCATTTTCTGGCTCCATTGTTGAGGAAGCTAGGAGAAGGAAAAGCTTTGAAAAGGTAAGGCAAATGATCTCTATTGCTCAAACTCACTTCATGGATGTTGTTCCTTGGAGTGAGAGCTTCATTTTGATGTTTATAGTGTGCCCATTGGTATTGGTTTGTGGCCACATGAAATTTTGGGAAGTGGTGAATTAATAACTCCCTTTGAGAAAGTTGATAAGGTGAGTGAAACCTATCTATCTATCTATGTTTTGTGCCAAATGGATTAGTTTGTAATTTCTTGAAATTTGGCCTTGAATCCGAAAATGAGTGCCACTGTGTATTTGGTATGTTATTGGCATGAAAATGGTGTCTTGTGGGGAGCTTGGGATAGATAGAATTGATTGGTGATTGAAATGGTATGTTTGGATGAGTTTGGAATTTTGATGTTTGTGTTGCCCAAAACCAAAGCATGATAATGGAGTAGGATTTTGGTAATTTTGAGGTTGCCATTGTGTTCCTTATAGAAAATTGTATGGGAATAAGCTTGGTTATTGATTTTGGAGCATTGAACACTTTAGTAGAAAGTTGGAAATCTGTCTAGTGTAAGCTCTGTTCGGGGCAGTTAGTTTGCACGAAAGTTTTGAATGACCAAATGGTGTCGGAAAATTATGCAACTTTCTAGTCTTAAATTTTACATCCCAAGCTTCAAAATGGACATATATTTTGTGTCATTTCATTTAGTATTCTGGGAGATATGATTGTCCAAAGTTTGTGATGGAAACAGAACTCTGTTTTGGAGTAGTGTTGAGTTTTTGGTGATTCTGTATTTGTGTGATGATTTGAAGTAATAAGTCATATTTTTCCTAAAAAGAGGACTTAAATACCTTTCATTTGGCTTTGGAATCACCTCGTTTTGATTTTTCTAGAAATAGTTATGAATTTTGGAAGTTCAGCCAAGAATTAGGGAATTTCTTGGCCGTGGCCCAAGGTGGCTGGCCTCAACCCAAACCTTTCTGACCTGATTTTGGCCGTGGCCCATGGGTGGCTGGCCGCGGCCAGTGACCTTCTGACCATATTTTGGCCGCGGCCAACCCCTATGTTCCAATACTTTGAGTTTTCGAAAGGAGACCTCTAACTATTATTTCCCAACCTTTTAGGGCTTTTATTAGAGGCATTTGTGGCCTCTTAATGGTCAATTATGATAACCAAATTTAAGTGTTATAAAGTAAATTAAGTCTTGGAATAGAGTATAATTCTTCGTCCTTGATTATGATTCTAGGATTTGACATTTGCTCTACTCAGGAGAGACCGACGCTAGGACACGCCCGAAAGGACCAAGGTAGTGACTCTTCTCTCATGTTGTGTATGATGATTTGGTATGCTTAACTTATCATTGAGCTTTGTGAACTGTGTGCCATGGTCCATTACGGCGTGAGTACTTCAGTGTGTGCCGTATAGGGATTGACGCTGGTCATCTCTAGGTCTGCCGTTAAACTGCCATCATAATTGACATGGATTTTTGTGTATCCGACCTGTGGGGCGGCGTTTGTGAATCCAGCCGTGGGCTGTGTGTTGATCTTGCATGTATGGCTTGTGTTATGAAATGCTTTATATGAATCCCAGATGTGGTGAAATATATTGTGTGGATTGTTGTGATGCAATACAGCGTGATCAATCGTAAGGGATGACATGTGTCATACTAACCATTGCCGTTGTAACTGCCGTTGTAGTTACTTTGTGTGGATAATGATTTGATTTCATGCCTTATTGTTGTATATACTATGATTGATTTGACACTACGGGGATTCCTTAGAATCTCACTCTCCCAAAAACTATGTTTTAGACAGGGCAGAATGATCAAAGGGAAAGCGGGTGACAAAGAACGGATAGAGCTCCGGTTTAGAAGTATATTTTGGGCTATTGGTTATCATGTATATCATTTGGATATTTTTGGAAAACAATTGTATATAATGGGATTGGTGGTATAGTTTTGTGTAATCCCCAAGTTAAGGGTAATGAATTGTAGGCTTTGTGCCTTTGTAAAACCCTTATTAATGAATAGAACCTGAGTGTGTCGGGAATTTGCTTTATACTCTGATATTTGTGAATGAAATCAACCTGTACAGGCCATTTAGTATTGAAATGTGAATATGAGACCGTCATGAACAGGTTTTGTAAAAGTTTTTGCAAGCCATGATTTTGGGAAGTTTGATTTTGTTTAAGTCCCAAAATCATCTAAGGTTTCTAGTTCTACATCAATTACGTGTTTATGAACTAAATCTCGGCCTTAATAGTGAAGGGGGTTACAACATGAAGTATGGACATGATGATCATGGTAGGGTGATGGTAAGGGAGCAATTAAGTCACATTATTAAGGAAGTATGGAGCAAGTAGGGCATAAAGTAAGTTAAAGCATGGGTGAAGTTATGGAGGGAGGTATGGTGAGAAATATGTGTCACCGTAACAACCTTTGATGAGATCAATGGTGTATGATCAATGAAGCATTTTTATGAAGTTTTTCTCTTCCCTTCCCTTCATTCATTTCGTCCAAGCCACAAGAGAAAGAGAGAGAGGAAGTGCCTTGGAGACTTTAAGAGCTAAAGAGAAGAGGAAGAAGAAATCTTAAAGTAAGAAGCTAAACTCTTAAGGTTTTTTGTGATTTTGTCTTAGATCCTTCTCTAAACTGTGATTCTTCATGCATCCATGATCTTGAAGACACCATTCTTAGCTCAAGAAGAGAGACAAGAGATGTCTAGAGAGAAAAGATTCAAGATCCCAAGAGGTAACCTCACAAACCTTATATCTAAACTAGTATGATATTGTTGTTGGGGTTTGTGTTTAGTTTTGGTGATTTTTGTCAAGTTTGTAAATTTGGAAAGTCCTAAACCTAAGGGGAGGTACTGTCCAAGTTTAGTCTAATCATGTTTAGAATGTGATTAAATGGTTAAACAAGTGATTAAAGGTTATAAGAAGGTGTTTTATGAATTGAAATCATAAAACTCCATTTTCTCCATTTATTAAGGAATTTCGTCCAGATCTGTGTTGGACAGTGTTGGGATTGGATTTTGGTGTTTTTGATGATTCCATTGTGTTTACAATGGAAAATTGTGTAAGGTTCATGTTGGGTGCAAAGTGAGAAAAGCCCTAACAAGTAAAATGACAAAAATAGCCTTAAAACCCTCACATAGGGGCTGCCAAGGGTAAATATGTAATTGGAGCTGGATTATCATAAAATAGATAGTTCCATTGGATTCAGTGGGCAAAAATTTATAGAGTTACAGTTGGTCACTTTTCGGTAAAGGCTGAAAAAGCATAATTACGAAAACACCCATACAATCCCTAAATCGGGGCTGTCAAGGGTATTTTCATAATTTGACACTGAATTTGCTAATTCTAAGCACGGAAATGGATTCCTTGGGTGAAAATACGTCAGAAATAGCACTAGTTAAAAATTTGGGAAAACGTGCTATTAGGCCGAGTACGGTGGGGCGGGGCTTGGGTCTCAGGGGCATTTTGGTAAAATTTCATCATAGACTAATATAACCACTAGAAACACTATAGAAGTGTCTAAACTGTACATTTGACGTTTTAGAACCAAGTAGAGAGCCCGAAGGACTGACACGTAAATCGAGGCATATTATTCAAAGATCAGGAAAGGGCGATTAAGGTAGGGAACTTACATCTCCTACATGTATTTGATATTTGTGCTGGTGTATTGATGCATGTTATTGCTTTGCTTAAATTTGTGAAACATATATGAATAATTGAAGCTCTGTTCCTGTATATGCTAAGGCCATACGTATGTTGTTTGAAACATTGAGCACACAGATATGTCATTGTGTGAGCATGAGTTATGTAATGCAAGCATGTAATGCAAGCATGTAATGCATTAAGCACTTATCTTGTATGCATATTGGTACTGTTTTCCTACTGAGATTTCCTAGAATCTCACCCTCTCCTACCAATAATTTAGACAGGGGAAGACAAAAGCTATGTTGAGAGCAAAGAAGAGAAATGTATGAGGGGATTGCAGTGGTGGAACGAAGACTGAAAGATGACTGCGTTTCACTGGGATGGATTTAGACACCCACGTAGTGCTGTGAGGTTACATTAATCGTAATTATCAAGTACGAACCCCTATGAGGAATTTCCGTAATCGTACATATAATATTAGTATATCTATGCTATTCCTGTATTGCCCACTGAACTGCGTATGGTTTTCCTCAAATATTCTGAAATAGGTGAAAATAAGATGAGGGTGTTACATAGGTGATTTGAAAAAATTTAAATTTTATAATTTTAGAGATGATAAGAGGGAATTGCATTTTTTGTTTTACTCTTTCACCTTTTGTGCTTCATTCTTCTCTATGGTAGGAACTATTTTTCTTGTTTTTGTGTCAATATTTTTTGCTGTGTTCTTCAAAATAAGGAGAGGATAATTGGCTTAATTCTTCAATAATCAAGATCCAGATGAAACAAAATAATTAGGCAATTTAAATGAAAGGGGCAGTGAGTAGTGGTACAATTTAACTCAAACCACACATTTATGGGCTAAAACAGGTAAGCATCCCTTGTTTTCCTAAAAAAAAAATTGAGAATGCATTTGATATAATCATTTTAACCCAAGTATCACGAATTTCAAGTGACATATAAGATGCCTGTGTTTCAGTAAACTGGTGCCCAAGAAGCTTAGAATCTTTTAAAACAACAAGAGCAATAACATGACAACATTTTACCAACACCTTTTTTCTGTTATGTTTCACAAGATATAAATGCACAACAAGAATCACATGAAAAACTCACCTGCTCCATTTCATTCTTCTCTGTAGTTGGAACTGCCATTTTCATTTCTGCATCAAGGCATTGCTCTGTTTTCTAAAGTAGAAGGAAAGGATAATTGCCTCACCTATTCAGTAATCAAGATTTACAAATCAAGTAAGCAAATTGAGTGAGAGTGGTGGTGAGCAATTAGCTCAAACAACCCATTTATAGATTAAACCATTAAAATATAATCAAGGAAGAGCCACAACCATTCTGTTTAGTTCCTTATTATATGTAACACCTCAAATTTTATATTCACCAAATATACTGTAATTATTTGGGAAATTCAATAAAATGATGAATATTCATAAATTTGGAATTTAGGAATTTTATAAAAGTTCATATTCATGAGAAAATTGGCAAAATAACTATGGAATTAATTTGGATAATTATTATTTTCTTTTTTTCTTCATATTTTTGCCATTAATGAAAATAAAAAGGGAAACTAAGTGTTGGTCAACAAAATATGCCAAGTGTCCTTAATCCAAGCCAAGAGGAATAAACCATAATTGTTGAATATGAGCACATATACAATTAAAATTAAAATAATGTTTCTTGTGCATGTGATTGGATGAATGGAATTAAAGCTCAATTGTGTGTATAGAGGGGGCCTCTTATGCGTTTTGGGCTAACCAAATAAGGGAAGAGAATTGGTTCAGATCCAAGTGGACTTATGACATAAGTTTGAAGTAGATAAGGGTAAGTACAAGTGTGATGTCATAAACTAATTTCCTACCACTTGTTCATTAGGAGAAATTAGGTAGGATAATTTATGAAGCAAGGCTTCATCTTTCTCTTGCTCATTTTGTCCAAAGCTCAAGAGAGGAGAGAGAGAGAAAAGCTTAAGAAACCTCAAGCTTTAGAGAAAAGGAAGAAGAGAAAGATTAAGGTAAGTGGGGATTTCTTAAGGTTTTTCCTTCTAATCTTCCATAAGCTCTTCTCTAATCTCTTCCTTTCCATAAAACCCATGGTTTAGCAAGCAAATCTTGAGCTCAAGGAGAGAGAGAGGATGACGTCTAGATAGAGAAAGTTCAAGAACTCAAGAAGTAACTTCACAAATTTCAAATACATACTAGTATATTGTTGTTGTTGATGTTTACGGTTGGATTTGGTGGTTTTTTATTGAGTTTGTAACTTTGGAAAGTCCTAACCCTAAGAGGTTATGTTGCCCAAATTTCTTTAAATCATGGTTAGTATGTGTTTAAATGGCTTGATAATGGGTTAGAAGTGAAAAGGCATAAGCTTTAGAGGTTAAAACACAAAAGTGCAATTTTCCCTTTTTTCTTGGTTAAGTTTCGGCTAGCATTGTTCTGGGGGGAAGAAGTTGGATTTTTAATGATTTGATGGTTCTATTGGATTCAAGAGGGAAAATTAGGTGGGGTTACAATTAGTTACTTTTTCGGAAAAGCCCGAAAAAGTATAATTACGAAAACGCCCTTGAACCCTAAAGTGAGGTTGTCAGGGGCAATTGCAAAATTTGACATTGAATTTGGTAATTCCGATCTTGGAAATAAATTACTTGGGCGAAAATATGTCAGCATAGCCCTAATCAAAATTTTGAGAAAAGTACAGTCGTGCCTAGTACAGCGGGACCGGGCTAGGGTCCCAGAGGCATTTTGGGTAAATTGTCACCATAGGCTAATATAACAACAAGAAACACTATGGAAGTGTCTAAAGTGAAACTTGGATAGGTTATGACCTATTTATTGTACATTTAATATTTTAGGATTGAGTTGGGAGCTGAAAGTCGACACGTTTTACGAGGCGCACAAAAAGGGGTCGATAGAGCTTTAAGGTAGGGACATTATCTTTCATACATCATGTCATAGTTCATATGATTGTGTGGTCGCCATTGCTTGTAAATGTGCTATATTAATCAACATGATTTGCTTAGAAATGGCAGTTAGTGCCAGAGATGCACTTACAATGGGAGTCGGGTAAGAATCGAACCTGTGTAAGATTAGTGAGGCTGGGCCCTAATCATGTATACATGATGATGATGTGTTTATATTGTTCGTTAATTGGTGCATACGTGGCGCATATCATATTTACATTTTGCATTTTATATGAACGATAACATGTTTCTACTGGGATTCCTTAGAATCTCACCCCTTTTTTCAAAATAAACATCTCAGCAGGTGCCAGTTGATCAAAAGGAAAAGATGTAGATGTAGGGAAGTGATTGGCTCGTGTCTCAAGGCAAAGCTAAAGTTTGTGGTTGTAGTTAGTTTATGTTTGAATAATTTTGGACATCCTGTAAATATTGGAAATACTGTCGCATTCTGTATTTTAACTCTGGATTGTAAACAAATACTTTTATCAGTATATATGTACTTTTCTGTATGCCCGTGGAACTTTGTCTCTATTATTCTGTGAATATCGAAATGGAAATAGGTGTTGACATTTTACTCATAAATTTACTTGAAAAAGCTTCATTTCAATTGAAATCAACAATTGCTAGGGGGATTGATACTTCAGGACCAAAGGAGCAAATAAATGCCAATAAGGCAAAAAAGGACCTAGACATTCAAAAATACCACTTAAGGTTCAAGATTAGAATTTCAAAAAAATTTTACTAAAATAAAATTACTAAAGCTTTCCCCAAAAATGTTTAATGTTAGATTTTGAAAGTCCAGTTGCAAACCATTCATTCTTTAGTTAGTTGTAAATTCAAGAAAATGAGGGTCAAATTCTTGCAACGTGAATGATGAGTTTATAAACTTTTTTCCCCAATGTTCCATATTTAAATTTGGAAGGTCATATGCAAAACAATTTACAGTAAAAAAGATGAGTTTTAAGTCTCTGCAACTTGATGAATGAATTAAGTTTTTCTTCAACCTTCCAAAATTTACATCTAATCTTAGAATGATTGCTATTGAACGTCAACAACAACTTTATAATTCATTCATTAGGTTGTGGGAATTTGAAACCCATCTTTATGAATTTACAATTAAACTTCCAACATTTAACACAGAACAATGGAAAGCAAGAAAAACTTTAGAAAGGTATTTCAAAATGTTTCGTCCTTCCATGACTCTAGTTTGTTCCTACGGTCCAAAGTGTCATTACTAAAACCCTATATTGTATGTATGCAGCTTTTTGGCAAGAGATACAGAACAGAGAATTTACCATTGGAGAAGCTTCAAAAAAGCATACTCAAAGAGGTATATCAATGAGAGAAGTATCCAATAAGAGGTCGAATTCCGAGTGTCGGAATTGTTATCCTTCTCAGTTGCCTGGACGGAAGCACATCTTCAATCACTTTACACCACCATCACAAACACAACAAAAACAGCATAATTACCAGCGAAATAATGATTTGAAGGAAAAACTTATACGCATATTGGATTGTTAAGTATAATTACCACAAATGCAAGAACATCTTCAAGAAGTCAATAACTGATACTGCATGGTAAAACATGTCCATATTTAATTAGAGAGAACTTGGGTCATAAACACATCAAGAACTTGAAAGATTTTTAAGCAGAATTAGCTTAAAGAAAACAAATCGACCGAACCAAACTGAAAAAGACAAAGAGGGAGTGATTTAAAGAGGATAAACCAGAGCTAGAACGGGCCTATATATACAGTCAACACAGAATCATCAGTAATCAAAAAGTGAAAGGAAAGAAAGCTGGTCAAGAAGATCCATTTTAACTTTCCATAGTGGGAGAGACCGTTAAGTATCTAGAATGTTGAACTGCTAGTGTGAAGAAAAGGGTAAAAGTTACACCAAATTATCAAATGTGGACAGAAGCACCCTAGAAATCAATAAGGCGAGGGATAGATAATATATAAGAATAAATGAATGCAAATAGACGTACCATGATAGAAAATCCGAGCATTTAAGGAGGAGTACGAGAAGCCAAAAAGACGCAATGTGGGATCGAACTCGAAGCTAACAGTTTCTATTATTGAGAGGAGGTTGAATCTTGAGAGAGAGTTGAATTGAAGAAATGTGAACAAAACTTGACGGAGAAGGAAACGGCGGAGAGGCGCCAGAAGCAATTAGGTGTTGGCGGCAAGCGCACTGGTGGTGAGCTATTATGTATGCAAAGACTCACTATGAATTTTTTTTTAATACAAGAAA
Organism: Inga leiocalycina; assembly: GCA_963242795.1. Lineage (NCBI taxonomy): Eukaryota > Viridiplantae > Streptophyta > Magnoliopsida > Fabales > Fabaceae > Inga > Inga leiocalycina. The sequence goes on from OY725323.1 coordinate 22,896,576, forward strand.
AAATGATATTAAATAATAAATGTTTTACATATTACAAACAGTACAGAGATCATACTGAAGAAGTAAAAAAAATACGAATTGAAAGCATTTGTAGGAAATTGTCTGAACGCCAAGAAAGTTAAAATCATATAACGGAGATAGTATTTTTTGTCATGTGATGCTGGTTATATGTGAGGAATTAGCAGGAAGTTGCAAGAAGCATTTATTAACACAGTAGACGGAGAGGGAAGGTTTGGTTTCAGATGCCATCAGACTAGAATTTAAACTCCAAAAGAGTGAAGCTCTGAAACATTTAGATAAGAAGGTGATGCCAGGAGTGGACTGATTTCTCCATAGGAATTGTTTTAGGATTGATCATCGATAGCAAAAAATAACTCACTATGAATTTAAATGTATATGTAATAAAAATATTATTTCAATTTAATGTGTACAAAATTAATTAGCTTTCAAAGTAATCTTCACTTGGAACATGACCCTTCGGATCAATCCTTTAATTTAATTTGAGATAAACAAATTTCAAAATTTTAGTAGGGGACCTTTGGTCTTTGATAATCATAGTGATATATTTAGTTAGAAATTAGTGTTATACCAAATAAGCATAACTTTAGTGAAAGGGTTGGGGCTGTGTAAACATGAGGCATCAAGATTGAGTCTGCGTACACCCAAAGTCGGCACTTGAGTCCCTTCCATAAGGTCTCAGATTTGAGACCGGTGGATAGAGTCCCAGCTGGAGGGAGAGGTGAACACCTAAAGGGTCTGACACAGTCTTGAATCTGAACTAGTCGGTTGCTTGAGTTTACCTGACCTAAAAAAGGCCAGAACTCAAAAAAAACACCAGACACCGGATGCTAAAAGCAAAAAAAAACAAAAAGACTAAGTCGGCGTAAATTCAGAAATGACATTTGGAAAAGCTACTTTCAATTAGAATATAATTGACAATGTTCAAATGTAATATGATAGTATTAGATATCATATGGCTTTATATACACTAGTTTTAGTCTCAGACATTATACAAGGTCTAAAACATTAGCCGCAATATTTATAGCTCATGAATAATAAGATTTTTTAAAATTTGTATATGTAAAGAAAAAGTATTTTTTTTAAAATTTTTATCATGGTTTACTTTAAAACTACACGTACAAGAGCCCGTTTGGTATGGGAAAGATTTGAGGAGGGAAAAGAAGGAAAGCAAATATTTTGAGGAATGAGGGAAGATGAGTTATTTTGTATGAAGAAAATGAAGGGGTGACAGTTGGAAAAGAATGAATACATATTTTATCTTTAAATGTAATTAATTTAAAATAAAAAAGAAAAAGGTATTTTTTTCATTAATCGAAGATGAATGCCTCAGCTTTGAATCACAGTAGTGAAATCCATTGATTCCAATCATGAAGAAGATTAAAAAAATTTTAAAAAAATTATTTTTAAACATTAAAAAAATTAAATTTAAATAACTAAATATAAATATTTAAAATAGATATAAAAATCATGGTAGATTTATATATTTGATAGATCACCTATAGTTATGGGATAATGGATGATATCGAGAGTTAGAGAAATATTAGGAATACATATTTATTTAAATTGTTTTAGATATTTTCTATTTTATTTAAATCATTAAAGCTCAAATTTTTTGACCTTTTTTTGCTAATTTGATCCCAACTTTAAAATTATAAAAAAAAATTTGAATGGGACTTATTTCATTAGAAACTTGATTTAAATTAACAAATTTATATTTAAATTTTAATATAATAAGGAAAAGAATAAGAAAATTAAATTCGAAATTGATACGAATTTGCTTACATCAAATTCAAATTTGATGACAAAGCATTTATTTTGCGAAAAAAAAAATCCCTCGTTTTTCAGCTGTAAAACAAGGAAAATAGGATATTGCTTTTGTTGCCCTCCATGATTTTCATTGTCTGTAGAAAAAGCGATGACCCCTCTGCTACATGTTGATGAAGACGAAAGCGAATAGTGCATTGCACCTCCCTCTTCTCAAAATCTCACCAAATCACTAAAGAACAGGAAGGAATAGGGAAACTTGACGCTAGTTCAGTGAAGCAAAAATCAATTGCGTGACGGCTACCTTTTCTCTTGAACCCAATAAACTCGTGGCTGCTCCAACTAGTCGCGTTCTTCAGATCTCTCCTCTCTCTATTCTCCATCACCGGAGAAGAAAACAACTTCCTTTGGTTCAACTCCGATCACCCCCTCCGATTTCTCGTGCTCGAATGATGTAGAAGAAGAACTATGATATTCGGCAATGTGCTAATGATGAAAGGGCAAATTTGTCCAAAACTTTCACTTTTTACCAAGGGAACTTGAGATCCCACCAATTTAAGTGGGATCACACACTACTGGAAAAAACCTTTTTTAGACCGCCACATTTAGACCAGTTTTGGCCGATAAGGTCTTAAAAATTTGCGCGGTGGCAGTTTTGTAATTATATTGAACTTCTTAGACCAGTTCTTAAAAAAATCGGTCTTAAAAATTTTATTTAGACCGGTTATAAATAAAACCGGTCTTAAAGTCTTAAAATTTTTATGAATTTAAAATATTTTAACATTTAAAACCGGTTTATACGTAAACCGGTCTTAAATGTTAACACATTTTAAATTCAAAATGCGTTAATGTTTTAAGACCGGTTTTGGTAAAAACCGGCCTTAAATGTGAAATTTCCCTTTTTAAGACCTATTTTTAATAAAAACCGATCTTAAAGTTAAGATTTTTCACCTTTATTTTTCCTCCCGCGCCTAGATCGCGCGCTCTGTGAACCCTTTTTTCTCTCTTTACCATTTCTCTGTGAGCTCTGTCTGTGCTTGTTCTGAATTCGTTCATGGTGTCCAGTCCCTCATTTGCTCAACTTTCCTCCGTCATTACCGCTGCCGTTACTGTGTTCATCGTCGCCATTCTTTGATTATCACCAGTCTTCTCCACCACCACCTCTAATCTCCGCAGTAACCATTCTCCTCTGACTTGACTTCCCTTTGTCAGTGCCGTGAATTTGAGGACTTCATTTTAACCTCAGTCGTCGCCACCGTGACTTTGGGTTGTAGCTCACTCCTTGGTCTTCATTCAAGTTAGTGTTCAATCTATTATTTAGTTGTACGTTGTTTTATAATCAATAATGTTTAATGAAAAACGGTTCTTGTTGCTTTGAGCACTTAAATGTACGTAATCTGGAAAAAAATTAAATCTGCACATTCTTGTTAGATATATGCTTTGACTTTTAATTATATCCTTGTGATATTTAGCTTGGATTAATACCACTCTATGTTCTGTTTTAGTTTAGTGCGGTTATTTGATTATTGTCAGTGTTATTGGTTTATTAAAATAATACTAGTTTCAAATTGTGCATGTTAATTTCGTTGAAATATCTAAAACTCTATTGTTGTTGTTTTTTTGTCTATCCTTTTGTTGTTGGATATAGGGTGCTAGAAGTGTTGAGATATATATGGATCATAGTTGGATAAACGCTAAACGAACGAGTGTTGAATATGATAATGGGGTGAGGGGTTTTTTAGACTTCGCTAGTAGAAATGCCGATAATGGTAGTAGAAAGTTTTATTGCCCCTGTGTAGTATGTTTGAATGAGAAGCGACTAAGTACTGTAGATATATATACACATTTAATTTGTGAAGGATTCTATAAGAGTTATACAGTGTGGGTATGGCATGGTGAAGAATTAGAAATGCCAAGTTCATCTCAACAAGGAGAGTGAACTTTGATGATAATGACACGGATGTGGATGATCGAATAGAGGATATTATTCATGATGTAGGAGAAGAGACTTTTGAGCAATCACATGCATATGGTAATATGTGTAGTGATGCTGAGACGTCGTTGTACCCGGGGTGTAAAAAGTACCAATTGATGAAAGCAGTATTGAAATTGGTAAGCTTGAAAGCATGGCATGGATGGAGCGACAAGAGTTTTTCAGAAATGCTTGAGGCTTTTAAGGATATGCTTCCAGATGATAATGTGTTGCCTTCTCGATACTATGATGCTAAGAAAATATTGTGTCCACTAGAGATAAAGTATAAAAAAATCCATGCATGCCCTAATGATTGTATATTGTATAGAAAAGAGCATGAAGAGGAACAACAGTGTCTAATATGTGAAACCCCGAGGTACAAATCAAATAATGCTCCTGCAAAAGTATTGTGGTACCTTCCAATCATAACAAGGTTTAAGCGCTTGTTTGCTAATGAAAACGATGTAAGAAATTTGAGATGGCATGTGGATGAGAGGATATCCGATGGAAAGCTTCGACATCCGGCTGATTCTTCTTAATGGAAGAAAATCAATCAATTATTTCCTGCCTTCGGTGAAGAGCCTAGGAACCTTAGGCTTGGACTTAGTACGGATGGCATGAATCCTTTTGGTAGCCTGAGCAGTATACATGGTTCATGGCCTGTTCTGTTGGTAATTTACAACTTATCTCCTTTGTTATGCATGAAACGAAAGTATATCATGTTATCTATGTTGATTTCGGGACCAAAACAACCCGGAAATGATATAGATGTTTACCTGGAGCCTTTGATCGAAGGCTTGAAAGAGTTGTAGGACGAATGTGTTGATGTTTTTTACGCGAACAAGAAGGAGGTTTTTAAAATGTGAGCTATGATCTTTTGTACTATAAATGACTTCTCTGCATATGGAAACTTGTCAGGCTATAGTGTTAAAGGCCATAAGGCATGTCTGATTTGTGAAGAAGGAACATGCTACCATCAACTTCAACATGGAAGAAAGACAATTTATCTTGGTCATATGAGATTTCTTAGACGAGGCCACCCGTATCGCAGATTAAAGAAAGATTTTTTTTGTGGACAAGAGTTTGAAGATGCTCCGAAGGCATTGACTGGGGAGCAAGTTTATGAAAATGTGAAAAATATGAATGTTATCTTTGGTAAGACTACAAAGAAAAGTAAATGGAAAAATAGGTCTGTCTTCTTCAATCTTCCATATTGGCCGAAGCTTGATGTAAGACACTGTATTGATTTCATGCATGTGGAGAAAAACGTTTGTGATAGTATTGTTGGGACACTGCTTAACATACAAGATAGTTCTAAGGATGGCGTGAAGGCAAGATTATATTTGCAAGAAATGGGGATACGAGAAAACTTGCATCCAAAGCCATATGGTAAGAGAACTTTTTGTCCTCCAGCTGCTCATACTTTGTCTAAGGATAAGAAAAGAAGCTTTTGTCAATGTTTACATGGCATCAAAGTTCCTTCAGGGTTTTCTTCAAATGTTATGAAGCTTGTGTCAATGAAAGACTTGAAGTTAGTAGGACTAAAGTCTCATGATTGTCATGTCTTAATGCAACAACTGCTCCCAGTAGCTATTCGAGGCATTGCCGAATATGATCTTCAACATATTTTGACTAGACTTTGTTTCTTCTTCAATGCTATTTGTAGTAAAGTCATTGATACAGAAAAATTGGATGAACTGGAAAATGAAGGATATCTGATCTTGTGCTAGCTTGAGAAACTTTTTCTTTCTTCTTTTTTTGACATCATAGTACATCTAATTGTTTATCTAGTCAGGGAGATCAAATTGTGTGGCCCTATCTATTTACGATGGATGTACCCAATTGAAAGAACTATGAAAATCCTAAAAGGGTATATGGAGAACCCTAACCGGCTTGAAGCATCTATTGTTCAGAAATATGTTTCTGAAGAAGTCATGGAGTTTTGTCAAGATTACTTGTCAAATGTAGGACACATTGGACTTCCTGAACGTCATGACGAAGAAGGCGATAGATGCGGGGCTTCAGTAAAGAGTATAGATCCTAATGAATTGCAATAAATCCACTTGTACATCGTGAATAATGTTGATGAAGTTCAAGATTACATTAATACTCATAAAGAAATTGTACGGAAAGAAAATAGTCAAATGACTGAACAAAAGTTAATTAGGGAGCATAACAAAACTTTTGCACATTGGTTCAAACAAAAGGTTGACGGCTAATAATGTATGTCTGATACATTTAAATGGTTAGCACATGGTCCTGAGGCTGATGTCATAAGTTGGACTGCATTTATGATTAATGGTTATACGTTTTATACGAAGTCCCTTGATGATAGGAGCTCTGTCCAGAACAGTGGGGTTATCTTAGTGGCTGAATCTATGCACTTCTATAGTTCAAAAGATAAGAATCCTAGATTGGCAGCAATACCTTATTTTGGGGTGATTGAAGAGATTTGGGTGGTTGATTATGTTAAAGTTAAACTTCCCATTTTCAAATGCAAGTGGGTTGATGTCAATAATGGTGTGATGATTCATCAGTTGAGATTTACATTGGTTGATTTGAATAGTATAAGTTTTATAGATGAACCTTTCATTATGGCATATCAAGTGAAACAAGTATTCTATGTTACTGATCAGGCAAACAAAATGTGGTTTGTAGCTATCCAAGAAAAAAGGGTCATTGATATTAATCAGGAAAGTCATTCAATGAATGATCTGTTTGAGACTCCTTCTTTTTCTAGGGGTTTACCATAATTGAACGAAGAAAATGAAGCAGACAATGAACACGACACAAGAAATGATTATCATGAAGGGATGTGGGAGGATATCCCTTTATAAAACTACATTAAAGGTTAGTTAGCTAAAATAGTTATTATAAACTATATTTAAATTATGTATATTATTATTGGTGTATATATATAACTACTTTTTTTTTTGTCACAGAAAAATGAAGGATAAGAGGTGTACGTATTAGTGTAGATTCTCCAAAGCCAGGCCAGCTAATGATCATCAGCCTGAGAAGGGTGTGTATAAAGTATTTTGGCCCTAATGAATAACAGAATTGTCATTAATGTAATTTAATCTTTGATGTATGTATGTAAGTGAAAAGATAAGGAACTTAGTCAAAACAGCATTATCATGGTTGTATGATATCCTTGTATTATGATTCTGTCTATGATTGTGAGTTTATTATTCATGGTTGTTTTCTTTACTTCTATTTCGGCCAGCACTGTTTAAGCACAAGGGAATTGAGTTTTAATATGTTCCAATGAGTTTTAAGTCTCTCACATGTCATTAAGATGTTAGTTATATAATCTGTAAGAGAAGATTTATTTGAATGTCGTTGAATTGGCTGCTGCTTGCTGAGTAAAATGTTTTAACAGGGGAAATGACTTACTGGGTATATCTTTAAAACGAAATTTTTTTTAAAAAAATTAAACTTTTAAGACTGGTTCTCTCCAAAACCGGTCTGAAAAGTACATTTAAGACTAGTTTTGGAGAGAACCGGTCTAAAAATTTGACCTTTTAGACCGGTTTTATTAAGGACCGGTCCTTAATAAAACCGGTCTAAAAGGTCAAATTTTTAAACCAGTTTTTCATACAACCGGTCTAAAATTTTAACCTTTTAGACCAGTTCCTCTGATAACCAGTTTAAAAATATTTATTTTTAGACCAGTTTTATACTAACTGGTCTTAAAACGGTTTTTTAAGACCGGTTCCATAACCGGTCTAAAAAGTAGTAGACTTTTTAGACCGGTTGTATCAAGACCGGATCCAGAACCGGTTTAAAATGTCTTTTTTAACCGGTCTTAAAAGTGATTTTTCCACTAGTGACATCTTCCCACCTTTAAAAGAAGATTGGTGGACCCAAAAAGTTGAGTTCTTATAAAGATTGGTTAAAGATTAGGCACTAAACAAGGAAACTTACTCATCTTCCTTTTCCTTCCCACCTCTTCCACGTAACAAACGGGCTCTAATTGTCTATTAGTCACACAGGCAATTGGTGCTTGGGTGAATAAGGGTTGCCCCACTGCCACAAGTCACCAACGTTGGGGAAGAATTTTATAATCAAAAGGACACTTAGAAATAATTATGCCTGGCTTGAAATATGGGAATGTGCGCGCGCGTATTATTGATGAAACTCAATTAATTCAAATTATAAAGAAAAATATAGACAAAGTTCTAAAGAATGATACACTAATACTAATACCATCTTGAAGTAGCGGATAAGACCATGGTGGGTGTATGCGCTTGTCCTATGTTTGGATGGAGAGAAAATTAGGAGGGAAAAATCTCAAAAATAGTGAATTATTTTTTACCATTTTTGAAATTTTATTTTTCTAGTATCCCTTCTCTTTTATTTTCCCCTCACTTTTCTATCCATCCAAACATAGCCTTAATGATAAAGGAACAATCCAGAAAAAATATGCTGCAAAGATTCTCTGTGATCCTCCATAGAAAAAAAAAGGGCAAACCTGAACCCCTACAAATTGTAAAGCAAGACATAATAATTTGTCTTGCAATGTGACTCTTGTTTATTTAACAAAATCTCCCCACCACCACAAATCTCATAACTGCTCAAAGTTGAACCCTAAACAACCTTTGACACATGGATTTAAACTTCAAAAGGCACATATTAATGGCATGTAATTCGTGCACACATATCATTTACTTCCAACTTGAACACATTGTCCATGTATCTGAAACTATATACGCTTCGAAAAGAAGAAATCTGAAGCAGGTTACTCATTTACACTAGCTAGGACCACTAAGCAACTGAATTTGAGCTAAGTGCTTCTTACCCTGTAAGTGAGAAGCCAAGTCAGATCCAGAAGTGCAATTTACATTACACATATCACATCTGAATCTGCAACTGTTCAATTCAAGTACTGATGTTCCTACCTTCTTCTTCTGCAATTCTTGCACCTTGTTATTGGCATCAACAACAACATCTTTGTTTTTATTCTGCAGATTAATAATATTCTTATCCTCCATTTTTGGATGATAACTGTCTGTGACGATCTTCTTCTGTTCTGATGTTGCATTTGAAGTAGTATTCATTATCTTCCGCAAACCTTTCTCAGAAACAAGCTGGCTTTTCCCATTCAGTGCCTCACAAGCAGCCTTGTGCTTTTTTCCTCGCAGGTGTGACTTCATATTAGCCTTAGGAAGCTTTGTTAACTGACATACGTCACAATTCCACGTTTTCTGTACATTTTTAGTTTTCATGTTCAGTGCCTCACAAGCAGCCTTGTGCTTTTTTCCTCGCAGGTGTGACTTCATATTAGCCTTAGGAAGCTTTGTTAACTTACATACGGCACAATTCCACGTTTTCTGTACATTTTTAGTTTTCATGTTCAGTGCTTCACAAGCATCCTTATGCTTCCTTCCTTGCAGGTGGGAATTCAAATTAGATTCAGAAGGCACTGTCAACTGGCATATGGCACAAGTCCACTCTTTCTGTACATTCTCATATGCAGAAATTTGAGGATACGCTCCACGGTCTGCGTCTGCCGGCATTTTTTCGGTTTTTGCCATGGCAGATGAAGTACTTTCATTTGATTTGAGTCTGTCCAAGGCTGCATTATTAGCCTGCAATGTTGAAAACTGGACATTGAGGAGAAGATTAGCGAAAATAACCAACCGAAAGGATAGAACGTATACACAATAGTACCCACAAAGTATTCCTATGAGGAGCAGCTAGCATCATAAAATTCAGTGTGGTGCAATTTCAAACATCAACTCTAAAAAATGATGCAAAAATCCTCAATTCATAATAGAGGCGGTCAAACATCCATTAAGCAAGGGATGTGGGTCCCATATACCATGACATGGGTAAATAGGTTGGGGGCAAAAATACCCATAAAGTGTTATACAATGGTGCAATTTCTCTCATCAACCCTAAAAAGAGGCGCAAAAATCCCAACATGTAACAAGCACATGTTGATAAGTATATTTATGAAATTATGTTTAATTATTATTATAACACACAAACAGTATTTACAAGGAAAGGGGAAAAAACTCAAAAACACTATTAAGTATTTACAGACCTAAGCTATTTGCAAATAACAAACTCCAGCATGGCTTAGTATTAAATGATCATATGTAATCTTACTTGCTTTCCTTCAGGAGCTTCTTTTTTAATCGTCCCTAAATCTTTGATGTCTTTCTGTTCCATGAGAGGCCTCCCTCTATTTGTCTGTACAAAGACAATAATAAGCTCGTTCTTGTATCAAATATTTCAACTCAGAAAAGGTTTCAATTTCTTTCATGTTTGAGACTAGCTATAAGGAGACAAGAATTACATAAGAAATTCACTGGTTGCATTTTCATTCTTCCGGCTGGTTGGAACTGTTTTTATTGTTTCTGTATCAAGATTTTGTGTTGTGTTCTTGCATAGAAGAAAAGGTTCACTGGCTTAATTCTTTAGTAATCAAGATTCACATAAAGATAAAATTACGTAGCCAACTCAAATGAAACTGATTTGCTTTCCTGGAAACTCATTTCAGAATATGTTTGATATTTGACCATTTTGACCTGAGAATCTCGAATTTCAAGTGTATCTATATTTATATTTGAGAAGCTCCAAGTCATCCAAAATAACAAGAGGCATAAGAAGACACCATTTCAAACTACACTTTTAGTCATGTTATGTTTTACAAAGAGCCAATGAATGGAGGACAAGAATGGCATTGAAAAAAAATTCACCTTTAGGATCTCATTCTTCTCTGTAGTTGTTGGAACTGCTTTTCTTGTTTCTGCATGAATACTTGGCTCTGTTTTCTATAATAAAAGAAAGGATGATAGGCTTCATTCCTCATTGGTTAAGATTCACAAAACAAGTAGGCAACTTGAATGAGATTGGTGATGAGTACTTTTGAACTCTAACAAACTATTTATATATTAAAACAAGCATGCATCCCTTTTAAGAAGGCATTTGCTGTACTAAAAAGAGGCATAGAAAAAACCCATTTCCACACCTCACTACTTTTAGCTTTGTTATCTTTTATAGAATATTAAATGTCTACTTTCCATGAACACTTTCAGTTGCCATACCTAACCCGAAACTCTTAACAAGAGTTAGATGTAGTCCCATGCATTGCATAGAGTATGAGAAACAAGATACACTATATATAGCTCCTGAATATGATGGTTATCTAATGGAGATGGGAGAACCAACCCACTTAAGTATCTCATTCTACTCAATCTAGGACATGGTATCCCATACTGGCAAGTCAACATCAATTGTACAACAACAATAACTAGCCTTATCCCACTAGGTGGAGTTAATGAATAGTACATGGTGTTAGAAACTTCATTTTTTATTTTGATGTACCAAACATCTCTTAACCCTATTTTATATCTGAGAAGACTTTTGACCTTTGTGCTCCAATGCATCTATATACCAGATATATATATATATATATATATGGTGATTTATACCTTGCCAGCAAGGAGTTTCTCAAAGGTTTCAGTTCCATTCTGTTTTATATACTTCTCAGCCTGCATTATAAAGTCTTCTTTCTTGGCAAATATGTTCTTCCGGCTCCTGAATCTGCTTATGACTGCTTGTGGATTCATGTAGATGCATGACTTAATGAGGTGATTATAGACATAAGCAGATCTTCCAAAGTCTGGCATCACGAGGAAGGCGACCATCATTAGCTTCATGTAATGCCAATACTGAAACCTGATGTTGAAGATGGAAAAGTAATAAGATTGGTTCAGAACCTGAATCTGATATGTCAGTTAATGCAATTTTAACATCAACCGTTTTGTTCTGTTCTTAAGTTCAATATTTACTTGAAGAAATTTCAATTCAATGGAAAGTAACAATGCCCATATGATTTAAGCTAATATCCCTTTTTTTTTTTGGGGTGAAATGATAGAGAGTAAATGATTTACCAATGGAGAAGCCTGAGAAAAGCATACTCAAAGAGGTATATAAGTGAGAGAAGAATCCAATAAGAGATCAAATTTCGAGTTTCTGAATGGCTTTCACTCTCAATTGCCTCAATGGAAGCACATCTTTGGCCACAAAACACCATAATCATAAACAACAAAAACAGCATCACTATCACTGGAATAATAATTCAAAGGAAACATAGAATTATGCTAAATGCAAAACAGAGTGAGAGAGACTTACAGAGGATAAACCAAAGCAAGCACGGGCCTATAAATGAGAACACAGTCAATAATCAAAAAAGCGTAAGGAGACAAAGAGGGTTTGATTGATTCATCTTTTACTTTTCATACTTAGAGAGACCACAGAGTGATTAGAACATTGAACAGATAATGAGAACAAAAATCGTCAGAAGCAGAAAATTTATACAGGCATAAAAGAGACGAAAAGGAAGGATATTACAAGAAGAGATGCATACCATGAAAGAAAATCAATGCATTTAAGAAGGAGAATGAGGAACCAGGAAGAAGCCATATTGGAATACCGGAGCTGATTTTTTTAACAGTGACGAGAGTGCAGAAAGGTGAAGTAATGAATCATGAAGAAGACTTAGAGAAGAAGGAAGAGTCGGAGAGGAAAGGAGGGATAAAGAGAACGACGTTGTGGGAAGTGAGAAAGTCGCATGTTTACTTGGGACTGGTGGCGAGTGGAAAACAGCTAAAAAACGGAATACGATACTCCTAAATCATATCTTATACAAAAGAATGGAGAGAGAGTAATTAATTGGGAAAATTGCCATAAAAGACCTCATTAGCCTAATATTTGCTGAATGGGACCTGACCTAATCTGTCATTAATTTCGCAATAGTAAAAGACCACAATACCCTTAATGAGAAAAGAGAGGGAAATGAAAGAAAAAGGAACAAAACCAGTAAATTGCCTCGTAAGAAACAGAGCAAGTTGTTTGATTTTCTGTTTCCTAGCTCCTTCTCCTTAGCTGCCTCGTAAGAAACAGAGCAAGTGATAGACATTTCTGCTTGCTAGCTTCTTCTCCTTAGATGTGCACAGATAAACATCCTCCCTTCTGGCTTTCGTTCATTGTGGATGCTGCCGGAGGTTCGATGTATCAGTAAAAAGGAGGTGAGTTGTGTGAAGACCCTTATTCTAGAGCTAGGTTTTTGTTTTGTGATTTCTCCATAATCATCAAGGTTCCATTTACTTTGTAGTAGATAGATTTGTATACAATGTTGAGTTGTTTACAGAGTAGCGTATTATGTCTGATTTGAATGATTATCTATCATACGCAGCTACTAATTCAATGAACGAAAGCCAACATTCTCCTTGTTGAATTTGATGGCACTTAATTAGATGCCAACATTCTCCTTGCATATTGTCTCTCTTTATATATATGGATACACCCTCCATAATTCATTAAACATGTCTCGACATATGACCCTCAAAAGAAAACAATGTTATATGCTCATCTTGTTGTTCACATTTCAGACACAATTTTTGCATTTATATACATGAGTGTCTTTTTTTGAATCATTATTTCTCCATTTGTTGGTGTCATCCTTACATTGACATTGCTGTTATTATATATATATATATTTATTCTTATTATCATATGTCTCATTATGTATTTATGTTTGTAATCCAAAACTCGTCCCTTATGTCTTTTTTTGTAAGGGTGAGATTAGGAATTAAAAAATTCAAAACTCCCTTGACAATTTGTGATGTTTGATTAGGTTATTGTAGTAGATGAAACACATTATAAAATTCAGTTTATATGACACTAGAGGTATGTTACTGCAGGTTTTTGTTCAGTATGATGAATAGGGCAGAAAAAGAAATTTATTGCTTCTTCCACATAGGTGGGAAGATTGTCACTGACCAAGGGAGGACTCAATATATTGGTGGGAGAGCAAATGGAAGAATAGTAAGAGAAGGAATGTCACTTAATGAGCTTAAAAGAACAATATATTCGTGTCTTGGGATTCAAGGGAAAACATTTCAACTAAGGTGTACATTGTCATCATTAGATGAAAGCACTGTTGTAGACATAGAGGATGATGAAGGAGTGAAACAAATAGTACAATTTAATGACAAATGTGCACATTTATATATAGTTGAAGATGCTAGTGAGTTGATAGATGAAGAGCAACCCATGATAATGTCACAAAGGTGAGTTACATGTACTTTTTATGTGTTTTAAAGTGGTATGGCAGAATGAGTGAGTAATTGACAAAAAGTTTTGATGCAGGCCAGAGAGCTTGGGAGGATCGTACGGGTTATGCATTGGTGAATCATCATCAAGTAGGATATCACAAGATAGGCCATATGTAATTCAGAGTGCACCTGCACCTATCCCTGAGTTTGGTGCTGAGAAGTGGAAGGAATTGCTTTCAGGTGATAAGAGGTTTAAGAATGCTGTTGAATTTAAAGATTCACTGTACAAGTATAGTTTGGCACATAAATTTGCATACAAATTTGTGAGAAATTGTGCAAATAAGATGATAGTGAGGTGTAATGTGGATGGTTGTCCATGGAAAATAACTGCATATCAAGTGGGGGGGGAAGAGTCAAGCTTCTTACGTGTGCATACCTTTGTGGAGAACCACAATCACTCAGCACAGGATAATCTGATCGTACATCGCAAATTGACCTCTAGCATGACTGCTTCCATAATAAAAGATGGATTGAGGGGTTGTTTAGATAAGACACCTCATGAGATAAGACGTGAGGTTCATAGGGAATATGGTTTATCAATGTCTTATGATCAAGCATGGAAAGGTAAAGAGAAAGCACTAGCTGAGATACAGGGATCACCTGAGCAATCATACATGTTGATTCCTTGGTATTGCAGGAGACTAACTGAAGTTGACCCGAAGACAGTGGCAAGATGGGAAGCTTGTCGTAACCATACATTTAATAGATTATTCATTGCATATGGATGTTCTGTTGAAGGATTCTTAGGAGGATGCAGACCAATTCTTTATGTCGATGGAACTCACCTTAGTGGGCCGTATCGTGGGACAATGTTATCTGCATCTGCGCTTGATGCTGATAATCAGCTATACCCTGTTGCCTATGCCATAGTGAGTGGGGAGACTACTGATGATTGGACATGGTTTATGCAAAATGTGAAAGACATTTTAAACTCTCTTGAAGTGGTGATTGTGTCAGACAGACATAATGCAATAATACATGCTGTCAGAAATGTTTTTGGGAGTGAGAGGCATGCCTATTGCTATAGGCATGTTAAAGAGAACTTTAGTGCAGAGTATTCAAAGGTTTATAGAGGCCCGAGAAGAAATACCCAAATCAAGAAGGATGATGCTTTGAAGATGCTAGATGGGATTGCATATGCTAGATTGGATTGTGACTTCGAAAGAGCTTTAGCCAATATGCGATGTTTTGCCCGTGAATTGTTAACCTGGCTTGAAGAGCATGGTGATATTGATCGTTGGGCATTGTCACGATTCCCATTCAGAAGGTGGGAGAATATTACTACCAATTTGGCTGAGTCATTTAATGCATGGCTTGTGAAAGAGAGGAAACATCATGTGTTGACATTGATAAATGAGCATAGAGAGAAGCTAGCAAAAAAACTGTTTGCTTGCAAGAATGCAATTACCTTGTGGAAAAATGGAGTGGGACCTAATATAGAAGCAAAGTTAAAGGAGAATGTGTTGTGTAGTGAAGGGATGCTGGTGTTGCAATATTCTGAACACACATTTGAAGTTCAAATTCAAGAAGTTCGTGTTGGTGTAAATATTGTTTTGAAAGAATGTGCTTGCAAGGGTTGGCAAAGCTGTGGTGTACCATGCCCACATGCATGTGCATGCATTAAACATGTGAATGGTAATGTGTACGGATATGTGGAAGAATGTTACTTAAGTTCAACACAAGAGAAGATATATATTAGAACAATGACGCCAATGAATACACATGACATGCCAAAATTAAATGACTTACGATTCAATGATTATCAGAATGAGATCTTCTTGTGGCCCCCCACCACAAGCCGTCCGCCTGGCAGACCACGCACGAATAGGCGGGAATCTCAATTCCAAGGCAAGAATGTCTATAAATGTTCAAGATGCCATCAGGAAGGGCATACTCGACGAAGGTGCAAGAACCCAAATCCTTATTGACCTCACCTTCTTCAAGTATACCAATCCAATGCATGGTCCAATATGTTAGCTAGTTACTACCTTTTGGTTTTGTATATAGCCTTTTGTCTCCTCATGATTTTTGGAATTAGGGGTGAAATACAGTGGTTAATGCATTATGTGAAGACTTTTGAAGATGTATTTTGTGTTGTATTTGTGTTACAAGTGATTTATTTCCTCGTTGTTGTAAATGTAAAATTGTTATATATTAGCACGATATGTTAGCCAAACTGCGATTAAATATTATTGTCATTATAAATGTTAAATTTTATGTTGTGAACCTATTAATACTCAACATCTTTTGATCATTCATGTGGAAGAGACATTGAACAAACGGAAGAGTGCTTGCACATAGGGAAGAGTTTTTGCACATGAGGGAAGAGTTCTCGCACATAGGGGAAGAGTATCGCACATGAGGGAAGAGTGATTGCACATGAGGGAAGAGTGCTTGCACATGAGGAAGATCTTTCGAAACATGTCTTGCACATGAGGGAAGAGTGATTACACATGAGGGAAGAGTGCTTGCACATAGGGAAGAGTTGTGGCACATGAGGGAAGAGTGCTTGCACATAGGGAAGAGTTCTCGCACATGAGGGAAGAGTTCTCGCACATAGGGGAAGAGTATCGCACATGAGGGAAGAGTTCTCGCACATGAGGGAAGAGTTCTCGCACATAGGGGAAGAGTATCGCACATGAGGGAAGAGTGATTGCACATGAGGGAAGAGTGCTTGCACATGAGAAAGATCTTTCGAAACATGTCTTGCACATGAGGGAAGAGTGCTTGCACATGAGGGAAGAGTGCTTGCACATAGGGAAGAGTTGTTGCACATGAGGGAAGAGTTCTCGCACATGAGGGAAGAGTTCTCGCACATAGGGGAAGAGTATCGCACATGAGGGAAGAGTTCTCGCACATGAGGGAAGAGTTCTCGCACATAGGGGAAGAGTATCGCACATGAGGGAAGAGTGATTGCACATGAGGGAAGAGTGCTTGCACATGAGAAAGATCTTTCGAAACATGTCTTGCACATGAGGGAAGAGTGCTTGCACATAGGGAAGAGTTGTTGCACATGAGGGAAGAGTGCTTGCACATAGGGAAGAGTTGTTGCACATGAGGGAAGAGTGCTTGCACATGAGGGAAGAGTTGTTGCAACACTCTTCCCTCATGTGCAAACACTCTTCCCTCATGTGCAACAACTCTTCCACATGTGCAAGCACTCTTCCCTATGTGCAAGCACTCTTCCCTCATGTGCAACAACTCTTCCCTATGTGCAAGCACTCTTCCCTCATGTGCAACAACTCTTCCCTATGTGCAACCACTCTTCCCTCATGTGCAAGACATGTTTCGAAAGATCTTTCTCATGTGCAAGCACTCTTCCCTCATGTGCAATCACTCTTCCCTCATGTGCGATACTCTTCCCCTATGTGCGAGAACTCTTCCCTCATGTGCGAGAACTCTTCCCTCATGTGCAACAACTCTTCCCTATGTGCAAGCACTCTTCCCTCATGTGCAACAACTCTTCCCTATGTGCAAGCACTCTTCCCTCATGTGCAAGACATGTTTCGAAAGATCTTTCTCATGTGCAAGCACTCTTCCCTCATGTGCAATCACTCTTCCCTCATGTGCGATACTCTTCCCCTATGTGCGAGAACTCTTCCCTCATGTGCGAGAACTCTTCCCTATGTGCAAGCACTCTTCCCTCATGTGCAACAACTCTTCCCTATGTGCAACCACTCTTCCCTCATGTGCAAGACATGTTTCGAAAGATCTTTCTCATGTGCAAGCACTCTTCCCTCATGTGCAAACACTCTTCCCTCATGTGCAACAACTCTTCCACATGTGCAAGCACTCTTCCCTATGTGCAAGCACTCTTCCCTCATGTGCAACAACTCTTCCCTATGTGCAAGCACTCTTCCCTCATGTGCAACAACTCTTCCCTATGTGCAACCACTCTTCCCTCATGTGCAAGACATGTTTCGAAAGATCTTTCTCATGTGCAAGCACTCTTCCCTCATGTGCAATCACTCTTCCCTCATGTGCGATACTCTTCCCCTATGTGCGAGAACTCTTCCCTCATGTGCGAGAACTCTTCCCTCATGTGCGATACTCTTCCCTCATGTGCAAGACATGTTTCGAAAGATCTCCCTCATGTGCGATAACTCCTCCCTCATGTGCGAGAACTCTTCCCCTATGTGCGAGCACTCTTCCCTCATGTGCGAGAACTCTTCCTTCATGTGCGAGCACTCTTTCCTCATGTGCAATAACTCATCCCTATGTTGCACATAGGGGAAGAGTTCTTGAACATAGTGCAAGAGCTTCCCCACAAGGTTTAGTGGCACTATTTTCTAATTTACTTACCCACAAGATCTGTTGAAGAAATTGACTTTCCTAAGAATGTTTTCGCAAGTAAGGAGTAAGTGGTGCACATAGGAGAAAAATGTTTGTAGACCATACGTAATATACAAAACAAGTACAAGTGTACTAAAGTTGTATATACATAATTGAGTTTCATTTACATTGGAACAAAAGATGATGACAAACTACAATAAGAACAAAATAAATACAAGGTGGACTACTTTCTCCTTGTTTTCGCAGGTTTCCAACCTTCAATGCCACGCATGACTATGTCTCGATATTTATTCTTCTCATGAGCTACTAACCACCAGACGATATCAACCCGCTTTTGATCCATGTCTTCCTGCACAAACACGTTCGTAGTCAAATAAACTGTAATTGTAATAAGTAATATACCAATTTACTCACGTTAGGCATAGTGAAACCATTCCACTCGGGCTTTCTAATATTTTCCCAGCTTTGCAACCAAGAGATCACATATATTCCACAGTCCCATCTACACAAAAATGAAATAACAAAACATCAAAATGTCATCCATTCATGCATACATTAACAAAACATCATGTCCAATAACTCACCCATTGTTCTGCTGTTGAACAAGACCAAATCTAAACTCAATGTAGGGGTTGTATCCATATATGTCACGATTAAGGTGTGCAAGTAATTCACCAAAATATTTACTCTGTCAAAATGAAAAGTTCAATAACCATAGCTTATGGTTCACATGTAAATAATTTGAAGTTTAAAAGGATGAGGGTTTGCATACCACTTTATGTCCTACGTCCCTCTTTGCATTAAGAGCAGTCTGCCCACTTGGAGTGTTGAAGTCGGGCAGCAAAGAGTCAAGTAAGTACACCGTGAGCTCTTTCTTCACAAATACATAACAAAACCAGTGATGATCACGAACCACAGGCGCGAACACAAAATCACACTCTGATAAATTGTATCCTAATTTGTTAGGGTCAATGAATCTTGTGTGATTGTCAACCTTCCACTTGTCTATATCTCCCAACATGCGATCCTTATGCAATGTAAATGACAATCGGACGAGTTAGTAATATTACACATAACTGAACAAAACACGATTACGATCTTTATGCAATGTAAATGACAATCAAATGAATTAGGTTAGACTCACCATAAAAAGAGGCTGGAAGATATGACGTGTAACGCGTCCTTCATCACTATATTTTTGTTCATCGACCAAAAGATGTGAAATGAGTGTTACAACCTGCAATGTTAGTTGATTAGCACTCTCATGTGGAGTGTAAGTTATTATAACGTAAAACTTAAGTAGAATGCTCAACTTACACATTCGCTTATCCATCCCCTACGGCTGAAGCAACTCAGTTCGGTCTTCTTCAGAAAGAATTCACGAATTTCTACATATAACTCTTGCCCAACTATCGGGTTAGTCCTACGTGTGCAGTACTCATACAACCGCTCCTTTGCATTAGGTCTCCCTGTCTTCCCTATTTCTGGGAGGAATGGTGAATGTATTGCAGGTCTTATTATCCTCTGAGACCTTCTCAAAGGCACCATATCATCATCACAGTCAATATTCGTAACTTCCTCCTGATGATTATAGGGAATAACCTGAAGTGGCACAAATGACGATGAATGTGATTCCTGATTATCATAATTGATGTCATCTTCACCTTTCCCTTTATCATGCGTTTTTTCTCTTTCATGGTCATCAACATGAACTTTAACATCACTCACACTTGCATTTTCGGCATTACCCTTCCTTTTAGCACTTTTGTTGTTTGTGCCCTTAGGAATAGATTCAACTTGGACTTGAGTTTCACTTTTTTCGTCATCCACAACAATATTAACCTTGACCTCACCATCATTGCCAATTTTTTGCTCCATTGCAGCTTCCATCTTTAACAACTCAGTTGCAACACTTTCAGCGACCTTTCCCATAATCCGACAATACATCTGTCTAGTTCTCTACATGAATCACAAATAATGCTCAGTCAGTGTCAAAGTGTGTACAATAAAACCAAAACAAATGCAACCACAGTAAGAAATTTATAGCTTACCAATTCTTTGAATATCGTGACTTCAGGAAGCTTAAGTGTGCAATCAGTGTCACATGTTGTTTCGTCATCCTCACGCTTTGATTTGCATCCAAAGTTATCTGGGATCGAAGGCCCACATGAAAATAGAATCCCCTTATCACTCTCACACTCCAGCTTCACTGCTTCTTTTATCCTTGCATCATTCCAATAATGTAAAGCACATTCAGCCGAGGGGACCTCTTGACCATCCAAGGGAAACGTTTGGAGAAACATGATCTGCAACCAAAGTACTCAGTTTAGAACCATAGATTATATATTCAATTTTCAAAACAGAGAATCTTGATACGTTACATTACTTACCATGACGAAATAAATGCAACCCCCGATACACTTGCTTGTCACTCCTTCTTTTAACACATTCTTATAATCTGTGACCTCCTTCATCACCTCATTGATCACAAACTTACACCAATTAAAACCACCTAAACTAGTGTTCTCACAACATATAATTTTCAGTAATCGGTGGCTAACACCTCCATTTTTTGAAGGACATAACAATGTCCCTAAGGTGTATAGAACGAGCAATGGCTCAAACAACTCTTCTTCTTCCCTTGAAACTATCATCCCCTTGATGTCTGAGAACCTTTTATTTGCAAGCTTTTCCTTCAACTTTTTAAATTGCTCACAATTTGCATCATGTTCCTCTTTGATCTCACTCCCTTTATTAGGCAAACCCATTAAATCTTTTACATCCTGTTCAACAATTTCCCTCCTAAAGTTTCTTACACATATTGAACAACTTGTAGGGTCAATCGCTTTAACCAATTCCCCACAGAGTGCATGAGGTATCTTCGTACAAGTTACTTCTAATATTTTATGAAACCCAATTTTTTTAGCCTTCGCCGTCAACATTGCATCATTTCTCACAAATTGTGCAAATTCCACAAATTGTTTTAGTGAGGATCGTGTCTGCACCTCCCCTTCTTTGATTGAAGATGGACATCCTATACGATCTCTACCCTCCTTAGCCCTTTCGGAATACTTACTTTTTTCTTCCTTTGACAATTTTTTCCATGCCTCCCTCACTTCTTGATCTGCGTCTTGTATTGTCTTGTGTTTCCCTTTCCTTGTTTTATCAGACCAGTATTCACGCTTGAACAATTGTGCTCCATTCAACCTTGCCTTCCCACCTTTTACTCCTTTCTTTCCTTTCCGTCCTGTTCTTTTCACCATGATGTCTTACAAACTGTTTCACTCTCTCAATATAGTCTATATAAATGATATCACTGCACATGTTTATAAACATTCAGAACAATGTACGATAAGGATAGTAATAGTATGAAGGAACAGAAGGAGCAGCAAAATGAAGAGAAGGACAAGAGAAAATCAGAAAATCATAAAAAAATAAGGCAGAAACAACAAAAAGACTCTATCCTATAGTGTAGAGAAGGACAATCCTTTCACTAGCTAGAATTAGTGTATCCTATAAAGGAAATGGAATGGAATTGATGCATTTCCCATTTCCTTTCTACAAAACACTTTTCCTCTGTAAAACTTTGCCACGTAATTAACTGTGACTAACTACTGCATGTTCATTGTGACCCCAACAAAGAATCATTAGTAGAAGCAAGTCACTAGAGAATGACTATTCTTTTCCTGTTAATATTTTTTGGCAGGAAATGGCCTTATATACATGTATAGGAGAATGGATCTGTTTTTGAAACGATAAACTAGTGGGCAAACTGAGTCAATAATTAACCAAAAGAACAAAGGAAAAGCGAAGTTAGAAGCAAACAATACCTCCACACGATCCCATCCTCCTTTTCTGAACCCTGTTTTGAGGTTTGTAACTAGCACAGACCCTACAGTTGCTGCATGCTTTCCAGAATAATCTGAAGACTTGTGCAGAACCATAAAAAATATAGATCCATGAGAAGTGATTAGAAGTCCAAATAACCACAGGAGGACATGATTGAGAAAAAGGGGGTTGGAAGGGACAGTGGTTTTTTCTCCTTCCTAATAAATGAAGTGAAGATAACACTGCACAGACCTTTCAAGAATTTTCGAGCTTCTTCTTTGTTAGATGGCTTTTCCCTTATCATGCCTTCGTGGACAACCACCTCCAAATCATTTAACAACAAATGTTAGGCACATGCAAGTTTTGCTCAAACAAAGAAAAGAAAGTTGCAATTCTTATGTTGAAGGAGGTTGTCACCAGTTGGCCTTTTATTAATGAGGATACAGAGCATAGAAGTGCAAGTTTGGGCACTTGAAAATGGAGGTTATTTAGGACTGCAGCCAAGAGACCAGGATATACAAATTAATTGAACAGTCTAACTATTTTTGGGCTGTTAATAACCTTAGTATTTTATGATACGTCAAACTGGCTAAAGGCTTCTTTTGCCACTGTGACACAATGACAAAGCTGATGGCATTTTATGATAGCATTATTGCAATACTGCCTTTGGGAGATCGAATTCCTAAGGACATGATAATTTATGCACATGGATAAGCAGATGTACAAGGATGATCCAGAAAAAAAGAGTTAATTAGAAGATATGGTGTGTACTTGATCAGAAGTAATTAATAATGTTGGCTCAGCATCCTTTATGAGGTCATCAACGGGAAGCCTCTTTAAAATATCTTCTGCCTAAGTAAAAATTAGGATCAGCTTCAGCTAAAGTAAGTACCTGAGGATTAGCTTCAGGACAACAGGCTAAGAATAGCATTTTGCAAGATGTAAATTATCATACAAAATCGGCAGATAAGAGCAAAAGCAGAGAAAAATCAGAAGCAAACCCATGCCAGCACTGAAACAGGATATAAAAATGCGACTGACCATAGAGTACAGAATCAGAACCAAGAGAGTATGAATAAACATTGCATAATCTTCCATTTGCATTCCATTCTCAGGGAAGTACCAAGTGTCAGTGCAACTCTGAATTTTAGGTGATATTTGTCTCATTCCCATTAAGCTTCTGACAAGAATGACTCCATTAGACCCAGAATATCACAATCCTTTCACTAGCTAGAATTAGTGTATCCTATAAAGGAAATGGAATGGAATTGATGCATTTCCCATTTCCTTTCTACAAAACACTTTTCCTCTGTAAAACTTTGCATTAGTCTACTGGCTTTAAAAGAGAATTAGACTACATTTGTAGCTTTCTTTATTGCTATTCAGCAATAAAAAATAGACAGATGCGCAGAATCATTGGCATAAAAAATCAGATAACTAACAGCTTCCACTTTATGAACAAGACAAAGATAATTACTAAGAATCTCCATTTTACACAATACAACCAACAGCATAAAACAAAACGAAATTTGTCAATAGTAATCAGAGTCAGCAGATAACATGAGCTCGGTAAACACAAAATGAATGTAGTCCGAAATTAGGTACTACATATAAGCATTAAGCACACTAAATTCCGATTAGTTCAACTGGAACCGCAAACGAAAGACATTATTATGATAAACAGAAACAACCTCTTGATATAAAAGAACAAACGGGATTAATGGTGATGATAAAATGAAGAAAGTGAAAAACAGAACCATAAACCTCGGATCTTGGGTGTTCTTCAGAGCGCTACTACTTGGAGACGCCGCTGCCGCCGCCGCTGCCGTGCCCAACAACTCTCGACACCGCAAAAGCAACACACCGCCGCAAGAATGCAACAACCCTAAGACCTCGCCTCGCCGCCACAGCAGAAACCAATCTTGCACCGCCGCCTCCAATACGCACACTCCGCCACCCCACACTCTCGTCCGATTTTCTCCACCGAGTTCTCCCTTCCCTCTTCAACTTCGCGCGCCTTCAACCAAATCAAAAACATTCGCTCGTTGTGTTTCGCCCGACATCACTGCTTCTATTCCTTTTTCTTTTATTTCCCTCTCTTTTCTCATTAAGGGCATTGAGGTCTTTTCCTGCTGCGAAATTAATGACAGATTAGGTTAGGTCCCATTTAGCAAATATTAAGCTAATGAGGTCTTTTATAACAATTTTCCCTAATTAATTTGGCCTTTAAAATTAGAGATTTTTTCTATATTTATCCTTATTTTTGTATAATGTTTCAATTAAAAAAATATTATCAATTACACTTAAATGGTCAAAAAATGCCAGGTATTTTTTTTTTTTTATTAAAGGGGTAAGTACAATCAATCTAAAATTATGATGACCTTCCCACTTAAAGGTGAGATATGATACTATTAGATTATAAAGTCATTGGCATACTTAGTACTACCTTCGGTCCTGAATATAGGACATAGTTTGTAGTGCAAATTACACTACAAACTATGTCCTCGGAAGGAGTACTTTTTAACTTTTTAACATTATGCTTAAAAGGCTATGGTTATTTTCCATGAAGTTGTTAATATTTATGAAAATAGTTGGTGATAATTCAGGTATTGTTATTTTATATAAAGTTGTTAAGCCTATTTGTTGGATTCAATAACTCACTACACATCTTGGTTAACTTGTTACGATTGTAAAATTATTTGTGAGAATAGTGAATAATAGCTTATACGGTATAATTGTTGTTGAATTGTAGTTAATTGCTATTTTGTTGAATTGTTGCAGTAAAAAGGTTGAGGGGCGATATGATAAATTAACCACACTCTGCAATCTCAAATTGGTTGCACAACATTTGTGTACCACTATTTAACTTCTTCCCCGTTAGTGGATTTTTTGTTTTTACAAAATTGCAGAAAAGACCCCTTATAAAAATTTCACTAATAAAAAGAACCTGATAAATTTTTATATACCCAAAGTAGTGGTAGTCGAAAAATTTTGTAGAGACAAAGTAATAGTACTCTGATTTACATATGTTTAAATAGCAAAATTTTTATATTTATATACATTTTTATGGCACAAAAAATTTTATGTGAGTTAAATCCTAGGGTTCATAAGGTTAGGGAATACCTTCAAATTCAAAGAACACTTACAAATAGAGCCATCAAGAAGAGCTGAGCCCGTCAAGTCAATCCTTTTAAGCCCTCTTAAATCAAAAGGCGAGCTTACATTTTATTGGGTGTAAAGGGAAATCGGATTTAAAAGAGTCGGCCTTTTAGAATTAAGGGCCAGCCCATTTAAGCTCAAACAACACAAGAGACATATAGGCCAAAAAGAAAAGAAAAAGAAAATTCGAGGTCTCTAAGAGGTGGATATTATAAATTTATAATAAAGAACATAATCATATATATATATATCAACCATATGCGCTCAATGCTGCGAGGCACAAAAAAATGTTTTTTTTAAGCACTTTTCCTCAAATTGAGATAAAACTCTTCTTATATAGTTACCTCAAACACATTAAAATCACTCCTAAAATGCTAAAACAAACAAACAATGTCTATGGACAGACCTACATAACCCCAATTTCAGCCAGCAGGAGCTTTTTTGCTGGGGAAGAGGTTTCTTTTTTTAAAAAAAAAATTAGTTGAGAAATGGCAAAAGGTGGGATCGAACCCATCCCACCCCTTTAACAAAGGAGCATAGTGGCCTAATGGCCACCCACCAAAGCTCCTTTAATATATATATATGCATTATTAAATATGTATAATATAATTAAAGGCATAGTAGTTTTGACAAATTCAGTAATGGAAATAACAAAATTCGTAATGGTATTGACAAAACCGTTTGCGAATTACTAAACTTGTCAATTTCATTACTGAATTTGTTAAAATCTTTTTATTTATATTATAAATACCATTAGGAATATTGTTATTTCCATTACTGAATTTGTCAAAGCTACTACGCTTTTAATTATATTATACATATTTAATAATGCATATAAATATATCAAAGTAGCTTTGGTGGCCCAATGGCTACCATGCTCCTTTGCTAAAGGGGTGGGATGGATTCAATGCCACCCCTTATCATTTCTCAACTAATTTTTTTCAAAAAAACAAAACCCCTTCCCCACCAAAAAAGCTCCTGCCGGCCAGAGCTCCTGCTCCCACTGGCAGATGCTCAGGCCGTAGGGAGTCTTGGCCGGCCGGCCACCAGAGCGGCGGCGGCGGCCAGCGGTGGTGCTCTGGCAGGGGCACTACTATTATTTTTTTAAAAAAAGTTTGAGGGGTAAAATAGTAAATATGTCAAAACTTGAAAAACCTAATTTATTACTTGGTACCTTTAAGTCTTTTTAAAGTATTAATAGACTTTTTAGGGTTTTGTAATTTTAAATGGTATTTAATTATCATTTTTTCTATTTTTATCAACCATGTAGTGAAAATTATGTGAAAAAAAGTAACACAAATAAAATAAATTTTTCAGCACCCATTGTTTCGTTACTTAGAGTGACTAGGGCATCCCCTAGTGTGGACTCATAAATTCACACATAATACTTTGGGTGTTTGTAGAAGTCTACATACAATCAAATCTAGAATTCTCCCACATAATTCAATTTAGTCAGCAACTTACGTTAGGAAATTATGGGTGCTCAAAAATTTATCTTATTTATGCTAATTGTATCATATAATTTTATATCAAATGTTAACACCCGTTTCCATTTCGATAATCGAAGAGTAATAATAAACACGGAATTCCATGGACATACAGAAAAGTACAATTATAGTGATAACAGTATTTGTTTACAATCTTAATTTGTTCGTCGACAAAATATAGAATATAGCGGAAATTTCAATAATTACAGGATTCCCCAAAATATCTTAAGCATAGACTAATTATAACCACAGTCTCTAACCCTGCCTCGAGGCACGTGCCAATCACTTTTCGGCATATATACCTTTACCTTTCGTCCCACTGGCACCTGCTGATATGTTTGTTTTAAAAAAAAGGGTGAGATTCCGAAGAATCCCAGTAGAGACATACGATCGACATATAAAATGTGAAAATTAAATATGCAACGCATCATATTAGGCAAAAATGAAAGTTCAATTCGATTCATATATAATTACCTCAGCCAAGTCACCGACTACGGCTAGGATTTTCGATATACCTTGGTTGGCCACCAAACCACAGCTAGGATTTTCCGATATACCTTTGTTGGGTACCGAACCACAACTAGGTACTATGCCTCTAGCACACAATCATATCACGAAATACAGTAACACATACATACAATTATTCACATAGTGTATGAAGGATGGTAGTCCCTACGTCAAAGTCTTATCAATCCCTTTTTAATGTGCCTCGTAAAACGTGTCGTGTCTGGCTTCCAACTTAATCCTAAAATATTAAATGTACAAGAAATAGTTCATAACCTATCCAAGTATCATTTTAGACTCTTCTATAGCGTTTCTTGTGGTTATATTAGTCTATGGTAAAATTTTACCAAAATGTCTCCGAGACCCCGACCCGGCACAACCATACCTGGCCCGATGGCACGTTTTTTCAAAATTTTGACTAGGGTTATCCTGACATATTTTCTCCCAAGGAATCCATTTCCGGGCTTGAAATCACCAAATTCAATGTCAAATTACAAAAATACCCTTGACAACTCCGATTTAGGGTTTTATGGGCGTTTTCGTAATTATGCCTTTTCAGCCTTTTCCGAAAAAGTGACCAACTGTAACCCCATCTATGTTTACCTCCTGAATCCAATGGAACCATATATTTTATGAAAATCCAACTCCTTCTCCCAGATCTAGTCCTAGCCAAAACATGGTCAAGAAAAAGGGAAAATTGGACTTTTGTGTTTTAGCTTCCAAAGCTTGTACATTTTCACTTCTAATCTTTTATTAACTCATTTAAACACATTTTAATCATGGTTTAAAGAAATTTGGGCAGCATAACCCCTTAGGATTAGTAGTTTCCAAATTTACAAACTTGACAAAAATCACCAAAACCAACAACAACCATCAACAACAACTTTATACTTGTATAAATCTAAGGTTTGTAAGGTTACCTCTTGATATCTTAAATCTTCTCTCTCTAGGCGTCTCCTCTCTCTCTCTCCTTGAGCTCAAAATGTGTCTTCAAAATCATGGATTTCATGAAAAAGAAAGGTTTAGGGAAGGTTTCTCATGAAAAACTACAAGAAAATGCTTAAGAAATAATGTCTTACTTTAGTTTTCTATTCTTCCTTCTCTCTAGCACCCAATGTCTTCAAGCCCTCCTCACTCTTCTTTCTCTAGCTTTGAACAAAAATATGAAGGGAAGAGGACGGAAAGAGTGCTTCATAAAATATTTTTCTTCACCCTACATCATTTGATTTCATCAATGCATATGATGGTGATGCTTGTCACAACCCATACCTCCTTCATATTTATGTTATAATTGCTCCATTTGGCTTCCATTAGCATTGAACTAGTTTTCTTCTTCCTTTGGTTGGCTAAAAATCATCCCCCTTTATGTCTACCCTAACCAAATTGGTTTCTTCCAACTAATCCAACCTTACACTCAAGCTAATCGAATCTTACACTCAAGTAGTGTACCCTTACCATCATTAATCGTGATCATTATGTCCATGCAGCATTGTTTTAATGCAATTAGACATGAGCTCATCTTCATAAATCATAATCTAATCTCCTCTCCATATGATAATGACACTTGGCTCATTTAATCCCCTTAATCAATTTTTCCCTCTCATTTTTCCTTGCTAGGTGAAAATTTGGAAGAGAAGGGAAATAAAATTGCTTCATTATTTCCACAATTCAATTAAATGAATTATGCATAATTTCTTCTAATTTCCCAATTCTTGATTTATTCCAAATATACATTCTCCTTTATTTTCCTTAATTAATTAAAATTAACTTCAATTAAATGAGAATATAGTTAATCTTGGGCTAAATTGACAAAATTATAATTTTGTTATTACTTTTATAATCTAATTCCCTTTCTCATGAATATTTATTATTTTATTGAATTTTTTAAATAATTATAATATATTTGGTGCCGTTATTAGTTTAAACTTCATTTATTATCGCTCACAGTTTTTCGTGATGCTCCAAATGCCAATCATGCCATCATGGGGATCACTATTCAGATAGAATGGGTCAGGATAGGTGACCTTCAAGTAAACCAGAAAATAAATATCTCACAGATAACCCCATAGACCCTCCACTACCTAGTCTCGACCCACCTCCTCAAAGCCCTCATTTTTTCACAATATAATAATAAGTCAGAGTGATTTCGATAAGTTTATATATGTTAATTAAAATAGTTTTTATTAATAAATGTACGTGACTATATTGATAATTTATAGAGTGTTAATTGACAAGCTCATCTATATTAACTAAACAATTCTTATTGACAAGTGTGTATCATTATATTGACAAGTCATAGAGTGTTATTGACAACTCATCTTTGTTAACGAAAATAGCTCATATTGACAAGTATATATGACTATATTAACAATTCGTATAATGGTCATTGATAAGTCTATCTATATCAATAAGATAGCTATAGACTTTTTTTATAGAGGAATCTATAATTAGACTTTTTTGTTTTTTTTTATCTTTGGGACCTAAGTGAGATTTTCCCAATATTTGTGTTTCTGATGTGGATTTGGTTTTGCAAACAATTTATTTATAAGAAAAATAAATATATGAGTATACGAAGGACTATAAAAAAATAATAACATGATAATCATTTAATAATAACATGATAATCATAAGTAATACTAAATAATTTTTTTAAGAAAATAATATTTAATTATATAATAATTACCGAACATAGTATACCGGTGTTACACCTAATCTATTTGCAAATAACCAACTTTAGCATGATTTGGAGTTAAAAAAAAAAGTTATAGCTTTCCACAGGGAAAACCAATCCCTTTTTTTTTAAAGGAAAAAGATACTTAAATATCATTTAAACTTCAAAATCTTAAATTGGTTTTGTTGACAATAAGAGTAATGTAATTGATAAAAAGAGTATAATAATTGACAACTCAGGTTTTTAGGAAATCACTGATTTGAGATTTTGAAGTTCAAGTGGTATTTATTTATCTTTTTTCCTTCTTTTAATTGAAAATGATAAAAAAATCTTACTGGCTTGCCATGGGGAACTCTCTTTTTCAATCATCTCCAAATCTTCAATTTCTTTCTGTTGCAAGGAAGGCTTAACTTATTTGTCTGCACAAGGACAATAAAGTTGAAGATAACGCTCCTTCACAAAATTACAAATGATATTTCATGTTTCTATGTCAACTAAAAGAGAGAAAATATCACCCAGATAAAAAAAAAAAAAAAACTTTCATTTCTGGCAATAACACAACAAGAGTAGCATGAGAAATTACCTGCTGTGCTTCATTCTTCTCTACAGTAGGTACTGTCTTTCTTGTTTCTGTGTCAAGATTTTGTGATGTGTTCTTCTAAATAAGAAAAGGATAATTGGCTTTGTAATATCCCGAATTTCAGGATTGGAGACCAGTGAATAAGCCTGAAATAAGTAGACTGTCAAACCCCAGTTTAGCAGGAGCCCCAAATTTATTTCCTAACGTTTCTTATGTCTTTGGGGTATTAAAGAAAGTGAAATGGTGAATTTTGGAGAATGTGATTATGCTTCTATTGAAATTTCCTGCGATGTAGTGATATTGTCTTAGGATTTTAGATGATCAAATGATATCCAAAAATTATGAAATTTTACAGGGTAAAAGTAGATATCCAGGGCTTTAATTTGACAGGTATTATAAGCCATTTTGACTAGTGGATTGAGTGTTATGAATTTTTGAAGTTAGTCCAGAAAATCTGGAAAGTCTCTAGAGCAACGGTCAAAGAAATGAAATATATGAATGATATGTTTCCAACTAGCTAAAGTCTATATTTTTTCTTGAAACTAGACTCAATAAGGGTTCCGTATTAGAATCACTCCAAAACAATGTCTAAAAATTTAGTTATGATTTTTTAAATTTAGGGTAGAAAATCTACCGGAATTGGTATTATTCCGAAAATTGAAAATAAAATGTGTTCGCAATTGTATAAATTGTGGAATTAAAGATGCCAAGTGTTATTATCATATGAAGAGGGGGGTAGGTTATGATTTATGAAGATGTGCACATGTCCAATTGTATTAAAATAATGCTACATGAACATAGCAATTATGATTGATGATGGTAAGGATTTATCTTGAGTGCAAGGGTGGAATTTGTTTGAGTGTAAGGTTGGACTAACTTGAGTGTATGGTTGAGTGCATAGTGTTTTAGTTGGAAGAAAACTCATTTGATTAGAAGAGTAAGAGGGGGTGGTTCTTTATGCTAACTAGAAGAGGAAGAAGTTAGTTCAAATTCAACTAGAAGCCTAATGACATAGTTAGAAGAAGATGAGACTACTTGCCGTGTGTCAACACAAGAAAACATCTTAAAAATCAAGGGATGAGAGCAATTGGAGATATCTTAGGAAACACATTTTCCCTTTCTCTTCCCTTCACATTTTCGTCCTAAGCTAAAGAAAGAAGAGTGAGAGAGAGCTTGAAGAGCTCTTGAGTTCTAGAAAGAAGAAGAAGAAGATAAAGGTAAGAAATCGATTCCTTAAGTATTCCTCTTGTGATTTTACTTAGAAACCTTTTCTAAACCTTTCTTCTTCATGAAATCTATAATTTTGAAGACACATTTTGAGCTCAAGGAGAGAGAGAGGAGACACCTAGAGAGAGGGGATTCAAGATCTCAAGAGATAACCTCACAAACCTTAGATATATTCTAGCATGGTGTTGTTGTTGAGGTTTGTGGTTGGTTTTGGTGATTTTTGTCAAGTTTGTAAATTTGGAAAGTCCTAATCCTAAGGAGTTATGCTGCCCAAATTTCTTTGATTCATGGTTTGAATGTGTTTAAATAACTTAATAAGGGATTAGAAGTGGAAAAGTATAAGCTTTGGAAGCTAAAACACAAAAGAACAATTTTACCATTTTCTTGACCAATGTTTTGACCAAGACTAGATATGGGGGAAGGAGCTGGATTTTTATGAAATAGATGGTTCCATTGGATTCATTAGGCAAAAATAGGTGGGATTATAATTGGTCACTGTTTCGAAAAAGGTTGGAAAAGCGTAATTACGAAAACGCCCCTAAAACCCTAAATCGGAGCTGTCAAGGTTATTTTCATAATTTGACCCTGAAATTGGTAATTTTGAGCTAGAAAATGGATTTTTTGGGCGAAAATACGTTAGAATAGCCCTAGTCAATGTTTCAGGAAAAGTATGGTCAAACCGGGTATGGCAGGGCCAGATCGAGTTCCTGGGAGCATTTTGGTCATTTTTCAATATAGACTCATATAACTTCCAGAAACACTATGGAAGTGTCTAAACTGTACATTTGACATTTTAGGATCGAGTAGAGAGTCCGAGGGATTGGCACACAAATCGAGACACATTATTCAAGGATCAAGGAAGGGCGATTAAAGTAAGGAACTTACCTCTCCTGCATATATTTGATATTTGTGCTAGTGTATTGATGCATGTTATTACTTTGCTTGATTATGTGAAACATATGTTGTTTGAAACATTGAGCACGCAGATATGTCATTGTGTAAACATGAGTTATAAAATGCAAGCATGTCATGCATTAAGCACTTATCTTACATGCATATTAGTATTGTTTTCCTACTGAGATTTTCTCGGATCTCACCCTCATTTACCAACAATTCAGACAGGTGAAGACAAAAGCTATGCTAAGAGCAGTGAAGAGAACCGTAAGAGGGGAATGCCGTGGCGGAACAAAAACTGGAAGATGTCTCCGTTTTTCCTGGAACGGGTTTAGACACCCACGTAGCACTGAGAGGCTATATTAATTGTAATTATCAAGTACGAACCCCTATGGGGAATTTTTGTAATCATGCACATAATATCAATATATTTATGTTATTCCTGTGTTGCTCGCCGAACTGCGTATCGTTTTCTGCAAATACTCTGAAATAGGTGAAAATAAGATAAGGGTGTGACAAACTTAATCCTTAAGTAATCAAGATAAGATGAAACTAAATAATTAGGCAATTTAATGAAAGGAATAGTGAGCATTTATAGACTAAAACAAGTAGGCATCCCCTTTTTTAGCCATTTTAACCCATCTTTGTGAATTTACAATTAAACTTTCGACATTTAACACAGAACACCATAAAAACAAGAAAAACTTTAGAAAAGGTATTTAAGTAAAGTATCTTTGAAATCTCGATATTTAGTGCTTAAATGGTAATTCAAAATGTTTGGTCCTTCC
Source organism: Inga leiocalycina (assembly GCA_963242795.1). Taxonomy (NCBI): domain Eukaryota; kingdom Viridiplantae; phylum Streptophyta; class Magnoliopsida; order Fabales; family Fabaceae; genus Inga; species Inga leiocalycina. Next base: position 22,929,894 of record OY725323.1, read on the forward strand.
AAGACCTTAGTTTGTTCCTTTGCTTCAAAGTGTCCTTACTCATTCCCTATATTGTATGCACGCATGTATATATGTAGCTTTTTGGCAAAAGACAGAACAGAAAATTTACCATTGGAGAAGCTTCAGAAAAACATACTCAAAGAGGTATATCAATGAGAGCCTGAGAGGAGTATCCAATAAGAGATCAAATTCCGAGTGTCTGAATTGTTATGATTTTCAATTGCCTGGACGGAAACACGTCTTCAACCACGTTACACCAGCATCACAAACAACAAAAACAGCATAGCTCTCAGTGAAATAATGCTTTGAAGGAAAAATCTTCGGTGCATTTTTCGGCATACGTTATTGGATTGTTACGTATAATTATGACAAATGCAAGAACTTCTTCAGAAGTCAATAATTGATACTGCATTCTAAAACATGTCCATATGTTACAATTTTTAGCAGAGAGAACTTGGATCATAAACACATTAAGTACTCTAAAGATTTTCAAGTAGACTGAATTTAAAGAAAAGGATAGAAAAGTACACATAATTATGTCAGAACAGATTTACACCCAAACGCATAAGCGAGACGGAGGGAGAAACTTACAGAGGATAACACAGAGCAAGAACAGGCCTATATACACAAACAACACTGAGTCAGTAATCCAAAAAGTAAGAGGAAACAAAGCTGGTAAGATAGATCCATTTTAACCCTCCTAATATATGCATGAATGTCTTTTAAAAGTGCAAACCAATGAAACAAAATCATTTATTCAAAACTAGTTTTTCAAAACTAATTTTTCAGTCCATATAATAAATCACCTCTAACTACCTTTACCAGAACTAATGAGAAGTGGTTGACTTATTAACTTGATCTGAAAATGAAACATTTTGTCAATTTTACCTATATTTAAGAACATAGATAAACATTACATTAAACTTTTAGTCTTCTTTTGTAATAGGGGCAATATTTAGAACAAGTTCATCAATGACCCACAAAGTAACCTATATTGTGGACTAAGAATATCTTCTAAAATGTGCCCTATATAGAGCTCAAAAAATAAGATATATTTTTCATACATTATGAACAGCATGACTCATTAGGATTTTTATATTATCTATAGATTTCATTATTGTACAAAAAAAAACAAAAGTATCATAATTTGTCTGGCTATAACTATCAGTTTTAGTCTCCCCACAGTTTAATACTCAAGTTAAAAACTAAACAACATTAGCGACGTGCATGCCAAAATGAAAAAGGAATTGAAAATGAGAGGCATGTCTTTAAAAGGTACTGATTAAAATAATAACATAATCCTATAATATGTACCTTTTTTTTTCAAGCCATTGAGTAATATGCACCATATACTTTCAATCTTGTACAGTCTATGGACTGACCTATATAACATCAGTTGGATAATGACTGTTTGTGATCTTCTGTTCAAACGTATTTGAAGTAGTATTTGATTATCTACTCTTGTCCAAGGCTGTATTAGCCCGCAATGTTGAAAACTTGGCATTGAGGAGAAGATTAGTGAAAATGATCGATCTAATAAAATAGGAAGTATACACATTTAATTTAGGGTTAAGGTGCAAAAAAAGTTACAAAGTATTTTGCAAGGTGTTACTAACATCCTAAACTTTAGTATGGTGCAATTTTGCTCACTGGCTCTAAAAAACAGCCCAAAAATCTCTAATCCATAAGGGAGCTCAAATGTTCATTAAGTAAGGGATGTGTGCCCCATGTAAATGGGTCAGAAGCAAAAATACCTATAAAGTATTAAGCTATTGTTACTGGCAAAAAAATAATAATAATAAAATTAAGCTATTGTGCAATTTTACCCATCAACCTCTTAAAAAAGGCGCAAATTTTCCCAATATATGACAAATGCACATGTTGGCAAGTATTGACCATGAATGTCAAAAATATTGAAATTTTATTCGACCATGTGAAAATACATGTGTTCAAATTGGTCCAACAACAACAATATAGTCTTATCTCATTAGGTCGGGTAAGCTATATGGATTTAACGACACCATTAAACTCAATCAAAAACCAAATCTCGGAATAAATTGTTGACTCAAAGATCTAATACTGTAACTTCATGAAAGTTTTCTTTAATCTTTGTTGATCCATATTTATAAAGATTCGACAAAGTTTTACGTTGCCTGTCGAGGACCTAGCAATCTAACACAATCCTCCTCCTTTATCCGGGCTTGGGACCGGCTATAATATATAGGCAGAGTTAAAAAAATAGAAAATAACAAAATAGGTTTTAAATCACAGCGTATTTAAAAAAAGTTTTCAAATCAATTTTTAAATAATAAGATGGCAGGTTTTAAAATTACAAGTTTTTTTCTTTGAGTTGGTATTAATAGTTTTAGAACCAACCAAATCAAATTTCAAAAATAAAGTAATAAGAATCAAATTTAAAACAATTAGACAAGGGATATAAAAATTTCAGCTTTATGAACGAGAAATAACAAGAAAAATAAACATAAAAATAACAAAATAAGTCTTTAATCACAGCGCATAAAAAAGTGTTTTCAAATCAATATTTAAATAATAAGATGATAGGTTTTAAAGTTACAGGTTTTTTTCCTTTGATTTGGTAAAATTACTGCTCTTAGAACCCCAAATCAAATTGCAAAAATAAACTAAGAACAAGAATTAAATGTAGAACAATTAGAAAAGGGATATAAAAATTTCAGCTTTATGAATAAGAAATAACAAGAAAAACAAAATGAAAAATAACTAAATAATTTTTAAACCACAGGGTATCAAAAAAATGTTTTCAAATTAATTTTTAAATAATAAGACGATAGCTTTTAAAATTACAAGTTTTTTTTAATTCGGTAGAATTACTGGTTTTAGAACTAACCAAATCAAATTTCAAAAATAAAATTAGAACAAAGAATCAAACGTGTAAAACAATTAGATAGGGAATATAAACATTTCAGCATTATGAACGCAAAATAACAACAAAAACAAAATGAATAAGTTTTAAATCACAGAATATCAAAAAAATGTTTTCAAATCATTTTTTAAATGATAAGATAATAGGTTTTAAAGTTGGAAAAATCCTATATAAAGATGGTTGAATTACCCAAATTCTAATTTGGGTTACTAAACTTAACATATTATTAATTAGATTATGTGACATAGTTAGGGATTTAGAAATTAGGCTAAATTACCTCTATATCCCTTAGTTATTTAAAAAAAAAAGTAAAATTGGAGACTGAACTATATTGTTTACATGCTACGTAAGAACTCTAACTGCAGAAAATTCATTAGAGGCCTCAACATGGTCAAAAAATCGACAAAGAATGATACAGTAAGTTGGTTCTAATGTTAAATCTTCATTCCTTAATCCCTTTTAGTTAATATATATACTTAGATGGATTTGTTTTCTTATATATGAGTTAGTCGGTCCTTTGTAATATCAAACGTCAACGCAGGTTTTTTTTTTTAAATTTCCCTTTGCCTAGTATTTTCTGAAATATGAGAATAATAGTGAAGCATGACATGTTACTCCTCATACCTCTGTCATTTCTTATGTAAATTCAAGATTCATGATGTGCAAGCGGGTTTTGGGAAAAATTGCTTACAAGCGTTGAATGATGTTTTGATTCATTTATCTCCGTTGACCTCCACAGCATATTCTTATCAATGAATGGTTTCTAATATCACTGTTTTGTTCGGACTTAAAGTTGAAAATGGCAATTTAAAGTCGTTTTTGGTTTTTTTCTAAGAAAATTGCATTTTATCTTTGGGACTTTTTCAAAATTAAAAACCTTCAATTTATTCCTTGGATTTGATTTCTCTTCCCAACGCTGTGAAGATCGCCATCGAACTCACCAAAAAGAAAAGGGACTTGTTATTGCTTATTTGATTTTGGGAATTTTTCTACTGCAAAACATTGCCTACATGCTATTTGCCCCGTTGGTCTGATTCTTCTGCCATAAAGATCACTGAAAATGGAGGATGTTCCTTTCCTCTTTTCTTTGGACCATGGGTTAGGGGTATTATTGGAAAATAACCAGCATTTAAATATCTTCAATTGGGTCATTGACCCCATTTAAGATTTGTTGATTTTACCAACCTTATATAGGATTTTCCTATTTCAATCGTCTTTATATAAGATTTTCCCTTTAAAGTTACAGTTTTTTTTATTTGGTAGAATTATTGATTTTAGAACAACCAAATCAAATTTTAAAAACACAAAAAAGACAAGAATCAAATGTAAAACAATTAGACAAGGAATATAAAAATTTCAGCTTTATGAACCAGATAAAACAAGAAAAGAAAAAATAAAAATAACTAAATAAATTTTAAATCACAGCATATCAAAAAAATGTTTTCAAATCAATTTTAAATAATAGGATTATATATTTTAATTTTTTTTAATTTGGTAGAATTATTGGTTTTAGAATCAACCAAATCAAATTTCAAAATAAAATAAGAACAAGATTTAAATGTAAAACAATTATACAAGGATATGAAAATTTCAGCTATTTGAACAAGAAATAACAAGAAAAAAAATGAAAAATAAATAAATGAGTTTTAAACCACAACGTATAAAAAATGTTCTCAAATTAACTTTTAAATAATAAGATGGTGGGTTTTAAAGCTACATTTTTTTTTTTGATTGGGTAGAATTATTGGTTTTAGAACCAATCAAATCAAATTTTAAAAATAAAATAAGAACAAGAATTAAATGTAAAACAATTAGACAAGGGACAGAAAAATTTCAGTGGGTGAATGAGAAAAAACAAGAAAAATAAAATGAAAAATAACTAAACAAAATTTAAATAACTACGTATTAAAAAAAAGTTTCCAAATCAATTTTATAAATAATAAGATGATAGGTTTTAAAATTAAATGGTTTTTTTATTTGGTAGAATTACTAGTTTTATAATCAACTAAATCAAATTTCAAAAACAAAATCTGAACAAGAATCAAATTTAAAACAATTAGACAAGAGATATAAAAATTTCAACCTTATGAACAAGAGATAACAAAAGAACCACAATGAAAAATAACTAAATAAGTTTTAAGTTTTAAATCTCAGCGTATCAAAAAAACACTTTCAAATCAGTTTTAAAATAATAAGATGACAGGTTTTAAAGTTACAGGGGCTTTTTTTTATTTGGTAAAATTATTGGTTTTAGAACCAACCAAATCAAAGTTTAATATAAAATAAGAATAAGAATCAAATGTAAAACAATTAGGTAATGAATGTAAAAATTTCAACTTTATGAACGAGAAATGTAACACCCTAAAATTTATATTCACCAAAAGTATTGTAAATATTTGAGAAATTTAATAAAATGGTGAATATTCATGAATTTGGAATTTATGAATTTATAAATGTTCAATTTCATGAGAAATTGGGCAAAAATAATTAAGGAATTAACTTGGGTAATTTAAAAAGCCTAATATTAAGGTCCAAAAATGAAGGAATATTAGAGAAAATATTTGGTCCAAAAATAGATGGAAATTGGCCAAAGAAAAATAAGAAAAGAAATTGGATTAGAAAGATAATGGCAAAATCGTAATTTTACCAAAATAGCACAAAATAAATTATTTTCCAATTAATTGAAGTTAATTTAAATTAATTAAGGAAAATAAAGTTTAAAAATATATTTAGAATATTTTGGCCAATTTAATATGAATTTATGAAAAATTTGAGCAAAAAGTGCAATTTTGACCAAAATTGATACTTTACGTGTATACGTAACCTAGATAAGTTGTGAAGCCAATTGAGACCATAGGGAGGGACCCCTAGGTGTCTCCTACATGTGACATAAATAAGGAAATATTGATTAGGCTTAATGAGCATGGTTATATGTACATAAGGATTTATGTACATAAGTTCATTTTTGAAATTTTGGAAAATAAAACAAACAAATAAAATATTGCAAAATATATGATAAATAAATATATCATCATCCTCTTCAGCCCATTTTCGTGCTGCAACATACCTGAACTAAGAGAGAGAAAGTTGAGAGAGTTTAGAGAGAGAAAGAGAAGAAAAATCACAAGATAAGCCGATTTCTCCGACGATTTCGCTCCTAACGCGTATAACTCCGACTCTAAGCTACTCCTCTTTATTCTTTAGAGTTTGGAGGCTCAAAAATATGTTCTCTAAAGGTTAGGGTTTCATCCATTTTTGGGAAAAGCTTGTGGGAGCTTGAGGTAACTTCCAAACCTTCGTATATTAACTATTATAGTTCCTGTAGGCAATTTAATTGGTGAAATTTCGCCGGATTGCCATTTGTTTTAAATTTTTGAAAAGTGTGTGCCTAAGGGTTATGCTGCCCAATTTTAGTTCAAATGGTTGTTATAATTCAATTAGATGGTTAATAAAGTGGTTAAGAGTAGAAAGGAACGCGTTTATGGAGCCGCAATCGTAAAACCCCGATTTTTCCCGGAAAACACCATAATTTCGGCCAGGGATGTTTGATTGCCTTAGAGTTGGATTTTCAATGATTTGATGATTCCATTTGATTCAGTGAGCAAAAATAGGTAGGGTTACAGTTAGGCACTTTTTCAGAAAAGGCCGAGAAAGCATAATTACGGAAACGCCCATAAAACCCTAAAGTAGGGCTGCCAAGGGCAATTTCGTAATTTGACATTGAATTTGGTAATTTTGAGTCCGGAAATGGATTTCTTGGACAAAAATATGTTAGGATAGCCCTAGTCAAAATTTTTGGGAAAACGTGCCATGGAGCCGAGTACGGCGGTGCCGGGCTGGGGTCCCCGGGGCATTTTGGTAAAGTTTCGCTATAGGCTAATATAACCACAAGAAACACTATGGAAGTGTCTAAAATGATACTTGGATAGGTTATGACCTATTTCTTGTACATTTAATATTTTAGGACCGAATCGGGAGTCGAAAATCGGCACGTTTCATGAGGCACACAAAAAGGGGTCAATAGAACTTCGAGGTAGGGACTACTATCTTTCATATACTATGTGACTATTTGTATGATGCGTGTTACTATATTTTATGATCTGAACAGGTGCTGGAGACACATTACCTAGCTGTGGTCTAGGACCTAGCTGGGGTACACTAGTCTTACCTAGCTATAGTCAAGGACTTAGCTGAGGTACATGTAGGGGTTTCAACGGGTTAGTTGGCCCTGAATTTTGTGTACACACATGGATGATATGAGTTTTCATTTTACTAGATACGGTGCATTGCATATTTAATTTTCACATTTTATGTGTTGATTGTATGTTTCTACTGAGATTCCTTAGAATCTCACCCCTTTTTCTAATCCAAATGTCTCAGCGGGTGCCAATGGCTCAAAAGCCAAGGATGTAGAGAAGGGAAACTGACGGGCACATTTCCTAAGATGAATATAGTGGTTGTATATAGTCTGTATGTGAAATAGTTTTGGAACATTCCGTACATATTTATCATTATTATCGATGTCTGCTCTGTTAATGACTGTCTGTAAACAAATACTTATTATCAATATAACTGTACTTTTTTATTTGCCTATGGAACTTGTTCATTATTGCCCTACACATATTAAAATAAAAACGGGTGTTGACAAGAAATAATAAGTAAGCCAAAATGAAAAATAACTGAATAATCAGTTTTAAAGTATAGCGCATCAAAAAATATTTTCAAATCAATTTTTAAATAATAAGATGATGGGTTTTAAAGCTGCAGCTTTTTGTTTTTTTGGGTAGAATTATTGGTTTAAGAACCAACCAAATCAGATTTTAAAAACAAAATAAGAATAAGAATCAAATATAAAACAATTAGACAAGGGATATAAAAAGATGATAGCTTTTAAAGTTACAGTTTTTTTTTTTTTTTTGATTTGGTAGAATTATTGGTTTTATAACCAACCAAATCAAATTTCAAAAACAAAATATGAACAAGAATCAAATGTAAAACAATTAGACAAGAGATATAAAAATTTTAGGTTTATGAACAAGAAATAACAAGAAAAATATGAAAAATTTAAAAATAGGTTTTAAATCATAGCGTATTAAAAAAAATTTCTCAAATCAATTTCTAAATAATAAGATGATAGGTTTTAAAGTTATAGTTTTTTTTTTATTTGGTAGAATTATTGGTTTTAGAACCAACCAAATCAAATTTCAAAAATAAGATAAGAACGAGAATCAACTATAAAACAATTAGATAAGAGATATAAAAATTTCAGCTTTATGATCCAGAAGTAAAAACAAAACCAAAATGAAAAATAAGTAAATAAAATTGAAATCACAGCGTATAAAAAAAAAGTTTTCAAATTTTTTTTTTAAATAATAAGATTATATGTTTTAAAATTACAGGGTTTTTTTTTTTTTTGATTTTGTACAATTACTGGTTATATAACGAACCAAATCAAATTCGAAAATAAAATATGAATAAGAATCAAATGCAAAACAAATAGATAATAAGAGATATAAAAATTTCAGCTTTATAAACAAGAAATAACAAGAAAACCAAAATGAAAAATAACTAAATATGTTTTAAAGCACAGCGTATCAAAAAAAATATTTTCAAATCAGTTTTTAAATAATAAGATGATAGGTTTGAAAGTTACCGTTTTTTTTTTGTTTGGTAGAATTATTGATTTTACAACAACCCGAATCAAATTTTAAAAATAAAATAAGAGCAAGAATCAAATTTAAAACAATTAGATAAGGATACAAAAATTTCAAATTTATGAACAAGAAGTAATAAGAAAATGAAAAATGAAAAATAACTAAATAAATTTTAAACCACAGCGTACCAAAAAAAAATTTCAAATCAGTTTGTAAATAATAAGATGATAAATTTTAAATTTACTAGTTTTTTATTATTTGGTATAATTATTGGTTTTAAAAGCAACCAAATCACATTTCAAAAATAAAATAAGAAAAATAATCAAACGTAAAACAATTAGATAAGGGATATAAAAATTTCAGCTGAGAAATAAAAAGAAAACAAAAATAAAAAATAACTAAAAAAGTTTCCAAGCACAGCATATCAAAAAAATATTTTCAAATCGGTTTTTAAATAATAAGATGATAATTTTTAAAGTTACATTTTTTTTTATTTGGTAGAATTATTGGTTTTAGAACCAACCAAATCAGATTTCAAAAATAAAATAAGAACAAGAACCAAATGTAAAACAATTAGACAATTGATATAAAAATTTCTAAATTAAAATTTTGGTGTATAAAAAAATTTTAAATTAAAATTTTTTGTTAAGGGACTACATTACAATTTTTAAACTGTAAGGATACAAGAAAAAACTTTAGGGACCAATTGAACATTGAATAACATTATTGGATCTAAGTATGGTTTTCCCTAGATAAGATGAAACAGAACTTCATCATTCCAAATCAAAGCAAGCTCTGCAATTGCCTCCAAAAATCCCAGCTCCCAACACATAAAGGGCTCCAGCAACTGCATTTGTCCAAATCGACAAAAACCCTAGTCACAATATTTAATTCTCTCACACGTGTATCTTTTGCACACCAAGAAGCACAGCATTGAATCTAAAACAACGAAAAAAAACACATATTTCAAACAACTTGTCACACCTTGTTTGGTTTATCACTTCGTTCTACACTTTTTTCCCTAACTGGCTTGCCATCGGGGACTTTCTCTATTTCAATCATCTCCAAATCTTTAGGGTCTGTTTGGTGTGAGGGATTTGGAGGGGAGGGGAAATTTTTATGAGTTTAATTTTAAAAGATAAAAGAAATGGGGTAGTAAAATTTTAATAAAAATAATATATAAGATAAAAGAGTAAGAAAAATTAATTAAAAATTTTTAACCCTATTTCTCTAATTTTCTTAAATTCAACCCAAAAATTTTTCCCTCCCCTCCCCTCAGACCAAACAAGCCCTTAATGTCTTTCTGTTCCAAGGGAAGCCTCTTTCTTTGTCTGTACAAGGACTATAAGGTTGGAAGATACGCTCCTTCACAAAATTACAAATGATCTTTCATGTTTTTATGTCATTACTCATTCCCTATATTGTATGTATGTATGTAGCTTTTTGGCAAAAGTTACAGAACAGAAAATTTACCATTGGAGAAGATTCAGATTCCGACTGTCTGAACTGTTATCAATCTCAATTGCCTGGAAGGAAGCACATCTTCAACCACGTTACACCACCATCACAATGCAAGGACTTCGGTACAAAGCTATTAGATTTTCAGGATGATTACGACAAATGCAAGAACATCTTCATCCATATGTTATAATTTTTATTAGAGAGAACTTGGATCATAGAGACAATAAGCACTTGAAAAATTTTTAAGTGGTCTGAGTTTAAAGAAAACAGATAGACCGAACCAAACTGAAAAATACACAGAGGGAGAGACTTACAGAGGATAATTCAGAGCAAGAACGGGCCTAAATATACAAAAGAAACAACACAAAATCAGTAAGCAAAGAGTGAAAGGAAAGAAAGCCGGTCAAGAAGATCCATTTTAACTTTCCTTAGCGAAAGAGACCGTTAAGTATCTAGAATGTTGAACTGCTAATGTGAAGAAAAGGGTAAAAGTTACAACAAACTATCAAATGTGGACAGAAGCAGCAATTTCGCATCCCTAGAAATCAATAAAGTGAGGGATACCATGAATAAATAAATGCAATAAGACATACCATGAAAGAAAATCAATGCATTTAAGGAGGAGTATGAGAAGCCACAAAGACGCTAACAGTTTCTTTTATTGCGGGGAGGTTGAATCTTGAGAGGGTTAAATTGAAGAAATGGGAACTAGACTTGACGGAGAAGGAAATGCCGGAGAGGAGAGAGAAGCTATTAGGGGTTGGCGGCCTCAGCTCGCAGGCCCGGGGTATTCGGGTACATGCAAAGACTCGCTATGAATTTGAATGTGAATATGCCTCTTTTAATTTAATTTGTACAAAAATAATTCATATTATGTAATTATTAGGGAGAATCCCTGAAAAGGAACCTGAAAATTGAGAAATGACAGATCAGTCATTTCCCAAGAAAAAAGTTAAGAATTTCTTATCATATTTTGACATTTTCTAATCAACTTTTCACTATAAAAAAACATCCGATTTCCGACGAAATTTTTTTCGTGGCAAATTCTGACGAAAATTCCATCACAAATTTTTCGGATGGAATTTTCCGTGACAAATTTAGCCACGGAATTTCCGACGAAAATTTCTGTTGCAATTTGTCACGAAAAATTCTGTCGGAAAAATTAAAAATTATTAATTTTTTAAAAAATAATTTTTATAAAATTAAAATATTAATTATTAAATAATTATATTTAAATTTAATTATTAAAATTATATTATTATTTATTAATATAAATGTTACTAATATTATATTTATAATTTTATATTAAAAATAATATTTATAATATTAAATTATTGTTTTATAAAATAGTTTTAATTAAAAAATTATTTAATTTAAATATATAAATATTTTTTTCGTTTTTATGAAAATTTTCATTATTTTTAATAATATTATATTTAATTAATAATTAATTATATGTATATATGTATGTTTATATATATATGATAATATTATATATATAATAATATGTAATAATATAACACAGCTTCATTCCGGTGCAACTGGCAAAAACTCGGGCGCGAAGGTGTCTACACCCTGAGGCTGTACGTTCGAACAGGAGGAGAGGCATTTGGAGTAGGGGTGGAAACAGGTTAGGCCAGGCCAGACTTGAAGCCTATTAAAGAAGCCTGAATTTTTAAAATTTTTTAAGCAAACCGACAGGCCTACAGGTCACACTACAAAACAGGCCAACAGGCTACAGGCCGAAAACAGGCTAAAACTTATAGGCTCAGGCGAAATTATCCTTTAACCCTTATCTGATTTTTTTAAAAATATTTTTACAGGCTCAGGTCGCCCTGACAGGCCTAATAGGCCTGTCAATAGCCTTAGCTTGGCCTATTAAGAAAAATAGGTTTTTGTTTTGGCCTTGGCCTAGCTTTTTAGCCTGAATAGGCCAATCACAGGCCAGGCTACAGGCCCCTGACAGGCCGCCTAACCTGTTTCCACCCTTAATTTGGAGGAATTATGAAAAGGCGACACGCGGCAGCCAGGGGAGGGTACACTTGGCAGCTAAGGGAGAGGGACATGTGGCGCTCTGAGGAGCAAACACGTGGCATTTGTAAATTAAAAAAATAAAAAAAAATTGAATTTTTTTAAAAAAATAATTTTAGATTTTTTTTAAAAAAATTGTGACAGAAACGAATTTCGTCGGAAATTCTATCAGAAATTTGCGACAGAATTGGATTCCGCTGGAATTTCTGACCGAAATTTCTGTCAGAATTTGCTACGGAAATTTCGTCTAAAATTTCCGATGAAATTGAAATTCCGTCGCAAATTTTTTTGTGACGCTATTATTTCCATCGGAATCCATTCCGTCACAAATTCCGTCAGAAACACTGATTCCGTCGTAAATTCCATCAGAAATCAGGTGTTTTTTTGTAGTGTTTGGTAAAAAAAACTTATCTGTCATTTCTCAATTTTCATATTCCTTTTCAGGGATTCTCCCTAATTATTATAAGTCCTTTTTAACTAATTATTAAATATATCAATGATGGTTAGTCAAGTCATTAAATATGCTTAAAGTTTTCTAAGTTTACCCTCCGTTGGAATTTGCGACGGAACAGATTCTGTAGGAATTCGATCAGAAACGTTGATTCCGTCGTAAATTCCGTCAGAAATTAGGTGTTTTTTTGTAGTGTTTGGTAAAAAAAACTTATCTGTCATTTCTCAATTTTCAAATTCCTTTTCTGGGATTCTCCCTAATTATTATAAGTCTTTTTTAACTAATTCTTATATATATCAATGATGGTTAGTCAAGTCATTAAATATGCTTCAAGTTCTCTAAGTTTACCCTTATTAAAAAAATTTCTTTCTACATTTACAAATCATTCTCGCATATTTATCTTCTTTCTCTCTTTTCAACAAAAATTAAATAAGGGTAGAATTAAAAAACATTCATTAATAACATGTAAGTAGGCTTATACTTATGACCAAATATTTCTTCTAAGAGTGGACTATAATAAGGATAAGAGTGGTACCATGTCAAAGTAATCTTCACTTGGAACATGACCCTAGGGATGAATCCTTTAATTTAATTTAATATGAGTTTGAGAAAAAAAAGATTCAAAATTCTAATAGAGGACCTTTGTTATTTGATAAACATCGTAAGAAAATATAATCTATAATTTCACTTTCTTGAATATACTTGCCTATAAATTAGTGTTATACCAAAACACAATTAGTTTTTGTGAAAAGGGTTACTACAAGTTAAACATGAAGCCCTAAGTTTGGTTCCGTGTGTGAATGCAAAAATATTATTTAAAAAAGCTACTACTTTTCAATTAGATCTGATTCGACAATTCTCAAATATAATTTTATAATATTAGATATCATATAACTAAATATATAAACTAGTGTTAGTCCCATATGTTAATACATTATACAAGGCCTAAAAAACTAGCCACATTCTTCATAGCTCATGAATAATATCATTTGTTAAAATTTTTATATGTAAATAAAATATATTTTTAAATTTTATATCATGGTTACTTTAAAAACTATACATATGATCGTCCATTAGTCACACAAGAGTTGTGTAATATATTTAAATCAAGTTGCAAGGGTAGATAATGGATGCCACTTTCAAAAGTCACAAACATAAAGGAATAATTTTATGACTATAAGATAGAGCTGGCAAAACGGGCCAGCGGCACCAACCCGTGGGCCACGCGGGTCGGGCCAGTGAGGCCCGCACTTCTACGGGTTGGCATTTTGCCAACCCTAACCCACGGTGTGCGGGTTGCGGGCCAGCTCGCAGGCTTGCATATATCTTTCAAAAAAAAAAAAGATTCTATTTTTTAAAGGTAGTCGAAAATACGAGACACACATATATGAATTATTAAATTTATTTTTTAAACATCAATCATTCCTCTTATAAAAATTTAAAAATATAATTCACAATTTAAGAGATAAAGTTATTAAATTTATCAAAGTTTATAAGCAAAATATAAACTCATCCTCAAACAACCAAAATATAATAATTTTGTTTAAAAAAGAAGGGAAGAGACTTAGATTTTTTCTCTTTGAATTAGGAAGTATCAAGATAGGAGTGGAGAACTTATAAATATTGTTAAATTATTATATGTAAAAAAAAAAAAATTTGCAGGCCATCCCGCGGGCTGGCCCGCATCAGCCCGCAGGCCACGCGGGTAGGGCCCGTGCGGCCCACACTTTTGTGGGTTGGCAACTCTGTCCCAACCCGTGGGCCCGCGGGTTGGACCCGTTTTACCGACTCTACTAGAAGAGCACTTACAATAGTGTTGTACCATGTATTCAACCTCTCCTAGTGAAATAACAATTATTATTGTTGCATGAGACATATTTTATAGAGTTTGAAAAAAATAGGCTATATAGTTCATACACATGGTTCTGGAAACCGGACCAGACCGGCCCGGTAACCGGCGAACCGGCCGGTTGGCCGGTCCGGTTTCCATTTTTTTAAAAAATTTTTTTTTTTTACTATTTTCTTTAGAAATTTATACCAATAAGCCTAAAATTTCCAATTTCTCACCGGTTTGGTCCCGGTCTGACCCACTGACCCTTAACCCAGTACCCCGACCGGTTCAATACCCGGTCCGGGTTTTAATACCTTGTTCATACATCATGAATAGCATGACATGTTAGAATTTGTATACTATAGATTTTATTATTGTAAAATATTAAAAAAAAGAGGTTACTATAATTTTTGGTCCCTGAAGTTTGATCTAATTTTGGTTTTGGTCCCTGAAGTTTAACTCTTGGTCCCTCAAGTTTGAAAGTTTTGGTTTTGGTCCCTTAAGTTTGAGAAGAACTTGGTTTTTTTTCTGATTTAGTTCGATTCGGTTTTTTTTCTGGTTCAGTTCATTTTCTACCAAGTCCTTCTCAAACTTGAGGGACCAAAACCAAAACTTTCAAACTTGAGGAACCAATAGTCAAACTTTAGAGACTAAAATCACCGATTTTAAACTTGAGGGACCAAAAGCAAAATTGGATCAAACTTAAGGGACCAAAAGTTATATTAACTCTACAAAAAATCATAATTTGTTTAGTACTCAATTAAAAACTTAAAACCCGAGCAACGTTAGAGACATAGAGCCATAGAGGCCAAAAAAATGAAAAATAAAATGACGGCTAAATGTTATCAATAAAATTTTTAGTATTTCATAAAATTATTAATAAAAAGGGAAAAAGACAAAAAAAATACTATTTGAATTTTAAAATCCTAAATTAATAATTTTCTACTAAAATAAATTGTCAATTATTATATTCTTATAATTAATATCTATATTCTCATAAACAACAAGACCGATTCAAGATTTTGAAGTTTTCAAGTAGTAATTTCTTGTCTTTTTCTTTAATAAAAAATCAAATTATTAAAAAATAAATAAATTCAAAAACGGCTAAATATTAGCTATGATAATTTAAAGCTGCAGTAAAAAAAATATGATAATTTAAGACTACAATAAAAAATATTTTAAAAAATGGTTTTACAAAGTATTAAATCTAAATTGCTCTAATTTCAATTTAAATATTAAGATGAATAGTAGCAGAGAAAAGGAGGGGAAGAGTATGGCAAGAGCAGAGTTAAGTCCCCATGTGTATATATAAATATATAGTTTTGATAAAACTCAAATAATTCAAACTATAAAAAACAAACAGAAAAAGTTCTGACGAATGATATACTAGTATCATCATGCAAAAAGCGCATACCTCAATTTTATTTAAATGATGACCCTCCAGGAATTGGGATGTGGGGAATATATTTCTCAAAATCTGTCTCATAATAGATGGAGATTGGAATTTGCATTAGAAGGAAGGTACATAGAAAGAAGTATGGTGGAGTTAGCAAGTCTATTTTTTTAATATTGTTTACCCACTTGTAAGAATAAAGCTGTATATATTAGAGTTCTGACCCTCCCCAAACCCCATTTAATAGGAGTTTTCTACATCGGGCTGCCCTGGTGTAATCACGAAATAAATTATAAAGTGAGACATCATAATTTGTCTTGCAATTACACGCTTGGCTACAATTTCTTTCCACCACCACAAATCTCAGCGTAATGCTCAAGTTCAACACTAATGCTCAAGTTCAACCCTAAACAACCTTTGGGGGTTTAAACTTCAAAAGGTACATATTAATGGCATATACTTTGAGTATACATATCATTTACTTCCAATTTGAACACAATGTCCATGTATCTGAAACTATAAGTGCTGGGAAAAGAAGAAATCTGAAGTAGATGATTCATTTACACTAGCTAGGAGTCAGCTTCACAAGTGCAATTAACATTACACATCACATCTGAATCTGCAACTGTTCATTTCAAGTACTGATGTTCCTACCTTCTTCAATTCTTGCACCTTGCTATTGGCATCATCAACAAAATCTCTGTTTTTATTCTGCTGATTAATATTCTTATTCTCCATATGATTACTGTTTGTGATCTTTGTAGAGTATATTAATGTAAAGTAATTAAGTAAGTTGTAATTAAGTAGTGCTTAGGACAGTTGGTTTGTATAGTAGGTGTTATATGGTGCTTAGGCCCACCAGCTCGTTGGGCTGAGCCCAAGTCAAGTAGATCCAGGAATTCTGTATATATGTGTGTACTTGTATCCAGATGGTTGTGTGATTAATGAATAATATTTCTTTGGTTATATGTTTAACATAGTACCAGAGCCTTGATTTATCAGTATACTGGGCCTTTCTTGAATCACCACCACTAGACCCAAAACGTCATCAAGACCCAAGGTGTTGCAATCGTCCGATCTGGCACGTGGAGAAATAGCATCTCCATCTGATTTTCTCGCAGATTCACGAACGAGGGAGGTGTGCACTCTGGGATTTTTTTTCTCTCTCTTTCATTCTTGCCCCTTTTCGATTTCGGCCGACGCCTCTAGGGCACACCGAACCTGCATATCGACTCAAAGATTCTTGCTTGGTCCAATGATCGACACCATCTTCTTCAGTGTCCCTTCTTGGCGTTGATTTCGAGTGGGTGTTCCGGTGGTTCGGACGCAAGATTGGTTCGATTGACCGTTCCGGACCGACGCTCCTTCTTGGCGTTGCTTTCGATTGGGTGTTCCGGTGGCTCGGACGCAACCTTGGTCCGATTGACTGTTCCGGACCGACGCAAGCCCTGGTGCATCATCACCTCTCGGTTCTGTTCTTCGCTCATCACCTCTCGACGGTTTTGTTCTTCGCTCATCACTTCTCGGATTTGTTTTTCTGTTTGGTCCTTCTTTAGTATCATTGGGTGCTATCTCTATTTGGCTAATCTCTTTTCTAGCCATTGGATTTTTTGGGTCCTTCTACTGCTCAGAGAAGTTTTTGACATTTTTTTTGATCTTTTGGTCTTCTTTGGTATATGACCATGACTGAATCGACAGACCCCAAAAGCCAACCATTCGATTTCCAACATCCCCTTTTCCTTCATCCAGCTGATACCCAAGCCGTTACCTTGGTATCACAGGTTCTGTTGGGTACTCAGAACTATGCTGTCTGGAGTAGGGCTATGAGACTCGCCCTTCTTGGTAAAAATAAATTGGGTTTTGTTGAAGGGACCTGTCTCCGAGAGCAACAATAGGATAGACACAAGGAACAATGGGACCGCTGTAATGCGGTTGTACTTTCATGGCTTATAAATTCAGTCGACAAAGATATTGCAAGTGGAATGGTGTTTACTTTCAACTCTCGAGTTGTTTGGGTGGACCTGAAAGAGCGGTTTGACGTTGTTAATGGGGCACGAATTTTCAGCCTCTACAGATCCATTAGCTCTCTTTCTCAAGGCACTATGTCAGTTTCTACCTACTATACAAAGCTTAAGGAATTGTGGGACGAACATGCAGCTTTAGTTCCCATTCCTAGCTGTCAGTGCATTTCATCCAGAGACTACAGTAAAATAGTTCAAGAACAACGTCTCTTTCAGTTCCTTATGGGTTTAAATGAAGTTTTTCATCAAGTATGAAGCCAGATACTCCTCATGAGTCCTCTGCCATCTCCCAATCAAGCTTATTCAATGGTCACACAGGAAGAGACTCAGAGACAGCTGTCCTATGGTCATTAGTCTACACCTAGTGATAGCACAGTGATGGTCTCTCAAGCCTCAAATCAGGTCAGGGGTGGACGTGGACATGGAAGAGGCAGAGGGAGAGGACGTGGGTCCTCTGAGGATATCTGTAGCTATTGTAATAGACGGGGCCACCAAAGGGAATCATGTTATCAGCTTATTGGATTCCCTCCCGGCTTTCTCCAATCCAGAAATAAGAGGCCAGGAGAGGAACAAGCTAATCCGGCAATCAATGATGCTCAGAATAAGCCATCAGGAAAGGATCAGGATGCTGACCAAGTGCATCAACCACCCTTCTTTACTCAAGAGCAGTATAAGAAGATTCTTGACATGCTGAAATGTGATTCTGACCCTCATGAAGCTGCTGTCAGTGTGCAAGCAACTACACCAGGTATGGACTCTAAACTTGAAACTCAATGGATATTAGATTCAGGTGCTAGTTGTCACATAGTAAATAACTTGAATCGACTAGATAGCTGGAGACCATATTTAGGGCCTACTAAGTATGTAAGAGTCCCAAGTGGAGAGAGGATTAGGATCACACATATTGGAAATGTCAAACTTACTAAGCATATTGTGTTAACTGATGTTTTGTATGCTAAGGAATTTTGTTATAATTTGATTTCTGTAGCTAGGCTCATGTTAGATAATGCTTGTGTTGCCTCTTTCCTCCCTGAATTTTGTGTCTTGCAGGACACGTCCAATGGGACAATAAGAGGGATTGGTAATCACTCTAAAGGATTGTACTTGCTCAAAAGATGCTGCAATTCTGATTTGCTGAAATTTAGAAATAAGCATGAACATGCAAATAATATCGATGATTTCCTCTGGCATTCTAGGTTAAGACATGCCCCTATAGATATATTGAGACATTTAATTGATGTAAGAATTTCTGAATCTAGTGGTAGTAATGATAAATGTGAAGTGTGTATTCAGAGCAAACATTCTCGTGTACCCTTTCCTTCTAGTATAACTGAATCCAAATGTTGTTTTGACTTGTTGCATGCTGATGTGTGGGGTCCTTATAAGGTACCCACACATCAGGGATATAGATATTTTTTAACTATTGTTGATGATTTTTCCAAAGGCACTTGGGTTTTCCTTATGCATTTTAAATCTGAGGCTCCCAAATTTCTGAAAATTTTTATTCATTATGCCATAAATCAATTTTCTGCCAGGATTAAAATGGTTAGGACAGATAATGGGGCTGAATTTGTCAATCATGAATTAGGACATTTCTTTTCTGATTTGGGGATTGTTCATCAAAGGTCTTGTCCTTTCACCCCTCAACAAAATGGGGTTGTTGAGAGGAAACATAGGCATTTGATGAACATCACTAGAAGTATTATGAATAAAGAAAACTTACCTATTAAATTTTGGGGGGAAGCTGTCCGAACTGCTGCATACTTGATTAATAGAACCCCATCTCGAAATCTGTCCTACTCTACACCATATCAACTGCTATATGGGAGACCTCCTTTAGTAAGTCACCTTAGAGTGTTTGGATGCCTAGCTTTTGCCATGACTTTGAATTCTATAGATAAATTACAAAATAAGGCAGAAGCATGTGTTTTTCTAGGATATCCTAACACTCAAAAGGGATACATACTATACAATATTAAGACTAAGTCTCTTATCATTTCTAGACATGTTACTTTTATAGAAAATAAATTTCCTTTTGCTGATTGTGCAAGTTCTGATCAAGGGGGAGTAGGAAAAGATAGTAATATTGATTTTGATTTCTTTGATATCCCTCATGCTTTGCCATCTTCCTCCATGACCAGAACTGTTCACAATCAGGGGACTGACTCTAATTTGCAATATTATCATGAACACATTAACTCTGATTCTGATTCTCAGCATAATCATGATCCACCATATGAGCCTATTAGGACTAACTCTAATTTACAGCAGCAGCAATCTTCTCTTAGACCGGCTAGAAATAGGCAAGTTCCCACCTGGACTAAAGATTATGAATGCCAATATTTGCCTAAAAATAGTGAACAGAACCGTGTGTCTGTCAATGACATAGTAGGTGAACATGATGTTAATTTACTGCATCATATTTCTATTGATGATTTGTCTCATTCATATAAATGCTTCCTCTCTTCTATTGATAAGGAAATTGAGCCTGAGAACTATTTTCAAGCTTGCAAAGACCCAAGATGGGTCAAAGCAATGCAGAATGAAATAAAAGCTCTAGAAATTAACAAGACTTGGAAAATCGTTAATCTACCCAAGGGTAAGAGACCTATTGGATGTAAGTGGGTTTTCAAAATCAAATATAAATCTGATGGTAAGATAGATAAGTTTAAGGCACGGTTGGTTGCTAAGGGTTACAATCAATGGGAGGGAATAGATTTCTATGAAACTTTTTCTCCCGTAGTAAAGATTGTAACCATTAGAACCATCCTTAAACTTGCTGCTGTGAATAATTGGGAAATCCATCAAATGGATGTTAATAATGCATTACTTCAAGGGGATCTATATGAGGAGGTCTACATGACCATTCCTCAAGGGTTTGACAGAAAAATAGATCACTTGAAAGTATGCAAATTAGAAAAATCGTTATATGGCCTAAAGCAAGCCTCTAGGCAATGGAATGAGAAATTAACTAAATCATTAATAAAAGGGGGTTTTGCACAGAGCAAATATGATTATGCACTGTTTTACAAACAAAACGAATCTGGTTTGATCTTTGTTCTTTCTTATGTGGACGACCTTATGATAACTGGTAGTTGCAGTAAAGGAATCAATGATGTAAAGAAGTTTCTGCATGGGGAATTCAAAATTAAGGACCTTGGGATACTGAAATATTTTCTTGGTTTAGAAATAGTAAGATCTAAACATGGAATTCTTGTTAATCAGAGAAAATATGCCACTGAACTCATAGATCAAGTAGGATTGGATGAATCTGAAACTGTACTAACCCCTATGGAACAGCACTTGAAGCTCACAGCCGGAGCAACTAAATCAGATCACCATCTTGATGATAGAGGGCCTTATAGAAGACTCATTGATAAGTTGTTATATCTCACTTTGACCAGACCTGACATTTCTTTTACCGTTCAGGTGTTAAGTCAATTTATGCAAGAGCCAAAACAATCTCATATGAAGGCTGCATTAAGATTGGTAAAATATTTGAAGGATAGTCCTGGTAGAGGGATTTTCCTTTCAGCTGAAAATTCATCTGTTTTGGAATGCTATTGTGATTCTGACCATGCAGGTTGTGCAGACACTAGACGTTCTGTAACAGGGTTCCTTGTGAGATTTGGGAGCTCTCTCATATGTTGGAAGTCAAAGAAGCAAAGCGTAGTGTCGATTTCATCTGCAGAGGCAGAATACAGAGCACTCAGAATGGCAGTTGCTGAGTTAACTTGGATAGTTGGTCTGATGAAAGAATTACACATTAATAAGGTTGAGCCGGTGAGAGTGTATTGTGACAGCCGTTCTGCCATCCACATAGCAACAAACCCAGTGTTTCACGAACGGACAAAGCATATAGAAGTGGACTGCCATTTTGTGAGAGAGAAACTATTAGCAGGAATGATTAAATTTCAACATGTACGTTCAGAGGAGCAATATGCAGATATCTTAACCAAAGCACTTGGTGGAGGACAACATGAGTACATTCTCAGCAAGCTGGGCACTTATGAATATAGGGTGCCCAACTTGAGGGGGAGTGTAGAGTATATTAATGTAAAGTAATTAAGTAAGTTGTAATTAAGTAGTGCTTAGGACAGTTGGTTTGTATAGTAGGTGTTATATGGTGCTTAGGCCCACCAGCTCGTTGGGCTGAGCCCAAGTCAAGTAGATCCAGGAATTCTGTATATATGTGTGTACTTGTATCCAGATGGTTGTGTGATTAATGAATAATATTTCTTTGGTTATATGTTTAACATCTTCTCTTCTAATTTTGCATTTGCAGTATTGATTATCTTCTCTTGTTCTCCATAGGACTTGTCATTCCCAACCGGTCGGAGAAACATACTCGATTTTCGTGTACAGTGCTTCACAAGAAGCCTTATGCTTCTTTCCTTCCAGGTGGGATTTGAGATTAGCCTCAGAAAGCATTGGCATCTGGCATATGTCACAACTCCGCTTTGTCTGTTCATATTTAGACCCAAAAAACTGAGGAAATGCTTCACTTCCTGTGTCTGTCACCGTGGTTCCTTTAGTTTTCGCTCTCAGTGCTTCGCAAGCAGCCTTATGCTTCCTTCCTTGAAGGTGGGAATTCAAACCAGTAACAGAAAGTATTGTCAACTGACATATGTCACACGTCCATATTTTCTGCTCGTTTTGAGATGCAGAAACCTGAGGAGATGCTCCGCTTCCTGTGTCTTTCACTGGTGTCACTCTAGTTTTCGTGTTCAGTGCTTCACAAGCAGCCTTGTGCTTTCTTCCTTGTAGGTGGGAATTCAAATTAGCTTCAGAAGACACTGTCAACTGGCATATGGCACAAGTCCACTCTTTCTGTACATTCTCAGATGCAGAAATCTGCGGATATGTTCCATGTTCTGTTTCTGCCGCCATTTGTTCGGTTTTATCTGTAGCAGATGAAGTGCTTTCATTTGATTTGAGTCTGTCCAAGGTTGTGTTATTAGCCTGCAATGTCCAAAACTTGCATTGAGGTGAAGATTAGCAAAAGTAGTCGACCTAATAAGATTAATGGGAAGCATACACATTAGTACCCACAAAGTATTTTGCAAGAAGCTGCTGGTATCATAAATTTTTATGTGGCGCAATTTCGCCCATCAACTCTAAAAAATGACGCAAAAAATCCCCAATCCGTAAATGAGGACAAACATCCATTAAGGGGTGTGGGTATATGTCCAAGGTTGTGTTATTAGCCTGCAATGTCCAAAACTTGCATTGAGGTGAAGATTAGCAAAAGTAGTCGACCTAATAAGATTAATGGGAAGCATACACATTAGTACCCACAAAGTATTTTGCAAGAAGCTGCTGGTATCATAAATTTTTATGTGGCGCAATTTCGCCCATCAACTCTAAAAAATGACGCAAAAAATCCCCAATCCGTAAATGAGGACAAACATCCATTAAGGGGTGTGGGTGCCATATACTGTGTCACATGTAAATAGCTTCGGGGCGAAAGCACCCATACAATGTTATACTGTGGAGCAATTTCTCTCATCAACCTTTAGAAGAGGTGTAAAAATCCCAATCTGTAACAGGCACATGTTGACAAGCGTTGACTGTGAATGTTAGAAACATTAGCAATTGTTTGTATCATTATCACTTTGTTCTCTGCATTTTTTTCTTCTTTTTTTCCTGGCAATCACTAGGAAGGGGGGGGGGGGGGGGGGGATCCCAAAATCTATGTTTTAACAGACCTAAGCTATTTGAAAATAGTCAACTCCAGCATGTCTTAGCATTAAATGATACGAAATCTTACTTGCTTGCCTTCAGGAACTTTCTCTTTTTCAATCATCTCCAAATCTTTTATGTCTTTCTGTTCCATGAGAAGCCTTTCTTTATTTGTCTGTACAAAAGCAATACGCTCCTTTATGTATCATTATCAAATACTTCAACCCAGAAAAGGTGGCTAACTGGCTATAAAAAGGTTACTACATAAGAAATTTATCAGTTGCATTTCATTCTTCGTGCTGCTTGGAACTGTTCGTTTTGTTCAGTAGAAGAAAAGGTTCATTGGCTTAACTCTTCAGTAATCAAGATTTACATAAAGATGAAATATGTAGGCAACTCAAATGAAAGAGGGAGTGAGTAAATTCAAACTCAACCCACACACATCTATAGACTGAAATTTGTTTGCAAGTTTTGTTTTCCTAAAACTCATTTAAGAATACGTTTGACATGATCATTTCGACCTGAGAGTTTTTTGAGTGTAGATTTATATATGAGACGCCCCAAGTCATCCAAAATAACAAGATGCATAAGAAGAAGGCATTTCAAACTACACTCAGTTATATTTGTTGTGTTTTATAAAATGCTAATGAAGGAAGGCCAAGAATGACGTAAAAAAAAAAATCAACTTCAGGACCTCATTCATCTGTGTAGTTGTTGGAACTGCTTTTCTTGTTTCTGCACGAAGACTTTGCTCTGTGTTCTACATATAAAAGAAAAGGATAATAGGCTTCATTCCTCAGTAGTAAAGATTCACAAAATAAGTGGGCTTGAATGACATTGGTGGCAAGTACTTTTGAACTCAAACAAGCTATATTAAAACCAGCATGCATCCCTTGTAAGAAGGCATTTAGTGTACTGAAAAGAGACATAGAACAAACCCATTTCACACCTTACACTTTTATCTTATCTTTTATAGAATACTAAATGTCTACTTTCCATGAACACTTTTGGTTGCCAACTTGCCATACCTAACAAGAAAATGTTAACGGTTAGATGTAGTCCCATCCATTGCTTAGAGTATGAGAAACAAGATACACCTCCGGTCATTTATATAAGGCATATTTGGGGAGTTGATCTTAGTCCTAAATATAAAACATAATTAACATATTTGTCAATATTTTCCCAATTTACCGCTATCGAAGCTTCCTCAATAATAATCAAAGCGGAGAAGGAATGAGGTAATTAAGGAAAATGACTAGGGTGTTTTAGAAAATATATGTCATATTAACTAACTCAACTAACTTTTTTAATTAATCAAATTAGGTAAATATGTCTTATATTAATAAACGGAGGAGTACTATACAGCTAATGAGTACGATGAGCATCTAAGTGGGATGGGGAATCTTACCCCATAAACTAGCTATTAGGATTGGAGAACTAAGCTACTTAAATAACCCATTGAGCATCCCCATTATACTGAATGTGGGACATAGTATCCCATACTATGAAGTCTCCATCAATAGTAGGATAACAAGAAGTCATGTCCCAACAGGTGAAGCTAATGAATAGTACAACATGTTAGTATGTTTATTCCTTATTTTGATGTACCAAACATCTCTCAACCCTATGTTATAGCTGTGAAGAATTTTGGCCTTTTTACTTCAACTCAATGGATAGTTATTTTAATGAATAATTATACCTTGCTAGCAATGAGTTTCTCTAAGGCTTCCGTTCCATTCTGTGTTATATACTTCTCAGCCTGCATTATAAAGTCTTCTTTCTTGGCAAGTATGTTCTTCCAGCTCCTGAATCTGCTTATGACTGCTTGTGGATTCATGTAGATGCATGACTTAATGAGTTGATTATAGACATAAGCAGCTCTTCCAAAGTCCGGCGTCACGAGGAAGGCGACCATCATTAGCTTCGTGTAATGCCAATACTGAAACCTGATGTTGAAGATGAGGATATGGAAAAGTAATAAGATTGGTTCATAACCTGAATCTGATATCACAGTCAATGCAATTTTAACATCAACCATTTTGTTCTGTTCTTAAGTTCAGTTTCTACCTGAAGAAGTTTCAATTCAATGGAAAGTAACAATGGCCATATGATTAAAACTAATCTTTTTTTTTCTGGGTCAAGTGATAGAGAGTAAATGACTTACCATTGAAGAAGCTTGAGAAAAGCATACTCAAAGAGGTATATAAGTGAGAGAAGAATCCAATAAGAGATCAAATTCCGAGTTTCTAAATGGCTGTCACTCAATTGCTTCAATGGAAGCAAATCTTTGACCAGAAAACACCATAATCATAAACAACAAAAGCAGCATCACTATCACTGAAATAACAATTCAAAGGAAACAGAAAAATACAAGTTACAACAAAACAGAGAGAGAGAGAGAGACTTACAGAGGATAGCCCAAAGCAAGCACAGGCCTATAAATGAGAACAACAGAGTCAGTCAATAGTCAAAAAGCGTAAGGGGAAAAGAAGGGTTTAATAGATAGATCCATTTTTAACTTTTCATAGTTAGACCATTGAGTGATTAGAACATTGAACTGATAATAAGAACATAAATCAGCAAAAAATACAGATGAAACAGAAAAAAAAAAACAGAGCATGAATGACGTAGGGCATGACAGCAACAATAGTGATGACAGTAACAATAGTGAACCACGGCTGAAGGGGCTTGGTGGCTGTGGGAGTAGGTGGGAGAAGAGTTGGTGAAGCCCAATGTTTCTGACTCTTATAATATTTTAATAGGTATTTTAGTAATATAAATAGGTAAATGAGATTTATGGTAAGACATCTGAGTATTGAATAATTACATTTGAGATTGGTTGCTATACCAACAGATTATGAGACCTGATCAGAAGAGGAAAATTTATACAGGCATAAAAAAGAAGAAAAGGAAGGATGTTACAAGAACAGATGCAAACCATGAAAGAAAATCAATGCATTTAAGAAGCAGAATGAAGAACCAGGAAGAAGCCATGTTGGAATATCGGAGCTGATTCCCCCCCCCCCTTTTGCTGTGCTGAGGTTGAATTTGCGGAGAGATGAAGTGAAGAAGGGTGAAGTAATGAATCATGAAGAAGACTTAGTGGAGAAGCAAAAGTAAAGAATCATGAAGAAGAATCATAAAAATGAAGTCGTCGTCGGAAGTGGATTAGCCTTTCAACTAGTAAATATTAAAAGCATAGTAGCTAGCTAGCTTTTTTCCTTTTTATTTTAAAAAAGAAATGCTATCAGTAACCTATGTTTATTTGGGATTGGTGGCGAGTGGAAAATAGGTACAAACTCAATATTGTCTTTTTCTTTCTTTATTTCTTTCTTTCTTTTTCTTTCTTTTGTTTTTCTAGAAACAAACTCAATAATATCATTAGCTATATATACATGGGACTCTTGCAATTCTAATTATGAGTATTAAGTTTCTTTCTTTCTTTCTTTCTTTGTTTTTTTTTTTTGATGAGCAGTTTCATTATAAATATAACTCATTTCTAACTCATTCATTAAACTTGTCATTTCTGAAAAAAATATTAAATTTGTCAAAATATTTATTTAAGTGATTTTTAATATTAACCTCCTCTAATCCTATTTACATACTACCCAATTCTAACTGATTTTTTTTTTTAAAAGATTAAGGAAGTTAAATAAATTATTTAATCATAGCACATCTTCTGTATTATTAAATTATATATCGGTTTATAAATTAGATAAATTAGTTTGAAGAAAAAATTAAAATAAATATTTTAATGTAATTTATTTAATCTGACAATTGCAAAGTATGGAGGGCCAAAAATATTAATGTTTCCTTTCTTCCAAAACCATGGGTGATATGATATATCTACTCATGTTCATGCATCTAATTACCCTGTTAATGTCATGAAGTAAATGATTTTTTAAACCCACAATGGAGGCCTATGGAATGTGAGATGAATCATAAAAACCATATAGTAACACATATAGCTGGGAATACGGGCTAGCCCGCGGGTTGCGGGCTGGCCCGCACCAACCCGCGGCCCTCGCGGTGCGGGCCTGTGCAGCCCGCACTTCTGCGGGTTGGCAAAATGCCAACCCTAACCCGCAGTGTGCGGGTTGCGGGCCAACCCGCGAGCCCGCATTTTTTTTTTGAAAAAAAAATTCATATTTTTTAAAGAGGATTGAAAATATGAGACACATATATACGAGTAATTAAATTTACCTTCCTAGTATCAATCATTGCTTTTATAAAAATTTAAAAATATAATCTAAAATTTAAGAGATAAAGTTATCAAATTTGTTAAAGTTTATAAATAAAACATAAACTCATCCTCAAGCAACCAATATATAATAATTTTGTTTAAAGAAGAAGGAAAGAAGCTAAGATTTTTTCTCTTTGGATTGGGAGGTTCCAAGATAAGAGTGAAAAAATTATAATTTTTATATGTAAAAAAAAATAAAAAATTTTGCGGGCCAACCCGCCAACCCGCGGGCTGGCCCGCATTAACCCGCGGGTTATGCGGTGCGGGCCTGTGCGGCCCGCACTTTTGCGAGTTGGGATTTTCCCAACCCTAACCCGTCAAAACCCGCGGGCTCACGGGTTGAGCCCGCGGGTTGAGCTCATATTACCGGCTCTAGTAACACAGAAATATAAGAATTCAGCCAGTATATTTAATTATTTAAGCCTGAAAATAGCACAATTAAGTTGTCGAACACCTCCCTGAAGCTAAAAAGCTTCTTTGCATGCTACAACGGCATAAAAGCCAACTTAGAGAGAATTACTAAAATTCTTGTAGTAATAATAGAAGAAGTCACCGCCGAAGTCGTGTTGTTTGGGTTAGTGTTTAAGAAGCACATTTATACAAGTCGAGACAAAATCCCTATCACATATTTACTTCATACACTGTAAATCATGTTAGAAGAATAACTTCTACCGCTAACCCAAACAGAAATTATGTTGCAGCCGAAATTGCAGTTGAGATGCTCCTACCTAGAACACAGCATTTTTATTAAGCTGCATTAAAAAAAGCATGCTAATAACGAAGCTGGGATAGGATAGTAATTAAACACTGTCGTGGGGACTGGATGCTATGGAGAAGAAATAGTGGTAGTTTATCCCATCTCCTTAGCAAAACAATGAAGAAATGCATTTAAATCGATACCACGCGCTAAGTGTTGTCGCTGATTTGAAGGGTCGGTGTCGGGTGGCTGCAGATCGACGATCTTCTTCTTCTTCTTCTCCTCCTTCTCGCTCCAAGCTGATACCAAACATGTCACTGATGAGAAAATCTCAAGGTTGAAGAAGATGAAGAAGGATGGTAATCGACCAATCAGAACCCATATTCTCAAGAAACATTATTATTCTGGTTAGTGTTCATCGTGGCTAGTTTCTGGAAATGAAAAAATTTTCAACCTCTGGTTTCCACCTTTACCCACGTATATATTAATAAATCTGGGGAAAACATTATATATAATAAAAAAAATCATTTTAATTTAATATGCGTCCCCTCCTAATTTACCCCTATTTACTTAAATTTGATTAAATCAAGAAAGTTAGTTAAATTAGTTAATAACATGTATTTTCTAAAATATTTTACTTATCTTTTTTAATTTTCTCTTATCCTTAATTATTGTTGAGTGAGCATCAATAAGGGTAAATTAGGAAAAGATTGACAAATATAAAAAATATATCTTATATTTAGAACCAACATCAACTTTTCAAATATATCCTATAATTTAATTTAGTTTTGAGATAAAAACAAAAGATGAAAAAAAATTTCAAAATTCTAGTAGAGGATCTTTGTTGTTTGCAAATACACTAATAAAGTCAGGAGTTTTATATAATTATTCTTGCCAATTACTCACATTCCTCACAGGGCAGGAAGTAGATCATTGAATGTAAAACCTCTTGCTAATCAATCATGACTCAACACTTCTCATGAGTTGATCACGTCCTGCGGTTTTTTTTTTTTTCCAATAATATTTGTTAGTTGTTCGTTATCACTTCGTTTCCACTTATTTCAACTATTTTTCTGGCAATCAAAACGAAGGGAAAAAATTCCATTAACTATAAGAATCAAGAGACCTAATGTCAAACTCATACATTATATTATGTAATTATTATATAATTAAAATATTATTATTTTAATATCTGTCTAGTATTACTTATTTATGGTTATTATATTATTATTTCTTTTATAGTCCTTCACACCCTCATATATTTATACAAAAATAAATTGTTTGCAAATAATAGTAATATTTTAATTATATATAATTACATAGTATAGTGAATGGGTTTTACACCTAATCTATTTGCAAATAATCAACTTTAGTAAGACTTTGGGTAAAAAAAAATTAGGAAAAATTACACTCTAGTCTCAAAAAAGAAGAGAAATAAAAAAAATGGTCTATTGAAATTACAAAATGAAAAAATAATCCCATGAAATTATTAATGACCTACTCATGGAGTTGTTAATATGACCATTTTTTCATTTTTCAATTTTAAGGGACCTTTTTTTTATTTTCTTTTTTTCTTAGGACTTTAGTGTAATTTTCTCAAAAAAATTATAGCTTCCTGTACGGAAAACCAACTCCATCTCTGTTAATTGAAAATAATAAAAACCTTACCGGCTTGTCATCGGGAACTTTCTCTTTTTCAGTTATCTCCAAATCTTTAATGTCTTTGTGTTCCATGGGAAGCCCTACTTTATTTGTCTGCACAAGGACAATGATAAAGTTTCTTCACAAAATTGTAAATGATCTTTCATGTTTCTATGTCACCTAAAAGAGAGAGAACATCACCCCAAAAAAAAAAACTTTCATTTCTGGCAACAACACAAGAATCGCATGCGAAACTCACCTGCAGTGCTTCATTATTCTTCTCTATGGTAAGAGCTGTTTTTCTTGTTTCTGTGTCGAGATTTTGTGCTGTGTTCTTCTAAATAAGAAAATGATAATTGGCTTAATCCTTAGGTAATCAAGATAAGATGAAACTACATAATTAGGCAATTTAATGAAAGGGATAGTGAGCATTTATAGAGACTAAAACAAGTAGGCAACCCATTTATACACTTTTATCTTTGTTATCTTTCATAGAATACAAGTAGGCATCCATTGCTTAGAGTCTAAGAAACAAGATACATTATATTGAGTTATTGAGTACGATGGGTATCTGAGTGGGATGGGAACCCTACCTCATAATTTAGAATCTAGCTGTTAATATAAGAGAACAAATTACTTAAATACCCCATTGATCATCCCATTATACTAAATGTAGTACATGGTATCACATACTATCATGGCTCCATCAATAATCATATCCCAACAGGTGGAGTTAATGAATACTACATGTTTAGTACTTTTATTTCATATTTTGATGTACCAAACAACTCTTAACCCTATGTTATAGCTGTGAAGAATTTTGGGCTTTGTACTCCAACTCAATGAATAGTTATTTTAATGCATAGTTATACCTTGCTAGCAATGAGTTCCTCTAAGGCTTCAGTTCCATTCTGTGTGATATACTTCTCAGCCTGCATTTTAAAGTCTTCTTTCTCGGCAAATATGTTCTTCCAGCTCCTGAATCTGCTTATGACTGCTTGTGGATTCATGTAGATGCATGACTTAATGAGTTGATTATAGACATAAGCAGCTCTTCCAAAGTCCGGCGTCACGAGGAAGGCGACCATCAATAGCTTCATGTAATGCCAATACTGAAACCTGATGTTGAAGATGAGGATATGGAAAAGTAATAAGATTGATTCAGAACCTGAATCTGATATCACAGTCAATGCAATTTTAACATCAACCTTTTTGTTCTGTTCTTAAGTTCAGTTTCTACCTGAAGTTTCAATTCAATGGAAAGTAACAATGGCCATATGATTAAAGCTAATCTTTTTTTATTCTGGGTCAAGTGATAGAGAGTAAATGACTTACCATTGAAGAAGCTTGAGAAAAGCATACTCAAAGAGGTATATAAGTGAGAGAAGAATCCAATAAGAGATCAAATTCCGAGTTTCTGAATGGCTTTCACTCTCAATTGCCTCAATGGAAGCACATCTTTGAGCAGAAAACACCATAATCATAAACAATAAAAACAGCATCAATATCACTGAAATAACAATTCAAAGGAAACATAAAAATACAAGTTACAGCAAAACACGGAGAGAGAGAGACTTACAGTGGATAGCCCAAAGCAAGCACAGGCCTATAAATGAGAACAACAGAGTCAGTCAATAATCAAAAAGCGTAAGGAGATAAAAAGGGTTTAATAAATAGATCCATTTTATACTTTTCATAGTTTGAGAGACCATCGAGTGATTAGAACATTGAACAGATAATGAGAACATAAATCGTCAAAAATTACAGATTATGAGACCTGATCAGAAGAGGAAAATTTATACAGGCATAAAAAAGAAGAAAAGGAAGGATGTTACAAGAACAGATGCAAACCATGAAAGAAAATCAATGCATTTAAGAAGCAGAATGAAGAACCAGGAAGAAGCCATGTTGGAATATCGGAGCTGATCCCCCCCCCCCTTTTTTTGTGCTGTGATGAGGTTGAATTTGCAGAGAGATGAAGTGAAGAAAGGTGAAGTAATGAATCATGAAGAAGACTTCGTACCAAACGGGCCCTTAGCGGAGAAGGAAAAGTCAGAAGAGGGGGGAGCAAAAAAAAGCAAGTTGTCGTGGGTAATGGAAAAGTCTTTCAACTGGTAATGTTAAAAGCATACTAGCTTACTAGGTTTTTTTCTTTATAAAGCATATATCATGTCAAATGCCATAAATATTTTGCAGTGGATGTTCATATTCTCTTAAGTTTTTATAATGCCTATAATCTCATATGATTTTATGTAGTTTTATGTTGTAGATTAATTCTTATAATTATTACATTGTAACTCTATCATAATGGGAGTTAATTCTATATTTAAGACTAGCACTGGGAAAACGGGCCCATTTAGTTTTTTTTTTATGCCTTTTTTTGTTTTTTATTCTCCTAAAGACTAAAATAACTAATTTAAAACATAAATATTATACAAGTTTAATGAAACACAAACACTAAGACTTAAGTCTAAACCATAATTAATATCCACAATCAATCAAATAAGTCCACAGCCACAATCAACCAAGTCTACAAGCTTCAAATGTCAGTAATAATAGAACACTTGATTTGGATCTTGGTGTACACATACAAAAAAAGAAAAAAGAAAATCAAAGAAGAGAAGCTTCAAATGAAGTCTGAGTCAGTGTGAGAGCGTCTCTAATCTGAGGGTTAGATTAGGTTAACTCTACCTCTGACCAATGCTTGCTGGCCATTTGCTTTGTGCCCATTTAAAAAAAAAAAAAGTTAAGCGGGCCTAAAAGGGCCAACCCTATAAGGTTACAGGACCGGCCCTTTTAGGCCCGCCTCCTTCAGGAGGTTCTAAATTATAAGCCCGGCCCATGACAGGCTTGGCCCGAATTCCTGGCTCTATTTAAGACAATGTAACTCTTGGGAAAATTGGAGGCCTATATATAGAGGTTTAACATAAAGAATTTGAAATACATGAAAATATTATATGAATGAGAGTTCTCCACTCTTCATCTCTACAATTCTCTCTTGTCTTTCTTTACCCTTCATCTCAATTTCATAATACGTTATTAGCACAAATTCGCTCAAAAGGCCTATGGTCTAATTTTTTATTTTTTTCTACTATCTAATTTTCTCATTTTCATACTATATTTGATGTTGTTTATTTTCTATGTTATTTTATATAACACACCAAAATTTTTATTCACCAAAAATATTGTAAATATTTGAGAAATTCAATAAAATGGTGAATATTCATGAATTTAGAATTTATGAATTTTATAAATGTTTATTTTCATGAGAAAATGGGCAAAATAATTATGGAATTAATTTTGGTAATTTAAAAGGCCCAATATTAAGGCCCAAAAATATAGAAATATTAGAGAAAATGTTTGGTCCAAAAATATATGGAAATTGGCCAAAGAAAAATAAGAAAAGAAATTGGAATAAAAAGGTAATGGCAAAATCGTAATTTTGTCAAAATAGCACAAAATAAATTATTTTCTAATTAATTGAATTGAATTTCAATTAATTAAGGAAAATAAAGGGTAAAAATATATTTAGAATATTTTGGTCAATTTAATATGAATTTATGAAAAATTTGAGCAAAAAGTGTAATTTTGACAAAAATTGAGACTTTACGTATATACGTAATCGGAACAAGTTGTGAAGCCAATCGAGACTAAAGAGTAGGACCCTTAGGTGTCTCCTACATGTAGCATGAGGAAGGAAATATTAGTTGGGCTTAATGAGCAAGGTTGGTTGCAGGTGCATAGGATTTATGTACATAAAATTGATTTTTTGAAAGTTTAGGAAATTGTTAAACGATTAAAGCATGATGTTATATATTATAAAACACATGTTGCATCTTCATCCTCAGCCCATTCCCAACGCACACAGCAGCTGAATATAGAGAGAGAACATTTGGAATTGTAGAGAGAGAAAGGAGAAGAAAAGGCACAAGGTAAGTCGATTCCTCCGACGATTTAGCTCCTAATGCGTATAACTCTGACTCTAAGCTACTCCTCTTTGTTCTTTAAGGTTGTGAAGCTCCAAATTTGATGTTAGGGCAGATAGTGTTTCAGCCATATTGAGAAAAAGCTAGTGGGAGCTTGAGGTAACTTCCAAACCTTTGCATATTAACTATTATGGCTGCTTTGGGCAATTTAATCGATAAAATTTCGTCAGATTGCCATTGGTTTTAAACTTTGAAAATATGTGTTCCTAAGGGTTATGCTACCCAATTTTGGTTCAAATGGTAGTTATAACCTAATTTAATAGTTAATAAAGTGGTTAGGAGTAGAAATAAACATGTTTACGGAGCCGAAATCACAAAACCCCGATTTTTCTCGTAGAATACCATAATTTCGGCCATGGCTGTTAGAGCGCCTTAGAGTTGGATGTTCAATGATTTTATGGTTCTATTGAGTTCAAGAGGAAAAATTAGATGGAGTTATAGTTGTGCACTTTTTTGGAAAAGGTCGAAAAAGTATAATTACGAAAATGCCCCTTAAACTCTTAAAGCGAGGCTGCCAAGGGCAAGTTTGTAATTTAACATTGAATTTGATAATTTTGAATCTGGAAATGGATTCCTTGGGCGGAAATATGTCAGAATAGCCCTAGTCAAAATTTTGAGAAAAGTGCAGCCGGGCCGGGTACGACGAGGCCGGGTCGAGGTCCCGGGGGCATTTTGATAAATTTTCACCATAGGCTAATATAACTATAATAAACACTATAGAAGTGTCTAAAATGATACATGGATAGGTTATAACCTATTTCTTGTACATTTGGTATTTTAGGACCAAGTTATGAGCCTAGAGTTCGCACGTACTACAAGGTAAGGATCTAGAGGTTAAAAAGGGTTGAAGTAGGGACATTATCCTTCATACTTTATGCCTTAGTCTATATGAATATGTGGTTGTCATGATTTTTGCTTTTATTAATTAACATAGTATGCCTAGAAAGGGTAGTTAATGCCGAAAGTGCACTTACATCTGAGAGATTGAATGAGAATCCAACTAGTGTACGAGTAGTGCGGCTGGAGCCCTACTTAGGTATACATGATGATGTGTTATATTATTTATTAATTGGTGCATTAATTGTGCATATCATATTTACTTATTGCATGTTATGTGTACGATAATATGTTTCTACTGAGATTTCTCGGAATCACCCATTTTCTAAACAAAAATGTCTCAACGGATGCCAGCGGATCAAAAGGCAAGAACACAGAGGCAGGGAACTGACAGGCACGTTTCCCGATACGTAGGCAGTGGTTATATCTAGTTTGTGTTTGGAATATTTTTGGGATGTTCTGTACATATTTGTAATTATTCTCAAATCCTACACTATCGATTCCGGTTTAGAAACAAATACTTTTATCAGTATATTTATACTTTTCTGTATGCCTGTAGAACATGATCTCTATTGCTCTGTACATATCAAAATAGAAACGGGTGTTGGCATTTTATCTTTCTAGTTCACATTATCGATATGTTGTTCTTTATTATTTTTCTTTTACGCTATCTATTTTTATCTTTCTTGTTATTATCTTTTACATGTATATCTGGGACAATATAAGTCATTATATAGAATTAAAGAGACTCTTTTATTGATTGTTTTATACATTGGGTTCCATAACTATATTGGAGATTATTGTTGCTTTATTATCCTTCGTAAGTTTTTTTTTACTTTTATTTATCATTTTCCAGGAATATCTTATTATGCAACATTTATATTTCTTTATTTTATATTATGGTATTCTTTACATTTTATGTTGTTATTTATGCTATTTCATTTTATTTACATTTCATTTGTTTATATTAATATATTATTCTTATATCATTATGTCAATTTTTTATTTTCATTTGTTTATTATTACATTGATATATAATAGTATTATATATGACCATATAATATGATATATATGATCATGGGCTTATCTATTGTTTATAGTTGATTATAAATTTGAATTTACTTAATTTATTTTACAGTATTTTAATTTTATTGAAAGGTCAGAAGCCATAATATTCTTAATTTCCTGATCAGATGACTAGAAATCACATAACTTTTACAATAGTTCTTATATAAAATAACGCTATTGGTTTTATTAAATGGCATGATTGACAAGAAAAAATTTGACGCTTCGATGATTTAATTGTTATAAATATCAAAGCCCTGAAGGCTAAATGTTCAAATATCAAACTAAAAAAAATTAGCTTTGCAAGATTTTTGTTATGGTCCTGAAGACCAATATTTGGAAGAATTGATTATGTGCTATTGAAAGCAAAGAATATGTCTATAAGAGTGAAAATGAACATGATTATATTGCATTGGTGGAATTGATAGTTGAAATCCAAAGATATTTTCTCTTAGCTATTGAATCACAGTCATGAAAATAATAACATATTTAAGGTGATTAAAATTATGGGCAAATGTTGTACTATGCTAGAAGTCAAATGGATAGGAAAAATGGTATAATATGACTAGAAGTCATATAAACTAATATGCAACAATATATTGAAAGTAAAGATTAAAATGGTTGTGAAGCCAAAAAGACCATGAGATACTATGAAAAATGCCAAAAGTAGTTGTGATGCTTCAAGCAATAAGTTATAGAGAAAGATGACCAAGTTGTAAAGCCAAAAGAAATAATTGTAAGCCATGAAAGCTATATGATTTTTATTTTGATTAGTTTTTAAATTTAAATTTATTGTGATTATTTTGTGTGAGAGAAATTATTATTTGATATTGTGTAACATCCCAAATTTTATATTCACCAAAAAAAAATATATTGTAATTATTTGAGTAATTCAATAGAATGGTGAATATTCATGGAAATTAGATCTTGTGAATTTTGAAATATTCATATTCATAAGGAAATGGGCAAATAAATTCAAGAATTGAATATTCTTGGTGGAATAAATTGAGATTTGTGGAATAAAGTAAAAGCCCATATTTTTCTTTTATTGGTGGATATTTAGTAGAAGGGAAATATTTACTTGGAAGATAAATATGCTAAGTGGCATCATCTAAAGCCAAGAGATTAAATTATAATGGCTAAAGTTGGAGCACATGTTTAAATTGCAATAAAATATATTATGTTGATCAAAGGAATGAGATAATTGTAGAAAACCCAATTGTTAATTGAAGGGAATTAGTTCAATTACAATGAGACTTATGACACAAGTTTGGAGTAAATAAGCACAAGTTGAAAGTGGATAAGGCCAAGTACACTCATGATCACAAAGGATGGCATAAAGTGGAGGGAGTATGGCCTAAAGCAAGTCATCATGAAGGGAGGTATGGTGTAAGGAAAGGTGTTGCAATCTCAACCATTGATGAGATCAAGGGTTAAGATGAAATATGAAAATAAGAGGTGAGATATTTTATGAAGCCCATGCTTCATCTTTCTTGATCATTCTCACATCCAAACAACAAAGATAGTGAGAGAAGGAGAGCTTGGGAGAATCTAGAGAGAAGGAGGAGAAATCTTAAGGTAAGACCTTGTGAATCCAAGTTTTAAGGCTTCCAATTGGTATAATCTCCTCTCTAATCTCTTCTTTTCCATGAAACACTATGTTTAGCAAGAAAATATTGAGTTCAAAGAGAAAGAGAGAGGAGGACTTCTAGAGAAAGGAAAAGAACTCAAGAAGGTAACTTCACAAAACCTAAGATTATGTTAGATGTGGTTGTTGTTGATGATTATGGTTGGATTTGGTTATTTTGTTAAGTTTGTAAATTTGGAAAGTCCTAATCCTAAGGGGTTATGCTGCCCAAATTTCTTTGAATCATGGTTAAGAAGTGTTTAAGTGAGTTAATCAAGGATTAGAAGTGGAAAAGTACAAGTTTTGGAAGCTAAAACACAAAGCTCCATTTTTCTATTTTTCCTTCAATATTTCGGCCAAGACAAGATCTGGTAGTAGGAATTGGATTTTCATGAAATAAATGGTTCCATTGGACTCAGTGGGCAAAAAGGTGGGGTTACAGTTGGACATTTTTTCGGTAGAGGCCGAAAAAACATAATTACGAAAACGCCACTGAAATCCCTAAATAGGGGCTGTCAAGGGTATTTTCGTAATTTGACCGTGAATTTGGCGATTTCGAGCCCGGAAATGGATTCCTTGGGCGAAAATAAGTCAGAATAGCCTCAGTCAAAATTTTGGGAAAAAGTGCCATCGGGTCGGGTACGGCGGGGCCGGGCCGAGTTCTCGGGGGCATTTTTGTAAATTTTCACCATAAACTAATATAACCACAATAAATACTATGGAAGAGTCTAAAATGATACTTGGATAGGTTATGACCTATTTCTGGTACATTTAATATTTTAGGACTGATTTGGAGGCCGGATACGACACGTTCTTCGAGGCACATTTAAAAGAGGATTATAAAGCTTTGAGGTAGGGACATTATCCTTCATATACTATGCCATAAGTTATGTGATTGTGTGGATGCCATTGTTTTGTAAATGCACTTTATTAATAACATGATTTGTCAAGAGAGAGGCTGTTAGTGCCAGAGGTGCACTTACACTGGGAGTTGGCAGAAGTCCAACCGGTGTAGATTGTGGGGCTGGGCCCTACTCATGTATACATGATGATGATGATGATGATGTGTTTATATTGTTCATTAATTTGTGCATACCTTGGCGCATGTCATATTTACTTTTCGCATTTTCTATGAACGATATTATGTCTCTACGGAGATTCTTCGGAATCTCACCCTATTTTTAAACAAATACCTCAGTGGGTACCAGTGGGCCAAAGGGCAAAGACATTGACGTCGGAAAGTGAGCAGCGCGTGTCTCGAGGCGGGGTCAAGAACGTGGGCATAATTAGTCTATTTTGTGATATTTTGGTGAAATTTGTAAATATTAAGTTTCCACTGTATTTTCTGTTTTTTGTTGACGAACGACATTGGGATTGTAAACGAATAATTTTTATCAGTATAATTGTACTTTTCTGTATGCCCATTGAATTTCGTCTTTATTACTCTTCGATTATCGAAATAGAAACGGGTGTTGACATATTGTGCTTATTTGAAATAGCGGTTGGAGTTTTCAAAAATAACTTTTCAATCATAATTTACAATATACGAGGTAAGTACATGAGATGAGTGTTTTCTCGATTTACATGCATATGTACTTTTGGGATCCTTAATCGTGATCCCAAACATGCTTATTGTGATATCGATAAGTGTTCATAAGTGATATATGAAATCAAATAAACAAAAATGTAATTATTGATCATTTTAAAAATTTTAATATAGTGCCAATTTATTTACAAATTTAAATATTATTGGTAATTATTGATATTTTGATTTCGTAGCCTTTTAGGATTCTACCTCATGATTATTGTCACTATGCTATATAACTCCCAAATAAAATGGTTTCTAGTATTTATTCATATAACCTTCAATTATACAATTAAGTTGTTTAATTCCTTTCTTTATGTATAATTATACAATTTATTTGTGATTTTAAGTATATGGTGTATGTGAATATTATTCATACATCAATGGATTTACCACGTCAAACTTGTCTCTATTTTCTTCTTGGGCCTTATGCTTCTCTATTGCACCATAGATTTCCCAAAACAAACAATCAACTTATATACCTCAACATCAAGGTATTTTCTTTCATTATTAGTTATATTTTTCATTTTAACTCTGTCTTCCATTTCTTTTCTCCTCTTGAGCATGTGCAGTTTTTCTTAGTTCCCAAACGTTTTATTATTGAAAGGGATACAAATACTCTGAAATTTGTATTTTATTTTGATATTAATAAGTTATTGTCTTCTCTCCCAATTCATTGTATTTCTTCTACTCCTTAGTATTCTCACATGATATGTGCAAGTTTCACATATTAATCATGATATAATATATAACATGATATATATTGAAATCAAATTAGTTTTATGTGACATCTGTACAAAAAATCATATATCATATTTGAATTGAAAAAGTGAGAATTTATTTGATTTTATGAGAAAATTCATTATGAATAATTTATGATTTGTTAGACAAAACCATTTTTGTAAATGTGAACTATATATATGGTGCAAGTCAAATTTATGGATGATCAAATAGTAGGAAATATTTGAAAGAAGACTATGTATATCATAATTATTCATTATTTTATATCATAATGCATTTGCCTTTTATATTTCTCTCGAATTAATTTTAGCTCCTAAACATAATAAATCATTGCAATAAGATCTTTATGTATTTTGACTATGGATCTCCCCATATTTCTTTATGTAAAGGAAAATTATAAACATTTCATACTTTGAATGTATATCAAAAGAGGAAAATTAAAGCATATTATTATTAATGAATAATAATGTTATATAAAAATGTGATAATATATGTTAGTTCTTGAAGAACATAAATGTAATAAAATCGATATAGTTCCTAGAGAACTAATACAGAGTTTTCTTAATTATATGGGAGGAAAAAGATATGATCATAAAACGTTATGACCGATAGATTTACATTAGAGTTTCACTCTATTAAAGAGTTTAAGTAACAGCCCAATGGACTGAAATCCATAATTGGTTGTGAGTTATGAAGTACTTGATATTTCAAGTGAGAGATAGATTATTGGCTTACAATATACTGATTTGTTTTAGAAATATAGGAATAAAGAAAGTGCATTTATATGACACTCACAATTGAGGGGGAGATTGTTAGAATATAAGTGTGAGTTAATATTAAAAAATTCTACTCATATACTTCCTCATAAAACCTATTGATCTCCCAAAAATGGATGTCATATTGATATTTTATATAAATATCTTATGGAATTTGAAAACTTTGTTGTTGGTTAAGCAACATGTCACAGTAAACCAACAGTTTACTGATCCAAACAAATTTATTGTTGGCATGACTTGTTTGATCATTCAAGTAGTATATAAAAGATTACGTATGATATCCATTGAAGAATAAGAAGATTCTTCATAAATAGCCAACATATTATATAGTTCAAGAATTATGATGAGCTGCTTGTTCTCAGAAATTTGATTTTGAGAGTATCACAAGTTATGATTTCGAATGGATCTCTATATTTTTGGAAATATATCAAACTCATTTATGGACCCATTCAAATAGCATGTAAACCATACAGGTATTCAAATGAACATGATATATGCATTTATATAAGATGGTTACATGTGGGATTATTATTAATTTGTAACCTGAAGTTTGTAAGATTGTTTGAATAAATCATTATATTGAGCACGCAATTTTTAGATAATATGATCCAGAAATCATTTATTAAAACCTCTATAAATAGCTAGATCAATACTTTTGAGAATAAATTTTTATTTTGATGTTGGCATATTTGATCTTATATATTGTAACACTTATATACATCAAGCCAACAAAATCTCCCAATAAAATTGGCTTTTGGTCAGGAACCAGGATATTTCATCTTAAAAAGTTTGAATGTGCATTCCTATTGATCCACCACAATGCACATAGATGGAAATTTAAAAGAAATTGGGATAAACATTGGGTAAAAACCTCCTCCTTTTTGTTTGTCTCTAAATGAAACCAAAAAAAAGTTTCTAATGAAGACAAATGGATTTAGGAGACTTATGCTGCATGATTAGTCAATTGTTATTAGACAAAGTTTTCCTAACATAAGGGAGGAAAATTGAATAGCTAGAAAAAAAACAAAAGGAACGCGTTATTACTATTAAGTATAGATCCTTAAATATAGTAATATGAATCAAAAGTTTATTAGGCTTTGCATTTATGAAATATTGTATAAAATATGCC
Source organism: Inga leiocalycina (assembly GCA_963242795.1). Lineage (NCBI taxonomy): Eukaryota > Viridiplantae > Streptophyta > Magnoliopsida > Fabales > Fabaceae > Inga > Inga leiocalycina. The sequence goes on from OY725323.1 coordinate 22,971,647, forward strand.
AGATGCAATTACTGACCTAAATGAGAATTACTAAATCTCATATTCTAGCTGAAAATGCTCTAATTAACATAAATAAAAGTGAGGCATGCCTGAAGTATGAGAGAATAATTGGTTTCAAAAGAAAAGAGAAAAAAAAGAAAATAATCAAGATAATTATATCAAAGAGGTAGGTACTCCAGAAGATGTCAAGACATAATTAATTGCAAAAACTTTAAAAGAGGTTCAGGTACATGAAAGTAATAAAGAGATCTCAATGAACTATGTCACAGAAAAAATGAAAAAGAAAGGAATAAGTTGTCGACAATGGTCGTGATAATAATTTCATGTGATCAATTAAGGATCTTATGCATAAATCTATCTTGCGAATAGACAGAATGATAATTGGCCAAAAGAAAAAGTAAAAGGGAAAAAACACAATGAAAATGGGATTACACTATTTGATGTGTGAAAATTATAGACCTCTACTCCCAGCTGAAACATAAAATATATAAATATTTAAGTAAAAATAAAGATTTTCACAAACGTTAACAAAGACTATGATGTGGCATACTATTTAGTGGTAGATACAATAATTGTTGTATATATTATTAATCTGGGAGTATATGCAAATGAAATAATATGTCTATGAGATATCATTATATGTATATATATCATATGCACATGGATAGTAAATATTATATGAGAACCCTTAAAGGATCTAAAATGCTAGAAGTATATACAAGACAATCATTTTATATATAAAATGATGTGCGAGTTTGAAAATAATTGAAGCATATATAATTGATTGAAATATATTGAAAAATGACTAATTATACATTTTACTTAACTTGTAGATCGAGTTATTGAATCCATCAATGATTTTAAAATCACATAATTTTGCTATGGTAAATTTTCTTGTAAAGATATATTGAATTTAATGATCCAAAAGTACCTTATATGTTATAAGAATATTTTTATATCATACTAATATTGTATTTATTATGATTTTATTGATAAAAATTAATTATTGTAGGTGCACAGTATATAACAAAAATGAGATTTGGTGTGATGATCCTATGAACATATTATATAATATTATTTTGTTTAAAACAAATTGAATATATGAATGCAAGATATATTTTGGTAATTTTCAAAATAATTTTTTTTATGTTTCCACAATGAATAGGATAAAGACAGAATATCTAGAAGATATATTAGAGGAATACATTTCAGCAAAATATTTGGTGACAATGCATTATTCTTAGTTTGTCGGTCAAAAGAATGATATGTTCAAAAATATATTGGAAGTGATGTTCTTATTAGGGGGAGTAGGTACAATATTATCATGAGGTGAAGTAAAAACCATGCTGTACTCTTTTTCTTAATCAAGGTTTTGTCCCACGTGGTTTTTTTGGTAAGGTTTTTTACGAGACAACTTCAATATGTATTGTGTACTCTTTTCTCTTCATTAGGTTTTTATCCCATTAGGTTTTTTCTTGTAAGGTTTTAATGAGACACAATATTTGCTTATGAACATCCAAGGGGGAGAGTTATGAATATTGTGGCAGTAGATGTTCATAGTCTTAGTTTTCCATAATGCCTATAACCTCCCATGATTTTATTTTGTAGATTAATTCTTATGTTTATGAGATTGTAACTTCATCATAATGTGAGTGAATTCCTATATTTAAGACACTGTAACTCTTGGGAGAATTGAAAATCTATATATAGAGGCTTAACATAAAGGATTTGATGTATATAAAAACATTGTATGAATGAAAGTTCTCCACTCTTCATCTCTACAATTCTCTCTTATCTTTCTTTATCTCTTCCTCTCAATCTCTTATATTTTCTTGATTTCATAACATCAAAAAAAGTATAAAGCACAAAGCGTTTTTTTTTCATTTATAAGTCACACCATTATACTTTTCAATTCCTACATAATTTTTCTAAAGATTGGGGTAAAGTATTTGCTGAATTAGTTAAAAATTATTATATACTAATGTGATTTTATTTTTAAGTCACTTTCCCTATGTTTCACCAGAACGATAAAAACCTTAAATCTTATTAAATATATATATATATATATATATTAAAATTTTTTTATGAAATCAAGAAAATATAAAAGATTGAGCTAAAGGGATAAAGAGAGACAAGAAAGAGTTGTAGAAATGAAAAGTGCTTTCATATACATCAAATTCCTTGTGTTAAACCTCTGTATATAGGCCTCCAATTCTCCCAAGAGTTACAATGTCTTAACATAAGAATTAACTCACATTATGATAGAGATGCAATGTCATAAACATAAGAACTAATCTACAACATCTTGATCCAAAAAAAAAAATCTACAACATAAAACTACATAAAACCATGGGAGGTTATAGACATTATGGAAACCTAAGAGACTATGAACATCCACTATCACAATATTCATAACACTCCCCCTTGGATGTTCATAAGCAAATATTGTGCTTCATTAAAACCTTACTAGGATAAACCCAATGGGACAAAAACCTAATGAACAACAAAGAGTACATAATACAAATTGAAGCTACCTCTTTAAAAACCTTACTTGAAAAACCCTATGGAACAAAACCTTAGTTAAGGAAAAGAATACAACATGGTCTCTTTTCACATGATGATAATATTGTATTTACCCCCTAATAATAACATCAATTTTACTCCCCCTAATAAGAACATCACTTTCAATGTATTGTCGAGCATATCATTATTTTGGCCGCCAAACTATGAATGATATATTGTCATCAAATGTTCTGCTAGATGTATTCTTCTAACATATCTTTTGGATATGCTAAAATATCACTATATTATGCCTTTATCTTATTCATTGTAGAAACAATAAAGAAAATTATTCTGAACATCATCAAAATATATCTTGCATCCACATATTCGCTTTGTTCTGAACAAAATAATATTATATAATATGTTCATAGACTATCACACCAAATCTCATTTTTTGTTATCCACTATGCACCTGCAAGAACTAATTTTTATCAATAAAATCATAATAAATGCAATATTAGTATGATATAAAAATATTCTCAAAAGATATAAAAAAATTAGTATGATATAAAAATTTAAATTTAAAAACTAATCAAAGTCATCTAACCTTCAGGCTTACAATTATTTCTTTTGGCTTTACAATTAGATCATCTTTCTCTACAACTTATTGCTTTAAGCATCATAACTAGTTTTGGTATTTTTCACAATATCTGATGGTCTTTTTGGCTTCACAACTATTTTGATCTTTACTTTCAATAAATTGATACAAATTAATCTATATGACTTCTAATAATATTATACAATTTTTTCTATCCATATGACTTCTAGTCATAGTATAACATTTACTCATAATTTTAATAACTTTAGAACTGCTAGTATTTCTATGACTGTGGTTCAATAGCCAAGACAAAGTATTCTTGGCTTTCAACTCTCAATTTCACAAATCAATGTGATCATGTTCATTTTCACTCTTATAGACATATTCTTTACTTTCAATATCACATCATCAATTTCTCCAAAAATTGATCTTCAAGACCATAGCAAAAATCTTGCAAAGCTAAAAGCTTTTTTTTTTTTTGCCTAGTTTGATATTTGAATATTTAGCCTTCAATGCTTTGATATTTGTAACAATTAAATTATCAAAGTGCCAAATTTTTTCTTGTTAATATTTCCATTTAATAAAACCAATAGCGTTCTTTCATATAAGAACTATTACAAAAGTGATGTGACTTCTAGTTATCTACTTACGAAATTAAGAATATTATGGCTTCTGGCTTTCGATAAAATTAAAATACTATAAAATAAATTAAGTAAATTTAAATTCATAATCAAATATAAATAATAGATAAGCTCATGATCATATAGATCACATTATATGATCATATATAATACTATTATATATTAATATAATAATAAACAAATGAAAATAAAAGATTGACATAATGGTATAACAATATTAATATAAATAAATGAAATATAAATAAAATAAAAATAAAGGAAGATGAAATAAATAACATAAAATAAAGAAACATAAACAATTAAATATAACATAAAATGTAAATAAAATAAAGAAATATGGATGTTAAATAAATAAATGGAACGTAAATAAAATAAAATAAGATAATATAATAACATAAAATGTAAAGAATACCAGAATATAAAATAAAGAAATAAAAATGTTGCATAATAAGAGATTTCAAAAAAAATGATAAATAAAAGTAAAAAATCTTGCGAATGATAGAATAAAGTACCAATAATCTCTAATCTTATATATAGAACCCAATGTATAAAACAATCGGTATAGGGGTCCCTTTAATTCCATATAATGGTATAGATTATCCCAGATATATATGTAAAAAATAATAACATGAAAGATAAAAATAGATAGCGTGAAAGAAAAATAATAAAGAATAACAAATCAATAACGTAAACTAGAAAGATAAAATAACATAGAGAGTAAACAACATAAAATATAGTATGGAAATGAGAAAACTAGACTATAGGTTTTTTTAGCGAACTCGTGCTGATAAAAGTGATTTGATGTACATGAAAATACTATTTGAATTAGATTTATCCACTCTTCATCTCTACACTTCTCTCTTATATTTCGTTATCCATTTATCTCAATCTCTTATATTTTCATGATTTCATAACAACTTTAATTATTTTTCAACTTTACTCCTATTTAAAATCCCTTAAAATCTCTCATTTGCAGTGAAGTCTCGTTGGACATTTGGATAATATATTCTAATTGTGAAAAGACTAAAACAACCTCATTGATTAAATAGAGAGAAAGAATTGGAATATATTTTGAGGTTATTTTGGTTTTTTCACAATTAGAATATATTACCCAAATATCCCACTGTATTTCACTGCAAATTCAAGATTTTAAAGAACCTTTGGGTCATATTTTGTTTTTCTTGGGCCTTAAGTGTAATTTTCGCTTTTCTTTTCCATCAATCCATCAGCACAGGACTCTTACAATTCTAATTATGAGTATTAAGTTTCTTTCTTTTTTTTTAATTTTGATAACAAGCTTCATTCTAAATAAAACTAATTTCTAACTCATTCATTAAACTTGTCATTTCTGATAAAAAAAATATTAAATTTGTCAAAAAGATTTGATATGTTATTAAAAATAATTTTATTTAAAAAATAATTTTGTCATTTCTGATATGTTATTAAATTTGAAAAGACTTATAATTTTGAAGGGAGAGTATTTATGATATGTTATTAAAAATAATTTTATTTAAAAAATTAAAAGTTATTTAAAGAATAGAGTCCACAAACTCTTCAAAAATTATGGTTTTAGAAACTTGTCATACCCTTATCTGATTTTTCATATTTTCAAAGTGCTTGCGCGCAGTTCGGTGAGCAACACAGGAATAGTTTAAATATACTTGCCTTTCGAGCCGTTGGTACCCGCTGAGATATTTTTGTTTAGAAAAATGGGTGAGATTCCAAAGAATTCCAGTAGCAACATACTGTCGTTCATATAAAATGTGAAAAGTATATATGATATGTGTAACACTCCAAATTTTATTCACCAAGAATATATTTTAATTATTTTATATATTTAATAAAATGGTGAATATTGACAGCCAACAGAATTAAATATTGGAAATTAAAAGGTGAAAAGTGTTTTCATTGAAATCGCCTGTGAGGCAGTGAGTTTATCATGTGATTTTAGAAGACCAAATGATGAGTAAAAATTATGAAATTTTACAAGATGAAAGTAGACATTATAAAATTTAATTTGATAGATCATATGAATCATTTTAAGCTATATGGAAAAATATATGAATTTTTGAAGTTAGCTAAGAAAAACTGGAAAGTTGCTGGAGCAGCGGTCAAAGAAATTAAATTTGGGAATGATGTGTTTTCAACTGGCTAAAGTCCATATTTTTCCTTGAACTTAGACTCAATAAGAGTTCTATATCCTTTGGAGTCACTCCAAAAAGATGTCTACAAATTTTGTTATAACTTTTCAAAATTTAAATTTGGCTCTATTCCGAAAATTGGAAAAATAAATGTGAGGGCAATTGTGTAATTGTGGAATTAAGTAAAAGCCCATATTTTTCCTTTATTGGTGGATATTTGCTTGAATATTAATCATGCCAAGTGTCATCATTTAAAGCCAAGAGAATTAAATAATAATTGATAGTATGAGCACATGCTTAATTAAGCATAAAATACAATATGCATGTACAAGTTGGTTGGACTAATTGGATGAACTAAGTTGGGCTTATAAAGGACATTAAATGGCATCATGGGCCAAGGGAAGAGGGAAGGAAATTTGGTTGGAATGTAATGGAAGGGTTATGTCATACTTGGAAGAAGATAAGACCAAGTACAAGATTTGTCATAACTCCAATTTTAAAATAAACAAAAAGGAAAAGATGATGATATGTTTTGAGTGGGCATCATCATATTTTTTGTAACACCCCAATTTTCGATTAAGGCCTAATGATAATTATTGAGAATAATTATCGGATTAAAGTGAAATTAATGTATATTGGTGACAATATTAATTTATATGTCATAATTGATGGAAAATTGAAAGAATGGAATTATTGGCATAAGTTGGTAATTAATGGGGAAATTAATTACTAAGAGAAAATGAGAAGTGTAATTAAAATGACTAATGGAGAATGGAGAGATTAGAGAAGCTAATGGGTGCTTATTGTGTGAGAGACAATGAGGAGTGGACACTTGGCAAGTTTACATGTGAAGGGATTGGGAGAAAAGTCAAAGGGAATTTTTAATTGTTTTCTCTCTCCTCTCTTCCCTCACTTGGCGCTAGAAAACTGAAATGGAGGGAGTATAATCATTCTTCATTAGCTCACACTCTACCTCCATCTCTCTCTCTCTCACTCTCATTTTTCTCTCTCGTCGGACACCATTGAAGGCCAAAGGGAAGGAAGAAAAGCTTCAAAAAAGTAAGGGAAATGTCTCCAAAAGCTCAAACTTCCTTCTTTAATATTGATCCTTGAATGAAGAGCTTCATTTTGATGGTTGTAATGTGTTCATTGGTGTTAGTTTGTGACCTCAAGAGATTGTAAAAGTTGAAGAATCAAGAAATCTCTTTGGCAAAGTGAAAAAGGTGAGTGTTAACTCCCTTTTGATATATATATTGTGATTGTTGGTTGAGCATTGATTTTCTGGAATTTTCTGCCCCATTTTCGAAAATTAGGGTCTTAGTGAGTTTGGCATGTTGTGATCATGGAAATGGTATATTGTGATGTCTTTTGGACAAATGGATTGGTTTGAATCATTAAAAGTAAAGTTTGAGAACTTTGTGTTGGTTTTGGTGTATTGGTCAAAACAGGGCATGTGGTTAGATTGTGAATTTGGTCATTTTGAGGTTACCATTGTGTTCCTTGTGGAAAATTATATGGGAATATGTTTAGTTAATGATTTTGGAGTCATTGAACACTTTGGTAGAAAAGTTGGAAAATGCTGTCAATGTGAATTCTGTCTGGGCAGTTTATTCGTGTGGACGTTTTGAATGACCAAATGATTTCACAAAATTGTGAAACTTTCCAGTCTTAAAGTTCACATCCCAAGCTTCAAAATGGACATATATTTTGTGTCATTTCGTTTTGTTAACTGAGAGTTATGGTTTTCCAAAGTTTGGGGATGGAAACAGAACTCTGTTCTGGAGTAGTGTTGAGTTTTGGGTGATTCTGTATTTTTGTGATGATTTGAAGTTATGAGCCATATTTTTTCTTGAAATAGGACTTAAATACCTTTCATTTGGCTTTGGAATCACTCCATTTCGATTTTTCTACAATTAGATATGATTTTTCGAAGTTCAACCAAGAATCAGGAAGTTTCTTGGCCGCGGCCCATGAGTGGCTGGCCGCAGCCCAAACCTTTCTGGCCTGATTCTGGCCGCGGTCCCATGAAGCTGGCCGCAGCCGGCGACCTTCTGACCATATTTTGGCCGCGGCCAACCCCTGTGTTCCAGCACTTTAAGTTTTTGAAAAGAGATCTTCAACCTATTGTTTCCCAACCTTTTAGGGGTTTTATTAGAGGCATTTGTGGCTTCTTAAGGGTCATTATTGATAACCAAATCTAAGTGTTGAAGAATTAATTGAGTATTGGAATAGAGAATAATGTTTCGTCCTTAATTATGACTTTAGGATTTGATATCTGCCTGGAGCATAGAAGGCCTGTGCCTACTCAAGGAAGGAAAGACAAAGGTAGTAACACTTTATCCTATATCATGTGTATTGCATTGCTTGTTTGCATTAGTCATTGAATACAGTGAAAGTGAAGAGGACGTGGCGAAAGCCCGGACTCGATTATAGTGAAAGTGAAGGGGACGTAGCGAAAGCCCGGACTCGATTACAGTGAAAGTGAAGGGGATGTGGCAAAAGCCCGAACTCGAATACAGATAAAGTGAAGGGGACGTGGCGGAAGCCCGACCTCGTATAAAGTGAAGGGAACGTGACGAAAGCCCGGTCTCGAATATTGATTGCTGCATTGTGATATATGTGACTTGCTTTGTATATATGCATCATATAAATAAACTGTTGCTACTGGGATTCTCTAGAATCTCATTCTTTCCAAATAACATTTTTAGACAGGGCAAGTGGATCGAAAAGCAAGCAAGTGGAAAAGGACAATTAGGACTGCCAGCGGTAGTCTTAGCTATATATTTTGGTTTTATATTGAACTGGTTATCATTTTGGATAAATGTATACATATTGAATAGAATTGTAGTGGTTTAGTTTTATGTAATCCCCGGTATGGATACTGAGATGGGCAATGATGCCCTGTATAAACCTTTGGATTAATGTTATTATTCCAGGTGAACGTCGGGAATTGTGCTTACTCTGATATTATACATGTAACAGACCAAACAGGCCATTTGTTTTAATGAATGAAATGAATGGAGATCCATTTGTACAGGTGTTTTAAAAAGTTTTTAATTGTCCCGGATTTCTTATTCGATAATTAGATGTGCTTAAACGCTAATCCCGGCCTGATTATCGAAGGGGGTTACATTTTTCCTCCTCCTCCTCCTCATATTTGCGTTGGGCATTAAGGAGAGAAGAAAGAGAATATGTTATATGAGATAAGGTCAAAACACTTTATGCCTTAAAAGTCAAATTTTAGAATTTTGGTAAATAATAAAATTAGGAAAATGGGAGATATTTTATACAACTCTTTCCTTCATCTTTCTTGCCTTCATTTCATGCCTAAGCATACCGAGAGAGAGAGAGAGTGAGTGAGTGTGTGTGTGTGTCTTAGAAAAGGCTTGAAGACTTGGGGATAAGGAGGAGCTTAAGGAGGCTAGAATTAAAGGTAAGGCATAAGATTCACATGTTTAGGTCCTCCAATTTGTGTAGCAACTCTTCTAACCTCTTGATCTTCATGGAAATCATGTGTAGTAAGAAAATATTCAAAGTTGAAGAGAGAGTGAACAATAACTTCTAGAGAGAGAAAGTTCAAGAATCAAAGGTAACATCAAGAACATCAAATCTTTTAGTTTGTTGTTGTTGTTGATGATGTTTATGGTTGGATTTGGTGATTTTTGGTTAAGTTTGTAAATTTGGAAAATACTAACCCTAAGGGGTTATGCTGCCCAAATTCTTTAAATCATGGCTAGTATGTGTTTAAATGGTTTAATAAGGCATTATAAGTGGAAAGGGGTAAGCTTTAAAGGTTAAAACACAAAGTTGCAATTTTCCCTTTTTCCTTTGAAGCATTTCGGCCAGACCTGTTCTGGGGGGGAAGGAGTTGAATTTTCAATGATTTGATGGTTCCATTGAATTCAGGAGGAAAAATTAGGTGGGGTTACAATTTGTCACTTTTTTGTAAAAGCCCGAAAAAGCATAATTATGAAAACACCCCTGAAACCCTAAAAGTAGGGCTGTTAGGGGCAATTTCATAATTGTACATTAAATTTGGTAGTTTCGAGCCCGTAAATAGATTCCTTAGGCAAAAATATATTAGAATAGCCCATGTCAAAATTTTGAAAAAAAAAAGTACAGTCGGACCGAGTACGGCCGGGGCGGGTCCTAGGGGCATTTTGGTAAATTTTCACCATAGGCTAATATAACCACAAGAAACACTATGGAAGTGTCTAAAATGATACCTGGATAGGTTATAACCTATTTCTTATGCATTTAATATTTTAGGACCGAGTCGGGAGCCGAAAGTCAACACGTTTTACGAGGCACATGAAAAGGGGTTGATTGGGCTTTGAGGTAGGAACATTATCTTTCATACATCATTTCATAGTTCATATGATTGTGTGGTAGCCATTGTTTGTAAATGTGCTTTATTAATCAACATGGTTTGGCTAAAAAGGGTCAGGCAGTTAGTGTCAGAGGTGCACTTACACAAGGAGTTGGGTAGGAATTCAACCGGTGTAGATTAGTAGGGATGGGCCCTACTCATGATGATATGACGATGATGTGATGATGATATGACAATGATGTGTTATATTGTTCATTAATTGGTACATACATGGCGTATATCATATTTACTTTTCGCATTTTATATGAACGATAACATGTTTCTACTGGTATTCCTTAGAATCTCACCCCTTTTTCTAAACAAAATATCTCAGCAGATGCTAGCAGCTCTAAAAGAAGGGACGTGGATATGCAAAACTGACAAGCACGTTCTCGAAACGAAGACCGTGATTATATATAGTCTGTAATCGGAATATTTTTGGATAGTTTTGTACAAATTTATAAATATCTTTGAATTCTGTATGGTTCATTCTGGTTTGTAAACAAACACTTTTATCAGTATACTTGTACTTTTTTGTATGCCTGTAGAACTTGGTCTCTATTACTCTATATATATCAAAATGGAAATGGGTGTTGACAATATGCACCATCTATACACCATTAATAAACAATATAAAACATCATCTTCATGTATACATAAATGTCACACTCTTATCTTATTTTGACTTGCAGCGGAATATTCATGTACGATTCGGTGGGCAACACAAGAATAGCATAAATATATTAATAATATGTGCATGATTACAAAAAATCCCTATAAGGGTTTGTGCATGATACTTACGATTAAGATAGCCGCACAGAGCTACTTGGGTGTCTAAACCCATCCCAGTGAAACACATACACCTTCCTGTCTTTGTTCCACCATAGCATTCCCCTCGTACGATTCTCTTCTTTATTCTCAGCATACCTTCTGTCTTTACTGTTTAAATTGTTGGTAGGGGAGGGTGAGATTCGAGAGAATCTCAGTAGGAAACAAATACCACAATGAATGCATGATAGATTCTATGTATATGACATGTTAGCTTTAATTATATGTATATCCCATAATGACATTTCTACATGCTCAATATTTCATGCAACAGAACTATAGCCACAGCAAAAATAGAAACAGAGCTTCATTTATTCAAATATGCTCTACACAATCAAGTAAAGCAATCACATACATCACTATAAAAGCAAAGATATCAAATACATACAAATAAAATAAGTCCCCTACCTTAGCCCTTTTTAATCCTTAAGTATGCTCCTCAAACTTTGTCCCTCGTAATGCATTTCATAGCTCGGCTCTCTACTCGATCCTACAATTCCAAATGTACTATTTAGACACTTACATAGTGTGTTTTGTGGTAATATGAGTCTATTATGAAAATTTACCAAAATGCCCCCGGAGACCCAGCTCGGCCTTGGTCCGGCTGCACTTTTCCTAAAATTCTAACCTGAACTATCCTAATATATTTCCACCCAAGAAATCCATTTCTAGACTCAGAATTACCAAATTCACTACAAAAAGACAAAATTGCCCTTTGCAACTCCACTTTAAGGGTTTCAAGGGCGTTTTCGTAATTATTTTTTTCAGCCTTTTCTGAAAAGCGATCAACTGTAACCCCACCTAATTTTTCCTCCTGAACACAATGGAACCATTAATTTCATGAACATCTAACTCTAACCCCTCCAAAATATCCTTGGCCAAAATTCTCAATTCCCTAAAAAAAATTGAGGTTTTCGAGTTTCGACTCCGTAAATGGTTCCTTTCTACTCCTAACTACTTTATTGACTATTCCATTAGGTTACAACTATCATTTAGTACCAATTTGGGTAGCATAACCCCTAAGAAAACTCATTTCCAAAATTCAAATTCAAAGCAAACCAATCAGAATTTCACCGATTAAATTACTCACAGCAGCCAGAACAATCAATATTTGAAGTTTTGGAAGCTACCTTAACTTTAGTCTGGCTTTTCCCTTTGAGGACCAAACCTTAGCCTCTTCCAACTCCAAGATTTTGCTTCAATAACACCTTGAATCATATAGAGGAGAAGCTTAGGAGAAGGATTACACACGTTAGAAGCTAATTCACCGAAGAAGTCAAGCTTATATGGCGGAATTGCTCCTCCTTCTCTCTAAAAGTCACACAAGCTCTCCGTCTCTTTCCTTTAGCTTATGGTGTCATTTTTGAATGGGAAAGATGAGGGAAATGAACTTTTATAATATGCTTATGTCATTTTACAATATGCTTATCTCATATTTTCTAATTTCCCAAAAATCCAAATTTTAACTTTTTCTCCTATGTACATGTAAATGATATGGATCCAATTAACATGTAACAATATTTCGCTCTTCTTGGCCCATGCTAAAAACGTCCTAGGAGTCTCTTAAAAGAGCAAGATGGGCTGATATAAATTTTAGCTCAAGATTACATTATTTACCAACACAATTTTCCATTTTTGGATTTAATCGCAGATTTTCTACCCTAACTTTAAAAAATCATAACTAAATTTGAAAACATTGTTTCAGAGCGATTCTAAAGGCTATAGAACCCTTATTAAGTCTAGTTTCAAGAAAAATATAGTCTTTTACTAGCTAGAAGCATATCATTCCCAGATTTTAAATATTTGCATGCTGTTCCAGAAAATAATCAATTTCGCTGGGCAAAATTCAAAAATTCATAACTCTTTGTATATAGCTCTAATTGAATCACATGACCTATCAAATTGAATCTTGAGATGTCTACTTTCACTTTGTAAAATGTCATAATTTTTGAAGATTATTTGATCAATGAAATGCATTTCAAACCAACACTGCCTCACTAGAAGCAATGAAGCGGAATGCACTTGCAATTTCAACAAATTCCATTTTTGTATACAAATTTCTCGTACTCTTTAATTTACTATTTTATTCCCTTTAATACCTCAAAGATGAAAGAAACGTTAGGGAATAGATTTGGGACACATGCTAAACCGAGGCTTAGCAGTCCGCTTAATTTATGCTTATTCCCAAGCTTCCGATGCCAAAATTTGGGGTATTACATGAGTATGACTCCTGCCCCACAATCATACAATACAAATAAATACCAAAATATAAAATAAAGAAATATAAGTGTTGCATAATAAAAGATTTTAGAAAAATGATAAATAAAAGTAAAAAAATCTTGCGAATGATAGAATAAGGTACCAATATTCTCTAATCTGAGCCATAAATGTTATGCCCTTATCTCATTTTAACTTTTTTCAGAGTATGTGCGGAAAATGATATGCAGTTCTGTAGATAATACAGGAATAACATAAATATACTAATAATAAGTGCATGATTATAGAAATTTCTCATAGGGGTTCATACATGATAATTACCATTAGTGTAGGCATACAGGGCTACTTGTGTTTCTAAACTTGTCCCAATGAAATGAAGATATCTTCTCGTCTACGTTCTACCACTGCATTCCCCTCATACGGTTCTCTTCTTTATTCTCAACATACCTTCAATCTTCACTTATCTAAATTGTTGGTAAGAGAGGGTGAGATTCAAGAGAATCTCAGTAGAAAATAGATACCATAATGCATGCATGATAGATGCTATATGTATGACATGTAAGATTTATCTTGATGCATGCCCCATAATGACATTTCTGCATGCTCAATGTTTCATGTAACAAAACTATGGCCACAGCCAAACAGAAACAGAGCTTCATTTATTCAAATATCCTCTACACAATCAAGTAAAGCAATCACATATATCACTACACAAGCAAAGATATTAAATACATGCAAGTAAGGTAAGTCCCTTACCTCCAGTCTTTTCTCCTCAATTTGTGTGCTAGCAACTTGGGCTCTCAAATCAGTCCTACAATTCTAAATGTACCATTCTGAGGGTTATATGAGTTTATATGGAAAAATTACTAAAATGCCCCCAGAGACCTGCCCCGGCCCCTCCATACCCGGTCCAACTGTATTTTTTCTGAAATTTTGATATGGGCTATTCTGATATATATATATATATATATATATATATATATTTGCCAAAGGAATCCATTTTTGGACTCAAAATTATCAAATTCAATGTAAAATTACAAAATTACCCTTGGCAGCCCCACTGTAAGGGTTTAAGGGGCGTTTCGTAATTATGCTTTTCAGGCTTTTCAAAAAAAGTGACCAAATGTAACCCCACCTAATTTTCCCTCTTGAACTCAATGGAAATATAAAATCATTGAAAATTCAACTCTAAGGCCCATTTACAACCCTGGCTAAAATATATGGGTTTTCCGGAGAAAATCGGGGTTTTGCGATTTCGATTCCATAAACGTGTTCCTTTCTACTCCTAACCATTTTATTGATTCCATTAAGTTACAACTATCATTTAGTATTAATTTGGGCAGCATAACCCTAGGCCAACCCATTTCCAAAAATTAAAATCAATGACAATCTGGCGAACTTTCACCAATTAAATTGTCCACAGCAGCCAGAATAGTCAATATACAAGAGTTTGGAAGTTACCTCAAGCTCCCTCTAGCTTTTCTCAAAGTGGCTGAACCCTAGACCTTACTCACCATGAAAATTGGGCTTCTCAACCTTTAAGAACACAAAAGAATAACTTAGGAGCAGAGTTATACACGTTAGAAATCGATTTACCGAAGAAATCACTTACCTTTGTAAGCTTTTTCCTCCTTTCTCTCTCTAGAATTTCACACACTCTCTCTCTAGTTCAGATCTGTTTCACGTTAGAAGATGGCTGAAGAAAGGAAGGAGATGCTTTTATCATATTATTATATTATATTTTACTCCTTTACTTAATTTCCAAAAATTCCCATTTTTTGATTTTCTGTCCAAACTTTGAAAAATCATAACTAAATTTATAGACATCGTATCAGAGTGATTCTAAAGGTTATAAAACCCTTATTGAGTCTAGTTTCAAGGAAAAAAAATGAAATTTATCCATTTAGAAGCATATCATTCCTAAATTTTCAATCTTTGCATGCTGTTTCAGAAAATAATCAATTTCGCTGGGCAAACTTCAAAAATTCATAACTCTTTGTATATAGCTCTAATTGAGTCATATAACCTATCAAATTAAAGCTTAGGATGTCTACCTTCACCTATAAAATTTCATACTTTTTTCTCATCACTTAGTCTTCCAAAACTTCACGACAAACTCACTTCCTCGCAGAAAATTTCACTGGAAGCATAATCACTTTCTTCAAAATTCACCATTTTGTTTTCTTTAATACCCCAAAGATATAAGAAACATTAGGGAATAGATTTGGAACACAAATTAAAACGGGGCTTAGCAGTCTACTTAATTTAGGCTTATTCTCAAATCTCCAATCCTAAAATTCGGGGTATTACATAGAACCCAATGTATAAAACAATCGATACAAGGGTCTCTTTAATTCTATATAATGGCATAGATTATCCCAGATATGCATTTAAAAGATAACAACATGAAAGATAAAAATAGATAGCGTAAAAGAAAAATAATAAAGAATAACAAATCGATAACATAAACTAGAAAGATAAAATAACATAGAGAGTAAACAACATAAAATATAGTATGGAAATGAGAAAATTAGATAGCAAAAGAAATAGAAAACTAGACCATAGGCCTTTTGAGTGAACTTGTGCTGATAAAAGTGATTTGATGCACATGAAAATACTATTTGAATGAGATTTCTCTACTCTTTATCGCTACAATTCTCTCTTATCTTTCTTTATCCCTATATCTCAATCTCTTATATTTTCTTGATTTCATAACAAATTTGATGATTTTTCAAATTTACTCCTATTTAAAATCCCTTAAATCTCTCATTTGCAGTAAAATCTCGTAGGACATTTGGATAATATATTCCAATTGTGAAAAGACTAAAATAACCTCATTGATTAAATAGAGAGAAAGAATTGGAATATATTTTGAGGTTATTTTGGTTTTTTCACAATTAGAATATATTACCCAAATATCTCATGGGACTTCACTGCAAATGGGAGATTTTTAAGGACCTTTGGGTCATATTTTGTTTTGCTTGGGCCTTAAGTGTAATTTTCCCTTTTCTTTTCCATCAATCCATCAGCACAGGACTCTTACAATTTTGATTATGAGTATTAAGTTTCTTTCTTTTTTTTTTTGTTTTTGTTTTGATAACAAGTTTCATTCTAAATAAAACTCATTTCTAACTCATTCATTAAACTTGTCATTTCTGATAAAAAACAATATTAAATTTGTCAAAAATTTTAAACCATTTTTGATATTACCCTCCTCTAATCCTATTTATGCAGTACCCAGGTCCTTAATATAAGAGTT
This sequence comes from Inga leiocalycina, assembly GCA_963242795.1. Taxonomy (NCBI): domain Eukaryota; kingdom Viridiplantae; phylum Streptophyta; class Magnoliopsida; order Fabales; family Fabaceae; genus Inga; species Inga leiocalycina. Next base: position 22,988,202 of record OY725323.1, read on the forward strand.
AGTTGATCTTTTTTAAAAAATTAAGGAGCTAAATAAATTACATAATCATAACATATATTGTGTATCATTAAATTATTTATCAGTTTATAAGCTAGGAAAATTAGTTTGAAGAAAAAATAAAAATATAAATATTTTAATGTAATTTATTTAACTTCATTTATTTCTAAAAAAAAAAGTCATTGGCTCTTATATTAAGAACCAGAGGAAATATAAAGCAAATATAAACTTTTTTGTCCTATCTGCAAGTCAATTCATTAACTTTTTATGAATTGTTATTCGAGTATTATTGAATCCAATTAGAGGTGCAATTTTCAAAGATCAATGTTTTCTGCATTTATACATACCCAAACTTGAGACCTTAATAAAAAATCCTTTCACACCAACCAACCCGGTTGCTAGATAGTTAAAGAATTTTAAAATCACATGCTCTTTCTCTACATTTACTCTTATATATGAATTAATTTTTTATCACTCTTTTTTCATATAGCTTGAAAAGACTTATAATTTTGAAGGGAGGGTATTTATGATATGTTATTAAAAATAATTTTATTTAAAAAATTAAAATTTATTTAAAGAATAGAGTCCACAAACTTTTTAAAAATTATGGTTTTAGAAACATGTCATATCCTTATCTGATTTTCCATATTTTCAAAGTGCTTGCACGTAGTTCGGTGAGCAAAACATGAATAGTTTAAATATATTAATATATTAATACATGGTACTTGATTACATCACAGCTTTACCCCGCAATGTTTGATAATATTTACAAATTTTTCCAAAATATTCAGAAATAGCTACATATAACTACCTATCCTCGCCTCGGGATCTGTGCCCTTCAATTTCCCTTATATACATCCTTGCCTTTCGAGCCGCTGGCACCCGCTGAGATATTTTTATTTAGAAAAAGGGGTGAGATTCCAAAGAATCCCAATAGCAACATATTATCGTTCATATAAAATGCGAAAAATAGATATGATATGCGCCATATATGCACCTATTAATAAACAATATAAAACATCATCGTCATGTATACATAAGTAAGACTCCTGTCCCACTAATCGTACACTAGTTTGATTCTTATCCAACCCTCAAGTGGAAGTGCACTTTCGACTCTAACTATCCTTTTTAGGCCAACCATATTGATTAATAAAAGCACAAACAATAGCATCCACGCAATCATATGAACTATGACATGATGTATGAAGGATAATGTCTCTACCTCAAGTCTCTTTCACCCCGTTTTGCGTGTCTCGTAAAACGTGCTAAGCTTAGGATCCCAACTCAGTCCTAAAATATCAAATGTACAAGAATTAGGTTAGAACACATTCATGTACCATTTTAGACACTTCCATAGTGTTTATATTAGCCTACTTTGAAAATTTACCAAAATGCCCCCTAGGACCAGGCCCGCCCCCGCCCCGCTGTGCATGGCCCGACTGTACTTTTTTTGAAATTTTGACTGGGGCTATCTGACATTTTTTTGCCCAAAGAATCCATTTTCGGACTCGAAAGTATTAAATTCACTGCCAAAAGACAAATACGCCCTTGGCAGCCTCGCTTTCACGTCTTCAAGGGCATTTTCGTAATTATGCTTTTTTAGATTTTTCCGAAAAAGTGACCAACTGTAACCCCATTTAATTTTCCCTCCTGAATGCCATGGAATCATCAGAATATCAAAAATCCAACTCTAAACTCTAGATCTAGACCTGGCTGAAACTTAAGTATTGCCCAGAAAAAATTGGAGTTTTTTTATTCTTGCTCCGTAGACGTGTTTCTTTTTACTCCTAATCACTATAATAACTATTTAATTACATTATAACTACCATTTAGTACCAAGTTTGGCAGTATAACAGCCCCCATAACCCATTTTCCAATTTCACAAATAAAGACAATCCGACAAAAATTTACCGATTAAATCAACCACAGCAGCCAGAACAGTCGATATTCGAAGGTTTAGAAGTTACCTTTCGCTTCCTTCTTGCTCTCCTTGATATGGCCTAAAAACCCTAGCTTCCCAACACCAAATTTGAGCTTCCCAAACCTTGAATAACATAGAAGAGTAGCTTAGGAGTAGAGTTATATGTGTTAGGTACGAATTCACCAAAGAAATCAACCTACCTCTTGAGTTTTCTTCTCTTTCTCTCTCTAGAATTTCTCAACTCCCTCTCTCTATAGCTGCTGGTTGGGCGACGGACAAATGGAAAGGAGAAGATAAAGATTAGCTTTTTAATATCATGCTTATGTCATCCAAGACCTTCCTTATGTTATAATTCCCATTTTCGGATTTTTTACAAATTCTAGTAGATTTTCTGGCCAAATTTTGAAAAATCATAACTATATTTATAGACATCATATTGGAGTGATTATAAAGGTTATAAAACCCTGATTAAGTCTAGTTGCAAGAAATAATATAAACTTTAGCGAACTGGAATCTCATCATTCCCAGAATGTCAATCTTTGAACACTATTCCAGGAACTTTTCAGTTTCACTGGGTAAACTTCAAAAATTCATAACTTTTTACGTACAACTTCAAAAATTACCCATGACATATCAAATTAAAGCTTAGGATATTTACTTTCATCCTATAAAATTTCATAAGTTTTGAACATCATTTGATCAATGATATGCATTGCACAACAACACTATCTCACAGACAATTTCACTGAAAGCATTGTTCACCTTTCAATTTCCAATATTTAAGTCCTATGGTTATGAATATTCACCATTTTATTCCCTTTAATACCTCAAAGATATAAGAGACGGTAGGGAATCGATTTGGGACACCTGCTAAACCCAGGCTTAACAATACACTTACTTCAGGCTTATTCTCTAGCCTCTAATCCCAAAATTCAAGGTATTACAAAACACATTGAGACACTATGACTTTTGATTAAATAATAGTGTATCTATAATTTTTGTTTTCAAATTTTTTTTAAAATTTATGAATTTCATTAGGATAATTGTCAATTTCTTCTAATAAAATTGTTAGTAGAGTTGTTCAATTTACTAAGTTGTGAATTCTAATAGAATAATCGTTAATAATATTATTTAATAAAAAAATTTGGGGGAGCTGCTTCTTTTTCTCCATACTCCCCTTAACTTGGTAAATTTTAAAACAATAATTATAAATTTTCTATAGAATAAAATAGTCATTTTACAATAATAATTGTAAAAGTAGCTATAAATTTGTTATAATAAAATTATCAATCATAGGATAGTAATTTTAAATTTATTATAACTAGCATGAACTCCCGAAATCTTCACTGAAAAAAAGATATCTTCACAATAAAGTATCCAATCAAAAAAAAAAAAGAAAACAAAAGCAACCTTACTACTGCATAATATAAAAAAACATTACTCGGAGTGCTAACTACCAAACTAAAGCTACAAAAATATTCTGCTTTTTTCATATACTTATCCTTTTGTACATTACCAACTATTTCTTCCCTCTTATCTATCCTACTTCATGATTAAAATAGAGAGACCATATTCATCTGAATCTATAACAATAAGAAGGAATAGTAAAAGGTGTGACAGAATATTATTTGAATAATTTTTTTTGGCCAATCAGAACATATATTTCATTAAACACTTAAGAAAACAACAGCAACAAAGTCACAAAGGCATAACAGCCATCTGAAAAAGAAACCAACAAAAACTAAACATCCAAATAGAATAAAGACAGTCCTAACAAAAGACCAAAAGACAACTCTAATAAAAGAAACTTCCTTGCCTTAGATTCAGCAATTGCTAGGATATTGATCATAGGAGAAGGGGGCTTCAACACCCACTCTTTCAAGCACTTCTCCATGCTAGTTCCACCAAAACACCAAGTCGCAGCTAGATGATTTCTTGCAATCCACTCAACACCATCCATGGCAGGAGTTTTGCCAAGATTAGGAAATTCCTTCACCAAATTCAAGCTAACCCATTTTGAGCAAAGAATTATAAGAATAATAGCTTGAATTGATGAAGGACACACTATTGCAGAAAACGATATGAAAATCATTTTAGCCCATTCCATGGGGGAACCCACCTCAAGTCATCCTTATTCCTCTACCCAATAAGCCTAAACAGGTATGCAAAAAGAACCCCCATATAACAGCACACAAGGCACAGATTAAAGGACTCACAATGCTAATTTAAATGAACTATAAAGCTCTTAAACATGCTCTCTCAAACCTTTGTTTCCAATAACCAAGTCCTGAACAATCCATCAACAACCATCATCGAACTTAGAGAAGAAATTAAACAATCTGGCACTATCATACCTTGTTTGGAATCAGATCCCAAACTCTTCCTTTCCATAGTCGATTTGCCCATTCTCTTTGCTTATCCAATGTTTCTCAATGTCAGATCAAGCTCCAAAGTCTCTAATCCTGGAGGTACCCAACATAGATCTTCAACCCTAACATCGTGATCGAAGAGCTTCCATCACAATTCCTCACCCACAGACTTCCAAATTCTCTTGTTCTCCCTTATCACCCATTTAATGTCATCGACCTCCATAGTGTAACATCTTAATTTTTATTTTTAGGGTTTAAATAATTTTATAAAGAAATTAATTCACGGTGAATGGAATCTTACCATTAAATTAATTAAATAAAGAGGATTTATTCAAAGTGAGATTTATGAGAGTTGTAGGAAACAAAATATTATTAATTAAAAGGAGATTAGGCATACCTGGACGAATCCATGTTCGGATCCGGGTCAAAGCTCCAATACTCCATACTTGTGCCCACACAATTATTAGACTACTAGAGCCTAATTGTGATTTGCACAGCAAATCACCAGAACCAGAAAGATGGTAGGAGAGAAGGGAATTGCCAGAAAACTCAATGGCGGGGCGAGTTGCAATTAAGGAGGCACACCCTATTTATTGTGGTTTATGGAGGCCACTAATTAGGAAACGTGTGCACTCCTTCTTGCCCTCCAAGACAGGAATTAATTGTCTCTCAATTAATTCCCTAATTATGGTAATTTGTTCCTCTTTTAACAAATCCATAATTATTGCTGAAATATTCCCAAATCTACATCTTATACTGATTTTATTCTTATTTGATTAGTCTACTTATTTCCTAATCAAACAGTCCGGCCCATCAAGGGCGGACTTGGACCCAAAGTTCAACATCTCCCACTCGTACTTGATGGGCCTCCCATCGTGCGTGCGTTACTCTTTCTTGTTTCATACTTGGCGTCTGCCGTGACTGCGTGGGCAAAAACGTCTTTCAGATTTGGTGCTTGTGATATTAGAAATCCTTTATATCGGACCAGCATCCAAGGACACCCTTTATATATAACCGTAAGCTATATGTTCATTGCCTCTTATGCCCCAGATTCTCCCATACATATTACTCATGGCATATATAATCCCTCTCGAGTTAATATGATGATTAACTCAGATTACTTTCTACGCACATAGTATCCGCACTTACTAGCTACACATAGAGCTAGTAAGGGGTCGACCACAGATACTAGTACATCTTATGTATCTAGGAGTAAATTTTCCTTTTTGACTAAACATCAGTCCATCTTGACTTGGTCGCTTTCCTAGTTTTCACTCGTCTGACCGAATCGAGTGTGATCATAGAGCTTCAGCTAAAGTAGCTGTCACCAAACCAAGCTTTCATGATGTCGCCTAAGTCTTAAGGGCATCGTGGAAGGATTCTTCCTTCCTGGGACTCACACTGTGGTGAACTAGGGATTTTTCACCCACATCCCGTGTTGCAGTTTAACTCTCAAGCACATGCAGTATGAATTGCATGCTACGGTGAATGGTTTGAGGTGTACGTCAATTTCTTTATCTTTCACCGTACAAACATTAGTTCCAAAATGTACTCAACATTCGAACCAGAACTTTCTTTTTCACAATATCTCTTTTACAATCTCATTTGTGAAAAAGAGTTCTTTGCCTGACTACAGGTCTATATTCATGCTTCGATCCATTTTCTGTGTATATGCACACATGTAGATCTCATCTCAGTCTAACTGAGGTGACTTAAACGCAAAGATTCTTCTCAACCATCTCATGGTGATCATTTGCTCGTCTTAGCTTCCCATGCCCTGCAAAACATGGGAAGACGGTTGTTCGTGTGAGTGAACCAACCTCTTTTAACCTGTACGACATACAAAGCTGTATACCTTTATGTATTTACTCATAACATACATACCATTTCTTTTATCTTTATATAAAAGAAGTTCACGACCTTATATTTTATTTGCGCCCCTAGATTTTCATTAACTCAATGAAAATCAAGTTATGGGCTCAATAAGGGGATCTACCAACATCTTGTCAGTAGAAGGTCATTGAACTATCGCTTTCCCTCTTTGAAAGCATATCTCTCATAGAGATGTATCAAAAAGGTATGTTTCGCCTTGCTGTGATACTTAGGATCCTCATCATAAGATGTTATCGTTTGGATCCTTCTATCCACCATTCATTCCCAATCTCTCATAGGAATTACTTTAGCCATATGGCATTTTGAATGATGGCAGAACACGCCCTGCGTTCTATTTCCATGGATAACAGGAAAAAATACTTTGTATATTTCCTTACTCCATCACCATTTACCTAGGTCTTGTATTGGAGTTTCCTTTCAAAGGAAGGAAAGTTGTTGTCTTGACAACTTAATCCATGGTTATTCTCATAACCCATTTCACAGCAGGACCAAAAAGCAACTTCCAAGTCTGACCCAAAAATATTTGGTCTTATGTACACCAATGTGCACATTCATATTACCAACTATAGTCTCACATGGGACTCTATCCACCTTTCTTATGTTGGATTCCTCATAGGACATGTAACCTCTTTAGGTTAATGCCCTTGACTTCAGGGGTGTCTATGGGTTTGCAGTTTGACATCCTAAGATGTCTAAGGATTACACTTGTACATGTCTTAGGTGGAAAAGACTGTATCGTTCTTGTGCAACTCCGTTTATCTTGTCAATCAAGATATTTGTTCAACCCATGACTTTCTCAACTCAGAATTTAAGGATTCTCTGATCCTTTATTCCTTTGACTCCCTTGACGCTTGTTTCATTTGTCACTTGACAAAGGATGACTTCACAAATAATCATTACTAGACCATTTGAAACTTGTGTAGTGTTCTTCGATTGTTTCAAAGTTGGTGAGGCTTTCACCTTGTGAAAACCTCATATACTACTATTTAGGTGATTGTTTCTATGAAGACCTTAAGCTGCTTCATGTAGAGTTCATCATCCAATTTCCAAAATTCCAAATTGGAAGGTGGTCTTTACATCATCTTGATGCAATTTTCAAGACTAAGCTTGTTGTCATAGCCAAAGTTCAGAGTTAAAACACACAATGGACAACCTTCCATTGTATTACCCCTTAGCCACTAAATGTTTTAGGTTCTACATGCCCCCAACAGATTTGAGAACCTACTTGTTCCCAATCGTCTCTTGGCTAGGTGACAAATTACCCAAACACGTATTTGGCTTAAAAAGGAATCCAAATCCTCCCGCATGACACTTTGCAATTCATCTTAGCAGGTCCTTCTAGTGTCTTTCAGACACTTATAGGTAGTTATCATCACCTTCTAAATGATGAAGAGAGCATTCAATCCATTAGGGAATCTATCCCTTATAGTCATTCGCTATATGACAATTTGCTCCGAGGTGGATTTCATAGGATTCTTTTCCTATGTATGAGTAAGGTAATTCTCTCGTAACTTACCTCTTACCTCTTTCATTGTGAAAATGGTCTCAATCCTCCCACTCAGATAAGTGAACTTAGGAACACTTGGTTATTCCTTGTCACTTGTGAACCTCTTAAAGAGATTTATTATGATTAATGCTCATTTCCTGCTAGGAAATCTTTGTTTTATGAACATTGTGTCCCACGGTTTTCTCTCAGTCACTGAACCGCCATCATTTTCACTAATGAAGACTTGTCATGTCAAATTCTTATGTCATCTCACAAAGAGATACCTTGTATACCTTAGCCCTAATCTTCCTTACTCATAGGAAGAATTATGAATATAAAGTTGATGACCCTTATGGTCTTAACGAGCTTGGCCCTGGTTTAAGGCCCATCCACGATTCATAAGGTAAGGTCATGACTGACATAGAGGGCATTTGGTTAAGTGTGAATATAATAGCTGTGAGTCTACCTACCAACATATGGCTAATAGCCTCATTGATGCCATTATGTTCACAACCAAATCAAAGGAGAGGTATATCTCTCCATTTCAACAACTCTATTATGTTGAAGGGTTCTAGGTATTGATAGTTGCCTAACAATGCCTTTCTTGTACACAAAACAGCTTGAACTAAGCACATAGGTGTCTTTAACCCTTATTAGTTCAAAAGGTCTTATCTTTCCAGTTTCACTGATTCCTGACTAGATCAGCCATTATCTAACAGCTTCACACTTGCCAAAAATCAAGTAAATATTACTGTATTTTGAGTAAACGTCCATAACATTAACGAAACACCAAGCCCTTTGTGTTTTGCCCTCACGTTCATTGGTTCAATAACGTCATAATTTGCCAATTGCAATGGATTTTCTCAAAAAATGTTTCTTTGTCTTTCTTACCAAGTAGAATAAGTTTTCAACTTATTCATAATGGTATTAACCCTTTAGCACACATTGTTTAGCAAATACTCTTTTGCTAGTTTGATCATTCCCTTTGATCAAGGTGTACATGTGGCAAGAAATGGAATCTTTTATCCCTATAAAAGAAACATCAAAATCCAACGAAGGATTTGAGAATCATAGTCCCATCGATCCTTAACTAAAGAGATAACAAAGATGTGATTCTGTCAATTGCAATTGCATGGAGTGAATCAGGGTGGTTTATCTATGCAGAGTTAACATGCAAGTTCCAATCCCTTGATTCTATCTCTTTGTTGCTTTGTATTTGACATGAAGCCATATACTTCTCTGAAATATCCACAACTCATGTGGATTGCTACTTTTACAACCCTTAAGAATTATGAATGTAGCTCTTTATCTTTGTAGAAACCATTTGACCTCCTCTAGATCAAGTTTACCTCATAAGTTTCTTGCCGTTGGGCTTAGAGGATGAATCCTCCCACTCTTTAGCTAAGTTCGTCTGACTGATGGATCTTGAATCCTTCAGTCTTTCACATTCAAGTTCAATGTCGTGAATCACATTGCTGAAGGTTACAATATGCATATCAAAAGCAATCTTTACTTTCATATACGCCCACTCACTGGAAGACATGGCTCACTCCCACTCATTGAGAGACATAGCTTCCTCCCACTCACTAGGAGATGTCTTATCACAACATACACTTGTTGTTTGTTAGAAAGAACTTGGCATTTAGCTTGTCTCAACTTCTTAGTTTGACATCTGCCTCAAGTGTTGCCTAAACAACATGTTAGGACTTAGTACACTATGTTAAAACTTAACTTAGTTTTAACTTTATGGAAGAAGATCACTTATTTCACTATCTTCCAACACTATCCACACGGTTTGGATAAGGTTACATTGCTCAAACCAACATAAGTTTAAGCAATGTTGTTCTTTCTATGCTTGATAGCATAAACCTCTTGTATCCTTCAGTTGCTTCAGCCTCTAAATGTTGAAGACTAGTTGGTAGGATGTCCCTGACATTTCATTCTTCTTGAATGAAAGAGATTTGAGAGTTTTTAACTCCACAGATATCTCTATTGAGCTTGTCTTCATAAGCTCAGTCAAATAAACTTGGTCATAATTGGTCACTCAGATGATTATGGTATACAAATCTTAGTTGTTCAAATAAGACAAAGGATAATTAGATGATAAGTTCACTAGTTTCATGTTCAGGAGACAACTATGTTGACTCCCATCCCAATCATACTAGTTAGCTCATCACCCTTTTAACCACAGTCTTCATTTGAACACTTTCCCCTTTGGATTTCTAGACGCATTCCAGAAAACTCCCACCAATCAAAGAGCAGTTATATTAACAAGATAATAACACATTATCATCTAACTGGCATGAATGTTCAAGAAAACAAGAAGAGAATATACTGAATTCAATTCTATAAACTAATAGAGAATTTAATTTTAAATTCAATAGGAAAAACAAGAACATTCAAAAATTTAAGCCTCATATCATTGTCTCTTAACTAGGTTCTCCTTCTTATAGGCCCTTCTGACCATATTAACTATGTAGCATCTAGCTACAATGTCAAACTCCTCTTTGCCATGTTTACATCCACTCATTTGGATGTCTTTGCAGCATACCTCCCACTTGATGAGATGATTCTCACATCTTTATCTCTCTTGTCCTTTGTCACAACATATGTGATAAAAGGTTGACTTTTAGAAGTCATTGCTTCAATCCAAGTGGATCAATGTGGTTAGAAGCATGGGAAGACTTATTATTATTCAATAATCATTGAATAATTTTAAGTTGCTGCAATTTTTCAGGTTTTATCTCTAAGAGTTTGAGTCAAGGTTGGATAGGATTTTATATTCAAAAACTCATTTGAATAATCCCTTACTTTTAAAGAATCTTTCAGCATTTAACCTTATGCTGCAGCTGAAATTCCTCTTAAAAAACAAGCCAACATGTCCCAAAAAATAATAGAACCAACATTGATTCAATTCCAACATTTTTGGGAATCTCTAAGTGCACATAAGCACCTTTTTGACTCAAATCATATCCAAACGCACTTTAAATATATGCAAATTATATATCAAATTGAAGCTCTCGAATTTAGGGATTTTTAGAAACCAACCACATCTCAATCAGAGGTCCTATGTGCTCTCGTGCGCCCTTAGAAGGTGTCTGGATGGAAAAATCCAGAAAAATTGGAAAATTCCAGAATTGGCCACTCTCGGCGGTGGCGCGTGACATACATGCGCCGCCTTGCGGCCACCGTGCGCCGGCCTTAACGACTCCACGCATTGTCATCTCTCCAACGGTGCTTGCCACGTGTCAAACGGAGGTCCCAGTGGGTCCCACGCGCCATGTGTCGTTTTTTTTGGGGTCAACAGTCAACGGATGACTGTTGACCATTGACCGGTCAACGTTGACTGGTCAACCGTGACGCGTCACCGCTGACGTGTCTCGGACAACGTGGCTAGTCAACTGATGACGTGGCCTCGTTGACCGATGCTGACGTGTCATTTTTCAATGACGTGGCGACCGCTCATTGGCGCCACGTGTCATTGGTTGACTGATGACGTGGCGTTGACTGCCACGTCATCGCCTTCAACCTCCAGCCGGGTCAACTCGACCCGATTGGAGCTCCGACAGGTCATCGTGACCCGCCAACTTCGGGAGGCCATATCTCCCTCGTTTTAGCTCTGTTTTTCGCGTTCTTGGTGTCGTTGGAATCGTAGTTCGGCAAACTACAAATCCATGGCATTTATTTGATCTTAAAACCTATGTTTCATTGGTCAAATCATGAGTGAAGTTGCAGCGGCGACTAACAACCCGCAAACTTCTTTCCTTTGTTTCTCCCTCATCCGGACTCCGTTTGACGCGTTCTAAGCATCGTTGGAATCTTCTCTTCGAGATCTACACATCCATGGCCTTACTTTGGGCAAAAACACCAAGTTTCAAACACCCAATTTTTCTCGACGTTGTCGGCGCGACGTAAACCGACGTGGATGTGTGTCTCTGTGTTTCAAAGGCTCTTCTAACCTTTGAGGGGTCAAGTCTTTTCGTTTTTGAATCCACATAGGTTCCAAAAGATCAACTTGAAAGAGATCCATGAAGGGAGGAGAAGAAACGAAGGAAATCGCATGACGTAGTATATATATATATACGGTTATTATATATATATAAACTAACCAAAAGGAGCAAACGTATGAACATAGTATTTTATGTGTGCATGTTGAACAATTCTGGGAAGCACACACAGACACGCATATAATCGAAAAAACATATGAGGCATATTCATGAACATGTATATATAAAACAAAAACAAATATCATGCTTGACCAAATATATATACATATGCGAGACACTTGTTCATGGTATATCTATGTATGCATTCGAAAGTAAATTGAACCATCATATATTCTTTTATCATATAATCTCATATATATGATTGCACAGCGGAAATAAAAATCATGATGGGATATAATTAAAAAATTATAACACATGTTTATTCACAAAGAATAACCACAGCCTCAAGGATCAAATGGCTCTGATGCCAATGTAGGAAACAAAATATTATTAACTAAAAGGAGATTAGGCGTTCCTGGAAGAATCCATGTTCGGATCCGGGTCAAAGCTCCAATACTCCATACTTGTGCCCACACAATTATTAGACTACTAGAGCCTAATTGTGATTTGCACAGCAGATCACAAGAACCAGAAAGATAGTAGGAGAGAAGGGAATTGCCAGAAAACTCAATGGCGGGGTGGGTTGCAATTGAGGAGGCACACCCTATTTATAGTGGTTTATGGAGGCCACTAATTAGGAAACGTATGCACTCCTTCTTGCCCTCCAAGACAGGAATTAATTGTCTCTCAATTAATTCCCTAATTATGGTGATTTGTTCCTCTTTTAACAAATCCATAATTATTGCTAAAATATTCCCAAATCTGCATCTTATGCTGATTTTATTCTTATTTGATTAGGCTACTTATTTCCTAATCAAATAGTCCGGCCCATCAAGGGCGGACTTAGACCCAAAGTCCAACAAGAGTAAAAGAGGAAAAGAAAATAGATAGAAAAAAAACACAAAAAAAATAATAAAAGATATAAAGGGGCCAAAGCCCATTAACATTAAACCAAAAAAATATTGAATAATATCAGATGGGGCCACGACCCCATTTCAATATATTTACACACACACACAGCACACAGCACGCATCAATGCAAACCGGAGAAGTGAGAGTGACGCAGTGGCCTTTTGTTCTTCTTGCTCTGTAGCCGTTCGCCATTTATTTTCAGATTAGGTTTTATCTTTTTCAGATCATTTAGGTACTTAAAACTACTTCTATTCACTAAAGTATCTCCATGAACATTGTTCTATTCAACTTGCTCTTTCTAATGGGTATATTTTTGGGTTGATTAGGGAAAATTTTTGAGTTAGAGTTTGGAGTAAGTGTTGAGATTTAATAATATATGACCATAGGATTGTAGAGCTACTTTAGAAATCAATTTCTATGGGGTTAGATTTAATTATTGGTTCTCTTGAGAATTTAAAAATTCAATTTGTATTTAAAAATTTTAGGATTTTTTATTTCACCGATTAAACTTGGGTTAAATGATTGATTTGTTTTGTTGAAGGTTATTGAATTGTTGATGGTTCATGTTTGAGATTTAAGCTTGAAATTTAAATGTTGGAATTTTAATGGAGTCTTAAATTTGAGAATTTTGGGATTGTGTTAAAGAAAGCTATTCGGGAGTTGTTCGAGATTTAAATGAGTGATTTCAGTGATTAGAGAAAATATAAATTGATGTTTAAATGGTTATTTGTGGTTTATGAGAGATTTAAGAACTTCTCTTTACTTGAAAATTTCAAACTTTAACTATTCTTATAGTTCTTTTTTTTTTTTTGCCGACAAAGAAAACTATTCATTCATTAAACAAAATGTACCAACCAAATCTTCAACGATAAAACATAAAGCAAACAAGACAAGTTTATCATCCATTGCATCTATAGCAAAAGAGATATCTTTCTCTCCAGCGGCACTCGTAACGGTCTCGGAGGTCTCCACGCCTAGTCAAAAAGACACGACCCCTTTACTAAAGCTTTAGCAACCCAATCAGCCACCAAATTGGCTTCCCTGGAAATTCACACAATAGAGCGGTTTCTGATCAGCTTCTTTTTTTCAAGGAGATTCTCAATTAATATGTCACAATTCCAATCTAAAGAGACACAAGCAGTATTAACACAGTTTAACTAAAGTATGGTTTTCCGACTCAAAAATCACATTATCCAGTTGGCTATCTATTGCATAATCAAAAGCTTCATCAAAAGCCATACATTCCATCATAAATAGAGACTCTGCCTTGACTAACTTATACTTTCCCTCTAAAATCTAGCCATTTTCATCTATGATAACAACAGCCACAGTAGGTAAACCATCTTCTAAATTGAAAGCTCCATCTAAGTTAATTTTTAGAAAGTTACCTTCTGGTGGTCTCCACTTTTTTCTTGAAGTATGAATCTGATTAGGCATAACAGCAATATTGCTTCCCTTAAGCCAGTCATTCGCTACCCAAAATTCCTAGAGAATAATACCTGCTTGATTGAGAACAAACTGAGGATCAGGATTAATGCTTTGGTAAATAAAATTGCAACGGCTTTTCCAGATTAGCCATAGAAACACAACAAAGAGAGCCTTATGCCAACAAGATTCAATATTTTCTGAGATTCAAAGTCCACTGTTTTAAGTCAGCAAAATTTTCATCATTAATTCTAAAAGAGAAACAACTACCAAACCATACTAAATGAACCCAGTCACATTTTAAAAATAAATGAGAAGCAGAATCAATCTTAGATTTGCAGATAAAACAGAGATCTGCCACTGCACACTTCCTTTTACACAGGTTCTCCATAGTAGGCAATGCATTGGAGACCAATCTCCACAAAAAATTCCTAATTTTTTAAGGCACTTTCAACTTCCAAATATGTTTCCACATATCCTTAAACATCAAGGATGAAAATTCCAGCATGTTATGACCTCCACTCTCCAAAATCTTCTGAGCCTCCTTATAACCATCCTTGACCCTTTTTACACCAACCCATAACCATTCATCATCCCGATTAGATATAGCAGTTCTAATATTATTAATGGCTTCACACTCCTCAGATGTCAACCATTGTTCAACAAGAGCTAAATTCCAACCTTGAGTATTCCTAATATCAGCCAAATGAAAATTGCTCATTAAGGGATAAGGGCAAGCAAAATTTAATCTGAAATTATGTAATCCTTTTACCCATGGATCACCCTAAAGCTTTGTAGATCTTTCATCACCAATACTGATTAGCATATTACCTTCTAACACTTTCCTTCCTTCAATGATACTATGCCATAACCTTGAAGATCTTGTGCCCTTTTTTGCTTCCAGAAACCCTTCATTCCTAAAATACCTTCCCTTCAATAATTTAACCCACAATTGATTAGTATTTTTTAAAATTCTCCACCCAAGCTTAGCAAATAAAACAAGGTTAAAAGCCTCAAAATCCTTAAAACCAAGACCACCTTGCAGCTTATCATGTTTCAGCCTTTCTTTTGATATCCAATGGATTTTCTTCTTATCATCTGTTTCTTTCCACTAAAAACAAAATAGTAAACTATCCAATCTACACAAAGTTGTTTTAGGGAATGAGAAACAAGAATGGGGTATACTGGAATAGAATTAGTCACAGATTTTATCAATACTTCTCTCCCAACTTCAGAAAGATAATTCCCTTGCCACCCTTACATCTTTTTCTTGAGCTTATCAATCACAAAATTTAACGCATGTACCTTTGACCTGCCCCAAGTAATTGGTAAACCCAAATAATTACTAGGTACATCAACAAGAGGAATTTGGAACAAATGACAAATCTCTTCCTTCATAAGGTCAAGGACATTCTTTGCAAAAAAAAATAGACAGGACTTACTGACATTTACTAACTAGCCTGACATTTCATATTTCGACAATTCTTCATGTTTGCTTTTAGGAAAAACACCGAATCATCAGCAAACAATAAGTGAGTTACCATAGGGCACCCCGCTGCCACTCTAATTCCTTCAATTTTCTTCTGAGCTTCCATTTTCTCAATCATTTTAGATAAAACATTGCTAACCAAAATGAACAAGTAAGGGGAAAGGGGATCCCCTTGTCTCAATCCTCTACCAGGCATAACATCAGAAATACGCTTGCCAGCTACCATAATGGAAAAATTAACCAAGGATAAACACCAGTAAATACGCTTGAGCCATTCCTCACTAAAACCCATTTTACCCATGACAGCAATAAGAAAGTCCCACTCTACCCTATCAAAAGCCTTATTCATATCCAGTTTAAGAGCTAATTCAGTTGCATTTTTCTTAATCTTAAGGTGATGAAAACATGCATGCACAATAACAATATTATCTTGAATTAGTCTCCCAGGTACAAATGCCCTTTGGCTTTCAAAGATTAAAGACCCCAATAAAGGTTTGAGCCGATTAGCCATAACCTTTGCCAAGATTTTTTTAAATAAAATTACAAAGACTAATCGGCCGATAATCATTGACTTATCAGGGCTTTCTACTTTGGGAATAAGAACGAGATTAGTTTTATTGATATCATTCAAATTAAAACCATGAGAGAAAAAATCCCTAATTAAATCACAAACCTATCCTCCCAGCGAATCCCATTCTTTATGAAAGAAAGCACCAGTAAAACTATCGGATCCAGGAGCCTTTGATCATCCAATCTCAAAGGCCGCTTTTTTTACTTCCTCATCAGCAATAGCAGCCATAAGCCTCGCATTATTTTGTTCATCCATTACTCTATCCACAAATCCCAGCACTTCCTGAAAATCTCTTTCACCAGAGGCAGCAAAAAGATTAACATAGAAATCTTCAAAACACTTCCCTATCTCCTTTTCCTCTTCAACCCAGTGATCATTATTTATTTTCAACCTAGAAATTTTGTTTCTACTCCGCCTTCTTAGAGTTGACAAATGGAAGAAATTAGTGTTTTTATCCCCATATTTTAGCTATTGCACTCTAGACTTCTGGGCCCAATAAGTTTCCTCTTACTCACACACTGCATTAACTCTATGTTTTAAATCAGCTAATTCTTGACTAGTATCTTCATTCCAAACCTTTTCCAAACAAGAGTTAATTTGATCCATATATTGATTTAACAAGGGTTAAGGTGTAAAAATACATATGTGATTGTTCCCAAAGTGCACCCAACACCAATTTTTTTTTTTAGGTGCAACAGTGACTATGTGGTTACAAAATAGGTGCAAAACTACCCTTTGACCGTTAGTTTGACTTTTTGACCTTGAAAGTAATTATGTATACAATAACATGGACGCTGGACTAACATTCTGGAAAAAAAACTTGCTAACTGTTGAAGCTTTGCAATTAATATTACCCACATTTCACTATTTCAGTAGCACCTTCACTGAAGTAGATTCAAATCTGAATGCAAAGTGCTTGACTCACTCAGCAGAACTGTTGCCCTAAAAAACATACTGATTGCTCAATTTTTTCCCAACCCTAGATTCCCAATATTATTAAATTAAAATCATTATAATACATATATTATATTACTAATTTTTGTTAAATTATATGATTTATTAGGAAAATTTGATTTTCAGCAATTTTTTCCAGAATGTCACTCCAGCGTCCATGTCATTGTACACGTCATCACTTTCAAAATAAAAAAGTCAAACTAACGGTCAAAAAGTCAAAATAAAGGTCAAAGGGTAGTTTTGCACCTATTTCGTAACCACATAGTCACTGTTGCACCTAAAAAAAGCATTTGGTGTTGGGTGTACTTTGAGGAAAATCACATGTGTATTTTTGCACCTTAACCCGATTTAACAATTGACTCCTATTTCTAAATTCTTTTTTTCTCCAGTTTGCTAGAATCAGACTTATACTATCAAGATTCTTAACAAAGTCAACTAGTATAACTTCGTTCTCCCCACCTTTCTAATTCTTTCTAACTAAATCCTCAAATTGAGGATGGGCAAACCATCACAAATCAAATATGAATGGCTTATCATAAACAGATTCCTCATGCTCACATTCTAAAAGAATAGGACAATGATTCGAGCCTATTGCATTCAACACAAGCCCCTATCCCTTAGAGAACTTCATTTTCCACTCACCATTTGTGATGATTCGATATAATTTTTCTCTTATAAAATTGTCCCACTCCCTATTATTACTCCGAGTAAAATGACCCTCTCTCATCTCCAATTCCAACATGTTACAGTCCATCATAAAATTTCTAAATCTCTCTAAATCATTCTCCTGTACTAAACCCCCCTCCTTATCGGAAAAATATAACAAGTCATTAAAATCACCCAAAATGACCCAAGGCACACCACTAGCAGGGTTCAGCCCTCTTAAATTATTCCACCACTCTCTTCTTAAATTGACATCATTTGGTCCATAAACAAAAGTAAGAGCTCCCAAATTATTTCAATTCACAACAAATTCATCAACATGAATGAAATATCTATTAATTAATCCAATTTTAAACCCCCACACCTTATTTCCACCATAAAGCAAGACCTTCAGATCTTCCAATAGGATCAAAATATTTAGAATCAGAAAAACCTATTTTTCACCTGATTTTCTCGATCTTGATTCGCTTCATCTTCATTTTTGATAAGAACACAAACTAGATTTTAAATTTTCTACATAGGAACCTTAGATGACGAACTGTCAGGGTAGTTCCTAAACCCTGACAATTCCAAGCAACACCGATCATGGAGACCTGGTGCTTGTGTACGGCCAGCCACCATGCCTTCCTTCAGAGCTGCCAGAACCCCCTTGAGGATCCTTGTCAGAAGAATATTGCTTCCCATCCCTACTCGGTGTCGACAGTTCCCTTAAAAACAAGACCTTCTTCACTTTGCCTTTCCTCCTTCGCGCCTCTGCATTCACCTTATTGATACTTCCAGCTAAGAAGTGAAGATTACCATCATAGCTAAATGGCGAATTTAAGAACAAGGCGTTTTGACGGCGTCTTATTTCAACAGCTTCCCTTCTTAGTTGTTCGGAAGTTTCCTCTTCTTGAATAATCCTTACATCACCCAATACACGCTGTTCAGACTTGTTTAGGAAGTCGAGTTCTGAATTCTTTCATCTTTTTGCTATTTGAGAATCCCATTCATCATGAGCGGCCCTCTTTAAAGCAACCTGATTAATACCTTCAGCTATCTCAACTATTTCAGGTCCCCCTCCAACAGGTACAATAGCAATAGCTGCATTCAGATCCTCCTCTTGCTCTTTTTCAAAGTCTACTCCATAATGGGCACCTTGCTCATTAACCCCAAACTCAATTTTAGATCCAATATTTGTAGCCCATTGAGGTCTAGGCCTACTAGCCCAAACTCCTCTCTTGTTTGGCCCATTATAGAATAAAAATATATTGGACTTGAAATTAAAGGGCCCATCACTACTTGGTTGCTTTAAGCCTTCAGATGTTTTTAACCCAGCCACCGCCACATCAATGGCCCCACTATCTTGATTCACCTTAAACTTACTTTCATTAATACGAAGAGAAAGAGACTTTTCTTTTCCCAACTCTTTATTAATTCCTATTGAAGAAACATTCCCACTATCCTTAGGAATCACCAACAGCTCTTGAATCACATGTGAATATTCAATGCTGCTACGGCTCTTGAATCACGTGCTAATATTCAATGCTTTTCATTGTGAAGAGAACGCCGCCACATTCCAGAACGCAACTACTGGCATCATATTTCTTTTTCTGATTGCTACTACCTTCTGTTAAAGTCAGTTTATCACAATATCAAATCTCATGGGCAAGCCATCCATAGTTAAAGCAGTATCTAGCTAGCTTCTCGTATTTAACCTTCACACCCACATTTTCCTTTGAATTTGGTCTGGGTACTGAGAAACTAACAACTAAAGGTTTGTTGATATTGAGCGCTATATGTGGGCAACCAAAACTTCTTTGTGGTACATTGGGATCTTGGGGGTCTTCGAGCTCTAACATCTTCCCAATTCTCTTCGCCATACTCAAAATATTTGCATCTTATATCCCTTTTGGCGAAATATCATGAAATTGAACCCAAAAGTCACAAGTAGTAAAAACCAATTCACTATCGCTGACAAACGGCGACCTTATTTGTGGAGCCAAAATATTGTTCCTGACCAGCCATGGGCTATCATCAAGTATTCTTCTTGCTTCCTCTTCTTTACCAAAAGTAAAAGAAAAAATATTTGAACCGTGAGGACCACAATTCTTGATAATCAGTTGACCTTCACCATTCCATATAGGCTCAATATTGTCTATAACAACCTTTAAACCAATCTTTGCTTGGGATATGACTTTATCTACCAGCATGAACTTATCACTTCCATCAAGCTTCTTTTGCGTCCATTGGAACTCCAGTTCTTCTTCACGTTCTTCATCATGTTCCTCCACTCTTTCCATTTCCATGCCTTCCATAACTACTCACTTCTCAAAGAAAGAAGGGAGTGAAGAAGTCAGTCAGTATGAAAAAACTGATACACCAGAACAAACGGTGAGGGCCACTAGGTTTTAGGAGAAAAAACTTCCTATAGCAAGTGCTCATCGAGACGAGAGTAGTGCTCTCAAAGACGAGAGAATTTTTTTGGACATGAAGAAACTATCAATATAAATATTTGACTAAACTATCCTTATAGTTCAATATGCTGTTGTATATATTTATAAATCATGAATATGTATATATATTATTATTAATCATCCAAATAACTCTTTGAGTTATTAATGAGGTAATGGGAGACAAAAAGTAGGTTGGGACATGTTGTTGATCAAGAATTAGGAGTTGGCGATCTAGTAAGACTAAGAGTGTCTATTTGTTATTTCTAACCACTTAATTAGTTGTAAACTAATTGTGGTGATGATATGCATTGTGTAGATTGAATTGTGACTTGCTCGTGTTGAGCGTGGGATTTGATTTGTGGTAATATCTCCTTGCTTAGTGAGAGGTAACCACTTTTCACTTATTATGTGTGTTGGTATGTTGTTTGTGAGTTTCGTGAAATGATTATGCAAATAAAAATAATATACTAATATTTATTAGATATTTCAATGAGTACATTGAAATGTTTATTGAGATTGAGAAAGTTATCATAATGTTGATGAGTATTTTTATAGAAATTTCCTTATGGAACCTTATGATTTGGATTGCAAAATATGTATATCTATATATGAGTGTGTTGGAAATTGAGATATTATGGCATGCATATGAAGATGATTTAAATAGCATTGTATGAATGTAAGAATCTTGAGAAATTCCCGTTGAGCTATTTATGGATATTTATTGGGATGAGGGGGAGTAATTTGTTTTATAATGTGGTATAGCCTCCATTGGTGTTCGATGGTTGGCTTTCTATTGTCCCACCTGTTCAATGAGGGACTATCCCACTGGTTGATTGAGGGACTGGCCGACTTGTTCAACAAGGGGCTACAACAGCCTACTAATTCAATGAGGGGAAAAGACCCATGGTCCAAGCATGTGCTCTGTGGATTTTGGCAGATCCTCATTACGAGATCAGAGAGCTCTTTGAGTGGCTAGTGACATGGATAGTAACTTAGCCCATGGGTCTAGTTAGCGGAAATAAGGTGGTTCGGTTGGATTGAGGAGAAGAAACTTAGAAATTGTGATATGAAAATTGTGATATAGAAATTGTGATATGGAAATTGTGATATAGAAATTGTGATATGGGAAGTGTGATACGTAATTTGTGATACAGAACTTGTGATATTGAATTTTGTCAATTATATCACTAATACTTTGTTATATGAACTGTTCCACTTGGCACCTCAAGAGCACATATTAGCATGTGTAATGAGTTGGTGATAGAGCTCAATATTTATATATTTTTATTAATTAATCTTAGGCTTTTGTGGGATTTAATTGAATATTTTGTGCATAATCAAGTATTAAAGTGAGATTTTAATGAAAGCATAATTTGGGAATTATATTAGTTAAATTGTTATATTTTTAATTAATATTTGTTATTCCCAATGTTCTTTAATTTTGAGCAAAAGGTATTACCTTTGTGAATATAATTTTGTAGGTGATGATGTGGCACAACTTGAGTGGTTAAGGTCAAAGATGATATTTTGGAGCTTAATGAGCGATAAAAGTGGAACATCACAAGTGCAGAATTTATTTTCACATTTTTTCTAAGAGGATGTTGAATGAGTAAGGCCATTGTTTGGTGGTTGCAATTTTATGCTTAATGCTTAAACATATTCCCAACTCTTCATCCAAACATAGCACTACTCATTTAACCTAGTGAATTGAAGAAAGAAAAGGAAGTGGGGACCATTGTGGAAGGAGGGTGGCGGCTGGTTGAAGAGGAGAAGAGATGGACCGATTGGGAATAAAAGAGAAAGAGGAGCTGAACCAAGCTTGACCGAAATGAATTGAAGAATTACAAGTTGATGAACCGTGAGGAAATAATGGGAAAAAAAAAAAAGACAAGGAAGGCTGCTGATCGAAAAGGAAAGGAAGGGAACAACTGGGATTGAATTAATTGAAGAAAAAGCATGGTTGACCGAAGAGGAGAAATGCTGGACCGAATTGGAGAAAGGATAAAGAAATCAAGCCAAAATTGTTAACTAGTTGATTATTCCAGCTTGCTGAACCAATGGGAAAGCTAAACCGAGAGGGTTGAAGAAAAGAGAGACCGATGGAATAAAAAGAAAGTGGTTGGGCCGGCTGTGTGTGAAAAGAAAAGGGGGAGCAACACCGAAATTGAAGATAGAAGAGAGTGTGCGGTGGCTGTGTAAAAGGGGTGCTGTGCAGAATTGAAAGAGGAAGAGCTATTTTGATTCAGTGGCTGCTGTAATTCCATGGCCAATTATCCCTTCTTTCATCAATCTTCATCTTTTTCCTCCATGAGTAGCTAAAGTGTTGGTGATTTCCTTGAGTTGGGTAATGGTTTGAGCTTCTAAACTTTAATGGAATTCCTTAAGCTCTCTTTCTATTTCATAATTGTATGGCTTGGTAAAGTATGTGATTATGATTTAGATTATTCTATGCCAAGTGAATAAACTTGGTAGTTGATCTAGGAGTTGATTAATTAAGCTTTGTATGATTCAATTTTGGAGTAGGTTGAGTTGTTTATTCCAACTTGGTTAAGTAGATTGTAAATGACTAAACTGAACGTGTTGAACATTTGTAATGGTAATTACAAGCTAGAATTGGAAGTTGATTATTCATCTCCTTGAGTTTGAATTATTTGGTGGTATTCATTTAATTGCTTCGGTAGAATGAATTAAATGATTATTGCAAGTATGGAGCTAATGGTAATTTAGTTCCATCCTCTTGACTCATATTGTGGAATTCATATCATTAGCAAGCAAGGAAGACTAAAACTTCAACTCAAGGGAATCTCATTTCATCATTATATTAGTTAGTTGAATTTATCTTGTTGTTAGTGTTAATTTCAATTCCTTTTGCTTCTTTGTCTTGAAAACCGAAAAAAATATAAAAATATTGCTTTAGCTTTGATTACTTCACTAATTTTAAAATCAAATTCTCAAAATGATTTCTCACAACTTTAAGGCTTTTTATCACTTTACTACTTAGAAAATTGGAAATTAATCTCCTCACAAGAACGACCTAGGTTGAGCTACTACGCTACATTTTTAAACCTAGTTTTATTTTGTAAACTCACACAACATGGGTTCATCAGTTGGATAGCTGATTATTGAGGCTTTTGTCTCACCCAGTTGATTTAACATTTTTCAGGTTATAGTTCCTATGCTAGGATGTTGGGGAGAGCTCCTGAATCATAGATATCTCTCCATATACTTGTATAATCTCTTTTGGTCTATTATGTGATGAATTGTTATATATTACCACTCATAGAGCCCATATTTTGTAAACTTTGATTTAATTGTATACTTTTGATTAAAATGTCATTGGCTGGTGTGCCGGTAGAAGGCTTGAGGCCTTTAGGATTGTATGTGAATGGATGTGGATCCACAAACTCATAATTTGGAAACTTTTGATTATCATACTATGATTTGGATACTATGCACAAATGGATTTTTTATCTTGAACTTTTGGTGAATGTTGTATTCTGAGTTTCGAGAAACTCAAGATCTAAGTGTTATTCATAATTGCTTGAAATGTTTAGATTGTCTCTTTCCTATTATGGACGACTTTAGTTTAAAACGAGAAACTCTTTATAAGAATGATGAAATCTTGAATCATTTGTTAAACCTTAGTTCTACCAAGATTAGTGTTTAAAGAAAGGATTTTACACATAGCTAGTTGCGAATCCATACCAGTCGATGCCCCAATCCATGAAAATGCCAACACACACACCCAATTGAATCCCACCCTCAAACCTAGCCTATAGTAGGAACAGGACGCCACCTTCGCATTGCTTAGCCACCAGAGACCCTCCGCAAATGAGGGAAGAGGGCCCTAGAAAAACCCCTGGCCGAGCCTTCTCACCAAATAAGTTATTCGCCGACTCAGGGGAAACCCTAGCAGAGGGTCCTCACACCATCGCTTTGTTACAATATTATTTGAATCATTAATTACTACATCTACAACATAATCAACGAAAATTCTTCATGAGACTTGGAGGAGTCATTGTCCAAACTCTTTTTTACAAAAAAGAAAGGTTAAATACATTGTCCTTCCCCTGCTTCCTTTTTCATTTATATATACTTAGCCTTTTTTATCTTGTATCTGGCAATTGTGAAGTATGGAGGGCCAAAAATATTAATTTTTCCTTTCTTCCAAAACTATCGATGATATAATATATCAATCATTATACATTATATCAAGTACTCATTTTCATGCTTCTGCCTATTAATGTCATGAAGTAAATGATTTTTTTAGCCCACAATGGAGGCTTATGGAATGTGAGATGAATCATAAGGACCATATAGTAACACAGAAATATAAAAATTCAGCCAGTGCGTTTAATTATTTAAGTCCGAGAATGGCACAATTAAGTTGTCGAACACCTTCCAAGTTAGAAGCTTCTTTTTTGTATGCTACAAAAGCATAAAAGCCAACTGATAGCCTGACAGGGAATTACTAAAATTCCTGTAGTAATAATAGAAGAAGTCACTGCCGATGATGTTGCAGCCGAAATTGCAGTTGAGATGCTCCTACCTAGAACACAGCATTTTTATTAAGATGCATTAAAAAAAAGCATGCTCATAACGAAGCTGGGATAGTATGGTAATTAAACACTGTCGTGGGGACTAGATGCTATGGAGAAGAAATAGGGGTAGTTTATCCCATCTCCTTAACAAAACAATGAAGAAATGCATAAAGCTGCATTTGCAATTTTTTATGCATAATATTATGAGCATATGCATAATATTCATATGCTCATGATATTTATTGACAACAGATTTCATTCAGAAGGGGGCCGCTGTTTTACTGTTGAGTAAAACCGCAAGGTTCTTCTTCTTCTATTTTCCATGTGACTATATTGTTTTACTGTTGAGTAAAGCTTCAAGGTGTTCTTTGTCCTTGCAGATCACTGTCGTGTTCTTGCTCGTCTAGACAATGAAGATGTCATTCAGTGTTTTGCTTGGAGGTTTGGTGAAATGAGTGTGATCATTTTTTCTTTTTAACCAGCTGAAAAGTATATGAAGACACAGACTAACGTTGGTAGTTTCTTTCTGAACATTAGGTCGACCTCCCATCACCAGCTTCAAGGATGCGAGTAGAGTTTTCTTTGAAACTGAATTAGCTGAAGTTATTGGAAAAGGGAGGGAATATGTCTAAGTGGACAACCATGCATTCGTTTCTCATGTGTCTTTCTGTTTAAGTTTTCAACTTGCATATAGCCTGTTTGTATCTCATTTGGTTCATGGCATCCTATGAATCAAAACATGTCGTGCTGTTTAACTTCCTACTATGTTAGTTTGCATTCTTTTCTGCCCAAGCATCAATATTTTGGTTCATTATGGTAATATTTTTTAGCTAGAAATGCACCATTTTGTTCCGGAAAATTCCACCTCTCGGGTAACAACTAACAAGAAGCTTCATTTTAATTTCTGCCATTCGAACTTTAACTCCAGAATTGACTTGGCTATAAACAGCAGTAGGTAACAATCATAATGAGAGGCGCTAATGAGGGAAGAAAAGATTTTGGGATTAGTTTTATTGTGTTGTCCTAGGCTTGTCTCAGTCTCACTCTTTTATCAGTTATATTTCTCTTCCTCATGTTTCATGTCAAACATTTATTAGAAATTCTTTCATGAATATGGAAACCCTGTCTTCTTTTTTATTTTCTGAGATAATGCTGTTCTTTTGTGAAGAGAGAGAGAGAGACAGCAGGATCATAAGAACAGTAATAAATAATTTCATCAAAGAGGGAAACTTTTCTGAGATAGTGGAAGAAAGAGGAAAAATAAGAGATTAATAGTAGAAAACGTTATTCAAAAAAGAAAAAAGAGCTTTGATTCTCCCTCACCACTCTATCAGTGAACCCATAAAACAAAGTCATGCAGAATCCATTTTCATCTTATCATACATAAATATGAAGATACGTCTCAAGAATCTGTTGAGAACCCTATATATATTTATTTATTTATGGGGATTTTAGTTGAATTTGTAAGGCGAAATGGTTAAAGAAGGAAATATTACTGCTAACGGTTTGGATGGAACTGAATGATTGTGTATAAAGCTGCAACGCGTGGAGGTAAATAAATTAAAACTGCCAGAATCATATCAGAGAATCACAAAAACAAAAACAGAAAGATAGAGAATCATAAAAGCTGATTAAAATATATATATTCCCTTTCTCATGCTTGAACCATATGCTGATATCTTGCAAGTTGACCCTGCTGGTTATTCTTTAACCTCTCTCTTCAGGTACGGAGACTTGCTTCCATTCCCTCATTTGTGCTTTTGTTCTCATTCTCTATGTTCACTGTTAATGTTTAATCCTTGCGGACAATTTTGATTTTGTCCAAGTTGTAGACAATGTAGTTACATAATATATTAAATGAGGAAATGCGTGTGAACATCTCAGTACATTCAACACTAATATGCAGTTTAAGCGTATAAGTCAATGCATATTCCACTTTTCATACATTTATTTATAGGCACTTGCAAGGCATTGACAGCTTTATATTTGTTTTTTTTTTAAACTTTTTTTTTGCTTCTATTTTCTATATTATATTTTTTTGTTGTAGTGTTATGTACCAGAATGAATTATGCTATGAATGATTGATAAAAGGATCAAATGTGTACAGAATGCATTTGAAGAGTGTGGAACTTTGCATGTTAACAAGCTTTATAAGAATGAGGAAGAGAGAGCAATAAAAAAATATATTTAATAAGTATTTTTAAGTTACACAATGGAAAAGCTGCACCTGCTGATTTTCTTAGTTAAAAATCAGAATTCTATATTTAAAGGTGATGCATTGATATCAATTTAAGGATCTTGAACAACTTATTGATCAAAAGATAAAGGGATGCTTAATAGCTTAGCTATGAAAAAGACTAAAAAAGAATACCCAAATAAGCAAATGAGTTACACGAGCTTTATTAGTGTATTTGCAGCCTCGATTTTGAATGGTAGTTATTAGACTTTGTTAATGTATTTACATCTTAAGCTGAAACTTGTGTTCATGTCATGTTTATTTACTAGTGGGTATGTTAGAAGGGAAGGATTGCATGTAATTTTTCTTCTATTATGGATATAATTTATACTCTCAAGTAGGATTTAATTATTTTGCTTTGAGTGTTTTCTCCCGGCGCTTTCATAGTAGTTCGAAGGATATGAATATCTTCAATCTAGTTTTCTTACTGAAAGTTCAAAATGCATTAATACAATCACCAGTATAATAATAAAACAACCTCTTTTTTGCCAACGTATAATAATAAAACTTCAGAGAATGAAAGAAGAAGCAGCTCATGGATCAGCTCTGGACTCTAGTCAGTGCAGCTGTGAAGGAGTTCTACGTGATGCGGAAAGAACTTGGATTGGTGGTTTTACTTGCAAGTAGCTATCTGTTCTTAACTAAGATTATAGCAATTATTCAGGGGCTTCAGATTTGTTGGAGTAGTGGCTACAGGAACATTTTCATTCGTTCTGATTGTATTGAGGCTATCAACTTGTTAACTAGAGGGGGGAGCAAAACCACCCCTTTAGAGATATTATTGTAGAAGCTAGGCTTGGGTTATCTAGGGATTGGACTGTTTTATTGGGCTATATTCCTAGAGAATATAACAGAGATGCTGACCACCTTGCCAGGTTAGGTCACACTAGTGCGGGAGTTTTTGTTTTCTTTGATCAACCATCACCTTCATTAGTGGAGGCGATCGTTGATGATGGATAGGAGTCTTCCCTGCTTTCTAGTTGTGCTTGTATTAATTTTTCCTAGTTAAAACTTAATGAATTCCAGATTTCATTCAAAGAAGAAGAAGCAGCTCATGTATTTAAGATATGAAAAGACCTAGGATCTGTAGTAGATAGTATTGGGATACTAAAAAAATGAAAAGTATTTTTTAGTTTATCCAGAATGTTAAAATATTTTTTCTCAAGTGTATGAAATACCCTAAATTATCTAAATTGTTATATGCAAAATTACTTAAAAAGCACTTTAGGGTGATGAGCACAACTAAAAAAATACTTGAAGGTGCTGAATAGGTCACAAAATACGTTAAGACACTGTACAAGCTTGAAAAGATACTTTAGAGTGTTAGATGCACCTTAACTCTTTAATTTATATCAAGTAATTAGTTAATTTGGCTCTTAAAAGTACACACTTTTTCTATATTTATCCTTATTTAATATAGTGTTTCAATTAAAAACATCTTATTAAATACACTTGAGAGGCCGAAAATGCCTTGTACTTTTTAACTTTTAACATTATGCTTAAAATACCATGGTTATTCGCCACGAAGTTGTTAATGTTTATGAAACTAGTGGGTAATAATTTATCTAGTATCGTTATTTGCTATAAAATTGTTAGCTGCTTGTTTGTTGTATTCAATATTAACTCACTGCATATTTTGGTTAACTTCACTGTAATTTGTAATTTGATGATTTCAAGGAACTTAGTTATAATTAACTATGTTAATTCACTTAATTGAGATCTAGTTGCAAATGACGGCTAAATGTTATTAATAAAATTTTCAATGTTTTATATAATTATAGCAATAAACTGTTGGTTGAGGTGGTAAAAGACCTCACCCGTAAGGAGGAGAACACAAGTTTAAATTCCGGGAAGCGCACTTATTGGGAGAGATAAGAACCCTTTGCAAAAAGAGCTAAATGTTAGTTATGATAATTTAAAACTACGATAAAAAATATTTTAAAAAAAAGTTTTACAGAACATTAAATCTAAATTGCTATAATTTCAATCTAAAGATTGAGATTAGTAAGGCGGTCCGCCACGAGTTTATGGTTCCAGCAGGGAACTAAGACCTGTGAAAGAAAGACACAGACAAACCGCTTGATATGACCTTACTAACAAAGAATACAGACATCTGCTTTCCTTGTTAGCCTAGCCTAGCTAGTCCACATCCGCTCTCTAGAAACCAACTGCCAAACCAATTCCCTCCTTTGTTTGAGAGCGAAATTGGTAAGAACCAGAACGCGAATAAGTAGGCTCAAGAGACAACTTGGGAAATCAAAGAAAGACTGGTCCATGTGTGCGTTAAAACTCGATTAATTCAAACTATGAAGAACAAACAGACAAAGTTCTGAGAATGATATGCTAATATCATCCAGCAAAAAGGGCATACCTCAATTTTATTTAAATGATGACCCACAAGGAATTGGGATGTGGGTAATAGATTTCTCAAAATCTGTCTCATGGATGAAGACTGGAATTTGCATTGCCTGAGAGGCCATAAAAGGAAGGTACGTAGAAAGACGTGTGGTGGGGTTAGCAAGTGTATTTGTTTTTAATATTATTTGCTCGCTTGCAAGCGTAAAGCAGCATACATATGAATTCTGAATATATTTTAAAGCGACACATCATAATTTGTCTTGCAATGACATGCTTGGCTACAATTTCTCCCCACCACCACAAATCTCAGTGTAATGCTTAAGTTCAACCCTAAACAACCTTTGAGGGTTTAAACTTCTAAAGGTACATATTAATGGCAAATACTTGGTCTATTCATATCATTTACTTCCAATTTGAACACAATGTCCATGCATCTGCAATAATATGTGCTTCAAAAAGAAGAAATCTGAGGAAGATGACTCATTTACACTAGCTAGGACCACTAAGTAATTGAATTCGGGCCAAATGCTTCTTACCCTGTAAGTGAGAAGCCAAGTTAGATTCACAAGTGCAATTAACATTACACATATCACATCTGAATCTGCAACTGTTCATTTCAAGTACTGGTGTTCCTACATTCTTCAATTCTTGCACGTTGCTCTTGCCATCATCAACAAAATCTGTGTTTTTATTCTGCTGATTAATATTCTTATTCTCCATATGATTACTTTTTGTGATCTTCTGTTCTAATTTTGCATTTGCAGTATTGATTATCTTCTCTTGTTCTCCATAGGACTTGTCATTCTTCTTCACCCAACCTTTTTCAGCAGCAAGCTCGCTTTTCGAGTTCAGTGCTTCACAAGCAGCCTTATGCTTCTTATTCTCCATATGATTACTGTTTGTGATCTTCTGTTCTAATTTTGCATTTGCAGTATTGATTATCTTCTCTTGTTCTCCATAGGACTTGTCATTCTTCATCACCCAACCTTTCTCAGCAGCAAGCTCGCTTTTCGAGTTTGGTGCTTCACAAGCAGCCTTATGCTTCTTTCCTTCCAGGTGGGATTTGAAATTAGCCTCAGAAAGCATTGACATCTGGCATATGTCACAACTCCACTTTGTCTGTTCATTTTTAGACCCAAAAACTTGAGGAAATGCTTCACTTCCTGTGTCTGTCACCGTGGTTCCTCTAGTTTTCACGCTCAGTGCTTCCCAAGCAGCATTATGCTTTCTTCCTTGAAGGTGGGAAATCAAATCAGCAACAGAAAGTATTGTCAACTGACATATGTGACACGTCCACATTTTCTGCCCATTTTGAGAAGCAGAAACCTGAGGAGATGCTCCGCTTCCTGTGTCTTTAACCGGTGTCACTTTACTTTTCCAGTTCAGTGCTTCACAAGCAGCCTTGTGCTTTCTTCCTTGTAGGTGGGAATTCAAAATAGCTTCAGAAGGCACTGTCAACTGGCATATGGCACAAGTCCACTCTTTCTGTACATTCTCAGATGCAGAAATCTGCGGATATGTTCCATGTTCTGTTTCTGCCGGCATTTGTTCGGTTTTTTCTGTAGCAGATGAAGTGCTTTCATTTGATTTGAGTCTGTCCAAGGTTGTGTTATTAGCCTGCAATGTCCAAAACTTGCATTGAGGTGAAGATTAGCAGAAGTAGTCAACCTAATAAGATTAATGGGAAGCATACACATTAGTACCCTCAAAGTATTTTGGAAGGAGCTGCTGGCATCATAAATTTTTATATGGCACAATTTCGCCCATCAACTCTAAAAAATTATGCAAAAATACCCAATCCGTAAATGACGACAAACATTCATTAAGGGGTGTGGGTCCCATATACTGTAACACGCACATGTTGACAAGCGTTGACCGTGAATGTTAGAAATATTAGCAATTGTTTGTATCATTATCACTTTGTTCTCTGCATCTTTTTTTCCCTTTTTTTCCTGGCAATCACAAGGAAAAGGGGAAAAAACTCCCAAAATCTATATGTTTTAACAGACCTTAGCTATTTGCAAATAACCAACTCCAGTATGACTCAGCATTAAATGATATGAAATCTTACTTGCTTGCCTTCAGGAACTTTCTCTTTTTCAATCATCTCCAAATCTTTGATGTCTTTCTGTTCCATGAGAACCCTTTCTTTATTTGTCTGTACAAAAGCAATAAGCTCCTTCATGTATCATTATCAAATACTTCAACCCAGAAAAGGTATCAACTCTTTCATGTTTGAAACTGGCTATAAAAAGGCAAAAACATAAGAAATTTATCAGTTGCATTTCATTCTTCGTGCTGGTTGGAACTGTTCGTATTGTTCAGTAGAAGAAAAGGTTCATTGGGTTAACTCTTCAGTAATCAAGATTCATATAAAGATGAAATATGTAGGCAACTCAAATGAAAGAGGGAGTGAGTAAATTCAAACTCAACCCACAAACATCTATAGACTGAAATTTGCTTGCAAGTTTTGTTTTCCTAAAACTCGTTTAAGAATACGTTTGATATGATCATTTTGACCTGAGAGTGTTTCGAGTGTAGATTTATATATGAGATTCTCCAAGTCATCCAAAATAACAAGATGCATAAGAAGATGCCATTTCAAACTAAACTTTCAGTTATATATGTTGTGTTTTATAAAATGCCAATGAATGGAGGACAAGAATGACATTAAAAAAATTACCTTCAGGACTTCATTCTTCTCTGTAGTTGTTGGAACTGCTTTTCTCGTTTCTGCACGAAGACTTTGCTCTTTGTTCTACATATAAAAGGAAAGGATAATAGGCTTCATTCCTCAGTACTTTTGAACTCAAACAAGCTATATTAAAACCAGCATGCATCCCTAATAAGAAGGCATTTAGTGTACTAAAAAAAGGCATAGAACAAACCCATTTCACACCTTACACTTTCATCTTTGTTATCTTTTATAGAATACTAAATGTCTACTTTCCATGAACACTCTTGGTTGCCAAATTGCCATACCTAACACGAAAATGTTAACACCAGTTAGATGTAGTCCCATCCATTGATTAGAGTCTAAAAAACAAGATACACCTCCGGTCCTTAATATAAGACATATTTGGGGAGTTGATCTTGGTCCTAAATATAAGACATAATTTACATATTTGTCAATATTTTTCCAATTTACCCCAATCGAAGCTTCCTCAACAATAATTAAAGAGGAGAAGGAATGAGGGAATTAAGGAAGATGGCTAGGGTGTTTTAGAAAATACATGTCATATTAACTATTTCAACTAACTTCCTTAATCTAATTAAATTAGGTAAATATGTCTTATATTAAGGACCGGGGGAGTACTATATAGCTAATGAGTACAACGGGTATTTGAGTGGGATGGGGAACCAAGCTATTTAAATACCCCATTGAGCATCTCATTATACTAAATGTGGGACATGGTATCTCATACTATCACATCTCCATCAATAGTATAGCAACAAGAGGTCACATCCCAATAGGTGGAGCTAATGAGTAGTGCAACATGTTAGTATGCTTATTTCTTATTTTGATGTACCAAACATCTCTTAACCCTATGTTATAGCTGTGAAGAATTTTGGCCTTTGTACTTCAACTCAATGAATAGTTATTTTAATGAACATTTATACCTTGCTAGCAATGAGTTTCTCTAAGGCTTCAGTTCCATTCTGTGTTATATAATTCTCAGCCTGCATTATAAAGTCTTCTTTCTCGGCAAATATGTTCTTCCAGCTCCTGAATCTGCTTATGACTGCTTGTGGATTCATGTAGAGGCATGACTTAATGAGGTGATTATAGATATAAGCAGATCTTCCAAAGTCCGGCGTCACGAGGAAGGCGACCATCATTAGCTTCATGTAATGCCAATACTGAAACCTGATGTTGAAGATGAGGATTTGGAAAAGTAATAAGATTGGTTCAGAACCTGAATCCGACATCACAGTTAATGCAATTTTAACATCAACCATTTTGTTCTGTTCTTAAGTTCAGTTTCTACCTGAAGAAGTTTCAATTCAATGGAAAGTAACAATGGCCATATGATTAAAACTAATCCGTTTTTTTTTTTTGGGTCAAGTGATAGACAGTAAATGACTTACCACTGAAGAAGATTGAGAAAAGCATACTCAAAGAGATATATAAGTGAGAGAAGAATCCAATAAGAGATCAAATTCCGAGTTTCTGAATGGCTGTCACTCTCAATTGCCACAATGGAAGCACATCTAAGACCAGAAAACACCACAATCATAAACAACAAAAAACAGCATCACTATCACTGAAACAACAATCCGAAGGAAACATAAAAATACAAGTTACACCAAAACAGAGATAGAGAGAGAAAGAGAGGCTTACAGAGGATAGCCCAAAGCAAGCACAGGCCTATAAATGAGAACAACAGAGTCAGTCAATAATCAAAAAGCGTATGGAGAAAAAAAGGGTTTAATCGATAGATCCATTTTATACTTTTCATACTTAGAGAGACCATAGGGTGATTAGAACATTGAACTGACAATGAGAACATAAATCAGTAAAAATTACAGATTGCATTATTACAAGACCTGATCAGAAGCAAAAAATTTATACAGGCATAAAAGGGAAGAAAAGGAAGGATATTACAAGAACAGATGCATACCATGAAAGAAAATCAATGCATTTAAGAAGGAGAATGAAGAACCAGGAAGATGCCATATTGGAATGTTGGAGCTTTTTTTTTTTGTCCCTTCTTTGCTGTGATGAGGTTGGATCTGCAGAGCGATCAAGTGAAGAAAGGTGAAGTAATGAATCATGAAGAAGAAAGTCAGAGAGGGAGGGAGGGGGAAAATGAAGTCGTCGTCGGAACTCGGAAGTGGAAAAGTCTTTCAACTAGTAAAATATTAAATGCAGACCAGCAAGCTTTTTTTGACTTTTCCATCAACTAGCTAGCTAGCTTATAATAATAGGAAAATCGTTAGTAAATATTAAATAAGTAAATTAATTATTTTTTGTCATCAAGATATATAGGATATCTAATTGTCATTAAAATTAAACTTAAAAAGATAAAAAAACCCTTAGTTTAGTTTGGAAAGATGACACTAGGCAGAAGCAAACGATTAAAGTTTATAACAGTGGTTTGTTCAGTTATCGTGTTTGGTGGAGTGTGGTGATGCAAGTCTTCTGTTGTGGCCGTCGATCACTATGGAGTCCACCGGAGGTCCATCACTATGGAGTCGATAGATCACTTAGAAGCCCTTCTTCATATTTCAGTTTTTTATGGAGGTGATGATTTGTATATTGCTAGTAGAACTCAGTATTGTGCATTGTTGTGTGTGTTAGTAAGGAAATAGTAAATATAATTGGGGGTTCCTTAGATATTATGAGTTTGGCCATTATTGTGAAGTTTTTGATATTAGTTGATGAGAGTTTGTATATTGTGTATTGTGTATCGTGTACTGCGTGTAATCGATATTGTTGCCTGAATGTTGCTGGAATAATTATGTTAAAATGGAGATTCACATGTGATAGCCATTATGTGCAACTGATCTCCCGTTTTGTGCAATGAATTTTTCCCATATGTGTCCAATGGCCATCCACGATATGTGCAAAGGATGATCCATTATATGCCAATGATCTTCCATTATGTGCAATTATCTTTCGTATTGGGTATTGTTGCCTGATTGTTCCTGGAAGTAATAATTCTTTTGTTTGTTTGGGTAATATTGCTTGCTGGTTTTAATGAAATTGAGTTCAAAGGCATCGTGCAGTGTTGTCTTTGTAATGTTGAATGTTTTGGTAAAAAATCTTCATTAAAGCAGTTCGACTGTGCATGTTTTAGTGCATATTAGTTTATTATAGGTGCGGGCAGGAACGGCATACTCAAAGAAGGTGCAGAAACCCGAATTCATATTGACCTCACGTTCTTCAAGTATACCAATGACTTTGCATCAGTAATGAGTTGATTAGATTTTAAATAACTAAATGTTCATATCGTTATCTGGCCCCTCAAGTATTTTTGAATTAGGGGCTCAATGCAGTGGGTTAATGTTGTAAATGCTCACCCAAGTTGTTAATTTTTTGTTGTAATTAGGTACCATCTGCATTATTTTGTGTTGTAATTGTAAGTATTAATCTTGTATATATATAATAGCACCATAGCTTGTGCTCACTCTTTGTATGATATAATATGAATGTCTTTATATTTCAACCATATGTTGTAAACATCAGTTGCATTACTATGCTCACTGGCATTAGATGATCATTTGGCACGTATGGCAAAAATCCATTCCACAAAATGGGAGATGAATTGCACATCATGGAAGAATAATTGCATATAATGGAAGATCATTGACACAATGGATCATCTTTTACACATGAATCAGAAGATCCATTGCTTAAAACGGAAGATCAATTGCACATCATGAAAGATCAATTGCACATCATGAAAGAGTAATTGCACAAAATAGAAGATCAATTGCATAAAATGGAAGATCATTGGCACATCATGGAAGAGTATATGACAATGCAAGATCATTGGCACAATGGATTATCCTTTGCACATCATGGAAGAGTAATTACACAAAACGGAAGCTCAATTGTACATCATGGAAGATCAATTACATATCATGGAAGAGTAATTACACAAAACGGAAGATCAACTACACAATATGAAAGATTAACTGCAAATCATGGAAGATCAATTGCACAGAATGTAATATCAATTACACAAAACGGAAGAT
Organism: Inga leiocalycina; assembly: GCA_963242795.1. Lineage (NCBI taxonomy): Eukaryota > Viridiplantae > Streptophyta > Magnoliopsida > Fabales > Fabaceae > Inga > Inga leiocalycina. Next base: position 23,024,260 of record OY725323.1, read on the forward strand.
CGTGTTTTGCACACAAGGAACATGTTTTGCACGTATGTCAGACTTTATCAACATTTGAATGATCCAATGTTTAACAAAGTCATATATATAGAGATAATTTAGTTTGTTGCAAAACAAAATACAAACGTCCCTACTTAAAGTAGTTAAAGCATAAATGAAAATAACTACTTTGTCTTCTTCTTATATCTCCAACTTCAATGCTACGCATTATCCATTCCTGATGTTTGTTCTTCGCATGGGTAACTAGCCACCACACCACATCCACCACATCCACCCTCTTTTGATCCATGTCTTCCTGAACATAAAAGTTTTAAGTTAGATCCAATCATATTGTAACATGTAATGTAAAAATTTACTCACATCAGGCATTGTGAAATTGTTCCACTCAGGCCTTCTAATATCAAACCAATACTCTCGCTTAAACACTTATGCTCCATTCAACCTTGGCTTTACGTCTTTCCCTGCCTTCCTTCCTTTCCCCACTATTCTTTTCACCATGCTTGTGTACAGATTTTTAAACTAACAGGGGTAACTCAAAACACATGAACTTGAAAATGCACTCAACAACTACCTACATCAAAAACTCTGCTTATCAATCTATTTCAATGTGCAATATACAGTAATTCCCAAACAGTAGAATTTCCTAAAAAATATATGTTGTATACAATTAGCAACTAATTGATAAGTTGAAAATAAATATTCTACACAGTTAGAAACAAATTAAAAAATAATAATATGTTAGTGTTTGAATACAAATCAATTAAAATAATAATGTATTAGTGTCTGAATACAAATCAATCATGAATACAAATCAATTAAAATAATAATGTGTTAGTGTCTGAATACAAATCAATCATGAATACAAATCAATAAATGTTCTACACACTTGCTTGGAGACGTTAGGAGCAAAACCACCATCTTCTCCAACATTACAACCAAGCTTGAAAAAAAGATGTACTAGTTCTAATTATTTTCTGCAAGTAACAATATAAGACAGTTGAAGTGTTAGGCTTGAGATATGGTCAATAAAAGACATACCAGTCCTAATTATCAGTTCAAGTAACAAAACCAAAAAGGTCTCACTATAGCATTCTACTATTATCTTTAAAATGTTCATTCCAGGTGACCAAAACCTTGTAAATCACATCAAATATATAAAGGAAAATTCTTCCACTAAACCATATTAAATTCAAAAGCCCCATCCTGTTGATTTATTTTAGAAAGCACCATATAAGCATGAACATTGATAGTAAGTAAGGCATTCTAAATTATCTCACCGGATTTTGGGAGTAGAAAAATGCCTAGGATTCCGACATTCTTCACTACTTGCCCGAGAACAACCACAGACGACAAACAACAGTGGACGGCGTTCGAAGGAGTGTGGAATGCAAGAACAACCTGATGACACAGGGAACAAATTAAAATCTAAATGCAAAGCCAGACTGAGCAAATCATTCTCACCGGATTTTGGGAGTAGAAAAATGCCTAGGATTCCGACCTTCTTCACTACTAGCCCGAAAACAACCACAGACGGCAGACAACGGTGGACGGCGTCCGAAGGAGTGTGGAATGCTTGTTTGACAAAGATTGGATCTGCTACTCACTGTAATCACACACCGAGTTGCTCTGCCTTTTCTCCTTCCTCCCTCCCACCTAAAATGGTCTTATCAAACTAAGGGCTTTTTTGTCTTTTTAAGTTCAATTTTAATGACAGTTAGGTATCCCATGTGTATTGGTGGCAAAGAACAATTAATTTGCTTATTTGGTATTTACAAACGATTTTCCCTATAATAATATATCGTTTTATTAAAAAAAAAAAAAGCTAAGCTATGCTTGTTTGGGATTGCTGGCGAGTGGAAAATAGGTACAAACTCTTCTTTTCTTCTTCTTCTTTTTTTTTTTTTTTGCTAGAAACCAACTTTTTTTTCCTCAAAAAATCTCATTTAAATACCATCTGAATTAACAAAATCCCAAAAAGTCTTATAATACTTAAAAATGACACAAAGATTATAGGTATTAAATTGAGATTTTAAAGTCTTGGTAAGTTTACTATTTTGCCCCTAAGTTTTTTTTTAAAGAAAAAGAAAGGTGCCCCGCCGAAGCTCCAGCAGACCTCCAGCCACCGGCTGCCAGAGCTCCAGCGTGGGGGCTTTTTTGGGGAGGGGTTGCATTTTTTTTTTTACAAAAAATGTTTGAAGAAGTAAAGGGGTGGGATGGGTTTACCAAAGGGGTATGGCCACCAAAGCTCCTTTGATATATATATATATATATATATATATATATGCATTATTATATATATGTAATATAAATAAAGGCGTAATGCATTTAACAAAGTCAATAATGACTTTGACAAATTCGATATGGAAATAACAAAATGATTAATGGTATTGACTAAACTAGTAATATAAATATCTATAATATAAATGAAGTTATAATGCCTTTAACAAAGTTAGTAATGAAAATAAAAAAATCAGTAATGACTTTGACAAATTTGGTAATGGAAATAACAAAATGTTTAATGGTATTGACTAAATGAGTAATATAAATATCTATAATATAAATGAAGTCATAATGCCTTTAACAAAGTCCGTAATAGCTTTGACAAATTCGGTAATATAAATAACAAAATGTTAAAGGCATTATAGCTTCATTTATACTATAGATATTTATATTATTAGTTTAGTCAATACCATTAAACATTTTGTTATTTTTATTACCTAATTTATCAAAACCATTACTGACTTTATTAAATGCATTACACCTTTATTTATATTACATATATATAGTAATGCATATATATATATACCAAAGGGGCTTTGGTGGCCAGTAGGCCACTATACCCCTTTGGTAAAGGGGTGGGATGGGTTCAATCCCACTTCTTTACTTCTCCAAACATTTTTTGAAAAGAAAAAAAATGCAACCCCTCCCAAAAAAAAGCCCCAAAGATGGAGCCCTGGCAACTGGCGGTCGGAGGTCAGGACATTGGCCTCCAGCAGCTAGCTGGTATAGGCCAACGGCTGTTGGAGGTCCGGTGGCTGGCTAGAGCTCCGGTGTGGCATATTTCTTTTTCTTTAGAAAAAAAACTTAGGGACAACATGGTAAATTTACCAAGATTTTAAAATCTCAATTTAATACCTATCATCTTTATGTCATTTTCAAGTATTAACAGATTTTTGGGGTTTTGTTAATTCAGATGATATTTAAATGGATTTTTTATTTTTTATTTTTTGGTCAAAACTAGAAACCGACTCAATAATGTCATTATCTATATATACATAGGACTCTTACAATTCTAATTATGAGTATTAAGTTTCTTTCTTTTTTTTAATATTTTTTTATGAGAAGTTTCATTCTAAATATAACTCATTTCTAACTCATTCATTAAACTTGTCATTTCTGAGAAAAAATATTAAATTTGTCATAAAATTTTGAGTGATTTTTAATATTACCCTCCTCTAATCCTATTTACATATCACCCAAGTCCTTAATATAAGAGTTAACAGATTTTTTTTAAAAGACGAAGAAAGTTAAATAAATTACTTAATCATAACATATCTTGTGTATCATTAAATTATATATTAGTTTATAAGTTAGATAAATTAGTTTGAAAAAATACAAAAAATATGAATATTTTAACATAATTTATTTAGCTTGATCTCTCAAAAAAAAGTTACTGGTTCTTATATTAAGAACCAAATGAAGTATAAATTAAATATAGAATTTTTTGCCTTATATATAAGTCACGTCATTAAATTTTTATGGATTGTTATTCGAGAATTATTGAACCCAATTAGAGGGCAACTTTCAAAGATCGATGTTTTCTATATTTACACATACCCAAACTCAAGACCCCATGCTTAAGCTGTCAAAACTCCTCTCATGAGTACCAACCATGTTGCTAGATAGTTAAAGAATTGTAAAATCACATACTCTTTCTATATTTACTCTTATGTATGAGTTGATTTTTTATCACTCTTTTTTCATATAACTTGAAAAGACTTATAATTTTTAAGGGAGAGTACTTATGATATGTTATTAAAAATGATTTTATTTGTAAAATCAAAAGTTATTTAAAGAATAGAGGCCACAAACTCTTTAAAAATGATGGTTTTAGAAACACATTGAGACACTATCGTTTTTTTTTTTTTGTGCCAGAGACCCTATCATTTTTGAAAAATTAATGTTGCAAGTAATTTATTATTGATAGTTCGTTTGAAGGATACTAAATATAGCGTTACCCCACAAAAAGAAAAATCAAGGTGTTATGAATAAGAAGAGTAAATTATATGAGAAATTCATTGAAGGAATAATTATGTGAAAAATTTACAGCTCAAAATAAAAAATTAAAAAATGGCCACTAGGATTCGAGCACCGACTATCAATAAAAATGTTCTAAAATGACTAATGGAAGGGTTTTTTTTTTTTTATTGAGAAAGCGAGGTTTAAAACCCGTGAACATTTAGTTTACCAAATAAAATTTATAATTATTTAGTTATCATTTATCAATGACTTTTGATTAAATAATAGTGTATCTATAATCTTAGTTTTCAAATGTTTTTTAAAAGTTATGAATTTCATGCGGCGAATTGTCAATTTCTTCTAATAAAATTGTTAGTAGGGTTGTTCAATTTATTAAGTAAGTTGTCAATTTTGATAGAACTAGTTTAGAACCCAGGCGCAAAGGAAAAAAATTATATTATTTAAAAAGAGACCAAAATCTCATAGTAAAAAAAAACAGAAAAAAGACATGATCTTATATTATGATTTGAAAAGTGACCAATAAATCTATCACAGCATCTCCCATTTATTCTATCTTGTTCTAATCATGATCCTATTTTATGTTATATATATTAATTTCTATATGGATACATTAAAATAGTTAAACCGTAGACCAAAAACTTATTCAGATAATTTATATTTTTTAATTGATTTATGATCTTGTAATTTAAGAGAAATAATTGATAATGGTTAGGAAGTTATAATATATCAATTTTGTAAAATTCTAAATTGCAATAATAAGTGAGCAGTAAAAAAAATTTATGTTATTAAAGAGGTCTTGGTTTTTTTTTCCCTGGTTGATTTATGAAAAATTTGTAATATCCTGTTTTCAATTGGCATAAAGTCATGGTTTTTAAATATTTTTAAATTTTTTATTTATGAAAATGATAGTAAGCTATAATTTATGATAAAATTTTCTATAGTTATCTTTTGATTTTGGATGAATTTAAACTTTATTTAAAGTTATGATTAAAACATTGAGATTTTGTGTTGGCCAAAATAATTCCATATCCAAATCTTTATTGATTTTATTGAACTATACTTTCTCCAATTTTTATTTTTAGCTCAGTCTCATCATTATTCATAAAAATTTTAAAACTTATTGATTATATCTACAAATAAAATAAATTCACCCAAAGTAATGCATGGGTGCAAAGGGGAAAATTTATAATATTTAAAAAAAGACCAAAATCTCATGGTAAAAAGAAAAAAGAAAAAAGACATGATCTTGTATTATATTTTGAAAATAAATCAATAAATTTATCACAGCATCTCCCATTTAGTATATCTTTTTTATAGTCATGATCCTATTTTATGTTATATATATGTATATATATATATTATATATTTTATATGTATATATATATATATATATTAATTTCTAGATGAGTACATTAAAATACTTATACCGTGGACCAAAAACTTATTCATAATCTTTATATTTTTTAATTGATTTATGACCTTTTAATTCAAGAGAAATAATTGATCATGGTTAGGAAGTTATAACATATCAATTATGTAAAATTCTAAATTTCAATAATAAGTGGGTAGTTAAAACAAAGTTATGCTAGTAAGGAGGTATTGGGTTTATTTTTTTAGAAAACTTCCTATAAAATACCTTTGAAATAGGGAAATTCCTAATCAGTACATTGAAATCAAAAAATCCGGATCTATCACACGTCAATACGGATGAACAGTGCAGGCGGCGCCAAAAGACGATTTTGCCCTTCAGCCATCATTCTCGCCACTTCAAAAATAACAACACGCGGTTCTTGATTAACAACTCCGTATTCTTGATTAACAACTCCAGTTTCATCTTTTTACTTTCACAATAACAACACAGGTCTTGTTATTAGCAACTCCGAATTCTTGATTAACAACTCCGCTTTATTCTTCCACATATTCACATCTCAAAAATATAGTGTTGTTAATGTAAAATACGGTGTTGTTAATAAAGAAAGAGGTGTTGTTATTAGCCCTGAAACTTAAATTACAAAGTTGTGAAACAAGAAATGGGAGTTGTTAATGTAGAATATGGTATTGTTAATAACAATACCGGTGTTATTATTGTGAAAGTAAAAAGAAGAATACGGAGTTATTAATAAAGAATACGGAGTTGTTAATCAAGAATCCGGAGTTGTTAATTAAGAGGGCGTGTTGTTAATAAAAAAAGAGATATTGTTATTGGCCTTGAAACTTAAATGAGAAAATTGTGAAACAAGAATACGAAGTTGTTAATCAAGAATCCGGAGTTGTTAATTAAGGAACCGCATGTTGTTATTTTTGAAGTGCCGAGAATGAGAGCTGAAGGACAAAATTGTCTTTTGGCGCCGCCCGCACTGTTCATCTGTACTGACGCGTGATTGATCCGGATTTTTTGATTTCAATGTACTGATTAAGGATTTCCCTATTTCAAGGGTATTTTATAGGAATTTTCCCTATTTTTTTTGGTTGATTTATGAAAAATCATTAATATCCTTTTTTTCAACGGGCATGAAGTCATGGTTTTTAGCTATTTTTAAATTTCTTATTTAAGAAAATGACAAGAAGCTATAATTTATGATAAAATTTCCATCGTTATCTTTTGATTTCAGATAAATTTAAACTTTAATATTTAAAGTTATGATTAAAACATTTGAGATTTTCAATTCACATTGTTGGCGAAAATAATTCTTGATCCAAATCTTTATTGATTTCATTGAATTATACTTTCTCTAATTTTTATTTTTAACTCAGTCTCACCATTATTCATAAAAATTAATAAAAATTTTGAAATTTATTGATTATACCTACAAAGAAAATAAATTCACCCAAGGTAGCTTGAGAATATATTAGTCAAATAAGATGACAAAAATTCTACTTCATTCATATTAAATATATGTTTGAAAAAATTTGCAACTTGCCTACATATTGAGTTAAAAAAAAAGAATTAAAAAATATTTATAATAAATAATTAATGTAACATGATATAATTATCAAAATTCTTCTTCCAAATAAGATGAAGAAAGTCAATAAGTTATTAATCTAGATATTATAAATTTCTTCGTTCATCGGAAGATAATTAATGTGTGCAATCGATTTTAGAAAAAGCAAATATTTAATATTTTTATGTCGGATAACTCCCAACAACACAGAGGTATGGGTAGATTCACAATTGATTTAAAAATAATTTACAAAAATAATCGAGTTATTATTATACTCCTAAAAATTGTTTACTAACTGAAAAAAAAGGAGTGAATTCCAATTAAAAATATACAAACATTTTGTAACTAAAATTTTTTAAATAAAGTCATTTATGAAATATAAAGATTTTATATTTATAAATTGTATAACTCCTAAAAAGTAGATAGCTGATTCCCGGCCAATTTAAAAAATAAAATAAAATTTAAAACCATCAAAACTCAAATAAAGTTTTTTAGGAACCCCAGTGTATTAGGCCTTGTCGATAAGGGCCGCACAGTAACGATCTGTATGCACCATGCATCCCAACTGACATTAAAATTAGAAATCACCAAATGTTTGTGGTAGTGTTATACCTTATATCACATAATGAACAAAATGAGCAGAATACATATGTGTAAGAGAAGCTAATATGGTAACAACACAATTGGTGTGAAATCATACAAAATAGTAAGGTAAACAAAAATATTTATAAAACAGACATTTGCATCACGAAGGATCGTTTCCATTGAGGCACCATCAAGAGTAAACTCATGTGCAGACATCACAAAGTTATCTTAGTCAAATGAATGCAATAAAAGCAAAGTTTTACAGGGATCTTTGAGTTGGTTACCAACTTCATGATAGAAGACATGGGGAGGCGGATGGCATTAAGGTGGTGAACATGAGAGGTGAAAAGCGGGGTGAGAGGAATCCACTTAAAAAGTATTTCATGAAATATAAAAATAACTTTTAATTTCTAAAAAGTATTAGTAGTGCGATCTAGAGGGATGCAACCTGATAAGATTTCAAAATATTCTGAAACTATCATTTCATTATCTCTCTAATTTTCAAGGAACGAAAAATCGGACCGGGCAATGAACTGGTCACAGCACAGGTTCAAGGGTTAATGGGTCAACCGGGGTCTAACCGGTAGTTGAACCGGTCATATTAAAATATTATAATTTATTAGTGATAATATATATTAATATATTTTTAAAGTTCTATAGATAAAAATAAAGATTTTTAGAAAAAAAATGTTTAAAATCTATTAGTATTAGTTATAATACCTATACTTATGCAAAAGATATCTCATTTCCTATAATTAGTATATCTTTTTAAATAATTTTTTTCATTTTTTTCTTCATTTTTTTAGATTTGTTCTTTCTTTATCTATTTTTGTCTTCATTTTAGTCTTCAACTTTCCATTTTGCCCTCAAAAAACACAAAATAAAAATTTGAAAAATTTAAAAAAAAGAAAGAAACCGGGTCAACCGGTTGGACCACCGGTTCTGACCGGTCCAACCGGTTCAACCGATCTGACTGGTTTACTGATCAACCCGGACCGGACTAGGGACTGGTTCCCGGTTCAGCCGGTCCGATCCAGTTTTTTGTACTATGCTAATTTTAATATATTTATTTTTAAAATATTTTATTTTATATTGTAATATTTCAAAATATTTTGCAATTTGTAATTATCTCCCGAATATCTCTCTTTATTTTTTGAGCGTGCTTTATTTTTTATCATTATTTACTTGTTACTATATTCATTGCAAGAGGAGGGTGTATAAGGAGGGACTCTCAACGCAAAATATTTTATTTTATATTTTAATATTTTGAAACTTTTTTTAATTTGTAACTATATCATGATATATCTCTTTATTGACTCTCAATGTAAAATATTTTATTTTATATTTTGAAATTTTAAAATTTCTTGTAATTTGTAACTATATCCTAATATCTCTCTTTATTTTTTGAGAATATTTTATTTTGTATCTTTTTTTAGTTGTTACTATATTTATGGCAAGAGGAGAACGTGCCAGACAGCAAGAGGAGAAACTCTCAACGCCCCTTCTTTTCAAGCTTATTATTAAACCCGAACTAGCGATTGAATCAGTTGAGGTATAGGGTTAAGGGTCAATAGATCAAATCGGAATTAAACTGGAGCTAATGTCAACACCCGTTTCCATTTCGATAATCGAAGAGTAATAAAGACGGAATTCAATGGGCATACAGAAAAGTACAATTATACTGATAAAAATATTCATTTACGATCCCAACGTCGTTTGTTTACAATTCCGATATTGTTCGTCGACGGAAACAGAAAATACAGCGAAAGTTTTAATATTTACAAATTATCCAAAATATTAAGGCATAGACTAAAGCATAACCACGTTCATATCCTCGCATCGAGACACGTGCCGCTTACTGTCGGGCGTCAACATCTTTGCCCTTTGGCCCACTGGTACTCGCTAAGGTATTTGTTTAAAAATATGGTGAGATTCCGAAGAATCCCCGTAAAGACATAATATCGTTCATAGAAAATGCGAAAAGTAAATATGTCATGCGCCAAGGTATGAACAAATTAATGAACAATATAAACACATAATCATCATCTTGTATACATGAGTAGGGCCCAGCCCCACAATCTACACCGGTTGGACTTCTGCCAACTCCCAGTGTAAGTGCACCTCTGGCACTAACTGCCCCTCTCTAGGCAAATCATGTTATTAATAAAGTGCATTTATAAAACAATGGCATCCACACAATCACATAACTTATGGCATAGTGTATGAAGGATAATGTCCCTACCTCAAAGCTTTATAATCCTCTTTTAAATGTGCCTCGAAGAACGTGTCGTATCCGGCCTCCAAATCGGTCCTAAAATATTAAATGTACCAGAAATAGGTCATAACCTATCCAAGTATCATTTTATACTCTTCCATAGTGTTTATTGTGGTTATATTAGTCTATGGTGAAAATTTACAAAAATGGCCCCGGGAACCCGGCCTGGCCCGCCGTACTCGACCCGATGGCACGTTTTCCCAAAATTTTGACCAAAGCTATTTTGACTTATTTTCGCCCAAGGAATCCATTTCCAGGGTCGAAATCACCAAATTCAGTGACAAATTACGAAAATACCCTTGACAGCCCCTATTTAGGGATTTTAGTGGCGTTTTCGTAATTATGCTTTTTCAGCCTCTACCGAAAAAGTGCCCAACTGTAACCCCACCTATTTTTGCCCACTGAGTCCAATGGAACCATTTATTTCATGAAAATCCAACTCCTTGTACCAGTTCTAGTTCTGGCCGAAATATTAAGGAAAAATGGAAAAAATGGGGTTTTGTGTTTTAGCTCCCAAAACTTGTACTTTTCTATTTCTAATCCTTGATTAACTTATTTAAACACTTCTTAATCATGATTCAAAGAAATTTGGGCAGCATAACCCCTTAAAATTAGGACTTTCCAAATTTACAAACTTAACAAAATAACCAAATCCAACCATAATCATCAACAACAACCACATCTAACATAATCTTAGGATTTGTGAAGTTACCTTCTTGAGTTCTTTTCCTTTCTCTAGAAGTCCTCCTCTCTCTTTCTCTTTGGGCTCAAGATTTTCTTGCTAAACCATAAATTTTATGGAGAGGAAGAGATTAGAGAAGAGATTTATGGAAGATTAGAAGAAGAAACCTTAAGAAATCATTACTTACCTTAGCCTTTCCCCTCTTCCTTTTCCCTTAGAGCATAAAGCTTTCTCAAACTCTCTCTTTCTCTCCTTTCCTTGGCTTGAACGAAAATGGGCAAGAAAGATGAAGCCAAGCTTCATAAAATATCTTACCATCTTTATTCCTAGCCCTTGATCTAACCAATGGTTGAGATTCCTCCACCTCTCATGTACACCATCCCTCCAACCATGCTTCCCACCATAGTCTCTCATTATGACCACCATGCATATGACTTTCACCTAGTGTGCACTCCAACTTTGCCATCATTGAGTTGTGCATGTAGTTTTGTCAACATCACCTTCATCTTACTTCTTGGATTACACTTTCCCTCTTCTTTATGCCATACCTTCTTATTATGACCACCATGCACATGCCTTCACTTAGAGTGCACTCTACCTTTGTCATCATTGAGAGATTCATGTAACCTTTGACTTGCTTGCTTCATTTGATTTCCATTAGATTGGAACCAATTTTCCTTCTCCCTTGGTTGGCCAAAAACGTGCTCCCTCTTATGCTCCAATTAAATCAAGTGTTCCTTTCATTTACTCAAGTCAATTGGTACAAAAGTTGGCCACCTAACCTTATAACATAAGTAAGGACTTATGACACAACAACTATCTCCATAATCTTTCATATGGTGTTGACACTTGGTCTCATTGGATTTTGACACTTGTCTTCTCCTCCTTCATCCCTAAATTTCTAAAATAATTAAGAGAAAAAGGAAGATTACTTTATTTCTCAAATTTTCGGAATAATGCCAATTATGACAGATTTTCTGCCTTAACTTTGAAAAATCATAACTAATTTTGTAGACATCGTTTCAAGGCGATTCCAAAGCCTATGGAACCCTCATTGAGTCTAGTTTCAAGGAAAAATATGGAATTTTACTGGAAATGATCATATTATTCCCATATTTTTAATATTTGATCGCTGATCCAGAAACTTTCCAGATTTTCTGGATTAACTTCAAAAATTCATATATTTTTGTACATAGCTTCAATTGAGTCATATGACCTATCAAATTAAAGCTTAGGATGTCTACTTTCACCCTATAAAATTTCATAATTTTTCGTCATCATTTGATCTTCCAAAACTATATAACAATCTCACTGCCTCGCAGGCGATTTCACTGAAAACACTATTCAACCTTCAATTTCCAATATTTAATTCTTTTGGCCTTAAATATTCACCTTTTCATTGAATATATATAATAATTATAATATATTCTTGGTGAATAAAATTTGGGATGTTACAGCTAACCCGGACTAGACTAGTGAAGAAGTGAAGATTTCAAAGTTATTTATTTGAAATTATGAATAAAATTAAAAAAAAAATTTAATTTTTTTAATTTTAAAAACGTTGAACTGGTCAAACTAGTAAAACCTATCAGACCATACCAGTTGGCTAGTTTCCGACTCAAACTAGCCGGTCCAGTCTGTAACACCCCAAATTTTATATTCACCAAATATATTGTAATTATTTGGGAAATTCAATAAAATGGTGAATATTCATGAATTTGGAATTTATGAATTTATAAATGTTCAATTTCATGGGAAATTGGGCAAAAATAATTATGGAATTAATTTGGGTAATTTAAAAAGCCCAATATTAAGGTCCAAAAGTGAAGGAATATTAGAGAAAATATTTGGTCCAAAAATAGATGAAAATTGGTGAAAGAAAAATAAGAGAAGAAATTGGATTAGAAAGGTAATGGCAAAATCGTAATTTTGCCAAAATATCACAAAATTAATTATTTTTCAATTAATTGAATTTAATTTCAATTAATTAAGGGAAATAAAGTTTAAAAATATATTTAGAATATTTTGGTCAATTTAATATGAATTTATGGAAAATTTGAGCAAAAAGTGCAATTTTGACCAAAATTGAGACTTTACGTGTATACGTAACCGAAACAAGTTGTGAAGCCAATTGAGACCATAGGGAGGGACCCCTAGGTGTCTCCTACATGTGGCATAAAGAAGAAAATATTGGTTGGACATGATGGCATGGTTACGTGAACGTAGGAAGTTATGTACATAAAAATTGGATTTTAGCAATTTTGGAAAATTAAATAAATTATTATAATATTATGAGATATTAGAATATAAGTCATCTTCCTCATTCAGCTGATCATTCACGCACAGCAACATGAAATAGAGAGAGAGAAGGTTGAGAGAGTTTAGAGAGAGAAATAGAAGAAAAATCACAAGGTAAGCCGATTTCTCCGGCGATTTCGCTCCTAACGCGTATAACTCCGATTCTAAACTACTCCTCTTTGTTCTTTAAGGTTTGGAAAGCTCAAATTGGGTGTTTTAAAAGTTAGGGTTTGCTGCCATTTTTGGGAAAAGCTTGTTGGAGCTTGAGGTAACTTCCAAACCTTCGTATATTAACTATTCTGGCTGCTGTGGGCAATTTAATCGGTGAAATTTCGCCGGATTGCCATTGGTTTTAAATTTTGGAAAGTTGTATATCTAAGGGTTATGCTGCCCAATTTTAGTTCAAATGGTTGTTATAACTCAATTAGATTGTTAATAAAGGGGTTAGGAGTAGAAAGGAACGTGTTTACGGAGCCGAAATCGTAAAACCCCGATTTTTTCCGGAGAACACAATTATTTCGGCCAGGGATGTTTGAGGGCCTTAGAGTTGGATTTTCAATGATTTTATGGTTCCATTGGATTCAGTGGGCGAAAATAGGTGGGGTTACAGTTGGGCACTTTTTCAGAAAAGGCTGAGAAAGCATAATTACGGGAACGCCCCTAAAACCCTAAAAGTAGGGCTGCCAAGGGCAATTTCGTAATTTGACATTGAATTTGGTAGTTTTGAGTCCGGAAATGGATTCCTTGGACGAAAATACGTCAGGATAGCCCTAGTCAAAAATTTGGAAAAGCGTGCCATCGGGCCGGGTACGGCGGGGCCGGGGTCCCGGGGGCATTTTGGTAAATTTTCACCATAGGCTAATATAACCACAAGAAACACTATGGAAGTGTCTAAAATGATACTTGGATAGGTTATGACCTATTTCTTATATATTTGATGTTTTAGGACCGAGTTGGACGCCTTTAGTTGACACGTTTTACGGGGCGGGCCCTTTGAGACAAAAAAGAGGTTAAGGTAGGGACTACTATCTCTCATATACTATGTGACTATTTGTATGATGCATGTTACTGTATTTTGTGATCTGAACACGTGCTGGAGGCACATTACCTAGCTGTGGTCTAGGACCTAGCTGAGGTACACTGGTCTTACCTAGCTGTAGTCAAGGACTCGGCTGAGGTACATATAGGGGTTTCAACGGGTTAGTTGGCCCTGAATTTTGTGTACACACACGGATGATATGAATTTTCATTTTACTTGATACGGTGCATTGCATATTTAATTTTTGCATTTTATATGTTGATCGTATGTTTCTACTGAGATTCCTTGGAATCTCACCCCTTTTTCTAATCCAAATGTCTCAGCGGGTGCCAGCGGTTCAAAAGGCAAGGACATAGTTCCGGGAAACTGACGGGCTTGTTTCTCGAGACACAGTTGGTGGTTATATTTAGCCTGTACTTGGAATATTTTGGGATATTCTGTATATATTTGTAATTATTAGTGAATTTTGCTCTGTTAATGTCTGTCTGTAAACAAATACTTATTATCAGTATAACTGTACTTTTCTGTTTGCCTATGGAACTTGTTCATTATTGCCCTGCGCATATCAAAATGGAAACGGGTGTTGACATTTTTGGTATCAGAGCTAATAAGCGGTTCTGGCATTATCAGAATGGTATACTGATATAGTTTTGTTTGCTGGCGACAGGACATCATGAGCAGTTCGAGGGAGCCTATGACCAGTTCGAGTGTACCATTTGAGGGGTCAGAGGTGTCCGTCAACCAAAGCCCTCCAGAACAGCGGATACCAGACGGGAGGCTTTTTATCGAGTACTTTGGACCTGGAGGCGTTCGTATGAGGCGGACGGCACGAAAGAGTGTGCCACAGCTACCCGTATATGGACCAGAACCCAGGCCAGCTTCTCCAGGGCAGTCTCGGGTAGGAGAGACCGATGAGTATCCCGAAGAAGACTCAGAGGAGGATCCAGAGGAGGATCCAGAGTGGGATCCTGATGGTGATCTAGAGGCGATGTTTGAGGATGAGTCGAGCGATCGTGAGTCTCGGGCAGAGCCAGTGCAGGTGTTATATAACCTGCAGCCGAACCTCGAGTTGTGGCACTATCTGCAGGGCCAATATATCCGAGCGGTACGGGACCATAACACTCCCCGCCATCAGTATCTTATGTTCTTGGTAGGTGTGGTAACGATGTATAGGCTTCAGGAGGATATGGGAGTTAGGTTCACGAATGAGGTCTGGGCATATACTACTATGGGCTTCTTTCCAGATACAGCGTACTGGAACAGACAGAAGAATGACATTGTAGAGAGAGGTCCGAGTAGGAACTTTTGGGAGTTCCTGAATCACGTGAACACCCTCGTATCGAAATATATGTATCTAGGTTGATGTGGGACCCACGTGGTATATTTTGGGTGACCGGAGCTGACCGGCACATATTATGAGACAAGGGCAGACAGGCGGAACCGACAGACAGAAATGATTTAGCTAGAGTCGGTATTTTGAGGAGGGTACAGATAGGAAAATGTAATGTAATAAGGAACAATATGTCATATACAGTAGTTTATAGGTTGTCTGATGTTTTTGTTTCTCTGTAGCTACTGTAAATAGTTGTGTATACTATGTATGACATATCTGTGTACCCTGACTTTTATATAATGACGAAAATGCCCTTTGCTCTTATATATGAAAAGTAATGCTTCTCTATGTTCATGTAGAGTGAACTATGGAAACGATACAACAAGGAGAAGGTGGCCGAGGCCGAGGTAGAGGCCGAGGCCGAGGTAGGGGAAGAGGAAGACATGGTAATCATGAGGAAATACCGATTCCTGGACCAGATCCATTTCAGCAGCAAATACTAGATATGCTGGCACAACAGCAAAATACAATGAATGAGATAAGAGTTGACCTCCAGGGAGTACAGCAGAGACAGGACCACCTAGAGAACCGCATGGATGAATTTATGTGGGGAAATTATGAAGAAATACTGGAGGAACCCCAACCAGAGGATTTACCACCAGAGCCTGAGGTGGATATCCAAGCTTGGCTGAGTAGATTCAGTAAGCAACAACCACCTATGTTCAAGGGGAAGTTTGATCCTCAACAAGCGGAAACTTGGTTAGCTCGTTTGGAAAAGATTTTTGATATGCTGCAATGTCCAGATGAGATGAAAGCCCGGTTAGCCATATACAAGCTGGAAGGTGATGCCGATAGCTGGTGGAAAGGGATGGACCTCATCCTGAAGGGGAAGAATGTTCCTATCACATGGGAACTATTTCAAGAGGAATTTAACAAGAAGTATTTTCCTCCGACTATCAAGAGAGAGAAAGAGAAAGAGTTCCTCAGCATCAAGCAGTACGACCGGGAGAGTTTTGACGACTATCTGGCCCGGTATATCCGACTGTCACGCTACTCGTCATATGCCAAGCTGAATGACAATGATGAGTGGAATTCTGATATGATGATAGAAGGGCTGAGACCTGAGTTCAAGGACAGACTGATCTCCCAACACTTTACTGATTTCAGTAAAGCGGCAGAAGAGTGCCGATACATTGAGAAGCGTATGTCGAGCCTGGCAACTCATACTGGTAATAAAGGTGCTTCTGGGAGTATAAGTTCCTCACAGAAAAGAAAAGAACAGGGTGGACCTTCTAAAGGCGATAATAAGAGGCCGAATCAAGCTGGAGGTCGTGGGGGCCAGGGTTTCCCAAGAGGCAGAACATGTTGGTATTGCCGCAAGCCATTTCATCCTGGCAAGACGTGTAGTGGAGCTCCGTTTAGAATGGATCCTAACAAACCACTCACTTGCTATAACTGCGGTAAGCCAGGGCACTTTTCGAAAGATTGTCCACAGAAGCAGCAACTGGAGGGGACTAGACCCAGGGTTCCAGGAAGGGTCTATACACTGACACAGGAAGAAGCTCGAAAATCTCCGGAGCTGATTCAAGGTATGATTTCTCTCAATGGCAGTCTAGTGCATGTTATGTATGATTCTGGTGCTAGCCATTCATTTATTGCATATGATTGTGTGAGACGATTGAATTTACATATGCATAAATCCCCATATGATTTGGTTGTATCTACACCTATGGGCACACGAATTGTGACGGCTGATGTTTGTTTGAATTGCGGGATAAACGCTGAGGGGCATGAGTCAACTGTAAATCTGATTTGTTTGCCACTGCAAGGGTTGGAAGTAATTTTTGGGATTGACTGGCTAACAGCAAATGGTGTGTTGTTGGATTGTAAACAGAAGAGAGTCTTATATCTGAATCCACAACCACAAGCTGACACTGAAATCACTCTTAACCTTTTATCTGTGGCTAAGGTTGAGAGGTATTTGCAGAAGGGATGTCAAGGGTACATGGTATTTTGCTCTATGCAATCAGAGGCTGGTGTAGCCTTAGAAAGTATCCCTGTGGCAAATGAATTCCCTGATGTTTTTCCGGAGGATGTCGGTGGACTACCTCCAGATAGGGAAGTGGAGTTCTCGATTGATTTGAAGCCTGGAGCGGGTCCAATTTCTAAAACCCCATACCGTATGGCTCCAAGCGAAATGGCAGAGCTGAAAAAGCAGATTGAGGAGCTACTTGAGAAAGGGTTCATACGACCCAGCGTATCACCCTGGGGTGCTCCAGTGCTTTTCGTCAAGAAGAAAGACGGAAGCCTACGTCTCTGTATCGATTATCGAGAGCTGAACAAAGTGACCGTCAAGAACAAGTATCCACTCCCTAGAATTGATGATTTGCTCGATCAATTATCTGGTTCCTGTGTATTCTCGAAGATCGATTTGCGATCGGGATATCATCAGTTGAGAGTCAAAGCAGAAGATGTATCGAAGACTGCTTTCAGGACCAGATATGGGCATTACGAGTTTCTTGTGATGCCATTTGGGCTGACCAATGCACCTGCCGTGTTCATGGACTACATGAATCGAATCTTCCGTCCGTATCTGGACCAGTTCGTTGTAGTCTTTATTGATGATATACTAGTGTATTCACGGAGTCAAGCTGAACACGAGCATCATCTGAAAACGGTGTTGAACATATTGCGAGATAGACAACTCTATGCCAAGCTGAGCAAGTGTGAATTTTGGCTTTCAGAGGTAAAGTTTCTGGGCCACGTTGTCTCACAGCAAGGGGTCTCTGTTGATCCTAGCAAAGTGGAAGCAGTACTGAGCTGGAAAAGACCAGAGACTGTATTTGAAGTGCGCAGTTTTCTGGGTCTAGCTGGCTACTATCGAAGATTTATTCCGAATTTCTCCAGAATTGCTTTACCATTGACTAAATTGACGCGGAAGGCTCAACATTTTGTGTGGGATGAGAATTGTGAGAAGAGCTTCCTAGAGTTGAAGCAGAGGTTAACTACAGCACCAGTGCTGACAATCCCAGATCCACAGTTTACGTATGTTGTTTATACAGATGCCAGTGGGCAAGGATTGGGATGCGTGTTGATGCAACATGGCCGAGTAGTGGCATATGCATCCAGACAGCTGAAACCTCATGAATTGAACTATCCCACCCACGATCTTGAGCTAGCGGCAATTGTGTTTGCTTTGAAGATCTGGAGACACTATCTCTATGGTGAGACTGTAGAGTTGTTCTGCGACCACAAGAGCTTGAAGTACTTGTATGATCAGAAAGAGCTCAACATGAGACAGCGCAGATGGATGGAGTTGCTGAAGGACTACAATTTAGAAATCAAATATCATCCCGGTAAGGCTAATGTTGTTGCTGATGCATTAAGCCGGAAATCAGTGCAAGTGGCAGCCATAATGATTTATGAGAAGAAATTGATCGAGGATTTCAGAGACCTAAATCTGTCTAGTCAAATTCTGTTAGGCAGTGGAGTCAGTCAGATATACAATGATCTGAGGGCGGCAATTGAAGAAGCCCAACAACATGATGATGAAGCGTTGTATATCAGAGGTATGATTGATAGGGGCGAGACTCAGGATTACGACTTGTCTCCCAGCGGGCTAGTCAGGTACAAGAAGCGGATTTATATTCCACCGCAACAAGAACTGAAACGACAAATCCTGGAGAAGGCACATAAGAGTAAGTATACTTTGCATCCAGGAGCCACAAAGATGTACCATGACTTGAAGGCTCAATACTATTGGCCGGGAATGAAAAGAGAGGTGACTGAGTTCGTTGCTCGTTGCTTGACATGTCAGAAAGTAAAAATCGAACATCAACGACCATCGGGGCTTTTGACGAATCCTGAGATACCTGAGTGGAAGTGAGAAAGCGTTACCATGGATTTCGTGACAGGATTGCCAAAAGTTAAAAACCATGACGCTATATGGGTGATAGTTGATAGATTCACGAAGACAGCTCACTTCCTACCGATTAGCATTCACTATTCTCCTGATAGACTAGTAGAAATTTACATTCAAGAGATTGTGAGATTGCATGGTATTCCGAAGAACATCATCTCTGATCGAGATCCACGATTCACTTCCAAGTTTTGGAAGGCGGTTCATGAAGCTTTAGGTACCAAGCTCCGATTCAGTACGGCATATCATCCTTAAACTGATGGGCAGACAGAGCGAACGATTCAAACCCTTGAGGATATGCTAAGGGCGTGTGTGCTTGATTATAAAGGTAGCTGGGACAAATTCCTTCCATTAGCAGAGTTTGCCTACAACAATAGTTATCATTCGAGTATTCAAATGGCTCCATACGAGGCACTTTACGGGAGGAAGTGTCAATCGCCAATATGCTGGACTGAGTTGTCTGAGAGGGAATTGCTAGGGCCAGATCTTGTTGATCAGACAACGGAGCAGATAAAATTGATCAAGCAGAGATTGCTAGCTGCTCAGAGCCGACAAAAAAGTTATGCGGATAAGAGGCGAAAACCTCTGGAATTTGAAGTCGGTGACCACGTATTCATGAAAGTATCACCTGTTACGGGTATTGGCAGGGCATTGAAAGCAAAGAAGCTACAATCAAGATACATTGGTCCGTTTGAGATCTTAGAGAAGATTGGGCCTGTAGCATATCGTATCGCTTTGCCACCGAATCTGAGCAGACTACATGATGTTTTTCATGTTTCCCAAATGAAAAAGTATCAACCTGATCCAGAACACGTAATAGAGTATGAAGATGTGGAAATGCGCGACGATTTGACTTACGAAGTCATACCTGACCGAATCATCGATCGGCAGGAAAAGCAGCTCAGAAACAAGAGCATTCCATTCATCAAGATTGTCTGGAAAGGATTATCGCCCAGAGAGGCTACATGGGAAACAGAAGAAAGTGTAAAGAAACGTTACCCGGAATTTATGGCTGATTAGGTATAGCAAATTTCGAGGACGAAATTTATTTAAGTGGGGGAGAACTGTAACACCCCAAATTTTATATTCACCAAATATATTGTAATTATTTGGGAAATTCAATAAAATGGTGAATATTCATGAATTTGGAATTTATGAATTTATAAATGTTCAATTTCATGGGAAATTGGGCAAAAATAATTATGGAATTAATTTGGGTAATTTAAAAAGCCCAATATTAAGGTCCAAAAGTGAAGGAATATTAGAGAAAATATTTGGTCCAAAAATAGATGAAAATTGGTGAAAGAAAAATAAGAGAAGAAATTGGATTAGAAAGGTAATGGCAAAATCGTAATTTTGCCAAAATATCACAAAATTAATTATTTTTCAATTAATTGAATTTAATTTCAATTAATTAAGGGAAATAAAGTTTAAAAATATATTTAGAATATTTTGGTCAATTTAATATGAATTTATGGAAAATTTGAGCAAAAAGTGCAATTTTGACCAAAATTGAGACTTTACGTGTATACGTAACCGAAACAAGTTGTGAAGCCAATTGAGACCATAGGGAGGGACCCCTAGGTGTCTCCTACATGTGGCATAAAGAAGAAAATATTGGTTGGACATGATGGCATGGTTACGTGAACGTAGGAAGTTATGTACATAAAAATTGGATTTTAGCAATTTTGGAAAATTAAATAAATTATTATAATATTATGAGATATTAGAATATAAGTCATCTTCCTCATTCAGCTGATCATTCACGCACAGCAACATGAAATAGAGAGAGAGAAGGTTGAGAGAGTTTAGAGAGAGAAATAGAAGAAAAATCACAAGGTAAGCCGATTTCTCCGGCGATTTCGCTCCTAACGCGTATAACTCCGATTCTAAACTACTCCTCTTTGTTCTTTAAGGTTTGGAAAGCTCAAATTGGGTGTTTTAAAAGTTAGGGTTTGCTGCCATTTTTGGGAAAAGCTTGTTGGAGCTTGAGGTAACTTCCAAACCTTCGTATATTAACTATTCTGGCTGCTGTGGGCAATTTAATCGGTGAAATTTCGCCGGATTGCCATTGGTTTTAAATTTTGGAAAGTTGTATATCTAAGGGTTATGCTGCCCAATTTTAGTTCAAATGGTTGTTATAACTCAATTAGATTGTTAATAAAGGGGTTAGGAGTAGAAAGGAACGTGTTTACGGAGCCGAAATCGTAAAACCCCGATTTTTTCCGGAGAACACAATTATTTCGGCCAGGGATGTTTGAGGGCCTTAGAGTTGGATTTTCAATGATTTTATGGTTCCATTGGATTCAGTGGGCGAAAATAGGTGGGGTTACAGTTGGGCACTTTTTCAGAAAAGGCTGAGAAAGCATAATTACGGGAACGCCCCTAAAACCCTAAAAGTAGGGCTGCCAAGGGCAATTTCGTAATTTGACATTGAATTTGGTAGTTTTGAGTCCGGAAATGGATTCCTTGGACGAAAATACGTCAGGATAGCCCTAGTCAAAAATTTGGAAAAGCGTGCCATCGGGCCGGGTACGGCGGGGCCGGGGTCCCGGGGGCATTTTGGTAAATTTTCACCATAGGCTAATATAACCACAAGAAACACTATGGAAGTGTCTAAAATGATACTTGGATAGGTTATGACCTATTTCTTATATATTTGATGTTTTAGGACCGAGTTGGACGCCTTTAGTTGACACGTTTTACGGGGCGGGCCCTTTGAGACAAAAAAGAGGTTAAGGTAGGGACTACTATCTCTCATATACTATGTGACTATTTGTATGATGCATGTTACTGTATTTTGTGATCTGAACACGTGCTGGAGGCACATTACCTAGCTGTGGTCTAGGACCTAGCTGAGGTACACTGGTCTTACCTAGCTGTAGTCAAGGACTCGGCTGAGGTACATATAGGGGTTTCAACGGGTTAGTTGGCCCTGAATTTTGTGTACACACACGGATGATATGAATTTTCATTTTACTTGATACGGTGCATTGCATATTTAATTTTTGCATTTTATATGTTGATCGTATGTTTCTACTGAGATTCCTTGGAATCTCACCCCTTTTTCTAATCCAAATGTCTCAGCGGGTGCCAGCGGTTCAAAAGGCAAGGACATAGTTCCGGGAAACTGACGGGCTTGTTTCTCGAGACACAGTTGGTGGTTATATTTAGCCTGTACTTGGAATATTTTGGGATATTCTGTATATATTTGTAATTATTAGTGAATTTTGCTCTGTTAATGTCTGTCTGTAAACAAATACTTATTATCAGTATAACTGTACTTTTCTGTTTGCCTATGGAACTTGTTCATTATTGCCCTGCGCATATCAAAATGGAAACGGGTGTTGACACAGTCCGGTTCTAATAACACTGCTCCTCTTATATAATCAATAAATAGATAATAGTTGTAACATTCCAAATTTTATTCCCTAAAAATATATTATCATTGATTGAGAAATTCAATAAAACAGTGAATATTCATGAAATTTGGAACTTATGAATTTTGAAATATTCATATTTATAAGAAAATAGGCAAATTAATTCAAGAATTGAATTAAATTACAAAGGTGATAGCAAAATCATAATTTTGCCAATTTAGCCCAAGATTAATTATTTTCCAATTAATTGGAGTTAATTTCAATTAATCACGGAAAATAAAGGAAAATACATAATTGGAATATTCTTGGTGGATGTATGCTTGTGACAAGTGTCACATTATGGTCCCTTGATGAGATCAAACTCTAAGAGGCAAGAAGACCCAAATGATGAGAGGGTATGGCATAAAGTAGAAGGCATGGTTGGAAGTATGGGAAAAAGAATGCCGTCTTTGACAAGTGTTGAAATCTCAACCCTTGATGAGATCAATGGTATAGGATCAAAGGAGCATTTTTATGAAGCTTTTCTCTTCCCTTCCCTTCCTCATTTTCATCCAACACAAGAAGAGAAGAGAGAGAGAGGGAGGGAGAGAGCTCTCAAGTTCTAGAGAGAAGGAAGAAGAAGAAGTTTAAGGTAAGTGTGATTTCTTAAGAATTTTCTTGTGATTTTGCTTAGAAACCTTCTCTAAACTTTTCCTCTTCATGGAATCCATGAATTTGAAGACACATTCTTAGCTCAAGAAGAGAAAGAGGAAATGTCTAGAGAGAGAAGATTCAAGATCTCAAGAGGTAATTTCGCAAACCTTAGATCTAAACTAGTATGGTATTGTTGTTAAGGTTTGTGCTTGGTTTTGGTGATTTTTGTCAAGTTTGTAAATTTGGAAAATCCTAATCCTAAGGGGAGGTGCTGTCCAAATTTAGTCTAATCATATTTAGAATGTGATTAAGTGATTAAACAAGTGATTAAAAGTCATAAGAATGTGTTTTATGAATTGAAATAATAAAACTCCATTTTCTCCAATTATTAAATATTTTCGTCCAGATCTGTGTTGGATAGTATTGGGATTGGATTTTGGTGTTTTTGATGATTCCATTATGTTTAGAATAGAAAATTGTGTAGAGTTCATGTTGGGTGCGAAATGAGAAAAGCCCTAGCAAGTGAAATGACAAAAATAGCCTTAAAACCCTCACATAGGGGCTGTCAAGGGTAAATATGTAATTGGAGTTGAATTTTCATAAAATAAATAGTTCTATTAGATTCAGTGTGTAAAAAAAGGTAGGGTTACAGTTGGTCACTTTTTCAGAAAAGGCTAAAGAAGCATAATTATGAAAACGCCCCTAAAACCCCAAATCGGGGCTATTAAGGGTATTTTCATAATTTGACAGTGAATTTAGTGATTTCGAGCCTGGAAATGGATTCCTTGGCGAAAATACGTCAGAATAGCCTTAGTCAAAATTTTAGGAAAACATGCTATCTGTCAACCCCCGTTTCCATTTCGATAATCAAAGAGTAATAAAGACGGAATTCAATGGGCATACAGAAAAGTACAATTATACTGATAAAAATATTCGTTTACAATCCCAACGTCGTTCGTTTACAATTCCGATATTGTTCGTCGGCAGAAACAGAAAATACAGCGGAAGTATTAATATTTACAAATTATCCAAAATACTAAGGCATAGACTAAAGCATAACCACGTTCATATCCTTGCCTCGAGACACGTGCCACTCACTTTTCAGCGTCAACGTCTTTGTCCTTTGACCCACTGGTACCCACTGAGGTATTTGTTTAAAAATAGGGTGAGATTCCGAAGAATCTCCGTAGAGACATAATATCGTTCATAGAAAATGCGAAAAGTAAATATGTCATGCGCCAAAGTATGCACAAATTAATGAACAATATAAACACATCATCGTCATGTATACATGAGTAGGGCCCAGCCCCACAATCTACACCGGTTGGACTTCTGCCAACTCCCAGTGTAAATGCACCTATGGCACTAATTGCCTCTCTCTAGGCAAATCATGTTATTAATAAAGTGCATTTACAAAACAATGGCATCCACACAATCACATAACTTATGGCATAGTGTATGAAGGATAATGTCCCTACCTCAAAGCTTTATAATTCTCTTTTAAATGTGCCTCGAAGAACGCGTCGTATCCGGCTTCCAAATCGGTCCTAAAATATTAAATGTACCAGAAATAGGTCATAACCTATCCAAGTATCATTTTAGACTCTTCCATAATGTTTATTGTGGTTATATTAATCTATGGTGAAAATTTACAAAAATGCCCCCGGGAACCCGGCCCGGCCCCGCCGTACCCGGCCCGATGGCACGTTTTCCCAAAATTTTGACTAAGGCTATTCTGACTTATTTTCGCCCAAGGAATCCATTTCCGGGCTCGAAATTGCCAAATTCAAGGTCAAATTACGAAAATACCCTTACAGCCCCTATTTAGTGATTTCAGTGGCGTTTTCGTAATTATGCTTTTTCGGCCTCTACCGAAAAAGTGCCCAACTGTAACCCCACCTATTTTTGCCCACTGAGTCCAATGGAACCATTTATTTTATGAAAATCCAACTCCTTGTACCAGTTCTGGTTCTGACCGAAATATTAAGGAAAAATGGAAAAAAATGGGTTTTTGTGTTTTAGCTCCCAAAACTTGTACTTTTCCATTTCTAATCCTTGATTAACCCATTTAAACACTTCATAATCATGATTTAAAGGATTTTGGGCAGCATAACCCCTTAGGGTTATGGATTTTCTAATTTTACAACTCAACTCAAAAATCATAAAAACCAAACAATAATTATCAACAACAACTCAAGAAGGCAAGTTTATGAAATTACCCTCTTTGGCTACTTGGTTTCCTCTTAATCTAGGATCCTCTTCCCTCTCTTCTTGATCTCAAAGTGTCTCTTCACGACCATAGATTCATAAGAAACAAGAGTTTAGAGAAGAGTATAAGGAAATGCCATAATAAAAGAAAACCAAAGGAACCACCTTACCTTGACTTCTTCTTCTTCCTTCTCTCTAATCTCAAGCTTCACAAAATCATTCTCTCTTCCTTTTTCCTATGACTTGTGCGTGAAGTGTACATGAAGGAGGAAGGAGTTTGTGTTTAATAAATTAGTCTTCACCCTTCCTAACCATAGATTACATCAAGGGTCCAAGTTGTGACACTTGTCACACTCTTTTCTTCTTCATAATTTCTTCTTTGACTTGGCCATCAATTTGACTCAATTTCTTCCTTTCCTTCCTCTAAAAATCCGTCCCCTCCTCCTCTCTTACAAGGCAAGATAGCTTCTTACATGTCATCATGTGTGTCCTCTTCCAATCATCCCATCATTCCTCCAACTAAGTCAAAATGTGCACTCCACCATGTAATTATGTTGCTTATTTCTTCACTCAAGCTTCTATCCTCATGCACTCCATCACCACTCCATTTTGTGTGTACTCAATCTTGGTCATGATTTCCTTCTACTTATGACATGTGATCATGCATAGATTAATTTTTTTCCTTCTGTCACGCCCTTATTTTAATTTCACATTTACCAGAGTATTAGCGGAAAATGATATGCGGTTCAGTAGGCAACACAGAAATAGCATAACTATACTGATAATATGTACATGATTACGGAAATTCCCCTTAGGGATTCGTACCTGATAATTACAATTAGTGTAGCCGCACAGGGCTACTTGGGTGTCTAAACCCGTCCCAGAGAAACGGAGACATATTCCTGACTTTGTTCCGCCACTGCAATCCCCTCGTGTAGTTCTCTTCTTTGCTCTCAACATATCTTTTGTCTTCTCCTGTCTAAATTGTTGGTAGGGGAGGGTGAGATTCGAGAGAATCTCAGTAGGAAAAAGATACCATAATGCATGCATGATTGATGCTATGTGTATGACATGTTAGCTTTATCTAGATGTATGCTCCATAATGACATTTCTGCATGCTCAATGTTTCATACAACAAGACTATGGCCACAGTGAAAACAGAAACAGAGCTTCATTTATTCAAATATGCTCTACACAATCAAGTAAAGCAATCACATACATCATTACACAAGCAAAGATATCAAATACATGCAAGTAAGGTAAGTCCCCTACCTCCAGTCTTTTCTCCTCGATTTGCGTGCCAGCAACTCGGGGCTTCACATTCGATCCTACAATGTCAAATGTACCATTTAGACACTTCCATAGTGTTTCTGAGGGTCATATGAAGCTATATTGAAAATTTGCTAAAATGCCCCCGGGGACCCGGTCTGGCCCCACCGTACCCAATCCGACTGTACTTTTCCTGAAATTTTGACATGGGCTATTCTAACATATTTTTGCCCAAGGAATCCATTTCCGGACTCAGAATTATCAAATTCAATGTCAAATTACGAAATTGCCCTTGGCAGCCCTACTTTTAGGGTTTTAGGGGTGTTTCCGTAATTATGCTTTCTCGGCCTTTTCCGAAAAAGTGCCCAACTGTAACCCCACCTATTTTCGCCCACTGAATCCAATGGAATCATCAAATCATTGAAAATCCAACTCTAAGACCCATTTACAATGCTGGCCGAAATATATAGATTTTAAGGGGAAAATTGGGGTTTTTCGATTTCGGCTCCGTAAACGCGTTCATTTCTACTCCTAACCGCTTTATTGACTATTCCATTAGGTTACAACTACCATTTAGTATCAATTTGGGCAGCATAACAGCCCCTACAACCCATTTCCATAAATTAAAACCAACGGCAATCCGGCAAAATTTCACCGATTAAATTGCCCACAGCAGCTAGAATAGTCAATATACAAGAGTTTGGAAGTTACCTCAAGCTCCTTCTAGCTTTTCTCAAAGATGGCTGAAAACCCGAACTTTCAAAACACCAAAATTGAGCTTTCCAAACCTTAAAGAATAAAGAGGAGCAGTTTAGAGTCGGAGTTATACGCGCTAGGAGCGAAATCGTCGGAGAAATCGGCTTACCTTGTGATTTTTCTTCTCTTTCTCTCTCTAAACTCTCTCAACTTTCTCACACTATGTTCAGGTGCTGTGCGTGAATGAGCAGCTGAAGATGATGAGAAGATGTTTTAATTCCATGCTTATGTCATCTTGCCTTTTGATGATGTCATAATTCCCAAAATTGGCATTTTCGGATTTTCTGGCAGATTTTCTGCCCAATCTTTGAAAAATCATAACTAATTCTAGAAAAATCAAAATGAGGTGATCCCAAAGCCAAATGAAAGGTATTTAAGTCCTCTTCATTGGAAAAATATGATCCATTACTAGAAATCACCACAAAATTCCAGAATTACACAAATTTCATCACTGCCCCAAAACAGAGTCCATTTTCGACCTCA
The DNA here is from genome assembly GCA_963242795.1 of Inga leiocalycina. NCBI lineage: Eukaryota > Viridiplantae > Streptophyta > Magnoliopsida > Fabales > Fabaceae > Inga > Inga leiocalycina. The sequence goes on from OY725323.1 coordinate 23,052,322, forward strand.
AACTTTGGACAGTCATATCTCCCAGTTCCCAACATGAAATGGCACAAATTATATGTCCATTTTGAAGCTTGGGATGTGAAATTTAAGACTGGAAAGTTTCATAATTTTCTGACATCATTTGCCTAGTAAAATCGTCCACACGAGAATACTGCCCAGACAGAATTCACACTGGACAACATTTCCAATTTTTTGCAACCAATGTGTCCAATCCAATTTAAATCAATTCCAATGATTAAATACCACAACATGACACCATTTCCATCACAATACCCCATTCAATTCTTTCCTCTATTCTAAGTCAATTTGGATGTTGATCCACAATTGAACTCAAATACAGGGTTTGGGCGTTGCTCGTAACACAAGCGACTACAATCCACTTTATATTCTCTAAAAGAGTTCATTAATCACTAACCACGTCCACTTTTGTAGTCATTAACCCCTAATCACAATTTGGGATCTTGCTAAACCGGGGCTTAGCAATCCACTAATCTCAGGCTTATTCTCTAGCCTCGAGTCTCAAAATTCGGGGTATTACACCTTCTTTCTTTCATGTTGGACGTAAATTATGAGGGGAAGGGAAGGAAAATTTATTTTTTTATTGCTAATAATACATGTGCTCATATCTTAAAAATTCTTATCCCACAAATCTTAATTTATTCCACTAAGAATATTCAATTTATACCTTTTCCTTTATTTTCCCTTGATTAATTGAAATTAACCCCAATTAATTGGAAAATAATTAATCTTGGGCTAAATTGCAAAATTATGATTTTGCTATCCCCTTTGTGATTTAATTCAATTTTTGAATTAATTTGGCCATTTCCTTATGAATATGAATATTTAAAAATTCACAAGGTCCATCTTCATAAATATTCACCATTTTATTGAATTATTCAAATAATTACAATATATTTTTGGTGAATAAAATTTGGGATGTTACACTATCAGACCAGGTATGATGGGGCCAGGCCGAGGTCCCGGAGGCATTTTGGTAAAATTTCATCGTAGACTAATATAACCACCACAAACACTATGGAAGGATCTAAACAGTACTTTTGACGTTCTAGGACCGAGTAGAGAGCCCGAGGGAATTGGTACGAAAATCGAGGCATGTTATTCGAAGATCAGGAAAGGGCGATTAAGGTTGGGAACTTACCTCTCCTGCATGTATTTGATATTTGTGCTAGTGTATTGATGCATATTATTGCTTTGCCTAATGATGTGAAACATATATGAATAATTGAAGCTCTGTTTCTGTTTATGTTATGGCCATATATATGTTGATTGAAACATTGAGCACGCAGATATGTCATTGTGTGAGCATGAGTTATGTAATGCAAGCATGTCATACATTAAGCACTTATCTTGCATGCATATTAGTATTACTTTCCTACTGAGATTCCCCAGAATCTCACCCTCCTCTACCAACAATTTAGACAGGAAACGACAGAACGTATGCTGAGAACAATAAAGAGAACCGTACGAAGGGGATTTCGGTGGTGAAGCAAATACGAGAAGATGTCTCCGTTCACTGAGACGTGTTTAGACACCCACGTGGCGCTGTGAGGCTACGTTAATTGTAATTATCAAGTACGAACTCGTATAGGGAATTTCCGTAATCGCGCACATAATATCAGTATATCTATGTTATTCTTATGTTGTCCATTGAACTGCGTATCGTTTCCGCAAATACTCTGAAATAGGTGAAAATAAAATGAAGGTATGACAATAGTTAATAATATTATGTAATAAAAAAAATTTTTGGGTGGAGAGAAAAGCTGCTTCTTTTTCTCCATACTCCCCCGTAACTTGGTAGATTTTAAAACAATAATTATAAAATTTTTATAGAATAAAATATTTATTTTAAAATAATAATCATAGAAGTAGCTATAAATTTATTGTAATAAAATTATCAATCCTAGAACAGTAATTATCAATTTATTATAATGAATTTGAAATTTTATTTTTGTTAATGAAAATCTCTTTCTGTCTAACTCGCATTTAAAAAAAAATAAATTGAGAGAAACCGGTTCATGACGACATTTATGATTTGAAGGATGTGAATATCTTCAAACGAGCTTTCTTACTGAAAGTTCAAAATGCATTAATACAAGCACCAGTATAATAATAAAACTTTAGAGAATGAAAGAAGAGGTAGTGCATGTATTTAAAACATGAAAAGACCTAAAGATCTATCGTAGGTACCATTGGGATACTAAAAAATGAAAGGTGTTATGAATATTGTGGTAGTGGATGTTCATAGTCTCTTAGTATTCTATAACCTTTCAAGATGAGTTTTTTGGAATTCTATACTTAAAGCCATATAACCCATGAATGGCTTAATGGGAGTTTTCTATTATTAATGTAAATAACTTACAAAGACTTTATATTATACCATTATGTAGATTTACTCTTTTGTTGTAACTCTTGTAATGAAAGTTAAGGATTTGTGGCTTATAAATAGTAGGCATGTATCAAAGGTTGTAAGCTTGAAATGAAATAAGAATAACTCCCTCTTTGCTCTCTATATTTCTCTCTTGTATTTCTTCATTTCCTTCATCTCAATCTCTTATACTTTCTTGATTTCATAACACGTTATCAGCACGAATTCGCTCAGAAGACCTATGATCTAGTTTTCTATCTCTTCTACTCTCTAACTTTCTCATTTCCATACTATGTTGTATATTATTTTTATGCTATCTATTTTTATCTATCCTTTTGTTATCTTTATCTAGGATAATCTAAGCCATTATATGGAATTAAATGGACTCTTTTACCGATTGTTTTATACATCGAGTTCTATGGCTAAGATTTGAGATTATATTATCCTTCACAAGTTTTCTTTCCTGTCACTTTTATTTATCGTTTTCCGTTAATCTATTATTATAAAAAATTTATATTTATTTATTTTATATTCTAGCATTCTTGACATTTTATGTTATATATTATTGCTTGTTTCTTTATTTTATGTCATTTATTTCATCTTTTTTTATTGTTATTTTATTTACATTTCCTTTATTTATGTTAATACATTATTATTATATCATTATATCACTCTTTTATTTTCATTTGTTTATTATATTACATTAACATATAATAGTATTATATATGAGCATGTAATGTGGTCTATATGATCATGGGCTTATCTATTATTTATATTTGATTATGAATTTGAATTTATTTAATTTATTTTCTAGTATTTCGATTTTATCGAGAGGCCAGAAGCCATAATATTCTTAATTTCGTGATCAGATGACCAGAAGTCACATCACTTTTGTAATAGCTCTTATGAGAAAGAACGCTATTGATTTCATTAAATTGCAAGATTGACAAGAAAAATTTTGGCACTTTGATGATTTAATTGTTACAAATATCAAAGCCCTGATAACTAAATGTTCAAATATCAAACTAAAAAAAAATAGTTTTGCAAGGTTTTTACTATGGTCCTAAAGACCAATATTTGGAGAAATTAATGATGCTATTGACAAAAAAAACCAAGGTATTAAAACCCGGACCGGGTAGTGAACCGGTCGGGGTACTGGGTTAAGGGTCAGTGGGTCAAACCGGGACCAAACCGGAGCTAAACCGGGACCAAACCGGTGAGAAATTGAAAATTTTAGACTTATAGTATGAAATTCTAAAGGAAAAAGTAAAAAAAATTTTTTTTTTTTTTTTAAAAAATGGAAACCGGACCGGCCAACCGGCCGGTTCGCCGGTTACTGGGCCGGATCGGCCGGTCCGGTCCGGTTTCCAGAACACTGAAAAAAACACATGTAGGAGTGAAAATGAACATGATTATATTCCATTGGCGGAATTGATAGTTGAAAGCTAAGAATACTTTGTCTTAGCTATTAAACTACAATCGTGAAAATAATAATATTTTTAAGGTGATTAAAATTATGAACAAATATCATACTATGGTTGGAAGTCATATGGATAGAAAAAAAAGGTATAATATGACCAGAAGTCATATAGACTCATATGTATCAATTTATTGAAAATAAAGATCAAAATGGCTATGAAGCCAAAAAGACAATGAAATATTGTGAAAAATATCAAAAATAGTTATGATGCTTAAAGCAATAAGTTACGGAGAAAGATGATCAACTTGTATAGCCAAAAGAAATAATTGTAAGTTCTGAAGGCTATATAATTTTGATTAAGAAATAATTATAAGCCATAAAGGCTATATGATTTTGATTAAGAAATAATTATAAGCCATAAAGGCTATATGATTTTGATTCTTTATGTTTAAATTTAAATTGATTGTGATTAATTTGTGAGAGAGAAATTATTATTTAACATTGTGATATCAATATGAATGATATATGAAATCAAATAGATAAAAAGGTAATGATTGGTCATTTTAAAATTTCAGTATAGTGCCAATTTATTTACAAATTTAAACATTATTGGTAATTATTGATATATTTTGATTTCATGGCCTTTTAGGATTCTAACTACCTCATGGTTAATCCTTATAACTCCCATATCAAATGGTTTTCAATATTTATTCATATAACCTTCAATTATAAAGTTAAGTTGTTTAATTACCTTCTTTATGTATAATTGTACAATTTATTTGTACTTTTAAGTATATTGTGTATGTGAATACTATTCATACATCAATGGAGTTTACCACCTCTATTTTCTTCTTGGGACTTGTATTTCTCTGTTGTACCAAAGATTTTCCAACAAACATTCAACTCATATACCTCAACATCAAGGTACTTTCTTTCATTATTAGTCATATTTTTCATTTTAACCTTGTTTTCCATTTCTTTTCTCTTCTTGAGCACCATTATGTTGCCTTACATATATATGCAATTTTTCTTAGTTCCAAACTTTCATTATTGAAAGGCATACAAATACTTTTCAATTTGTATTTTATTTTAGTATTGATAATTTATTGCCTCCTCTCCCAATTCATTGTATTAACATTTCTTCTACTCCTTAGTATTTTTATATGATATGTGCAAGTTTCATACATTAATCATGATATAATATATAATATGATATATATTAAAATCAAATTAGTTTTATGTCACATTTGTAAAGAAAAAAAAATCATATGTCATAATTGAATTAAGAAAGTGAGAATTTATTTAATTTTATGAGAAAATTCATAATGAATAGTTTATGATTTGTTAGACAAAATCATTTTCGTAATGTGCACAAATTATATAGTGCAAGTCAAATTTATGGATGATCAAATAGTAAGGAATATTTGAAAGAAAACTATGTATATCATAAGTATTTGTTATTTTATATTATAATGCATTTGTCTTTATATTTCTCTCAAATTAATTTTAGCCCCTAAACATTAGAATTCATTGCAATAAGATCTTTATGTATTTTGATTATGGATCTCCTCATATTTCCTTATGTAGTGGAAAATTTTAAATATTTCATATTTTGAACATGCATCAAAAGAGGCAAATTGAAGCATATTATTATTAATAAGTAACAAAATTATATAAATATGCAAGAATATATGTTAGTTCCTGAAGAATATAAATGTAACAAAGTTGATATAGTTCCTAAAGAATTAATATAGTTTTTCTTAAATTCTATGGGTAGAAGAAGAATTGATTAAGGAAAGTTATAACCCATAAATTTACATTAGAGTTTTACTCTATTACAGGGTTTAAATGATAGCCCAATTGACTGAAATCCATTATTAACTGTGAGTTATGAAGTACTTGAGTTTTGGAATGAAAGATATATTATTAGCTTGCTATATACAAATTTGTCTTTGAAATAGATAAATAAAGAAAGTATATTTAATATTGAAGAGTTAATATAAGTGTGATTGAAAAGTTTTACTCATATACTTTCTCACAAAACCTATTGATCTCCGAAAAATGGATGTCATATTGACATTTTATATCAATACTTATGAAAATTGAAAAGTTTTGTTGTTGGTTAAGCAACATGTCATAGTAAACCAGCAGTTTACTGATCCAAACAAATATATTGTTGGCATGACTTGTTTGATTCATTCGAGTAATATATAAAAGATTACGTGTGACATCCATTGAAGAACTAGAAGATTCTTCATAAATAGCCAACATATTATATAATTCAAGAGTTATCATGTGCTGCTTGTTCTCAAAGAAATTTGATTATGAGCGTATCACAAGCTATGATTTGGAATGGATCTCTATATTTCTGGAAATAAATAAACTCATGTATGGGCCTATTCAAATATCATGTAAACCATATCAATGTTCAATAATTTTGATAAATGCATCTATAAGATGGTTACATGTAATATTAATATTAGTTTGCAACCTAAAGTTTGCAAGAATATTTGAATAAATTATTATGTTATGCGCAATTTCCAGATTATACGATTCATTCATTGAAGCCTCCATAAATAGCTAGACTAGCACTTATACTAGCCAACCAAATTCTCCCGATAAAATTGGCTTTTGGTCAGGAGTCAAGTATATTCCATCTTAAAAAGTTTGAATGTGCATTCCTATTGATTCACCACAATGCACATAGATGGATATTTAAAGGAAATTGAGATAAATGTTGGGTAAGAACCTCCTTCTTCTTGTTTGTCTCTAAATGAAACAGAAGGATGTTTCTAATGGAAACAAATGGATTTAGGAGACTTATACTGCATGATTAGTCGATTGTCATTTGACAAAGTTTTTCTAACATGAGGGGGAGAAATTAAATAGCTAGAAAAGAAAAGAAAAAGAATGCATTATAACTATCAAATATAGATCCTCGAATATAACAATATGAACCAGAAGTTCATTTGGTTTGCATTCATGAAATATTACATAAAATCTGCCAGATGCAATTACTGACCTAAATGGAAATTACTAAATTTCATATTCCAGCTATAAGTGGTCTAATCATCATAAATGAAAGTGAGACATGCCCGAAATATAAGAGAATAATCAGTTCCAAAAGAAAAAAGAAAGAAGCAAATAATCAAGATAATCATATTAAGGAGGCAAACACTCTAGAAGAGGTCAATACATAACTACTTGCAGAACCCTCAAAAGAGGTTCAGGTACCTGAAAGCAATAAAGAGATCTTAATGAATTATGTCACAACAAGAAAAATGGAATTGAAAAGATAAAGTTGTCGACAACAGTTTTAGTAATAATATCACGTGATCAAATGAGGATCTTATACATAAATATGTCGGTAGAAAAAAAAGGTTGATTGGCCAATTGAAGAAGGGGACAAGACGCAATAAAAAATGTTCTTTCAGCATGTGAAATTTATGGACTTGTAGTCCAAAACATTTGAAATATTAAATTATTTGTGATATATGAATATTCATGTAAAAATAAAGATTTTCACAAGGTTTAATGATGATTATGATGAGGTACAACATTTGGTAGTTGATACAATAATTGTTGCATATATTATTAGTCTGGCAATATATGCAAACAAAATAATGCGTCTATTAGATATCATTATATATAGCATATGCATATGGATAGTGAATATTACATGAGAGTCTTTGAAGAATTTAAAATACCAGAAGCATATACAAGAAAATCATTCTATATATAAAATGTTTGTGCGAGTTTGAAAATAATTCAAGCATATATAATTGATTGAAAAATATATTGAAAAATGAGTAATTTTACATTTTACTTGACTTGTAGATCAAGTTATCAAATGCATCAATGATTTCAAAATCACATATTTTTACCGTGGTGAATTTTCTTGTAAAGATACATTGAATTTAATGGTCCAGAAGTACCTTATACTTTATGAGAATACTTTTGTATTATGCTAATATTGTATCTATTATGATTTTATTGATAAAAATTAGTTCTTGCAAATGCACAGTAGATAACAAAAATGAGATTTGGTGTGATAGTCCTATTAACATATTATATAATATTATTTTGTTCAAAACAAACTAAATATGTGGATGTAAGATATATTTTGATGATTTTCAGAATAATTTTTCTTTATTGTTTTCACGATGAATAAGATAAAGGCATAATATACTGATATTTTAACATATCCAGAAGATATGTAAGAGGAATACATCTAGCAGAATATTTGGTGACAATGTATTATTCATAGTTTGGTGGCTAAAAGAATGATATGCTCAACAATACATTAGAAGTGATGTTCTTATTAGGGAAGTAAAACTGATGTTCTTATCAAGGGGAGTAAATACGATATTATCATCGTGTGAAATAGAGACCTTGCTGTACTCTTTTCCTTAACCAAGGTTTTGTACCACGGGGTTTTCCTGGTAATGTTTTTAATGAGGCAGTTTCGATTTGTATTGTGTACTCTTTTTCCTTCATTAGGTTTTTGTCCCATTGGGTTTTTCCTAGTAAGGTTTTAATGAAGCACAATGTTTGTTTATGAACATCCAAGGGGGAGTGTTATGAATATTGTGGTAGTGGATATTCATAGTCTCTTAGTATTCCATAACCTTCCAAGATGAGTCTTTTAGAATTCTACACTTAAAGCCATATAACCCATAAATGGCTTAATGGGAGTTTTCTATTATTAATGTAAATAACCTACAAAGACTTTATATTATACCATTATGTAGATTTACTCTTTTGTTGTAACTCTTGTAATGGAAGTTAAGGATTTGTGGCCTATAAATAGTAGGCATGTATCAAAGGTTGTAAGCTTGAAATGAAATAAGAATTACTCCCTCTTTGCTCTCTATATTTCTGTCTTGTATTTCTTCATTTCCTTCATCTCAATCTCTTATACTTTCTTGATTTCATAACAAAAGGTATTTTTTAATCGCATTAAGTGCCTAAAGTATTTTTTGATTCATCTATAGTGTTAAAATATTTTTTTCAAGCATATTAAATATCTTAAATTATTTAAATTGTTAAACATAAAATTATATAAAAAACACTTTAGGGTGATAAGCATATCTAAAAAAATATTTCAGTTGTTTGATGGGTTACAAAATACTTTAAAATATTACATGCGTTTAGAAAAATACTTCAGTATTCTATATACACCTTAACTATTTAATTTTTATCAGGTAATTAGCTAATTTGGCTCTTAAAAGGCCACATCTTTTTTTTTATATTTATCCTTATTTAATATAGTGTTTCAATTAAAAACATCTTGTGAAAAATAACATTTTCCTCTAGTGAGAGAGCTAGAGAGAGGGGCTCTGGAATTTCCTTCCCGTGACTGGGCAGAGAGCAGGCGTATTCTTTCTTATTCTCATCCCTTCAACTTCCCTACAGTATTCTCACTCCAAATCTTCTCTGCGCTCTCGAACTTGATCTACATACGTTAGTTTTCCTCTTCTTTTGCCTTTATCTGATTAGTGGTTTCTTAATAATTTCCCCCTCTTTCTTACTTTTCCAGTACCATGCTTTCCCTATCTCATATCTCCTATTTATCCTATTTATCATCATTAGCTACTCTATCCTCTATTTAATCTTCTGTTCTCTTTTTCTATTGGGTGACATGGTCGGTGATCCATTCAAATCTCTTCTGTCATCTCCTTAAGTATAATTACTTTTCTCTTTGCCGCCTTTTGTCTGGAGATTGCATACTGCGTTTTCCAATTCCCATTCCCATGCATTTTCCTGTATTGCTACCTCCCTCTCTCTCTCTCTCTCTCTCTCCTCTTTTTCTGGACATTTTACTTGATACAACCTTTCATCTTCCTCCTCCTGTTTCTCTTCTCTATAAATTCTACATTGAGTTTCTCTTTATTTTGTATCGTATGTCTTTAGCTCTCTGGCTTTACCCAGTAAACCTCTTTATTCCCCTGTTCTTTTCTCCTTTAATCTGGCTCTTTGAATTCTTAAATTTTCCGGCTTTGTGTCTGAAAATGTCTTTCTTTACTCAACCTCCTCATGATCCTTCTTTGATCCCTTCTTTCATTCTTAATCCTGATGAGCTCAATCATCGTCGTTCTCATTTTGTGTCGTATGCTATTGCTCTTTTGGTCGACAAGCAAAATTTCTCTGTGGAGCGAGCGTCTTTCCCGCTGGTTAAGATCATTATGGCCGCTTCGTGATAGATTTGTGGTGGAAGGCCAGATTGGGCGTTATTTCCTTATCAATTTCGTCAATATTCTTGATCGAGATTTTGTGGTTCAAAACGGCCCATGGTCTGTTGATAACTCTTTGCTAGTAGTTGATTGCTGGAAACCTAACATGATGCTACGAGAGATAAGGCTGCTAGCATTTTCCACTTAGATTCAGTTCTGGGGTCTTCCGTTAGAATATCAGTCATCGGATGTTGCTGAAACTCTGGGTGACATTGTTGGTAATTTAGTCATTATTAATGGAACTCTTGACTTTTCTACAAGCCTAAATTTTATAAGAGTTCGAGTTTTACTGGATCTGTCACTTCCTCTGGTTCCAAATATCCCCATGAGACTGGATGATGGCTTTGTAGTTTACGTTGAGTGCAAATATGAACAAATATTCAAAATATGTGGACTCTGCCATGTAATGGGGCATCTAGCTCATGACTGTCATCTCACTTTAGTGGAAGCTTTTCAAGGAATGAATGTTGCAAATAGTCATGTTTTTTTACGCTTTGGATCGAGTTTCCTTCTGGATTTTCTTCCTAACCCAAGTGAAAATCTATGGAGAGACTGGATTCATGATCATCGTGTAAGAGGCTCTACCAGGATTCGATTTATGATCTATGGTCGCAGTGGTTACAGAGTTTATGAAACTCAACCTTAGGACGTGATACTTGGAAACGCTCGAAATAACAATGGATTTATCCATTATTCCTCTGATGAATCTGATTCTGATGTAGAGGGTGCTGACCTACAACACAGGGACATCCCTGATTCTTCGGCTCCCATAAGTCCTCCAGTTGATTTGGACCACGATGGCTAATGCACTAGAAGTCTCTCATCAAGTAATTACTAATCAAGAAAGAGAAAATTGCTGGATGGATATAGACACGTTGCTAAACGAGCTCTTTCCTGAAGAAAATATCTCAGAGTTAATTCATGATCAATATTGGTCAAATCTTGTCAATCAATGTTTTGACATTTCAGGCCCAACTCTTAGTCAACCTAAGCTCGTTACTGTTGATTCACCACTGAAGGCACAAATAGAACCAACCAATTATCCTAATCTTCAACTGGTCAAAGTTAACTCTCCTACACATTCATCTCCGAAAACTCTCTTTGGAAGTTTCTTTTCCTGCTGGCCAGTCGAACTCTTCTAATAAAATCGTCGTCTTTCCCCCTTACCCTCCCTTACCTCCTTCCCTATTATCACCTTCTATACTCATAGTCAACACCAATGATCCTCTATTTTCTCCAAGGAATGTCACTAGTGAAGAACTCTTTAAGCATCGACTGCTGCTTGCTACACTTGCCGACTTCAATCCTGAAGCTGCGAACTTGTTTCGTCAGTGTATTAATTTGTTAGGAAAGATCCCTGATGATTCGTCATTTGCTTCTTATTTTACTCTGCAGAATGAATCCCCGCCTTTGCAACAAGTTAAATGGCACTTCTCAAAGAGTAGTCCTGATTTTCCCCAAAATATCTTCGAGTGGTAGGAACAAATAGTGGTTCAAGAAAACTGGGATAATTCGGGTTTTGGCATCTACTTGTCAAAACACCAAATTGATTCCTATAACTGGCAAGTGGTACCAAAAGATCATGTCGACTTTGAGGATTTTATTTTGGACTCCAGCTCTTTCTTTTGGTCTAACTTTACATATACTCGGATTGCTTTTACTGAGAGGGCAATTGCTGAAGACTCAAAATGGTTCATGTACTATTCCTTCATGAACATAGAGCATCATCACTCAAAGAATCCTCAAAAGATTATGCTTTCTCCTCCTGTTCTTCAACCTAAAAAGAAGCAAAAATGCTCACGAGAGCTTGATCTAAATGTGGACTCCAAGGCAGATCTTAACTCAGACACCCGTAACTGCCAGCCATATGCGGTTCTAGCTTGGGATCATGTTAAAAAAAAAAAAAAAAGTTGTAACTGCTGATCCTTCCATTGCAACGGCTCGGCAAGCTGCCATAAAGCTTCCCAAGTCACCATGAAACTTCTAAGTTGGAACTGCTAAGGTTTTCGGAAAGCCTCAACAGTTCAACGCTGTAGGCGCCTGGTTGATTTGCATTGCCCTGATATTCTTTTTTTGTCGGAAACTAAAATTTCTTCCCAGGACGCCTACCTTTCCATTGCAAATTATGGTTTTAGTTCTTATAATGGCACGGATGCTGTTAGAAAAGGAGGTGGAGCCCTCATAGCTTGGAAATCTTGTCTTTCAGTTCACATCATTGATATCTCTCCTTTTGTATGTCATTGCAAAGTTAATGAAATCGATGTGCCTTCTTCTTATTTTGTTTCTATGATATATAGTCCTCCGGAAAATCATTTGAGGCACATTCTTTGGGACTGGGTGCGCAACTTTTCAAATTCAATACATTCCCCCTGGTTGTTGATAGGTGTTTTTAACTAGTTCCTATACTCTGAGGATAAGTTAAACTATTTTGGACAATCCAGTAGCATGAATGATTTTAAGCAATATCTGGATGATTGCAATCTTCTCCAAGTTCCTCAAAAAGGCCCCAGTTTTACATGGTCGAATAATAGAAAAGGTAAGGACTTTGTCCTTAAACGTACTGACATAGCTTTTATTAATTTACAATGGCTTCTTGCTTTTCCATGCTCTTTTATCAACACACTCACTATAGCTTTATCAGATCATAGTCCTCTTATTTTCTGCCAACATGATGATATCAAAAGAAAACAATTTAAAAAATTTGAGGAGTTCTAATTTAGATTTAAAAACTGCCATGATATAATCACTCAATGTTGGTCTGCTAGTTATCAAGGATCTGCCTCCTATATTCTTTCTTGTAAACTCCAATCAACTCTAAATTACTTGGTAGAGTGGAATAAATCATCACTTGGTAATCTTTTTCGAAGAATTTCAGCCATTGAAGAGGAACTCAAGACTATCTCATCATCTTTAAACATATCCAGCTCAGTCTTTGGTGATCAAGGGCATGCTCTAACTACTGCTAAGCATAATTTGAAATTTTTGTATGAATGTTAACATAGTTTCTGGTCACAAAGAGCTAAACTCCAGTAGATTGTTGATGGGGAAAGAAATACTCAATTTTTTCATGCTACAGTCTCGAGAAGAAAAGCCAAGAATCAAATACGTAGCATCATGAGGGACAATGAAACATGGACTAGTAATACTAATGAAATATCGTCCTTGGCATTATCTTACTTTAAACAGGTCTATTGCTCCATTGACAATCTGCCTTACTTTGAAATTCTCTCTGGACTTCAGAATTTATCTATCCCAACTCTTCCTGGTGAGGATTTTAATTTTCTCTTAAATCCTTTTACTTTAGCCGAGGTCAAGACTGCAGTTTTCTCTCGTCCAAAATATAGGGCGCCTAAACCAGATGGCATCCATGCTAGTTTCTACCATAAATATTGGGACTTGGTTAAGGATGATCATTTCTGCATGGTTTAGTCTTTTTGGGAATCTGAGTTTCTCTTAAAATCTTTTAATAAATCTAATAGTATACTTATTCCTAAGACTAACAGTGTCCAATCTTTTAGAGATTTAAGACCAATTAGCCTTTGCAATATGGTCTATAAAATTGTTTCTAAGATGCTTTGTTTGAGAATGAAGGGTATCCTTAACAAATACGTTGCTCCCTTTCAATGTGCATTTTTTAAAGGAAGAGTGATTACAGATAATATTCTTACCAACATCCCACTCCCTCTTAATGTCACAGACGATAAACTTTTATGGACACTTAATTCCACAGGGGCTTATTCTTCAAAAGATGGTTTCAAATTGCTCTCAAGATCAAACTCAAGATCAAACTTAGCTTCTTTTAATGATTCTTTTTGGAAATTTTTATGGTCTCTGCCATTACCTATGAAAAACATTTTGCTCATTTGGAAAGTATTTAATAAGGCGATTCCATCCTTTGATATACTAAATGCTCACCATCTAAACATCCATGGGAACTTTGCTTTCGGTTGTTCAAAATCAGAATCTCTTGACCATTTGTTTTTAAGATGCCCTTTTACTAAGGCAGTATGGTATGACTGCTTATCTGTGCGGTTTCGATTTTCATCCTTTAATCATATGAAAGATTGAATCAAAGCCATCCTTCTCATCTTATATCAGCAGGGATTTTCTTATGATATAGTTAAGCTGATCAAGTTATTTTCAATCATCTAGATGAAGAGGAATCAGCTTATTCATAAGAAAATTCAAAGTATATCACCTTCTGAAGTGATTAGAGAAATTATACTTGCTGCATCTCTTATAGATTTTGCCTTTAAATCCAAGGACCCACCTACTCAAAGGTCTTTTTCTGCAGTATTGGAGTGTCAGATATTGGAAACCATTCCGTTTTAGGGTTGGATTGTCTTACTATGGAAAAGGAAAAAGGATGCTCACACAATATGCCAATCATGGATATGTTTTCATGGTCAACCAAATTCCTCTTTTTTCTTGGATCATGATGATAGATATCTCAAAATCTTTTGTTACAAAAAACTCATCATACCTCCCTATTTGGATTTAGAAAAACCTCACAGTGTTCTGTATAGGGATGTATCTTTCCTCTTGCGCTCTTTTCAACAAGGTCAGGTATGTAGGGTTATTGTCTGTAGGAAATTTCCTTATTAGCTCTCTACATTCATGTTCTACTGTGATTGTAGACATTTGATGTATTGTCTTTTTAATTTTGTTGAATGATAATTGCATTTTATAAAGAAAAATTTAAACATCTTATTAATTACACTTGAGAGGCCGAAAATGCCTTGTACTTTTTAATTTTTAATATTATGCTTAAACAACCATGGTTATTCGCCACGAAGTTGTTGATGTTTATGAAGCTAGTGTAGTGTGTAATAATTTTTCTGGTATCGTTATTTGCTATAAAATTGTTAGTTGCTTATTTATTGTATTCAATACTAACTCACTGCACATCTTGGTTAACTTGTCACAAATTATAGAATTATTTGTGAGAATAGTGAGTAATAGCTTATTTGGCATCACTAAAATGGTTAAAAAGGATTGCTACTGTAGTTCTTTTCAATATTATCCCCTGATTAAAATCAATTTATCTTTTTTTGCCGGATAAAATCAATTTATCTTAATTATCTTTAATGTGTTTTTATACAATCTCTCTCTACTATATAGTTAATGCGGGCACTCTTAGAAAAAAAAAGAGATTAAATGTTATTGACATTTTAAATAGGTCAACAAAAAACTTGTAGCAAGAAGGGACCCGATGATAAGGAGCACTATGCCATTTGAAGAGGAATTAATACTTATTTATTAATTTTATCACTGTAGTTAATGATTAGATGTGTCTCTTTATATTTTTTTGAGTAAAATACTCTGACTACCCTCTTGTTTTGCCTTAATTAAGCAGACCTCCCCTCTATTTTAAAAATATACATTTAGGTCCAAACCATTAATTATGTTAGGAATATTCTATAAAGATTCTAAAAATATATTTTTAATTCAAATTTATATTCAAATGAAATACTATTCACTAATTTGCCTTTTACCCCATCAAATCCATAATTCCATGACCTCAGCGATGAAGAGAAGTGCCACGATGGAGAATTATAATAGCCAAAAAGGTAAAGAGTTCGATGTTTTTTTTCTTCAAATGCCCGTAAATACTATTTACAATATCCACATATTTAAAGTTTTCTTTTAAATTATTTTGTATGATCAAGACCTTTCTTTTTATTTTCCTTAATTTTATTTTTTTATACAAATAGTTATTTGGTTAATGTTTATAAATGTTTAAGGAAAAAAGATGTGTTTAAAAATTATAAATTTAAATTATTTATATAATATCTTTAACTTATATTATTTATGCTATATGATAACAAAAATGTGTTTGAAATGTGTTTTTTTTATCTATTTTAAAAAACCCAAAATAAAACATTTCAAGAAAATAATAAAAATAAAAATTATAAAATTTTATAATATAATAAAAATTAATAAATTTTAAAAAAATATCATAATTTTGAAAATATATGTTGGATTTATTTTTTTGATTGTGTAATTTTTTCATAGCAAATATAAATGTTTCAATAAATCTTTTATCTTTTATGTCAAATAGGGGTATTTTAGTAAAAAAAAGTTTGGGAGTCAAACTTAATAGTTCACTAACTGTTGGATGGATGGAAAAAGAATCTTTAAAATATGAGGGAGGTTTGTATAACATTTATTATAATTTTAAGGAAAGTTTGTATGAGTTTTCAAAATAGAAGGGGATGTCCATGTAATTAAGACAAAATAGTGAAGTGGTTAGAGTATTTTACTCTATTTTTTTCTTTCAAAACTTCGTCTAATATGATTAAAGTTGAAAAGTTATTTTAATTTAAGACAAATTTAATGAATTGACTATCTTCTCTTGGTTGTGATAAATTAGCCGAAGTGACGTACATGACAAATCAAAGGAAGTAAGCTTTTCTTAATTCTAGTAAAACATGTTACTCCCTCTGTTCCTTTTTATATATTAAAAAGAAAACTACACTTATTATTTGTTCCTATCTATAAGAGACATTTATAGGTTGTCTCAATTTATTTTTCATTTTCCATTTTACCCCATTCAACTACTTATATTATCCCTATCATTGTATTTAATTCCTAAACAATTCCTCTCTTTCACATATATGAGGATTAATGAGTTCATCCACTCCCAATTCTTTATTAATTCCTACCCCCTCTGGGGCATACATGATGAGTGGTTCATATCCCTTCACCCACCTACTGGTCCAGGGTCTTGTGCTGATTTCCATGCAAATGTTCTCATTTTTCACACTTATAAATAGAATCAAAGTACTACTCCTTTTAATCCTTTTTATAAAAAACAAATATTAAAATTGTACGGTTCAAAATATTAGTTAAAAGTATTAAATGTGTAATTTATGTATTTTTCTTTCCAATCATATCATTATTTAGAAAAAGTGTACATGAGAGATAATGGGTGAAAATTTATTATAAAAAAATAATTAATGACATACATTTATTGACAGTAAAAATGAAAAGACCTCTTTGAAATTTCAGATAAATATGATTTAAAAAGGACTAAATGGAGCATTATTTTTTAAATTTGGAGTGTAGAGGCATAGGGCCCAAGGAGCAATAGGAATATAGCACAAAGGACACATCTTATTTTTTTTGCCAATGCAAAGGACACATCTTATACAACTATAACTAATGATATGTTGGCATCATATGACTATTATCAGTGTATCTTCTAGAAAGTAAGAGAGAGTATGTTTCCACCAAAATTATGGTCTTCATATTTCCATCACACACCCTCTAAAAGCAATACGACACCGTTAAAATGCATTTATCACAACACTGCGCCGCATCTCTTCTTTGAATACAGTAAGCACAATTACAAAAACCTCACGAGTGCGGTGTCCATTGAAACGGGTCCTCATGCCGTGAGCACGGCAAGCTCCTACCATAATTTTGGGGTGGAGACTATTTTTTTCTATTTTGTTAAACCTTTTTTATATTCTTATTTATTTAGATTAAATTATATGCTATACTCTAAAATATTGGGAAAATTGTCATAAAAGACCTCATTAGCTTAATATTTACTGAATGGGATCTGGCCTAAACTGTCATTAATTTCGCAGAAGCAAAAGACTGAAATGCCCTTAATGAGAAAAGAGAGGGAAATGAAGCAAACAGAACAGAACCAGTGAGTTACTTGCGTAAGAAACAGAGCATGTGATTGACATCCTCCCTAGTTTCTTGTCCTTAGTTGTGCACAGATAAACATCATCCCTTCTGGCCGTCGTTCACTGTGGATGGTGCCGGAGGTTCGATATATCAGTAAAGGGGAGGTGAGTTGTGTGAAGACCCTTATTCTAGAGCTAGGTTTTTGGTGGAGCTGATAATTTGCATTTGCTTTAAAGCTAGGTTTTTGCATTGCTGTTTGACATAGTTAGGAAGTAGTAAATAAATTAAATTGTGGCTTCATTAGGTTTTCTGATTTCTCCATAATCATCAAGGTTCCATTTACTTTGTAGTAGATAAACTTGTATTTAATGTTGAGTTGTTTACAGAGTAGTGTATTATGTCTGATTTGAATGATTATTAATCATACGCAGCCACTAATCTTGAATTTGATGGCACTTAATTAGATGCCAATTCTCCTTTCATATTCTCTCTCTCTATATATATGGATACACCCTCCATAATTCATTCAACATGTCTCGACATATGACCCTCAAAAGAAAACAATGTTATATGCTCATCTTGTTGTTCACACTTCAGACACAATTTTTGCATTTATATACATGTTATAATGCTTCCAACACCATTGAAGAAATTCTGCACGTTGAGTAGCTAATTTGCACATACGGTCACATCTTGCACACATCAAAGAGTTGTTGCATATAGGCTTGTTCTTGCATGTAGGGAGTGCACATGGTTATGTTACACTTACGAACACTTAAAATGAACCTAAGTGGAAGATGTTTTGAACCCATGGGAGATGCTTTCCACTTCGGGTTAAATAATTGCACATAGGGAAGAGTTCTTGCACAGAAGGGAAGATGTGTTGGACGTGGGACAAGATCTTTCACACATGGTTCAGTGGCACTTATGAGCACTAAATGAACCTAAGTGGAAGAGACATTGAACAAATGGAACATGTCTTGCACATAGGGAAGAGTTCTCGCACATGAGGGAAGACTGATTCCACATAGGGAAGAGTTCTTGCACATGACGGAAGATCCTTCGCACTTGGTTCAATGGCACTTGTGAGGACTAAATGAACCTAAGTGGAGAAAACATTGAACAAAAGGAACATGTTTTGCACATAGGGAAGAGTTCTTGCATATGGGTAAGAGTGCTTGCACATAGGGAAGCGTTTTTGCACATAGGGAAGAGTTCTTGCACATGACGAAAGATCCTTCGCACATGGTTCAATGGCACTTGTGAGGACTAAATGAACATAAGTGGAGAAAACATTGAACAAAAGGAACATGTTTTGCACATAGGGAAGAGTTCTTGCACATGGGGAAGAGTGATTGCACATAGGGAAGCATTTTTGCACATAGGGAAGAGTTCTTGCACATGAGGAAAGAGTTATTGCACATAGGGAGGGGTTCTTGAACATAAGGGAAGAGTTCTTGCACATAAAGGAAGATCGTTCACACATGGTTCAGTGGCACTTATGAGCACTAAAGGAACCTAAGTGGAAGAGACGTTGAACAAATGGAACATGTTTTGTACATAGGAAAGAGTTGTTGCACATAGGGAAGAGTTCTTGAACATAAGGGAAGAGTGCTTGCATATGAGGGAAGAGTTCTTGCACATAAAGGAAGATCGTTCGCACATGGTTCAGTGGCACTTGTGAGCACTAAAGGAACCTAAGTAGAGGTGACAATGAACAAACGGAACATGTTTTGCACATAGGGAAGAGTTCTTGCACATGAAGGAAGATTGTTTGCACATAGTTCAGTGGCACTTGTGAGCACTAAAGGAACCTAAGGGGAGGAGACAATGAACAAACGGAACATGTTTTGCACATGAGGGAATAGTGATTGCACATAGGGAAGAGTTCTTGCACATGAAGGAAGATCGTTTGCACATGGTTCAATGGCACTTGTGAGCACTAAATTCGAATCTTGGGTGTTCTTCAGAGCACTACTACTTAGGGAGGCTGCTGCCGCCACTGCCGCCGTCACCACTGCCGCCATTCCCAACACACTCTCGACGCCATAAAAAGGATTGCTACTGTCGTTCTTTTCAATATTATCCTCTAATTAAAATCAATTTATCTTTTTTTGCCGGATAAAATCAATTTATCTTAATTATCTTCAATGTGTTTTTATACAATCTCTCTCTACTATATAGTTAATGCGGGCACTCTTGGAAAAAAAAAAGAGATTAAATGTTATTGACATTTTAAATAGGTCAACAAAAAACTTGTAGCAAGAAGGGACCCGATGATAAGGAGCACTATGCCACTTGAAGAGGAATTAGTACTTATTTATTAATTTTACCACTGTAGTTAATGATTAGATGTGTTTCTTTATATTTTTTTTAGTAAAATACTCTGACTACCCTCTTGTTTTGTCTTAATTAAGCAGACCTCCCCTCTATTTTAAAAATATACACTTAGGTCCAAACCATTAATTATGTTAGGAATATTCTATAAAGATTCTAAAAATATATTTTTAATTCAAATTTATATTCAAATGAAATACTATTCACTAATTTGCCTTTTACCCCATCAAATCCATAATTCCATGACCTCAGCGATGAAGAGAAGTGTCACGATGGAGAATTATAATAGCAAAAACGGTAAAAAAATTCGATGTTTTTTCCCTTCAAATGCCCGTAAATATTATTTATCATATCCACATGTTTAAAACTTTCTTTTAAATTATTTTGTATGATCAAGAGCTTTCTTTTTATTTTCCTTAATTTTATTTTTTATACAAATAGTTATTTGGTTAATGTTTATAAATGTTTAAGGAAAAAAGATGTGTTTAAAAATTATAAATTTAAATTATTTATATAGTATCTTTAACTTATATTATTTATGCTATATGATAAAAAAAAAATGTATTTGAAATGTGTTTTTTATCTATTTTAAAAACCCCAGAATAAATACATTTCAAGAAAATAATAAAAATAAAAATTATAAAATTTTATAATATAATAAAAATTAATAAATTTTAAAAAAATATCATAATTTTGAAAATATATGTTGGATTTATTTTTTTGATTGTGTAATTTTTTCATAGCAAATATAAATGTTTCAATAAATCTTTTATCTTTTATGTCAAATAGGGGTATTTTAGTAAAAAAAAGTTTGGGAGTCAAACTTAACGGTTCACTAACTGTTTGATAGATGGAAAAAGAATCTTTAAAATATGAGGGAGGTTTGTATAACATATATTATAATTTTAAGGAAGGTTTATATGAGTTTTCAAAATAGAAGGGATGTCCATGTAATTAAGACAAAATAGTGAAGTGGTTAGAGTATTTTACTCTATTTTTTTTCTTTCAAAACTTCGTCTAATATGATTAAAGTTGAAAAATTATTTTAATTTAAGACAAATTTAATGAATTGACTATCTTCTCTTGGTTGTGATAAATTAGCCGAAGTGACGTACATGACAGATCAAAGGAAGTAAGCTTTTCTTAATTCTAGTAAAACATGTTACTCCCTCTGTTCCTTTTTATATATTAAAAAAAACTACACTTATTATTTGTTCCTATCTATAAGAGACATTTATAGGTTGTCTCAATTTATTTTTCATTTTCCATTTTACCCCATTCAACTACTTATATTATCCCTATCATTGTATTTAATTCCTAAACAATTCCTCTCTTTCACATATATGAGGATTAATGAGTTCTCCCACTCCCAATTCTTTATTAATTTCTACCCCCTATGGGGCATACATGATGAGTGGTTCATATCCCTTCACCCACCTACCGGCCCAGGGTCTTGTGCTGATTTCCATGCAAATGTTCTCATTTTTCACACTTATAAATAGAATCAAAGTACTACTCCTTTTAATCCTTTTTATAAAAAGCAAATATCAAAATTGTACGGTTCAAAATGTTAGATTAAAATATTAAATGTGTAATTTATGTATTTTTCTTTCCAATCATATGGTTATTTAAAAAAACTGTATATAAGAGATAATGTGTGAAAATTTATTACAGAAAAATAATTAATGACATACATTTACCGAGAGTAAAAATGAAAACATATATATATCTCCCTTGAAATTAAAATGCAAGTTACAGAAACCTCACTTACATATTTGATATTTCATTTCCATCCACCCAACTGTTAGTTGACTGTTAAGTTTGACTATTAAACATTTACTTAACTAAAATACCCTTTTTTCAACAAATGAATAAACATTTATATTTGTCTAAAAATAAATTTTTATACAAAAAAATAATTCTAATATATGTATGTTCAAAATTTTCAATATATTATAAAATTTTTTAATTCTTATTATATTATAAAATTTTAAATTTTTATCATATTTATTGAAATTTATTTATTCAGTATTCTTTTAAATGACTAAAAAATTTGAAAGGCAAAAAGAAAAGAAAAAAATATGTTTTATTCACAATATGTTATTGATAATGTAAATTTGATACAATATGACTTATATTAATTTTAAATTTTAATTTTTTAAATACATTTTTTACACAAATATTTATAAACATGTTTATTTTAGTATGCATCTATTAATAGGATTAATCATATTTTTAATTAATTTTTCTATGTCTAAATTAATTAATTATTTATCTTAATATGAAAAAAATTTAACATATAACTATTTACAAAAGTAAAAAATAAGTTAGGAAAAAGAAACTCTTAAATTATTAAATAATTTTAGTCAAAATTAGGAAATTAGTAACGATGAAGGATAAATTAGTAAATAAAATTTATTTTAATATAAATTTTAATTAAAAATAAAAATCCTTAACGGAATTAACGGTTTGGACTTAAGTGTATATTTTTAAGGGTAAAGGTGCAAAAATAGTCATAAACTTTGGTCAAAAGTGCAAAAATAACGATGAACTATTTTTGGTAGCAAAAGTAACCATGAACTATGTAAAATGGGGTAAAACCGTTAAATATGACCGTTGACCATGCGTTGACCGTTAACATATTTAACGGTTTTACCCCATTTTACATAGTTCATGGTTACTTTTGCTACCAAAAATAGTTCATGGTTATTTTTGTACTTTTGACCAAAGTTTATGGCTATTTTTGCACCTTAACCCTATTTTTAAAATAAAGGGGAGGTTTGTATAATTAAGGTAAAACATAAGGGAGGTTAGAGTATTTTACTCTATTTTTTAATAAAAAAACTCTTTATTTCGGGGATGAGTATTACCGCTCATCTTTTGGATGAGTAGGGAACGCAAATTCCCATTGAACACACACCGCTGACATCTACATTACCGATTTTGCCCCTGCCAACATGTACTCCTAAAGTGAAAGGATCCTGACAACTTTTATAAATGACCCAATAGGTAGTACAAGACAACTACTAACATAAACCAAACCCATGGCTCCCTTGTGTTTACCGCCTCTATCTTTTTTTTTTATATATAGAAAAAGAGAAGGCATAGCCCTACAAGCTCTACTCTACTAACTCAGTACAAATGTATTGGTTCTTAACATCTTCCATTAGCAAACGTTTAACTTTAGTAGGTTCTTTGTCAACTACAAGAAAATCCACTGTCATATCTCATGTTATTTTTGCCAAGTAATCCGCAACTCTATTCGCCTCCCTACAACAATGTAGAATCTCCACATCCCACTCACATTCCAGCATCAATTGAATTTCTAAGATTAAATTAGCATCATGATGTTCATCAGGCACCAGTCCTTGAATAAGATCCAATACTTCGCTGCAGTTACTCTCAACAATAATATGCCTAAATCCTCCTTCCCAATCTAATTTCATATCCCACAAAATTCCCCAGGCTTCTACTGTGATAACCGGCCCGCGTCCAATCCTAAACATAAACCCTTGAATAAATCTGCTTTGTTCATCCCTTATCACCCCACCACAAGTATAGCACCTCGACGCTTCATTCCTGGATCCATCTGTATTAACTTTAACCATCCCAGTAGGTGGAGGTCGCCAACCCATACTTGGTGTGATATAAGACTTCGGTTGCATGTGGGTAGACATACCCCAAGACAACACCGAACAAGTACGTGCCAATAGCTCCTGTTTACTCCATTGTTTATTATTGAAAATATGGTCATTCCTTGCCAACCAAATATGCCTACCTAGAACCGTAAACCAATGTCGAAACTTGTAGCCATACACATGATGACGACGATGTAAACACCATGTTAACCAAGTGTTTCTATCTGTTGAGCCAAAGAAATGTCGATGCCATGGACTAGGTAGAATCTCACTCCATATCTCTTTAACCCTCGCATACTCTCGAAGAACATGCATAATTGATTCAACCTTATATTGACCAAAAGGGCACATCTCATTCGTGTGGATTCCCCGTTGAACTCGTTTCAAGTTAGTCAGTAAACGACCATGAGCGCATAACCACAAAAACATTATGTAAAGTTGAGGGACCTTCAGCTTCTATATAAGACTTCATCCAAACAAAGAATGGCTTTCACCGTGCCCAGCTAACCTCTTGTACGCAGCTTTTAGTGCAAATTTACCATTAGATGTCCATCTCCAAATAGGAATATCACCACTAGTATTGCGGTTAATATTCACTCTTTGGATCGCTAACAGAACATGTTTTGATAATAAATGCTCAAACTTATCCAGATTCCATTGACCCGACGGAGTAATACAGTCAGCCGCCTTCCATTCCTTTATTTCATTTGTTAATGGTTGAAGTGTCAAACTCTCCAATCTGTCAAAATGGGGAACCTATAGATCATGCCAAAAAGACACCGTAGTTCCATCTGTAATCTTCCAGGCAATACTCTCAGAACTTTGTCTAATCCCCTTCCATGTGTTGGATTCTGTCCATCGTTTTTCCACTTTTGGCACCAAATCATTGCCCGTCTTATACTTCTTACAAAGAAAACGAACCCATAATGCATCCCGTTTATGTATCAAGTTCCACCCCAATTTCATCATGTAAGCCTGATTCTGAAGCCTTGCCTGTCTTAAGCCTAGTCCACCATCATTCTTCCGAGAACACATATGACCCCAAGCTACCATATATGGCTTACGACTCGTGGATGTACTCCCCCAAAGAAATTGCCTGCACTTTTTGTCTATCTCATCACAAGTACCCAGAGGGAGGGGTATAGTTTGCATTGCATAGGATGGCATAGCCGATACGATTGATGATACTAGAGTATGTCTTGCCGCCATCGATAACATGTTTGGTTTCCAGCTTGCTAGGGAAACATTTATCTTATCAAGAATAAATCTGTATGCGGACTTAGTACTTCGCTCATGCAAGATCAGTATTCCTAAATATTTCCCCAGGTTGGAAGATAGGTAAAAATTCAAGAACTCACTAATGTCCTTTCTTCTCGTATGACCCACGTTCTTGGAGAAGTAAATGTGCAATTTTGCAGTATTTACTTTCTGCCCAGATATTTCACAAAAATCATCTAGTATGGCTTTCACTACCCCGGCTTGATCCATATTTGCTTCAGCAAACAGAATGAGATCATCAGCAAAAAAGACATGAGAAATAGCCGTACCTTGCCTCGAAACGTAAAAGGTTTCCAATCTCCATCATGTACTGCAGTCTGGATTAAATGCCCCAACCTCTCCATCATAATAACAAAGAGATACGGTGAGATAGGATCTCCTTGACGAACTCCTCTGGAAGGGTAGAAGGCTTTTGCAGCACACCCATTCCAAAGTAGCTGTATTTGCGGAGTAGATACACAGGCTTTAATGATGTCACAGAGGTAGTCAGGAATCCTTAGTTCATTCAAGTATTCGAAAAGAAAACCCCATCTAACTTGGTCATATGCTTTCTCCAAGTCAATCTTGATTGCCATAAATCTCTACTTCTTCTTCATACTCCGCATAGAATGAATGAATGATTTTCTACACTAGAATAATATTGTTAGTACTTTGGCACCCCTTCACAAAACTACATTGGTTCGGGGCCACAACCAATGGCATAATAGATTTAAATCTATTTGAAATAATTTTTGTAATAATCTTATATACTACATTACAGAGGCTTATTGGCTGAAAATCACGGAAAGTTTGTAGATGATCAATTTTTAGAATAAGCACAATTTGAGTATCATTAATATGATGAACCCATTCTGGATCAGAAAATACCCTTTTAACCAATGATGTCACCGAAAGACCAACCATATCCTATTGACTCTGATAAAAAAGAGGATTTAACCCATCAGGACCCAGAACTTTTAGAGAACCTATATCAAACAAAGCTCATTTAATTTCTATTTCATCTACCTGTCTTCCCAAAGCACATATATAATTTTTATCAATCTCAAGATAAGTGCACCCAAACACCAAGGATCCCTGGTACGTACTCATGTCTGTATATAGTTCTTCAAAAAAATTACTACCAAATTCTCGTATTTCTTGCTCATCATAAGACCATTCTTGAGAATCAAGTTTAAGAGCTAAGATCTGATTCCGTTTTCTTCGACCATTCTCCTTTGAATGAAAATATCTTGTATTTCGGTCACCCTGAATATACCAAGTAGCACGAGAGTATTGGAGCCACATAATTTCCTCCTGGGCAAATATTTGCTCAAGTTCCTTCCATAATTCACATTGCAATTTCTCTAATCTCACTTATGTCCCAACTCTAGCAATTGTGGTATTAATCCCATGAAGACGTCTATAGAGCTTGTTCTTAATTTAAATTCCCAAATACCTCTTTGTTCCAAATTTTCAGTTACTCAATAAAATCCTCTAAAGATCCACACCAATCTTCTTTAACATTCCATTTGCCCTTAACAAACTCTGAGAATTCATCATGCATAACCCAAGGGGCAAAGAAACGGAAAGGCCTTTGTTTATACTCACCATGCGCCACCTTATCAGTATTAACCAAAATGGGGCAATGATTTGATTTATACTTTGGTAGATGAAGCACCGATGCATTAAGAAACTGCGCATGCCATCCGCCATCCGCCATCCACCAATGCTCTATCGATCATGCTCTGACTAGACAGAGTCCCCTATGTAAATCGAGGACTACTAAAGCCAATATCAATTAATCCAGTATCATTAATCCACTCCCTAAAAAATCTATCAACTCCACTGGTTTCCCATATTTTCATGCTCCATCTATCCTCAGGACACGAAACAGCATTGAAGTCCCCAAGGACCAACCAACCCCCAGGAACAACCTGGCTAATGTCTCTTAATGAAGACCATAGAAGGCGCCTAGGGTACATATTAGGATGCCCGTAAACAATTGTAAGAGACCATTCATTATCATTACCTGCATTCACCATTCCATGGACAAATTGTTCACCCGCCGAAATAATCGAAAAGTTATAACTTGAGTCCCAAAATAACCAAATACCCCCACTAAATCCTCGCGCTTCAACCACATGCATATTAGGCTATCCAAGCTTTCGAGCCAATAACTTTGCCTTTATGCCCGCCTGTCTAGGTTCCAATAGAGCAAAGAAACTAATTCCTTGTTTCTTAATAATGTCATTGATTAAACGATGAGATGAGGCACTATCGGCACCCCGAGTATTCTATGTCATAACTATCATTAAAAACAAATAATAAAAGATAAAGGTTTCCAACAATCTGGAACACGCTATTGGGACGTAGGCCCGTATGCTCCTTCACCTGACTCCTTCATAACAACATCACCCTCCTCACTTGGGAGATTTATACTAGTTGAATAGTTAATATTTCTACCTGCACCTAGATCAATAGGTTCAGAAGCACTATTCATCGTAGATTTTGATGTTTGAATTTTCACGCCTTCAGATTTTAAAGATGTACCCGAATAAGCCTTTATTGGTTAAAATTTGGAGGATCCCGCGAAACCCTTCCTTCCTTCATAAATACCTTTCGCCAAGCCCCTAGCACTATGTACTTTGCCACTTTCTGAGTTGAAACTAGAATTACCTTGGTCTACCATTTTATTCTTCACTTGTTGATAATGTTCTATTAGGTTCACCAAATCCGTCTTATGTTCCACCACATTTTCTTTAATCCCAGAATTAATCACCACTGGCTTCGTCTTACTAGGCAAGGACCCATATGATTTAATAATTCTGACTTTTGAAGATTCTTGATTTGTAGTATCATATGCCGAATTATTGGTTGCCATTAAAGTGATTTTATTTCCCTTCCCTTCCGTATTCTCATCTGTCAGTGCTGCATATCTTGATCCTCCAACATTATTATTTCTACGCAAATCACGTACCCCTCCAGTCTAACATTCAACTCTCCTCCGGTGCCACGCTGCATCCTGCGAGCCTGGGTGCCACCATTCATTCACCATAGGTTATGGCTTCTAGGTTATGGTTAAACGACGTCGAATCCGCTGTCCGCCCTTCACACTCAGTCTCTGAACTTTATAAGCCCGAAGGTCCAAATTCTTTCTTTTGTGAACAATGTCCAGACCCATGCCCATACCTCCCACATGAAAAACATATAAGGTGTAGTCCCTCATATACTATTTTTTTTCCTTACCATTAATCATAAATGATGGGAGCAACGGGGAATTCAAATCTATCTCAACACATAATCAAGCAAAGAGACCTTTTGTTTGTTTCAAAGTATTATTATCCACCTTAAGTACCCTTCCAATCTGACTACCCACTACGTATAAGATGCCCTTATCATAAAAATCTACTGGAAATTTTGGAATACGTACCCAAGCAGCGATCTTCGGTACCTCCCCAGCATCAAGATCGAACTCAGGTTTCCATGGCTGTACAGCTAGGTAATGTTCCATGTATAACCATGGGCCACCAGTCAAAGCAAACTCATAATCCTCCTCGATTGTTAGACGAACCAAGAAATATCCAAAACCAATTTCTATCGTAGTTACCTCACCCCTTCGACCCCATAGTTGTTGCAACTTTCTACCAAGTTGTTCTTCACAAACCATGCGTCCTAGAAGCCTAACAATCAGAGAAGTACTCCATTTCTTTGCTAGCTTTTGACGGAATTCCGGTGAGACAACAATATTTGGACCTTTCTGAGTGATCTCGACCTCAATTCTAGATTTCCATCCATCACCACGCCACTATTCTTCCTCCTCATCAGACATGTCTCCCGCCTTCTGTATATCGACGCATGCTTCCTTGTAAGATTTCTTCGGTTGTATAGGAACCTCCTCGACTACCTCTTCATCATTCATCCAATCCTCCACCCTTGGTATAAGGGATTGGTGTTCAGAGAACTCATCCTCCCCATTTCTAACTTTCTTTCGGCTCCGTACCATAACATCTTGCTCTTCCGACGTTGGCATCGGAGGTACTCTCTCACAACTTCTATCCCGTTCACGCAAATTGCTTCCCATTCTTTCCTAGGAATTCTTAAGTTACACACAGATCACCGATAACTTTGCCAAGCCAAAAACCAAGTTCATTGGTCAGATTGCCAATGACTGCACCAAAACGGGATCCCAGTTCAGCGCTTTGCAAAATGTGAAGGAGAAGTGACGACGATGATAGCTAGCCGAGACAGAAACTTCCAACGTAAACCACCTGTAGCTAGAAAAATAGAGACCTACTTCGTTGCAATATCCTCCTGACGGCTCAACTGCAAAGCTCAAAGTCGACGAAGATCACACACGCCAAAAACAGAGTATTGCAAAAACAGAGCTTGAAAACGCAGATGATAGAACCTTTATCCTCAACGCTAGTCAACGATGTAGTGAGCCTCCCATCGGTGCAACTACAAAGAGCAGCTCCGACGGTGAAGACCCAACAGCGAGCTTCGACGTTGAAGGTGACCGTTGCTCAGCAATGGTAAAAAAGCCACGACAAAGACAATATTACCGCCTCTGTCTTTATTACGATAGTAAGTGTCAATTTAGATTAGTGGTGATAAAAATGATTTTTTTATGATTTGATTTTTGTAAAAGTAAGATAGAATAAAAATTAGATTGTAAATATGATTTGTATTTGGATTGATGGTAGCAGAAGTGACTTTTTTTTAACCTTAAATATGTTTTGATTATTATTTGAAAAGGCTCTTTAGATGGAAAATAACTAAAATGGGCATGAATCTTATTAAATACTACACACACACACACATATATATATTATTTGTATATATTGTGATAATTGAAGTGAAAAATTATAATTAAAATTTGATAAAATAAAAAAACTTCAATTATTATTGAAAAAAAAAGGAAAATATACTAAAGTATTTAGTTAAAAATGGATAAAATTGTATTTAAATTAGAATGCATATATGAAGTGGATCATTATTGGATCATCTATCCCTAATAAATTGATTTTTAATTTTGTCACGAACATTATTCATGTTACAACATCGACGATAAAAGTCTGGGTGGAATAATACACTTCTACATCTAAACACACACACACACACACACACACACACACACACACAGGGGTATATGGGTGTGTTTGCTTGATTTATGTATTTATATATTTGAGGATAAAAAAATGTTCAGTAAGTAAATTTTTTTACGGTTCTTATTATATTACACATTTATAGATGAGTATTTGTAAGAATGTAATTAATTTGATGATAAAAAAAAAGGTTATCATTGACGGCGAAATGTAAATTCTCCTCTACATCCTTTTTGATACATAGGCGACACGGGTTGAACCCAGGTGGGGAAGGGGGGAGAAGTGCCTAAAGGCACTTCGATGACCACTGCACCTAGAGGTGTTGGTCCTCTTCTACATCCTTCAAATATATAAATTCTCCCCTACTTCAGTCTCTCTCCTTATCCATCGCCATTGCGTGTTTGGAATAGCAGTGGGAAAAGTTGCTTTTTTTTTTCAATTTGACTTATGGAATCTTAAGATTGGGGAAAAGTAAGATTGGATAAAATTATTAATGTTTGAATTGGCGATTGGATAAGTACCTTTATGAAAGTAAAAGGTGTTTGGTTTGGCTTTTATATAAGTGGCTTTTGTGATATTTAAGAGAGAGAAATTTAAAAATTATGAAAAGTGAAAAAAATAAATTTGAAAATTTGGTAATGATCAAATACATAATAAAATTACAATAAAAATGCAGATAAATTAGAAATTATACAAACTTAAAATTTTTTATAAAGTAAAATATAACAGAACTAATTAGAAACACAAAGTGTTATCGAAAAAATATTTTGAGTGCTAGATGAAACAAAAATTAGTTTTGGATACTGAGTCAATGTTAATGAAAAAATTTGATGAAATAATATTATATAACTAATTGGATCACATGTCCCATACAATATGGTCTCTAATTAAGTCACGGATATGATTCATTTTTCTTGAATATGATTCATTTGTCTTGATAAGTTGAACAACTGGATAAATAATTTAAAAATATAAAGAAGAAGAAGAAAAAGATCTTAACCAAAATAATTCATTGGTTTCCGAATTTTCTTCATCTCTCCTTTTTCATCTTTATATCATTCCTAGTCATAGGAAGCCACAAGGAAGCTCGCCACCATCCTCTTCATCATTGCTTAAAAATCACTTATGGTCCCTGCGATGCGTGATTTTTTTTAGTTATGTGTCATGCGATTTAGTTTTAGATCTTATTCTTTTGTTCAATCAAATATCCAGATCTATGATTTTGGCCTCCTCACCTTCACTGTCTTCTTCTAGAAAAGAACATAAACACCGGACAACAGCCCAGAAGACGCCGCTTAAAACCACACTTGAAACCACACGTCATTGCCAAAACCAGCTATAGTCGTTGCCACGAGTTCGAGCATCTGTGGAGGATATGGTGCTTCGTTCTTGGATGAGAAGAGAAGACAATGACGGAGAGGAGAGAGAGAACAAGTGAGCAATATAACGGCCAATTGGGCTTATTATAGAAGCTCAACGCTTCAAATTGTGGCTTATATTCAACCGTGGGAACCAGGAACAAGCCCAATTTGCCAATCACTCAACCAAACATTCCCATTTTGACCGGAATGTGGCAATCGCACGATTAGACCTCCAATTGTGCAATTGGCCTAGGCAATCGCTCAACCAAACAGAGCCATCATTTATCATGGAATTGGAACCCCACTTGCTCCTTCCTTCACTCCCTTAATCCTCTGATTCCTCTATTCAGCATTTTGGGTATGCTTCCTCTCTCTTTCTTTTATTTTCTAACGTTGTCTTCTTCTTCGGTATCTTTCTCTCTCTAACTCATTTTCCTTCTCAGTTTCGTCTCTGTTAGTTGCAAACATTACAAAAGCAGGTGTAAGATCAGAGCACCCTGTTGCAATGAAATTTTTGACTGTCACCATTGCCATAATGAAGCTAAGGTATCCTTTCTTTGTTCTCTCCTTTCTTAGATTCTTCTAATTTCTTTTACCAGCAATTTTTTATGAGCTCTAAACTACGGTGAGAGAAGCAAAAAGCAACAACTCTAGGCTTCTTGAATAAGTCACGGTTGGACAAAAAGCATAGTATATTCAAACGCTTTCCCAAACACTAAAAATTTGCCCACTATGCTTTTGGGAAAGTGGTCACACGTTTGGACCCTTGTGCCACTTTCCCAAACGGACTCTTAAGTTAGTCTGGACCAAATCTTGCGTACTAAGAAAGAAATGAAAATTAAAATATTTAATTGATTAAATTTTTCAAACTAACCTTTAATAACAAGGATACTATTAAAAAAAATTTGATATATTTTCTCTCACCTACATTTTCAATTTCGAGTGGACTTGTAACAAGGATAAGTGGCACAAATGTAATTTTTCAAGAGATTATTTCAACCAATGTTGGAAATTCTTTTGCAGCTTTCCCATTTTGCCCGACAGCCTCAATCGCAGTGTTCTTCAGTTTCTCAGCCTTCTCTCTCATCACCTTCCCTTCTTCCTCCTTCAGAACAACCTTCAAGCTTCTTATCAACGCGTTCTTCGTGAACGAACCGCCTTCTATCTTCACACCAACCTCCCAAACGTCCTCTACCATTCTCGCCGCCATGAGCTGATCTCCGTAGTAAGGCCGACAAATCATGGGGACCCCACTCGAGAGTGACTCGCTCACTGAGTTACACCCACCATGAGTCACGAAAACAGCCACCGATTCATGAGCTAAAACTAGGTTCTGTGGAGCCCACGGAACCACCTTCCCCTTCGTGCTTGTTCTTTCCAGAAACCCTTTTGGAAGAAACGCTTTTGAATGTTCTTTGAGGGACCAGAGAAATGGAACGTCTTCGAGTTCTTCAAGTGCCTCTACAATGGCGGCGATCTCGTGAGGAGGAGGTGAAACCACTGTTCCTAAGCTGATATATATTAATGACTTCGCACTGTGCTGGTCTAGCCACCGCAAACTTCCGGTCTGGTCGGTGTCCGCCGGCGGCGTCGGCCGAAGTGGGAGGGAGAGATTCAGAAAACCTGCGTAGATTAAAGATTTCATCTTGGACCTCAGATCCTGAACCATTTCAGCTGGATCTAGTTCCTCGTAGAAGTTAACCACTACGGACTCAGCTTCTGGAAGCACCCTTCCCATTGAAGCAAGCATTTTGGAAAACGCAGATTCTTCTTCTTCTTCATCTTTGAGTATCTAAAACATATAAAAAGGGCAAATTTCAATTAGCCCTGATGGAAGCAACTTAATTTTTTCGTAAGCACATTTATCAGATAAACAAGAGCCAAGACAAATAAAGTTATTCAAAATCTTTTGGTTGGATCCGTGATAAGAAGCTGTGAGTGATAAAGATTCAGATTTAGTTTCAAAACTGAAGAGAAAAGTGCGTACAATGGATTCAGGTAAATCCAGGGTTTGAAACTTGGAGAAGCTAGGATTAATGAAGGCCAAGCTTCCATCTTCTTCTTCATCATCACGAACACGATACTTTTCGCGGATCAATTCTGTGTAGAAGTGAGCAGAGAGAGAACAAGTATACGAAGTCCAGAGAGCAATCCAAGGCACACCGTATTCTTGAGCAAGAACAAGAGAAGAAGTGACGAACGCATCAGAAATCACACATGTCACTCTCATATTAATCTCTGAAACTGCCATAACCAGACTATGTTTCAGGTTCTGAGGACCAGCTTCGAGGAACAAGTCCAGCCGCCGTGAAGGGTGGTGGTGGGTGAGGTCCAGTCCGTCGGGGATGCCATCAGAGACGGAGAAGAACTTGATGTTTTGTGGGATGGTTTTGCTGAATGATTTGGAAGATAAGAGGGAATGCTTACTCTGTTGGGTGGTGAAGAAGGAGAAGGTCACGTGCGCAGCGTCACGTGCTAGCTTGACGACGAGGTTTAGCAGAGGAGCGGCGTGGGTGCCGTAGGGGAAGGCGAAGACTGCAACGTGTCTTTTCCGATCAGACAAGCCTCCAGCCATGGCGGTGACTCCGCCTGAGAACTCAACAGAGATATTGAAGACGATCAGAGTTAGAAAGGGTAAGTTTCGGTGGTTTTGTTGAAATAATGGCGGCATTTTTGTGCTCATCCCTTATGCAACGTCACAGAATTGTTGCTTCTTTTCATATTGGTCGGCTGGCAGACCGCTACGTGGTCGGCTGGCTGACCGCTACGTGGTCCGCCTGCGGCCTCTTCATCTTAAAGGAAACTGGAAAGGCGCCTAATTATGGGGCCAATGGAAGGTTCCACACCCATAGGTATTGAACAAGATTTCTACTCGCTCGTGTCTTCTTTATAAATAACATTTAGTTTGTTTGAGATCACTTTTGATATGTTTAAAAATGTTTATTTATATAAATCGGGATAAATCTTTTCTCATATGTTTACTTATATAGTAAATTACAATTAAAAATATGCTTTTAAATACTCCAATCGTCATTTTAAATAAGCTAATTTTCTCTTATATGAATGATCCTTAATATAAGGAACAACTTTACTTTATCTGCTATTTTAAATTAGTCTTTTTATTTTTGCCCTCATTAAATATAGGAAAAAAGATTTAAAAAAATATCATTTAAACTTTAAAATCTCAAATTAATCTTGTTGCTTATAAGAATATAGGTATTGACTACAAGAGTATAGTAATTGACAACTCATCTTTATAGGAAATCATTGATTTGAGATTTTGAAGTTCCAGTGATATTTTATTGTCTTTTTCCCTTAAATATAAGTCACTTATTATCTCTGCAATAAATTTTCACCCCTTATCTATCATGTATTCTCTTTGTAAATTTTATTCTAATGGTAGGAGTTATCCTTATAGGCTTAATTGTCTCTAATAAATTATATCAAACTAAACAATTGAACTGATAACAATTATGCTGCATAGTCAAAATAAAATTCAATCATGCTTTGTGTTCCTGTTGTGAAAAATGATGAAGAAGTCGTTAATTTAGATTCTTTTGTTGTTAATCCATATAATGACATTGTTATTGTCTCCTGAAACTTATGACATGAAAATCATACCTTGAAAAGAAGAAGAAGTTGTGAAAATTGATGATAAAGTCATAAATTTAAATTCTCGTATTGTTAATCTATATATTGATGTTGTTATTGACCCTTGAAACTAGTGATCGAAAAATTCTACTTGGAAAAGAAGTTGTGAAAAAGGATGGAGTCGTTGATTTAAATTCTCATGTTGTTAATCTATATACTGATGTTGTTATTGACCCTGAAACTTGTGACCTAAAAATTATACCTAAATAAGAAATTGTGAAACAGCCGGTCAGACTTGGTCAAAATGCCAATCACTTCTTGTTGGTAGTTCTTCTCATTAGTTGGAACTTGGTGGGCTTTTGGTCTAGCTTTTTACCACATTATATTTGTCCTGTTTGCTAGCATACTAAAGTTGAGGAATTTGCAACCATATTGAGAAATTTACATGTATTGATTGTTTGAATGACTAGAATCCAATAGGGAATGTGAAATGGGACAACTTTAGTATGGCAGCAAATTTCTCATCTTTAGTCATTCAAACAATCAATACATGTAAATTTCTCAATATGGCAACTTGATTGTTATCTTGAATTGATAAAACTAGGATGCAGTTATATCTCTTAATATTTGTGGGCTACTTAAAAAATATAATGTCGTTCTATTCCACCCTAATTAAAACTATGATTATAATTATCTATCTGTGGATAAAGATTAATTATAACCACTCATTTAATTACAATTGACGCATTTAAATCTTTGTGTGATGTATTTTGTTTGTTAGAATAAAATAGAGCGCATGTACCTAGTAAGGATCCTATAGCTACTTCTTAATTCTATATGCTCATCATAAAGACATTATACTATTGTATATATTAATTGTGCATATAATCATAATTGATATCATAAAATATTATATAATTACCTATGCATACAATATATATATAAGGATATTGTAGCTATTCCTTAAACAAAAAATATATGATAATCACCAATATTGAATATGTACAATTTAAATTCCATATATGTACACCATGGTTATCTGACTTGGACCGGTGAACCGGATCGGAAACTAGCCAATCGGCTGGTAGACCGGTTTGGTCCGGTGATCCGGTCCGAGTCAAGTTTTTAATTTTTTTTATTTTCCTTTCGAATTTCATACTAATAAGCCTAAAATCTTCCATTTCTCACTCGTTTGGTCCCGGTCTGACTCACTGACCCTTGACTCAGTACCCCGGCCGGTTCACTGACCGATCCGGGTTTAATTACCTTGATGTATACAATGTCAATGAGAATATTAATTAATTAATTAATTTAATTGACTAAATCAGTAATGTAAAATAATATTTACTCACCTTCAAAAGATTGATATCCTAAAATTCATATATGATTATTTATGCATGTTGTAAGAGGGTGTTGTAGCTACCACTCTAACACGCAAGTTAATCATGAATATCAATTATGTACACTTAAACTCTATATATTCACAACTTCATGGAGAATTTAACCAATTAATTTAATCAACATAAGTAACTAAATACAATCCTCCTACTTTGATTAAATTAATATTACCCATTGAATATAATTGATATTTTAAAATACATTAGAGATTATTTAGGCTACTCCCGAAAATACATGCTAATCATAAGTATCAACTCTGTGCATTTAAATTCTAAATATGCAAAAATCTTTAATGAGAATTTAATTGATTAACTAATCAACAAAATATGACTAAATAATCATCGTAGATAAATTCTACCACTATTTTGTGCATTCAAATTAAATCTAATATGTGCACATCTTAATGAATGGATTGATTAATTAATTTGATCAGCAAAGGTGAATAAATAATTAAATTAAAAACCTTCCCACTATTTATGTATCCAAAATTTGTTTAAAAAATTAATTTTAGCATATTTCAACTTGAATTAAGTTGTTGCAAAATTTAGAATAGTTAGATAATTGCCCAAAAAAGAATTATCCAAAATTTTAGGCAATTAAATAACATACCAAAATGATTTTGCATATTTTCTGGAATGTGAAACTTGTGAAAATTAACCTATTTTATTAATTTAAAAAATTTAATATTATATAACAAAATATTTTACATAAACCAGAATGTTAATTTAATAAGCAGTGAGGAAAAACATTTATTTGGTCCAAAAATCATTCTCGAAATTAAAATATCATGGCCAAGATAACCCCAAGTACACATCATTGGACAAATGAGACATACAGGCCCGAGAAGATGAAAAAAATGATCCAAAAAATCTTCACAAAACTGAAAGCAAGACGCCCAGACCCAAGAGGAAACATTAAATAAACCCTGTAGAAACTTTAGGACCCAAAACTTAATAATCCAAAATTTGATATAAAATAAACTTAAAAGAACACAAAACACTTCGGTCCAGATGGTTTATTTATTCAAAGGCAGATTCTATAAACCCAAAATAGTTTCCTCGGCCCAGATGCTTTAAATGATTAAAAGGCGGAAAATATAATTTTACAAGTCCAATAAAGATTTTTGCCCAGACTGAACTAACATAAACCCCAAAACCAAAAAAAGATTGTATTAACAACAATAACAATACTTGAAAAATGCAAACGTTTGCTCCTCCAACTCAGGAGGAGGATGATTTACTGGCGAGAAGTTCGAAGAAAGTAAAGAATGGGAACAAAAGCAATAGGATTGACAATGAAATACAGCAGCTATCATGGCCAAAGCTAAGGTTCTAAGGGGTCGGAGTATGCCATTGGAGGCCCGTCTTTTGTAGAGAAGCTTAAAGGTATCCACAACGGAAATGAGATCTCAGATTGGGAAATGGGAGAGGATGAGGGTTTGCAGTCAGATGATAGCTTACCTGAAGACAACTTAATGGCTGAAGAATCAGAGGAGCCGCTATGCAAGATAGAGGAAGATCCTAAGCGAAACTTTCCTTCTTTTTCCTTCTCAGGAAAAATGAAGAAACACTTGTATAGAGCCTGGAGAAATGCAGTCATCGTGAAGTTACTGGATAGAAGCATAGGTTACAAGGCACTGCTGTCACGTTTGCAGACTTTGTGGGCAAAACGAGGAGTGATTAGTATTATTAATATTGGTCACGGTTTTTACGTTGTGAAGATGTCGAATCGTGAAGATTATTTCAATGCTCTAACTGGGGGACCTTGGATGATATTTGATCATTACCTCACAGTTAGACCATGGGAGCCTAGATTTCGTCCGGAAAAGGCAAAGATTGATAAGGTTGCAGTATGGGTGAGGATGCCTAAAGTCTCTCTCTCGAGTATTATGATCAGGAAGCACTGACTATTATTGGAAATAGGATTGGCGAAACTGTTAAGGTTGACATGAATACTTCATGCCAATTGCGAGGGCATTACGCTCGTATTTGTGTTCTAGTTGATCTGAGCAAACAACTTATGTCCGGATTTTCTCTGGATGGTGAAGACTATTTCATTGAATATGAAGGATTGCACATGCTCTGTTCAGGTTGTGGTATTTACGGCCATAGAATTGAGAATTGCCCAAACAAGGTTAAGTCGGCAGCTCCAAATAAAGACCCAGATGATAGAATGAACAACGAGTTGGAACAAGGAAGAGATTTTAATGAGGAGTACATAGAACCCCAGGAACAATGGCGTGTCGTCCAGAAAGTTCGCCGGAGCCGGAAACCAAAAGAGAATAGAGCAGATAGCTCTCGGCAAGAAAACAGAGGGTCCCGCTTTGGTGTGCTAGCAGACGTGGAGGAGGTACAAGGTGGAGCAGGCAATACTGAGATTGTGCATGGGGAAATAGTACGAGATGAGTCACAATATCAGCCTCTGGGGGAGCGTTACATTAAGTCGCAAATGAAAAAGGCAAAAAATCAAAGTGGTCCCAAGAAACAGAGCGTAAAAAGCGGAACTGCAGAAGGTGTAGTGCTCGGTGTTGCAAATGAGCTCCTGCAAAGGAATGAGGCGCAGAAAAAAGGTGAGAAAAGGACAAGAGAAATGTTGAGGGATAACCTTAAAAGCGGGGAAATATTGATGTTGACAATGGGTGAAACGAATGAAGAAGAAAATAACATGGACGCAGACAGGGAGGGGGAAGAAATGGTCTCAAAATTGCAAAAAGAAGTGGGGCATAGGGATGGTGACATGGCAAAGGAGGATGACCCTATGGGCTTTAAAGTGGCCATTATGGGTGATGAGGATCTGGATCCAGGAGAACCACCAAATGGGCTTTCTTTTATAAGCCCGCCAACTACAAGAGAAGACTACATGGTAGAAAGTGGTAATGACACTATGGTGCCTGAGACCCAATTCAACAATGGGTCTTGAGTGGATTTTTGTGATTTTCCCCATAATTGATTTCTATACATTTTTTATGGATAGTATAATATTCTGGAACACTCGAGGGGCCTGTGGTAGAGGGCTTCTCCAAAACTTGAAAATAATTACTAGTGGTTTGAACCCCACTTTGATTATTCTTGCTGAGACACGAAGTGAGAGGGATTCTCAATTTACTCCTCTCAGGAAGTTGGGGTATGATGAAGTAAAGGTAATTCCAAGTATTGGAAGGTCTGGCGGTATAGTGACAGCCTGGAAGAGTTCGATGATATCCATAAAGGTAGTCGAAGAAGATAGACAGTTTTTGCACCTTGAAGTTCAATTAAAGAATAACACATGTTTCTTATTGACGGGCGTTTATGCAATTCCTCACTCGAATCTACACCAAGCTTTATGGATGAAAATGAAGAATTTAGCCTCGACCATTCAAACCCCATGGGCGATCATCGGGGATTTCAATGATATTATGCCCCCATTTGAAAGAATTGGAGGAGCTGCCTGTAACTTTAACCGTATTAGATGGTTCCAAGAAAGGGTGGCTGATTGTGGTTTATCTGATTTGGGTACTATCGGCCCAAAATTCACATGGAAAGGACCGAAAATTGTGGGTTACTCTCGCTTGTATGAGAAAC
Organism: Inga leiocalycina; assembly: GCA_963242795.1. Lineage (NCBI taxonomy): Eukaryota > Viridiplantae > Streptophyta > Magnoliopsida > Fabales > Fabaceae > Inga > Inga leiocalycina. Next base: position 23,092,246 of record OY725323.1, read on the forward strand.
TAGACAGAGCACTCGCCAACCAGAGCTTCCTCTCGCAGTTGCCAGATTGTTTTGTTAAGGTACTCCCTCGAACTAGCTTCTCTGATCATAATCCTTTAGCCATGCAATTTCATCTACATAAATCTAATGAAGGAAGAGTTAAACCTTTTAGATTTGAGGCTATGTGGCTTCAGCACGAAAATTTTCAAGATTTTCTTACTAATAATTGGCTTGGGGAAGATGATGATTTTAGTAGGTCTCTGGAAAAACTACAGGATTCTTTGAAGGTGTGGAATAAGAACATATTTGGCCTTGTGGAGAGAAAAAAGAGAATTCTTTTGGCTAGACTAAATGGAATTCAAAATTCTCAAGCTTATCCCTACTCTTCTTTCTTATGCAATCTTGAAATAGAATTGCAAGAGGAACTTGAAGAAATATTGAGATTAGAAGAGATTAAATGGTTTCAAAAGGCAAGAACTGAGTGGATTACTAAGGGGGATAGGAATACAAGATATTATCATTTGAAAACTAGAATGAGGAGAAGACGAAATAGAGTTTTATCTCTTAAAAATGAAAGTGGAGAATGGATTGACAACGAGGAAGAATTAAAGTTGATAGTGGTCAATTATTTTAAAAATCTGTTTATTGGCAGCGATGGAAGTTCTGGGAATTTGAGAACTGTAGCTGGTTTTTCGGTTTTGAATAGTTCTCATTTGCATACTTTATGTGTTACTCCTAGTGCTGATGAGATTAAAAATGCAATCTTCTCAATGGGTTCTTATAAGGCCCCAGGAGTGGATGGTTTCCCACCAATTTTTTATCAGTCTAATTGGCTTACAGTAGGCCCTGCTATGTGCCAATTTGTTCAAGAAGCATTCGAGAAAGGCAGCTTGAGAGAGGAAGCAAACGAAACTCTTATCTCTTTAATTCCAAAAAGGGAGGTACCTGAGTTTGTTACTCACTTCAGACCAATATCATTGTGTACTGTGCATTATAAATGTGTGACTAAAATAGTGGCCAACCGCATGAGAAGTGTGATGAATGATCTCATTTCTCCTTTTCAAGCTAGCTTCATTAAGGGAAGGTGTAACCCCCTGCCGTAATTAATATCCGGATTATGCAATTAACGTGAAATAGAGACCAATAAGTCAAAACATCAATTATATACCCATCAACCAGACGGGGTTTTCAAAATCATTTAAAACACGGTCTCATATTTCCACTCCGAATATAATTACTATGCGAAGATAAATTACATTTATACAAATATCAGAGTACGCAAATTAAATTCCCGACAATTACGGGATCATATCTTCGCTCAATAAACATAGGGCACATTAGCCCATACAACTCAAATATCAGGGATTACACAACTTATCCGAATACATTCTCAAATACTGATCCATACAATCAAATACACAATCCCAATAACGTATTGATAACCAACACTAAGCTCTCACCCAAAACGAGTCCTCTTCGTCCTTGGATGCTTGCTTCATCCTCAATCTTCCTTCCCTGTCTAAAATGTTGATAGGGGAGGGTGAGATTCTGGGGAATCTCAGTAGGAAACAGATACCAATATGCATGCAAGATAAGTATTTAATGCATGACATGCTTGCATCACAATAACACATGTTCACATAATGATATATCCGCATGCTCAATGTTCACACAACATACTCATGGCCATAGTATAAATAGAACAGAGCTACAATCATTCTCATATGTCTCACATAATCACGCAAAGCAATAACATGCATCAATACACAAATACAATTATCAATACATGCAGGAGAGGTAAGTTCCCTACCCTCTTTCCACGTAAGCTCCAGATCCGGCTGCTCACGCTCAGGTAATCATCAAATCCTATAACCAAGATCAAGGACATAGGATTAATCCCTTTTCCAATTCCTTAACTTTTAGACATTCAGGTTGGTTATCATTATTGCCCTTTAAGTGCCCTCAAACACCTTAATCCATAGCTCTAAAGGGTTGGAAGACTATCCCCAAAGATCCCCTTTTGAACACTCAAACTTGATATTTTTCACTGTCTCACTCGAGCACAGAAGCTCTCACTCGAGCACAAGTACGGACATCACTCGAGCACAAATGCTCTCACTCGAGCATTGGTACGGACAACACCCGAGCACAAGAGAAAGTGAGACAGAAAGCACATGCCCGAGAGCACAAACCCACTCCAGAAGCACAAGCTCACTCGAAGCACAAGGGGCTCACTCGAGCACGCTGCCCATACCCGCGAGCACAAGAGAAAGTGAGACCGCGAGTGAACACCCGAGAGCACAACTCTCACTTTCAGGAACTGGCTCACTCGAGCACAGATCCTCACCCGAGCACAAGGCCAAAAGCCTCACTCGAGCACCCGCGAGAGAAATCCAGGAAGTGAGAACCCGAGAGCACCCAACGCTCTCCAAGCACTGGATCCCTTCGAGCACACCACTCACACCCGCGAGCACACACCTCTCACTCGAGCAGACCATGCTCTCTCTCTCGAGCATGTTCTTCCCTCACTCGAGCACAAAGCGATGTGCTCGAGCATTGCACACAAAACCCAGGTGCACTCGAAGCAAAACAAGGGAAAACTCACATATCACTCGAGCAGGTTCTTCCTCACTCGAGCAACATTCATCCCTCACTCGAGCACACCCCTGTCTGCTCGAGTGAATCTATCAGATTCCAGAAAACGCAGCAAACTTACCACATTTTCCTAACTCTTGCCCAATTGATCCAAATGGACCACAAACCTCTACCAAAGCCACTCCCACACAAAATCACTCACTGAATTCAATGGAATCAATGGAATTACCAAAATCCCATTCCATTAACAAGCTTTGGCCTAGGGCAATATAATCATCCATTTTCCAAAATCATTAACCTCACACATTTCAATCCCAAATCCCTTCTATCTATTCAAAACTCATACCAATATACCATTTCCAATGCCATATCATGCCAAACTACCCATTACCCATATTTTCGAAATTAGGGCAATAATTCCAGAAATTCATAACATAATCATTTGGCATGAAACATAGATAGAAGGATTGGTTTCACATACCTTATCCACTTTCTCAAAGACACTCTTTGATTCTCCAAGCTTCATATTTTCGTGATCCTCAAATCACCACCAATGGAGAAGCTACAACCACCACAATGAAGCTCTCAACTCAAGGATTAACATTAGAGAAGAGAGTTTGAGCTAAAGAGGCCATTTGCTTACCTCAATATTCCATTTTTCCTTTCTCTTTCCCAAGCACCTTCAGCGAAAATGGAGGAAGGAAGAGAAGAGAGAGGAACCGAGAGAGAGAGAGAAGAGAGGAGATGGAGATGATGGTGATGTGTCTCTTGTCTCATCCAAGGGCTCACCACATGCCACTTGTCACCATCTCATTCCAACTCTCATGGGCTCACATGCACACACATACACATGATTATGCCCCTTGATCCACTACACAATCAATCCTAGCCATTGATCATTTTAATCACACACCTCATTTTCTCTTAGCTAGTAATTAATTTCTCTATTAATCACTAACTAATTCCCAACAATTTCACTCTTTCAATTTCCAATAATTATGGCTTATTAGTTATTATTGCCATAACCCACATAATTATTCTCAATAATTATCATTAGCCCTTAATCAGAAATTGGGATGTTACATTTCTCCCTCCGTTCAATAAATTTCGTCCTCGAAATTTGTTCCACCACTAAGGATATAAACTCCGGACGCTTCTTCACAACAGCTTCCATTTCACCATTCATTTCACATTGGATGGTCCCTTCTAGACCACTTACACAATGGAGTATCTCAACTTGATTCTGGTAAGAATCTTAAACCATAAATGCAACCCTAGTTGCCGTAAACTGCAATCGGTCCATTTCACGTTTGCTATACAACCACAATCGTCGCAAACCCTCCTCACTCATGAGTGGCTAGCGCATCTCAATATCCGATGACTCTAATTCATGGGCCATATCATAAAATTTTGGCAGTTAGGTGGCATAGGCCACCAACCTGCTTAACTCAATCTAGTTACTCCTTCCGGGAGTAAACACCACCAACTCATTTCAAACAACAGCCTCAGCCGTATACACAAACATTCCGCTTCCGCACAAGTGCTTGTGTATCCACTTTCACAGCATTACCCTCACCCGTACACCCACCAATGATTCCACTAGTGGTAACCGAGACTTTCGGGTATTCGCAACAATCACATTACCGTATCAAATTCCACGGTATTACCCTCACCCATTCGGGACTTTTGGGTCTCAATCACAATATTCTCGACAAATTCACATTGATGCGTGACGATTGTCACAAGACGACAGCACCCAAGGCTGTATACATAATAATACGTAGCTTTCGCCACTTATACAAATACACATTGCCCTTCCGGCATTCTCATCACAACACATATCACAGATTCAGGTCACTCCAGAGTCTCAATCTCCTCTATCCAAAGTACCTGACTGTAATGGTCCACCTAGAATCTCAGTCTCTTCTATCCAGGCGACCGGTTGAGAGTCTCAATCTCCCAAAATCAACTTCATGCTCCTTCACCACACGAATCAACTACAACGGCAGTTCAACGGCCGAGCTAGAGATGACCAGCGTCAATCCTGAACGGCACACGCTGACCTGCACACGCTGCATAGCACTTTACCACCATTCACATCGATTAGATGTACAACACACAGCCCACGGCTGGATTCACAACACGCCGCCCCACGGGCCGGATTCACCAAGATACATGTTGATTACAACGGCAGTCCAACGGCCGAGCTAGAGATGACCAGTGTCAAACCCTAAACGGCTCACGCTGACCTGCACACGCTGCAATTCACATAGCTTTCACCGCAATCCATATCGCAACCTCTAATTTTACGCACTGCCTTTCGGCCTAAGGTTAACACCAGTGCAACCAACGTGGTGGCTAGCCAGGTTGGCCATGCCAGGGTAATTGCCCTCAGAATAGAGAACCCCCGATCATGTAGTCGAATTAGCCATCAGCCGAATTAGCTCTGCTTTACTACACAACTATACCTCAGTCCCAGCTTATTCACAATGTTCACAGATTCACAATCACACTCCACTCTCATCCCCTTTCTCCGCCGAGAAGACACACAGTCTTTACCCGAACTGTTGTTAGCTACTCAGGGACTATTGGCGTAGCGATGCTCACACATAGCCTTTCGGCTTTCACATCACACTCCACCCTCATCCCCTTTCTCCGCCGGGAAAACACACAGTCTTACCCGAACCGTTGTTAGCTACTCAAGGACTATTGGCATGGCAGTGTATCAACATAGCCTTATAGCACATAGCTATCCGGCTTTCACAAATGGCCCGTCGGCCTTCACAAATAGCCTGTCCCCCGTAAATTACCGCCCCGAAGGCACGGTCCTCCGCCATAGGAATCACCCTATGCGGCCGCAGGTAAGAGACTCACAAATAGCCGTCACACCCCACCGCCGTCTCACCCCACCGGGCCACAACGGTTAGTGCCCTCTCCCACCAATCGGGTGCGGAGAGGCTGGGTACACTACGTCGACCCAGGACTCACAATGCACAATTGTAACAAGCTGGAACCGGGCGTCTTAACCACTTCACCTTCAACATCTCAAATTCTTTTCACATACTGAGATCCTTCAAGACCTCTCTTTACAATACGACTTGACCCCGAAGTTTTTCCTCCCGAAGCCATAGTTATCATATCATTCTCACATCAACCTCGAGCCTCTGCTCAACACGATTCTCAAACCTATTACATTCCCACGCTTCCGCTGCACACTCTGAGGTCTATCTCCTCATCTGTGCTATAACAATGTCAAGTTGATGTAACAGGAGTCCCATAGGAATCTCCTACTACAACTGACAACATTCACAATCTGTACCAAATCTTGGCTCGATTCAACTCGAATCATTGAAAGCCATTATCAACTCATCGTTAAGAATATGGGCTCTCACGGCTCTACTCTACGATTCAACGTCACGGCAACTGCTCTCCACGGTTCATTATCAAGGTGGCTGCACTCTAGGGTTCATCGTCACAGTGGCTCCACTCTAGGGTTCATCGTCATGGTGGCTCCACACTACGCTACTGCACTCGGTGCTTCACTCAGTCCACTGACTGGTCAGCCCCTCCGGTCAGAGTTTTCCGTAGGTAGCCCTTTCCAATCGGATCTCACCGTAGGTAGCCCTTTCCGATCGAATTTCACCGTAGGTAGCCCTCTCCTATCAAAAGTCCCCGTAGATAGCGTTCTCCGATCCGAATCCTCTGTAGATAACTTTTTCCTTGTGCTGGATTAACAACCAACACTCTCAGAATACCTGAGACACATCTGAATTCACTTCTAGTACCATACCCTGGTACCACATACCTTTGAGGCCAAATCCAGTTCCTAAGAATCAACCCAGCTATTGAGTCTAATCCTTAGATCACATCTCATCTTTCAAACTTTCAACCTCAGTTGAACCGGGAAATCACTTCCCTCATTTCCACGGAGCACCATACTCCTATATGCAAGTTCAAACATCTCGGCCAGCCTAAGGCACACCGGTCCCCTAGGTCTTAAGGTCTTTACACATATAAGATCAGTATGACATTACCACATGTAACATCATACCACCTTGGGTTACATACCCAACATCTAGGTTAGTCCTGATACCTAGAACATCAATATCACACGCCTCGGAAACCATTTTTCCTCAGCTTCAAATCAGATGTTGGTTTGACTATAACCACCTCCGGGTTTACACCTCAAATTCTCGGACGAATCACCATATCTTTCGATTACACAATGATTCGTCACTCAAGACTAACCAACAATGTATACACACATTCCACAAATCTCTTGTGTCCACAATAACCAATCACACATGTGTGTACATAATCACTATAACATAACATCATCTACCACCAAGGTAGAGATCTAAGAGAGCTATCCTAGCAAATTCCCATACTTGCCAGGAATTGTAGCTCTGATACCAAAATGTAACCCCCTGCCGTAATTAATATCCGGATTATGCAATTAACGTGAAATAGAGACCAATAAGTCAAAACATCAATTATATACCCATCAACCAGACGGGGTTTTCAAAATCATTTAAAACACGGTCTCATATTTCCACTCCGAATATAATTACTATGCGAAGATAAATTACATTTATACAAATATCAGAGTACGCAAATTAAATTCCCGACAATTACGGGATCATATCTTCGCTCAATAAACATAGGGCACATTAGCCCATACAACTCAAATATCAGGGATTACACAACTTATCCGAATACATTCTCAAATACTGATCCATACAATCAAATACACAATCCCAATAACGTATTGATAACCAACACTAAGCTCTCACCCAAAACGAGTCCTCTTCGTCCTTGGATGCTTGCTTCATCCTCAATCTTCCTTCCCTGTCTAAAATGTTGATAGGGGAGGGTGAGATTCTGGGGAATCTCAGTAGGAAACAGATACCAATATGCATGCAAGATAAGTATTTAATGCATGACATGCTTGCATCACAATAACACATGTTCACATAATGATATATCCGCATGCTCAATGTTCACACAACATACTCATGGCCATAGTATAAATAGAACAGAGCTACAATCATTCTCATATGTCTCACATAATCACGCAAAGCAATAACATGCATCAATACACAAATACAATTATCAATACATGCAGGAGAGGTAAGTTCCCTACCCTCTTTCCACGTAAGCTCCAGATCCGGCTGCTCACGCTCAGGTAATCATCAAATCCTATAACCAAGATCAAGGACATAGGATTAATCCCTTTTCCAATTCCTTAACTTTTAGACATTCAGGTTGGTTATCATTATTGCCCTTTAAGTGCCCTCAAACACCTTAATCCATAGCTCTAAAGGGTTGGAAGACTATCCCCAAAGATCCCCTTTTGAACACTCAAACTTGATATTTTTCACTGTCTCACTCGAGCACAGAAGCTCTCACTCGAGCACAAGTACGGACATCACTCGAGCACAAATGCTCTCACTCGAGCATTGGTACGGACAACACCCGAGCACAAGAGAAAGTGAGACAGAAAGCACATGCCCGAGAGCACAAACCCACTCCAGAAGCACAAGCTCACTCGAAGCACAAGGGGCTCACTCGAGCACGCTGCCCATACCCGCGAGCACAAGAGAAAGTGAGACCGCGAGTGAACACCCGAGAGCACAACTCTCACTTTCAGGAACTGGCTCACTCGAGCACAGATCCTCACCCGAGCACAAGGCCAAAAGCCTCACTCGAGCACCCGCGAGAGAAATCCAGGAAGTGAGAACCCGAGAGCACCCAACGCTCTCCAAGCACTGGATCCCTTCGAGCACACCACTCACACCCGCGAGCACACACCTCTCACTCGAGCAGACCATGCTCTCTCTCTCGAGCATGTTCTTCCCTCACTCGAGCACAAAGCGATGTGCTCGAGCATTGCACACAAAACCCAGGTGCACTCGAAGCAAAACAAGGGAAAACTCACATATCACTCGAGCAGGTTCTTCCTCACTCGAGCAACATTCATCCCTCACTCGAGCACACCCCTGTCTGCTCGAGTGAATCTATCAGATTCCAGAAAACGCAGCAAACTTACCACATTTTCCTAACTCTTGCCCAATTGATCCAAATGGACCACAAACCTCTACCAAAGCCACTCCCACACAAAATCACTCACTGAATTCAATGGAATCAATGGAATTACCAAAATCCCATTCCATTAACAAGCTTTGGCCTAGGGCAATATAATCATCCATTTTCCAAAATCATTAACCTCACACATTTCAATCCCAAATCCCTTCTATCTATTCAAAACTCATACCAATATACCATTTCCAATGCCATATCATGCCAAACTACCCATTACCCATATTTTCGAAATTAGGGCAATAATTCCAGAAATTCATAACATAATCATTTGGCATGAAACATAGATAGAAGGATTGGTTTCACATACCTTATCCACTTTCTCAAAGACACTCTTTGATTCTCCAAGCTTCATATTTTCGTGATCCTCAAATCACCACCAATGGAGAAGCTACAACCACCACAATGAAGCTCTCAACTCAAGGATTAACATTAGAGAAGAGAGTTTGAGCTAAAGAGGCCATTTGCTTACCTCAATATTCCATTTTTCCTTTCTCTTTCCCAAGCACCTTCAGCGAAAATGGAGGAAGGAAGAGAAGAGAGAGGAACCGAGAGAGAGAGAGAAGAGAGGAGATGGAGATGATGGTGATGTGTCTCTTGTCTCATCCAAGGGCTCACCACATGCCACTTGTCACCATCTCATTCCAACTCTCATGGGCTCACATGCACACACATACACATGATTATGCCCCTTGATCCACTACACAATCAATCCTAGCCATTGATCATTTTAATCACACACCTCATTTTCTCTTAGCTAGTAATTAATTTCTCTATTAATCACTAACTAATTCCCAACAATTTCACTCTTTCAATTTCCAATAATTATGGCTTATTAGTTATTATTGCCATAACCCACATAATTATTCTCAATAATTATCATTAGCCCTTAATCAGAAATTGGGATGTTACAGAAGGCATATTCAGGATAACATCATAATAGGCCAAGAAATTATGCATATAATGAAGAGAGCCAGGGGGAAAGTGGGGCTGATGGCATGGAAAATTGATCTCGAGAAGGCATATGATCGTATCCGATGGGACTTCCTATATCAGGTACTAAATGATGCTGGCTTCGATAATAAATTTATTAATTTGATAAGATTCTGTGTCTCTACAGCTTCTTATAACATTTTGTGGAATGGAGTTCAAACAGAATTCTTCTCTCCCACACGAGGTCTTCGCCAAGGAGATCCGGTTTCTCCTCTTCTGTTTGTATTGTGCATGGATCGACTCTCCCATGTAATCAGTGATGCAGTCAATTCAGGGGAATGGAAACCGATTGTGGTAACTAAAGGCGGTCCTTCTATTTCTCACCTAATGTTTGCAGATGATATCCTCTTATTTGGGGTTGCTTCAGAGAGACAGACAATTTGCATGTTGGAATGCATGGATAAATTCTGTGCTGTATCTGGAGAGAAAATTAGTAAGAGCAAGTCTTCTATTTACTTCTCCCCCAAAGTGCCTATTAATGTAAGAACAAGAATAAAGGCGATTACGGGTATGAACATATCAACAGAAATAAGGAGATATTTGGGCTTTCCAATCTCAAGAAAAAGGAGGCCAGTAGAAGATTTCCAGTATATAATTGAACGTGTTCGGACAAAGCTTGCAACATGGAAAGAAAATTCTCTCTCGATGGCTGGTCGTATTACTCTAGCCAAATCAGTCCTGAGCACTATTCCTTTGTACCCAATGATGGTGACTAAACTCCCAGCTACAATATGCTATGAAGTTGAAAAGCTTCAGAGAAATTTCATTTGGGGAACTTCTAAAAAATTACATGGTTTCCATCCAATTGCATGGGAAAGGATTTGTCTACCTAAAATGCAAGGGGGTCTCAGCTTTAGGAAGATGGGTTCCTTGAATCGTGCATGTGGAGCAAAGTTAGCATGGCAGATTATAAATGGTGCTGAAGGCTTATGGGTAGAAATATTAATGCATAAATATATGCTTCGAAATGAGAGCAATCTCCTAGAAGCTCGCCCTGGAGACTCTACCTTGTGGAAATTTATTTCACAACAACAGGAAATCATTGAGAAAGGCATGAAGTGGACAATTAGGAATGGCCAATCTGTCAGATTCTTCAACGACTATTGGCTGTTTCCTAACAAAACTATAAAGGAATGGTGTCTCAGACCATTATCATGTGAGGAAGAAAATAGCTCAGTGGCTGAATGGGTAAAATTTGGAACGTGGGATTATCAAAAATTAGGAAATTTGGTGCACAGTAGTGTTTTCCAAAGACTGATTACAATGATTCCTCCAATGCCAGAAGCAGGTCATGATATGCTATCTTGGAATGGAACGCCGAATGGAATATTCTCTATAAGAAGCGCATATTTCTTAATAGAGGAAACTCCTGAAAATAATTATAGTGCTATCTATAAGGCTATTTGGAAATGGCAAGGGGTGGAACGTATACGGGTGTTCATGTGGATAGCTTTCAGTAATAAGCTTCCCACCAATGAAAAACGAAGTATATGGTCTAGTACATCAGTCATCTGTTCATGTTGTGACTCGGGTGTTGAAGATACCCTCCATATCCTTCGAGATTGTACCTATGCAAGAAGAATATAGGATCATGTTCTGGACCAAAGATACTCAAGACAGTTTTTCTCAGCAAGTCACAAGGATTGGTTTGCTTTAAATCTCAAAAGAGAGTTGGGGAAAAACATGAATTCAAGTTGGAGCTTACTATGGGGAGTAACCATCTGGAAGCTATGGCTGTGGAGGAATAGTGCAGTTTTTGACCCAGACTTTGTAAAACCATCAAACCCAGCTGTCATTGTTGAGAGAACTTGGCGCCAACTCACTAAGGTACATGAGAAATACAGCCCCCAATCACAGAACCATTCCCCAAACATTAATTGGGAACCACCTACAATGGGATGGATAACAATCAACGTGGATGGAGCTGTTACATCAGCTTTGCAAAAGGCTTCCTGTGGTGGTGTGGTTAGAAATCATTTAGGCAATTGGATTTGTGGCTTCAGCCATTTTATTGGGTCATGTGATGTAGCGGAAACAGAGGCGTGGGCAATCTTTAAAGGTCTTACTCTTGTCTGGGAACTAGGATATAAGAGAATCATTTTACAGTCAGATGCGTGCACTGTTATTGAGGCTCTGAATATGAGTCAAGGAAATAATAGGTACAGTCTATTGTTCTTGAAGATTAGAGAGATATTAAATTGCTCATGGGAGGTGAAACTGCTTCATGTGCCCAGGACCCAAAATCAAGTTGCTGATGCACTTGCCAAGGATGGTCTGTCCAGATCTATTTTTTGGCATTCTTGCGCTCCTCATTTGAGGGCACTAGTAGACAAAGAGTGTATGGGATTAAATCCCCTTTAGTTTTTTCCTTGTTGAGTTAATTAATGGGCTCTAGCCCTCTATTGTAACAAAAATAAAAAAAATAAAAAAAATAAACCCCAAAACCAATTCAAAGCGTCGGCCTAGAATACATTAGCATAACAAGACAAAATAAAAACGCAGTGTTTCATCAAGTATAGGACCCCATAAAAAGGGACAAAAGAATAGGAACCTAATTTAAAATTGATAAGAACTTCCGAATTAATTTTCTCAATCAATTAAATATAAATTTAGATTTTAAATATAAGACTCATTTAAATTTTTTGGGAGATTAAGGAAGATAATTAAATTACTTTAAAGTATTTGTATTTTTTATTTTTCTCCAAACTAACTTATTTGATTTATAAACCGATATATAATTTAATAATACACAATATATGATATAATGAAATAATTTAATTAACTTCCTAAACCTCTCAAAAAAAAAATCAACTACGGAGGTAGTAAATTAATTCAAAGACGGATGATAATTTCCTTTTTTCCCTCAAAGTGAAAATTTCGCACACAAACGTTCATAATCAAGGCAATGACTTCTTTTGTTGGGGATCAAATTAAATAATTAATGCAGGGAGGCTTTAAATGGAAGAAGAAATTACCATCTATAGAGTAATGGTCTATTTGGTATGAGGGATTTGGAGTTGGAGAGGAAGGGAAGAAAAATTTTTATGAGTTGAATTTTAAAAGATGGATGAAGTGGAGTTATAAAATTTTAATAAAGAGAATATGTAAGATAAAAAAATAGGAAAAATTAATTACAAATTTTTAATCCCACTTCTTTAATTTTTTTAAATTCAACTACAATTTTTTTTTTCTCCGTCCACTTTCCTCCTCTTCCCTCATACCAAATAAGCCCACCCGTTTGGTACAAGAAAGATCTAGGAAGGGAAGGGAACATGTACAAGTTCCCTCATTTGGTATGCAATTTTAGCTCAATCTTCTAGGGAACTCGAATCCCCGGGCTCACCAATGTTCCCTTATTTATGGGAAGAAGAGATCCCACCAAAATTGGTGGGATCCTAAGTTTCTTCGGTGAAGGAAAATTCGAAAGACAAATATGCCCCTGAAATATTTAAATTAAAAGGTGGAAAATTCAAATTTACTACAGAATTTGCTTATCATATTCAAATTTTTAAGGATTCCCGCCTTACAAATTTGAATTTCATCAATAAATTTAAATTTTTTGGATTCCCGCCTTGCAAACTTGAATTTCTACAGTATTTGCTTACCATATAAAAATAATAATTTTAATTTCATTAATAAATAAAATAATTTTTTTATTGATTTAAATTATAATTTATATTTTATTCATTTTATTTAATTTTTAAATTATTGTACTACTAATTATTTAATTTATGAATTGAAATATAAATTTAATTAATATATAATTATTAATTTATGTTGAAGGTAAAATGGGTATTTCTCTTTTTTTCCCCCAAATTCCTCCCTCAATTTTTTTCTTACCAAACAACTCATTTTCCCTCAATCCATCTTCCATCACCCTTTACAATCTTCCTTTCCCTTCTCTAAATTCATTTCCCTCCTCATTTTTCTTCATACCAAACAGGCCCTACGCCCCTAAGAGTTATGTGGCGATGATTCCTCACTTCCCATAACTTCCAACATGTGATGCAGACTCCTATTTTCCATGATGTGTCAAGCATTGGAGCTCGTAGAACTAAACCAAGCCAGCTGTCTATGCTCGTCTCCCGCTAAAATCCTTCTCCATACTTTCACTGCCATTCGGCATTTCTTAAATACGTGATCTATGTTCTCTTCGCCACCACTGCATAAACCACAATTCTTATCCATTGTCATGCCCCATCTACTTTATAGTTTATTCTCGCATAGGATGATTTTTAATATAAGGAATAATTCTTTTTTATCTGAAATTTTATATTAGTTTTTTTTATTTTTACCCTCTTTACACACACACACCACTCTAATCCTATTTATAAATCTTTTTGAATCCATTCTCATATATTAAAGAGAGTTAGTTAACTTATTAACTATGAACTAAATTTTTAATTTCGTTCTTATCTATGATTAGTTTCAAAAGTCAACATAAATAGATTCTTTTTTTTAATTGCAATTAATAGGGGTAAAAAAGTATAGGGTTAAGGTGCAAAAATACACATGAGGTTTTCTCAAAAGTGCACCCAACACCAAATGCTCTTTTTAGGGGCAAAAGTAACTATGTGGTTACTAAATAAGTGCAAAAGTCACCATTTCCGTTAATGTTAAGAGAGAAAAACATTGTCAGAAAAACACCGAATCAGGATGCAGCGATGAGTATCCAGCTGTCATAGTTAAGGAAAAGTAATGGACGTTTTTTAACATTAATGGAAACCGTGATTTTTGCACTTATTTTGTAACCACATAGTTACTTTTGCCCCTAAAAAAAGCATTTGGTGTTAGGTGCACTTTTGAGAAAACCTCATGTATATTTTTGCACCTTAACTCTAAAGTATAAAATGCATTTACCACCTTAAAACGAAGGTTCTGAAACCAGGACCGGTCACTAGACCGGTTGTGGTACTGGGTCAAGGGTCAGTGGGTCAGATCAGAGTTAAACCGGAGCTAAACCGGGACTAAACCGGTGAGAAATTGAACATTTTATAATTATTAATATGAAATTATAAGAAAAAATATTAAAAAAATAAATTAAAAAATAAATGGTGAACCGGACCCGACCGGTTTATGCTCCAGTTCACAGGTTCCCGGGCCGGACCGGCCGGTCCGGTCCGGGTTCCAAAACAGTGCTTAAAACTTGATTTATAAATAGGATCAAAGTTTTTGGTCAAAAAGGATTTATAAATAGAACTAGAGTGGTAGGGAAAAAGTTTTAAAAAAAATATCATTTAAAGTTTAAAATCTCAAATCATTTTTGTTACCTACAAGAGTATGGGTATTCACTATACAAGAGTATAGCAATTGACAACTCATTTTATAGGAATTCATTAATTTGGAATTTTGAAATTTAAGTGGTATTTTCCTATCTTTTTCCCTTAAATATAAGTCACTCATTATCTCTGTAATAAATTTTCACTCATTATTTATCATGTACCATCTTTATAAATAAGGGTATAATAAAAAAAAAAGTATATATTTTGATAATTGTTTCTTATAAAAAGGGTGGGAAGTATCAATGAGATGGTTTTGCATGGCTATTATCATATTGACATTGTTTATAAAATAATTAAAATCATTAATAGCCATTTAGGTCACTCCGTGTCTGGTGTTTCTTTTGGATCTTAAGAAGGTCATTGGGTGCAATAGGGAGGAGGGCCAGTCAAGCAGCATGTAGTCCTCTAAATAGAGGTAGATGATGACTGAAGCGAACTCTTAATGAGGTTACCTAACGGTATCTATTGGTTAATAATATATCCAAAGAGCTGGTTTTCGATAGAGTATGATGGTGTCGTGTGATTCATGTAGTTGACCTCACCTAATGGGATAAGGCTTTGTTGTTGTTGTTATATCACCTAATATCGGAACAATTGACTAATCCGAATTGAGGTTTTGCAATCAGGATGACTCCCCTTGAGTCTTTTTGAATCAAGTGGGATTCGAACTTAATTTGCCCATCTTGTAGTCTAACTGATCCACCACAAAATTAAGTAACATTAAATCTTTTACTACTCTTATTAAATATAGTCTGAGTGTGTGTAAAATATATTCAATGCTAATTAAAGCCATAAAATCGTTTTATAAAAAGGATAAAAAAATGCCATCAATAATATCACTTGTGTAAGACATTTTCAACATGTTCTACTAAAATTAGAAAAATTTTAAATTTTATTAGCTGACATAAAATTATCAGCGAAAAAAAATCAATGTACATATTATATTGTTACGGATAGTATTACTTTCTTTGTAAAATTATAAAATTAATTTTACTCATATTTAAATTTTTATTGGCTAATTAGTTCAGGGGGAATGGGGAGGAGTCCAGTGGGAGAGTAAATATTTAATAAGTTTGATTTTTTTTTTTTACATCTTCTTCCTGTTAAAATTTTATATTTCACTTAACATATTTCTTAAAAAATTAAGCTTATTAAAATACACACACACACACACACACACACACATATATATTCTTCATATGGAAAAAATTAAGCTTATTTTAGTTATTTCGGCTCCTTTCTTCCCTTCCTATGAGGTAAGCATACGGAACTTATCTAATTATTTGACTTATTTCAGCTCCTTTCTTCCCTTCCTGTGACTGTGAGGGAAGCATAGGGGTAACGCTTCTTGCAAAGGAGGTAAAATCTCGATATTTATATATCCTTCGTAGGAAAAAAATAAATAAAAAATACGACATCATAAGAGATTTATTTATTTATTATCAAAACATCATACGAAATTTAATTCACTATTTATTTATACAAGATCAAAAAATTCCTTATTTATTTACACTCCTCCAGTGTATAATATCAGGCAGTTTGCTAAATCATATAAAATAATAAATGACAGTTAACTCATTAAATATATTATAAATTGAAAAAATTTCTATTTTCATTTTTATTAGAAAATATGTTTAAAAATTTAATAAATGGATAAAATTAAAAATGTCTAGTAATTAGAAGGATAAAATAAAAAAAATAAATATTAACTATTTAACAAATGACTTATATTTTATTTCAAATAACTGGAAACATGTGACAAGTTTGTGACTCTAGTAATTTACAATATTCAAATGCGGGGTCCATTGGGGAACTCACAAGTACATGGGCTTTCGATCATTTTATTAAGGGAAAATACCAGCTAGGTCCTAAGCTACAGAATTAATCTCAAAAAACTCTCTTTACAAATTTCAATGTCAGAAAAGTCCCTCTGACATCATTTCTCTTTGAGTAATTACTAAAATAGCCCCCACTCAAATAAGAAAAGAAAATGCACAGAGGAGAGAGGAGTGAAGCACGTATTACTGTATTAGTGATCAAGGCATTAAGGAAAAACAGAAAAACGCACACGGACGAAGGGCATAGGAGGTGCAACATTGAAGGGATACAAAGTGGCATTAATGTTCTTGGGAATCTCGTCTTCTTCATCGTCCAGGTAAGTGCAGCAACGTAGAGAAACGAACTGTGGAAAATTTTGTTTCTTTCTGTGTGAAAGTTGTTAGATTGAGAGTGAGGATTTGGTGAAAGGTTGGATTTTGAGCTAAAAAATGGAGTAAGTGGTAGGTGGTAGACAAGAAAAGCTAAGAATTTGGTACACAAATGAGCTTGATCATTGAAGTTGGGATTTCATCTTGGGTGGGTTGGGTTTATGTTAGAGTGCTCTGTTTTTGTGGCATGGTAACAGAGGAGCTGCTGTGTTTAAAGTGAGAATGATGAATGTAATTGGTATTCTTTACTGGAAAAACGCTGAAATGAACAAAAAAAATTGTTGTAAATTTGTGCATATGAAGTTGTAAATATTGTTGTGAAAGTTGTTAATATGTACCGTAGGTGTGCTCTGTTTTTGGTGAAGCAAACAGAGGTTTGACCCTGTTTTTAGTGTATTTGGTGTTGTTAGAAAAAGCACATGTGTAGGAAAAAAAGTGTAGTTAACGTGTTGTTAATATGTGCATATGAAGTTGTAAATATTGCTGTGGAAGTTGTTAATACGTACCGTAGCTGTGCTCTATTTTTTGGGAAGAGAATAGAGGTTTTACCTTATTTTGAGTGTGTTTGGTGTTATTAGAAAAAGCATATGTGTAGGAATAAAACGTGTAGTTAACTTGTTGTTAATATGTGCATATGAAGTTGTAAATATTGCTGTGGAAGTTGTTAATACGTAACGTAGCTGTGCTCTATTTTTTGGGAAGAGAACAGAGGTTTTGCCTTATTTTTAGTGTGTTTGGTGTTATTAAAAAAAGCATATGTGTAGGAATAAAACGTGTAGTTAACTTGTTGTTAATATGTGCATATGAAGTTGTAAATATTGCTGTGAAAGTTGTTAATACGTACCGTAGTTGTGCTCTATTTTTGGGGAAGAAAACAGAGGTTTGGCCTTGTTTTTAGTGTGTTTGGTGTTATTAAAAAAAGCATATGTACAGGAATTAAACATGTAGTTAACGTATTGTTAATATGTGTGTATGAAGTTGTAAATATTGCTTTGGAAGTTAATAATACGAAGTTTGTGTTGCAGATTGACATGAAAGATGGGAAGTTGTTCGGGGAAGAATTTATTTTGTTTCTTTCATGTAGGGGGGAAGTTTTTAAATGGTAGAGAAGATGAAATGTAATATGTTAGTGGTTTAGTAAGAACAAGATGCGTAAAGGAAGGTACAACATATGAGGAGTTGCAAAGAATCATATAATCCATAACGGGAAAAGAAAGGAATGAAATGCAAATGAAATCATATAGCTGAACATATTGTAAACGATAATAGAAGAAAGTGGTGTGTATGTTGTTTGGCTTGTTGCACAAGCTACTGCCCTGGTGTCCCTGATGGGAGTAGTTGTAAATGTAGCTTAAACACTTATAAAAAGAACTTAAGGTGTTGTAAACGTAGCAACATGTGTTGTAAACATATCTTTAAGACTTTTTTTCTTGCAAGTTGTAAACGTCGCTTATTAAGTTGTTAATATCACTGACGATGTTGTAAATATAGCAGAACATATTGTAAACGATGATAGAAGAAAGTGGTGTCTAAGTTGTGACTTGTTGCACAAGTTACTGCCCTGGTGTCCCTTGTGGGAGTAGTTGTAAACGTAGCTTAAACACTTGTAAAAAGAACTGAAGGTGTTGTAAACGTAGCAACATCTGTTATAAACATATCTTTCACACTTTCTTTCTTACAAGTTGTAAACATAAATATTTAAGATTTTGAGAGTTTGTGGGACAACTTCCACAGCAATATTTACAACTACATATGCACAAATTTACAACACATTAACACTTTTTTTATCATCATATTAGCATTTTCTAATAACACAAACCAGCAAGAATGTACATCACACCTCTGTTTACTTGTCCAAAAACAAAGCACAACAGAGGTTTGGTATTAACAACTTCCATAGCAATATTTACAACTACATATGCACAAATTTACAACACGTTAACAACACCTTTGTTATCATCATATTAGCATTTTCTAATAACACAAACCAGCGAGAATGTACATCACACCTCTGTTTACTTGTCCAAAAACAGAGCACAGCAGAGGTTTGGTATTAACAACTTCCACAACAATATTTACAACTACATATGCACAAATTTACAACATGTTAACAACACTTTTTTTTATCATCATATTAGCATTTTCTAATAATACAAACTAGCAAGAATGCACGTCACAACTCTGTTTACTTGTCCAAAAATAGAGCACAATAGAGGTTTTGTATTAACAACTTCCACAGTAGCATTTACAACTACATCTGCATAAATTTACAACAATTTTTTGTTTTTATTTCAGCGTTTTCACAGCAAGGAAGAACAATTACATTCATCATTTTCACTTAAAAATAGCAACTCCTTTGTAACTATGCCGCAAAAATAGAGCACTCTAAAATAAACGTAACCCACCCAAGGTTAAACCCCAATTTCAATGATCAAAATCATGTGTGGCAAATTCTTAGCATTTCTTGTCTATCACCTACCACTTACTCCATTTTTGAGCCCAAGATCCAACATTTGACAACCCCTCAATCTCAATCCAACAACCTTTCACACAGAAAAAAAAATTCTAGTTCGCTTCTGTGCCTGCCTACCCGTACATGGACAATGAAGAAGAAGACGTTTCCAAACGACATTAACAGCACGTATCCCTTAAATGTTCCACCTCCTGCGCTCTTCGTCTGTGCATTTTTTCTCTATCTCCTTAATGGTTTAATCACAAAAACGTGTTGCCCTCCTCTCCTCTATGTGTTTTCTTTAATTATTTCAGTGGGGGTTATTTTTGTAAATAGGCATTAGGAATTCATGTAAAAAAAGTCCCTAGGGACTTTTCTGACATTGGAATTTGCAAAGGGAGTTTTTTGAGATTAATTCTGTACCTTGGGACCTAGCTGGTATTTTCCCTTTTATTAATGGGAATTAATAACTGAGTCACAAACTCACAATAACTCATCCGTCACTAAGGGTTTGTTTGAAAATACGTTGTACTGAGCTTATTTGGGGGCTAAAAAGGCCCAAACATCTATTGATGATGTTTGGGAAAGTTTCTACACATGCTGGACTTCTCAAAAATAAGCAGCTTCTAAATGAAGCTGCAGAAAACTGCTTCTCCTTTGCGTCTGGTTTGCTTCACGAAGGTCAGTGACTGTTGCACGCATATAGGACACAAACGGACATTATATTCATTGAAACAATGCTTCTTCCGATGCACGCATATATTTTTTTCAATAATAATTTCACCTTTTTTATATTATCAAATTTTTTTTACTTCAATTATCAGAATATATACAAATAACACACACACACACACACATATATATATATATATATTTGTATGTATGTATGTATATGTATATATATATACATATATAACCATAAGTGGGTGCAGACCTGGACAATATGTAAATTACGCGGACCTGGACAGTATGTAAATTATGCAAAATTTAAAGAAATTAAGGGACAACTAGACAAGGACACACTTGCAAAATTTAAAATATTTACTTAGAGTTAATAAATAAAAACAAAATAATTTTTGATTGATAATAATCCAGGTTATGGAAGGAATCCTGTCCTCTTTCATACAGGAACCATTTACAAATAATCCTCCTTTGGATTTCAACCTTCCTCCTTCAGACAATATTAGCATAGCCTGCCTTCATTTCCTATAGGAGACGTAGTCATTCTATTTTTATCTATTTTCTCTAGACTCTTTTTTTTTACATCCTGTCCAGTAGCTCAACTTATTGAATCATCCCTATGGATCACTAATAAAATTTACATACTGTCCAGGTCTGCACCCATTTACTAGTATCTCCAGGTTCATTTATTACAATTCTTGTATTTAATTCTTCATTATTTTCAAAATCTCCTGTTATAATAGTAGCATTTTTAAAATCTTGTTTGGTTTGCTCTAGCTCTTGTTCTTCTAATCCCATTAATCTTTCTATTTTGTCTTCATCATTATCCGTAACATTCATCATATTTATTTTTGGTTTATATATTTTAAAAATATCCATTATGTCTTCTGAATATATTATTTATGCTATTTTACTTCCTTATTCTAATTCTTCATTCTTTTCTATAGTTATTTTTGGTTTTTCAATTATTTGTCTTGGTTCTGTATCTGTTTTACTTGTTTTATCATTTATTATCCATAGATTATTATTTAATACTTGTTGTCCTCTTATTAGTTGTTCTACTATTATTCTTATTTGTCTGACATTTTTATCCATATTTTGTTTCTATATCTTTTCTTTAGCTATATCTATCTTATCCGTATCTTCTAAAGCTTTCATCATATTTAATTTTCTATGTTTGTTAACTATATGTTCTATTTCTATGTCTGGTTCCATTTTTTCTATTATCATATTAGATTCACTTACTCATAATGAGTTCATTATATTTTTTACATCACTCTTTATTTCTTTTAATTCTTCATCATTATGCTCTACTTTTTTCATTATATTATATAATTTTTCTTCTAAAAATTGACTTAAAAATTCTAATCTATTCTTTCTATTCCTTGGTTTTTCTAAAATTACTTTTTCTTTTACATCTCTAGGGACCATTTCTAAGATTTCTTCTAAAGTATATATTTCCATTAAATCATATATATTAGGATTTATATATGTTCCTAATTGTTTCATTATATACATATTATTCCAATTTATGAGATTCCATATATTATTTCCTTGACCTCCAGCCATAAAGGGGGTAAACATACAAGTTTCTTCTTGATTTCCTATTAAGGGAAATATGATCTTTCGCGTAAATTATTATATTCAATTTCATATATTCTAGGTTCTAATTTTTTAATAGTATTCATTATATTTCTATACTCACAATTTAATCCTTTTAACAATAACAATATTATTTTTCAAAAAGACTTAAAATATCACAGGAAATATGATAACTAAGATAAGTATGAGAATATTAGGGATCTAAGGTTGCATTGTATTATTAGATACATATCTCTAATACCATAAGTGGGTGCAAACCTGGATAGTATGTAAATTACGCAGAATTTAAAGAAATAAAGAAATTAAGGGACAACTAGACAAGGACACACTTGCAAAATTTAAAATATTTACTTGGAGTTAATAAATAAAAACAAAGAGATACACACACACACAGGTATATATATATATAGTATTCGATAAGATTTATGCCCTTTTTAGTCATTTCTCATATAAACGGGCTTTTCAATCACTAACCCAAATAGGTTTAAGGTTAAAAAAAAAGTCACTTCTACCACTACCAATCCAAATACAAATCACATATACAATCTGACTTTTTTAAAAACCCATCTATAAAAAAGACTCATTTTTCACCGCTAATCCAAATAGACACTAATTCTTGCACAGGTTTAGTTTCCTATTTAAAATTTGAGGGTGTTTTCAATGATTTTTTCCCAAAAAAGGAAACAAACATGGAGTATGACACCTACTCCCTGAACCATCTGTGTCAGTAGTCAAATACAGTGAAAACGCCACTTCCAAAATTGTTGTTGTCTTTGAAATATTGTTCCAAATTTTAATAATGAATTAACTATTTTTGTATTAGTTTGCTTTTGATTAATAATAAATATAAAAAATATTAAGAATTACGTGAATTCTATGATATGCTTACGAGGGCTATTTAAGAAAATTGCTTAATGATCCAAATTCTAGACAGGTTAAAAAAATAAATAGTTTAATTTTAAAAACTCCAATAAATGATACACATATGGCCAACTCACGTGAGTGGCAAGGCCCCTCGGCACTTTAGAAAGTGATTGAAATTTTTATCCTCAACTCTTATATATATATATATATGTGTGTGTGTGTGATGTCAATGACATCATAATTGATACTTCTTCATCATCACATCACTATTATCTTCATCATCAGTGTCATAATCTACATTAGCATTATAATAAACACTACTTCAAGAGGTGTCACAGGTTCATATACCGACACCTTTTTCAGGCTCTATGGTGGCAGGCACACTCAAAGTCTAGTAACAGTTGGTATTCTTTCAAACCCTGTATCGGCATGCACTCTCAAAGTTCAGTAATGGCTAACACCTTTTTAAGCCCTATAGTGATAGGCATCCTAGAAGACCAATAACGACCGGCACCGTTTTAAGCCCAGTAGTGGCAGGTATCCTCCAAGCCAGTAATGGTTGGCACCTTATTCAAACCCTGTATCGGGAGGCAACCTTAAAGCCCAGTAACACTTGGCACGCTTTTCAAACCCTGTAGCGGCATACACCCTCAAAGCCTAGTAACGGCTGGCACGTTTTCAAGCCTTGTAGCAGAAGGCACCTTCAAAGCCCAGTAATGACAAGCACCCTCAAAGCCCAATAATAGCTAGCACGCTTTCAAGCGTTGTAACGATAGGCACCCGCAAATCTCAATAACGTTTGGCACCATTTTCAAGCCTTGTATCGGCAGACACTCTTAAAGCCCAATAACGGCTAACACCCATTTCAAGCCTTATAGTGTTAGGCACCTTCATAGCCAAGTAATGACTGGCATCCTTTTCAAGCCCTGTATTAACATGCACTTTTAAAGCCTATTAACAGCTGATATTTTTTTCAAGCCTTGTAGCGGTATGCACCCACAAAATCCAGAAATAGCTGGCAGCCTTTTCAAGCCCTATAGTAGTAGACACCTCTAAAGTTCAGTAATGATCGACACAATTCTTTTAAAGCCCTATAACGATAGGCACTATCTTTTCAAAGACCTGTATCAGCATGCACCCTTAAAGCCTAGTAACACCTGGGACAATTCTCTTAAAGCCCTATATCGGCAAGCACTGTTCTTTCAAAACCCTGTATCGACAGACACCCTTAAAGCCCAATAACTGCTAGAACAATTCTTTTAAAGCCTTGTGTCGGTAGGCACTATTTTTTGAAAGCCCTGTCCCAACAGAGGCTAATCCTTTTTCAAACCCAATATATAGCAATTCAATTGAGAGATATCTAACATAATTATATTTACTGTTAATCAAGTATGCTGTAATTATCTCATAAAAGAAATAGTATAGGGTTAATATAATTTTTGGTCCTTGAAATTTGATTAAATTTTGGTTTTGGTCCCTCAAGTTTGAAATTAGTGTTTTTGGTCTCTGAAGTTTCATCCAATTTTGGTTTTGGTTCCTTAAGTTTCACCCGATTTTGGTTTTGGTCCCTTAAGTTTCACCCGATTTTGGTTTTGGTCCCTCAAGTTTGAAAATGACTTGACGACCCAATTTTGAAACCCGACCCGGAAAAAAAACCAAGTCATTTTCAAACTTGAGGGACCAAAACCAAAATCGGATGAAACTTCAGGGATCAAAACCACTGATTTCAAACTTGAGGGACCAAGACCAAAATTGGGTAAAACTTGAGGGATCAAAACCACCGATTTCAAACTTGAGGGACCAAAATCAAAATTGGATCAAACTTCAAGAACCAAAAGTTATATTAACCCAATAGTATAATATATGTGAGATCTAATAGAGTAATTCTTTTAATAGTTTTATTTTCCATTAATATTTAAGGTAAAACTTAAATCATCAATTGTAACTTAGTAAAGGGAAAAACTTAACCCAAGTTGTTTTATGTTGATTGTGTCAAGCTCATGAATGATTTTATAAGTTCACATATCCATTTTAACAACAAACAATAGCAAACTAATAATTGTCCACATATGAAAATTTACAAATTCTACTTTTAACAATTGGCAATATTAAAATAAAAAGCTTATAAGTGAAAATTTATAAATTATAATTTACATTATATAATAGAGATTATACAAAAATTTACAAGTGTTTATAGGGTATAATTTGCAGGTGCACATTCGCATTTACTAATAATAGCAAAATAATATGTATGGTTGAAGAATTTAACCTAATGGACATAAGCAACTTACCTTTTTAATAAAATTCTAGTATTAAACTTTAGGGTTAATACTATCTTTGGTCTCTTAAGTTTACCCTAATTTTGGTTTCGGTCCATCTAGAGGCAAAATGTTCTAAATTTTTATTGAGTTATAAGGATCAATGTTTTAAACAAAATGAAACTTGAGGGATTAAAACCTATGATTTGAAGCTTAAGGGATTAAAACCTATTATTTGAAATTTGAGGGACTAAAACCAAAATTGAGGGCAAACTTGAAGAACCAAAGATTATATTAACCATAAATTTTACTATAGTTTAAGTTATTTAATAATTTTTTTAGTTTGCGTAAAAAAGTCTTAAAATAGCCATTAAATTATCTCTCCACTGTATTGAATTTTTTTCATTTTGTTCTCAAAATAACCATTTACATCTCTACAAAAGTGAAAACATGAGACACGATTTAATAAAACAATTAAAAGGCAGACTTAAAAAAATCATTTAATGGTTCATATTTTTTTTTAAAAATAATTTATATAAAGCCAATAAAATTATAGAATTAAAAATAACTTTTAATAATTGAGTTGTCATCCTGTCACAACTCCACTTACCATCCACCTAAATGGAATTACTACTCCTTCAGTTTTTAATATAGGATATATTTAAAAAGTTGATCACAATTCTAAATATAAGACATATTTTTCATATTTGTTAATTTTTTTCCTAATTTAAATCTATTGATGTTTCCTCAACAATAGTGAAGAATGAGAGAGAATGAGAGAATTAAGGAATATGACCAGTATATTTTAAATAATACATGTCATATTAACTTACTTTTTTTAATCTAATCAAATTAGTTAAATATATCTTATATAAGGAGAAATACTTAAATACTCTAGGAGTACCATGTCATCTGAATTCTGTCTAATGAAAACATAACAACTCATATCTTTTTAATCCTAGTTGGTTTATGACTCATTTGAAAAAAATTCAAAATTTATCTTGTTTTTAAGAAAAAAAAATTTTAATTTTAAAAAAACAAAACAAAATAATCTGCTAATATTTTTCTTAAAAACAAGATAAAATTTAAATTTTTTCAAAAGAGTCATCATCCAACTAGGATTAAAATGATATAAATTGTTATTTTTTCATTGAATAGAGTTCAAATGACGTGATATTCTTGGAGTATGTAAGTATTTCTCTTATATAAGGAGAGAGTATCAATTATCCACCAAACAATTCACTGGGGAGTTGACACCACGTATGATGCCCATGCCAAATCTTAATCTAACATGATAATTCCTGTTAAAAAGATAATGGTCAGTTAACGACGGGGGCTAATATTTGGATAAATTTATTTTTATTAGTGGAATTTTTTTAAAATTATTTCCATGGTTTTCCATCCTGACACTTGATGTTTTAAAAATTGAACCATGCCAGTCAACCCAACTCATCAATTTGATTTTGGTTTGACCCAAAATGGATATATACTACTAGCTTATTATAGATTCTATGTAAAAAGTATGGCTCATAAATTTGTATGATCCAACTTGAGTGTGGACAACATTTTTGTAGTAAAAGCTAATTCTAAATTTGATTCACAACCATAAGCATAATTTAGAATCAAACATTGATGGCAAAAAAGAAAAAGGAAAAAAGAAATCAAACATGACGTTAATTCTTAATTTATAAAAAAGACTCTTCAATTGAGTAGCCCCTCATAAAGGGGGAAGTGAGTGAGTATGAAGCAACCAATGGAACACAAGTAATGGGAAGCAAAAACGTAATGCCGTGTCACGCCCTTATTTTAATTTCACCTTTATCAGAGTATTCGTGGAAAACGATATGCAGTTCGGTAGGCAACACAGGAATAGCATAACTATACTGATAATATGTGCATGATTACATAAATTCCCCATAGGGGTTTGTACATGATACTTATGATTAAGGTAGCCGCACAAAGCTACTAGGGTGTCTAAACCCATCCCAGTGAAATAGAGACTTCTTCCCGTCTTCGTTCCACTACTGTAATCCCCTCGTACGGTACTCTGCATTATTTTTTGCATATCTTCTATCGTCTCCTGTCTAAATTGTTGGTAGGGGAGGGTGAGATTCAAGAGAATCTCAGTAGGAAATAGATACCATAATGCATGCATGATTGATGCTATGGGTATGCCATGTTAGCTTTATCTAGATGTAGGGGTGTTCGGGATCGGGATCGGGAAATGCCATTCCCGATCCCGATCCCGAGAAGGGTTCGGGAATGATTTTCATTCCCGATCCCGATCCCGATCCCGAAAATTTCCCGATCCCGAAAATCGGGAAATTTCGGGATCGGGATCGGGAAATTCCCGATCCCGGATTTGCTTTTTTTATTTAAAAAAAAATCTCTATATTAAATTTTTTGTTGTGTTTCCTTTAGTCTAGTATAAATATATAATTTTTTTAATATTATATTGTATCAAATAAGTCTAATATAAATATATAATTAGTCCAATACATGCTTAAAGTTGTCGATTCAGCTGTAAAGAGAATAAAAACAAGAACAAAAAATTAGAACTATTTAATAAATAATAAATTAAATTAACTAAATAAACTAAAAGAATAGATATTATCTTAAGGGTGTTAGGGATTTTCACATTTTATTTTACATTTAATCTTATTTTCTTAAATATATTTTAAAAAAATATGTGTATAGATATATTTTCGGGATCGGGAAAAAGTCGGGATGGGAAGGTCGGGACGGGAAATTGATGAACACCCCTATCTAGATGTATGCCCCATAATGATATTTCTGCATGCTCAATGTTTCATACAACAAGACTTGGCCACAACGAAAATAGAAATAAAGCTTCATTTATTCAAATATGCTCTACACAATCAAGTAAAGCAATCACATATATCATTACATAAGCAAAGATATCAAATACATGCAAGTAAGGCAAGTCCCCTACCTTAACCTTTTTCCGCCTCGAAATGCGTGCATCGTAATGTGTGCCAACAGCTTGGGCCCCATATTCGATCCTACAATGCCAAAGGTACCATTCAGACATTTCCATAGTGTTTTTGAGGGTTATATAAGTCTATTTTGAAAATTTACTAAAATGCCCCCGAGGACCCGGTCCGGCTGTACTTTTCCCGAAATTTTGACATGGGCTATTCTTACATATTTTCACCCAAGGAATCCATTTTCGGATTCAGAATTATCAAATTCAATGTCAAGTTATGAAATTGCCCTTAGCAGCCTTACTTTTAGGGTTTCAAGGGCGTTTTCGTAATTATGCTTTTTTGACCTTTTCTGAAAAAGTGACCAACTGTAACCCCACCTAATTTTCACTCCTGAAATCAATGGAACCATCAAATCATTGAAAATCCAACTCTAAGGCCCATTTATAGCCATAACCGAAATATACAGGTACTCTGAGGAAAATTGGAGTTTTTCGGTTTCGGCTCCGTAAACGTGTTTCCTTCTATTCTTAACCACTTTATTAACCATTACATTAGGTTACAACTAACATTAAGACCCAATTTGGGTAGCATAACCCCTAGGCCATGTCATTTCCAAACTTTAAAACCAATGGCAATCCAGCGAAATTTCACCGATTAAATTGCCCACAACAGCTAGAATAAGCAATATACGAAAGTTTGTAAGCTACCTTTTACTTCCTTTTGCCTTTTCCAAGAATGGCTACAAAACCCTAACTCTCAACACATATTTGAGCTGCAAAATATGTGAAAGACCAAGAAGAGTAGCTTAGGAGTAGAGTTATATGCGTTAGGAGCTAAATTGTCAGATGTATCAGCTTACCTTGCGAGATTTCTTCTCCTTTCTCTCTCTAAAAATATGAACGTTCTCTCACTCTTTCAGCTGCTGTTTCATGCCAAAAATGAACTTGTAGGAAGATGATGATGTTATATCTTATATTATATAATATTACTTTATTCATTTGTCAATTTTCCAAAATTTAGATTTTTTTACAAAGTTTTGGCAGATTTCTGCCTAAACTTTGAAAAATAATAATTAATTCTTAAAAAATAGAATTGGAGTGATTCCAAAGCCTATAGAACCCTTATTGAATCTAGTTTCAAGAAAAAATATATATTTTTGCTAGATGAAATCACAAAATTCCCAGAATTTCAATCTTTGTATGTTGTTCTAGAAACTTCACAGTTTTTCTATACTGATTTCAAAAATTCATATCTTTTTGTATATAGCTCTAATTGAGTCATATGACCTATCAAATTAAAGCTTAGGATGTCTACTTTCAACTTGTAAAATTTCATAATTTTTGGTCATCATTTGATTATTCAAAATCACATGACAATCTCACTACCTCATAGGCGATTTCACCGAAAACATAATTATATTATCCAAAGTTCACCATTTTACTTTCTTAATATCCCAAATATATAAGAATTATTAGGGGATAAATTTGGGCTCCTGATAAATTGGGGCTTAACAGTCCACTTAATTTAGGCTTATTCCCAAGCCTCAAATCCCAAATTTCGGGGTATTACATGCCACAAGTTTACTTGCCCCAAAAATCATTAATTAAATTGTAACTAAATAAGCTTTGGCCCATAATGTCATGCCCTTATTTTAATTTCACATTTACCAGAGTATTTGTGGAAAACGATATGTGGTTTGGTAGGCAACACAGGAATAGCATAACTATACTGATAATATGTGCATAATTACATAAATTCTCTATGGGGGTTTGTACATGATCATTATGATTAAGGTAGCCGTACAGGACTACTTGGGTACCTAAACCCGTCCTAGTGAAACAGAGACTTCTTCCCGTCTTCGTTCCATTACTGTAATCCCCTCGTATAGTACTCTGCATTGTTATTTGCATATCTTCTGTCGTCTCATGTCTAAATTATTGGTAGGGGAGGGTGAGATTCAAGAGAATCTCAGTAGGAAACAGATACCATAATACATGCATGATAGATGCTATGTGTATGACATGTTAGCTTTAACTAGATGTATGTCTCATAATGACATTTATGCATGCTCAATGTTTCATGTAACAAAACTATGGCCACAGCGAAAACAGAAACAGAGCTTCATTTATTCAAATATACTCTACACAATCAAGTAAAGCAATCACATACATCATTACACAAGCAAAGATATCAAATACATGCAAGTAAGGTAAGTCCCCTACCTAAACCCTTTTTCGCCTCGAAACGCGTGCCTCGATCTATATGCAAACGGCTCGGGCTCCATATTTGATCCTACAATTCCAAATATACCATTTAGACACTTCCATATTTTTTCTGGGGATTATATGAGTCTATCTTAAAAAATTACTAAAATACCCCCAGGGACTCGGCCCTATCGTACCAGTCCAGCTGTACTTTTCTCGAAATTCTAACCTAAGCTATCCTGACATATTTTCGCCCAATGAATCCATTTCCGGACTTGGAATTACTAAATTCACCGCCAAAAGACGAAATTCCCTTGGTAGCCCTCATTTCAGTTTTTAGGGGCATTTTCGTAATTATGCTTTTTCGCCCTTTTTTGAAAAAGTTCTCAACTGTAACCCCACCTAATTTTCCCTCCTGAATCTAATGGAACCATCAAATCATTAAAAATCCAACTCTAAAACCCATTTCTAGAGCTGGCTGAAACTTATAAGAATTTAGGAAAAATTGGGGTTTTTCGGTTTCGACTCCGTAAACACGTTTCTTTTTACTCCTAACCACTTTATTGACTATTCCATTAGGTTGCAATTACCATTTAGTATCAATTTGGGCAGCATAACAGCCCCACAAACCCATTTTCCATTTTTAGAACCAAAGACAATCTGGCGAAATTTCACCGATTAAATTGTCTACAGCAGTTAGAATAATCAATATACAAATGTTTGGAAGTTACCTCAAGCTCCTACTAGCTTTTCTCAAGATGGCTGAACCCTAACCCTTGAAACACCAAAAGATGAGCTTCCAAACCTTGAATCACATAGAAGAATAGCTTAGGAGCGGAGTTATACGCATTAGGAACCGATTTACCGAAGAAATCACTTACCTTTACAAGCTTTTTCCTTTCCTTCTCTCTCTAAAAATCTCAACTCTTCCCTCTCTATTTTAGACCTATTCTACACGGTTTTGGCTGAAGGAAGGAGAAGAATGATATTTATTATATAATATTTACTTTATTACACCATTTTTCCAAAATTCGGATTTTACAAAATTCTAGCAGATTTCTGCCCAAACTTTGAAAAATCATAACTAATTATAGAAACATCGAATTGGAGTAATTCCAAAGCCTATAGAACCCTTATTGAGTCTATTTTTAAGAAAAAATATATACTTTTGCTGAATGGAATCACAAAATTCTCAGAATTTCAATCTTTACATACTGTTCCAGAAATTTCACGGTTTTTCTGTGCTGACTTCAAAAATTCATATCTTTTTGTATATAACTCTAATTGAGTCATATGACCTATCAAATTAAAGCGTAGGATGTCTAATTTCATCCTGTAAAATTTCATAATTTTTGCTCATCATTTGGTCATACAAAATCATATGACAAACTCACTGCCTCATAGGCGATTTCACCGTAAGCATAATCACTTTCTTTAAAATTAACCATTTTATTTTCTTTAATGCCCCAAAGATATAAGAAACATTAGAGAATATATTTGGGACACCTGCTAAACCGGGGCTTAACAGTCCGCTTAATTTAGGCTTATTCCCAAACCTCCGATCCCAAATTTCAGGATATTACACATAAAATTAGTAAATAACTTGATACCTTTTAGAATATTTGCTTCTTTTCCCTTCTAATTTTTGTCCTCTTATTTTACGGTCTCCATGAGGAGATTCGTTCTAAAAAGTGACATTATCTTTCTACCAATTTTCAAGGCACTGTGTAGTTCTATATGAGAATCTAAATTTATTAATGCTATAAATTATAAAATATGTTTTTAGGTTAGGCAAATAGAAATTTTTTTTATCAATACCTCCAAAAATTGACCTGCCTACATATATGCATACACAAATGTCAGCAAAATCCGCATTAATAAATTATGAAGACCTGCTTTTCTTCAACAATTGGCTTCTTCACCATCACTGCGCTTTTATTACGGAATTACACAAACTTTGATTTGTATATATAATTAAATATTCAATTCTAAATATATTCTTCATTGGTAGTTTCACTTTCACCCCTAGACCATAAACCAGCCCACATTCATGTTCCACATATAATTAATATATATGTGTGTGTGTAATAAAATTTGTCTAAGCTGAATGCTTAAGGGTCAATAAAATCAACATTCAAATGATTCAATACACTATATACACTAAAATAAAGTTTAACTAAATTGAATGCTAAGCTAAAGGGCCACTAAAATTGATATTAAACTTTTTACAAAAGTATTTATATATTATCTACTGATAAAATGTTCACATTAATAGTGAGATTTGATCATATACACTTATGGATGTGATTCACTTTAATTTCTTGCTATATTTCGAACTCCTTTTCTTTTTGCAAACTATAAGCCATAATATATTTCTACCAATTCAAATTCAAGTCAGAGGGGTCCACTTGGAGAAAATTCATATTATAATTTTTTTTTATTGAGAAGGATTGAATTTGAGAGTCTATTTTAAAAAAAATGTCAAGTTTTCTATTCTATCACTGTTTTTAAATTCCGATATTCCAAACCCATAGGAAAAAAAAAAGCACAGAATTTGAGAGATGAACCCATTGAGTTGAATTGAAACAAAGGTTGTTTACAGTTGGCCCCATCAAAACTATCGGTCGTTTGAATGGGAATTGAACCCCTAACTTGATATGTGTCATTTTCGTAATAAATGGAGTGAATCAAGGGTATTTTCATAATTCCAGGCTTTTAAAACCCACGCGGATTGCAATTTCATTTCGCCGTCTACACACATTCCTGCATAGACACAGGACACACAGTCACGGAGTACAGAAAAGCTCTTTGCCCTCTTCTTCTCTAATTCTTTGCTTTCTCTCTCTAAGGCCTTACTTAGAGAGAGAAACTGTATCGGTTCACAAGATACAGTACGAAGCCTTTGAGTGAAGAGGAGAGATTAATGGAGGGAAAGAGGTATGCGGTGTTGCTGTGCGCGGAGGATCCCGAGTACATCAGGAAGAAGTACGGAGGGTATTTTGGGGTTTTCAAAGGAATGCTGGCGGAGGAAGGCGAGACCTGGGACGTTTACAAGGTGGCGTCCGGCGAGTTCCCGGAGGACGACGGCGGCCTCGACCGCTACGACGGATTTGTCATCACCGGCAGCTGCAATGACGCTCACGGAAATGACGCCTGGATCCATCGCCTCATCGCTCTCATTCAGAAACTCCATTCCATGAAGAAGAAAATTCTCGGCATTTGCTTCGGTCACCAGGTAACTAATCAATTAATGAATCAATCGTTCATTCACCTTTCGTCGGAGATATCAGTTGCGTTTTCGTGATTTGATTTTGTTGGATTTTCCGTGAACAGTTTTCGAAATCTATACACTTAGTAGTATATCTTCTTTGTTCTTTCTTTCCCTACCCTTTTTTTTCAGCCTTTTACAAAAATAAAAATAAAAATTATATTAAAAACAATAATTTCTTCATTCGTTTCTTGAGGAGGCCATTCGATTCAGAGATTCTTTATAAACTAGTTGAATATTAGTAAAAATTTAGAATGTCACAAATATCTCAAGTTTAAAACTCTTCTCTCCCCTGCCCCTGTTTCTAGATTTGTCCAGCACCTTGAAACTAGCTAGATTTTTTAATAAAGCATGATCGTATCCTATGATATACCCTCATTCTCTTAAATATAAGATAAAATAATATATAATATAAGGATACATAACAATATATGATATGATTAAATAATTTATTTAACTTCATTAATTTTTCAAAAAAAAAAAAAATCCTGACTTATATTTAGAATCGGATTAAGTAATATTCACCTTAAAAAATAGTCAATCATATCAAGAGGAGGCGTTTATATTTAGATTTTAGAGCATCTGAAGTATATGTGAAATCCACATGTTCATTCTAAATAGAAGGGGTTTTTTTATTTTTTGAAAAAAATACTTACACTAAAAATTAATTAGGATAAAATATTGGTTGTTAAAAAAATATTTTAAATACTGAGTGTTACCGTAAAAATATTTTAGGATATTGGTGTTATAGGAAAAATATTTTTAAATATAAGATTAAAAATTAATTAATTTAAAATCTCAGATAATAAAAATATTTCAAGATGCAATATATAATTTAATTTAAATAAATAAGAATACATAAAAAAAAAAGAGTCCCCAGCTCAAAGTTTGGGGGATGAACAAAAAGATGAGGACGGCGTTCTGATCCGTGTGTGTTACCATTGCTTTGGAAACTAGATTTGGGTTTGCTTGTGGAAAACAAGGGAGAAAAAAAGAATAAATAATAATCTGGCCAATATATTGGTCTACTGATAATCAGGAGGAATTGAGGCCAGTAGGCAGTAGTTGATGAAGAAAAAGAATGGGGATTTTCTTACGCGTGGATTTTCTACGTGGATATTGCACGCGGGGGGAATTAACCAATAGTTCAATATGCATATGATAAAATTAAAATTATTTGATATTATTATTTATTTATGAAAAACCCAATACCTATATTTTCACTCAATTTTTATTTTGATACATGTGATTGTTAATTTTGCTTTGTTAACACCGTCAACTCTTATAATTTTATTCTATTAGCACCGATAGCCTGATACACAAAGGTAAAATTAAAGCATTTAATTAGGAATACAAAACACATAGGTATCAAATTAAAAATTGAAAAAAGTATAGGTAACTCTAAATGTGTTTTCTTTTATTTATTATTTGAATTTTTTTTTCCTAATTTAAGAGCTGTTTGGTATGAGGGGAGGGAGAGATGTTTTTTAAAGTTATATTTAAAAAAAATTAGAGAAATGGAGTTAAATGTTTTTATTAATTTTTCACTCTTTTATCCTACAATTTATTTTTTTTAAAATTTCATAATCTCGCTTCTTCAATTTTCTTACATTCAATCAAGGTACTTAAAACCGGATCGGACATTAAACCGGTCGAGGCATTGGGTTAAGGGTTAGTGGTTCAGACCGAGGTCAACCCGGGGGTCAAACCAAGATCAATTAAAAAAAATATATAATTTAAATATTCATACATACTATTTAGAAAACTATATGAAAGTTATTTTTAAACTAATAGTCCAATATAATCTCCTAAACCTAATATCTACAAAAATATCATTAAGTACATAAGAATTTTTCCTCAACCAATGCCAAAAGTATTTCACAATTCTTTTAAAGCTCTTTATAAATAAAAAACTGTTAGGAAATTTTTTTTTTAAAAGAAAACCAAAATGATTTCATTTGGAGTGTAAAAAAAGTTAAAAAAAAAAAAAATGGCCAAACCGTGACTGGTCTGGATCATCCTGGTTCAAGCTGGTTCACCTCGGTTTACACCAGGTCAAATTGGATTGACCGGTTTACTGATTTTTTCCTTTAATTGAACCGGACTAGCCACAAGTTCATCGGTTTCTGATTTGAACCGACTGATTCAGTCCGATTTTTCGTACAATGCATTTAACCCATATAAATTTTCTCTCCCCTCGCCCTCCAAATCCCCAGGAACAAGAATGCTTAAAGTTTCCTTTATAAAATGTCGAGTGTGATTCCATCGGATCCTCGTTGGTTTCGTCCTGTCTAGTACTCTAGAGTAATACTGCTGCTTTGTTGTCTATAAATTTTGTAATTATAAAACTGGTCCCCTCTGTTCTCATCCTCATATGAACTATTGTTTGTATTATCATTCACATCACTTCATGGCCTATTTATATATAATATTATATATCAATAACACTTTTGTACGGACACAAGTGGGACCTATCGCTGTAAATATCCCGTGGTGGACCCTTACTCATGGGATGATACGGCACGTTTAGAAAATGGAATCCCGATTCAGCATTTAATAAAGGCATCATCATGATCATGATATATTTCATTTAACCTTACTTGTTTTGAATTTTTTTTTATATTATGATGTACTTTATTTTTATTTCATTATGCTTTCTTTCTTTTTGTTTTTTTGTTTTTTCAATTCGAAGCCTGTGGTCCTCAAAAAACAAAACTATATTTTCTGGCTTTTGATGATGATTCTTTATTAGTATTAACCTTTGGAAGTGACGTCTCGATCATCTATATAAATGGTTGAGGACCACGTACAATATTTTAGATGTTTATGTAGGTGTGTATAAAGCTTGTGGTTGCCATGATAATCAAGTAGTGCTCCTTTTTAATCTCCAGTTGGAACTGAATTGTATAATGGTTATTGTTTGACGTATTGGATATTGTTGGTGGGTGGCTGTGACACTACATTTTTTAATTTGAACCATTTTGACGGCAAAATACTCCTACTACTATTGGAGATGAATGATGACCCACTTTATTACATGTCAAGTTTTGGTCAATTCCAAAACAACACTCCATTTCTTTTTTCTTTTTGTGTATTAAAGTTTATATTCTTCTAAGACTGCGTATATCTATTTCTTCTAAGATCCATCTAGTGGGAGTTTGGTGCACTAAGGCACCTTTTTACACTAAAGTTTATATGAGTTTGGTCCTGGGGACTCTCTTAGGTTAATGCATGTATTTAGGTCTAAAGAACACTTACAGATTATTCACTAACAAGGTTCACATTGGTAGCGGGATTTGAGCTCGCAACTAGACCAACTTTTATTGGCCCAACACCGTCCATTTTTACTTCTGAAAATGATGACAACTGCTAGAAGGACAATGTTGTATAATTGTTTTAATTGGAGGTTGATTAGGGTTATTGGTGTTTTTTTGTGATCAGATACTGTGTCGTGCATTGGGAGGGAAGGTGAGTCGGTCTCCCACTGGTTGGGACATCGGTGTGAGAACCATAACCTTAACAACATCATCGCCGTCTGTCATGCTGCCATCAAAGCTGTCGATAATCCAATGCCACCGCGATGAGGTGTGGGAAGTTCCGGCGGAGGCAGAGGTTATAGGTTGGTCGGAGAAGACGGGAATCGAGATGTTTAAGTTGGGAGATCACATAATGGGGATCCAAGGCCACCCTGAGTACAACCTTGACATCCTCTTCCACCTCATCGACCGCCTCGTTCAACGTCACCTCATCTTGGTATGTAAACACCTAATGAGATTAATTATATGAATCACCCGATGTCATTGTCCTTAATTAAACAAATTTTGATGCCACACTAGCTAACCTTTTCTTTTGTGATCACATAGTCTAATTATATACTTCCTTCGGTGCTTAATATAAAACATATTTAGAAAGTTGATCTTAACTATAAATATAAGACATAGTTTTCATATTTATCAATATTTTCCTAATTTACCCCCTATTGATGCTCACTCAACAATAATTAAGAAGAAGAAAGAGGGAAGGGGGATTAAAGAATATGACTTGGGTGTTTTAGAAAATACATGTCATATCAACTAATGTAAATCTAATTAACTTTAGGTAAATATGTCTTATATTAAAGACAGGAGGGAGTATATCTTGATGAACTGGATAGCATATGAAATGAAATTTTTTGTTTGTGAATATACAAGTGTGTGTATATGTGTATGTATGAAATATATGGAATGAATGGCAGGAAGCTTATGGGGTGGAAGCTAGGGCAAGGGTGATGTTGAGAGAGCCAGATAGAGAGGCTTGGAAGAAAATCTGCACCTCCTTCCTCAAGACTCGCTTGTGAATTTTCATCTTCATCTATCATGCAACAGAGCAAAAAATAGTTGATGAATGAACAAGCAAGAGAAAATGGTTCATTATAACAAGAATGACTATTTTCAATAACTGGACATGCTTCAGAATGTTATAACAACTTGTGAGTTAACTCTTATAATTAATCATCAAATTATTAGTTTTTTATTTTTATTTTTTTTCCTCTTCAAATTATAGACTGAAATGTATTCATTCTGAATGTAAGCCGTAATATGTATAATTGAATCAATCGTATTTCAATGATTTCATTATATATTTAATTTTAATTTATTAACATATCTTCATTGAAAAGTTTGTATATATAATTCGAATCCGAATGATCATAATTAAAAGAATGAAGAAGGAAAAAAACAGAAAGAAACAAGATCTGTACAGTGGATATAAACTTTGGGTCCAAATTCGGTGCTAAGCAAATCTATAAGCTTATAAGCTTATCCAGTAAAACGACATTGTTTTGAAGCTCATAGATGTGCTGAGCATCGAATTCGCTCCGATCAACTTTTCTGCTGTGTCCTTTTTTTGTAGGCCAAAGCTTAAGCAAACCTCACTATCTCGACTTAGCCACAAATGATAGGTCCATTATGTACAAATGTCGTTTCTTATGCAATGATTGTTCCTACTTGATAACTGCGGCATAAACGATTTATACTATTTATATATAATCTATAAATAGTGTCACACTCTTATCTTATTTTCACCTATTTTAGAGTATTTGAGTAAAACGATACACAGTTTGGTGAGCAACACAGAAATAGCATAAATACACTGATATTATGTGCATGATTACAGAAATTTCCCATAGGGGTTCGTATTTGATAATTACAATTAACGTAGTCTTATAGCGCTACGCGGGTGTCTAAATCCGTCCCAGTGAAACGGAGACATTTTCTTGTCTTTGTTCCACCATTGCAATCCCCTCGTTTAGATCTCTTCTTTGTTCTCAGCATTCATTCTGTCTTCTCCTGTCTAAATTGTTGGTAGGGGAGGGTGAGATTTTGGGAAATTTCAGTAGGAAAGCAATACCAATATGCATGCAAGATAAATGCTTAATGTATGACATGTTTGCATTACATAACTCATGCTCACATAATGACATATCTGCGTGCTCAATGTTTCAAACAATATATGTACGATCATAGCATAAATAAAAATAGAGCTTCAACTATTCATATATGTTTCACATAATCAAGCAAAGCAATAACATGCATCAATACACAAGCACAAATATCAAATACACGCGGGAGAGGTAAGTTCCCTACCTTAATCGCCCTTCCCTAATCCTCGAATAACGTGTCTCGATTTGTGTGCCAATCCCTCAGGCTCTCTACTCGATTCTAGAATGTCAAATGTATAGTTTAGACACTTCCATAGTGTTTTTGGTGGTTATATTAGTCTATAGTAAAAATTTATCAAAATGCCCCCAGGATCCCGGCTTGGCCCCGCCGTACCTGGCTCGATGGCACGTTTTTCCAAAAATTTGACTAGGGCTATTCTAATGTATTTTCGCCCAAGGAATCCATTTCTAGGCTTAAAATTACCAAATTAAGTGTCAAATTAAGAAAATACTCTTGATAGCCCCGATTTGAGGTTTTAGAAGCATTTTTGTAATTATGCTTTTTCGGCCTTTTCCGAAAAAGTGACCAACTGTAATCCCACCTATTTTTGCCCACTGAATCCAATGGAACCATATATTTCATGAAAATCTAGCTCCTACCCCCTGAAACAGTGCTGGACAAAATATTCAAGAAAAATGAAAAAATGTAGTTTTGTGTTTTAGCTTTTAAAACTGGTACTTTTCTAGTTTTAATCCTTTATTAACTTATTTAAACACTTTTTAATCACGATTCAAGGAAATTTGGGCAGCATAACTCTTTAGGGTTAGAGCTTTTCCAAATTTACAAAATTGACAAAAATCACCAAAACCAAACATAAACCTTAACAACAACACCATACTAATTTAGATATAAGGTTTGTGAGGTTATCTCTTGAGATTTTGAATCCTCTCCCTCTATACATCTCCTCTCTCTTCTTGAGCTAATAATGGTGTCTTCAAGATCATGGATGCATGAAGAATCAAGGTTTAGAGAAGGATCTAGGACAAAATCACAAGAAACCTTAAGAGTTTAGCTTCTTACCTTAAGATTTCTTCTTCCTCTTATCTCTAGCTCTCAAAGTCTCCAAGGCACTTCCTCTCTCTTTCTCTTGTGGCTTGGATGAAATGAATGAAGGGAAGGGAAGAGAAAAACTTCATAAAAATGCTCCCTTAATCCTACACCATTGATCTCATCAAGGATTGTTATGATGACACATATTTCTCACCGACCTCCTTCCATACCTTTACCCATACTTTGACTCACTTTATGCCTTACTTGCTCCATACCTCCCTAATAATGTGATTTACTTGCTCTCTTACCATCACCCTACCATGATCATTATGTCCATACTTCACGTCATACCCACCTTACCATTGTCATTATTATTCTTTTCTTGTAGCATTTTGGACATGTGCTCATGAAATTAATCATCATTTAATCTCCTCTTCATATGATAATGGTGCTTAGCATGTTAAATTTCATTAAATCAATTTTCCCCCATACATTTCATGCTAGGCGAAATTATTGAAGAGACGGGAAGAAAAATGGTTTCAACATTTCCATAATTTCATTAATTGATTTATGCCTAAGTTCCTCTAATTTTATAAATTCTTGATTTATACCATTAAGAATAATCCTCTTTATACATTTTCTTTTATTTACCTTGATTAATTGAAATTAAATCCAATTAATTGAAAAATAATTAATCTTGAGCTAAATTGGCAAAATTATGATTTTGCTATCACCTTTGTAAATTAATTCAATTCTTGAAT
The DNA here is from genome assembly GCA_963242795.1 of Inga leiocalycina. Classification (NCBI taxonomy): domain Eukaryota; kingdom Viridiplantae; phylum Streptophyta; class Magnoliopsida; order Fabales; family Fabaceae; genus Inga; species Inga leiocalycina. Next base: position 23,132,909 of record OY725323.1, read on the forward strand.
TAATTTTTTCATTTTCTTATGAATATGAATATTTCAAAATTCATAAGTTTCGAATTTCATGAATATCCACTATTTTATTGAATTTCTCAATAAATTATAATATATTTTTAGTAAATATAAAATTTGGGGTGTTACAAATAGCGTGATCTATCATATCATAAATAATATAATATATTTATGGGAAAATCCTTTTAAAAATCAACTTAATTATCTAAATTTTAAATTGGGTTATTAAATTTAACAAATCTTAAATCACGTCATAGGATCTAAAATAGAATTTCAGGATTTGATAATTTTACTTTATTATCCCTCGTTTAATTCTCTCTTGTACTCACTACCCCTCTGTCCAAGGGACACAATATTAGAGGCGATGATATATATTGATTTAATGTTAAATTATACAAAACTTCCCTGAATTTTGGGGCAGTTGCATATAACCCCCCATGATATTTCGACTTTTAAATTTAACCCTCCTGAACTTTGGTTTTTTTTAATTTGGACCCCCTACTGTTAACATGCCGTTATCTTTTTGATAGAATTTGTCATATCAGATTAATAAAAGACTCCTGATTACATCTTACGTGGCATCCTATTAAGCTTATAGTTATATAAAACCCCGTTGAACTTTAGTCTAATTGTATCTAACCTCCTTGACATTTTAAACTTTAAACTTAAACCCCTGCCTTTCCTTTTTTATCTAATTTTTATCAAAGCGAGCTCATACTTCCAAATGATCCTATTAGCTTCTTCATATATTAAAATAGCAGTTTTACAATTTTATTGTCTTAATTTATAATGTTAATAAATTCATTAATTTTTGTTTGCTATATATCATTTGTTAATTATAATAGTAATTGTTGCATGGAGAAAAATAGAAAAATAGTATTTTAAAGTTTGCATTAACAAGAAACATAAGGATAGAAATTCAACAAAAAAAATTAACAAATACTATTTTAATTAACAAATATGATATATAGCAAACAAAAATTAATGAATTTATTAATATTATAAATTAAGAAAATAAAATTGTAAAAGTGCTATTTTAATATATGAAAAAGCTTATAGGATCATTTGGAAGTAATGAACTCGCTTTGATAAGAATTAGATAAAAAAGTAAAGGAAGGGATTTAATATTAAAAAAAACTTAAAGGGGGTTAAGTTTAAAGTTTAAAATGTTGAGGGGGTTATATGCAATTAGAATAAAGTTCAGAGGGGTTTTACATAACTGTAAACTTAATAGGATGCCACTTAACATATGATGAGGTGTCTTCTATTAATCTGACGTGGCAAATTCTATCCAAAAGATAATGGCGTATTAATGGCAAGAGATCCAAAATAAAAAAACCAAAGTTTAGGGGGGCATTTAAATATCGAAATGTCAGGGAGATTATATGCAATTATCCCAAAGATTATGGGGGGTTTTGTATAATTTAGCCTTGATTTAATCTGTGATGTTCTTTCTTATGGGTTTAGATAAAAAGATAGAAAAAATATCATCAAAATTGGTAAAAGACAAATAAATATGTTAAATTTCAATAATTCTAAAGGAACTAATTTGAATTTTAAAACATTGTAAAATATGAGAAATTACCTAATTACCCCAGTTTTTCTTAATAAAAAACCCTCAACCCCCTTGCCGTCCACCGGAGCTTCGGCGCTAGTGATTGGTGGTGGTGGCCATCACTGTAGCTTCGACTTTGACGACCTGTGACTGGAGCTCTGGCGGTCTAATATTTATTTTTTTGAATTTCTCAAGCAAAAATTGTCAACTTAAAAACTTGAGTTATTAATAACGATACTAAAGTTGTAATGGCGACCTAAAAATAATAAATAAATAAATATATATATATATATATATTTAATTTCTCAGGCAAAAGTTTTTAATATTAATACTTGAATTTTTAATAGCGATACTAAAGTTGTATACGGGGTATTTGTTGAATATTTTCTAATAAATTTCACCGAATCTTCCGGCAGCTAATATATATATATATATATATATATATTTGAATTTCTCAAGATAAATTTATTAATATAAATATTTGACTTGTTAAGAGCGATATTAAAGTTGTAAACGGGATATTCGTCCACAAATACTCTATTAATATCTCGTTTACAACTTTATTATCGCTATTAACAACTCATGTATCCATATTGACAACTTTATCCTGAGAAATTTAAAAAAATATATTAGGCCGCCATTTACAACTTTAATATCGCTATTAATAACTCAAGTATCTATATTGATAACTTTTTCTTGAGAAATTCAAAAAATATATATTAGGCCGCCAGAGCTATTGTCACCAATTGTCGTTGACGGCAAGGTCACTGGAGCTTCGGTGACGGAAGCCGCCGCCACCGAAGCTTCGACAGCTAATACGAGGGCTGAAGATTTTTTATTAAAAAAACTAAGGATAGCTAGGTAAGTTCTCAAATTTTGTAATATTTGAAAATTTCAAATCAATCACTTTAAAATTATTGAAATTCAATATACTTATTTACCTTTTATCAATTCTGATGGTATTTTTTAGTCTTTTTCTCTTCTTAGGAGTCCAAAATCACGAGAGTCGCAAACATAGATGAATCGCACCAACATGGTTACACTAGAAGGAAGGTAGGAAAAATGTGCTTTCTAAAGTTCTCTTGTTCGGAATTGGTCATTCATTAATTCATTTGAATAGCATGAATAAATTTTTCCCCCCAAGGGATCGGATAAAAATATGCATGTAAGTAATGAACAAAACATGTGGTTCTTTGATCATGGGGAAAAAAAAACTCCATCATCATGTTTTGTTCATTAGAAAGATTAAATCAACTTAATTTTTTCTGTTTGTTTCCCGGGATTTTTATAGTTTCTGCTATATTTTTCTGATTTATTTATCTATTTTCTGATTTTAATTTGTGTTCTGTTACGATGTTTTTATGGCAGCCCATGAGTTTGATAATGTGATTTGCGATTTTGACAACTGTTTGTTTGTTTTATGGCTCGGTTTTATTTTACTTCGTTTTGAAAAGTGTCTTATGATTAAGGTAATTAAATTTGGATCGATCAGTGAACCGATCGGGATACTGGGTTAAGGGTCAATGGGTCAAATCAAAGTCAAACCGGAGCTAAATCGGGACCAAACCGGTGAGAAATGAAATATTTTAGGCTTATAGTATGAAATTCTAAAAAAAAAAATTTAAAAAAAAGATTTAAAAAAATAAAAAACTTGACCCGGATCGGGTCACCAAATAGGACCAGTTTAGTAGTTGGGTCGCCGGTTCCCGGTCCGGTTTAGCCGGTCTCAAACCGGATCTATCTGGGTTAGATAACCTGGCTTATGATAGAAACCAAAAAGATTATTATGGATTTATGGTGTATGATTTAATATTGTCGGTGCAGTCCCATTATCAGTTCCTTTTAAAGTTTTGGGCTACTTAATAAAATTTGTACAGTTTTGAACCAAAAAAAAAGTACAGTCAAATGAAAATTACTAGCACTGTGTTTGATTCCCACTATATATATGAAGGTAGGACCCACCTAACTAGACTTGATTAATAGCTGTTAAAATGTGTTCAATCATAAATCTGGCTTATACTATTTTGAATATTTTTTATTCAAACCTTGAATATGACTAATTGAATGCCCAAACTTTTGGGGATGAAGAGATATTATTAGCCACATAATATATATATATATCTACACACACCTCGGTACGTACACATTTGTCCATTTCTCTCTTAATAATTAAAGCTTCAATAGTTATATAAAACAGAGCTTCAATAATGCATTTGTTGATTAGGGTATTCAATTCTAAGGTTGTGAAACTTGTTCATCTTTTTAAAAAAGATTATTATCATGCGTAAAAAAAAAAGCAAATAACAAAAATAAGGTGATAGTGACCAAACTAAAATGAAGCACATACCGCACATTGGAGATACTATCACTTAAAACTAATAATGTAAGAATTGAATGATTGTGAAGTAACACAATATTGCATAAACCAACTAATATGCATTTTGAAATTTTACGATATTAATTGCTTATAAGATTATGAAAACAATATTGATTTGATGTTCTTTGAGAATTAAATGAGATCACTAAATATTTTTTTTTTATGTTTCACACTAAATTAATCATTTACAAAAGCTATTACTATTTGTGAGATGTGGATATATATATATATATATATATATATATTTGTGCTTATCAGGAGTTGAAGCTATGTGGTAATGTTGCTTACTACCTCAACCAATAACTTATTGGTGTTATGATCTTATTTGCAAAAATATGTAAGTGAAAATAATAAATACATATATATCCATTAAATCAAATATTTAATTATTTTTGTGAAAAGTGAATCAGCATCCACGTGTTTATAATATCATATCTTTGAATTATTCAAGACTCAAGTGCTCCAAAAGAGCCCGAGTTATCCGGCTATGACATTGGCATAAGCCTCATTATTATTTCATTATTTTTGTGAGAAATGAATATTATATACTTTACATCACAAGCTAACACACACACACACACACACACTCTCCATGTCCTTGCAAATTAAAATTTTAGAAGAAATGTGCGAGTAGAGTCAACAAACCAAACACTAAACATATCACTATTAAAGAAGGAAAGTGAAACAAGTAAGCAAGCACTTCCAATTTCCAAATCACCACGCATTATTAAAACACCAAATAAAGCAATTAAAAGCGTCTACCATAAAGACACATTATCTAATTCAATTCTTCTTCATCCAATTATTTCCAATAATATCAATTTTTTTTGGGGTCTTCGTTAGTCATCACATTCATGTTGCACTGTCCAAAATGCATATATAGTGTGCGCACAACGTGACATGATAGATGTGTAATTAGTTTTGCATTAGAAACTACTCCTTCTAGTTTCTTTTATAAAAGCTTAAAAACTGAATTACACAGTTTAAAAAAGTGGTTAATGTTAGTTAAAAATAATAAGTATGTCTAAAAATAAACTTTGTTTTCCAATCATGCTTTTGTTTGTGAGGGGTATGCAAGAGAGAGAAATCAAGTAAATGTAAGCATCAACAACATTTTAATTAATACAATACATATAATTAATGAAGGCTAATAATGAAAAAAACTCATTAAATGTTCAGACAGCTCTTATTGGACTTTTATAAAATGGATCAAAACAATTCAAATTTTGGGATCATATAAAAAGGATCAGAAGGAGTACTACATTAAAACCATGTTTTAGCTTCTAATATGAAACCAAATGTGCTCAAACGGGACTCAATATTTTTCCTTAGCACGGGTGATTTAGCAATCTTAAATATTATCTCCGGTCTTTAGTATAAGACACACTTAATCTGTATAGTTTAATTTCTTTGTTAGAATGGATCTTATACAATCTCAGTTGTTCCCTTTAAACTGCCAAACATGCTATATACTCCTCTAGTTGATATGGATCCTAAATAATGCAAGACACATCTCTCATATTTATCACTTTTTTCCTACATTATTGCTATTATTGATACTCCTTTAACAATGATTAAACGTAACAATAATAAAATAATGCACTCATGCATCATATAAAGTGAGTAATAATTGCTAATATAGAGAAATCCATTAATGTTAAAAACAATGAGTGTCAAACACTATAATATGACCGCGTTCCATTCGTTTAAAGACAAAAATAGTGCTGTTATACATATGAAGCGTATCCTAGCTTCTCATGTTGATATCAAAAGTTAAAACATTATTAACTTAGGAAAAACGATGCAATTTAGGAAACAACATGTCATGTTATTATAGTTACCTAGTTTAATTAATTTCATGAATTCAATCAAATTTGTTAATACTCATTCTTATCCTTAATATAAGAGTCAGTTGACTTTGTTTTTTAGAGATTAAGAAAGTTAAATAAATTATATTAAAGTATTTATATTTACTTTTTTTCTCCAAATTAATTTGTCTGACTTATAAATTGATTTATACTATAATGATACACAATATATACTGGCCTGTTTGAATTAGCGTTCGAAAAGCATGTCCAAATAAATCGAGACAAAACTCATCTCATATTTATCTCGTATCCCGTAAATTACGTTGGAAAAATAATTTCTACCGCTAATCAAATAGATACGCGACTATCATAGTTCTTAATGACACATGAGGAGTACGTATATATTCGGTGTGTGTGTGTAAAAGATGTGATGATTATTATTGTAGGTTTCACTACTACAAAAAGATGCTATAACGTCCTAAATTTGGCACCTTTAACGTCCCAAAACGGGGGGACGTATATGTTGGGGGCGTAGTATGTTGTAAGAAAAGACGTCCCAAATAAAAGGGACGTCTAAAGGCCCATCGGGGGGACTTTAGACGTCCCAATTCTTAATTTGGGACGTCTAAAGGTTAGGTTTTTTTTATACCATAATTTACATTCTGTATTACCCAGCGAATTCAAACTGCAGAAACAGAATAGAAGATGGATTCATAAACCACACTGTCCGTTACAAAATGGTAAGGACATCTAGCACTACAATCTTTACTATATATACATACAATAACAACTCATACAACCTACTACTATATATATCAACAATAACAACCAGAAAGTGTCAAAATGCTGTCATCACACAACTACAAACTGATATAAAATAAAAATTTTACTGCTCTATATGTTGAAGAAGATGTCCAGCCAAAAGAACTCTGATCAAATCAAGGTCTTCACGTAGGTAGGCATCTTCATTATCAAAAATTTGAAAATTAGAAAGTAAGCTTTAATGAAATGAATCTCAAGCAAATGAATTAATTAGCATTTCGATTAGAACACCAAAAATATTATCATTTGAGAATGAAGAAGCGATTACCTTTTCAAAATCGCTAGTAATTCCACTTTGAGTGATGTTATACATATAAAGTATAACATAATATCCGCATTCAGTGTTGCCAGGTTGCCGAGGGCACTTTAAATCAAAGGGATGTTAAAATCAATAAAGGTATGTCTAAAAGGACCGTCAATGAAACAATTAGCTAGGATCGAAACTACTTACTATAGGATAAAACCACTTTGGCTTTTTAACAACTGTACCCTCGCGTGACCCACCTAGGACTCTATATGTTTGACAAGCACTATCATGAAAATCAAAATGAATAGAAATTAGAACTATTCATTTTTTTAAGAGTCAATGAAATACAAACAGAATAACTTACGTGTCGAAGACGAATTTTGTATCTTTGTTTGGCTTTTTACTCAAGGGATCAAACCAATAGACTATGTTGCGGCGGGGACATATAACACACAAACTCCAGTGGTAACTTTAACAACATGTACACATTAAAATGAAGTTAGATGAGAAGACAATTATTTATTAAACTTCTTAAATTGACAAAATGAAAATACGAACCGTTGAACAATGGGTGCTAGATAACAACGAAGTTTGGTCTCTCCCATTGCGTAGCTGACATAGTGAGTCCTATGCACCACAGTACAAGTTCCCCTGTCGTATTCGCAGGACATAAGAATCCAAACCAATCACGTCTTTTCATGTTTGTGCAAAGACCGTGGAAGGTGCTATAATAGAATTAAAATAAGGAATGAATTATTGAATGTATGAAATCAAAAAACCATTAAATGAATTCTATAGGAAAATTGAAAAAAAACTTACCGAACTGCAAATTTCACCCAGCCTGCATCTATCTCCTCCAACCTAATAAATTGCTTGAGATTTGTATTGTCAATCGTGTAGGGATACTCCAATGTAAGGCCTGCAATCCCTGGAGGCATCTTCAGGTCAATCTGTTTAATGCCCTTGTAGATCTGTTGCAGCTGTACTAAGTAGGGCCATTTCCTCGCAGTTCGTCATCCTTTTAGAACATCAAAAAACAAATTGTTATTGGGATGCCAACAGATTTTCAGTAACAGTAAGGTAATTCCTACTATTGGAGGTGTTGCGTCTGAACCAATAAGATTGTGAGGCCAAAGGATGAAAGATCCTATCGCTTGACCTAACGTGCGAACCTCTGGATCAGGAACAGGGATGGTTGTACCTTCTTCCCCCTTTCTAACACTCGTCACATTTACCCTACGAAAATCCTGCGGAATTTGCTGATGATGGTGGGTGGTAGCACGTGTGTGAACGAGAGCATCAGCAACAACACGCAACAGTGGATCATCTAAATAGAGGGTGGAAGGGTCTCCTGACACTGGAGTGGGAGAAGGGTCACTAAGTGGTTCCTCCAGAGGGTTGTAACTTCCTTTGGTGCTATTGAAGGCCGGGGATTCCTGAGTTCTATGCTCGTCCCTTGCCCTTTGCGCTTCGAACATCTTTGCCATTTCAAGTTGAAGCTCTGGAAACAGCTCTTGTCGGAGCTTGTCGTGAAGGTTGGCCTCGATCTCTCGTTTGAGGTCCTCTCGAATCTTGGCCACAAGGTCCTTACTAGGTCCAGCGTGTGACGAATAACGTGAGTCTCGTCCAAAATACCTTGCGGCACTAACTCCCCGTGTCTCTCCTCGAACATGACCAAGGTCATCTACCTTCCCAATAGCGGTTGACAAGATGTCCATCCGTCTACTTGGATTGAATGAATCTTGGCTACTCTGATCTTCCAGTTCATCCTGTAGCATACAGTTTATCGTAAATGTATCGAAACCACTCACGATATGCAAAAAATTAGGGACTTATGGTATAACTACTTACAATCCTCGCAGCAACCTCAGCAACCTCAGCAACAGCCGAATTTATGTATTTCCCAGCCTTAATCCTCGCTGCTTTCCATTTTTTGTGACGTGGAGGAGGTGCCGGTGGCTGGATAACAACGCTAGGATCAGATTCCACTGCTTCATTTTCTCTAACTCTTCTTGCATCATTTGCCGCTCAAGCTTCCGATATCCGCCACGAGACATGTAATGTTGATATTTATTTTCTGATTGCCTCTGTGCATTTGCTGCACTTAATTTCTATGAATGAAAAACAACAAAAAATAAATCAACGATATTAAGTATATGAAAATTAAAAGCTCTATATCATGATGACAGAAATCTTACCAAAAACTCAGGATCTGCTTGTGATGCCGTAAACAACTTCCAGTCCTCTGGAGACAAATACAAATAATGTGCATATGGATCCCGACCCCTAAGGGCCCCTCGAATGTACTGTGCTGTTAGCTTGTTCTTGAAACCTTTCCATTGTACACGAACCTCATTCATCCAGTGCTTATACATCTCCCTGGTGTCTGGGACATTGTATGTTTGCTGCAAGGTAAAACATAAGATTATTATATTTGAAACAATAAGAACAAAGCTACAATTACCATAGATGCATCAAAACTTATATACCAAAAGTTGCTGCCAAATCATGTCTTTCGTTTTTGGGGGAACCAATCTCCAATTATCGTAGGTAATGCGCACTTTGCTTCGACCCAAAAACCCTACGTAGCTAATGAAGTGGTCTTCCTCAAGACCAACTGGATTCAGATTGTCATCGAAGTCTATATGCAGCCTCTCCTGTTGATGTTCATGACGTGCAACCAATGCTCCCATCTTTGTACAACCTCTAACCCTCCTTCTTGCAACGGGTTCATCCTAGGCCTTTCGTCATTGCTAGGGCTTTCGTCATCTCTACGCCTCTCGTCATCACTAAAGTTGTCCATATTCCTGTTAACACAAAAAGCATCGCCAGAAACGTAAAAAAATTGCAATAAAAATGAAATAAACTAAGCGGGAAGTAAAACAGAAAAAAACACACAGTTCTCGTTTATAAATTAAGGTTTTACTCTATATTGTTTCCCATAGTCCTTCACCATGGTCATTTCTTACAGCATATTCGTCATCATCTACCAATTCTACTTTATTTGTTCGAGGTGGAGTTGTTGTGAAAGGTGGTGTGTCATTAAGGTTGAAGGTCGGATCACCATACTTCTGTTTTTTACTTTTAAGGACAATGGACATGTTTTTGCTCGCATGATTGGTGACATAAAACACTTGTTTCGCCTGGCTTGCTAAAATAAAGGGCTCGTCTCTATAACTAACTCTTCGAAGATCGACTGAGACAAATCCAAATTGTTTATCTATTACCACAGCATTATTGCTAACCCACTTACATTTGAATAAAGCAACTTTGAACTTGTTGTATGTCATCTCCCATATTTTTTCTATAACTCCATAATAGGCCATAGACGCTAATATGGGGTTTTTGTCTCTCGAACTGGAAAAGTGCATAGCTTCAGCTTCTACCATGACCCCACTATTTTGCATGGTACTTCTGTCATCTTGCTCTTTCGTATAGAAAGAATAGCCATTTATATCATAACTAGTCCAAGTAATGACCTGAAACGAAGGCCCCCAAGCTAGCCACTCGATTGTCTCAGACACACCAGTCTCGTATAAAACCTTTTCCTTGAACCATTGCATGAATGTCTTGTTTTGCTTAATAACAATCTGCATGTCATTCTTCCTTGGATTCTTGTTCTTCAAAGTCTTTCTGTGTTCATCTATGTAAGGTTGAACTTCTTCCATATTATTTAGGATATACAAATGGGCTTGCAACACCTCTTCACGAGGAACATTCTTCACTTTCAGTCCTCGTGTTCCCTTACTTCTCCCCTCTTCATGCCGATATTGTTCCTTCTTCCTTGACATATAATCTTTGCAAAACTCCATAGCCTCCTCAACTACATATCTTTCTACTATTAAGGCTTCTGGTTGATAAGGATTTTTAGAATACCCTTTTAAGATCTTCATGTATCGCTCGAAAGGGTACATCCACCTCAAGTAAACTGGACCGCAGAGCCTTACCTCCCTTACCAAATGAACTACCAAATGCACCATTATATCAAAAAATGAAAGAGGAAAATGCATCTCTAGTTGTAACAAAATAATGTAACCCTCATTTTCCAGTTCATCCAACTTTTCAGTGTCAATGACATTGTTACAGATAGCATTGAAAAAAATGCACAATCTTGTTACAGTGGTTCGTACTTCATCTTTCATTATCCTCTAATAGCTACCGGTAATAGTTGTTGCATCAACACATGATAATCATGGGACTTCATTCCCACTAACTTCAAATCATCCATTGAGACAAATCTTCTCACATTCGAGGAATACCCTTACGGCACCTTAATTTCATGCAAACACCCACACAAACTTCTTTTCTCTGCTTTTGATAGTGTATGCGCTGCTGGCTCCATGTATGCCCTCCTACCATCATCTCTTAGTTGTGGATGTAACCGTTCTCTTATTCCCATATCAACAAGGTCTAATCTCACACTAATCCCATCCTTAGTCTTCCCTGGTATGTGCAAAAGCGTACTGATAAGGCTATCACAAACATTCTTCTCCACATGCATCACATCAATACTGTGTCTCACGTCAAGCGAACGCCAATATTGAAGATCAAAGAAAATGGATCTCTTCTTCCATATGTTCTTCTCACCTGCAATCCTCTGATTCTTACCAAAAGTGACATTGATACGTTCCACTCGACTGTAGACTTCCTCTCCCGTTAATCACTTTGGAGCCATTCCATGCTCCGGTAAGCCGTTAAAATGCTTTCTTAGCCTACGATACGGGTGGAACCGATGAAGAAACCTCCGGTGGCCAAGGCAGACAGTTTTTCTTCCATGCTTTAGTTGTTGGAAGTGTGTGTCTGCTTTACATATTGAGCATGCTTTATGACCCTTCACACTGTACCCTGACAAGTTTCGGTACGCAGGGAAGTCATTTATCGTTGTGAAAATCATTGCACGTAGCTTGAAAGACTCCTTCTTATAAGCATCAAACACATCTACGCCTTCCTCCCACAACTTCTTCAAGTCCTCAATCAAAGGCGCCAAATAGACATCAATATCGTTCCTTGATTGTTTTGGTCCAGAAATCATCATATATAGCATTATATACTTGCGTTTCATACATAGCCAGGGAGGCAAGTTGTATATTACAAGGAGAACCGGCCACGCACTATGTGTGCTAGTAAGAGTTCCATACGGATTGATGCCGTCTGTACAAAGCCCAAGCCAAAGGTTTCTCGGCTCGCTGCCAAATTGAGGGAACATTTCATCTATTTATTGCCATTGTGGAGAGTCAACTGGGTGCCGAAGATATTTCCCATCAGATATTCTCTCATCAGAGTGCCATCTCAACTTCTTCTCTTTTGTTGCAGTCGCAAACAAACGTTTAAAACGTGGTATTATTGGAAGATACCACATAACCTTTAAAGGTTGCCTTTTACTTGTCACATCGCCACAACCACCATCTTTTTTCATTTTGTATCGTGCAGTTTTACACTTAGGATACTCACTAAGACCTCCATACTCATTTCTGTACAGTACGCAGTCATTAGGGCAAGCATGTATCTTTTTATACTCCATACCCATCGTAGACAGGATTTTCTTGGCCTCATACATACGATTTGGAAGTACATTATTCTCTGGAAACATATCACACAATAGTTCAAGCAGCAATGTGAAACTACTATCGGTCCACCCACAAGTTGCCTTTAAGTTAACCAAATGTAATGTTCCCGTCAGCCGCGTGTACTTACTCCCAAGGTACAATGGTGTCTCTGCATCACTCCGCAAGCTGTCATACTCCTGCGACTGCGTAAAGGATTCTGCCTCAACATCATGAATCATTTTCTCCATTCTATCTTCACCTATGATATCCACATCTTCCTTCTTGTGCGACGGACAATCCGTTACTTACTCACCATGTCATATCTACCTTGTGTATCACAGATTTATTCCATCACAAAGTAAGTGATCTTTTATGATATCAACATCCCGTCGACTCTCATTCAAACAATTGACACAAGGATAAAAATACTTCCCATTTTTTGTAGGAGCATTCTTTTTAGAGAATTCAATAAATTCTTCCACCCCTTTCTCATATTCTTCACTAGTTCTCAAAGCATTCATCCAACAATGATCCATTTTGTTACCACCTAATGCATTCCCAATAACATTCACATGTTTAGTACAATTGTCAACGACATATGATGGGATTGCCTAATTAAGTTATCAACCCAATTTAGGATTTTAAAATATGGGCTTAATAACTTTATTGCCCCCTCCTAGTCTCCTCTCACCTCTTAAAAGGGTTTCAGTGCTATGTAACTTATTTTTTTAATAAGTATGTGTATATAAACATTAATGTATAATAAAATAAATATAATAAGATTAAATTAAAGAATTTTTTTGAGGTTTGGAAGGATACTCTAGAATAATGCAAGCCAAAAGAAAAAAAAAGAAAGAAAGCAAAACCTTAATTACAATTAGATGATTTTTAGTTGAATATTGACAATACAAAATTTTAATTTCTACCTGAATTTTTTGTATGAGAAGAAAATTAAACTTTGTTGATCACAAAAAGTCTGACTCCTGTGATATTATATATATCAAAGATTTTCATTAATGGAATTAAAAAAAAACGAGTTTCATCAACGTTAAAAACCAAACTATATATCGCAAAATTCAAAATTCTATAATTTATGAATTTTGATTATCTTTTATTAACAAAACAATTTTAAGTTGAGTTCTTCCAAAAATAAAATTGTTTTATTGAAAATATTTAGATAAAAATCATTTAATGAATATTGGGGTTATGATTTTCTTTTTAGTTTTAGCTTGAATTATTCTTCATAATTCGTTTGGAATACAAGAATTCCTTTAATTTAAACAAATCATATTTTATTTTATTATATATACTAATTAATGGTAATATATATACACAAAACTAAGTTACACAACAATATAACTAAAGAGAGGATAGAGAAGACTATGAGAGTGTAATGAAGTCATTTTGCTTATATTTTAAAATTCTAAATTGGGTGAATAACTTAATTAGGGATTTGTTGAGTTTAACAACCAAATTTAGAATTTTCCTATTTGAGGCAACTTTATGTGGAATTTTTCCTTGATTAAAATTAAAAAAACCCCTACTCATTCAAGTAAATTTATATTTAAAAAAGAAAATAAACCATTGCAGTGGAGTTCCCGAATACAATTTAAGCAATATAAGCACACCAAACACTAGAGCTGGGAAAACGGGCCGGCCCAGCCCTACAGGGCCAGCCCTTCACGGGCTCGGGCTTAAACGGGCCGGCCCGTTTCCTAAAAAGTACCATATTTTTGAAGCCCGCGGCCCTACAGGGCTGGCCCTTCACGGGCTCGGGCCTAAACGGGCTTAAACTCATTTTAATTCAAATTTTTTTTTTAAAGTTTTACAATTTATTTATTATTTTGCTTTAAATTAGTATACATTATTTTTAAAACTCATAAATTTTTAGTTAAAATAATAATCTAATGTCCAAATTAGCCTTTTTTTTAAAGTTTAAATGAATAAAACATTGTAGAAAATAAAATAAATCAAACCAATTAATAAGTGTTTGCCTGTTATTAATACTCTATTAGCAACTTAGGTGTTTCTCATATTGATAATTTGATATAATGATATTATATTTATTAATTTATTTTTAAAAAAAATTAAACGGGCCTAAAAGGGCCGACCCGCAGGGCTTCAGGGCTGGCCCTACAGGGCTTGCAGCCCTACAGGGCCGGCCCTTTTAAGCCTGCTTCCATTTTCAGCCTCTAAATCATAGGCCCGGCCCTTGACGGGCTCGGGCCTAAACGTGCCGGCCCGAATTCCCGGCTCTACCAAACACACCAGGCTAATCTCAACCATATCAATATAAGCAATATATAAGCACAATTAACGTGATATTTCCTATTGCCTAGGCTTTTCACATTGCAAGTTTTACTTTAATTTATTCAAGTAAATTTATATTTCAAAAAGAAAATATACCATTCCGTTACAAAAAAAACAAGAAGAAAATAAACTGACCTGATCAAGGGGCGCCCACTGCTATGTATGCTGGAGAGGTAGAGAAGACGTTGGAGATCAGAGGTGTATGCATGGTAGGGAGGTACACCGGAGGGTGGAGAAAGCAAAGAACCACGGTGGTGTAGATGACAATGGAAGGAAGGAGGTGGAGGAGAGCAAAAACCTTTACTGCGGAGGAGGTGAAGTTGCAGAAAGGTGGCCTGGTGCGTGCATCCTTCAATGGATTTTAGGTGGAGGAGGGAGGAGTTGAAGAAAGAAAGAGTAGTTGAAGAAGGGAGGAGTTGAAGAATAAGAAAGAACTAGGCCAACGGTAGGAGGAGGAGGAAGAAGAGTAAAGTTTTGGATTAAAAAAGGAGGGAGGAGGGAATGGGATTAAGACGCATGTGAGGAGGGGGAATGGGATTGAGAAGACGCATGTCAGACAAGTGTCTGACATGCGCACAGGCGTCCCAAATGGATTTGGGATGCCTAAAGTCTGGGTTTAGGCGTCCTAAAATTATTTTGGGACATCTAATCCCAGCTTCTGGCGCTAAAAAAATTTACAAAATTTATATTTCGCGCTTGGAAGCACTTTAGACGTCCCAAATTCAAATTTGGGACGCCTAAAGGTTTCTCTGCATACATATAATAATGAAAATACCACCGCCTCCCTTTTTAACCACCCAATTTTAAATTTGGAACGTCTTGGGGGTGGTTATATCCTAATTCTGTAGTAGTGTTTTGACACGGTTGGTTTCAAATAATTGGAAAGTTTGGTGGCATATATATTGTAGAATGTAGGAATTGGAGATAGGTGAGATAATTAGGTGTGTAATGTTAGCACCCGTTTCCATTTCGATATTCAAAGAGTAATAAAGACAGAATTTCATGGGCATACAGAAAAATATAATTATACTGATAAAAACATTTGTTTACAATCCCGTCGTCATTCGTTGGCGAAATACAAAAAATACAGCGAAAACTTAATATTTACAAATTTTTCAAAATATTAAGCTATAGACTAAGGTATAACCACGTTCATATCCTCGTCTCGAGACACATGCTGCTCACTTTCCAGCATCTACATCTTTTCCCTTAGACCCACTGGTACCCTCTGAGGTGTTTATTTAAAAATAGGGTAAGATTCTGGAGAACCCCAGTATAAACATGCTATCATTCATAGAGAATACGAAAAATAAATATGATATATGCCATGTATGCACCAATTAATGAACATTATAAACATATCATCTGCATGTATACATAAGTAGGGCCTAACCCCACTATTCTGCACCGGTTGGGATTTCACCAACTTCAGTGTAAGTGCCTCTGACACTTCTGGCCTCTCTCTGGGCAAATTGTATTGATTAATAAAGTGCATTTACAAACATTGGCATCCACACAATCATATAACTATGGCATAATGTATGAAGGATAATGTCCCTACCTCAACGCTTTACAATCCTCTGTTTAACGGTGTCTCGTAAAACGTGTCGTTTCCGCTCTCGACTCAATCCTAAAATATTAAATGTACAAGAAATAGGTCATAACCTATCCAAGTATCATTTTAGACTCTTCCATAGTGTTTCTTATGGTTATATTAGTCTATGGTGAAAATTTACTAAAATGCTCCTAAGACCTTAGTCCGATGACACGTTTTTTCAAAATTTTGACTAAGGCTATTCTGACTTATTTTTGCCCAAGGAATCTGTTTCTGGGCTCAAAATCATCAAATTCACTATCAAATTATAAAAATACCCTTGACAACCCTTATTTAGGGATTTCAGTGGCATTTTCGTAATTATGTTTTTTCGGCTTCTACCGAAAAAGTGCCCAATTGTAACCCCCACCTATTTTTGCCCACTAAATCCAATGGAATCATTTATTTCATGAAAATCCAACTCCTAATACTAATTCTGGTTCTAGCCGAAATTTAAGAAAAAAATGGAAAATGGAGCTATGTTTTAACTTCCAAAACTTGTACTTTTTCACTTCTAATTCTTGATTAACTCACTTAAACACTTCTTAATCATGATTTAAAGGATTTTGGGCAGTATAACTCCTTAAGATTAGGACTTTGTCCAATTTCATAACTCAACCAAAAATCACAAAAACCAAACAACAATTACCAACAACAACTTTATACTAACATAAAGTTGAGATTGGTATAATTACCTCTTAAACTTCTTGGATTCTCTTACTCTAGGCACCTCCTTCTCTTCTTGCTCTCAAAGTGTGACGTCACCACCATGGATTCATGAGAAACAATAGTTTAGAGAAGGATTCTAAGGAAATGTTATAAGAAAAACCAAAAAAATCATACCTACCTTAGCTTCTTCTTCTTTGAGCTCTCCTCTTCTCTCTATTTCTCAAGCTCTCTCTTCTCTCTTTTTTTCTAAGTCTTGGACGAAAATGAGGAATGAAAGAGGAAGGAGGATGTTTTTATTAATTTGTCTTCTTCCTTCCTAACCATTGATTTAATTAAGAGCTCTCAATGTAACACTTATCACACTCCCTTCTTCTTCATAATTTCTCCACCTAATTTCCATTAAATTGAATCAATAATGGTCTCCCTTTGCTTGCCCCTAAAATCCGTCCCCCCCTCTCCTCTTACAAGACAAGCAAGCTCCTTCCCATGTAATCAATTTTGTCCTCTTCCAAGCACTCAAGTATTTCACTCCTTCACTCAAGCTTTTCTCATCATGCATTACATCATCCTTCATGTTGTGTACACTCCATCTTTGCCATAATTGATATGTGCATGTAGCAAAGCCATCATAACCTTCTTCTTGTAGCATGTGATTACGAATTTAATATTTTTCCCTTCACCTTCATGCTTGGACGAAAATTTAAAGAGAGGAAAAGGAGGAAAATTGCTTTTCACAAGTCCATAATTCACATAATTGGTTTATATATAATCCCCCTTAATTTCACAATTCTTGATTTATTCCACAAAGAATAATCCCATTATGCATTTTCCTTTATTTTCCTTGATTAATTGAAATTAACTCCAATTAATTGGAAGATAATTAATCTTGGGCTAAATTGGCAAAATTTTTATTTTACTATTACCTTTGTAATTTAATTCATTTCTTGAATTAATTTGCCCATTTCCTTATGAATATGAATATTTCAAAATTCACAAGATCCAAATTCATGAATATTCACCATTTTATTGAATTACTCAAAATAATTATAATATATTTTTTGTAAATAAAATTTGAAAAGTTACATGTAGGGATTCGAATTGGAAGGTGATTTCCAGTATAAGCAAGCACTTAATTGCCAAAATAAATGCTTTTGTTTTGTGAAGCATAATAATATATGTATGCGCCTTTGTCAATTCTTTGTAAAGTCACCAACAAAAAAAGACATTAATAATTGATATCTTATCTTTCCAACAAAGAAAGTGATATATATATGCACTAAGTTTATAGTCGTCCATGCATGCTTCGACTGATCTACTCTGTCAAAGTCTTGTCAACATATAAATACTTTATATATCACAAACAAACGTGTGTTTCATTATTTTAAAAGACAGTTTTCGATAAACTCAATTTGAAATAATGCACTTTATAAAGACGTGTTCATCTATGACACATTATTCTTTAGATTATTTTTTTCTTACAAATATGAATTTATGTATAATTTATATTCTTAATGAAGCATCTGGGGAATTCAGTTTTACCGATTAATCAAGTTTCAAAATGGGTAATGTTCAAATGAGGAGAATTTTTGTTCCAATATAAATTAGTTTTTTTTTTTTCCATACACGAGGATTACTAACTCTGATTCTAAATAATAGAAAAATGTATGTTACTATCTCTGGAGGAGTACACTTTTTTTTTCTTGCTTTTTATAATTTTACTATGGACAAGTTCTCCTATTAGAAATTAGACCAGTTTGAATTTTTTGGGCTTTAGCTTTTTTTCTTTTTTCTTTTTTTTGCCAAGGGGCTTTAGCGGTTTAGCTGCTTTTAATAATGACTTTATTCTTTAGAAGAATCAGCAGTGAACTTTTCTTTTAATGGCGACAAAATGTTTAGTGCTGATATGTTTGTCACAAATCTTTTGTGATGACCTTTTTTTTTCCGGATAGGAAAAAAAAAGATGTAAATTACAAGGACGTCACAAAACCTACACACTTTTTTTAAAAAGAAAGAAAGAAAGTAAATTACCTTATGGATTGCAAACATACATTTAACTCTTTTTTTTTTTTCAAAAATAGACTTTTGTTACAGCTGCCAAAATTATAAACAAAAGTACGAGAAATTAATTTTTCCTCTCCATAAAGTTGAAGGCAGTTGAGTTCAATCATTTATCCGTATTTTGCCTTAGGCTTTAGTGCTGGTTTGGCAAGATGTAAAAAAAAAAAGTGCGTTTTTTCTGTTAGTAGAGATAAAATTCTTCTTACATACTTACTTTAAATACAACACTTCTGAAAAGTTAAAATAAATGGGCACTACCTGTATATCACAAACCCATTAAAAATACGTTGGTTTTTAATTAATTTATTTTTCAAAATAAGAACACAACATTCATTTTTATCTGGGAAAAAAACACATAGATACCATTTAAACTGGGAAAACCCCAAAATATCTATTAAATTAGTAAAAGGACATAGTGCATTAATGATGAATATGGAATTTTGAAGTTTAGGTGTTTTTACCAAAATTCCCCACCAATTAAAAAAAAGGGGCAAGAACCCAAATTATTAATTGATATTCTGAATTTGTCATTGGCTATACTTAACTTGTCAACGACACTTGATATAGGTCATTGAGGATGAATCTGGGATTTTTAAGTTTGAGGGTTTTTACCAAAATCCCCATTGAATTGAAAAAAAAGGCAAGAACCCAAGTTGTTAATTGTTATTTTGAATTTGTCATTGCTTATACTTAACTTGTCAATGACGCCTAATAGTATAGCAATTAGCAACTATCCCTATTAGACGTTGTTAATAACATGAGTATAGACAATTAACGACTTAGGTATAGAGATTAACGACTTAGGGAGCTCAAGTTGTTAGTGACACCTAATAAATAGGGTAGTTGCTAGTTGCTATATTAAAGTTGTCATTCCTTATACTCAAGTTGTCAACGACATTAACAAGTTATGTATATGCAATGACAACGTAAAAATAGAGATTGGTGACTTAAACCCCTCACTAGGCTAACCTATCAACCCCCTCTGGCATCCCCTTCTATCTCATCTTCTCCCTTCCTTGGTGGCTACCACCAACATCGCAAAACACAAACAAAAACTCAGCCACAACCATAAATGAGATCAACACAACACCCAGCCACACCAGCAAAACGCAAACAAGATGCTTTTTTTTTTTTTGAAAATCTGAAAAAATCCCAAGATTTGACAATCCTTTTGAAGGAGGAGGAGGAGGGTTGAGAGATTTGGAGTTGCAAAATCCATTAAAGCAGCTTGGAAGCTAGAATTTTGAGGAGGAGAGATCTGACATATTTTGAAAGAGCAAATTTTGAATTTGACCTATTGAAGCCATGTTCCACGAGTGTGGAGAGAAGGGAAGGAAGGTGGCTACTGTTCTGTCCTCATCTTCATCATTATCTCATTTGAATCAAAATTGCGAAGGAAACATCTCAAAACTACCATCATCGTCTTCCTCATTGAGCACCCATACCACTATTCATCTTCTGACCATCTTCAATTGAGTGTCCGAACCAGAGGGAGTGAGAGGAGTGTCCATCCATTGTTGACCACAGAGAGAGAGAGAGAGAGAGGACACAATGTCAGATTGGCTTTGGATAGAAAGAGAGCCATGCTGGAGGTGGAGGCAGTAAGTGGCGGAGGTGGACGACAAGGGAGGAAAAAGGGAGAAGAAAGAGGATGGCATCTAAGCATTTTCACTCAAAACTTTGATATCACGAATTCCTACCATATTCCTTATATGTCCTTTTGTTAATTTAGTAGGCAGTTTAGAGTTTTCCAAATTCAAATGGTATCGGTGTCCTTTTCCCTTTCTATTTTCAATTATTTTTTATTCTATTAGTTATATCCTTCCATTAAATTCAATATTTTTTTTAAAAAAAGCATTATGTAATTGCAACATACCATGCGATCTCTCCAGAAATAAATTCAATGGGTGGGTTAAATTTTGCCTTCACAAATGAATCGAGTATTGATAAAGAATTTTCTACAACAATCATTTTCATTAAAAATCCTGATAAAAGATAAAATAGTGAATCTGAATCTAAATCTAAATCTCTAGACTGAATCTAAATTTAAATCTGCAGAACTAGAGTTTCTTCTGCATTCTGCAAGCTTGCACATGTAAAATTGGCACTTGCTAATGTCACTCCTGTTGCTGTTCACACACTACAACCACTTGATGAATAACTTTGTAACATCCCAAATTTTATTCACAAAAAATATATTGTAATTATTTGAATAATTCAATACAATGGTAAATATTCATGAATTTGGATCTTGTGAATTTTAAAATATTCATATTCATAAGGAAATGGAAAAATTAATTCAAAATTGAATTAAATTACAAAAGGGATAGCAAAATCATAATTTTGCCAATTTAGCCCAAGATTAATTATTTTCCAATTAATTGGAGTTAATTTCAATTAATCAAGGAAAATAAAGGAAAATGCATAATAAGATTATTCTTGGTGGAATAAATCAAGAATTGAGAAATTAAGGGGGATTATACATAATTCAATTATGCGAATTATGGAATGGGTGAAAAATAATTTTTCCTTCCCTTCCTCTCATTGTTTTCGTCCAACATGAAAAATAAGGGAGAAGAAATAGATTTAGTTAGAGTAAAGGGAAGAGTGGATGACTTGGGTAATTAGAAGGGATCTAGTCCCAATCCAATTGGACATAAATGATGACAAGGGATGGCATAAAGTTGAGGGAGTATGGCTTAAAGTAGGAATGGTATGGTGGGAGGTAAGGGTGTTCATGAGGCCCAAATGCCCGCAATGCCCGCCCGAGCCCGATAAAAAAATGCCCAGCCCGGCCCTAAAAAATATGCCCATAAATCATTTGGGCATCTTCGGGCAAGGCCAAACACCGGGCAGGACTGGGCATTGGGCAAGGTGTGCTGCCCTGCCCATTTGACCCTACCCAATATGTGTGTATAATTGTATTTAAAAAAAAATATATTGTATATATAATTGAACAAGTATTTACTTTGATTAAATCAAGGGCTAGGAAGAGAGATGACTAAGTAATACATATTTTCCCTTCCTCCTTCATGTGCATTTCATCCAAGGCAAGAGGAACAGAGAGAGAGAGTGAACTTGGAGAGCTCTTGAAGTTTAGAGAGAAGGAAGAGGAAATCTAAGGTAAAAATGTTAATTTCTTATGGTTTTCTTGTGTTCTTGTCATGAAATCCTTCTCTAAACTCTTGTTCTCATGAATCCATGGTGGTGAAGTCATGCTTTAAGATCAAGAAGAGAAGGAGGAGGGGCCTAGAGTAAGAGAAAAACCAAGAAACCAAAGAGGGTAACTTCATAAACTTGCCTTCTTGTGGTGTTGTTGTTGTTGTTTCTTGATTTTTTTTCAAGTTTATTGGTTGAGTTGTAAAATTGGAGAAGCCATAACCCTAAGGGGTTATGCTACCCAAAATCCTTTAAATCATGATTAAGAAGTGTTTAAGTGAGTTAATCAAGGATTAGAAGTGAAAAAGTACAAGTTTTGGAAGTTAAAATACAAAGTTCCATTTTTCTATTTTTCCTTCAATATTTCGGCCAGGACCAGAACTAGTAGTATGATTTGGATTTTCATGAAATAAATGGTACCATTGGACTCAGTGAGCAAAAATAGGTGGAGTTACAGTTGGACACTTTTTCGGTAGACGCCGAAAAAACATAATTACGAAAAAGCCACTGAAATACCTAAATAGGGGCTGTCAAGGGCATTTTCGTAATTTGATATTGAATTTGGTGATTTCAAGCCCGTAAATGGATTCCTTGGGCAAAAATAAGTCAAAATAGCTTTCGTCAAAATTTTGGGAAAACGTGCCATCAGGCCGAGTAAGGCAGGGTCGGGCTGGGTTCCTAGGGGCATTTTTGTAAATTGTCATCATAGACTAATATAACCATAAAAATCACTATGGAAGAGTCTAAAATGATACTTGGATAGGTTATGACCTATTTCTAGTATATTTAATATTTTAGGACCGATTTGAAAGTCTGAATAGCACGCTTTACGAGACACTGTTAAACAGAGGATTATAAAGCGTTGAGGTAGGGACATTATCCTTCATACACTATGCCATAAGTTATGTGATTGTGTGCATGCCATTTTTTGTAAATGCACTTTATTAATCAACATGATTTGCTTAGAGAGGGGCAGTTAGTGCCAGAGGTGCACTTACGCTGGGAGTTGGCAGAAATCCAACCGGTGTAGATTATGGGGCTGGGCCCTACTCATGTATACATGATAATGATGATGTGTTTATATTGTTCATTAATTTGTGCATACCTTGGCGCATGTCATATTTACTTTTCACATTTTCTATGAACGATATTATGTCTTTACGAGGATTTTTTGGAATCTCACCCTATTTTTAAACAAACACCTTAGAGGGTACGAGTGGGTCTAAGGGAAAAGATGTAGACTCTAGAAAGTGAGCTGCACGGGTCTCGAGGTGAGGACAAGATCGTGGTCATAATTAGTCTATTTTGTGATATTTTGGTGAAATTTGTAAATATTAAGTTTCCGCTGTATTTTTTGTTTTCCGTCGAGGAACAATATCGGAATTGTAAATGAATATTTTTATCAGTATAATTGTACTTTTCTGTATGCCATTGAATTCCGTCTTTATTACTCTTCGATAATGATGATGTGTTTATATTGTTCATTAATTTGTGCATACCCGTTTCTATTTTGATAATCGAAGAGTAATAAAGACGAAATTCAATGTGCATACAAAAAAGTTCAATTATACTGATAAAAATATTCTTTTACAATTCTACATCGTTCGTTAACGAAATACAAAAAATAAAGTGAAAACTTAATATTTACAAGATAACCCAAAATATCTAAGGCATAAGCTAATTATAATCGCTATCTTTCCCTCACCTTAAGACACGAGCTAATTACTTCTCGGCGTCCACGCCTTTGCCCTTTGATTTACTGGCACCTGCTGAGATATTTGTTTTTGAAAAAGGGTGAAATTCCGAAGAATCCCCGTAGAGACATACGATCGACATATAAAATGTGAAAACTAAATATGCAATGCACTATATTAGGCAAAAATGAAAGTTCGATTCGATTCATATATATTTACCTCAGCCGAGTCACCACTATAGCTAGGATTTCCAATAATATTCCTCAATTAAGTCATCGACTACAATTAGGATTTTTCAATATACCGTTGTTGGGTAGCGAACCACAACTAGGTACTGTGCCTCTAGCACGCAATCATATCACGAAATACAGTAAAAAATACATATAATTATTCACATAGTGTATGAAACATGGTAGTCCCTACCTTGAAGTTTGTTAAACCCCTTTTTCAGTGTGCCTCGTAAAACGTGTTGTTTCCGGCGTTCGACTCGGTCCTAAAATATTAAATGTACCAGAAATATGTCATAACCTATCCAAGTATCATTTTAGACTCTTTTATAGTGTTTCTTGTTATTATATTAGTCTATGGTAAAATTTTACCAAAATGTCATCGGGAACCCGGTCCGGGCCCACCGTACTTGACCTGATGGCACGTTTTCCCGAAATTTTGACTAAGGGTGTGTTTGGTTTGAGGGGAGGAGAGGGGAGTTAAATTATCTTTTTGAGTTGAATGCATTTAAATTTTGGACGGGAACCCAAAATTTAAAATGAATGAGAGGGTAAATTTTGGGCAGGAATCCAAACTTTAAAAGAATGAAAGAGTAAATTTTGGATTTCTTTTATCCAATATTGTAATTTTGCCTCCTACCCTCCCCTCAAACCAAACACATGCTAAGGCTATTTTGACGTATTTTCTCACAAGGAATCCATTTTCAGGCTCGAAATTACTAAATTCACTGTAAAATTACAAAAATACCCTTGACAGCCCCTATTTAGGGATTTCAATGATGTTTTCGTAATTATGGTTTTTCGGCCTCTACCGAAAAAGTGCCTAACTGTAACTCCACATATTTTTACCCACTAAATCCAATGGAACCATTGTTTTCATGAAAATCCAGCTCCTACCCCCTGAAACAGTGCTGGCCGAAATATTTCGAGGAAAATGGGAAAATGTAGTTTTGTGTTTAAGCTTCCAAAATTTGTACTTTTCCATTTCTAATATTTTATTAACTCATTTAAACACTTCTTAATCATAATTCAAAGAAATTTGGGTAGCATAACCCCTTAGGGTTATGGCTTTCTAAATTTACAAACTCAACAAAATAACCAACTCCAACCACAATCATCAACAACAATCACATACTAACATAGTTTTAGGGTTTGAGAAGTTACCTCTTGAGTTCCTTTCCTCTCACTTTGTAAAGGTCCTCCTTCCCCTCTCCTTGGGCTCAAGATGAGCTTGCTAAACCATGGATTTCATAGAGAATTAGAGATTAGAGAAGAAGTTTATGCTGGTTTAGAAGGAAATCTTAAGAAATCACAACCTACCTTGATCTTTCTCTTCCTCCTTCTCTCTAAAGCTTGAGTTCCCTTAAGCTTCTCTCTCTCTCTCTCTATCTCTCTCTCTCTCTCTTCTCTTGGCTCAAAACAAAAATGGACAAAGGAAGAGGAAGGGAATGGCTTCATAAATTTCCTTCCTTAAATCTACACCATTGATTTCATCAAGGGTTAACATAATGACACTTGCCAATCACCATACCTCCATCCATACCTTCACCCATACTTTGACTTACTTGCTCCATTTGGTTTCCATTAGATTTGAACCACTTTCTTCCCTTGTCTTGCTCACAAAACGTGCTCTCTCTTATGCTCCAACTAAACCAAATACTCTTCCAACTCAACCAACCTTACACTCAAGCTAGCATACCATTTCATCATTATTTGTCCATGTGGCATTATTTTAATGCATTTTGACATGTGCTCATACAAATCCATTATAATTTAATCCCCTCCTTATATGATAATGGCACTTGGCATTTTAATTCCATTAATTAATTTCTAACACATTTTATTTTCAATTTATGGAATAATGCCAATTCTAGCAGATTTTTTGCCCTAAATTTGAAAAATCATAATTAATTTTGTAGACATCGTTTTGGAGTGATTCTAAAGGCTATAGAATCTTTATTGAGTCTAATTTCAAGAAAAAATAATGGAATTTTACTAGTTAGGATCATATCATTCCCAGATTTTCAATCTTTGACCGCTGCTTCAGAAAATTTCCAGATTTTCTGGACTAACTTCAAAAATGCATATCTTTTTGTACATAACTTCAATCGATTCATATGAACCATCAAATTAAAGTTTAGGATGTCTGCTTCACCCTGTAAAATTTCATAATTTTTGCTCATCATTTAATCTTCCAAAACCACATGACAAACTCACTTCCTCACAAGCGATTTTACTGAAAACACTATTCAACTTTCAATTTTCCATATTTAATTCCATTAACATTAAATATTCACCATTTCATTGAATATATAAAATAATCACAATATACTCTTAGTGAATAAAATTTGGGGTGTTACATGAAGTAAGACCTACTACGGATGGTAAGTGATGACGAACACGACAAGATCATATCCTATTAGGTGGGGTCAGTTATATGAATCATATTACCCTATTGTGCTGTATCAAGAATAAGATTTTTGGATAGATTATTAGCTAAAAGATCACGCTTTATAATTTAATTGAGTGCTTCATTCAATCTTCCTCTACTTTTTTTTTCAGAGGATTCCATACTGCTTGATTGAACATCCTTACTATTGCATCTAATGGCTTTCTTTAAAGATGCTCGAAATCATTTCAAACAACTTTTTAACATTTTCTTCTCAATAGATGCTATTCTAACTATCATTACGAATCTTATTTTTTCTTGTATTACTAAGTACCCATTTTAATATTCTCTTCTTAATTATTCTATTTTATATTCATATTGTTCTTTTAAAAACGCAGCCATTCACTACCTTATAGCATTTAAAATTGGAAGGATAACCTATGTGTCAATGCCGATTGTGTAACTGCAGCGAAACACGACTTCGCAGATATAAAAAGAGAACTGGTGATAAAAACTGTACATAAATATATGCTGAAAAGCTTCTGAGTGAACATTGCAAGCATCATCACCAAGCTTTTGAGAGCCCACTGTTTCATGTCGAATGGTATGAGCAACCATCACAGCATCAGTAGCTCTGTTTGCCTCCAGCTCCAAGGCGCGCGCACGTGCACGCACACACGTGCATGGATTAGTGTCGATCTTTAATATAATATTCAGTTGATTTTTTTGGAGAACTTAAAGAAGTTAAACAAATTACTTTAAGGTATTTATATTTATCATTTTTATGTAAATTACTTTATCTGACTTATAAACTGATATATAATTAAATAATATACGACATATTCTATTATTAACTAGGGATGAAAATATGTTAGGCACCTAACAAGGACCTACGGCCTAACCTATATAAAGACGACCCTTACCTATTTAGTAAATGCGCCAGGCCCAGGCTTAGGCCCAGGCTTATTTAGATGAATAAGTCAAGCCTATTTTCATAAGGCATAGCTCACAAGCCTATGTCCTATTTAACTTTTTTAAATTTATACTATAATATAAGTATATATATAATGCTATCTAAATAGTTTTATAAATTATTTATAAATTTACCAACTTGACCTTAATTTTAAATTTCATATCTCATTGTCATTACATTCAACCCTTACTTTCATATCAATCATTCACTCCTCCTCTCTTTTCTTTGATCGCTTGAGATTGCAACACTAACTTGCTCCCTCTCCCTTGATTTGCTTTGTCCACTAAAGTATAATAATTGCTATAAGTTTATTTTAGTGCTAAATGAAATATTACAATCTTAGTAGAAAGTGTTTGTCCCAATTTATGTGGGAAGAGTAAGAAAGGTAAAATCTAGTTTTCTATCCTGTTCATTATGCTTAGTCGATTTAAGAAAATATATCTCATTAGTCAATAGACAATTAATTTTTTTTATTTCTATATGCTCGAACAATTGTTGTTACTAGATATTTTTTCTTTTCCTTATTAAGCCTTAATATTACGATGAATGGATGTTAGACTTTTAAAACATAATGTAGGCTTGTAAATAAACATGAATGATTATATATGAATTTGAATGTATATGTTTTAAAAGCTATTTAAAGGCTTACATTTTAAGTAAAACTTTAAACAGACTGTAGGTCTTGTCAGGCCTTTTGAAGGCCTAGGCTTAGGCCTAAAAAGCTTACATGCAGATGCAGGCCTAGACCTATTTAGATAAAGCCTAGCCTAACCTATTTTCACTTCTAAAATTAACTAACTTATTTAGCTTATTTGATTTCTCTAAAAAAGAGTTAATCGAATCTTATATTAAAGACTGAAGAGAGTATTTAATTAGTACCTGATAGGCTATAAGCTTAGAGCGAACACAAAATGATCATTCATCTTCCCTCACATACTTGCTTCAACTACGGCACCAAGCAAATGATCCACTCCTGCCATTTCTAGTAGGAGCATGATGAAATGCATAAAGATGTTTCGTCAGAGAAATAAAACTTAAACACCAATGATTGTTGGAAAGAACAAGATTTTGGATCATCAGAAATAAAATTTAAACACCAATCTTTGAACAGTGATTGAAACCTTTAAAATGATTTTTTAATCTTGATTTACAGTATATGAAATAAGTATGTGAGAGAAGTTCTATCTTACGTGAATAAGCACTTTTTGAGTGTCCAAAAGTGATTCAAACAAGCACGTAGGAATTAGGAAACGCGAGCTTGAGTAAGAGCTAAGGAAAACGCCTTTGAGAAAATTTGAAGATGTGAAATTTCAAATTTATATATGACAAGTCGGTTCGTTTGAGATCATTGACGGTGTCATGCATATCACGAGGACCAGATCTTTCCGCAATCCCCATTGGCTTGTGACTTGTTAGGCAAGTCAAGTTTATCATTGGGCCTACATTTGCTCAGCCCATGAGGTATTATGGCCCAGATTTTTAAACCTAAATCGAGGGCCGAGACTTTGGGCGCAACTGTTTTTTTCTTATGGGGCAAAAAAAATTGTTATAATAATAATGGTTTTATATTGATTCTTGTTTGATATGATTTTGAACAACTCACGAGAAGGACAACTTCGCAGTATAACCTCTACTTCCTTGAGAGTTGAGATTATGGATGAAAATAGGTTAAGTCTAACTTCAGCTAAATAGGTTTGAGTCTGTAACAAAAGCTTTAAGTTTGAGCCTAATCCTGAATGGCTCAAGCCTAAGCCTTTAGAAGGCTTACCCAAACTTGAAACTTTTTTAAAAGCCCACCAATAATGTAGGCCTTTAAAAATACCTAATTTTGTAGGCATTGTAGTATATAAATAGACTTTGAGCCTATTAAAACCTATATAAATATAAGCTTTTGGTAGGTTTTAAAGTACATATTTATAAATTATAGGTTAAGCCTATCTAATTAAAAGAAAACCTACTTTTATTAAAGAATTAAATATATATACATATGTGTGTGTGTTAACATCTCAAATTACAATATCTATATGTGTGTGTGTGTATATATATATATATTAAACAGGACAGGCTTACAGGTTTGCATGCCAGGCCTTAAGAAAAAAAGCCTAGCTAGTTTAAGCATGTAGGCATCTAAATAGGCCTATAGACTAGCCTCTTTGTCAAAGAGGTTAGGCTTTACCAGGCTAGACTGTAGGCCCTAAAAGGGGCCTAGCCCTTTTTCGTTCATAGTTGAGATTAGTCATATCATTAAAAAGAAGGAAAATGAGATCATCTAGTTCTGTTCTATATTGTTCCATTGCTCCATGTAACGTCCCAAATTTTGATTAAGGGCTAATGTTGATTGTTGAGATGGTAATTGTGGATTAAAGTTGAATTAATGCGTCTTTGTGACAAAATTATCTAATATGTCATAATTGATGGAAAATTGATAGAATGGAATTATTGGCCATAATTTGGTGATTAATGGGGAAATTAATTACTAATTAAGAGGAAATGAGAAGTGTGATTAAATGGATAATGGAAGGATTAGAGAAGTTAATTGGTGGTTTATTTTAAAGGAACCAATAGAAAAGTGATATGTGGCAGGTTGGGATTGTGGGAGGAGTTGTAGAAAAGTCAAATGCATTAAAAAATGATTTCTCTCTCCTCTCTTCCCTCTCTTCACGCTGAACAAGTATGGTAAGGAGAGTAGAGTGATCATTCTTTATAATCTCCAAGCTGTTAGACATGAATATATGAATAGTTTTGATGATGTCAAATATGAGCAAAAAGTTTGTATGATATACTTATTCTCTATATTGACTAACTACTATATTTAATATTGTATATCTTGTAGATTAGTCATAAACCCGATGGTGGGTTGATGTTATAATGCTTCATATGTGGAGAATAATCATCAAGAAGAAAATCAAAAGGCAAGGGATTGAAGAAAGAAGGCATTGCAAGAACTAATGGGAATATCAAGCAAAGATTAAAGATATTCAAGAAGACATCTGATTGGGTTATGAAGAATGATCATCAATTCAAGAAGATATCTAGTTGGGTGATGAAGAATGATCATCAAGAGGAAAAACAAGAAGAAGAAAGATTGAAGAAAGAAGAACTTGTAAGATCAAATGAGAATATTAAGATTCAAGCTCTTAGAAGTGATATCGGAGGTTAGAGTGGGTCAATACGAAGTTAAAATGACATATACAGAAGTTATGACACCTCCATAGATGATTACTCGAGTAATCACTCGAGTAATATGGCACTGCCTCATTTTGGAGGTGATTACTCGAGTGGCTACTCGAGTAATCTGCAAAGTTACTTGAAGATTACTCGAGTGACCACTCAAGTAATGGTACTCTGTTTTCGCACGTCATGACAGAGGTTCGGTATTTTGGTTATATCTCTCAACCACACGGCGGATTGATCTAAAATTGGTGGCATATGAAACTAGACTCCCAACACGAACTATGGACACCCAGATCACATTCAAAAGAGTTCAGATGAGAGAGATATGATCTGTTGAATTTGACACATGAATTAGCGTCTTTTACCACAACAAGATTCGGTATTTTGGACATAACTCTCAAAATACATATCGGATTGAGACGAAACTAGTGCCATATGAAAGTAGACTTAAAGAGCTTTCCATGGACATATAATTTGATATATTTAAAGTTATGCACTAAGAGCTATGCCTTCTGGAAGTTGATGCTCGTGATTTCAGACTTTATCTAAATGCAAATGATATTCTTGTGATCATAACTTTCTGTAAAAAATGAGTTTGGAGGTGATTCTTGTTGCATTGGAATGTAGATGATGAGGGCTTTCCGATGATATATAATTTTCCATGTTTCGAATCGAAATCAAGAATTCACTTGAAGGGCTTACTTGAGTAATATGCAGAATTATTTGAAACCTCACTCGAGGGACCACTCAATTAATGCAGTTAGAAATGCTGTCGGTCAAGATTTGAATGACATTACTCGAGGGACCACTCGAGTAATCTGTAAAGTTATTTAAGAGCTTACTTGAGGGATCACTTGAGTAACCAGAGAAGAAATCATCCAGTAGCTCTCGGCCAAGAAATGACAGACTTTACTCGAGGGACTACTCGAGTAATCAGATGTGAAAAGGCTTTACTCGAGGGAGCACTCGAGTAATCTGCAAACTTATTTGAGAGCTTACTCGAGGGATCACTCGAGTAATGAAGATGGAAATGCTCTCGGCCATATTTTGAAATCAATTACTCAAGGGATCACTCGAGTAATGAAATTGGAATTACTCTCAGCCAAGATTTAGACAACATTACTTGAGGGAGCACTCGAGTAATCTGCAAAGTTATTTGAACTATTACTCGAGGGATCACTCGAGTAACCAGAAGAAAAGAGAGGCTTACTCTAGTAACCATTCGAGTAGCATGACCAACAACGTATCCGAAGATTCTGAAAATCATGGAAATTTTGTGTAACTTACTCTTCTTATTTCCAATCATTCTAACACTTTATTGTATTAGTGTTTAATGTGTTTCTCCAAGAATACAATGAAGAGATGATACGAAGAGATAAAAGTTGACTTTATGGAAATGGAAGCGGAGCGTCAATATTCACAACGGCTAGTTTTTAAAATCGAAGAACAGTCAAACGAAGCTACGCCACTCTAACGGACAAGTTGAAATGCTTCCAACGACTATCTCAACTCATCTATAAATATGGGAACATTCAACGAAGAGCAACACCAACGAGAAACATGCAAAGATCATGAATCATCGACTCCAACCCAACTATTCTCTGTTCTTATCCATTTTTTATATCATGTATATTTGAGAGGGAGATTATTTGTATTGTACTTCAGTGTTCATCTTATTCACTTTTGAGAGAGAAGATTGATTGTAATATTTCATCATCAAAGTTTTACCCTTATGGGGTGTGTAAGGGAGAGTAACTCGATTCTAACCTTACGGTGTGTAAGGGGGAGTAACTCGGTGAGAGATTTATAAAAGGCTTTGCAAGTGCCCGGTTAAACTTGTGGGTTGTATAGGCTTTTCTTGTGCCTGGATTAAACAAGAAGATAGTGGATTTGAAAATCTTAGGAGGAGCCTAAGGATTGGATGTAGGCCATCGCAGATTGGATTGAATCAGGATAAATCACAGTTTGCATACTCTCTTCCTTAAACTCTTATATTTCCAGCATATATTAACTGTTGATTTATGATTCATTACTTTCATATTTATTGCTTCCTTTAAGATGCAAAAAGATTTTTAAAGTTCTTAAGATTTTTATCTTACACCAAATTCACCCCCCTCTTGGGTGTCAGTCGGTTCTAACACAAGCTTCATCTTTCATCTCCCTTATTCCTCTCTCATGCGTGCTGCCATGGTTGCCGCAAAAAGAAGAAGAGCTTTTGATTAAGGTGAGCTATTTGACCCTTCTAATGGCCTCTAATGGAAAAACTCTCTTCTATAAACTTATTCCTTGTGTTGAGAGCTTCAATTTCATGGTTTTAGATTTGTCATTTGGTGTTGTTTGAGCTCTCAAGGGATTTTGGAGTTTGGAGAATCAAGGCCCATGGGTGGCTGGCCACAGCCAGTGACCTTCTGACCATATTTTGGT
Source organism: Inga leiocalycina (assembly GCA_963242795.1). NCBI lineage: Eukaryota > Viridiplantae > Streptophyta > Magnoliopsida > Fabales > Fabaceae > Inga > Inga leiocalycina. The sequence continues at coordinate 23,165,941 of OY725323.1, forward strand.
CGTGGCCCAAGGGAGGGCTGGCCCTGTGTTTCAACACTTTGAGTTTTTGAATAGAGATCTTCAACCTATTGTTTCCCAACCTTTTAAAGGTTTTATTAGAAGCATTTGTAGCTTCTTAAGGGTCATTATTGATAACCAAATCTAAGTGTTGAAGAGTCAATTGAGTATTGGAATAGAGAATAATGTTTTGTCCTTAATTATGACTTTAGGATTTGATATTTTCCCTGAGCATAGAAGGCATGTGCCTGCTCAAGAACGGAAAGACTAAGGTAGTGACACTTTATCCTATATAATGTATATTGCATTGCTTGTTTGCATTAGTCATTGAATACAGATACAGTGAAGGGATATAGCGAAAGCTCGATCTTGAATACAATATAGTAAGGGAATGTGGCGTAAGCCCGACCTTGTATACAGTAAAGGGGACGTGGCAATGTGCCCGGCCTCGAATATTGATTGCTGCATTGTGATATATGTTTACTTGCTTTGTTTATATGCATCATATACGTAAATTGTTGTTGCTGGGATTCTCTAGAATCTCATTCTTTCCAAATAATATTTTTAAACAGGGTAAGTGGATTGAAGAACAAGCAAGTGAACAAGGATGATTAGGACTACTGGCGGTAGCCTTAGTTAGATATTTTGGTTTTATACTGAACTGATTATCATTTTGGATGAATGTACATATTAAATAGACCATAGAAGTATAGTTTGTGTAATCCCCGGTATGAATACTGAGATGGGCAATAATACCCTGAACAATATTTTGGTTTAATGTTTATCCCGGGTGAATGTCGAGAATTGTGGTTATACTCTAATATTGTACATGTAATAGACCGAACAGGCCAATTGTTTTATGAATGAAATGAATGGAGATCAATGTGTACAAGTGTTTTAAAAAGTTTTTAATTATTCTGGATCTCTTATTCAATTATTAAACGCGTTTTGAAAACAAATCACGGCCTTAATATATAGGCGGGGGTTACACTCCACGTCTAGTTCCATCCTAGATTCACTTCCACTACTCCACATCTAGTTCCATCCTAGATTCACCACATGTCTGGTTTTGTCTAGATCACTCGACGTCATTTCTATGCCATCTAGATTGATGTCACTCCACGTCGTTTCTGTAGTCTAGTTCCATCCATATCCAGTCAACGTCGTTTCTATTGGCTGCTCTAAGTTGTTTTTTGTTGTCTAGTTACGTTCAAAGCTACATCGCTCAAAACCATGTTATTTTCTACTTTGACTACCAATTCCACTATGGGATTCTCTAATGTAGCCTTGAGACTTTACTCAGCAAGTTTATCGCTTCTACCTTTTAGTAGACAAACTCAAACTGTTTTCTATTTTGCTTGAGTTTGAAGGGGTGTTGAGATATTATATCTTATAGGCTAAAGTATATATTTGGTCCCTTATGTTTCCATTAAAGTTCATTTTAGTCCTTTATGTTTAAAAAGTATATTTTTAAATCTTCAAACTTAACACCATTAGTTTCACTTAACGGAAATTGTTGACTCATCAAATTTAAGTGGTGATAACTGTGTAATTAAACATTAACATGTATTTACATTTTAATCATTTTAATTTTTAATTTATTTATATTTAAAAGTAAAAATAAATAAGTAAAAAAGTAAAAACATGTGTCTTATCTCCATCTTCGACAACCCAGCAGCTACTCCAAACACCTGCAAGGCTGTAGCATAACCACATTCTTCCATTTCTTTTACCCACAGCATCTGGATCTTTCATCTACTTGCAAGATTAAAAAGCAATCGTTGGTTTCTTTATGAACTCCATCCCCAAGGTGGAAGACTCATTCTGTCCGATTTTGAGAATCTTGATTTTCCCGGAAAACCACATCTGATGAAAACTGCTTCACGATTCCATATAGGTTGCTATTGGTGGGTGGACGACTCTTCGGATATTTTAGAAAGGGAAGCATTGCTTCTATTAGAAAGAGAAAGAACTCGTACTTTGCTTTGATTCTTGAGATAGGTATGGTTGTTTTTTATTTTTTATTTTTTTTTAGAAATGCTTACTTTGATTCCAGTTCAGTGATTGGCTTGTTTCTGGTTCTTAATTGATCTGTCTCTAGATGAAGTTCTCTTCATCCATACGATTAAGGTCAATTTTACCTTGTTTCATGTTTCTGCTAAATGTCATGAGGGTTCAAAAGCTTCTAGCCTGGAGGAGGATTTAAATTAATCGGGTGGTATATTGTTAGTTAGTAAAGAGTATCGTTAAGTGCTTGAATAAATAACAGAGATAGGGCTGTTGAAATAATGATATTTTGTTAATGCTTGTGTAGGGCTTCCTAAGATTTATTTGCTCTTCTCTGCAGAAGCCTTTGATCCCAAACGAATTCTTGATTGCATTTTATTGGAACAAAGAATACGGTTGTTGTCTCCTGTTTTGCAAAATGATCATAATATAATTTGGGTAATCTAAATAGAAAGTTCAATATAATTAATAGTCAAAATAAGAATCCATGAATTACTTGTTGAACACTCACTTCTCAAATAATGAAAAGAGAAGAGTGAAACATTAAAAGCAATCGTCATAAAGAATAAAACTAAAGTGTAAATGTAAGATAATTCCAAACTAAAACATGATGATCTTTTAAGACAAAAGCAAGAACAAATGCTTTAGGTGGTTGCATTTGGTTGAATTGATGATGTATCAATTGGCTGTCTTGGCATTGTTGCTTGGGTTTTGCTTGCCATTGTCATTTTGCTTTTCTTGTTTGGCCTTTGTACAAGATGAGAACTAGGAGTACGCCATGGTGCCACATTTTGCCAAGATGCTTTTATAGAAGGCTGACTTAAATTCTCCTACATTAAAACATTTGGCAGAGTCACTATATGTTTTATGTTATCTGCATTATTAAAGTTCATTCTACAATTTACAAACATTTTACCTGTCTCATCTGCATATCCAGCCAAGTCATTGATTCACGAGTTGATGGTTCATATGATGTGCCCTATCAAAACCTATGTTACTACTAAATAAATGTTCATAAATAATCAAAGTTTATAAATTTGAACTAATAGATTTTACCTCACTCAACTGTACACATGTTTGTGTGTTCTTTGAGGCACTCAATACAATAGGTTGAGTGATGCTTACACTGGTTTGAATATTATGACTTCCAATATTGCTTGAGTCCTTGCAACTTCTTTTGTTGTGGCCAATAATGCCACAATTTGTACATTTTGCTGCAAAATTAGATCTACTCATCTTAGATTTCCCTTTCTTTTCTTCATTTAGATCCTTTTTTCTTGCTTTTGGAGGTCTGCCAATAGGCTTTCTATATGGAGGTGGAAGTACGTCTGAATATTCTGTCCTTGTCCATAAGTTAGTGCCATTTATAGGAAAAATGATAGGTTCATAATATGCTTGATAAGCCTCTTTCTTATAATAAACAGGCACATAATCTTCTGGGTTCTTTGCCCACCAATAGATGCAACTTGTAGCATGAGCACAAGGGATCCCAGTTAATGACCACTTTCTACAATCACACTTTTTAGCTTTTAGATCAATTGCAAATCTCTCATTTCCATCATAAACCTCAAACTTTTCTTCCCCTACCCAAGTAGGTAACCATCCGCCACTATCATTAGCCTCCCTTTCTAATCTCTTTATAATATTTGGAAGAATAGAACCTTGAAAGCTCCTCATCTTAGTTCTATTTGTTGCCCACCTATTCAAGAAATAAGTCCTAATATCCTCTAACCTTTATACAATTGGTTTTTCTCTTGCCTCAAGGACGACACTATTGAAAGCTTTACTCATATTATTTATCAATACATCACGCTTTGGTTCAAATGAAAACCGAGACTTACTCCAGAATCTAGGGGGAATTTTGATGAGATACTTGTACGCATCCTCATTAACTTTCTGAATATCCTTCATTGCTCTTTCCCATGCCTACGGATAGGTAGCTTTGGCTGCCTTCCACATATTCTCTTTCAAATTTTTTCCTGGGAATCGCTTTCTAAAGTTATTGTATAGGTGGCGAACACAAAATCGATGATTTACTCCAGGTAAGAGCTCATCAAAGGTAGGTAAACGACCTTATAAAATAATTACTAGATTAGGTTTATATAAAATATGTGCAATTAAAAAAGTAGACAAGAAGTTAAATTTACCTTTTGTTGGTATGAAATAAAGGTATAGGATTTGCACTTATTTGTCCCCCCAAGGTCTTCAATTAAATTATATAGAAACCATGTCCAAGAATCTTTCGTCTCTACCTCTCTACAATAGCAATAGCAATAAGGAGCATTTGCTCATTAGGATCTCTCCCAACTGCAGCCAGTAATTGACATTTATATGATCCCTTGAGAAAGTATCCATCTAGCCCAATAATTGGTCTACAAGTGAAGAAGCTCTTTTTACAAGCCTCAAAGCATATATACAACCTTTCAAATTTGGGGAGCATGTTTCTAGATGGCATTTAAGTATCAAGTTCTGCATCGTAGTCAGGTGGCCTATTCACTTTTAACAACACTGTAGAGTTAAGATTAAACCTTTTTATCTTATGAAAATAGTCATATAACCTTCGAAATTGTTCCTCAAAAGACCCATGAAGTTGATTTAATGCTTCTTTCTTTGCTCTCAAAGCCATTGCCTTTGAGACATTTACATTCCACTTTCTCTTAGATCTATCAATAATATCTTTCAATTTATACTTAGGATTTTCTTTCACAGTTTTCCGAATACTCCTACTCAGCCATTTAGATTTTAACAATATTATTCACCTCCCTGCTGCATGTATGCTTGTCATATATCATCCTTAATTGCCATGTCTCTTCTCCCTTTAACTTTGCACAATATGCCTTCCAATCACAACCCAGCTTGCACTTTACTCTAATCCTTGCCTTGTCATTTTTAACAAACTTAAGCCCTTTACCAGCATGCACAGCATATGAAACTACGGCTTCTTTAAAATCCTCTCCAGTGTTGTAAAGGGTTCCTAGCTCCCACTTGTATTCACTCATATTTTTTAACAACTATGCAGTGGAAACATATTCCTAATGCATTCATCTCTGCCTCCATTTTCATCTCCAACTTCTTCCTCATCACTAAGGCTTTTTGAATCTGCACTCTCATGCTCTTCATTTATATATTCTCTACCTTCTATATTAACCTCCTCAATATCACCGAGAAAATATTCATCTACTTCTTCTTCACTATCATTAAAGTCAGTATCAAAGGCACTATCTTCTTTAGAATTATTCCCCATATTTGATGCAAACCTTTAAATCTGTACATAAGTCCAAATTGTATAAGAAAACAAGAATTTAGAACAATGGACAGTATGTTTGATTATATGTGTGGATTTCAAGCAGGTCAAATAAACAATGAACAATGGACATAAGCTCATTTACTATGTTAACTTTCCACTATATAAGTGTTATTACAAAGTTTCATGGGGATGGAATGCAATATTTTTCATTTGTTAGTTTCCTCATTGCACCATACCTGAGAGAATGTTTCTACCACCTTATGTTTTTCGTTTTGTTTTTGGGCTTCTATTTATTCATTGCTTTAATGACACAGGTTTTTGATGGAGCAAAGGGTAGTGAGCATTGTAGAAATACTACCTTCATAGAAAGCTCATATGAAAAGATTCTTATGGCACTCATCATCTTCACAATAATTTGGCAAGTATTGTTCAAGTAGGATTTTATCTAGGTTATTGGATGATATATAATTCTAGATATTTGGTGGGTAACTATTTGTTTGGTTCATAAGCAACTAATTAAATATGCTTTTTTGTTTCATATGGCAGGCCTTACAAAAGAAAGATATATAAAAGAAGAAAGATGTACAGAATTTACCACTGGTCGCAAGGATGAGTCGCTGGTCGCAAGGATGAGTCGCACAAATGAAACCTATGATCGCACAAATTAAACCTAAAGATACTGTTTTCATTCTGAATTTTTTTTAATTTACGTTTAAAATATAGAAATATTATATTAAAAAAAGATTAATATGAAAGCATGCTTCATCAGAGTTTTTTATTTTTTTGATATGTACGGTCATCACTTAATTTTGATGAGTCAGCAATTTCCGTTAAGTGAGACTAACGGTGTTAAATTTGAAGGATTAAAAATGCACTTTTTAAACATAAAGGACTAAAATGAACTTTGATGCAAACATAAAGGACCAAATATATACTTTAGCCTATCTTATATTAGATTTGATTAGATTTTAGGATTAAACTTTTATGTTATAGCCTATACAAAGGCTTATTTATACTCTCATTCATTCAAGAATTCATAAAAGGAAGGGCTATTGATGCTAAGGGCCTTTGAAAATAAAAAATCCTTGAATATGAATACTTGAATGAATGAGGGTACAAACAAGTCTTTATATAGGCAAACCATAAGTTAAAGTCTAACCCTAACATCTAATCATAATTAAATACTATAATAATATCTCATATTTATACTTCAAACTTCAAAGATATATAAAGTATATTAAATAACAATAAAAGATATAATATCTCAACAACCCTTCAAACGCAGCTTGAGTTTGTCTGCTAAAGACTGGAAGCCAAGACCACTGTAGAGGATCCAAGAGCAGAATTGGAAGCCGAGGTAGAAAACAACATGATTTAGAGCGACGTAGATTTGGATGAAATTAGACCAAAAAAAAAACAACAGAAATGGAGCAGATCTGGACTGAAGCAAATGGCAAAATGACTTGGAGTTGCGTTGACCTGGAGGAAACAAAAGCGGATATGGCCAAAGCCAAGCATTCCAGGCGTGGACGGAACTAGATGGCCTGTGAAGGAAAGAACAAGCGTGTGGCGGCATGGTAATCTGGGATGAAACTAGATGGTCTACGAAGGAAAGAACACGTGGCACATCGGTTGGAATCCAAAACATGTTGCTTCTATTTTTAGCCAAGTATTGAGATTGGAACGAGAGGCAATAAAACATTAAGGGTCTGTTTGGCATAGCGTTTCAAGAGGGCAGCCACACGTTTTCAAGAAAAAAGCCTAGTGGGCCTATTTGAGGTTGTTTGGGAGAGCGTTGATAACTACTGTGCTTTTATAAAAAAAAGTGGCTTTTTTCCGAAGCCCATAAACACAGCGGTGGGGAATTATTCATCACGGTGGAGAATTATTGTTGACTAATGATCAGTGCAGTGCAACAAGTGTCTAGGGCCGTCAAAAAAATATTTAAAACAGTTTATTCTTTATGAAAAAGGAAAAAGACAAAATGAAGATGGCTTTGTACGATGTTGTGGGGTTTGTATAGCAAAAATTTGTTTGAATTATATATATAAAAATTGATGAATTTAAATTTTTTATGTAAAATCATAAAAATTTAAGTATCCCATTTTATATTTATAAGATATCAAAATGTCACTTATTTTAGAATTATTAAAATAAAAAATGTAAAAACATTTGAAAAGTTGGGTATTAAAAAAAGGGTTAAGGTATAAATTTGCTCCAAAAGTTTTTGCTGAAAATCAATATTATCCTGAAAATTTTTTTAGATTCAATAATAATTATCACAATATATTTTTATTTTTTTTTTCAATAATAATTTCACCTTTTTTATTTTATCAAAATTTTTTAATTTTTTTTACTTCAATTATCACAATATATATAACTACTATATATACATATGTAATATTTAATAAGATTCATGCCCTTTTCAGTCATTGCTCATCTAAACGGGCTTTTCAAACTCTAATCCAAACAGGTTTAAGGTTAGAAAAAAAGTCACTTCTACCACCGCTAATCCAAACACAAATCACATTTACATTTTCACTTTTAATCCTACTTTACTTTTCTAAAAGTCAGATGATAAGAAGAGCCACTTCTCCACCACTAATCCAAACGAGTACTAATAGCAGGACTCGTTGCCAATGAAACTGGAACTTTCTTCTTTTGCATCAATGGACGAGAGATTGTGTCTAAATTGGCGGGAGTGAGAGTAATCTCATGAAAGCATTTGAAGAAGCTGACGAGAATGCACCATCCATCACCTTTATTAATGAGATTGATTCTATTGCGCCCAAGAGATGATAAGAAGACTAGAACGTTGTTTCCCTTCGGAGAGGTGCTAGAGAAGCTGGCTCTGGCTCTAATTCCATGTGGCCTCTCTGAATATTATGAATTATTGAATGAATGATGGTACAAATAAACATTTATAAAGGCAAACTAGAACATAATAGTCTAACCTCAGAATTTTATCATAATTAAATCTAATATTATCTCATATTTATAATTGATACATAGACTATATCAAATATTATAAGATATAATATCTTAACAGATTTAAATAAAAATTATATGATCACACTATTCATTGAATTTTATACTAAAATTTTGAAAATATCAATATACCCTAACAAATCTAATATGTACATTTTCTCCTCCATCTTCAATTTGATGTTTGAATTAAATGTTCTTAAGAATATCAAATTAAAATTTAATAAAATTTATATCTATAATAAGATAAAAAAACAAAAAGAGTATTCAAAATAAATTTAAAATTTAGAAAGTTAATACTGAAATAAAAAAATAAAATAAAAAATATGTTTATGGAATTAAAAATATTTATTACTGGAATAAAATACAAGAAAAATCAAAGTGTTTTACTCAATCACACCACTTTATGTTTTTTTATGAGCATAGGTATCTTATTTGAATCAATCATGTTTGAAGCATTATCAGATACTAAATGTAGACACTTCTCCTTACGCAAATTCAAATCTTGATTCGTCATATTGTAAAGAACTAACCCCTTCTGTTAGACCCAATCCGTTGGTGGCTTTCTGTTTAGAGGGTAATATTTGTGCAACAAACAACTCAAATGCTTTATTCCTTTTCGTTTTTCAAGAGTCGGAGAAAGCATGCTGGCAATTCATATTTATTGCGAACAGCTTTTTTTTTTTTTTACATTATTTTTAATATATTGCCCCGTAATGACTAATCTGACAACATATATCAATAACACAACTCATCCATTCACATGACAATTTCATTGAAAACCGTTGAGGAAAATTTAACCCAAACATACCATCACTCTAAGGTATCTCATTCAAATGTATGTTATTGCAGCCAATAAAATGTTGAACTGCATCTTATACGAGGTAATGTGTCTGGCTTGGCAGCCTAACAGCCAAACTGGAGAACTGATATGAACAATATTAGGCAATCGTGCAATACAACATATATTGAACGCTGATAATCAAAAATTAGAAAGACCAACTCCTTTTGCAACTTTTTTTTTCCCTCCTGGAGCTTTGTGAAATAATGTCAATCCTATGTGTAGGGAACAAGAACTCATGAAGGAGAAAGCACTGGCCACAACATTCAAAACCACATTCTATTTAAGAAAAAAAAACAGAGAGCAGTGATTTCCCTGCAGATTAGCTCCAGGAGCCTGAATTCCAACTCCTGGAGGTTTGCATATAATAATAAAATGAATAAAATGCCTTGAATTAAACTAATTGGACAGACAATCACATTCATTCGGCAGGCTTAATCATCGACCGTGGGATAGAAACCTGACATGAAAGCCGCCCTACCACTTCCATTGGAATCAGAATGGGCGTGTGATGGTGGTTGAAACTCCCCAGAATGTGAAGATTTTCTACTAGACTTTGGGTTCTTTGGGGAAGCTCCATAGTAGTCCCCAGAACTGCTTGTAGAATACAAAGATGAAGTTGGCAACCCATGAATTCTAGGCAAGCCAGTTGATTCAGGCAGGCTATATCCCCTTTCAACTGTTTCAGCTTCCAGTGGCAGTTCATCCAAGTCCTACCCATGAAAATAATACAGTCATCAGACACCAACCACATTTTAATTCAAGCGCTCACAAGTGAAAACCTAAAAAAGCTTAACTTTAAAAGAAAAGGAAAGAAATTATAGGCCTGTGTTATCATTGCTGATGTTGCAGCCCTTGTGAAATGGTGGGCATAGATTCATAGAAAATCAAAACCACAGACATCTTTGGTATCCCCACAAGAAAGGGATTCCTTTTCGCATCCTTTTTGCAATATCTATGATGCTATTTAGTCACTACTTAGTACTTTTTCCCCCTTTTTTATCCCTTTTATGCCAAGATGGCAAGACATTCATCCTCAAAATCACTCTAATTTCATTCTTCTAAATTCTGCGTATCAATTGGATCCAGAGCATTTCATGGCTAATGGCCGAGTAGACAATTTCAGTGCCAATGATCATGAATAATTCAAGATCAACAAAAGCCCCAACTTCAAGCAATATCTTATTTCAAATAAAACTCCCAACTATAGCATTAGGATTACTCACCCGGAACGCCTGTTGGTAAGCTCGTAGCAATTCTCGACAGCGCTTTCTTTTCGTAGCTATCTCATCAGGTTCTTGCAGCATCTCCTCAAACAGGTTTTCTCTGCTTTGAGTTTTACATACAAATCACACTAAGCAAGCAACAAAAGATGTTTTCACACAATCACAAGTGCCAAATTTAGGTAGCAGGCCATAACCATTATATGTCACCTGTAAAGCTTTTTGATGAAAACATTGTGCAGATCTCTCTTCGTGTTGTTTACCTGGATAAAATTTCAATAAAAAAGTTATCAGAACTTTTTGCATGCGTTGAAATTCAGATATGCCTGGTCACTCCAAAAGAAACAAAGAAAAATGATCAAATATCATGAATGCTAGCAAAAGAGTTAGCCCCAGAAAAGTGACCAGCTGGACCATCTAAAGAACTAGGTTCAAAAAGAGAGAAATTACAACTATCAATAGTTATTAGGCATGGACGACAAAGAGAGGGAGGGAGGGAGGGAGGGAGGGAGCGAGGCATTAGGCAAAAAGAATACCCACTGAATTCTAATTGGATGAGTTCGTTTTTTTGTTTTTTGGCCTGAACTAAAGAGAGTTCAAATGGAGCATGACTCAAGAAAGATAAAATTGCAAGTAATGATAACTTTTGAGCATATCAGAGAATATCATCTAGAGGCTTTGAGGTGAGAGAACATGCTCCGGATCTAATAAATATTGTTACTTAGATTCCAACAGAAAAAAATATATATAGGAATACATTTTGTCATACCCTACAACATGGTTTGGCGATTCAAATTAGCCAGCAAACTTTATTTCACATTTGCTGTTTGAACATCCAATTAATAAGAATCAAATTTTGCAACTTAGAAAGATGTGTGGTACCAAGAAGTGCATAATTGATTTGGGGACCAAATCCTCAGCATTCTTTCTGACAATGTCATAGTATGATCTTAAAAGCAACTTCGTCACTGCAATTTCAACGGCTTCTGTCTCTGAATTGCTCTCAGATGGCTTCAGGACAGCAGGTGGCTACCAAAATCAAGGCATAGAAATCATGTAACCAATAAATATATTGTTCAGCTGATAATAAATGTGTCACCAACATACCTCTTTCAGATGGATCATAGAGAGCGATTGTTCCATGCTATGAGAGTTAATTGGTTCATTATGCGGTTTACTTGATGCGCTCTCCTTTAAAGGCACATGGCTATCACCTCCACCAAAAATAGATGAGATCCCCCAACTTGTTGAATTGCTGTGTCCTGAAAAGATATCAAGTTTTCCAGAATTGAAGTATTTCAACTCAGATTAGTAATGATGCTTGTTGATACACCAAAACATATATGACTAAAATATTGGACAGAAAACAAACAAACAAACATATTAATAAATAAAGAGTACATAAGCAAATGCATAAAACAACATACACCATCACATGAACATTAAATAGAAGAAACAAATTACCAGAGGTTGCAACTTTTTCAGCTTCTGATGCAGTACGAATGACCTGGATTTTATATTTATAATAATCAAATAAATTGATGTGAAAACATTACGATAATAACTTAAAATGAGCTGATTCAATCCTCGCCACCTTAACAAAGTACAAGCACATACCTGATCAGTCACTACTCCATTTTGCCTTGAAAAAAGAGCCCGAGTTTTTGAACTTCTTTCAGAGGCTGATCCCTTATCAGACTCCATACCATCCTAGAACAAAATTTAAAATTTATTTTATTAATAAAAGAAAATAAAGAATGGCAAGAATAAATAAGCATCCACAGCTGGCATGGGAAACAAGCATCTGAATGAGTGCACAGCACTATGCACAATACTTTTGGCCTGGACGGCAGGGGAACCCTGGAAGACTTGGTCTGTTGCACAGCAAGCTCCAATGCCTTGCTTCCACCAATAAAATTTGGGTGGGAAGTGTTTATGTAGTCCATCTGAAAATTCAAGTAAATTTAAATTAGAGAATGTGACATTTACTCTAATAGACTCATCACGATTCAAAAAATGATGAGTTAATATGTAGCATGTTATTTTATGTGATCATGATTTTTCCCTGGAGAAAGAACATCTTTTAGCATTTTCTTAACAAAGTGAGCGAAGCTTGATCACCAAGCAAGCATCAGGAGGACTACACTCGCGCGTACCAAAACAAAACATCATAAACTTATCATTTTCAAAAACGTAAATGTCAGCATTGTCAGTAAAAATAAAGGGAAAAAAAAAAATACTAGGCATAAATAAAACAAAACACAACCTAGATGAAAGTCAGTTCAGAGTAAAATAACATCAATATTCTCCAGTGACAATAGTTGACTCATTCTACCTCGACTAAAAACTGATATTAAGGCCATACAAAAAATGATAATGAAACGAGGAATCAGGATTAAAGAACATTGGAGAGGTTTTATCATTGTTCTAGGGGGAATTATTTTAGCCATGTAACCTAGCTGAATTAAAATTGCCGTGCAGCAGAAAGAGGAGATTAGATATCAGTTGAAGTTCATCTCACCTCCATTTCTATAATGTGTCCAATCATATTCTCTGAGGGTTCGAGACCTTCTCGTAGAAAGTTCCCTATCACTTCATCCATGCGCTTTCTCAGAAATGGAAACCGCTGTAGTTCAGTGATCATACAGCGATGACTGATCTGAAGAGAAACAATCATAGTTAAGCTATACATATATGACCGCAATGCAATCAAGTGAGACAGTAGAGAGGACTGTCAATAAGACCCTACCTTCATCAACTCATCATATATAAATCTCGCACACTGAAGGCTTGGATCTAATAGACGAGATATTTGCCTTCGCACAAGGACTTCAAATGGTACCTAATTTAACAGAGATACAAGCATTGATATTCTTGAGTTGTGGAAAAATTTACATTAGTGCACAATTTGGATTCAGTAATATTATATAAAAAGACAGCAAAAGACCTACTTCTGGAACAAACAATGCGGATTTAGGCCCAGTTGCATTCTGTATAGCAGTCCGAATATCATCATCAGTCAAGTCCTCACATGGATCCACCTCCTGCAAGATACAGAAGTTACATCTCCCCAAATGAACTAGCTTCAAAGAAATGTAGCTGCCTGACCAGATAGAAATATGTATGCAGGTTGTGTTGCACTAATTCATGTATTCATGTAGTCAGTTAATGATTGGATTAGATACCACTCAAGTAGAAGGATATAGGATAGGTGGAAAAGCAGGAATGGGTTATGAATCCAAGAAAGGCTAATTTGACCTGCCCTTTTGCAACCCAACAGTAACCCACCGTTTATTAATTCAAAAAGAAAAAAGACCACCTATTTGCCCATCCTTTCAACACACCATAAGCATATAGAATACAATATAAATGCAAAAATGTATACCTCCAAACTCTTCACAAATATAGACTGAAAAATATAATGAATTCTCGCTCCACCAGATAATTCAGATGTTGACATCTCCTCATTCTTTCCCTCTACCATGGAGGAAAATGCTGTTCTCACAAAAAAAAAAGAATATTATTACTACATTTGAAAAGAATAATAAATGTAAATTATATGTTTGACAAATGTAAGAACAGAGAAACAACTGAGTTCACAACAAAAGGATTTAAGAGGAGCCAGCAGAACAGAAAATAGGGATAGTTAGGTACCTTCAGAATATTTCGAAAGAATATTTAGGAGAAGAGCACCCTGACCAGCCTGTTGAAGATAAAGGACTATAATTCTAAATAGAAAAGGTAAATCGCCAGCCAAATTATATTATATATTGCTTTAGTTACAGCAGTGATTAATACATATAAAGTATATTTAACAAGTCAAAAGGACCCAACCAAATACCAATACATGCCTTGGACTCCGTGATTTCTCCATAGCTTGCATGCTCCTTTGCAACAGATACCAGTTGAGAGCTGATACGAGCTCTCAACCCAGGGAGGACAGCCTTTATATGCTGGGCCAGAATCTGCAAATAAATGTAAGAAGCATTTGACATGCTTTAGTCTGACAGTCCCAAACTACCAAACTGAAATGTTCTAAGCATATAAATGTTTGTTTTTAAGGGGTATCAAAGAATTTGTCTCCTTCTATTGTATATTTCCTCTAATCCTCTACCTCCTTTACCTCTTCAACATTTACATGACATGCATTGCTTTGAGAAAGTTATGAAATTGATCATCATTATCATTTTATCGGATAAACCTAAAATAACAATTTTAGGCATAGAACTAAGCCACCTATAAAATTCTTCACTTCATCTCACCCTCTTCTCCTTTTCCTTTTTCTTTATTCAATGAATAATAGAAATAATTAAAAGCGTATTTCCTAAGGCACTGCGAATATAAGTTGAAGGAATTAGAAGCAAGCCTTTGACGTTTTCTTCTCTCTCTTTTCTATAAAAGGGAAAGATAATATCAAGATGTCATCTCATGAACGTGTTGAAAGGAAAAGACTAGATATCAGTGTAAAAACGAGAATGTTTGGGAACAGAGGGTCTATGCCACAGTATGAGTGAGCATAAGCTGTAGTTTGAACTTTGAAAAAGAAAAATGAACAATAAAGAAAATTTAAGCATTCAATGTTGCCAAGGCTTTACCTGATTTAATTTCTTTGCTAATTGAGGAACACCACAGCTCTCTGCTAGACCACTGTATATCTGAGTATAGCACAAACTAATAAATAATATATAGATTGACAGTAATCTTGAATTTGACAAATCAATGGTAATGCTTACTGGACGACTACGAAAGAATTTCTCTTCAGCAATAAGAGCATCTTTTATACTCCGGTTCAATAGGATATCCTGAATGAATGAAACAACAGACAAATCAGGTTTAAGCATTGCATGTTGACCCTCAAGCTGATCAGGTAACCAACAAATGCAAAGTTGGGCATAGGTCCTACATTCAACTACCAATCTACTAGAAATAGACGCACATTTATTTGTAACTCTGTCCTTATGTGTGCATATTCAGTAATCATTTTCCAACAAAAATTCTACCAGAATACATGCTGAAGTAAAATTTGGATAACCTTAAGAACCATGTTCAGCAAACTAAAATATCATTACCTCCTGACTACGATTAACAACACCCACATAACCAAGTCGGAGGGGAATGACCTTCCCAAGTAACAGATTCCGGGCATCAGTGCCTCTGTCCATGATATCCAACTGTTTTCAAGGAGTATTTGCAAACCTTATCAGAAATCGAAACAGAAAAAATAAAACAAAGAAAAAATAAAGGAAATAACATAAATGAATCTATAGGTCATGTTAGATGAACAAATATAGTGCACCTTAGTGATTACTCCTATTGTTCTGTTGCCTGAAATAGAACAATGAATATGTAAAAACCAACTGGATAGATAAGAAAATAAATGAACATTGTTTTAGACATACGAAATCAAAAGCTCACCATCAGGATCAGCAACTCCTGCCATTTGAAGAGCATCTGAGTTGGCCAAATCTGAATTAGCTGGTGTGACAGCAAGAATGAGACAGGTGGGAGTTTTAATATATGACATGATCATTGTTCTAATTCGAGCTTCAATATCAGAAGGCTGGTCTCCAACAGGAACCTTTGTAATCCCAGGTAGATCTACAAGTGTAATATCAAGAACATTGGGTGAAAAAATCTTGAGACGTATCTGTTTGTCTGTGACGCCTTTATTCCCTCCTGCTTCCCTATCAGTTTCAGCCTGCATTCAATTGGATATAATGTTAAGCAATTAAGAAATAATCAATAATGCTGCCTAATCAGTGCATTAACATTTGAGGGATACAATTTATGACATGCAAATAATCTTAAATCCTGAAACCCATTCAACAAGAATCAAGAATGTATATTTTCAACTTGGGCATTATATAGCCTCTGGAATAAACTTGCACCACTGCTTGATAGAACGTTAGATGCAATAAATTAATGAAATCAGCTTTCAGCTAGATATCAATGAACACACAATAATCAATATCAAATTGTCTACAACTAGCCTGAGCTCTGGTCAATTCCATGACTGGACATTTGGTTTAGCATAAGTCTAACTCAAGCTTACCTTTTCTCGGAATATAAACGATAATCATGGTTGAAAGAGATAACAGTATCTACCATATTGAGGTATGGATTTCTCAATTCCACAGTGAAACCATAAAATTAAATACATAGGAAAGCCTTAAACAAGGCTTCAACTAAGTCCAAAGTCATGCAACAATAGGATCATTTAATAGCCCAATTATATGTACAGCACGGGGAAAGCTCAGCCTGTAAAAAAAAGGTACTCAATATTGAAAAAATGAATTATCTATAGAGCTACTTCAATACAAAGTTGAGGCCTAAACTATCACAATTTACTCATCCATGAAAATAAGGAAATTATGATTTCCAAGTGCACTTGTTAAAGCAGGGGATAGTTATTCGGAACTCAAGTAGAAGATATGATTAAAACAAGCCCAGATTCTTAAGAATTGAAATAACCCTATTTTGCCTCCCCCCAGGGCTTACAAGCCTGTCTCTACCAAATCATACATATTACATTTCCGTGCAGCTAGACCAAGGAGCAAAAACATATTGAGTTTTCATAACAGGTAAATTGAGGACTATGTGATTGACATTAAAGATGGAAGGAAACTCTTTCCTTACAATCATAGCCAGTGTAAGTTCAATTTCACTCCAGCAGAAACAGACTAGAATTCATAATTTGTAAGATGTAATGTAAGATGAACTAAACTACTAACGATCATAACTTAAAGAGAGTGTCAAACTAGATTCCAGGTCCGCAAGCATCCCAAACTCATTAAGAAACAAACTTCTCAAATCGAATAATACCAAATTCTATCTCATAAACAGTAAATCGTCACTTGAAATGCTAAAGAATTCAGTTCCACTTAACATCCTACACTCACACTTACTTATTTCCCAGCAACTAAACAGAAACAACTTCATATTTAGCACCGCCTAGCTAAAACAAACAAAAAGAAAAATATAAATTTTTTACATATCACAATGATTAAGATGAACCTGAATCTCCCTTCGAATCTCGGAGAAATCGTAGAGCCTCTTGCCGGGCAAGTGGAGGAACTCCCCGTACTCCTCTTCAGCGCCATCAGGCTTCCTCTTAGTCTGCACGAGCTGCAGCACCAGAGGCCTCCTGGTGCAAATATCATTACCCCTCGGCAAGAAGTCGCGGCCGACAAGGGCCTCGAGGACACTGGACTTACCACTACTCTGGCTGCCAACGACGGCGACTTGGGGAAGATCGATGGTGGACTGGCTTCCGACCCGAGCGAAGATGTCCTGGAGCTTGTTGACTATGGAGATCACGGAGGAGCCGAGAGGAGCAGAAGAGGAAGATGAAGATGGAGGCGCTGCAACTGAGTTTTCCGCCATGATTGAGATCAGGAAAACCCCTAAACTAAGAATGGGAAATAGGGAAGAGAAGGTGAGAAACAGAAAAGGAATGAACGATTCAAATTGAAAGTATAGGCCTACAGGGAGGTGGACTCACTCCGTGCCGTTTTTTGAAAAATAAAAATATTTACAGGAATGTTTTAAAAGCCGGACCGGATGTCAAGCCGAAAAGGTCAACGGGCTAAGGCTCAACCAATTAGAACGGTTGAGCCGTTTAACTAGACCGGTGATGTAATAATTAAATTTAAAAATATTATATATATATATACACACATACTTCCTTTAGTCCTATTTATAAACAATTTTCCCTTTGATTGTCAAAATGAACTGGTAGTCAAAAACAATAAATGTGTCAAAAATGCCATATTTTTTCCATATATGCCCCTATTTATGAAAAGAGTATAGGAGAGAAAATATATAAAAAGTATGTGAGAGAATGGGTATTTAATAAGGGTAAAATAGGAAAAAGAAGCTTATAGTTTCAGATAAAAAGTGAAAGTTACTTATAAAATGAATCAGCCTATGAGAAAGAAAGTTACTTATAAATAAAATGGGAGGAAGTATATATATTACAATAATTAAAAATTAGTCTAATTTCATAAAAAATAATAAAATCACACAACACCATTTAAAGAAAATCTTTTGATATATTAAAAAGAGATCTTTATATATCCCAAATTTAATTGATTGTTTCTAGATCTTTTTAAACATTTTGCATTAAAAAAATTTCAAAAGATGTTATCTCTCTCCATGCATTAAAAAAATTTCAAAAGATGTTATCTCTCTCCATGCGTATCATACAGGCTTCAGAACATCCAAGGTTTACTTTTTCTTTTCTGTCCACTGACTTCATGTTCTCTTTCTTTATCATTTTAAACTCTCACACCGTGCTCCCGATACGCAAGTCGCCGGAGATGCTTTCGGAATGGATTCTTTCACTTCTTCTCCCTTAAAAATCATATAATGCAGCGACACTCATATCATAAATCGTTCTCATGGCAGCCTTCAGTCGAAGGGATGAAGAATAGAGCAGCTCTCCTGTATTTCTTCTTTCTTCTTTCCACCTTCTATTTCTTTTTTCTCTTGTACAGATCTTGTGTTTAACCCGTCCGGTTATCAAATATCCACTCCGGCTCAACTCCGGCTCCCGACTAAAAAGGCAGCTTTGAACGGCTGATTCCGGGCAAACTCAAAAGACAGCTTAACTTAGTAAAACGGACCGTTCTTCCCTCCGGCCTACGGTTGAACCGGCCAGACCATCCAGTCCGGTCCGGCTCTCAGAATATTGATTTACAGTCATAAATAAATAAGTAAATAAACTTTTTCATTTCTAAATTTTCCCTTCAAAAACATAGTGCCTGTTCTAATTAGCGGTAGAGAAAGAGCTTTTTTTGTAGATGGGCTTTTAGAAAAGTCATATAGAAAAAAAGGAGCTTTGTAGATGTGATTTGTGTTTGGATTGGCGGTGTTAGAAGTGATTTTTTTTTCATAAAAGTTTAGAGAAGTAACTTGGATGAGCTTCTTATAAAAGCTCCATTTGCTTCATAAGCCCAACCATCACAAAAGCTTTCACAAACACATCAAATGAGCTTTTGAAGCTTTTAGCCCCCAGATGGGCTTTTTTTGGACCCAAACGAGTTCCCAAACAGACCCATATTCTTTCATCGCAACAATGGAATAAGATTTTGGAAAATTTTTAGAAAAATACTTTCAAAAAATTTCAAATTAGTACTTTCCTATTAAAATGAGTTATGAATGGATAATCAAATATAGTCAATATCTAAGAGTCCGTTTGGTTCAACCTCATTGCATGCCTGCAATGGTAATCATGATTGCATTACAAAGAGAAGAGTGTTTGGTTCCTCTTTAGCATGGTAATAGGGTTTACTATGGTAATGATGATTACCAAAAAATTGGTAATCATCATTCATACCTCCCTCCCTATGAATCCTCATTACCATCCTATTGCATGGTTTAAAAAGTCATATTTACCCTTTAGTTTCTCTTTTATTTGTTTCACTTGGCGCATCACGCTACAACTGTCACCGCCACAACCTCCTCCTCCACTGCCGCCACCTCTCCCCTCGTTGCCGCCCACCGCCACCACCTCCTTCTCTGCTGCCGCCACCTGCCCACAACCACTACCACCACCTCCATCTCCACCGTCGTTGCCCGCCCCCGCCACTAGCTCACCGCCACCACTTCTTCCTCCACCCTTGCTACCCACCTCCTCCTCCGCTGCTACCCCCAGCCCCGCCATAGGCCCACTGCCTACCGCCACCACCGCTGCCTCCACCTCCACCTCCACCCCTGCCGCCCACCGACACCACCACCACCTCCTCCTTCGCCGCCACCCCCGGCCCCACCACCTCCTCCTCCACCCTTAGCCCCGCCACCGCCGCCACCTCCTTCTCCGCCGCCACCCTCGGCCTAGCCACCGGCCCACCAACCATCGCCACCGCCACCACCTCCTCCCCCGCCACCCCCATTATTGCCGCCGCCACTACCTCTTCCTCCTCCATCCCCGTTGTCGCTGGCTTTTAACTATTTTTTTTACAAAAATTATATTAAGGGGTAAAATAGACTTTGTGTAATATATTGATTTTAAATAATTGTTAAAATATTAACTCATTGCACGTTGCTTAAAAATCAAACCAAATACTACCCCTGTAATTAATTGCATTGCATTACCATTGCATCGTATTGTTTTGCATCGCAGGGTGTAATGAGATCGAACCAAATGGGCCCTAAAGCTTTAAGGAGCAATTTTACCTCAGAAGTGTTAAAAGGGGAATAATTTTGTTCTATCTGTTGTCCTAGTTAATTTTGACCATTAATTGATTAAATATGCTAAGTTAACAGCCCACATATCATCTATGTCATTTTTGTTATGCTACAATTTGTGCCAGAAGTTTATGTATCATCTACTTTGTCTTTTTTAAAATTAGATTTAAAATTTTTTGGGGCAAATTTTCATCTTAACAAAAATAATATAGATAACATATGGACTATCACCTTAGCATACTTGGTCAACTAAAAATCAAAATTATCTAGGATAATAGCCAGGATAAAATTGCTTTTTATTTAAAACTTCCAGAACAAAATTGCTCTTTGGTAAAACTTCCAGGACAAAATGCCCCCTTAACCCTAAATTATTGTGTGGTTTTGATATTTTGAAAATACTTTTTCAGAATTCTCTCTGAAATTTTTATGGAGATAAAAACATTTTAAATTTTTACTACAAATCAAAAACAACCTTAAACATTGTAATATGAACATGGTAGTTCTGTGACTTTACATGACATTGTCGAAATGAGAGGACTTGTTAAAAAATATATCTTTGAAAGAATAGGTGGCATGCCAAGTGCTATTTTATATGCCATTCAACCTCTTAGTGACATACACATGGGAAAAATAATATCGTATCAAGAGGTCTCACAATAAATTCATTTTATTTGTAATTTCTATATAATCTTATTATTCAAAAGAGATTTTAGATCTTAACAAATTATTAAGATTTAAAAGATGTTTTAGACATTTTGAATATCCAAATCATCTTTTAAATTTATTAATAGATAAATTAGGTTATTAATATTATTATTAAATTTTTCTATTTTTAAGATGTATTTTCATTTTTTCCTAGTTCGCTAATCCTTCTGTACCTATATATAAGAGTTTTTTTTTTTAATGGGTTTGTCCTTAAATGTAAGATTCATTTTAAGTTTGTCTCAAAAATAAATACATTTACCAACGGGGGTTGGTCCGAGTGGTAAGCGGCTCGGTTCCGCTTAAGCAAGGTCTCGGGTTCGAGACCTGGTGAATACAGAAAACACACACTTGGAAACTTTCCCACCATGCCAAATGCGCGACACAGGTCGGATTCGGATTAGTCAGGGTGAAGCTTTGGATACCTAGTGGACTACCAAAATAAATCAATAAATACACTTTTTTTCCAGTTTGCCCTTGTTAATTATGATACTATGTACATTCTCTTTCATTCTTTTCTCATTATTACTCTGTCTCACCCATTCATAAATAGGAGGCATTTTTGAAAAAAAATTGAATTTCCTACATAATTATTACATTTAACTATTTTTAACTATCTCACGGTTCAGTTAAAAAACTCTTATATAGAGGAAGAGGAAGTATCAATTAAGTGGGGTTTGGGGTTCAAGTAACTAAAATTAAGGTTTCATTAGGGTTTTCAAAGGGTTAAACTTAGGTTAGGATTATGTTTTAATTATTTAAAAACACATATTGTGAGCTATTCTGAGAGATGAATGAAATTGAATTACAATTTGATGACTTGTACTCTCAATTAAGGTTTTATCCCTGTAATTAGGGATATAAAAACAAGTGTTTTGGTCTGCGTCACTAGTGGGTCCACAAAAACATATTTTATTTATAAATTTATTATTGGGAAAATTGTGAAAAAATCCCTCATTAGCAATTTATTTGTCAAATGGGACCTTCGCGTGCAGATTATCTTCCGCGTGTGCAGAATATCTTCCCTGATGTGTAGATGATCTTCCTTGTATGTAAAATTCTTCCCTATACGTGTGCAAAAATCTTCCTTGCATGTGGAGAAATCTTCCCTTCGTATGCAGTTATCTTCACAGATCTCATTTAATAAATAAGTTGCTAATGAGGTCTTTTTTAGCAATTCTCCCTTTATTATTCCTTATTTTATTTTTTTCTAGGTACCAAAACTCCCTTATTTCCTCTTTGCAGATGATCTTCCCTGGTATGCAGATGATCTTCCCTGTATGTAAAATTCTTCCCTATACGTGTGCAAAAATCTTCCTTGCGTGTGGAGAAATCTTCCCTTCGTATGCAGTTATCTTCACAGATCTCATTTAATAAATAAGTTGCTAATGAGGTCTTTTTTAGCAATTCTCCCTTTATTATTCCTTATTTTATTTTTTTCTAGGTACCAAAACTCCCTTATTTCCTCTTTGTAGATTTTCTTACCATAATGTTACATCCAACTCTAAATATAAAAGTTAGTTTAGAAGTGAATTTTGGTCCTATATATAAGATTTTTTTTCATTTGATCTCATATTTATGATTTTTCTCTAATCTAATTTATTTAACTTATAAACCAAAACAAAATCTAATAATGCAAGTATTTTCTTATATACCTATGTAATAATCACACAAGTTTCCATGTCATTTCCCCATCCAGCATCGACAACCAGACAAAACAACTAATTATACAAAGAACAATCATGTGAACAATCATGTCCACCTAAGTGTTCTTGGAGTTTGTCCTTGTTACATATAAATGAAACATCTTCAGTTCAAGATACAAGTGTTCTGTATGGTGCAAAATGAGAAAGAGAAGGGAATGGGAATGGGAATGAGAAAGCTCTTTTCCATAGACAAGGGAAACTTTCTTTCCAACAAAAGCACTTTCTTTCACATTTTTCCTTTCTTCAAATAACTTCTTTAGTAGTTCATATGTATTCTTTCGTTGAAGACAATCTTATTTGAGACATATCTTCCAACAGAGTTGGAATCGTGATTTGCCATATCGCTTTCTTCAAATAATCTTTTCATATACCAAATAGGCCCTATATATAAAAGATGAATTGGCTCTAATACGGCCATAGTGACCTTGAGTACTTTGATATCTTAATCTCCAAAAACCATAACAGTAGATATCTTGTGACTGGGATAATTGTAACAGTGGAGATACGAACCTAAAATGGCATCTAATATCTTTGTTTTCTCCCTCTCACTTGGTGATAGGTCCACAAATGGAACAAAAGGCGTAAGAAATTTTATACATGACCCCATTATTCTTTGAGCTGCTAGTTGTCTAAGTGAGTGTTTGGATAAAAAGAAAAAAAACACTTTTAGAAGCAAAAGCATGGTTTAGAAAAAAATTATCTACACACTTAAAAAAAGTTTACAATCACTTTTTCCTCAAAAAAAACTATGGTTGAGTTCAAAACTATGGTTTTGGAGAAGCTGATTTTTTTAACTTGTTCAAGAGTTGGCATCATAATTTCCCCCAACAGCCCTTTCTTTCTCCTCCTTTTTGTCTGTTCTCTTTCTTCTTCCTTCCATCGTCCTCTGTGTTCCCTTTTTTTTGGGTCAGAATCTCTGTTCCCATGTCTCTCTTCAACTCTCAACTTACAACTTACAACCCACAACAAAGGACATGTTGTAGAACCCACAGCAAAGGACATATTCTAGAACCAAGCAAGCCAAATATTTTGACAGAGATGATGCAGCGTCAGAAGAGGATTATTCTACTGTGCAACAGTATGAAAATCCTACAGCAAAGCAAGCCAAATACACCGAAAGTGATGAAGTTTCAGATGATTCAATGGATGATAATTCTCACATGCAGCAGGGAAGGAGTTTTAAAGACAAGGAGCCTAAATTCGTTGTCAGTGATGTTGGCTCAGATGATACAATGGTTTGGCTATTTTTTTATCATGTTACATAGTTGGCAAATGTTATAATTTTAATTTTGTAGACAAATTTATTCAATTTTTAATATTTATTATGAAATTTAATGTTAAAAATTGTTAAAATAAAATCTTACCTTTTTATATACAATTATCACAAAAGTTAATATCCTTTTTAGTAATTTGAACATGAAAAAAATGATTCTAATAATAATATCTAAGCATTATAATTTTATTAATATCACTTTTTTCACAAAATATATTCTCTAACATTATTTTTATCATTTTTTTTAAAAATTATTCCCTAAAAACTAATACAAACATTCCCGACGTTAACCCTGGGAGCACTTTGATTTTGAAGGTCCAAAAGCATCACATTTTAGAAGGCCAGTTTTGGTTTTTGATCCCATGAAACTGTCAAGTGTCCTAATCACTTTAACACTGTTTGTAACTCGGGGGAGGAGAAAAGCTGGGTGGTGGATGGAAAAATGGATTTTTCCTTATTTTGATTTGGGGAATAAATGGAGGAGATAGAAAAATGAGTTTAAAAAAATGGTGTAGGCCCATGTGTTTTTCTTTCCAAATTTTCTCCCCAAAATCGGGGGATATTTTGGGGAGAAAACTCATCTCTCAAAATTGCTCGTGGCCCATGGTCCATTCCTCATACTTCACGTGTTCCATTTTTCTTGAGCCAACATAAATTCACCCATCTCAAACATATAAATTACTGTGTATGTGTTGGGGATAGTTAATTTTTAGGTAATAAGTACTTATATATCGTAATTTATGATATACAAGATAAGTATGTGAGAGAAGTTTTATCTCGATTTACGTAATAAGTGTTTATTCACCCTTAATAAGCAATATCAAACACACATTATATTTGATCTATAATATAAGATTTAATTAATTATAAATTGAATCTTATATTGAAAACAGATGTTATTAAATCAACTCCATCAAAATAAATCTTAACGTGAAAAACTAACTTATATAAATTATCCGATGATTCTTGGGCCAATGTATTTTCTTCTCAATAGTATTATCCGATGTGCCTTGTGCTCATTGTCTTCGTCGTGGATTCACATGAAACCAATGGCTATTGATAAAAGAGCCTCGCGTGCAAAGAAAGAGATGTGCAGAATAAAGACGAAAGGAACTTTCAATTGGTACCTAGCCATCATGTAGTTAAGATGTGATTAGGGAGAATATGGGGAGTTTGATTAAGGTTAATCTGGTAATTGTAAATTTATATTTTGATATTTAGTCTTCTAAATAATTTATAATTTTTAATATCCTCTCAAGTAAATATTATTTTTTTCAAGTCTCTATAATTTTCCCCCGTTTCAATGTCTCAATCATATGATTAAATAGTACACTCAACAACTAGATTTACCATTTAGGAGGAAGTTCTATTACAATGATCCACTTAAAAAGAGAAGCCATTGTCATTCATATTGAACACGTTAATTAAAGTTCAAACCATTATATACACACGCATATCTAAAAATTCTAAATTTGATACAAATAAACAGCAAAAAAGATAAAACTTCTAATACCTTCAATGCACGAATCTACTGTGCAATAAATGTTCTATTATTCTTGCATGCAGCCACGAAACTCTTCATATCCATTCATCACCAACACACAACGTAGCTCTATTTTCCAAGCTTTTAACCTGCAACTATTGTCATTTTTCCTGATTCGGTTTATAAACACAAAAATTAGTGGAAAGAACCTCCTCTCCAGAATCCAAGCTATATCCCCCAAGAAAATTAAATCATTCTCTGCAACAACAGAGATCACTAACAACTTCTCTCAACCACATCCACTATAGTTGAACAATGTTGTTATCCCCACATGCAGATCACAAGTTGAACAGAGTTGGGCAAGGCCAAAAGACCTTGGGAGGGCAAAATGTGGAAGTTCTCAAGTTGAACATGGAAGCACTACCTCTATATTTATAACAGAAGTAGATGCAATTCTCTTCACATCCATGGTAGTCTTGAGCTGAGAGAGACAAATTACAGTCTTTACTCAAAACAAACACACGCCCATCCAAGCTTTTCACATCCAACCACCTACCCCATTCTTCATCAAGCTTATATACTTTCAAATCAAACACTTCATAGTATGTTCCCTTGGTGTTATTGGGATCTCCTTCAACATACATATCAACAACATAGAGGCTCCCACATGACTCTAACAAATGCTTCTTCTTACCCAAACCAAACAATGGAGGAGAAAATTGAACCAACTTCAAGGAAGAAGAAGACAAACAATCAATCCAGAAAATGGTTCCCCATCTATCCACAACATAGAGCTGACCCTTGTGAACAATTAGGTCATCGTAATAGAAGTTTTTATCATCCACAAGGGTCCATTCATCATCCCCAATTTTTGAAAACCCTAATTTCCCAAACTTATTGACGGAAAAGAACTTGCAATTCTCTAGCCGGGTCCAAGCAAAATTGGGGAACGCTACCACTTTCCCACTGATCTCAGGATGAGGAGGACAAAATAACCTCAAACCAGAATCATTTAATTGGATAGAATATGATTTGATCAGTTCGACGAATCGAAAATTCAATAGATTCAAGACCTTAGGGAAAGTGCCAGAGCCAGAAGGATACCTCGTACGTAAGTGCGTGAGTCGATTGTTCGTGAAAGGATCTAAGAGACAGAGACGGCCATAGCTCGATTGTTCAACCTTGATCAACCAGGATTTGGAGGGAGAAGAAGTTGAAAGAGTTTTGGAGAGATCGGATGGTTCGAGGCGATATATTGTTGTGAGGATGAGTCGTTGTTCGCCTGAAGAGGTGGCGATTGTTGCAGTGAAGCTAGGGGGAGCAGCGAGAGAGGGAAGAACAGAGGAACGACGCCATAAGTTGCAGGTGGATCGAAATCGGAGAAGGTCGATGTTACTGTCGAAACATTTTCCGACCATCGGCCATAGTTCTTTGGGAAGAGCAGACCAATCCACACTCTGATCATCATCCATCGAGATTATCGCTTCAAAAAATTCAAGACCTGGCGAAACGGATTCTCACACCAAATGATATTATCCACTCTTCAGTCTACACTGGAGTCTACAATTTGGTGAGTGACTGAGAGTGTTCGACAGCTACCAGATAAGCTCAGCGAGAGCTATTTATGCTTTAACTTACCAATGACCAATCACAACAAACACAGGGTCAGGGACGAGAGCTATTTTCTGTGTTTTAATTTTCCTCCTGAGAAATTTTAGAGAAGATGACAAAACAAATTCAACAAACATGGCGATAAATTCCACTTCAGTACTGTGATCTGCTCTCCAAAGTCAAGTCTCTGTCTGATTGTGGAACAAAGACAGAAGAAGGAATCTCCCACATATGGATTCCACTAGTTTGATGATCCAATAGGATTTATGCATTTGCAATTTTTGCATAGAAACCAAAAAGAAGTAAGCCAGGTTGATGATCCCTAGTGGAGCTTTTTTAAAAAAAATTTTTTTAAAAAAAGGGGTTTTTCATGGTAATATTTGGGAGGAATTTGTTTTAAAACTTTTCGCTAAAAATTATTGTATATTCCTCTAATTCTACATGTATAAGAAAATTTTATTTAGGGTTACTTGTTTCTATTTATAATTTGTAAGAGACACAAATAGCTTATCTAAATTTTTTTGCATGGTTCTGTAACCCGGACCGGACCGGCCGGTCAGGCCCGGAAACTGGCGAACCGGTCTGGTCCAGGTTACTATTTAAAAAAAAAAAAAATTTTGATTTTTCCTTTAGATTTTCATACTATAAATATAAAATTTTCAATTTTTCATCGGTTTGGTCCCGGTTTGGCTTAGGTTTGGCCCCGGACTGACCCACTAACCCTTAACCCAATACCCCGACCGGTTTAATACCCGGTCCGGGTTTTAATACCTTGTTTTTTTGTATCATTTTCAATCCTTGTTCACGTTACTTATTTGTTAGGGTTATTACATTAATTAATTGACTATTGGTCCATTCTCTCGCACACTCTATAATCTATAAATAAGGTTTTTTTTTTCCAAAAAAAAAGTCGCTTGCATTTTTTTTTCATATTTACTATATTTTACTAATTTTAATTAACTTTCTTATTCATATAATTTGATTACTCGTCAAAAGGAGTAATATACATTGTTACTAAGCGTTTTCTAATATTTATTATATTTAACATTGTTGAAAAAAGTATATTTAATATTTTTAAACAATATTATAATTTATAAAAAATACTATCAGAGTAAATATCAGGAATCATTCTTTTTCAGCAATAAAATGTAAACATTAAATACTACAAAAAAATGCATCAATAAACTAATGAAGTACTCCCTCTTCTCCTTAATATAAAACATATTTGGGAAGTTAATTTTAATCTTAAATATAAAATATATTTTTTATATTTATTAATATTTTTTTAATTAACCCTATTAATGCTCCTTCAACAATAAACAAGGAGAAGAGGAAAGGAAGAAATTAAGAAAAATGATTGGGGTAGTTTAGAAAATATATGTAATATTAACTAACTTAATTAATTTTCTTAGTTTAATCAAATTAAATAAATATATCTTATTTTAAATATAGGAAGGAGTATATGTTTTATTCAAGGTATTAAAACCCGGACCGGGTATTGAACCGGTCGGGGTACTGGGTTAAGGGTCAGTGGGTCAAACCGGGGCCAAACTGGAGCTAAACCAGGACCAAACCGGTGAGTAATTGAAAATTTTAGACTTATAGTATGATTTTCTAAAGGAAAAAGGTAAAAAATATATATTTTTTTTTTTAATTTGGGACCCGGACCGGACCGGGAACCGGACCGGTCTAGTGACCGGTCCGGCGGGTTCCGGGCCGGACCGGCCGGTCCGGTCCGGGTCCCTGAACACTGGTTTTATTTCAATGGAAATAAATAAAATACACTGGGTAGTAGCAAAGGATGTTAGAAGGATGGTACTACCCAGGATTTAATCACTACGTTGATGAGTTGTATTAGTGGTGTGGTGTGAAAAATATGTTAGGCATCTAATTTTATGATGAAATGGTGTTCATAATCCAAAATGTGTTACCACCATTAAGTATGTGTTTGGTATCATTTATTTTTAGATAATAAGTTCTTATTACGTAAGTTGAGATAAAACTCCTCTCGCATACTTATTTCGTATACCGTAAATCACGATTTGTAAGCACTTATTACCTAAAAATAAGCTATTTCAAACGAGCATTAATACATTCTTATTTAATACTACTTCTACTCCTTAATATAAAAATTAGTCAAGATTGGATTTAGTTCTAAATATAAGATTTCTTAATTCACTTTGTCCTCAATTTTATTATTTTTTTAAAAATACCTTTATTGATTGCATAAGAGTTTTTATCTAAGAATAATTATAATAAAAAATAATATTTTAAAGAAATTAACCTATATTTATTATAAATAATTACGAGTGAGTTTTTTAACCCATCCAAATTAGGGAAGCAGCTCCCTTATCAAGGACACGAGGTTGTAATTAACTTTCTTACATATTTGGGCTAAAATTTATTTTCATACATTAATGGCAATATCTTCATTCTTTGCATACTCATGTCCCTATTTTCCCGGACGAGAAATATAAAAAGCCGATGGAAACTTCATCAGGCGCGAGTTTGGGAAAAAAATCCTTTCATTTTGGTGCTCCGAGAAGACCTTGAAACTGTTGAAACCATGAACGTAGAGGAAGAGGTTGAGCGCCTCAAACGAGAAATCAAGAGGCTCGGCCAAGCCCAACCAGATGGCTCATACAAGGTACGCAAAAAAAGGGTTCCCGTTTTCTCTTAAATCTCGTGATTGAATCTTTCACCGCTCGATGCAGATTTTGCTGATACGAATCTGACATTTTGTTTTGGGATCTAGATCGTAGGGCCATTATATTGATTTGTTCGTTGCTCTGTTTGTTTAATCTATATATTATTCGTATCCAGCTCTGGATCTATGTGCCCCCTTTGGAGAGATCCTCGAAGGTGAGAAATTGAGGAGTAATTCTGCAATTATACTCAGATCTGAAACTGAGTTAAAATCCGGTGGGATGTTAGGTTTTGGAACCTATATCAATGAGAAGAAACGAAGTAACAACAGTATTTGTTAGAGTGGTGATATACTACTGCAAGAAACATTTATCTTTCGTTTGGGTTCAGAAGCCAAGTATTTTCTAATTTGTTTCCTTTAGATGGATAGGGAGTGATCAGTAAGCACCATTGTCTTTTCCATTCCATCTTCTAAACAAAAAGACAAAAAAAAAATCACAGGAAGAAAAGGCGTATGATTGATTTCTTTACTACTTGATAGAGCTCAGTTTACTGAATGCTTTGTTAAAGCACTGTAAAAACTTCTTCACAAACTCACAAAGGGTTGAAATATTACCTCAGCCATAGATGGCATGCATGGACAGGACAATGAATGCATGATTAAGTGAGCAAAACAAGAAATTATTGGTTTTTCTTTGCCCCATTCCGCGTGATGATTTATTTGAAGAAATGAGACAGCTTTTCTTGAATCAGTGATTTTAAATCTTGTTCCAAGTATATTGTAGGAAATGCTAAGGTGTTTATTTGATTCATTGAGCCAGCAAGGCAAACAAACTTCTGCATCATATTAATCAAATGGGCTGGTAGGCTTGAGATAGTTTGCTTTACCTATAATGATGTATCAATCAAGGGACAGTGTTTCTGAATCTTGTTGAAATTATCTATATGCAAATTGTAGTAGTACATTGTTCAACTTTAATCTTGATTTGGACTGATATCGCTGATTAACACTAAATATTCTTTGACAAAACCAATAGCAGAAGGAAACACAGCATGTCAAGAGTGGGCTTTACCATAAACTAGACATGTTCTCCGTGTATTGCCGAGTTAGGGGGATGAGTTGAATTATTGATAACTTGTAAAGACCATGGCAAGAATTTTTATTACATATTGAATATTTGATGATATAATGATTGTTAACGTATGGATTTGTGACATATCTGTGGATCTACAATTTGATCTTTACAAGAATTTCTAAACTAATAGTCATAAGCTAATATACTTTTGGCATATGTCATCACTCCCTTGTAATGATGAAAAAGACATGGCTTGTATTCTGAAGGTAACATTTGGAACACTGTTCAATGATGACCAATGTGCAAATATATTTGAGGCACTTGTGGGGACGCTAAGAGCCGCGAAGAAGAGGAAAGTATTGACATATGATGGCGAGCTTCTGCTTCAAGGAGTCCATGATAATGTGGAAATCACGCTCAAGCCAACTGGTGAACCTGCGAAGAGTTAAGAGAATGATACTCTTAGTCCTGAGAAATTCTTAGGTATAATGTTATCAAGCAGTACATTCAATGGAACGGGATTCAGGTCTGCACAATAAGGCTTTATTGTAGTGTGGAAAATAAATCCTTGACCATTGCTTGTGTGTTATACCTTGGGATTTCTCCTCTGATGCTTGAGTCTCTTTATGGTTTGTGTAATGCCATTTTGTGTGGGCAAGTGTTTGTATGGCAAGCAACCCTCTTCAAGTGTATTCACTCGAAAACACTGTAAGTTTGAGCCAAATATGAGTGTGAGAAAGATGATGTACCACTTGTGATTCTTTTCAGCATTCTTGACATTTCTTTGAGGAAGTTATCAATATATCAACCTATGAATAGAAAAGTTATAGCAAATAGTAATTTTTGTAATTTGTGGATAATGACTTGCTGCGTCTCATACAATTTTAGAAACCTTTTCAATTTATCCAGAAATTGTATTGCTCTACTAAGACAGCGAATACGATGATTTATCCAATTAAAATAAGGGATGGATGAGGATTTGGAAATAACTTTCTAATAGATGCATTCTTGAGGGAGTTAAATTTAATTACTTGATGACAATTTTGATGAAAGTATATGGATCAATACATTACTTTTTCCAATCGTTTTTTATATGTCAAGATATTAACCCTAGTGAAAAACACTTGTATCATGCACGGAGTTGAAATAAAAGTTCTTTTGTAGATCATGCTTAGGACATGACATATATTTATAGTCCTCCATTATTAAGAATTAACTGACGTACAATTAGATAAAAAAGAAAATTAATCTCCATGATTATGTAACATAAAATCTTTGGGGATGATAAACAATTGACTTAGCTGATGGGGCCAACAGATGATGGTGCTGGCTTCCCTTCACTTTTCCATTGCATATCTCAACCATTGGATTATATCCATATTTAATATTAACAAAATATTTTTTAAAAAAAAATTTTGTATCACCATTCTGGACTGTTCAGGTCATGTTTTAATTATTTAAATTTATTCATTTATTTTTTTTATAATTCAATATTATTATAATGATTCTTGTAAAATGTTGAATCCCAAAGGTTCAAAATTTGATCTAATGACTTGTGTGTATTTAGGGGTGTTCAAAGGTTTCCCATCTTGATCTTCCTATCCCGATCCCTAGCAATTGGCAGGAAAATTCGGGATTGGGAAAAAAAATTTTTGGGATCGGGTCCCTAATCCTGAATTTTCCCCTATCCCAATATATATAGACACGTAAAAACTATATCCTGTTTACTGGGTGTGTTGAGTGTCGGCTGAAAAGTGAGAACCAAGTCCAGGAGTGATCCTAAATATATATATTCATGGTGCTATTTTGATTTCATAAATTAATAACAAAAATGATTAGTTTATTTGATTATGTGAACGTATTAGACTAATCCTAAAGAAATGAAGCACCTTGATTTGTCTCTCCAGCTTTAGGCATATAGCTAGACTCCTTTTGATAATGTATTGTACTTTTGAACTTTTGATTATATAATGTATTGGATGGGAACTATCATTGAATGACTTTTGAGTGGGTAAACAAGATTTCATATCAAAATCATTATATTTATGTTGTAAATCAAGTGAGCAGTTATTATAATTTTTGAATTAATACTGAATAAATTGTGTTTCATATAGATGCTAGGGCATTGCATGCTTTGAGATTTTTCAGAAACTAATGATTTCCTTTCCCGAGCCTTCTTCAGAATTGAGATCTGGAATGAGGTTTTCCGATCTCGTCCCATTCCATCCTGAGAACACCCGTGTATTGGAGAGTAAGTGGAGGGGAAATCATAAGGGAGAAGCTTGCAAAGTCCTGCATATGACTTGACACATCTTTGACCATTGGATCGTAGCTTTCTACTTTGTTCTTGCTGTGTTTTTAGTTTTCGTTTCTGGGTTTTTCTGTTGTCGTTGTTGCGTGTACGTTTGTATATTGATGTTCAATGTGGGTTAAAACAAAATTTTTGCGTTGTGAGGAGAATCTCCAAGCACAAAAGCTAGAGAGGAGATATTGTGTTCTGTGGTTTTTTTTGGCTTTTCATGCCCAAAAAGTGTGCTATTTTCTTCCATTTTTGTCACGGTTCAAAGCTTAAACCATGCTAGTTCCCTGGATTATTTCTATAACTGAGTATCAATTCTGAAATTGGGTTCCATAATCCATGAAGAGAACAATAGCATCTGGTGAAGGTTTACTAAATTGTTCCTACAGAATCAAGTGGTTGTGGCATTGAGTCAGATACACAAATGTTGAGTGAACCTCTTAAGATGGATTAAATTAAGCGATAAGTGCCTGGTTTGGAGTGATTCAAGACCTAAATATTTCCATTTTAATGTACAGGAAAAAAGTGGGGGGGAAATTGAGTGAGAAGTACAAGGAAAAAGGCCATCCCTGGGGTTTCTGTCATGAAGAACCTGTGAGGATAAACGCTTGAAGAAGGCTTTGAGCAGCTTGGGTTTCATCAGGTGTACCGGATATGACAATGATTCTGTCCCTCGTTCCTGAACGAGGTTCATGGACAATAACCTTGGCACCTGAAATCTGATTAACAGAATAGCTTGCCAAAGTCATAAATAAAGAAAGAAAAAAAAAGAAGCATCCATGATATGCTCACGGTGTAATTATCAATATACGCAATAGCACTATGCAGATGCAGATGTCTCATCCAATCTAAATATGGAGTTTCATCAGACAAGATTTTAATTGCTACTCCCCGGGTTTTTAATATAAGACATTTTTGGGAAGTTAATTTTGGTTCTAAATATAAGACATGTTTTTCATATTTGTCAATCTTTTTCTAATTTACCCTTATTGATATTGCTCCCTCAATAATAATCAAAGAGAAGAAAGAATGAGAGAATTAAAGAAAATGAAAACTGATTTAATCTAATCAAATTAGATAAATATGTCTTATATTAAAGACAGGAGAGAGTAGTTATTTTCTCCAGTTAGGCAAATTGTTATTACTTCCGATCCTAATTTTAAGATAAAGTTGACTTTTTTCGGAGATTAAGGAAGCTAAATAAGTTACTTAATCATATTATATGTTATGTATCCTTAGATTATATATTCATTTATTAGTTAAACTAATTAGTTTGAAGAAAAATATAAAAATATAAATACTCTAAAGTAATTTAATTAACTTCCTTAATTTCTTCAAAAAAGTCAACTTTATCTTATACTAGAATTAGGACCAGAGGGAGTAGTAGCTAATGATAATCTACTAAACAAAAACATTGTATATGTGCATATGCTTGAGTTTATACCTTTCTCAGGCGAGTCAAGTTGCTACCATTTTCCCCATATACCGAGCCAATGACATCATCAGGAACAACAATTTCCACAGTTGTATTAGTCACCATGGCAATTTTGCTTCCGCTGCGGGGGGGAAAAACATTCATCAGAAGGTCTGCTTTAGACTCTAGACTAAGCTACAACTTCACAACAAGGGCTTAAAAAGAGGGGGAAAAACAAAAGAAAAACAAAGCAAATGTGCCATGAACCCAGAACATTTGATGTAAAATGAAATGGTAGGTCATAGTTAAGTATAATAATTTCATGCAGGGTATGGGGTTAGCATCACTGAATTTGGGTGTCAAAACAAATGGTCCGATTAACATTATGGCACATGTACAAAAAATGTGCAAAGAGCGCTGCTAAACTCAAAGGAAAATTTTGTGAAAGCTCTAGAACTGGTTAGTTCAACTGGTCTGACAGTAAATCAGAAAGGCATATGTTCAATACAGTCAACGTGGCTCTGGGAAAACCACTTGCCACTGAATCACCAAGTTTTGGGAAGCTTATAACTGCCACAAGCTCATGATGTGGTGACCTTTAAGGCTTCCGCATCATAAGTCTCTAAAGAGAGTTCGAAGGGTCACATGCAAGAACAATGCCTGGTTTCTAAGGTTGTTTGGTGAGCCACTAAACCAAGAGACCAAGGCCTGTACTGGGATTTCGTAATGAAAACATTCTATTTACTAATAATACTTAATGCATGTAACATATTTGATCAGATATAGTAAAATGTAGAACACCAACCATACTTTCAAGTCCTGTTAATGTGTCATCATTATATCATTATTAAGATAAATTTAAATGACGTGATTAAATAGAGTAAATCATAACATACAAAAAGATTAAAAGGTTCTAAGGAAGCCTATAGTTGATTATATTTCAAATTATAGCTTTGCATTCACACAAGTCTGATGCAATTGTTCGTGTATTACCGACCTGCCAAGTTCTAAGCCACCTTTTAGAGAAGTCAATCCCCTGCCAACATCATTAACGCCTCTGGTGTTTATCCCAGAAACCATCTGCAGTGAAATTTATTAATATGAATAGGGCACAAATTTAAAGGGAAAAACAGACAGCAGAAAGAAGGGAATACCCGTGGTGCCCATGACCCTGGTGATGAGGGGTGATCTAAATAGCGAGACACAACTTGATCTATGTTTTGAGACAAAGTATGCCTACTCAGACTATGAGAAACACCAATGGCTGGTTGGACACCAATCAGAACAGGATCCCTCAATCTCCCATGAGGACTGGTATCAGGTAATACAGAGGTAGTGGTTTTCGTTCCAACACTGTTTTGTGTGCCCGAAAAAAGATTATCTCGCAATCTGCCAGTTGCATTATACAATGCATCTTGAACATTTGAAAACTCTCCAGATATCTGATGGGACAAAAGAGGATACAATAAACCGTATGCATTGGGAGTTACTGTCTTGAGTGTTTAGAGGAAACTTTAAAAAAAGGGGGGACGGGGGAGAATAAAACTCAAAACTGCAAAAAAAATATGGTTACTTTGTCAGCTTTAAATCAGTATGACAGGAAAGTGCTAGGAGACAACAAGAATCCATAAAAGTGATCATATTGTTACCTTTCTAGTACCAGGATCTTGAAAGAAACTGTTCCGGAATTCCGTATTCATTTTTACCAGGAAACTGATGCCTAATGTCATATTGGTTCATGCAATTTTTTATTTTTTTATTATTGATATTTGCTACTCGAAGTAAATCGCTGAACTTACTACAGAAATTATGACTCTTTCAACTGCAATAGGCAGAGTTTCTGGTATTTACCTAAGGCAGAGAGGTCCACATGTAGTATGGTGGATGTCAATCAAATGTATTACTAGCCATGAAATTAAAACATTGAGACAAGCATTTTTTTCAACTTCATTTCATAATTTAACAACCTAGAGAAGGAAAAGTAAGGGCAATGCAAAGTGTAAGCAAACGGGTACTAACTTGCAATTTCCAGTACATATGTCATAAGAGCAAAGGCATAAATACTAAAATGACATCAAATACCACATAGATGATCATGATTTTTCAGGAGAGAAATTAGATGGTGCCAAGGATTTAAGTAAAAGAATTTGATCAAGGGAAAATATAGTGAAATTAAAATACAAGTGGCATTCTTCAACATCCTTTGAATGGACAAAGCAAGGAAGAACCCAGTGCAAACCTGTACTAATTGATCGTTAGGTGATGCACACTTTGGAGCCTGGTCGGTCCCCATTATTTTTATGCTAGCACCAGTTGCCTTCCGCATTTCTGCAATTATTGATCCTCCTTTTCCCAGTAAACAACCAACTTGGTTTGATGAAACCACAAGTCTTGCAGCAACAGATGACCCCTTTGATCCTGAGTCTAGCCCCTTCTCAATGCCTGTTTCTACAGACCTAGAGAAAACAAGGACGACAGCCTTCTGTGCTGGGGAATATCTTGATTCAAGATTCTGTGCAAAAATCAATAAGCCATCAAAAGAAAATTTTACGATTATAAGAACAACAATACAGATGACATGCAACTAAAACAAGCAGAAGTAAAAGTGAAACAATGATCTTTAACAAACCTCAGAAGCAGTAACAGTAATCAATCTGTCCTCACATTCATCCACCGAAGAACCAATACTTATTGTAGCCCCAGTCTCATTCTGAAGGGCTCTGATAATACTGCCACCTTTACCAATTACACCACCAACCCTATCATTGGAGCAAAGAATTCTAAAGGAAACTTCCTGCTTATGTGTTGTTGGATCCAAAGTTGAGGCTCTGTTTACCTCAGCTGACACTGAATGAACTCCTGAAGCATAGCTACTGGGTATAGTAGACAACACAGAGCCTCTCTGCAAAAGATAGTCCGCATGCAGATTAGGTAAAGTCTCACGTGGATCTACAGTTAAAGCATCAAGTGGAACAGCAACTAAGCTTTCATGTTGAACCACTTCATGAGGTTTGCTTCCCATCATCTTTGACCTGCTGGGTGGAGGAAAATCCTGAAGACGGCGAGAAACAGCAAGAAGTGCCTTCTTTACGGACTGCACATAGCCTTCTATCTGTCATAGTACAACAGTACCTTTCTTTACTATAAAAATATAAATTACAGATCTTATGTAAAGTGAAGCTCAGTAACGATTATGACATGTTCTACATACAGCAGTATCAAAAATAGATGTGAAGCTTTATATCTAATTGATCGAACAAATCATTCCTATAATGCACTAGGTACACATGTTCAGTGTGATTTTATTCCCAGAAGTTACATTTTAAAAATTGTCCTAACATCAAACATGTTATTAGATCACCAAAGACCTAGGCCACTCACTCTTTGACCTGCCCAGTACCAACATCACTAACTCACCTATCCTCTTCATTCATCACTGCGCACTTTGGCCCCACAGATAGAGGTGGGAGGAGAGATGATAATGAGCAGGGAACATCAAAGGCAACTGACTCCAACTCGAATGAGAAGGACATCCCGTTTACAAACAAGAGGTTGTACCAAGGAAATATCATTACAAGGTGCACCTTTTGCTAGTTTGGGACATTAATTGGGAGAACCTATTCCGGTCCCAGAATGACTAATATATAGCACGTGTTTTTCCAATTTCAATGTTAGTTGAGGACTATATTTTGGTTTTCTTTCATCAAATCATGCTTTAAACCGGATGATTGAGAATTAGTCAAGTAGAAGCGGTCCATTTGGTGACACATGAAATCCCAGAGTTGCCAATAATATGGTCTGTTTCAGTTGTATCTTTGGGGAAAGGAGGTCTTTTGTTTGACAGTCATGTCAAAAACCAGAAAATTGAATCAGAGCAATATTTTTGAGTCAGTCTGTTCATGAAGGTAAATAACCTCAAAATGAACAAAAACTTTTCTAGCGTAGATAACATGTGAAAATAATAGTATGCCAAATTTGGTAAAAATTAGAGGTTAGAGTTGCCTAACCATCACCAAAAGTTAGCATAAAAGGCATGTTCATGCTTAGTAATTGGGTCAACAAGGAGCATTGCCAATGCCACTCCATGTAGAATGATACAGACCATGCCCCAATCAAGTCATAGAAACTGCATGAACTGTATCCTTTATCCAAGATTTCATGACCAAACGGGTAAGTGAGGAGTTTTACAGTACCATTTTTATTTGCTCACCTTTAACTGTTTTTGGGGAAGTCCAAGGTTGTTTGGCTTCATTTAGGCTAACGTTAATTTTGAACAGAATTAGGAACTCAGAATGTTAGATCAAAAACCGACCTATCTACATTCTTGACCCAAGACAAGGATAAGAAAGCCAAACTCCATCCTAACGTTCATCAAGTTGAGTGAAATAAGGATTATCTAATGCCAAGCATCAACAACGCATTCAGAAACTATCAGTTGAATATACAAATACAAAAAACACAATTCCTCCTAAACCACCATCAACTACAAATTCAAGAATCCTAATGGTGACAAGCCATTCTCTACCTCCAGACTAGAGAACATGTCCTCTTTACCTTCAAGTCTACTTCACTTGGAAGTATCTTCACATCAGGATATCTAAAATACAACAATTCTGAAAGTAAAATATTACACAAAAAACTCCCCTCTAATTCTCAAAGTAAAATATTACACAAAAAAATCCCCTCTAATTCTCAAAGTAAAATATTACACAAAAAAATCCCCTCTTTAGTGGAGCCCAAACCCACATAGAACTCAAACTCCTTCACAGTATTAAGCTGCGTACTGTCATGTATTCAGTTTCATTAACGCTACCCTCCACTAGCTATAAAGCTGGCTACAAAAAGACTACACTACCATTATTCCCCATGTAAAGAACTGGTGTTAATCATCTTACCTCAATCATATCGTCGGACGGGGCAGTGCAAGGAGGCAACTTGTCTGCCAAAACTTTAATTTTACATCCACTGTCCTTCCTAATCTTCTCCACTACTTTCCCTCCCTTCCCAATGACCGACCCAACCTGTGCCTTGTCCGCCAGCAGCCTACAGGACACTACCCCATCCTCCACTCTAATGCCCTCAGTCTCCGACGCAACATCCAGAATCTTCTCGAACACCTTCAAAAGTGCTTCCTGAGCTTTCGAGACGTCAACAGCTTCATCTTCTCCGCTGTCATCTCCATTATCGTCATCCTCCTCGGCCGGTTCCGAATCCGAATTCTGGCTCTGGGCTCTCAGAAAAACCTTGCCGCTGAGAGCACTCGGCGCAATCACAATAATGACCCTGTCCGGGGATTCAGATGGGGCATCTTCGACGCGGATCTTAGCCCCCGTAACCTGCTGGAGGTGCTGTATGACGGAGCCGGACTTGCCAATTACACCGCCGATTCGAGAAGCTTGGCAGAGCAGTCGGAAAGCGATATGACCCGGGGGAATACTGAGGGGAGGCGGTGGGCGCTTGGACTTGGAGCGCTTGGACGACCCGTTTGCTGCATACGGGTTCGGGTCGGCCAAACCAGTTTCAGTGTAGGATACCGAACGCTTCTTCACTGGTGGAGCGATAAAGCTGCTTCCCATAATCCTCTTTATCTCTTCCTTCTCAATCTCTCTGGGATCCACACACACCCAATGAAAATTGAATATCCAGAATATGAATAAAATGCATATAATTACTCTCTCCCCTCCACAGTCACACTAAATTGCTTCTCGTTTTCTTCTTCGTTTACCATTTTTCGGCGCTTGAAGGGAAGAGAGAGAGAATGGGTGTTTGGTTATGGAATTTCGTCTGCTAAGATGCGCGGAAAGAGATGAATGCGATGCGCAATACGCCTAGGGTTTACGGAGGTTTCGATTCCTAAAGAGTCAAGAAATCTTTGCCCTTTGGCCTGACACTGGTCGTCCGTGGAAATGTCTCTCTTAAAAAATAATAGTCACATTTTGTTATTATTATTAATTTTTTAATAAAAAAATTATTATTGACCTCTTAGTTCTTATATATTGTATTTAATTACATATAATTTCCACAAAATTATTATTTTATATTTTATTTCACGTATACTAAGTACGATTTTAGGTTTTACAAAATATTTTGGGTCTGTTTGGGAATCCGTTTAAAGGTTAAAAAAGCCCATTTGAGGGCTAAAAGCTCCAAAAGCTCATTTGATGTGTTTGAGAGGGCGTTGGTGATGGATGGACTTCTGCAGAAAATGGAGCTTTTATCATATGGAAATCAAAGCTACTTTTACTCAGATAGAGATAAAAAAAAGTCACTTCTGCTACTGTCAATCTAAATATAAATCATATCTATAATCTGATTTTTTTTCTATATGATTTTTTAAAAAACTTATTTATAAAAAAAGCTCCTTCTCCACTGTTAATACAAACACGCACTTTATTTTTTCATAAACTCTTCCCCGTTCTGGAATAGTACGATGGACCCGCTGACATGACATAAGGCGAAAAAAAGGGAAGATAGAAACCTAGGATGCATTAATTTTTTTTGTTTTTTAAAAGGGTCCAAAGTGAGAGCCACAATCTTCCAGAAAACAGAAACATTGCTAAAGTTGGGCTTCGTCTGGATCTAAGAGAGTGCCCCAGAACAGAACTACTGTCCAGGAACAGAATAATCAAGTCCCCAAACGGTGATCAAAATCTATGTGAAGCTATAGATATAGATACACAATTATAGATAAATATATACCCATGTATCAGCGAGAGTTTTGTTTCCATGGGAGTAAATGCAGAACTCACCAATGTAGAATTAATATAGCGGTGTAAAGCCCCACTAATTTCTTTGATTCTTACATTGCAATCATATAGAAGACACTTGTATTTAAAAGGAGTAGCTACAAACTCCAATTTAGATACCGGATAATAATTTTTAAAAAAAATTCTCACCTTATTACCATATTTTTTTCATTCCTTAGCTATTACTCGCTAACAACATATTATGTATATAAAGAAAATAAATGCATAAAATAAAGTCATTAGGTGTTTTTTTTTGGATAATGATTAGGTGTTTGTTTTTAATTTTTTTTAGATGAAAATAGCACAAGTTTGAATCCTAGAAATGGCACTTATTAGGAGATGCGATAATCTTTTATCCCTTGGGGGAAAAACCCTTGATCAAATAAAAAAAAACATAGCACACAGAGACATTTTTAATAATTTAATATCATGAAATTTGTTGAACTTAAAATACTTAAAAACATGCGTCTTCAGCCCTCGTTTGATATAAAAGCAGGGTAAAATCCCCTCTTATTTTCTTCCATTCTTTTGATAATTCATTTACATTATTCTAATCATTATAGAAAATATGTTTACTACTCTATTTTTTATTATTTTTCTAAAACAAGAGTATGAAAGTCATTTTCTATTCTCCAAATCTTTCCCCTTTTTAATTCCATTATTTTTTGTTCATCAAGAGTTTTGCAACTGTTTATGCCAGCTAAAGAGACTATGCAGTATGTACCCCTTAAATAAATATGTAAATTTAAATCTTAAAAGATGAAAAAAAAAAAAAAACTTAAAAAGAGCCATCTCTATTGGAATTTGTTGGCGTCATTAGATACCAAATGGTTGCACTTAAAAAAAAAAAAAAGATTATCATTAACACAAGTAATGGACATTGGAAATTTGCAATACATACATGAACCAAAGAGAGAATCATCAGTTGGTAAGCATTATTGATGAGAA
Organism: Inga leiocalycina; assembly: GCA_963242795.1. NCBI lineage: Eukaryota > Viridiplantae > Streptophyta > Magnoliopsida > Fabales > Fabaceae > Inga > Inga leiocalycina. Next base: position 23,208,333 of record OY725323.1, read on the forward strand.
GATTCAAAATTTGCTCCACCATGATCAAACCTCATAGCCAGGATTGACTTTTTGTTGAACATCTCCATAACTCTCCAACTCTTCCATATCTTCCAAGCTTCCCAGAAAGAGAGGAAGTCTTTGATGCAGTTTAACAGGTTGAAGTGAGAGAATTCTGTTTTTCCCATCAGACCCTCTTCCTCCTGCCTGCTCCACAATGAAACTCAGAGGGTTTGCCTCGTAAACAAGGCGAAGATGATCCCTCGGATTCATCGCCACGCCCCCATACATCAGAGTTCGATGCAGATCGGCCACCAGAGAACATATATACCGGGCGGAGTACTTCTTTGGATATTTACCTTTTCCTTGTCTCACAGTGTCTATATATCGCCTTAGACCTTCGGGCCAGTCGAAGTACCGTGCATCATTCACAGAATAAATTTGCCCTGCAAATTATACAGCATTAATCAACAGAGCCTAGAACTATACACATTAGTCCTCACAAATGATATTCATCCGGTCTTAGAAATAAGAACTACTTAACTAATTTGGATAAATTAAGGAATCAAGCTTAATTACCTTATTTTAACATATGTGATCTAATCTCAATAAAATACTCTTATATAACATTAGATTATATATCAGTTTATAAGTTAGGTAAATTAATTTAGGAAAAATAATAAATGTTAGAGATAAAATGAATTAAGGTCTTATACTTAAGACCAATACCAACCTCCTAACAAACTCCTATATTTAGGATCGGAGGAGTATATAAGAAAGACGCATGTATATCGATGATGCCAATGGATCCTCTCCATTCACAACATTCACAAAGTGCGTCTCATAGTTAGGTATGGGGTCTATTATTCTACTTGTTTCTCTCTTTCTTTGAATGTAATCTCTACATTTCGGAAATGTAGAAGATCGGTTTGATGACAGTAGCCAACCAATGAAATTTGCCTTATGCAAGCAAGCATGTTAAAGGCAAGTTTTATTTGAAAGTATGTTTGACATATTTACATGTCTATCTATTCTTAAGTAGTTTAATCTACCTAAGAATATCTCTCTAACCACAAGTGAGAATTGCAATGAAACAGAGATATTTCATATAACTAGTTATAACTTCAAAATTTTCACCAGATATTAACAAGGATCAACATTACAATTCCATAGATTCACGCTAGATATGGATAGGCTACGAGTATTAATTACCACGGGGAGGAATTTTGATGCTTGGGTTCGTGAGAACGAAGTCCCCTGTTGAATGATCGAGAGTAAATGCCAGTGTCCCAGAACCAAAGGTGGCGCAGAGTATAGTGGCAGATGAATAGAGAACATAGCCAGCAGCAACCAACTTTGTTCCACTCTGAAGTGAATTAAGCATAGCCTTCTCCTCAATGGGTAGGTTATCTAGTTCTTCGAGGCGCTTGTAGATGCCAAAAATTGTACCAGTTGGGATGGAAGCATCGATGTTTCGAGAACCATCCAGGGGGTCTGTTACCACAACATAAGGACCATCATCACTTATCCAGATCGGATTATCATTCTCTTCTGAAGCCATGACAGCAACTTTCCCAGAATTTTGTAGAGAAGACAAGATTATTTCATTCTGCAATAATTCATAGCACGGGTACTGATCAATTAATTACTTTCTTTTTGTTGTCTTTGAATAACATCCAGGTGAATAAAACATTACATGGCTCTTGAATTGGTAAGGCAGAATGGCAGAAAAGAACTTCCAAAAAGGAGGGGCGCAAAAAGGTTAAAGAATTAGAACATAAAAACACTTTAGCAAAAGATCATTCCAATATGTGGCTGACAATAGTCTAACAACACATTAATAACTATTATATTTTAAGAAAAGATTATTCTATTTTGCGACTGAAACTAGTCTAGGTGATTGGGTTCAGGTGGCTGCTTGTATCATGTTTAAGAACACCAATCCAAATTCCAAGTTAAGATTTATCCCAAATAGGCTTTTGCTCTTGCAAGGTATATGTAAATCAATTTAGGATAATGAACCTCGGGACATGCTAAGTAGACACGAGCAATCAAAAGACAGGCACCCACAGACCAACTTTTCGTAATAAGAACCATTCTAGAAAATGTTGCTCAACAATTTTTTTTAAATATATGGTGCTGATAGTATATAAACTAGCCTTGAGGGTTATTTATTCAAGGCTCTTAGCATGAGAGCACAGAATAGAAAAATACAAGAGCATGTTGGTGACTTTGTGTACCCGATAAAAGTTATATAAGAGGAACCTTTTAGAAAAACTGAAAAATTAATATTGCACTTGCATCTCACTTTCATTACAATTAATAATCAAACAAAACGAGTTCTGTAATACATAATTGCAAGTAGAGGCCACCCCATCTTCATTTCATCCCTTTTGTTTTATTCTCTTGCCAACTAAGAAGCATGGATACTAAATTGCAGACACCAAATAATGCAGATACTGTATCACCACAAAGCATGCACGGATACTAATTGCGTTCACACTATGGTTTACACAATACCATGCTCTATTTTTAAAGTATCAGTGGTATATATAGTATAGCCTACCTAACCAGTATATCATTCTCTTCTCATTTTCTTGGTATTAAAAGAAGTTTAAGTGGGTAAGCTAAGCCCAAAAACAGCTTACACTGTTGTAATTTAAGGTTACCCATAAACAAAATTCTCATATTAGTAATGGTGGAATTCAACCTTATGCAAGCAATGTAAAGAAACATTTAACATTATATAGTTAGCAAGAAAGCAATCTCTATAAAGATATACCGAGACGATATCAAGTGGCTTCGGAGAATCTCTGTCAGATCCACCACCGGCAGCTGAACCGAGACCTGACCGTTTCCCTAGAGAGTAATTGAAAGGAGAAGCCACAAGAGAAGCGATTTGTTTGCAAGCGTACTGTATATGATAGAGCAAAATCACCAAGTCATCTTCCACATTTAGCCCTCTCTTACCCACATACTCCATGAATGAACAAAACCCATTATCACCTGGACATGATGATGATGAAGAAGAACCGCCTTGTCCTATCTGTGACCACACACGAAAGCCAGAAATCGAAGCCATTCTTGGTCTGTAGGATTGAAGGAGACGAGTTCTTGATGGGAGAGTTTGGGATTTTGGAGGGAAAGCTGGGAATTGATGGAAGAGCGATGTGGAAGTTGACTGCATATTAAGAAAAGCTTTGTGAGGTTGAGAGAAATGTTATCATCGCAGAATTTGAATAGTTGGTGTCTCAGAGAACACTCGCACAGTATTCAAGCGCCATCATCTTCTTCTTCTCACCGTGGTCGGAAAAAAAGGGTGGCGAAAACAAACCAAGAACGTTGTGGATAAATATCTATTTTACAATTTTTTTCGGGAAAATATTTTTCAAATTTTCATTATCGAGCTATCAATCCACTCTTTCAGCCAAGAATGCTGAAATTTTTGAAAGGGTAATTTTTATTTTATAAGAACAAGCGGTTATATTAAGTTAAAGAGATCTTCTGTTAATGATATGAGGGAGTATATCCCAATCATTCTAGTTACATTCCTATTCTACCCTTTTGTTTACTTTTTTTTTTTTTTGCTCAAATACCCTTTTGTTTACTTCAAAATTCTCGTTTTGTCCATGATATAACCCAAAATATATAAAATAATCATAACTATATCAATATATATAGTATTTTTTGCAGTAATATTTACATCACAACTCACAAGTTATGATATTTATGATGGATTATCAAGAAAATAAATTTGGTAGCCGATTGGGTTGTTTTTGTTTCAATGAAAGTGTCGTGTCAATCTAATTGAGCATGGAGACCTGCAAGGCAATTGCTTTTGCTAATATAAAGAGATGCGGCAAGCATGCAACTCTGATAATCATGTATAGTTTATGTTGTTTGTTTTTAAGTTTTCCCTTGAATATTTGGGACTCTGTAGTTGGTGTTTTACTTAATGATTTTATCTTTTTAGCCCAAAAAAAGGCTTTTTTTATTATAATACTGCAAACAGTAAATTATAATACCAAAATACTATAAAGTTGAAACTATTTATCATAATACTACACTTAAAATCGTTCTTGTGAAGAACGATTTTAAATTTGTGAAGAAGTCGTTCTTACGAAGAACGACTTTTAGTTCTGACAGATGCAAAATCGTTTTTGCGAAGAACGATTTTAGAAATCGTTCTTGCCAAGAACGATTTCTATATGATGTGATTATTTTTAAAATAATTAAAATTGGTGTCAGGAATCTGTTCGTACTGCGCGTGCTTCTGCTTCCTCCTTCCCAATGCGTATTCTCTTTAATCATGTCACTCTTTTACCAAAGCAAACACGTGAACACGTACAGGCAGTGGAATTGCTTTATATACATTGATTGCTTAGGCCTCTCTTCCTGTACGTGTATTGCTTTATATAAAGCAAAATGGTATTGCTTTATATACATTGATTGCTTCGGCCTCTCTTCCTCCTCCGAGCAGAATTCATTTTGCTGCATTGCTTCAGTTTCTCATCCTCCGAGCAGAATTCATTCCGTTTTCTCTCCTCTCATTTTTCTTTAACTTCTCTTCAGTTTTCTCGCTCAAGTCCAGTTTGCTCAAGTTTTTCTCAATATTCATGCGTTCTCACTATGCACTTCTTTTCTCCCATCTCATTTTTCTCTAAGCTCTCTCATTCTCCTTTGCTTTGTTGATCTTTGGTTATTTGCATCGGTTGTTTTTCTTATTACTATTGTGGGTAAGTTGTTTCTCTAGTTTTTTCTCTTAATTTGGTAGTTTGTAATATGTAATTTGAATTTTATTTTTGTTACACTTGATAACTATTATTTGACTATTTTTTATTTTTAGGTGGTCAGTGGTTGGTTCAACAACTTCGAAAAGCAGAATAGGTGCCTCTTATTTTGATTGTAAGTATTATCCTGTACTATATGGTAATATAGGTTAGTTTTGAGACTTTAAAATTTAAATTTGATCTCTATTTCTAAGCATGTGATTTCGTCTATGTGAACCTTATGTCATGATATTAGCAAATATGTTTTTATTTTGAGGAACCTTAATTGCGGAACTTTATTTATATATTTATGATATTTGCCAAAAGATTGGCTGACCCAAAAACTTTAATGTTGGTAGGATAAAACTTAAAAAAAAAGAAAAGAAAAATCCCAACGTATGTAGTGGTATGTAATATTTAAAAAATAGTTATAGATTAAAATTTTAGAATATATAAAATATTTAGAATATAGGTATGTGTAGTTAAAATAAAGATAGATTTTAGTAAGTATATATTCCTGTTATATTTATATAGTAGTACTGATTTTATATTATTTATACATAATGTCATTGATAAAACCATAAAGGACTCTTTTCGGACATTTAGACCAAAATGACATTTTTGAAATTACGGGAATTTTTCTGTAGTTTTCTCTGATATTTTCATAGTTAAAAAATAAGTTTTCAGACGTGAATTTTAGATGTTGGGACCCAATTGAAATTTTGTAAATTTGGGGTATTTCTATAATTTTCTCTGATATTTTTACAGTTGAAAATGAAAGCTAATATTACAGAAAAACCCTTATTTCTATCAGAATTCTCTTCTGGCCACACACAGAAATTTATTTTCTATTTTAGTCCTTATAAATCTTTTTTGTTTCAGAAAAAATATTAATAAAAAAGTAAAAAAATAAATAATAAGTGCGCCAAATTTATGATAGTCAATTTTGTATATTTCAATGATAATATATATTAATTTTTAATTAACCAAAAATATAATAAGAAATAAAATATATTTTGAAATGCGTTGCCACAAAAATTTATAAAAAAAAAAGTAGTGAAAGGTAAATGAAGAATAGTATTTTATATTTTATTATGATTATTTCCTGGTGTTATGCATAATGTGATGAGACAATTATGAATATTTTTTATGATGATTTTTGTAAATGTGATATTGTGAATTTAAATTGTTTTGACAATTTCATTTAATTTTATTAATAATTGTAATGTAATATTTAGGAAGTAGGATGAATCATACAAAGGAGTTCGTTTGTATATTTTCAAATGAACGAATTTGTAGCGGCCCATCCGGTGTAACATTTGAGTCTGATAGGGTGAAAATAATCAAAGTTGATCAAAATATTACCTTGAGTAAACTGAAGCAAGTTATTGGACGAAAGCTACAACTTCCTCCCAATTAAATCATGACAAATATAGTATACAGATATCCTACATGCATAAATCCACCACAGTACCAGGCATGCAATTTGGAAGATGACTCGGACATACAACAAATGTGGCAAGTGACTCAAAGATTTTCAACTCAATTGACATGTGCAGAGTTGTATGCCAACATATGTGATTTACCATATGATGACCACATTGAATCACAACCAATAATCAATAATGTTGGAAATACACTTCCAGCAAGTATCAGTGAGGTTAACATTGTGGGACAAGAATCCATGTTTACCGGTGACATGGAAAATTTCCACTCATTTGAACCTCTATTATATGGTGGCAACAATGAAGCACCATGTTCAATTCCTCATGTAGAAGACGTCATGGATGAAATCGAGGAAGAGGATGAATATGATTCTTATTTAAATGTTGGTGGTGAGAATGATAATGAAGACAACGACAATGACCATGAAGAGGGGAACGAGCACAATGATCTTGCAACTGCTTTCTTATCACAAGTTAATGTTGAGCCAGATATGACTCATGAGGTTAATGATTTAGAAGAAATTCTGAATCTAAGCGATACGAATGAGTTATATATTGGAAAGGTATTTAACAGTGTCCGGGTTCTAAGACGTGCAATCAAGCTATACTCCGTTCGAGTTCATCACACATTTAAAGTTTATTATTCATGTAAAAAATATGAAGAGTATCGATGTGTTAACTATGGGTCAAATTGCAATTGGAGAGTAAGGGCATGCAAGAAAGAAAATAGAAACTTTTGGGAGATAACAAAATATTGTGGGGCCCACACGTGCTTGAGCACATCATTGACTCAAAACCATCCAAAGTTGGATGCTGATGTTATATCATCTTGTATTGTGGCAATGGTAACTGATAAGCCAGATGTGAAGATCTCACAAATTATCGAGAGAATGCAATCAATGTTTGGTTATACTGTGTCATACAGGAAAGCATGGAAGGCAAAACAATTAGCTGTTGCCACTGTTTTTGGGAATTGGGAGACGTCTTATTCCTTACTCCCAAGGTGGTTAGCTGCAGTTCAACACTTTATGCCTGGGTCATGCATACATTTTTCACATAAATAATGTTCTGAAGTCAATTTAAATGGTCAACCAGTTGAAATGTTTCATCGTGTGTTCTGGGCATTCAAACCATGTATAGACGCATTTTCATACCTAAAGCCATTGTACAAGTTGATGGAACATTCCTATACGGAAAATATAAGGGCATATTGCTTATGGCCATATCACAAGATGGCGATCGAAATGTTGTGCCACTTGCATTTGCCATAGTTGAAGGGGAGACAAGATCTGCTTGGGCATGGTTCTTATACCTCGTACGCTACTATGTCACAAAAGATAGAATGGAAATTTTTAATTTCAGATAGACATCGTTCAATTTTGGCAGCAGTTGCTCAGCCCCAAGTTGGATGGCAACCACCACAAGCATATCATGTTTTTTGTTTGCGGCATGTGGCATCAAATCTTCACAAAGCTCATGGAACAAATTGGTTGAAAGAGAAGTTTATAAATATTGGTGAGATTTCTCATATTTTTTGTGATATTATAACTATATGATTTTATGAACATTGTAACAATATAGTTATTATTTGTAGGGTACGCCTATGAACGTCATGTTGTTGATCAACAATTAACAGAGATAGCATTGCATCATGCACCTGCAGCTCAATGGATTGGAGCCATCCCAAAAGAGAAATGGTCACATGCTTATGACTTTGAAGGTCGACGATTTTGACATATGACTACCAACCTTGCAAAGTGCATGAATAGTGTATTTAAAGGTGTTCGAAGTCTGCCAATAACTGGTTTAGTCAAGGCAACGATGTATAGAGTGAATGAATATTTTGTGAATCGTGGTCGACAAGTTCATGCACAAATTGCGGCTGGACAAGTGTTTTCAGAAACACTAACAAAGAAGCTAGACGTAGTAACACAAAATGCATCTACCTGTGTTGTTCGTGAATTTAATAGAATTGCAACATCGTTTGAGGTTGTTGAGCCATACAATGTTCAATGTCGTCAATATCGTCGATGTTGCAAGGTTAACTTGAATGAAAAAAAAAGTGATTATAGAGAGTTTCAAGCAGAAAAGTATTCATGTATGCATGCCAATGCTGCTTGTGCACGAGTTGGCATTGACCATTTGCAATGTGTTGATCCTGTATTTAGGTTGGAAACCATGAAAATGGCATATAGTAATGAGTTCCAACCAATCGGAGATGCGACTTATTGGCCACAAATTGATACTCCTACATTAATACCTGACCCATCAATGATTCGAGAAAAGGGTCGTCCTCGCTCAAGTCGCATACATAATGAGATGGATTGGACCACACCCAATCAACTAAACAAGTGCAGATTATGTCAACAAGTTGGCCATAATCGCTCTACTTGTCCACAAAGTTTAGCGTCTAGACAATAAATTATGTGTATCCCTTCACAAATTATTATGGTTAATGAAGATGAAATTATCTTTTAAATTATTTGAACAATTGTTTTTACCATCTTTTATATTCTTACAAATATTATTTTATTACCTTTTATATTATTTTGCTATTTTTTTCAATTAACCTATGCAGACACATATTACAATGGCACAACATCAAGATGTCATCAACCCTGGCCCAGAGGATAACTCCCTCTTGTACTTACAACATCAGCATATTTTAGAAAACGTGTGGAATAACAATGTAAGTACAAACTATTGACAATATATTATAATTTGTATGTTTTATTGCTAACTTTTTTTTTTCTGTTATAGGTTAATAGGATTCTGCACACTAGAAGAGTAATGCATACTACTCGGATGATTGATCCACCTAATCAAATAATTGGATATCTTATATTAGCCGGATTTTATGGTGTTGCTCGAATAGGGCAATTTGATTATGATTGATGTTTGGTATCTGCCCTTATTGAAAGGTGGCGTCCTGAAATTCATACCTTTCATACTACACGTGGAGAGTGTACGATAATGTTACAGGATGTAGCTATACAATTGGGTCTTCCATGTGTAGGAATGGCTGTCATTGGGCAAACTGACTTAAATTGGCTAGATGTTTGTGAGTGGCTTCTAGGTATTAGACCACCTGCAGATAGACTATACGGGCAATGATTGCTTATAAGTTGGTTGGAAGAGAACTTCAATAACCTACCCGAAGATGCCGATGATGTACAAGTTCAACAATTTACTCATGCATATATTCTCAGGTTAATAGGTGGATACCTCATGCCAGATAGATTGGGTAGTCGGGTTTACTTAATGTACCTTCCACTACTTTACAATCTTGAAGAAGCTGGAAAATTTAGTTGGGGATCGGCAGTTTTAGCTCATATGTATAGAGAACTATGTAATGCTACTAACCCAACTGAGGATGGGATTAGAGGATGCTTGTCATTGCTATATTTATGGGCATGGGATCGCTTCCCTATTATCGCACCACCCTTACCTGTGTATCCAGATCCAAATTTAGATGTCTATCATCTCTTATCTCCTTTGGGTTTCAGGTATGCTAAATTCACCTATAAAATGTTTCACATCCATTTATATTATTAAACTCATACAAACTATGATACTATTTTTTGTAATAATAGATGGAAAAATGTTAGACAAAACCCTCGTCCAAGTGCCACGACTTTGCTCAGATATAGGAGTTTCCTTGATAAAATGGTTGATGATGAGATAATTTGGCAGCCATATGAATCTTATGAAGTACGCCAATTAATTCCAGAGTTTTGCATACAAACACTTGAAATTTGGCTTGCTTCTGTTCCTTTGATATGCTTTAATATCATAGAATGGCACCACCCTGATTGTGTGATGAGGCAGTTTGGTCGTCAGCAACCAATTCCTGCCCAACCTGTTCATTTGGGAAATTACCACACAATGCAACTACGAGGTAGAACAACTACAAATTGGATTAACCAATACTCAACTTTTATTCAGGCATGGAATACTTGGTCAGATGCTATTGTTAACGCTCCAATGGCACATGATGAACTTGATAGAACGTCTCAATACATGCAATGGTACTGGAGACATACAAGACGATGGATTCAACATATCAGTGGTGATACTGGTTGTGCGGTAAGTTTTTCTTCTAATTTCCATCAATACCATTTTTTCCTTCATATAATAAGTGTTATAACACAATCTCTTTTTATTTATTTCAGTCTGACATAGCAGAGGAGTTATATAGGCTAACAATTAATACTCGTTCTACATGCTCAAATTGTATTGATTATCGAGACAGAGTTGCTCGAGATCAACGAAACATTTTACTTGCACTTAGAAAACAACGATTCAACATGAGTCGTCAACCTGCTCCCCCAACAATTGAGTTGCCCCGACCACAAATTCCTCATGATAGACCGAGCAAGCGACGTGGTGGTTACTTGTCAACCCAACCACCAGTTGAAAATGAAAATGTTTTAGAACAAGACCCTCCAAATTTTAGTCAGCCTCGTTACATGTTAACATCGTCATCATCCCATTTCACTTCTTCTAACCTTACACAACAAGAACCTCATTACATGTCACCATTATTATCTTCCCCTTCCAACCCACCCAATGTTGTTCAACCTCAGTCATTCACATCTTTATTAGATGATCATTCATTATTTTCGACTGAGTACAATACTTCTACTTTTGAGCATGGTGGGCCATCAAATGAAGCATTTGTCACTCCTAGACAATCCATTTCTTTAAATGAATCGCCGTGGTTTGATTTAAATACGTCAACGACACAAATCAATGAAATGCTTGAATCTCAAGAACTTGACGTACAACAACAGCAATGACCGCAACAACAACAACGACCACAACGTATGCGGAGGAGACCTAGATGTGGTACAGGAAGTCACTATTTATAAGGTTAATTCATTTTCATTTTTCAGTCATATACACTTAATTATTATTTAATGTTAATTTTTTAATACTTTATTTGGTCAATATACTCCTTATCCTATTTTTGCAATCATTATTTCTTTTATTATGTAATCACTATTAGTATTATTATTATCATCATTATGATCATCATCATCAATCACTTAGCAATCATTGTTTTTTTAATGTAAATTAATCATTAGGTAATGATGAGGAGAGAGGGAGTTTTTTTTATTGTAAATTAATCTTTAGGCAATGATGAGGAGAGAGGGGTAGGAGAGAGAAATACACTGAAATTGTTCTTCAGGTGATGAATTTTAGAAATCGTTCACCTGAAGAACGATTTTCATTTGCATAGAATTGCGCACCAACGCAGTGTTAATGAAGAAATCGTTCTTCAGGTGAACGATTTCTAAAATTCATCACCTGAAGAACGATTTTCAGTTTAGCATTTTAATAAATATTTTCCACGGTGTAGTATATTGGTAAATATGTTTCACTGTTTGCAGCATATTAGTAAAAAAACCCCAAAAAAAGGTTAGGGAAAATCTCACTCAAATCCTAAAGATTAGAAAAAACATAAAAAAAACGTTTCAGCGTAGATTTCTCTATTAAAAAGATTCCAATGTAGATCTTTCTATAAAAAAAAATTTCCTAAGGACCTCAGTACCACTTATCAATGGAAGATATTTTAGTTAACATAGATGAGATTGACAATGTCATTCTATGACTTATCAGTATAGTCACATACATTTGTTGACGGGAGTTGCTTTAGTTAACATTTAACACACATGAATTTGTCAATAGTCACTATGTGACTTATCAATATAATCACATACATTTATCATTTGAATCTATATCACCGAGGTCCCTAGACACTTTTTTAATAAAGAAATCTATACTGGAACTTTTTTGATAGAGGAATATAAATTGAGACTTTTTTTATTAAAAAAAATCTAAACTAAGACTTTTTTTTTATAATTTTTTTGGTTCTTGGGACCTGACTAAGATTTTCCCCAATATTCATGAATTTTTAAATAGCAAGACTTTTTTTTTAATTCCTTGTTATGTAGATTAAATATATGTTCTCGGTTTTTTTTTTTTTGCCAAAATGGTTTGTACATCTAGTGCTTCATATTTCTCATGATCAAGAGTCAGTTTTGGATAATTTCTTGTTAAGAAGAATAAGTGCTTGTTTGGAATAGCTTATTTTTTGATAATAAATGTTTATAAATCGTGATTTACGGTATACGAGATAAGTATGTGAGAAGAGTTTTATCCCGACTTACATAATAAGTGTTTATTGGCTTCCAATAAGCAATACCAAACATACACTAAAGTTGTTTTAAATAGTCAGTCTTTTTTTTTTAATTCCTTATTATGTAGATTAAATATATGTTCTCCGGTTTTTTTTTTTTTTTGCCAGAATGGTTTGTACATCTAGTGCTTCATATTTCTCATGATCAAGAGTCAGTTTTGGATAATTTCTTGTTAAGGAGGAAGTACTTGTTTGGGATAGCTTATTTTTATGTTATAAGTGCTAATAAATCGTAATTTATGATATATGAAGTAAGTATATAATAGAAATTTTATCTCAATTTATATAATAAATACTTATTAACCCCAATAAATAATACCTAACACACACTAAAATTGTCTTCTTTCATTCTGGACCCACTTAAAAATCAAGATTGAAGATCCAATAAAAAAACTGTGTTTTGTCAGAGAATATTGCATATCGAGGGGGAATAAGCCATATATACATAGATTAATAGTTTATTTTTGGGCAATAAGTGTTTATAATTCGTGATTCACGGTATACGAGGTAAGTATGTGAGAGGAGTTTTTTCTCGGCTTGCGTAATAAGGGCTTATTTCCTGTACAAAAAGCTCAGCCAAACATGCACTAAAAATAGGGAAAATTTCATGTAACAAGATGTCAATCTAACTCCAAAAACTTTCTGAAATTCTCTGCACCACCGATTGGTTGAAATGAAATTAAATTTTATACGTGAAAGGAGAATGATGCACTTCTTTTATTTTTTTTTCAAAAAAGTATTTATAAGATAAATAATGATATTTATAAAATAAATAAAGACATTTATAAGATAAATAAAGGAATTTGAAAGAACTTAAGGAATTAAAAATATTTTGGCCATTTACAAGATAAATATGAAAATTTATAAGGCAATTATAGACATTTATAAGACAAATAAAGATATTTATAAGATAAATAAAGGGATTCAAAAAAACATAGGGAATTAAAAATATTTTAGCCATTTATAAGATAAATATAGAGATTCATAAGATAAATATAGGCATTTATAAGACAAATAAAGGGATTCAAAATAACCTAAGGAATTAAAAATATTTTGACAATTTACAAAAAAAAAGTATAAAAATTTATAAGATAAATATAGATATTTATAAAAAAAATAAAATAAAAGTATCATCGTCTAAAATTCAATTTTATTTTGATTCAAAGCATGCGGACGTACATGTACTCATGTAGTGCTGTATTAGAAAATTTGGGAATTAACTGAAATTATGATAGATCCATGGGGCAACTGAAATTCTTCCTAAAAAAATAGACCTAATGGGTCATGATTACAATTGACTTTGGGTGTGTTTGAATTAATGATTGGATAAGTGACTTATTTTTACTTAGACTTATAAAATCTTAAAATTGGAAAAAAGTTAGATTGGGTAAAATGATAAGTGTTTGGATTGGTGATTGGATAAATAACTTATGTAAAAGTGAATGATGTTTGGTTTAGCTTTTACATAAGTGGCTTTTGTATTATTTAAAAGAAAAAATTATAAAAATTATGAAAAATGAAAAAATAAAGGGGTAATTGTGAAAAAAGACCTCATTGGCAACTTAATTGTCAAATATGACTTGGGAAGATATCTACAAACGGAGGGATTTTTTCACAATTTTCTCAAAAATTAATTTTGAAAATTTAGCAATGGTATAATTTTAAATAAAATTATATCAAACTCTAATTTAAATATTAAATCCTAACTCATATTTTCATATAGCTCAAAATCTAATAAAATAAACCGATTAAAACCTCAATAATACCTCCAATAATCCAAATAAATTATTTAAACTAAATTTAATGGGTAAAAACACCATACCGAAACTAATTTATGACATGTTTATAAAAAAATTGATTATAAAATCATAAAACAACTAAATAATAAATTTAAACAGATTAAAATTAATTATTAATTATTCTCTATATTTCTACCGTCATATAGTAACAAAACTCAAAATTTGCCTAAACTCTTATCCTAAATTATTCTTTAATTAAGAGAAGATTCCTATAAAAAGAAAGAGAAAATTATTTAGAACATTTTTTATAAAAGAATTTTTGTGATTAGAAGTGATTTTGAGTACCCCATTGATCCCAAAGATATGAAAATACTCCTATCAATATTATTTTATACACACACATGCACATAAGTTCCAATAAACTTCATTTTGAGGTTTATGACTTTTTCCAGTTTTTGACTTTTTTTTTATTTTAAATCTCATCGTTCAACCAAACATCTCATTTGACCAAAATACTGTTCAATCCCAATTACTTTACTGGCACTGTTGAAGTCCAATTGCTGGACAAATCGTCCAAACAAACACGCTCTTTGTCACGACACTCCGTTCACTTCAACGTATTGGAAACTGAAGACAAGATTTTTTTTTTTTTGCTGTTCAAAAAAAAGACAAGATTTTTATTATGACGGTGAATCTTCACGTTCTTATCCACCATGCTCACAAGTTTTGACTTTTAAAGTTGAGTGACTCACTTACTATATATGATTATGAAGGGCTTCTTTGAGTACCTCAAAGTTGGGAGAGAAGAAGAAATTAGGGAAAGATGGTTTCACAGATAGTTGAAGTGTTGAAGAATGAGATCCCTCTGGAGCAGGAGGCCTTCGTTTTGCCTCAAGATTCTGTGAATGGCCTTGTTCTTGTGGACATCATCAATGGCTTCTGCACTGTTGGCGCTGGAAATCTGGTAATTAATCTAATCTCCTTACTTAATTTTCCTCTCTAAAACTTCATCAAATACCAGATCTGCTCTATATGTATATATGCACAGTTTGATCTAATTGAGAGATGAAGAAGATGATATAGATGGGCCATGTTTGTTTGTAGGCTCCAACAGAACCCAATATGCAGATTTCAAGGATGATTGAAGAGTCAGAAAAGTTGGCCAGATTGTTCTGTGAGAAGAAGCTGCCAATTATGGCGTTTTTGGATACTCACCACCCAAACAAGCCAGAAGAACCTTACCCTCCTCACTGTCTTGTTGGATCTGATGAATCAAATCTGGTTCCAGGTTTAGGAATCTGACCTTTTTTCGCCTTTATTTTCCTATCAATATTTGAATCAGATTTCATCTTATCAATACAATACAGAGTAAAAACAGAGGAAGAAATAGAGTACAACTATGGTTACCTTTATCTGTTTCTCTCTTTGGCTATTAAAATTGCAGAATTAAGATGGCTAGAGGGTGAGCCAAACGTGACAATCAGGCGTAAAGACTGTTTTGATGGATATTTGGGTTCAATGGAAGAAGATGGCTCTAATGTTTTTGCGGATTGGGTTAAGAACAACAGCATCAAAACTGTGAGTACTTGACACATATAACACTTCCAAGAAAAATAAATAGGAACTTTTAAGTATTACTGCTTCCTATGCTTCATGTCCTTAGTACATGAGCTATATAACTTATTTGTGGTTATTAAGAAAATTAATTTAGTTAGTTATTTGTAACAAATGGGTGATATTTTTTCTAAATACTCTCTTTAATCATTTGCATTTGAATTACCCAAGATAGAAGCCCTCTTAATATATACTGTCAATAGGGATGTTTTGGGGTAAAAATTATAATTTTGGGAGATATAGTGGATTGAAGTGAGCCCTTGTCTAACACTTATATTTATGATTGGATGGATTACTAAGTAATGATATGATACATACTAATCTGGTCTTATTTATTGGATAGGGAGAGTGTGCGTATTTTTTGTCTTATTTATATGTATTTTATAAAATTTTTTAGATGAATATACAATTTTACCCTTCATTTATTATTATGTAAATCGTTTTTCTTTTTGGGAAAGTGTGTACGTAAATAGGGGTAAAGTTGAAAATTTGTTGACTTTTGACTTTTGAAGCAGAGTTAAAGAAGTTTAAGGGGTTTTTTTTTGGTCTATGTGAAAAATATTGGAAGTACCTTGTAAATAGAACTAGAGGAGTATCAAACAAGGTGTTGATTTTTAACCTTTTTAAAGAGGCCGATGAATATTCAATTTTACTATGATGGTCTTCATTGAGGTGATTTAATTAGAAGGCTCTATTTAATAATTAGTTAACTATGGGGGTTTTTTGTTGTTGTGTGTTGGTGTGAAGCTTGTGGTTGTGGGAGTGTGCACAGATATATGTGTTTTGGACTTTGTGTGTTCCACCATGTCAGCTAAAAACAGAGGATTTCTAAAGCCTCTGGAGAATGTGGTGGTGTATTCAAATGGGTGTGCCACCTTTGATTTCCCTCTTGATGTTGCCAGAAACATGAAAGGAGCTTTAGCTCATCCTCAGGTAAATTTCTCTCTCACACACACACCCACCTTCACATATCTAACATTGTTCAATGTATGTTTGAGATAGCGACATAAAGACTCAATAGTTAGTTGGGACAGAAAAAAGGCTAGTTGGATATGTGTTGTGGTGGTAGGATAAATGAGCTTCCCCCCTCCCCCTTTCAGAAGCCATGTTGAAGTTGGAATAACTTTTTTTGACGTCTAACTTTTAGTTTTTCTTTATTTAAAATTCACTTTTCAATATATCATCTAAATAAATATTTGTCAAGCTGACTCTTTTTTTTAATAAAAGTCTATACAAACTTAAATCGCATTATATAAATTTATTTTTAATTCAACTTCAGTTTGTAAAATTCAGTTGGGATAAAAGTCACTTTATGTTTAATTCAAACATGCCCTTATTGTCTAATGTAAATGTTGAAGGAGGGGGAAAAAAAGTAATATTACTGTTGACCCTAAACTCTGAGAAGTTAAAATTTTTTAACTGAGATGTTAAAAGCCTTATAATACGATTGTCAATAGATTTATTAATTAGACAGATATGCATACATACACATATATATTATTTATTGTATAATCTTTTTAAAAGTCACATAGGGTTCTAACAATAAGTACAATCTCTTTTACAGGAATTTATGCATCATGTAGGTCTGTTCATGGCAAAAGAGAGGGGAGCCAAGATAGCCCACCAAGTGTTGTTTGGTGAGGTGAAGCCATAAGGCAATTGAACAAATATCTTTATATAGGTCACTTGGAGGCGACTCCTCAAGAGTTTGGATTTAATATTACCATGATAATATGTGAAATTAGACTGTTAACTTATATTTTACCCGAAGTTTAAGATGAGTCGCCAATGTCTATATTTTTTTTTATTTAATTAAGAATTTCCCTCTCAAGATTTCTAGGGCAAAGAGTTCTTTATATATGGGTGTGTGTGTGTGTATATGATATGTAATAAGCTAAAGAAGATAGTTTAGAAATAATATCGAGTTTGACTTATGTTATATAATATCACAAATATGTAAGATATGTGTAAAAGTAAAAGTAGTTGATGACTTGATGTGCTTTACGCTCCTTAGTACTTCCCTACCTTGTTTCTATTTTTACCAGTGTTTAACACAATCAACATCATACTTTTGCTATAAGTTGTTAGTATCGCAGACGTTAGTTGTTTTTCCCCCCGATAAAACGTCATAATATATTCATAAGCAAAAATTATAAGTTACAAATGTTTGTAGCATACTACATACATCCTCTAAAATATATGATACATTCCATGGTAGTTGCCTAGTTCTATTGATAATTTTAGCACGTGATTTCTATACGGTAGTTGTTAGTTTATTATGCTGGCAAAAAAAAAAGAGTTAATTTATTATACCATACCGTGCTTGTCATTTTCTGTATAGTCGAAGATAATAATTATTTAATAATAACTAATAAATAAAAGTAATATTTAAATATAATTTTCAGTTAACAATAATTAGAATAACAAATAATTTTTTAAAAAAATTATGTGAAGCACATATCCTAAATAAAACATATCATATATTGTATAAGAAATAGATGAAAATGAAAGGAATAAGAGGTGAATATGAAGCATTAACGATGTTGAAGTTTTATTGAGGTTTTTCACACACAAAAGCAATCCTCTTGTCACTTACATTTAGTATGTGTTTGGTATCACTTTTTCTCCCAAATAAGCCTGTTTTTGCTGAGAAAAAGCCCAACTAAAACGGGTTTTCTTTTTTGAGTGTTTGGAGGAGCATTTTTAAGTTGGGTCACATTTTTAAAAAGCCCCATCTATCTATTTATCCCACCAGCTTTTTTTTTTTGGTCAAAAACCAATTTGCACCGCATGGACATTCTTGGTGGGACCACTAATTGTATCTTTTGTTCATTTTGGGTGGACTCAAAAACTAAAAGCAGACATATCTCTATCTCCCTGTCTTGATATGATATTGACGCCTTTGGGCGCCAAAATATTTTTCAACCCCTACCCTTTTTTGTTTTCCTATATTTCAATCAAAAAAATGTCTATAAATAATTATGTAAAACGTTTAGGTTTATTTAAATGCTTAAATATGATTCTAGGGTTGTTTGAGATCGGTAAATCACATTTCCGATCCTGATCTAAAAAAGTGTTCGAGAAGAAGTTTTATTTCCGATTCCGATGCCGAGAATTTCCCTTTTGAACAGGACGGAAAATTTTTCAGAATTCCTGATTCCGAATTTCCTTTTTTTTTAAAAAAAATCTCTATATTAATTTTTTTGTTGAGTTTCTTTTAGTCCAGTACAAATATATAATTTGTCTAATATCATATTGTTACTGTTGGATATCGCATATATGATCTATCTAAAATTTGAAGAATATATAGATGATATATTACTGTTGGATATCGCATATATGATCTATCTAAAATTTGAAGAATATACAAATGCCCTTCAAGTTTTTACTTTTAAAAACGCACTTATAAAAATCACTTATCCAAACATGTTTTGAGTTATGAAAAATTACTTATTCAACCGCTCATCCAAATATAAATCACGTTACAAATATTGACTTATTTATTAAGTCATTTTCTAATAAGCCCAAACACACCCTTAAAGTGTTGCACAAAACTGAAATCGCAGATTAATCAAGATTTCAGGAAAAAAAAATCCAACCAATGTAAGAGTATGTTTGGATTAGTATTGATAGGTGTGATTTTATTTGGGTTAAAGACCATTTTTGTCCCGAAAGTATACGCATAGGGCTAATTTTGCTCCGGAAATATTTTGGGAAACAATTTTGCCCCAGAAGTATGAAATCTGGAGCAATGTCACCCTTTTCAAACGCTGGCTCCAATTGACGTTTACCACACAAGTAAAATAGACACGGAGGATGCCAAGATGGATTAGAGATGTTGGAGTCACAGCTTTTTTAGGTTTCTTCAATGTTCTCTCTGACGGTGATTAAGTTTGGTAAGAAAGATTGATGGCTTCCATTTAAATGGCACCAAACCCATCTAATCGCCATTTAAACTAGGAAAAGGAGGGTTGTGCGACAAAGCAAAATAGAAGGCATGGCAGATTTGACGTCTACAACTTTGACAAACAAAAGTAGGAGGAGGATTGCTGTTATGATCCATCAAGGTAACGAGGTTTAGAGTGATGGTTCGGTGAGGGTATGTTATTGTGGGTTGTTGGCTTCTCTTTGTACTTCTTGGATAGAGTTGAACCCAGGGAGAGGATTCTATGGTTATAGAAATTACCAACAGGCATGTATTATTTTTCCTATGTTTCAAATGTTTTATTTGTGGTTAATGGTTGATGGGGTTCTTATTGCAAAGAGGGAAATGTAAGGGTAGATGTGGATTTTTCCAATGGCATGATGAAGAAATGAGTGAGAGGTCAACACATGTGAAAACTGAGTTGTTAGGGCATGTGGATATGCTATCTGATGAGAATATGAAATAGAGAGTACAAGAGGAGAAGGGAGTTGTTGACGTTCAAGCAAAAATTGATGCCATATATGTGCAGATGAAGAAGACAGCGATAAAAATGAGGCTAGCATTTTGTGCTTTAGTGCTGACATCGGTGTTATTTTTAGCTTTCATTTTTGGTTAAATGATGATTAATAAGCGATATTTAACTTAGCTAGATTTCATGTTTTAGTTGTTAAATGCTTTTAGTTGTTGAAGTAATAGTCCCTGGGCATTGGGGATGACTTTTATTTGTGATTGTAAGTATGATTACTTTTATTTTGGGTCATATGATGATGACTTTTGTGAATACGACCCTGTCGGCAAATTCCAATAAAAGGCACAAGTAATATAGCAAAAGATTTCCAACATATGTATTAAAAAACTTTATCTTCATGTAATATTAGTAACCATTACAAAAGAGGACCACTAATCTGGAAATAACTTTGTCTTGAATAAAAGATAGCATGTGGACAACAAAATAAGCATTACAAAATGACCATCCACAACAAAAGAAGGCCACTAAGCTGGAATTAAATTTGTCTTGAACAAAAGATGGCTTCTAGATATCAAAATAAGCATTACAAAAGACAAGATACTAAAGAGGACTACTAGAAGTTATGGCATGATAGTAGCTAAGTTTGTAATAGTTAATAAAGACCACAAGTATAAGAGATAAGGTACAAAAGATGCCAATTCAAAAGCTGAACCACTAGATGTCTATCTACCTCTCTTGGAAGTGAATTTATGTCAACTATTTGCAAAAATCAACAAGTGGTCCTGGTGAGCCCAAAGCTGTGATGTTGTCATTACTCTTTGTCCTTACTACATGAGTCCTTGGGATGAGAATCGCAAGTCAGAAGAAGGAGTTGATCCAAATAGTGAAGCACTTTGAGGTTGGATTTGTTGAGATCCATTGTTGATTAACCTAGTAGACATGCTCCTTGTCATACTCATACTCCTCTCATTAGGTATTGGAAACCTGGTCTCAACATCCACATGCTGGTTCATATATTGTTCTCTAAACCCTTTATTGAGTACAAACTGTGAGGTCATGCAAGGATACAACAGAAAAAAAATAGGAAAATAGATGAACCATTCCAGCAATAAAAAACCATATAAAAGAACAAAAAAATGCATATAATAACTTAGTAAAATACATTATACATGGTTCGTCCAGTGTCTTCATTAATTTTAACTCCTATTCTAGTATTAGTAGATCCCTATAGAAAGCTCTTCCATCATGGGATATTTGTACAGATTGAGATTCTTGTGTTGGAGGATTCTAACTTGTGCTTGCTAGCTGTAACAAGGGAAAATCATATCAGTTACAATGTTAATGATAATTTATCTAATGAAAACTCAACTAAACTTACATCTACATATCTTGCTCTGTTGTGGCCCTCTTTGTGACAAACTGAGCATTCAGATCACATCCTCTTTTGCTCAACTTCTTAAGTTGTGATTGTGGGAGGTTGGACATATTATCACTAATGTCTTGCACTTGTTGTTATAGCCTTGTCTGCTTTTCAGTCCCAACTTTTTCTCTCCTCTCACCTTCTTTTGTCAGTGTTCTTTTCTTAGGAGGACAACCATGCATAGTACACAAAGGTGGTGCGTCCATAGGCTCAAATCTATTAATTCCCCATAATCACTTGCCTCTAAAAGGTTGGAATTTGGTTGTGTAACTAGCTATGTAGGTGTTTTTGTGATTTGTGTTAGTGGCTCAATGTTTGCATGATAAAGGGCACAGATGGCATGTTGACATGGGATGCCAGTCAACTGCCATGCCCTACATGTGTATTCCTTCTTATGTATCCACACTGTTTGTCTATCATCTCCCTCACAAACCTCATAGCCATTATCACCATTAAAGAAGACATTACAACCTATGGACAATCTTTTATTAACCTCAAATAACATTAGACAATTACGATTGAAGTCACCCCTCCACTTAAAAACATTGTTTTTACTCTTCTACTCACTTAGCTATCATCTTAAGTCTAATGCCATCAACCATTCTAATTATAGGTAGAAACATAAGCTCATAAATCCAAGCATTAAAACTTTCATAGACATTATCATCAACCATACAAGAAAAACACCTTGTGCTGGAATAATCTCTTACCCAACCTTTACCGAATAAGTTACAACTGCTTCTGACTTTAACTCTCCCATAGCTGTGAGATTGTCACTAAATTGTTCTTCGTAAGTGCTCCATGAACAAGCAAAGAATTTCTTCTTCAACTCAACTCCCCTCCATACCTTGTTTCAGTTAGCAAAGATGTGCCTAGCACATAGTCTATGCAAGTGGAAAAACCTCTTTGACAGCTACATGTAAGCCTTACAATGGAAGTTATAATTTGTTTGTATAACACAATAAGGAAGTAAACTTTATAGTTCAATTGAATCCTACCTTCTACTTGTTTGACATTCTAGTGACATGAACTCCCTTGTCCAGATCCAGAGATATTTCCAACTGCTTATAAACCACTTCCAATTCACTATGTTCTCCTTCTGTGTTATCACAAATGCTATGGGGTAAAGAGAGTTGTCTGTATATATTCCAATTGCTATTAGCATAATGCCTTTTGCGTTGCCTTTGAGGAAGGTATCGTCATCCCCTATGATGGGTTTGTAGCTAGCCTTCCAACTACTCTTTTCAAGAAAACAATTCACAACAAAACATTAGTAGGTTGATATGTTAACACTGTTCAGATCTGAACTCAAAAGCATACAAAACAGAACATAAATGCCAAGACTTCATTGCTTAAAAGAAGTTTCAAGAGATAAAACATAAATGCCATCAATCATATGGTGAGATTACTCAAGAGAAAAAATAGAAAAGGCTCTATATACAACTAACTAATGGCATTCTAAAGTTTGAACATATATAATGAGGCTTTGTAAGATAAATATACCTAATGAAGATTTGTACCTTTGTAGCGTTAAAGCATACATACATACAGCTAAAAACCCTCCTCCCTTGCTCTAGAGCTTCCTTACTTATTTATTTCCACAAAAACATATGAGCCACGGTTAGAATTCCTCAACTTATTACAGTAGGCTTCAAGATTTATGAACTCATCTATATAACTACCTTCCATGTCCTTCATAATCATCTTTTTAGCCCTCCTACACTTCCACCTATTATATACATCTTGAACTTATCCTCCACTTCTTTTTTCATATTTGCAGTCTTGTAGCTTAGTCTCTCTTGGACCTTCTTTCTAAAGTGTGATGCCAACCACCTTACCGTTGCACTAAGGTTTTTAAATACCCTATTGCATTTGTATTCTAAGTCATAGGTCTTTATTATAAGCCCTAGTTTGGATCCATCTTTTGATGGAAATAGTACAAATAGGTAACATGTAACCCCCATCGTCATCAAGGCCGTAATTAGTGTTTAAACATGGTGTATAATTGAATAAGAGATCAAGGATAATTAAAAACTTTTTACAAAACCTGTACTATGAGATCTCCATTAATTTTTAAATAAAAACAATTGGCCTGTTCGATTTGTCACATATACAATATCAGAGTGCTAGCAAAATTTCCGACGTTCACCCAAGATAATATCATTAATCCAAGAATTTTATTGGGCATCATTGCCCATCTCAGTTTCCCATACCGGGGATTACACAATAACTACAAATCTATGGTCAAACCAATATATACAATTGTCCCAAAATGATAACCAACCAAAGAAACTAAGACTACCACCGACAATCCTAGTCACCCTTATCCACTTGCCCTGGCTAAAATTGTTAATTAGAAAGAGTGAGATTCAAAAGAATCCCAGTAGCAACAATTTACGTATATGATGTATGATTAAACAAAGTATGTAAGCATATATCATAATGCAGCAATAACAATATTCAAGGCCGAGCTAACCGCCACGTCCCCTCAATCATTCAAGGTCGGGCTCACACCACATCCCCTATTCAAGGCTAGCTTACCGCCACGTCCCCTGTTCAAGGCCGGCTTACCGCCATGTCCTCTCATACATTCAATAATAAATACCAAACAAGCAATGCATTACACATGATATAGGATAAAGTGTCACTACCTTTATCTTTCTGTTCTTGATTAGGCACAGGCCTTCTACGCACCAGGTAAATATCAAATCCTAAAGTCATAATTAAGAACGACAAGTTATCACTTATCCCAATACTCAAATGACTTCAAAAAACTTAGATTTGGTCATCAGTAAAATCCCTTAGGTGGATACTAGAAGCCCAAACAACTGCCTAAAGGGTTGGGAAGTACTATTTCAAAGATAACCCTTTTTAGTGTACATCGTAAAACATGCCGCTTATGGCTTCCGACTCGGTCCTAAAATATTAAATGTACAAGAAATAGGCCATAACCCATCCAAGTATCATTTTAGACTCTTTCATAGTGTTTCTTGTGGTCATATTAGTTAATGGTAAAAATTTACCAAAATGCCCCCAGGACCCCAGCCAGGCCCCCGCGTTTTCCCAAAATTTTGACTAAGGCTATCCTAACTTATTTTTGCCCAAAGAATCCATTTCCGGGCTCAAAATTACCAAATTTAATGTCAAATTATGAAATTATCCTTGATAGCCCCAGTTTAGGCATTTTAGGGACGTTTTCGTAATTATGCTTTTTTAGTCTTTTTCGAAAAAGTGACCAACTGTAACCCCACCTATTTTTGCCCACTAAATCCAATAGAATCATTTATTTCATGAAAATCCAGCTCTTGGCCCCTGAAACAGAGCTGGCCAAAATTTTCAAGAAAAATGGAAAAAATGGAGTTGTGTTTTAGCTTCCAAAATTTGTACTTTTCCACTTCTAATCCCTTATTAACTTATTTAAACACATCTTAACCATGATTCAAAGAAATTTGGGCAGCATAACCCCTTAGAGTTATGGCTTTTCCAATTTTTCAACTCAACCAAAAATCACCAAACTAACAACAAACTTCAAAACCAACTTGATACAAGTATAGATTTGAGTTTGGTGTAGTTATCTCTTAAGCTTCTTAGATCTTCTCTCCCTATGCATCCTCTCTCTCTTCTCCTTGGGCCAACAATGAGTCTTGAAGATCAAGAATTCATGAAGAAACAAGGTTTAGAGAACGATTTCATGCATGCTTACAAGAAGAATACTTAAGAGATAATGCTTACCTTAGTTTCTTCTTCTTCCTTCTCTCTAACTCTTCAAGTTTCTCCAAGGCACTTTCTCTCTCTCCTTCTCTTGTGTTATGCATGAAGTGTATGAAGGGAAGGGAAGGGAAGGGAAATGCTTCATAAACTTTCTCCCTTAATTCTACACCATTGATCTCATCAAGGGTTGACATAATGACACTTGCCAACCACCATACTTCCCTCCATGCTTCCACTCATACTTCTTCACTTTATGCCTTACTTGCTCCATTAGGTTTCACTTGGAAATGGACTAATTCTTCCCTTGGTTTGCTCACAAAAAAACGTGCTCCCCCTTCTCATGATTCAACCAAACCATTTCTCTTCCAACTATACCAATTGTTGCACTTAAGGTAGCATATCATTTCATCATTATTTGTTCATGTAGCATTATTTTAATGCAATTTGACACGTGCTCATAAAAATCCATTATAATTTAATCCCCTCCTTATATGATCATGACACTTGGCATTTTAATTCCATCAATCAAGTTCTAACACATTTTATTTTCAATTTTCGGAATAATGCCAATTCTGACAGATTTTCTGCTCTAACTTAGAAAAATCATAACTATTTTTATAGAGATCGTTTTGGAGTATTCCAAAGGCTATGGAACCCTTATTGAGTTTAGTTTCAAGGAAAAATATGGAATTTTACTAGCTAGGATCATATAATTCCCAGATTTTTAATCTTTGACCGTTGCTCCAGAAACTTTCCAGATTTTCTGAGCTAACTTCAAAAATTCATATCTTTTTGTACATAGGTTCAATTGATTCATATGACCTATCAAATTAAAGCTTAGAATGTCTAATTTCACACTATAAAATTTCATAATTTTTTCTCATCATTTGGTTTTCCAAAATCACATGACAAATTCACTGCCTCGTAGGCAATTTCACTAAAAACACCATTCAACTTTCAATTTTTCCACTAATTATGGCATATTAATTTAAATTGTCACATAACACATAATTAAATTCTTTTCCTTCTTCCATACTCCGTTTACCCCTATTTTAACTCCTAAAATTACTTTATCATATAATTATGCTAAAATACAGGGTGTTGAGATTTCCAATAATTAATTCGGCATTTACGAAGAACTGCCAGATTCACTATCAACATGTTCCTCTTCACCTTGAATTTCATTTAACATATCATTATCTCTGTTATAATGTCCAATTTCAATAAACTCGACATCAACCTTCCCTAGTTGTGTCGCACCCTCTTTATCATACACAAAATTATGCTCAATTGGTATCTCATAAGACAAGTTTGCCTGATTAATTAGAACATATTAGTTTCCTGAACCCCCTTTTTCAAACTTTCGTAATCTTTTAAAAAGTACCCCAAGTAGCAATCATTGTCCGAACCATTATTCCCATCACCCTTGGGACCACCCTTTGATACACTATCAGGACCACCACATCCATAGACATCCAATGCCATCTACCATTAAATAAAGTACAACAAACAAAAATTAATTTAACACCTACAAAGAGATAAAGGGAGCCGATAGATTTTCACTATGGAAGAATATAAAAATGGCTTCCTTTTCGTCGAATCTCAAGAAAACTGAAAAGCAAAGATTCCATACTTGTTTATGTAGAACGAGTCTCTGCTCTCTCATCCAATCTCTCGTCGTACAAGCTTCAGAAATCACACGTGACCACTTCGACAAAGCCCTAGCATAGCGCAATTTTGTCTTAGCTTCTCTTCCAATTCATTCCTCTTCTAATCGATTAGGGTTTCATCATTTTATCTATTGATTAATTCTCACCGTCACTTGCCATGTTCACGCCATCTCTACCACGTCATCTATCCCTTGCCACGTATAATTCAATTAGCATGATAGCGTGATATTTTTCACCTTCACCATGTAACTTTCATGGTCAATGTTAGGACAATGTCTGAAGAGTTCGACATTGCTCCAGATTTCATATTTCCGGGGCAAAATTGCTTTCCAAAATACTTCTGGGCAAAATTGGCCCTTGTATACTTCCGGAGCAAAAATGGCCTTTAACCCTTTTTATTTCATCTGATTTTTGTAAGCTTAAATTAGAGTAAAAGTCAATTAGTGTAATGTGATTTATGTTTGTATTGATTTTTTGTTGTAAAAAAGTTAGTTTGAAAACATAAATTAGTTTGAATGATTAATGAAAAATAAATTTAGAAGTAAAATGACTGAAAATGATATTAATTTTATTACACACACATATACATATTTTAATAAGCTATATATATATTATATGTATAGAATGGCCGAAAAATATGTATTATATGAATGTAATGGGATAATTTTAAGAAAAAATATTAAATTTTAAATGATAAAAATACAAAAAGAGTTAAGGTAGTATTGGGAAAAGTTTGAAAAAAATAATAAAACACTTAATTAAATAAAATAATGTTATTAACATATTTATAATTAAAATTTTCAATTTTATTTTTAGGAAAAACTATTTTTTTATCAGAGAATATTATTTCTATTAAAATCTAAATAGCAAACAAAATAAATTAAAGAATATAATTTTTATTTTTTATTTTTTATTCAGTTTATTTTATTATCAGTTAATTAAAAAATGAAAAATATGATAATGGTATTAGTGAGGACATGCATATGAACTATGAAGTATCAAAAAGGATGGGAGGGAATTGGTCACAAAATGTGGCAGAGTGCTTGTGAGGGGTTCGCAGGCAGTGAGTTACCATGAAACACTTATTAATTTGGTCGTTTGTGAGGGGTAAAGAATCTCAAGTTGCTACACTCTTCGCAAATCCAGGTCCTCAAATTTGAAACAAAATCCAGGTTCACAAATCTGCAAAAAAATCTCCTCCTCTCCTTCCTCTCCGATCTGGCAGTGGATGGTTCTCAGATCTGAAAATTGCAGGAGGATCGCCTTATGGGTGGTGTGGAAGGGAGCTGGAAGACGAGAGTCCATGGTTGAGGAGGGTCGAGCATCTGGTGGCTGAAGTAAAGAGGGTAAGATTGGAAATGAGGACATGGAATTACAAATCTTAACTTTTCAGATGGAATTGAATTTGTGGAATTGATCCCATTTAGCTTCCACATGGAATTTAATTCCATGACCATTTCTTTATACCAAACATACATAGCACATGGAATTCAATTCCAATTACGATTCTATGACTTCAATTCTATCGTATCAAACAGGGCATAAGAAAATCCATAATAGTAGGAGAACAATACACTCAAAAGCAACGATTTTTTTTTAAAATAAAAAATAAAATAAAAGCAATTAAAGTTTACAAGTTACGCATTGATAAAATGCTTAAATGGGACCTTACAAAATTATAAAATATAGACTTTGAAATAATTATCGGACAAACAACAGAAAAATCAAAATGTAAAGTTAAGATTTCCTTTGGGGTAATATTAACGTTTGATGAAGGATCAAAAGGAGGCTCGATGAAACACTTATCCACAGAGTGAGTAGCTGATGAAGAATCAACTTGAAAAAGGCATGCGTTACGGATTTATAAGAGCGCAGCACAACAACATTTAAAGAGAAAAGTGATTCCTGGCATTGCTTAATTTGGCCATAGAAAATTTATGTTTGGCAGTATTAAAATGGTGGTAAGATATGTAGGAAATATAAAATTAATAAAAAACAAAAAACAAAAGAAAGAGTTGCCAAGGAGAGGCAATAGCCTTGCATGGGAGTCAACTCCTAGGCATGTTGTTTTCACTCCCAGGATCGCAACGGAGAAAAGGAACTAGGGGTGCCCTCCACAGAAGAACCAAGGGTAAATTTGTCCTTGAGATTTTCCCACCACTTTGAAAAATCCCCATTTTCCTTTTCCTTCACCGGATTTTCAGCTAACTGCCTCTTAACCTCTTAAGATTAAAACTTAAAAGCCACTTATATATATATATATATATATATATATATATATATATATATATATATATATATATATATATGCATGCATGCATATAAAGATTTAAAGGAAAAAGATAGAAAAAGCACTTTAAAGTTATAAAATTTTAAATCAGAGATTTTTTAAAAAATGAGTTATAAATTGTTTATCAAGTTGCGTCATTTACTTATCAATTCTTGGTAACAAATTTAATTTGGGATTTTATAATTTTAAAGTTCTTTTTTTAATCTTTTTTCCAAGAATCAAAGCCATTTTATATCCAAAAAAATTCAAAGCCATTTCTTTATTTTGTGAAACCTTTAGTAATGAGCATGTTTAGTTCAAAGAAAGGGCTAAAAATAAATGGAAAATATTTTGTCATAAAAGTGTTTGGTTTGTATTGAAAACAAAATTAATTGATAGAAAACAATTTTTTTAGTTCAAAGAAAATGAGGTAAAAAAATAAGTCAAAAAGCCATTTTGCTTATGAAATAAAATTATTATTTAAATGTCTATGAGAACCACGCACCCCACTAACCCATTTATATCACATCCAACATTACATCAAGCGGTTTTGGTGTGTTTAGGTTGTTTTCCTACTCACTTAAAAATTGATATACATTTTGAATTATATAGATGAAAATTTGTGGACTAAGTAAAATACTTTCCCTCGTAAAAATGCAACTAAAACTCCAACTGCTACTAGAAAATCTCAATTTTCTATTCTCTTCCCTCAATTTTCCTCCAACCAAACAGGCTCGGAGTCGTAAGTAATCTTCCGGAAAAAAAAAAAAAAAACAATCAAACCAGTGCCTCGCGGAGAACGTGGAGCGAAGGATCAAATTAAATTATTCAAAGACAACGAAAAAGCTCGAAAACCTTCAAACGAACTCAAGCTTGTGAGAGAGAGTGTCGCATTCATTCTTAAGTGAGTTGATCGTTCACTCGACGTTGAGAAAGCTCGAGAAAATGTCGAGAAGCGAGGCGGGAGAAGGAAGCGTGCCTCTTCTTCCTTCAAGTAACATAGGTAGAGAGAGACCAGGCCCATTGTTAGTTGCGTGTAAAAGCTTCGCCTTCTTTACCAGTTTGGCTGCAATTCTTTGCTTAGTCGTCAATGTCCTCTCTGCAATAAAGAGCTTCAGACACATATCTGGGGTCTGTCTGCTTCTCTTTATCTCTTCTCTAACACTTGCCATTTAGGGGTAATTAATGGCCGTTCCTGTTATATTTCATCTTCTCTACTAATTTTTTTGCTGTTATTTGTGTGGGTGAATCATAGATTTTCGATGGCATATTTCGGTGCTATGCGGTTCTTATGTCTTGTTTTGTGGTTCTGGCTGAAACAGAATGGAGTTTTATCATGAGGTCATTCAAGGTATTTTTCCTTCATTCACCGTGGTTTTTCTTTTTCCTTTTTTTCATTTTTATCCAAATCAATTTGTTTGACTTATAAACCGACATATACTATGATTAAGTAGTTTATTTAACTTCTTTAATCCATCTAAAAAAAGTTAACTGAATCTTTTATTTAGGACAGGAGGGATTATATTCCCAGCTTGATGAACTCTATTATTTCTAAAGATCACTGAATTGCCTTGGGCTGATTTTGATTGACATTTTGTCATGGTTAATGTTAAATTTGCGTTTCCCATATTCTAATTAGATTTCTCACTCAATTCTTTGCAGGCTTTGGAGTATTGGGCTTGCAGGGGTATGCTGCTGATCTTGTGCGTGTTCTGTAGTGAGAATTATGATGTTTATCTTTAGTTCTTTCATCTTTGAAGTTGTTTTAATAATGGGAAAATTGCATTCAGGTCAAAACTAAGATAAATTACTACTAATTACTACCATAAGATCCCTTGAAATCTCCAAATTACTAGCAAGTCCTAGGGACCTTAGAGTAATAGATTTCAACAACAAAAAGATACACTTACTCTTTCACTCATTCACTTGTCAACTTGTCATCACCTACTCCATCACTTGTCAATTTATACTCCATCACTTGTCAATTCATGCTTTTTCACTTGTCAGGCAATTAAAATATAGTACATGTTTTAATTACCTTCTCTTGATTTGGACTCATGTCCTTAGAACATACAAACAAAAACAAAATTATATGGTAGGTTTATACATATTTTGAATCATTACAACCATATAATTTCATTTTGGATGACTAGTGAAAGAGCATGAATTAATAAGAGGGGAGTATGAATTGATAAGTGAGGGAGAAGGTAATGACAACTGAATAAGGGCAAGGGTAAGTGCATCTTTTTACAGTTGGAATCTCATACCCTTAGGTCCCCAAGGACTTGCTAGTAATTTAATAATCTCAAGGGGCCTTACTGTAGTAACTTGTCTTACTCGGGACTTGAATGCAATTCCTTAAACTGTCATGTTGGAATAAGTGACTTCTACAGTGTTTGGTTAGTTCAAACTGATATACTTTAGCCGTGGCCACTAGAAAATGCCAGCACTTATTCCCTAAATTAAGTTTGTAATTCTGTGTTAGTACGTAGAAAACTAGAAATATTATACTAAGAGTCACTGACTTGCTATAGAATGAGAAGTTACTTTTAGAGATATAATGACACAGACTATCTTGTTTGGTTTCTAAATTTGTGGATTTCTTTCTGCAGTGTTGCAATAATGACAAGAGCCTTCCCCACTGGGGGGCGAACAGAATTTATTCTTCAGAACGTAGCATGCTTTGTGCTTATGGCTTGTGGTGCAGTTTATGTTGTTTCGGTGAGATCATTGGACTGAGTAATTATGATGTCTAGAGTGTCTTATTGACTATATGTCCACATGTATGCCAAACTGTTAGTTTGTTAGTTCCTTTGAAAGGAGGTAATATTTATATATCTTTTAAGAAAATCATGTTCATGTTTTACGTTTTCAATTTGCTTGGCAAATGTTGAGTGATGAATGTTTCTTTAAACAGATTTCGACTGATTTATGGTTATATCATTCTCTCTTTACTTTTTTCTGTGTTCTTCCTCAATTAATCTGTTGTTAGTTTCTGCTTCTCTACCTTGGAATGAAAGACTAAGCTGACATTCTTTATAATAATAATAATAATAAATTCAAGGGACTCCTATGTATTGGCTATATCAAACGTGCTCTGGAACGGAGGGGGATATTAAGAGAGCAAACAAACAAGGATCTCGAGGTAAGCTTTATGTTAAAATTTTACTATCTCTAATCTTAAATGTAAGACCTTCCTACATTCAGGACCGAAGGAATATTTTTTTATTGTATTCTGTTATATTTGTCAGTCTTTGTACTTCTTAATCAAATGACAAATAAAACATTACTTGCAACTTGAAGTTTCTTTTTCTTAGCCTAAAATTGAGCTAAGCAAAAAGGGTAATAAATCAAGGGTTATTTGATGGGGTTGGTCTTGATAGATATTGCTTGCGCAAGAAGGAACATGTGATCCTTAATATTCTCGAGAGCTCTGAAATTTTCTTCTGCTATCAAACCAGGAAATGGAAGATAGATGCATTTTTATCAGAATTGAAAATTGAATGAACTCTACATTTCCACTTTTCCTGTTGGATTAATGGCCATGACAAGAGCTTCAATATTATTACATTAATTTTTTTTTAATCTTCCTATCCAACAACTAATTCATCTTCAAAATTAGATATTATTATCTGCATTTATCAATAATTTTATATTTTAATGATTTTTGAATCGGTTTGTTGTGTTTTTTTGATAATTCGAATAATTTTATCAAAAATTCATTTTCATTTTTGTTATGTTTTTTGGATCTTTTAATGATTTGCTTGTCCATCCATAGCCATAGCCAAACCTGGTCTACTTGAGCGCTCTTCTAATCAAAGTTCTGCTTTATTTGCTTGATTATGGATTCTTAACAGGACTTGGAACGGCGTAGAGAGCAGCTTGAACATCAGCTTCAATCATAAACCCTAAACCTCCTTTTCAATTTGTGGCAGTCTACATGTGAATATTATCCCTACAGTCAATCCTATAAAGTGGGATAATGCTTGTTGCTGTGGTTGTTGTTTTATCTATGAACAGTGTATTTTATTCTGTACAACAATGTTGTTTCATAAATTCTTTGTATCCTCTGTAACTATTGAACCACGTTCTACAAGTAGAGCAATTGTGTGTACCCAATTCTGTGGAAACTATGAACACTTAATGTAAATGCCCTTCCTGTCACAAAAGTAATGACATATTGTTTTGTGTAGTGTTTTATCGTCCGAGGACCAAGATTTTCAATGCTTCTTGGGATAATTCTGATAGATGTTCCATATTTGATAAATAGGAATAAGTTGTGACTCTTATCTTTGATGTCTAGTTGAAAAAAGCACAACATATTCCACTCCTCTGCTTTTAAATGTAGGATCTATGTTTATGGTTAAATTTTGATTCTAAACATAAAACCTTTTTCTATTTTATCTATTACATCTGTCATTTTTATTTAAATTAATTTACCTAATTTATAAACTAATATATAATATAACATTGTACATATATTTTAGAGAAATCATATCACATATGTTATAATTAAATAATTTCTTTAATTTCTTTAATCACCTCAAATTAGATAGATAAATAAATCTTACATTAAAAACTACGAGAGTATGAACTACGATATCCCTTTCATCTGGGGGATGCTTTTATAGCTTTCGCACTTGAGAATATCTAAATGAAAAGAGAGAAAATCTTACATTAAAAACTACGAGAGTATGAACTACGATTTCCCTTTCATCTTGGGGATGCTTTTATAGCTTTCGCACTTGAGAATATCTAAATGAAAAGAGAGAACACCATCTCTCTCTGCCCCTACAATTCACTTGGAGCTCTTACAAGATGACATCAAGAGTGGAATAAAGCATTGCAAAGCAATCGTCTTAGTGCCTGTTTGCATTTGCAATGAAAGCTACTTTTCCAATGTGATTTACGGTGTATAAAGTAAGTATGTGCAAGGAGTTTTGTCTCAACTTATGTGAATGTGCTTCTTGAACACTAACTTAAACAGACACTTATAATTTCTATCTATTTATTACGACAAATGTACACCATATATAAAATTCGGCAACAGAGGAGAAATGGAGCCGAACTTGGGGCTAATCACATATTTATGAGGAAAGAAGATACTGCATTACAAGGAAGAAGATAAACTTTTGGGGATCTTTAGCTGCCTAACTTAAAAGCATCCACAAAGAGACCTAAGCACACTCCAGCTTTCCAGAAGTTCATCATTGTCACAAAAGACTGCAACCTCCCAGTCCTCGTGGTAGAAGGTTTTCTGTACATGAGCATGCCAATTCCCTCAATTGCAGCCACCACAACACCGGCGACCAGAACATCCCAGTCACCAGTCTGCCCGAGGATTGTAGCCAGTGCATTCGCCGTGTAGAAACCCAAAAGTAGCAGGAATACCTTCATGGGAAAGTTTTTTCTGGCTGAGTTCAGTTTTTCTAGCAGTTGTCTGCCACCTGCTGTCAAAATTCTACCCAATCGTGTACTGCCAAAACGGGAACTACCATTGTTGAGGTTTTGTTGGTCGCCATCATCTCCATCATCTGATGCTCCACCTGTGTTCAAGGCAAAGGCTAGTTTCCATCCTGACCTTCTTACCCGAAAACTGAACCAAGGTATTGAAAATCAATAGATGTTGCAAGTACATGAAACCACTTGTTTACTCTCCCAGTTGTAAGACAAAAAACAAGCATGCACATAATTCAGCATATATTAGAAACCGTGCCACCAATTAGACTTGTGAAGTGGCGGCAGCCTCTAATTCTGGCAACCACTAAAATGCAATAAAAAACCAGAATATGGGAAAGAAAGGAATATGGCAGCTCTGTGCATTAGCATGAAAGAAAAAGAAAGAGTATACAGTCATGGGAACAATGCATATATCCATTTTTGTGACTTGAAGAATTTCTAGACAGCGTTCTCACAGGATCATATCATGATAACTAGGAAAAGGACAGAAAAGCAGCATGACATTGGACACATTGAAAAATGTAAGAGTTCAAACTATCCATATTTTGAAACATAGTTCAAAGTTTTACCAGCCATGCACAAATGATGCGGACTTTATGCCAACTTTTAGATCTTGTCCAGAAAAGCTTGGCTCACCGCACCAGCTTTGGATTCTAAAAGTTGCAACGTTTATACAGGATTTGTCAGGGCATTCAATCCCTGAAGTTGATAATCCTGGCTGCGGAATCATACATCCCATTTGATATGCCATGTGCTATGAATTCAAATATTGCTGATTGGCAGCAAATGGAGATAGAAATGTTGGTAGCAGCTCAAAGGATAGTAATCTGCACCAAGTTTACTGAACAGAGATTCGCATGATGCATCAATAATTAAACCACGCTTTATCAAGACTTTAACTCCAAACTAGAATACATTGTACTATTTACACTCGTGATAAGAGTCTGGTGTACTTGGCAGTCAAGCATTTTAAAGCACTCTTTCCAACAAATCCAACCAAATCATTTGTAAATTACCTGGAAGATGAATGCTCGATTTCACAGATGTTTATATTTAATACTCAATTTCATAGATATTTAGGAGTTCATTCACTACTATTGTATTTAATTCTAAAAATTAAAAAGAGCTTCCATCCATGCCCAATAAAGTCAGTGCTCGTAATAATAAGAGAAAAATCAAAATCCATTTTTAAACTGCACAAAACCGATTCAGAACAAAACTCCATGGCTCAGTTAATACATCGGGAAAAAAGTGTTCATCAGTTATAGTTGGAGGAGGTTCCATGTATTTTATCTTTAAATAATTTGAACATTATAGTTCACAAGAAAATATAATAGTTCCTCATAAGAAAATTGAGAAGTCTTCTTACGTTGCTCACTCAATTAAAGATAAAAGTACCCTTTTTTGGTTCCAAAGAATCATTTTCAATTTAATATGAAATGTTTGTCGATTTCTTTTAGCATGTTTTAGAACATTCTCAATGACATCAAAGCTAACAAGCTACAATTGCATAACCAAATTAATTGATCCATCGCACAGGCCCAAAAATATACACCAATTAATCTAGTTAGGAATGCAAAGAAAAGGACACCTTCTCTAGGAAACAAGTCCTGCTTAGATTAGGTTGGGGGTAGAGAAATTAAAATGATGGCATATGGGCTATGGTGATAAAATTTGATAGTGCAGTATCCATTTTAGCATCTTCCAATAAATTTTTGGCCACATGTATTCAGTTAATGCCATTAAACACAATGTTGTCAGAATTTATGAAGATAATGAGAATTTTAGCAAGCCTACAGAATGAAATCAATACAAAATAAACATTTGTGATTTTAGAATTACTTTTGCCTTAAACATATCATACTAGGTGAGTTCCTAAGATCAATATCCTGTTACGCAAGGATACCATATGACACCGTCATTTTAATTGTATCTCATCATTTATTGTCAATTAAAGGTGAATCAGCAGTAAGATACCACAATAAATGGCAACTCAACTCTTAGTCAAGCTGTACATTTTAATTTTCGGTTTTGGATATTTTATCTGTCATATGATATGATGTAGCGTCAATATACAGTTGATTACTCCTTTCTTTAGATAAAACCCTTGATTCAGTTTTAATTAATAAATTAAGTGCGGATAGCAACACACATGACAGTACAGTGTCGTGTGATATTCTCAACCCAGAGAATCTTGATCCAACTTGAGACTACTATAAAATTTCCTATTAGGTGATTATAATATAATTGAAACCAGATTGCTTGAACTTTAGAAGCATCTACAGACAAACAATGTTGAATGCCTAATAGTTCAAACTCAAATGCAGAGATTCACGAGAAATATCCTGAGTCTCTTGGAAATGCTAGTGGAGCATGGGAATGGATAAGGCAAAAGGAGAACAGCTCAGTTAGTGATCAAGATCATCTATACAATTCAAAACAAATTATGAGGTCAAATTACCCGCCAAATTTTAAACAGAGAGCATACCTGACAAGTGAATAGAGGCAGCAGAAAGCCTAATAAAGAGTCTGAAATTTGATATGTGAGAAGTGTGGACGGTCAGGATCTGTCACAAGAAAAAGAGGATAGCTGAGACTTCAAGACAAGAACTACCAAAGACTATAACTCATGCTCGCCAATAAAACGGCTCTGAAGTCCATAGGGTGCCACAGATTCAATGAAATCTCCATAGCAATTAAATTTTTCCAATCTCCTTATCATACTCATCTTAGGGAAAAAAAAAAGAATAATAATTATTATTTGAATGGTGAGCAGAAACTGCTGAACTCCGTAAAAAATTGGAAATTAGAACTTAAACAATAGTTCTTTCTGGATCCAACAATGAGATGAATAATACCAGTAAGACAAATGAAGGCAAAAACACGACCGGAGAGCCCCAGAAAGAAGGTAAGAGGGGAATTAAAAGAATAAATGTCGCCTGAGAAAGAGCCGAATAGTGAAACTCCTAACAGGAAGATGAAAATGTGACCGGAAACGCAACTGAGATATTCGCCGGCGAGAGAGAAAGCTGGGAGTAAGGAAAGAGGAGTGTATGGGAGAGAATCTAAATCCGTTCCTTTCACAACGGGCTCCTCTCCCAACTCCGATGCCTATCTGTTCAGCGCTCCGCTCTATTTTTTTCCGCCAATAAACAAACTTCCTCTTTTGGGAAAAAAAATCATTTTTGTCCCTTTACTCTATTATTAGTTTATTATTCCCTCCCGTCCCTTTGATAAAAATTCCAAATTTAAATTGTATTGATCCTTTTTATAGCACTTTGATAAGAGTTGTCTAAATGTTTAATAAATTTTTTTTTATTTTTATACCTCATTAATTATATGTGTTTCATTAATGAGGATGTTGTTGATATTTATATTTATTTTATTTCTATCTTACTTATTCCCTCATAAATAAGGGTATACTTGGAAAACACAATTTATTTCAAGCATACTTATTATTTTCAATTAATTTTAATCGCTTTCTTAAACCATATGATTCAGTTATTGAGCTATTATAAATAAGACCTAAGAAGTACCATTTAACCTAATCTTTTAGGTGACTTGATTTTGGTCACTTAATATATATTCTCATTGGTTTTTTTTATAAGCAACTTTTATCCTTATTGCGTAAAACGAACTGGTGGTTAAGATTAGTTAAAAATAATAAATATGTCAAAAATGTTATGTTTTTTTCCAAATATGCCCCTCTTTATAAAAAGATGATAGGAGAGAGAATGAGTGATAAATATGAGAGAGTATGAGTATAACATATAAGAGAGAATGTGTAATAAATGAGTAAATGAAAGAGAATTAGTGATAAGTGGAGGATAATTAATATAAAGATGTGTATTTAATAAGGGTAGAAAAAGAAAAAA
Source organism: Inga leiocalycina (assembly GCA_963242795.1). Lineage (NCBI taxonomy): Eukaryota > Viridiplantae > Streptophyta > Magnoliopsida > Fabales > Fabaceae > Inga > Inga leiocalycina. The sequence goes on from OY725323.1 coordinate 23,246,880, forward strand.
TAGTTTAAATTTTAAGACACAAAGAGAAAGTTGTTTATAAAAAGGACCAATCCAAAAAGAGAAAAAGTTATTTATAAAAAGGACCAAAGGGATTAATATTTATCATATTTAACTATATTTAATATTTTAAATTTATCAAAACATTCTTCTGTATTTCTTATCAGTTACTGATGATTTTTTCCAATATGCACATAATTAACAACACAAAATGGTGCCATAGCATGCTTTTAAGAGTGATCATCAAGGTATAGCAAAATACATGTGATTATAAATGAAATAAAAATAAATAAATAATCGAAAAATCCATGAAAAAGAACTTTAAAAATGTTACAAGGCAAAAAAGTGTTTTGAATATTCATAATACCAGATAGGTGTGAGAGCCTGATTTGTTAAGATTTTCACAAATTCCAATTCAAATATCACCACTTGCTACAATGGCAAGATATTGATTTCCACTTTTGATAAAAGTTTCACAAGTTCAAATAAGGTTTTAACAAGTTTTGATAAGATTTTTACAAATTCCAATTCAAAGATCACCACAAGTTACAATAGTAAGGTATTGATTCCCACTTCTAATAAAGGTTTCACAAGTTCAAATATGGTCTTAACAAGTTATAATAAGATTTTCACTCATTCCAATTCAAAAATCATCCCTTGCTATAATAACAAAATATTGATTCCACTTCTAATAAGGGTTTCACAAATTCATATAAGGTTTTAACAAGTTTTAATAAGATTTTTACAAATTCCAATTTAAATTTCACCATTTGTTACAATTGCAAGGTATTGATTTCACAAGCATTTTATAAGTTTAGATAAAGTTTTAACAAGTTTGGTAAAATTTTCACAAATTCCAATTTAAAAATCACCACTTGCAACAAATGGTAAGGTATTGATTTTCATTTCTGATAAGAATTTCACAAGTTCAAATAACGTTTTAACAAATTCTAATAAGATTTTCTCAAATTCTAATTCAAAATTCACCACTTGCTACAATGGCAAGGTAATGATTTCTACTCCTAATAAGGGTTTTACAAGTTCAGATAAGATTTTAATAAATTTTGATAAGCTTTTCACAAATTCCGATAAGCTTCTCACAAATTCCAATTCAATAATATGAGGCACCAGCACCTACATAGCATATTAAACTTCTGATTGAAGATAGGTGCCTGATGATAAAATCAACATTAAAATTCACCACTGGATAATCCTTCAGTAGAGTAGGAAATATATGATATTGTTTGGGCATTGAACGCAAAATAAAGAAATGATCTTGTTTTGGGCATTGAACGCAGCGACCATCCCGATGTTACTGACTCCCCTCTTCGGCAATCATACTTGTCTTTGCATGAGCCTTGGCTGTGTCTCCATCAAAGCCTTTCAGAGAGAGCTGCTGTGGAATTCAACCATAGAAAAATTTATTGTTAGCATTCCACAATTTACTTAAAAAAAAAGGCGTATTTGAGTTATTCGAACATAACCCACAAAGGAAATTACAAAAATATATGCTAGCATTCCACAATTAACACCTTTTTGTCAGTGATGCCAAAACAACTTACCAAGAATAGGAGAGGAAGAGACTCTAGAAGCAGGCTAGATCTATTAAGGATTAGCTTTTGAGAATAGTTTTTATGATTTGCGAGGTAAATATGTAAAAGGAGTTTTGTTTCGACTTACGGAAAATAACTTTTGAAACCACGGTTTGAGTGTTTCCCAAACACTCACTAAGGATGCTTTAGGGACACAAGTCACAAGAAAATTTAGATTTACAGCAAACACAAGCTGTCGTCGTTGAAGGCCACCAAAGCACCTTACCAAGCTGCCAAAACAACTTACCAAGCCGCTGAAACAACTTATCAAGAGCAATCACTGTCATTAAAGGCCGTCGTTGCTGGAAAACGCATCGCCATTATTATAGAAGAGGAGGGACGGAGGGAGAGGGAGAGCGATAACTGGACCAAAGAGAAAGAGAGATTGAGGGATTTGATAAGTAAAGGATATTTTTGTCATTTCAATTTAATTTCAAAAATGACAAATCAGACTTTCATACCTCTCTATATTATGAATATTGGGAGCACCTTTCTGTCTTTTAATATTTTTAAAGTTCTTTTGGTAAAATTTTCCCCTAAATAATTGAAGAATACTTAAGGAAACAACAAATATATTCCCACTCCCCCACCCCCTTTTGTTTATAAAGATGCAGTTTTTAGAGGGGGAAAGCCATGTTAAGTATAAATCTCTAATGAGGGTGATAAAGTTGGGGAAAAAATATGCCTCACTATAATAACTAACCTTCCATTGTATTCGGAGAAAATAAAAGCCTGTTCTGGATGCTGATCATGGACAAGTTAATATGACAAAAAGCCCTTCAATCTCCACCATTTTCTTTCCTTCCTATCTACGAGCAATCGGTATGGAAGATTCTACCCTTTGTTGTCCCTTTTTTGGGGAACATGAGATATGAACAATTTTGCACCACCAAAGACCCACAAAAGAGAGGGGGAAAAAACTGCTATTAACACTATTCACAGTGAAATTAAGCACATTCTTTAAGTAAGCTTATTGTGATCTGCCTTTCACCTTCAGTCTCCACAAGCCTTCTCCTTTTGGCATCATGTTCGTCAGACTCAGATGATGGTTTTTTATATGGTATTGGTAACCAATAATATCATTGATGCGAGAGTAGAATGTGCTAGTGAGGATATCCCTCAATATCTCACTTTAGTATATGGTCCACCAAAGGAAGATGAGAGGGGGAGAGTTTGGGAAAGAATGGTGAGAATCTCAAAAAGTGTGGATAATTCTTGGTTGTGCATGGGAGATTTTAATGATATATTAGATCAGAGTGAGAAGATGGGGGAATCCAAGGTCTGCAAGAAAAATTTTGAGGTTTCATGAGTTGCTTAATGATTGTGGATTAATGGAAATTGAGTTTAAAGGGGTGAGATTTACTTGGTCGAATGGAAGGTTAGGGGAGGCTCACATCAAAGAAAGAATTGACATGGCTTTTGGAAATGGTGAAATGGGAGTAAATTTTCCAAGAGCAGTGGTGTTTCATTGGGAGCCTGTTGGTTCAGACCATCATCTTTTGGTGGTTGATCTTAATTACCAACAGAAAAGATCTCCTAAACCTTTTAGGTTTGAAGCAGTTTGGTGTGAGCATGAGGAGTTTGGCCGGGTAGTATAGAGTAGCTGGGAAAGAAGGGAGATTGAAAATAATAGTTATGTTGAAAAATTAGCAGGAAAATTGAAGATGTGTGGCAGGGACTTAAACAGGTGGAGTAAAAAAGCTTTTCCTAACAACAAGAAAAGAATTGAACTGTTACAGAAACAAATAGAAGGATGTAACAATGGTGTGTTAACTGAAGAAAAGTATCAAAAAAGGCAAAAGATTGGTAAGGAAATGGAAATGGTATCGAGTTTGGAAGAGAAATATTGGAAGCAGCATTCAAGAGTGAGTTGGTTAAAGGAAGGGGATAATAATACTAAATTTGTTCATCTTACAACAGTCCAGAGAAGGGCTAGAAATACGATCCTGAGATTAAAATTTGGGAATGGAACTTGGATGGAGGATGAAGGGTTGATAGCCACTAAATTTACCAACTATTACCCGGACCTCTTTAGTGGATCATATGTAAGGGATATGACTGAAGCTCTTAGTTATGTGGACTGTAAGGTAAGTGAGGAAGATAACAGATTTTTGTTGAGGCAAGTAACAAGGGAGGAGGTGAAGATAACTTGTTTTCAAATGGGTGGTGGTAAAGCTCTAGGTCCGGATGGTTTTTCAGGAAAATTTTATCATTTTTCTTGGGATGTGGTAGGTATGGAGGTATATGAAGTTGTAAGAAGGTATATTGAAGATGGCGAGATGCTGGATCCAATAAATAATACAGATTTAGTGATGATTCCTAAAGTGGATAGGCCTGAATGGGTAACTCAGTATAGACCTATTAACCTTTGTAATTATGTTACAAGGTTATCTCTAAGGTCTTGACAAATAGAATGAAGGCTCTTATGGCTAAGATAATCTCTGAAAGTCAATGTGCTTTTGTGGAAGGAAGAATGATTCATGATAATATCATGATAGCACATGAGGCTTTCCATTATCTTAAACGAAGAAAAAGTGGATTAAGGTTTGAATTTGCCCTTAAAATGGATATGAGCAAAGCCTATGATAGGATTGAATGGGATTTTTTGGAGGCTTTTTTGAAAAAAAAATTGGATTTGATCTAAAGTGGGTTAAGTGCATCATGGGTGTGTTAGATCGGTGAGATGCTCTATAATGTTGTTTGGGAAGAAAATTGCTGGAATAGAGCCTAATAGAGGGGTAAGACAAGGTGATCCTCTTTCTCCTTATCTGTTTATTTTGGTTGATGATGTGCTCTCTAATATGATTAGGAAGAATGTTGAAAGAGGTGAATTGGTGGAAGTGAAATTGGCCCCAAACTGTCCAATTTTGTCCCATTGTTTTTTTTGCTAATGATTCCTTATTCTTTATGAGAGCTACAAGGAGAAATTGTAGGAGGTTAATGAGGATCTTTAATGTATATGGTAAGGCTTCAGGTCAGCAAGTAAACCTGGATAAGTCTGGGGTATTTTTTTTCTGCTAATACTGATAAGAATAGGAAGAATGATGTTTGTAGGTGGTTGGATATTAAAAAAACAATTGAGCCTGGAAAGTATTTGGGTTTGCCTATTCTTTGGGGTAGATCCAAGACTGAGTCCCTTGCTTTCATAAGGGAAAAAATGATGAAGAAAATATAGGGCTGGAAGCATAGATTTTTAACTCAAGCTAGGAGGAGGTCTTAACTAAGGCTGTTGCAAATGCAGTGCCAGTCTATCCCATGGCTTGCTTTAAATTTCCATTGAAAACCTGTAAAGAATTTGATAGGATGATATCAAACTTCTGGTGGGGGAGGGGATTGGAAGGAGATGGTATTTATTGGAAAGCACGGGATTTAATGTCTAAGCAAAAAAAATCTGGTGGCATGGGATTTAGGGAATTTACAGAATTCAATCATGCTTTATTAGCAAAGAGTGCATGGAGAGTGATTAATAATCCTGATGCTTTTTGGGTGAGATTATTAAAAGGCATATATTTTCCTAAATCTGATTTTTTGAAGGCAAAGAAATGTAGGAAGGCATCTTGGGGATGGTCTAGCCTGTTAGAAGGAAGGGATATATTGAAGCCTGATGAAGAAATCAGGCTTTATCGGCTTTTATGCCTTGGTAACCTCTTCAAAATTTAAACCAAGGATTGCAATATAGGGTACAATCCCGGATCGTCTCTCGAAGAGCCTTTTATTAATTACCTAGAAACTAAGTGCAATGATTGACATGAAATGAGTTAAAAATGATCTTTGAGCTTTTTATCTAAAAACTAAATTGCAATTAAACTAAAATGCTTTTAAAACTAATGTTTTTGGATTTTTGGAATAAGATTGAAGAAGGAATGAAAATTGGTTAGAAATGCAAGTGATGAAGATGCTCTTGGAAATGATTTTCAATTGCTATCCTTGCTCAATTAAGATATTTGGGGAGTTAATTCACTAAGCTTCTAATATACCAAACCTCAATTACCATTGAGTCTAGCATCACAAGAGAGGAACCCCTACCCTTGAAATGCTATTAAGCCCTCTTAGTGTAATGAGTTTCTCTAAGTTTTCTAATATATCAAACCTCAATTACCATTGAGTCTAATGCTTAAACTCATGAACCCATTTATTTAAGCATTATTAAAACCCCTTAGAGAGTGACTATGGAATAAGCAATGCATTTAGGTTCAACTACAATTCTATTTCAATCAAACCATTCAACAATACCATGTTAAATAGATAGAAAGCAATAGAATCATAGATAAACATATATATAACCATATATATTGATGAGCACAAATCCTCATTACAAATTCCAAATCACAACAACTCAATCCATAAAATAAAACATAACTAAAATTATAGTCTCAATATATAAATGAATTCTTAAACCTAAGAAATCAAAAATACAATGAGCTATAGATAAAATAAACTCCCCTTTGAAGCACATATGAGCTCAAGTCATCTCCAATTCATCCCCAAGAGCACAAATGAATCAGCAGCACATTACTTTAAAATAACCACAGAAAATTCAGAAACATGACAGCCACGTGGTGAAATGCAGAAGAGAAACAGTGGAGACACGGTGGTGACTTCAACGGAATCACAGAAGGAGGGGCTGACGACGGTCTTCGGTGGTGGAGTGCAGCTCTGACGGTGAGACCTCAGCTCTCAACCTCCGCTCACAGATTCCCAGCCGCCCCTAGCTCGCGTCTCTCCCAGCGTCTCGGATCGGGTCTCTCATGTCCATTTGCATATCCAACAAGCCAAGTCGGGTCTGTGCATTGCGTTGCACTTCATTATCCAGCAAAGGCCCAAACTGCAACCTATGGCCCAGGGACTAAAGTGAAAGGTCACAAAGGTTTTTGGAGGGATTTCAGTGAAAGGTTTTGAAATATTTTGGAGGTTCAATTAAAATTTTCAGAGCTCATGAGTCCTTTTCTGTGGTTTTCCTTAGGCCCTTTTCTTTACTATATTGTAAATTTTAGAAATTGTAGGGCCTTTTCTGTAGTTTTTTCTCAATCTTCAAAATATTAATTTATCCTCCAAAATTTCAAATTCTCTTCCAAACCACCTACAAAACAATATTAAACACCATGTAGCATCAAAAGTTCAAGGAAAACATTTGTATAAATAATCAGCAAATTTATGACCATTTTGCCCTTAATTACAATTAATTCAATACAAATGTTCCTAACTAAAATTAATGCTTAATAATGCAATAATGTCCCAGAAAATACATTAAAATCCCAAATTAATCATGGAAAATTCATATAAAAATATGGTTCAATCACCTGACTTAATATGGATGATCAGTGATGGGAGGAGGGTTAATGTGTGGAAGGATTGGTGGGTTGATGAGGCGACTTTGAGGGATTTTGGGGAGGAATAAGACTTATTGGTATCTGATTTAATACACAATGGAGAGTGGAGAGAGGAGTTGCTTGAAAATCTATTTGATGATATTAGATTGAGAATTAAGCAGATTCCTATTTCTAACTCTGGGAGGAAAGATTAATTGATATGAAAGGGATGTTGGAGTGGTGTTTACTCAGTGAAGGCTGGTTATGCACTACTGAAGAAAAGGAAGAAGTGTTCTAGAAGCTTCAAACCTAAATCTTCATACTCAATTCCTGATGATTTATGGAAAGAGATATGGCAATTGAAGGTTCCTCCAAAAATTCAGCATTTTTTGTGGAGAGCAGTGAATGGGTGCTTGGCCACTAGTGAGAAATTGTTTAGAAGAAAGTGTTTAAATGATTCAGTCTGTTACATATGTGGGAAGGCTAATGAGACAGTGGAATATTGTCTTTTGTTATGTGAGTGGACTAAAAGGATTTGGTATGGCTCTCCTTTGAAGTTTTGGATTGAGGCAAAATCTGTAACAAGGTTTGAGGAGTGGTTGTGGAATTTGTTTGGAGGAAAGTATGGTTTGGGGGAATTTCAAAAGGCAATAGTGGCTTCAATTTGCTAGAATGTTTGGAAAAGAAGATGTTGTGTGGTTTTTCAGGAGGTAGCTAAAAATCCAGAGCAAACTCTACAAGCTGCAATTGTGCTGGTTGAAGAATTCTGGATGGCTAACGGTTGGATGAAGGAGAAGGAGGAAAGGAAAAAATCCAATTCAGCAAGTAGCTAGAAGTACCTGATGCTGGTGTAATAAAGGTAAATTTTGATGGTTCTTTTGCTAGTAAGTATGGTAATGCTGGTATTGGAATCATTTTCAGGAATCAAATTGGATTGATAATGCATGGATATTCAGGTTCTGTAAGAGCAAATTCTGCTCTTATGGTAGAAGTTCTAGCTGCTAGACATGCTATTGAAATTATAAAACAATTTGATGATGGGTGTTTTATATTAGAAATAGACTGTGAAGTATTGTACAAAGCTTTGTGTAGTGGTGAGAGCCGTATTTGCAAGTGGAGATGTCAAACTATAGTTAAGGATGTTCTGATGCAATTGAGTTCTTTAGAAAACATTGAGATTAATGTTGTTTGTAGAACTCAGAATAAAGCTGCAAATTGGCTTGCAGCTGCTGGCTCAAAGGGGGTGTGTCTTGATGATTGGGTCAACCAACCCCCACCTCCTCTTGCCATAATAGTGGATTGTGACAGGGTTCAAAAGGCAGAGATCTCTCCAAATGCTCATCGCAATGATAAAGTTGGTATTGGCTGAGCATATTACTATTGATATATGCTAATATGGTAGATGTGTGCTTTCCTGGTTTTTCTTTTTCCTATGTTGTATTTTCTTTTTGTGAGTTTTTGTGGGTTAGGTTGTATTCAATAGGTTTTGTTTGAGTGGTTTTGTTTGGCTTAGGCTATTAGTGTTTGTAATTATTTTGTTTGGTTATTAATAAAATTGACTGTGTTTGACAAAAAAAAACATAACCCATAAAGGAAATTACAAAAATATATGCTAGCATTCCACTATTAACACCTTTTTGTCAGTGATGCCAAAACAACTTACCAAGAATAGGAGAGGAAGAGACTCCAGAAGCAGGCTAGATCTATTAAGGATTAGCTTTTGAGAATAGCTTTTATGATTTACGAGGTAAATATGTAAAAGGAGTTTTGTTTCGACTTACGGAAAATAACTTTTGAAACCACGGTTTGAGTGTTTCCCAAACACTCACTAAGGATGCTTTAGGGACACAAGTCACAAGAAAATTTAGATTTACAGCAAACACAAGCTGTCGTCATTGAAGGCCACCAAAGCACCTTACCAAGCTGCCAAAACAACTTACCAAGCTGCTAAAACAACTTATCCAGAGCAATCACCGTCATTAAAGGCCGCCGTTGCTGGAAAACGCATCGCCATTACTAGAGAAGAGGAGGGACGGAGGGAGAGGGAGAGCGATAACTGGACCAGAGAGAGAGATTGAGGGATTTGATAAGTAAAGGATATTTTTGTCATTTCAATTTAATTTCAAAAATGACAAATCAGACTTTCATACCTCTCTATATTATGAATATTGGGAGCACCTTTCTGTCTTTTAGTATTTTTAAAATTCTTTTGGTAAAATTTTCCCCTAAATAATTGAAGAATACTTAAGGAAAAAACAAATATATTCCCACTCCCCCACCCCCTTTTGTTTATAAAGATGCAGTTTTTAGAGGGGGAAAGCCATGTTAAGTATAAATCTCTAATGAGGGTGATAAAGTTGGGGAAAAAATATGCCTCACTATAATAACTAACCTTCCATTGTATTCGGAGAAAATAAAAGCCTGTTCTGGATGCTGATCATGGACAAGTTAATATGACAAAAAGCCCTTCAATCTCCACCATTTTCTTTCCTTCCTATCTACGAGCAATCGGTATGGAAGATTCTACCCTTTGTTGTCCCTTTTTTGGGGAACATGAGATATGAACAATTTTGCACCACCAAAGACCCACAAAAGAGAGGGGGAAAAAACTGCTATTAACACTATTCACAGTGAAATTAAGCACATTCTTTAAGTAAGCTTCTTGTGATCTGCCTTTCACCTTCAGTCTCCACAAGCCTTCTCCTTTTGGCATCATGTTCATCAGACTCAGATGACGGTGGCTCTTTCTTGCCAACTGAATCATCATCTTCAAGAACGATGGTCTCATGCCAGCCAAATTTTTTAGTTGCTGGATTACCATTCCCCTCCAAAGAGGAAGGAGATTTGACACTTGCAACTGCATCATCATCATCATCCATGCCATTTTCCTCCTGAGAATCCTGAACAACAAAGTTTGCAAGTTCCTCACTGGAGGTTGAAGAGCAATGCTCAAGCATGTTGCCCTTGTCTGGAAGTTTAGACTCCTCAATTTTCTCTCGAGGACAGCTTTCTTGAGTTTCTGTCTCCAATGTATTCCAGGATACACCAGATGTTCTTGGATATGAATGTCCCTCTATGGCGTTTTTGAAGTTCATGGAGAATCCCTGTGATGATGCTTCTGGTGATCGGGAATATGATGTGGATGGGAAGTCAGATGCCAATACTGCAACTTGAGAATCTTCCATCAATAACGGTGATACTGTGGTTTCTTCATCAAGCTCTTCAATTTCCTGCTTTCAAGGAAAATAAATTAGCTTCAATGAAAACTATACCTTCCATTTATGCAGCTGCCCAGAATATCTTGAACCAGTAAATGATTAGGTCATATCAATTAACAATTGAAGATTTATCAGTGTCGTTTGTAGCCATAAATACACTTGATCTAAATTTACAACCACCATATGAATAGGTATTTAATACTCCTCTGGTCCTATATGTAGGATCTAGTTTTGGGGGGAATTTAGGTCCTAAAATACAAGACCTGTAGCCATTTTATCTTCTATATTTATCATTTTTCTCCAATCTAATTTGTCTAACTTATAAACTAATAAATAATCTAATGTTACACAGAAATACCTTAGAGAGATCATGTCACATATTTATAATTAAGTAATTTATTTAGCTTCCTTAATCTCTTCAAATTAGACAAAATAGGCCTTAAAGATCAGAGGAGAAAAGATTTTCATTTGAATATGATTTACTATGACAAGCCTTTAAATTGCATGGGTCAGAACGCTAGTTAAATATTTTAAATTCATTACCTCAATTGGTGACATGAAGCCCCTCCTACGACAGGTTACCCCCTGCCGACAATTCACAGAAGATGAATCTCCAACTGTTCCATGCAAGTTCTTGAAAACAATTCCTGGCTCTCTAAAACTTGATATAGCTCTCCTAGGGGAAGCTGCAGGGAACTGATTATCTGACCCCTGTTTAGCAGAACAGAAAAAATTTCCTTCCCTTAATGTTGGATGACAACTCCCACCAAAAGTATCTGTCTCCATTTCGTCTTCTGAGGGAGCACTTTTGCCAACGGAATCAGTTGGGAGAACTCTAGGAGAATTATCTCGGAAGATATCATAAATTAGCTTCTGAATTTGAGCTCGTTTCAGAGAGGCCTCTAAAGGAGGGAACCACTTGCTCTTCAACAGGGGCCGAAAGAAAAAGAAGAATAAAAAATAAACAATATTATCTGTGACTCAATATACAAGTCAACTTTTAAGGTATCTATCAAAAGTCATCATCTTTTTAGTTAAAGTTGCAAATCAGGTATAAAGTTAGAGGAGATACAAGTGTTTACACAAAGGGAAGTCACTCACCAAGTCAGAGAACTTAGTGATATTAAAAGGGTTAAAGTTGATGGGAGCTTCATTGAGGAAACGTTCCACATAATGGAGCAGAAAGAGACCACAGTCATATAAGTTTTCCTGCTGTGGAAGCTGATATGGTGAAAAAGAAGAAATTTAGAAGTTGCATTTATATTCCATACATTTAGATGGGAAACAAGCGAGAGACTGAGAGTACCTCTAGTGAGACAAATCGCAAATGCAAGAATTTTGAAGAAACATCGTCTGCCATATCTTGGTGCCTCTCTTTCCATTCTTCACATAGGTAACTGTCATAATATATAAAGAAAAGAACCCACAATCAGCCATAACAATTTCAATTAATCATACTTTGAAATAAATTGTTTTGCATATCCTAAGTAATCGTTTGCTTCCATTAGCTTCTACACCCCCCCCCCCCCCAACCCTCTTCCAAATGTGAAAAAAAACGAACAGAAAAAAGAAAGAAAAAGAGGAAGAAAGAAAAGCAGCTGTCACACCTTGTATTCACAAAGGCATCCTATATCTATTCTATCTAATTTGCGTAGATCATGTCCAGTCCTAATTCACATTTGGACTCCAAGACCTTTTATACTCAAAATCTGAGCTAACAGAAAGATACCTTTGGATCACATTTTTAAGACCTTTGTGACACCCTCTTAAGGAATCCATGTGCAAGATGCAAGGTACCTTGGAAGATTCTTTAATTTCTTCATCTGCAAGAGTCAAATAAATTGAATATTGGGTAATGTCCAAACAAACCATAAAGAAATCAACTCAAAGGAGGATGATCTTGCCTTGGAAGCATGCAACTTCACCAGGATGACAGATGACAATCAAACTCCAGTGAAGGCTGCCAGCAGCAAGATACATCAATTATTTTTTATCAGAATACAGCATCATCCCAACAAATAAGCAAGATAAGCTCAGTTAGTGTCCCACCTATAGTTTATCGGCACAAAAATATAATCCTTTTCAAAAAGGTTCACCTTCCTTGTCCATTTCCGTACGCGTTGAAATGCTGCCTTACCATTACAGACACTTGAAGGATCTTTGTCTAAATCAGCAAGCTTCCGAAAGAAGAAGCAATTGAAAAAGTGAAACCTGTTCTGTTCATTGGGAGTTATTTTATTTTTCAAATACCTATAAATAGCAAAGATTTAGCATTAATTAGTTACTATAGAGTATAAAATGAAAAGGTTTGTCTACATTTAAAGAGTTATTCTTTTTTTCTTTTTTTTTTTTGAAAAAAAAAATCAATGGGGAGCAAGGCTACCTAGACTTGCGTGTATGTGTGAGAGAGAAATTATAAATAGACTTTCGCAATAGTAAAAACATATTATAGCAACATAAATGAAGTCAAGAAAAAATTATAACTTCTTCTGCTGTCCTGCTTACTTGATATAAAAATCAATGATATTGTCATTAATGAATGTCTCTGGCTGTAGAAGCTCAATATCTCTCTTATTAATAGAAACAGCATCAGGCTCCCCCTTTGGATAAATAATCTCATCAAAAGTCTCATCAAAACTGCAAAGCATGATATTATACCAGTAATAAAATTTCTTCAAATAATTTATATTACACTGATAAAAATTACTGAGAACAAGCTGGCCAAAAACAAACATGGCAGGCAAAAGACTATAATTGTCAAAGACCAAAGTCATGGAATAACACGGATAGAAAGAACAATGTTAAAATCTTAACAGTTAGATTCAAATACTGTCAAGGACCAGCATCCCAAAAGCGTAAGCTATTAGGTGCATGTCATGTTCATGAATGATTCGTAATCACAGATGCCCATGGGTCCAGCAATGCATCCAGAATGATTTGAAAAACAGAACACATTTTTGCACTGCCAAAATGGTTTGAGAAAATTAGGCTTTGGAAGAAATGCATCCAGCACGACAGATCACAAAGATAGCACTGATTAAATAAGTATCAAAAACCTTTTTTGAGCCAATCAGTATCAAAAATCTTAAATGCAGCATACACATCAATGCACTTAGTAACATAGATCATATTTCGACAGTGACATGACTATGCAAGCACACATGCTTAATTGACTTACATGGGAAAATAATGCATCTGAGAGACATGGCTGTTCTTGTCAAATTGAGATATTTTTTCAATATCTGTATCAAAGCTGCATGCATACAAACAAAATACCAATCAACACTAACAAGATTGAAGAGCCTCTTTCTCATACAATTAAGCGAAAGGTTATCGTATAAAGACAAAATGAGGACCAAAAATTACTCAAACATTAAGCAGAAAAAGTACTAGAGAAGATGAAAAAAACTTAACAGTTGCTTCCAGAAAAGATCACAAAATGACCACATAAAAGAATAGAATTACACAAGCGTATGAACAGAAGAGCTGAAAAATTAATCCCATTTAAAAGTACAGCATACTAATTCATACCTGCACACAGTGACACACAAAAGGATTGAGATACTCCTGCCACCGAACACTAAAACATACCACCACAGAAGGTACAAATGACGTTGAGGGGGAAGATGTTGCTAGCAGTGCAGAATACTGGCACTGAAGGTGAAAAAGAGGACTCCAGATACCTTATTACACAGACACTCACTAGAAACAGACAAATAACACAGCACAAGACCATTCAAGAACAGAAAAAGCTGTGGTCTTTAGAAAGGTTGACTCTCTCCACACAAAACCTGACCAAAATTCTTCTCCCTCCCCCTCCTCAGCTTTTCTCTCTATATACCACTGTCAACAAGTCTTTAACTACTCCTTCCTACCTCTTCATCATGAGTTATGACTATCTTCGTTTGCTCCTCTAGTTTTCTGTTTTATCTGATTGTTAACCTTTGTAATTTCTTCTGGATCAATGTGCCCCCACCCCACCCCACCCCTTCTTTCTTAACCACCTTTTGCCACTAAATTATGTATCCATCAGTGTGTTTTAGTGGCACCAGTGGGTTAATAGCCATCAGAAACTAATCAATCTCATCAAAAGAAACAAATCTCACGATATGATATGTAATCACACGATACATGAGGACAAAAAAGTAGCTAGGTATATTAATGGGCTTTTTTTTGAACTTTCTCCACCCAACAAAAAAAAATTTAAAAGGTGGCTGTGGAAGCAATCATCAAAGCACCTAGAATTGACAAGTATTACGTCCCCAACAAGATAGGCAATAAAATACTTACTCGAAAATATCATTCCAAATATCTGTATATCTCACATCCAATGATTTAACCACCTCTTCTGCTTTAGACCAGTATGGATCATAAACTGCAAATTTCAGCTCCTTCAATCCTGCATGAATTTAATAAAAGGGACCAGATGTTAAACTGACAACTGATTGTTTTCACACAAGGTATAGCCGCTTGGGGAACTGTTTTTCTTTTGACCTCAAAAAAGAGATGATCAAAACAAAAACTTACAACCAGCAATCAATTGTCTAGATTTTTCCAGAATATGGGAGATAATAAAAAGAAATTTTCATATTTAATTAGAGTAAATCACACAAACCTTTGAATTTAATTAAAATTAAAAACACCCCGCCTCTTATTAAAAAATATATATAGACTAGACAACCCTTAAAACAAAAACTTCCTCTCAGTTCAGTCAGATTTTAAATTATCTGAGCTAAATACCCTTCATCTAAAATTTTCTTGATTAAAGTATGCATTTAGGATTAATGAAGGCTATTTTGTCCAAAATTTTTAAATTGAATTAAAGTGCGGAGTTACATTTTTATCTCAAGAGACATCTTCATGATGTATCCAAAGTCCAAACAAGAAAAAGAGACATCTCTCGTTTCAAGAAAGATCAATGTATATTTTAAAAATAGAAGGGAGGTTTGTGTATTTTAGCAAAACTCACAGTAGAACTATACAAGTTGGTCTTAATTAAAAACATAATAGAACAAGGGAAACATTGGATCTAAAACCATTATCAAAAAAGTTTAGCTTCAATAGATACAAAGAGCACCCAACTGTAGCAGTAGTTCATTCTATAAAATATTATCTTTAAATAAAAAATACTGCACAGCCAAGACCTGCAAAACAGCCTATGAAATTAAAAAATACAAATCAAAAGTGTGGCTGAAGAACAATAACTAGGTCTATACAAACAGGGGAAAGGAAAGATAAATGACACTGTTTTAAAGGAAGAGGAACCTTGATTTGTATTTCCAGCTTCTCCAGAATCTTCTGATGTAAGAAAAAGGTTGATCATGGCCGTTTCAACCTACAGTCAGCAGAAATTCAAATTGATTTAAAACCTTTGGCTTTAAAGCAAATAGAGGTGAGGGAGATATAGTGGTAAATGAAAACGGAAAGAATAAAATTGAAGAGACAGAAGTAATTAAATTATCTTTAACTTTCTTTGAATATCTATAAAATGAATAATGTGACAGAATCATTAAGAACCATACATTGACCTACATTTTTTTCAAAGAAAGGAAAATTTACTAGGAAGAAGGAATTAGCACTTGAGAGGAGGATAATATATCTTCCAAATAGTGAGTAGAGAAATAATGCAAAACATAAAAGCAGAAAGACAAGATATGAAGCAAAGTAATCCATTCTCCCCCTGTAACGCAAAAGGCACAACCAATTGAGGAGGCCATAAGGCATAAGTCAAATGAAGAGATGGAAACTCCCTTAAATATGAGAAAATTCCTCTCCAAATTGAGCTGAAAAACATTAGCCAAAAAAGGCCAAAAGCTGCACATTGCTCTGAGGTATTGACCTTCCTATTATTACTGAACTCTCTAATTACAATGCAGAGAAATTAGCTACAGGGTTACTATCAGGATGATATTTACAGAAAGATGATGTTGAAATTGAAACTAACTAGGCTTACATTCAAATTTTCTGTGCTTCCTCACTAATTTTGGAGAAATAGATATTGTTAGTCCTACGGTTAAATATTTTCAAATTTTCATCCCCCCGTGAGGAAAAATCCCTCCATTTCCATCCAAAAGGTAAGAGAAGGAAAAAGAGGATGTAACTTGCCTGTTCACACCAACAGGACTCAATTTTTACGACATTGTCAATTGACCACTCAAATTTAAAAGTTCCTTCACTTCCATTGACATTTGAGCCTTCAATTTTCACAAAGCTGTGAGAAAATGTTAACCGACAGTTGGTGGAATATATATCCCCATACAGAATAAAATCGGGGACGACATCAACCACCTTTTTCTTGGCATTCTGCAAGGGAAAGAAAATATAACCGTAGATGAGAAATATTTAACCAACACAACCAAGGGAAAAATTATTTACAATGGTCTATTTCTCCAATATCCTCATGACAAAATTAATGCATGCGATACTTTGCTTTGTTTAAAGTAATATTATAATATTTCCGTTTAGACTTTAGAGCATAAATGAAATACAAAATTGAATGCCAACCATTAAACGCACAATAACTGTTTAGTTAAGCAAATTTGATTAAGTAAACCCTTACTAACTATAACTTACCTGAAGGTTCAAAAAACTATGGGTCAACGATATCACATCGTTACCATTAAGAAACCTTATTTACATTTAAAAAGGCAAGCCAAATACATGTGAGATAAATCATCTTCACATCTAATTAACATAGTAACCTGTTACATTCGCATTCCGTTCGCACTTCTTTACCAAACCACCCCCCCCCCAAAAAAAAACAAGAACTTGTCCAAAACAGCGACCTTTAGACAGTTTCAGTTTCTTAGTTTTCTCTTTTTCCCTCAAGCAAAAACATAAGAAATGCCCTCAAAAGTAATAGAAACAGCGACCTTTAGACAGTTTCAGTTTCTTAGTTTTCTCTTTTTCCCTCAAGCAAAAACATAAGAAATGCCCTCAAAAGTAATAGAAACTTGTGAAAAAATTGTATTCCATTACAGAACCCAAATTTTGTAAATCAAAGATGGATGAGAAGTACTCTCACAATTTCAAAAGCTGCAGAACCCTGTTCCATTAACTTGTCTCCAAAGGAAACTGAAATCACAAGATTTAGAGCATATAAAAATACCTTCAATGTCTTTTGAAGTTAACTGATCATTAATGAAATATTGATTCTTATGTCACTTTAGAGTATATAAAAATACCTTCAATATCTTCTGAAGTTGACGTTGAAGTTGATGAAGCACTCACTTGACTACTGATATCATCATTGCAAATTATATCATGAGAATCATTCTGGAAAAGAAATAAATTAAATATGGTCACAAAAAACATCTATGATTTTCCTTTAAACAAGGATGAGCAGGAGACACAACAAAATTAAGATGGAGAAGAGCAATTACTCCAAAATCAAAGTTGTTTTTCTGAAAACCATGAAAGCTAGACATCTCTTTTGCAGTATTCTCTTGCAGTGATACATCAACTGAGCATGATTTGGCCTGTGCACATTTATGATCCATGCCACAATTCCCAGCCTCTGATGGTTTGCTTCTAGTGTCCTCCAGTGAAGAATTCAACTCTTGAGTAATTTCATGAGCTGTTTCAGTTTAAAAAAAAAAGGAAACCATCAACAACACTTAAAAGTAATGATAGACTTTTTGCAAGAATGATTTTTACCTTCAGCATCAACATCAATTGGATCACTGCTAATATGCTTATGCAGGTTTTGGGGGCCTTTTGAAACTGCATATTACCAACAATCAGAAGCAAAATGATAGTAAAACTGATAATAATATATAATGTATAAAAGTTGCAACAAGGGGAAGCAACATAGAATGCAACTAAAAGAAGAACGCAGCAATGATAAGCAAGCAAAGGGCACCAAAAATATTCACATTCTAGTTGCAACAACAAGGGTAAGCAACACGCAATGCAACCAAGTGTGTGTTTAGATTAGTGTTTGCAAACTAAAATTTGGGTAAAAGTAGGTTCATGTAGCCTGATTTATGTTTAAATACGTTTTTTTAAGTCACTCTGACATATTGAAACTTGTACGGATGATGTAAATCAAAAGCATGTTTAGATATGTAATGACTAAAAAGGACATGGGTTTTATGATATATGCATACATCATTTGAACTCCTCAATGAATAATGATACTAAAATGAAAAACAAAAGTTATTGAAAATACTATTTTAAAAAAAACTATCTGTACTTACTAAAGAAAACATAAAATTTATACGATATTACAACACTAATTATATTGAAGAGAGAAACTGATGGTATTTTATGTGTTTAACACTGATGCAATATTGGCTCTTTAGTGTACTTTGCAAAAATTAAATGCAAATCATTAATGTTGATACACAACACACTAGAGTCTCCTTACAATAGAATGAGATATTCATATGATGTACGTAACAAATGTGAAGCAAAAATGCATGTATCCTTTTTGCTACTTAGTGTGAATATTTTTGTTCACCAACAAAAGCAGTAGAGATAATGGTAATCTTGCTGGACAAAATCGCTTCTAGTCCTTTAAGTCAAGATTTGGGCGGACATAAAAACATAATTCATCCTAAGTGTTATTGGTAGAGACCGATTTTTTTAGGAAAGATAAAAGAATAAGAGGAGAAAAATTAAAAGGATAAATCTTTATTAAATTATGAAATCAGAATCTAATCTCATAATTAATAAAGAAAAGAATAAATCTTTAGTAGAAAGATAAGCCAGAATCTTAACCTATCGGATTACTAAAGCCCAAGGAGAATCTCCCGTAATCAAAGAAGTAATTCTCTACCAATTTTCGTATATTTTCTAGACCGCTTTTCCATAAAACAAGAGTCAATATTTATAGATAAAAAAAATAACCATGACTCCCTAAAATTTAGGACCATTAACCATGGCTCATAAAAATAATATACTTAAATACATTTAATTCAATAAATAAAATATCTTGACTCAGCATATAATCCTAACTAACTCCACTTAATCCTAATCATGCTGAGCACTTAACAAACCACTACTAAAACAACTAAAATACATATTAATAAAACAAAATCAGATTAATTCAATCCCTTAAATTAACCACACGTGATTTCCAGCTTGGTACTCTATCAATTATTCTCCCCATATAGTAGAAGGTTTTTGTACCATGCATGTTTAGCCACAGTTGGGGATATAAAGTAGCTAGATTAGCAGTCCCCTAATCAAGCATATTACTAAAATTTGTGATGTACAGGACTTTATTTTCATGATTTTCACAAAATAATGATTGTGGTGTTGTGGAAATGCGGCTGAAAAAACAAGAATTCCTCAGTTTCTCAAATTTAAGAATATGCTAATAAGTAGTAAATATCAGAGACATCATCATTCCAGTAAAAATTTATATCAGCAAAAATTATCGTGAGCAACTACATTAACACAATCCCTATATGTTTTATCTAATGAAAATGACGATATCAAGTGCAAATGTCATTCTCACGCTGTGGCAAGGCAGATAATTAATGGCTGGACAGAATCAGTGAATTTCATTCCACCAACTTGATGCACGCAGTTAACCAGTAGCATGAACTGCAAAGCAAAATCCTGACCTCCTAAATACTCATGATAACTTTCTTTTCATGTTATGCAAGATTAGAATGCAAATGAGGTTCAGTAGGCAGCCCTAGTCAGGCTAAGATATGAATCAAGCATAATTATTACAATCATCAGAAGCATCCCTAAAGGAGAAACAAGACAAGAGAGGAATTACAGTACAGCTTTATTGTTTCAAAGCATATAAGTCAAACTTGGAAAATTCAGAAAATTGCACAATAGAGAAATGGCAAAATTCAGCACAAACAAAGAAAACTAATGAATCAAATGCAGAGAACAGAACAGCCAGAGAACAGAACAGCGAGCAGGGAAGTATACACACAGTGACCAGACCAAAGCACAAAGACTAATGCAAGTGCAGTTTGCAATCAGAAATGCCAAGCAGGGAAGAAAAGATACGATGAAGGCACAGATCTGTTGAGCATCAACAAGCACAACAGATAGCAGCAATTTTTTGAAGACAGAAGAAAACAGATGATGAAGGCAGATCCAGCAACCTATCATCAACCAGAAATGCCGAGCCAAGAATAAAATAGACAGGAAGGTAGAAAGTAGAGTGTTATATGGGGAATTAGGGTTTAATAAGGTAAATGTAGGGGGGGAGTAATTTGGGAATTTAGTAAATATCTGTCTATATATAAGGTCAGCAGGCAAGTATTCACAGTCTTCGTAAAAAATCATCTTAGTTTTCATTTAACTTCTATTTTAACTGTGTCACAAAGGGAATCTGGAAAACCCCGGAAAACCGATCGAAGCAGATAGATAGAACAAAGGGATTAGGGTAAAGGATTGTTGATTTTTAAAACACGCATTGAATGCAAAACAAACTCATCTTTTAATGCAATGTAATGTAGAAGCAGGTCTCAATAACTTCTACTCGAAAGCTGGGTTGAGGGAGAACATTTACTGAAGGTAGTGTTTTGTTTGGTTTCAAATAGTTTGGATGCTTGCTTTTAGTTTTGAAACGATGTTTTAGGCCTCTAAACGTTGATCCAAACATGGCCTAAAAGCATAAGCAAGGAACACAGCAATGCTAGCGAAACAAAGGGCACAAAAAATATTTAGATTCTATTTTAGCCTCGTTAAAATTTGTTTTCATCCAATTTCTGGCTTCTTTAATCATTGCCACATTTCTTTAGTGGTTATTATATTCATTCCATGTTTTAATGCGCGTTTGAGAAACAGTTTTAGTGTCTCAACTTCACATTTCCTATGCCTCAAAACAAGGATTCCCAAGATCCAACAAATTGTCGGATGTTGGGAACATATGTTTGGGAAACTGAAACTGTTTCCAAACATGCTGTGAAACATCAAAGACGTGCATGGAATGAAGTACTAGGCTACTAGCGCTTTGGGCACTTTCAAGTGAGCAGTTTAGTCAAACTCATAGTAACGGGTGAAGTTTTTCAAGAAATGAGTATACACATGTAATATACATGGTCCCTATATCTGGCTCTACATCTCATTCTTTTACTTCAATGTTTTCCTTCACCGATTAGTTATCAAGAACAAATCCAAGTTTCTATTTACACAAACTTTGTTCCATCAACCATTAAGCTTATCATGTGATTAATATTAGTTTAATTACCTTGAAAATTGTCGGTAAAAAAATTGCCCAAAAAATTGCAACACTATCAAGGGCAACAAATTAAACCTACAAAGTCGCCAGTTAAAATTTACTACCCCTCATGATTAGTAGATGTTAAAATTTCAACTCGAGCTTTGTTAGTTCTCTCACATGTCATTAACTTTAAGAATAGTTTCACTTTGGTCGCTGAACCACATTGTAACAAAAAAATTAAAGTTGACTACATAATCAGCCGATCGATAATCAGCACTGTATTCATTCATTTCTTTTAATGTCATCCCACTTCTGCACTTCCTCCATAACACATTTGCAAATTAAATTTTCCCCAACAAGAGTTCAGGAAAATTGAAAGCTAAATTGCAATATTTAGCTCAAGTGACTTTCAGCTTTCAAAAATACTCCTCCCACTATTTTCCCGCTTCCCCACATGATCACAGCATGTACTCAGACAAACCCAACAAACAAGTGATCAAACCATTTTTAAAAAAATTAAACAGGAGAAGAATGTAATGATCGGTAAAGAGACTTACAAGCTTGAAGGAACGTATACTTGGTAAGAGGGGAAGCGCAATTCTTCTTAGGGTTCGCGAACTTGTTCAAAAAACGCTCGGACGCCATCTCGACACGCGCATCCTCTTCATTGAATTCGAAAACATTGAATTTCCCAGTTGAGGATGATGCTGCAGCAGTAGAAGCAGAAGAAGACGAGGATCTTCTGGGCGGAGTCATGGAGTGAGTGAGAAACTTGACCGAATTTACAGAGAAAAAAAGATATGCCTTTTGGCTTTGAGGATTGTTTTACTCGTGTTCTCGTTATTTTAGAACGACAATATATTAGATTTGGCAAAGCGAGACTCGGCGACGAGACGAGACGAGACGTCATGGGACCCTTTGACAAGGGTCAGGCTCTTTTCTCTCCCATTCTTCTTTTTGCTTCCACCGTAAGCCCCATAACACGAATAAATAATAAATACATTGTTCTAAAAAATGTCAGTTAAAATTAAAAAAAAAAATCAATTAAATTTTAAAATCTTAAATTAAATCAGTTTTGTCGTTTATAATTTATAAGGCTGTGTTTGGTTTGAGGAGAGGGAGAAAAAATCCAAAATTTATACTCTCATTCTTTTAAATTTTGGGTTCCCGCTCAAAATTTATCCCCACATTTCTTTAACCCAAAATTTAAATATCATCAACCCAAAAAAGTAATTTACCTCCCTCCCCTCAAATCAAACACAATTAAGGGCTTGTTTAGTCTGAGGGGAGGGGAGGAAAAGTGAGCGGAGGAAAATTTTTTTTTAGTCGAATTTAAAAAAATTAGAGAAGTAGGGTTAAAAATTTTTAATTAATTTTCCTAACTCTTTTATTTTATATATTTTCTTTATTAAAATTTTATTACTTCACTTCTTCAATCTTTTAAAATTCAACTCATAAAAATTTTCCCTCCCCTTCCTTCCCCTTCAAATCTCTCGCACCAAACAGACCCTAAGAGTATAAGTATTGACAACATATTTTACAAGGAAATTACTGATTTAAAATTTTGAAATTCAAATGACATTTTCTTATTTTTTCTGAGTAAAATATTTATTAAATTGCCATTATGATCTAAATTGGTATAATCAGTTCATTAAAATTGATTTACCAAGAGGTTGCTCTGTTCTTTTTTAGAAAATGAAGAAAGAAAATAAAAAGCATAATTTCACCAAGTTTTATACTCAAATGAATTTTTACCCAAAAGTTATCAGTATGTTTGCCAGTAACCAATTATTGTTTATCCCTCTAACTTTTTTTTTTAAAAAAAAGTTATAGGGGAGTTTGATTATGATTTTTTTCCGGAAGACAAGAGAAAATTTCATTAAAGAATGAAACATCAAAAACGCTGATGTGAACTAAAAAACTCGTACATCACCAGCTAATTACAATAAAAGAAAAGATGAACAAGCTAGAAGTATTGGAAGATGCTAAAAATGTCAACAAATTGTTTAGTGTGGTTAGATTAAGGTTATTAAACCTGGACTGACCACTGAACCGGTTTGGGAGTGGGTCAAAACGGAGTCAAATCAGAGCTAACTCGGGATTAAATCAGTGAAAAAGTAAACTTAAATGATAATATTTTTTTTAAAATAGTTTTGGAATTTGATAATATCATGGGAACAAATGATAATATTTTTGAGTAATTCTTTTTGCATTAGAAAGTAGACATCTCAAGCTTTCCATAGAATCTTAATTTATAATTTTTGAAAATATATAAAATTATATATAAATTTTTGAAATCTAAGAATTCGAATAAATATTAAAATGGTTGAACCGGTCAAACCAAACCGGTTAAATGACCTGTCCGACAGTTTTTATGGTTAAACTAGCTAGTCCGGTCCGACTTTAATAACATGGGGTTAAATAATTTCCCAAGAGAAAGCTAGCAATCTCAAAGGGTGAAGGTGCAATATTTATAGTTTGTAGGTTAATAAGAAAGTGAAAGTCACGTATTAAAATCATTTATATTTTTTTAGAATAAAGATTGAAGCCTTCAAAAAGCAATTTTTCAATTATGATTTATAATACACAAGGTAAGTATACGAAAGAAATTTTATCTCAATTTATGTGAATAAGCATTTTTGGAGATTCCAAACATGATCTCAAATAAGCACATAAAACGTGTATGTTTGAATTAGCTTTTGAGAATAGCTTTTACAATTTACGAGATAAACGTGTGAGAGGAGTTTTTATCTCAAATTGTGCAAATCTAGGTTTAGAAACTTCCCAAACACCCATTAAGACGGTAGCATGGACAATGACGTACCTTCTTTAGGATGTCTGTACATTATTGCTGGCCTTGGTAAGCTACTCTTTTTATTGTTAAATGCATAATTGCTTATTACCGGGGGGAAAAAATGTTGAATCCGAGGCCTCCACAATTTCGAGAACACAAATGATTCACCAATTACAACTTTTAAACTTAGGATATGTAAATTCATATAAAAAGCCAATCATCAAAAGGTTTTGCGAAGAAAGAAGCTCGCATTATCAGGAAGGATTATATCCCAACTTTGCTTGATAAGATGACATTGTTTAAGGGTATGATCCAAATCTTCAAGGTTATGGTCACTAGTTAAGAAGCCAAAAGTTCGTTTGGAGAATTAGTTTTGTAGGAAAAATTGTTTAAGTAATTTTTCTCATTCAAAATGTTTATTTGCAGTATTCATGAAAGTGCATTTGTCAAAAACTAATATGAAGTCCTTTAATTTCTGAAAATTAATTTTGGTTTTTGGACATTTTTCTGTTGCTTTTCATGATCAATGGTAGAGGCTCACTTTTCAAATAATTTTCATTTCAGTAACTTGATTTTTTTTAAAGTATATCAATACATAAATTTTGTTATAGTATCTAATTTTTAGCAGCGGACCTTTTATGAATGAACTTTCCAACAAACGTATATTATAATGGGAAAATCGGTCAAAAATACCTTTGGGGTAAATTAATTGTTGAATGCTATTATAGAAAATCGATTGTACTTTAACGGAAAACATTTTACACATAACGGAAGATAGTTTAAACATTTATATAGAAGATTTGTACGCACATAGAAGAGTATTCACACACAATGGAAGTTCTTTTGTATATATGGAAGATGGCTTATACGTTTGGTAGCATTCAGCAATTAATTTGTTAAAAAAGTATTTATTCCCAATTCCCCTTATTATAATTTCCTGCCTATGGTAAAAGTTATTTTGAAATTTCCCCAAAAGTAAAAGCTGCGTGGAAACGTCGAAAATAAATCTCTATTATTAGGCAGCATTGAATTGAGATTTTCTACATGACAATAACTACATTGCATTAAAATTATGTTTAGATTAGCTTTTAGAGAATAATTTTTACGATTTATTATGTGTGAGGAGTTTTATCTCGTACGAAAAAGAGTTTTTGAATTCGAAGTTTGGGGTTTCCCAAACATGCTCTGAGATAAAAGTACAAAAGACAGTTCTGCTTCTCTCTTTGGTTCTTCCATGTTCTTGCCTCTTGGTTAGCAAATTGATCAGGCGCTTCTGGTTTTAATTTATTAATTCGATTGTTTCCTTCGTTTTCTCCCCTATCCTTTTCGGTTATTAATCTTCACTTGTGTTTAAAGAGTGCAGCGTGGATCATTCAGCAGTCTGGTTATTATTATGTCCTTCACTTTAGCGATGAAGTAGTGGATTAAGTCGGTGATCGGTGATACTGAGCTAAGGATCGTGGTTGCTCCAAGGCTTTACTATGGTTCTCTATGATTGGTTTCCTGACCAGCCTATTAATCTACTAGTATCCTTCTCTTCCTTCTCAGCAAGGATGATCTTCGCTCTTCTCGCTTAGGCATTCGCAGGAAGAAAGTGAGTCATCATGCCTTCTTTTATCACTGGCGTCATAGGTGGCAATTCCTAACCCTTTTCATTTGTTGTTTGGGGTGTCATTGGGAATTGCTTCTTATTGCCAAGGCGTTATACTTTCATACCATGGAGCACCGTTGTCAACCCAAAAGTGTAAATGGGATGTGTTTCATGCTAAAGATTTGGGTTCTAGCAGAGCTTGTGCCAAAAAGCTCTGCACCAGTATCTTCCCAGGGACCTCTAAGTTTTTCAGTAGCCACTTAAAGGTCCATCCTGTTGTGCTGCTTCCTTTTGATAGGCTGCTCGCGGGTTGTTGTTGTATGGTTTCTGCTTTTGTGTTATTGCAGGTTTATAGATTTTGCTATCAAGTTCTCCTCTTGCGTTAGCTGGAGCTCGGGTTTGATTGTTTCTCTTTGTTTCTCGCATCTGGACCAATCCGTTTGCCGACTCTCTCCTTACAGGACGCTTTGAACCACAATGGTTTACTTAGGTGGCGTATGTCCTCTAGGATACATGCTGCAACACCTTCTTGTTCGCTCTTGTTGGACTCTTCTTGGCTCCATCTGTGGTATTAGAAGTCTTTGGTGGCTCTCTTTTGCATACATACCAGTTCGGTCCTATTTGTAAATCTTTTTTGAATTTTTTTTTTATTATAGGTTCACTTTCAGAATAATAAATACAATTTTTACAATTTTACCCCTATTAATAACAATAAATAAAAATAATTTTATTCATGTTGACTCTTAAACCATTCATAAATAATGAAAAAATTGAAAATTTAGCTCATAATAAATGAATTAATTAACTCAGGAAATGAGTCTCTCCATTAACTTCTCTCTCCACTTAATATCTCAACCATTAGATCATGTTTGAATGGGTGAGATTTAATGCTATGTAACGATATTATAATTGTAGATTTTTACTCCCTCCCATCCACAATATAGGGCACCTTTAGAAGAAATGCATTATCCAGAATATAAGTCACCTTCATTTTAATTAATGCACGTTTTCCTGTTTTGCTCCTGTGATTAATACTCACTTTCCAACTTTACCCATCCCACTAATTATATCCCCTCTCTCTAAAATGACATTCTCAGTGCTATTAAACACATTTCTCAAGAAGGGTAAAAGTGAAAAAAAAAATTACACTTAATATATTAAATAACTTAACTATTATTTCTTATTTTCTATGATATAGTTTAAATACCATATATTGTGAACCAGAAGAAGTATTATATTTAATATTATAATACTATTTAATATATAGCATTAAAACTCACCTATTAAAACATGATCTAATAGTTAAAACATTAAGTGGAGAAAAGGGTTAGTGGGACACCTCTCTCCCAAACTAACTCTCTTTAATATACGAGAGTTAGTTAATTGGGACATATAAATAGGGACAGAACGGTATATACTTTTCCCGTTATATATAACTACGAGCTTTCTCTTTCCAATCAAGTATCTACCACCCCAAATCCTTGATATAAGATCTACCTTGTAGAACTATGAAGTAAATCTTATACTAAGGACCAGAGATAGTGATAAACAACATAAAACAAAACAAAAATGAAGCATTCCATATGATACTTGGTGGCGCATTTTAATACTTCCTCCAATCCATAATATAAGTCACTTTAACTAATTCATCAGAACTAAGAAATAGTAGTTAACTCATTAAATTCGTCCTAAATTGAAAGAAATTTTCAACTTTACCCTTATTAAATAAGGTATTAAAGGAGAGAGAAAACTATAAGTCACTTTAACTAATTCATAAGAATTAAGAAATAGTAGTTAACTCATTAAATTTGTCCTAAATTGAAAGAAATTTTCAACTTTACCCTTATTAAATAAGGTATTAAAGGAGAGAGAAAACTATAAGTAGCCATATTTGAGCATTGATTACAAAGGCAAAATTAACAAATAAACATTAATTGCGTGGACAGGAGGGAATGCATGTCTGAGCAATTTCATTCTTCAGGATCAGCAGTTGCCGCACTCAGGTCCACGGAAAGATCAAGAGCCTAAAATCCATAATAAGAACGAATCAATAATCAAGAGAAGTTTATGCTTTTGAGGGCTAAAGCTAAATCATGTTTTTGCCATTTAATTTGATATTATTCTTATATATGGTGCATTATAATTAAAAATATGAGAAAATATCCATACTATCATATGCATTATTCATGTCTCACATTGTCCAGAAAAGACTAGAAGTGATATGCATGCAGCCAGTAATCTACTGTAAACTGTAAAGATTTGGTTGTTTTACTTGCATTTTCATCATTGTTATTTATTAGCATATTAAAAAAGATATAAACAATCAATCGATATAAACGTGAAATCTTAAGCATGTTACATTACTTATAAATCATTAACAATAAGTACAACTACATTCTTGGATTAATAAGATACACGTCTAGTTGCTTTCCAGTAGAGAAAAAATTTACCTTGCCAGTGATTTTACTGTACATGTCAATTACATCTTGTACTGTTATCTCAAAGTGTGTGGTAGCATCATAACTCTGTGGATAATAGTTTCTAGTTAGTAAAACTGCTTTTTAATCATAAACTAACATACATTTGTTACATATAACTAACTTAACTAATTTTCTTAATATTTATAAATTAATTATATAACTCTTATATTAAGAATCAGAGGTAGTAACAAGTTACTAACCTCACAAAGACACTAGTACAGTTTCCTTTGGGTCAATAAAATTAACGACCTCCATAGTGTACAAGCCTTTCCTATATTTTCTTAATATTCCTAGTAAACTCTTATTAAACGACCAGAATTTCCTAAATTCTTATTATTCTCTCAAGAAAATTAAAAGCACTAAAAGAAGGAAAAGAAAATAAATATGCTTGGGAGGGATGATACTTACCATAGAGATGAAACAATTATCAACTTCATGATCGTTTATGGGTACAAATCTGTCATAAGTATCGAAAAATATCTCATCAACAGGTCCAAGAAGGTCAATACCAGGCTTCAACTCCACCTCAGGTTGGTCAGTCTCTGCTTCTGTAGTAACAAAAGCAACATATTTTCCTTTTGCTGCTACATTGTGAGTGTAAGAGCAGCAGAAGAGATACCTGCAATAATATGGGTAATCCGAGAACAAAACATATATAGTTGGAATTAACAATAGAAAACTAAAGTTGCATTACTCTACGCTCATATCCCAACTTCCCAAATTTTTTTAACTTTTTTTCTTTTAATTTTAACTAAAATGAGTGACATTTTGATATTTTATGGGTATAAACTAGTGCAGTTTAGAATTTTTTAATGATTTTTTTATAATATCAAAAACGCACAATTTCAGAGTATTTTTCTTTGAAAAGTCATAAAAAATTTAAAATTGTACCATTTTATGCCTATAAAATATTAAAATGTCACATATTTCTTATAGAATCTAATGATCAAAGGAAAAAAGAAAAAAAAAACATCTGGGAAGTTGGAATATTACAAAGAGTATTAGAGAGAGGCATATTAGAGGCCCCAAACCCCAAGTCCCCACCCCGATAAAAGCAATATATAAACCTAGGTCTTAGTTCTCAATGCAAATGAATTTACCAGCCAAACTAGCAGGCAAAGGCACCGTTATCTGTTGATCCATTGAAAATCTAAAAGTACATCAAGCAAACTTACATATCTGATTTACGACCAAGTTGCTTCTGGGGCAGAATGACCTGTGCTGAGTGAGAATCATTAGTGTTTGGAATGGGATGGCTCATAATGCATATAGCACGCGAAACTTTTCCAACTTTTTGGACCTGTTGGATCATTTAATAATTAGATAAAGATCATATTTAACTAAGCTTGTATTTTTTATTTTTTTATTTTTCTATTTTCTGCAATTCATATCTAGACACACTATTCAATCAAATTAACATTTCTAGTCACTATATATAAACATTTCTAATAGAGGATACCTTATCAGGCAGATATGATGGATCACACACAACTTTCTTGCATTTGGCTGTTTCTCCTTCAGAGGTCACACCAATGGCTTTTCCATTCTCATCAAAATGAACCTGCCTTCCCCACAGATAAATTTAAAAGAGAAATATACAGCAAGATATTTGACTGTTTGAGAGTAACCTAAGATATCACCTAATTCATTCTGCAGTAAGTTAAAGGACATGAGAATAACTTGTGGTCTCTTTTTTCGTTGAGGATTGTGAGCCCAAAAATAAAGAAGTTTGGAACTAGGGGAGACAAACTAAATTATCACTGAATAAATTATCTGCAAAAGTTCCATTTAGCATCATGAATTTTCATAGGCTGCCATGACTCTTGACCCCAAGTTTCAGTTAAAGAAAACGAACTTCCTGCAAAGGATAACAGACTTACCCTGCAATCTGTTTTGTTGAGCATGTAAGTTCCACCATACACTGCACTCAAACGTGCAAAGGCCTGCCAGCCATAAAAGGAATGAATTAATGAATGAAAATGTTAGCTGCAGATATACGTTAGATTTAAAAGGATGGAGAAATGAACCTGTGGCAACTCTCCCAGTCCATATAGTGGGTATATATAAGGAGATCCTCCTTGAAATCGTGCAACGGACTCTACATAAAGCTGTATGAAACAGAAAAAAGGTATTAAATACTTTAAGGAGTCCCCAAGTGACTCTAAGCGACTGATATAACAATATTTTTACTTGCAAAACACTCACAAAAAATCTCATGAAGATAGAGAAACTGAGAAAGCACAAGGAATCAAGGTGGTAGTAATTCCAATAGCATAGCACAAATTGACTTATCCCATACGATTATATGATCTAGAAACTTGTGTTTGGATTCATGAAGAGAAATATTAAAAAAATGAAGATATAAAATAATATCTAACGAACTATAGTATCTAAATGTTTGCTTCTCAAAGTTGTTGTCCATTGAGCATAACGCATTAAAGCTTTTTCTCTAGATATAAGTCAGTAGTACAGTTCCATTATCACAATTTTAAGATGTTTCTATATTGCCATCCAAAGATTCAATATCATGGTGCTAGCATTACAGAGAAATTGAAATGTGCTTGAGTGACACCAAAGTATAGGAGCATTATTAACGCACACCTTTACTTTCTGCACAAAGTCCTTGGCTGGCCGATCCAAGTAATTATCGTCAATATGGAGTGCCATGGCATGACCAATGAAATCAATTGTATCATCTGCTAACCCATACTTCCTACAATGGTGGGGAAATAATGAAAATCAAAGTTGAAGACAATATCTTATCTTTGTTAATACTGTGTCATTATATAGCAGTGCTTTAATGATGGCATCTTAAAGCAAAGTTGATAAAGAAATGCTTGTTTCCTAAATATGAACTCAATTTCATTTGGATTAAAATGAAAATTTACCTTGGAAGTTTTCACGCAAGAGCAATGTTGCTCCGGAAGTTTTTTTGGCTCAATATCACCCAATAATTTTCAAAACGTAGTAATGTTACCCCCGCCCCATTTATAAACTAACATTAACCGTTAAAAAATTAATGTTGACTGTTAACATTTTTATTGATAAGGGGAAACATTACTCTATTTTAACACTTTCGAGGCAACCATAAACCCAAAAAAACTTTTAGACAACATTGTTCCTGAGAGTAAGCTTCCAAAGCAAATTAGCACCTTATAATCCATTTCATTTTGTTGGCAAACACTCATCTTGATAACAAGTT
Source organism: Inga leiocalycina (assembly GCA_963242795.1). NCBI lineage: Eukaryota > Viridiplantae > Streptophyta > Magnoliopsida > Fabales > Fabaceae > Inga > Inga leiocalycina. Next base: position 23,278,200 of record OY725323.1, read on the forward strand.
GTATGTATTAATTTGACATGCATGGTGCAGCTACTATATATGCTAATATTAAGAAAGAAGTTTCTTCTTAATTTGAAAGGGTAGCAAAAACAGGAGGGAGGAATAATCTTAATTTGAAAAGTGAGGGAAGTAGATACATACGAGATCAGCTGTCTTGCAGTGACTTGAGTCAAATCCAGCCCTTCATGAGATTTTGGGTCATTCTCGACATAGCCTTGGACATACACGAAGAATTTTCGAGCTCTGCGCTTCTCAAACAGTCCGAATAATGGTGATTTCAGTGCTTCTACGTCATTTGCTGGAACTTTATAAACCTATATAAGTAAAGATATTCTGCCATATAATGTTCTATTCAAACATCCAAAGTTTCATGAAACGTAAAAATGACAACAATATAAAATATCAACTGCGAAGGTGAATATGGTGCATACCTTTCCCTTATTATAGACCAAGCTGCCATCTACGGATTTAAAGTGCAAATACTTAGTGACATCTGTGTGAATCAAAACTCGAACCAAAGCTCCATTTGCCATAATGAACTAAGAAAAGCACACACAAGGCTGCATTGAGCAAAAATGAATTGGAAATAGAGAATATATAATACAAATCTACAAACAAAAAACACAGTCCACCTGGTTGGACAATTAAGAAAACGCAAAGAATTTTTTTTTTTTTTTTTTGTTGTGGTGGGGTTAGGGGAGGGGGGGGGGTGTGGAAATGTCATTTAATGCATTGAAGAGAGCTAAAGCAAATTGCATTGTTTCCTTCCAAACTATTTTCTTTTCTATGGAAGCAGTGTTAGTAGGTCTTTGTTGTAGGACCTCCATTAGCATGTTAAGATGAAGAAGCCTAAGTGTTGGGTTTCTGTATTTTAACACTTGGAGCAACAACCAAGGCATAGCAGCATATTAGTATGGTCATTTTCAAAAGAACAAAACTTAGGTTGAGTTGGTTATATCCATCAAGTCAAGTCCTAGTCACACTTGTTATTTTGCTATTTTTAATTGTTATAATACATATGTGCACTTGTAAAGATTAGGATTTGTGAATTTTCATATGGGCACTTGTTATTGCAATTGTAAGCTATTAAAATTAGGATTTGTAAATTTTCATATGGACATTTGTTTTATTATTGTAAGTTGTTAAAATGCATATGTGCCCTCATAAATTCACTTATATGAACTTGACCTAAGTTTTTTATTTTTAAAAAATGCAAGAAAAAAATCTGACAATAATTTATTTTCTGTTGATTTGCTGGGGATGGAAATTGAAAAGCCAGATTACCTTAGGTACCATGTCAACATTGTACTCTTTGCTGGAGCCCAGTTGCTCTGGCAGAGTGTCATCTCCCCTAAAACGCTTCCATAGCTACAGAGGAAAAATATGTTATAACATTGGAAATAGCCAAAAACAGTAATATAATACTGATGTAACTCTACATCATGGAAGAAGAATAACCTGTGTAAGGTTTAGAGACGTAGATGCTGCTCCATAATAGTCATTTCGGTCCATATGCAACACCTGATTCAAGTGGACAGGGTATTACAAGGTCTTTTATTTTTTGTAAACAGAAATAACAAAGTCATTTGTGAACATAACAGGAAGCAAGAAAGCTATAAATTCCAAGAATAAATAGTCAAGCGAAGAAAGCCTTTAAACAATGTTTTGGAGAGAAAAAAATGGAGGAGAAGAGTAGAAGACAGTGATGTGGGTTAAAGAAGTGTGATAACTTATTGTTTCAGAGTTCAACTTTTGGTGGGAAAGGAAATCAAGTAATGTGGGTTAACCTTCGCTAACATTTACCCTTTCAATATTTTTATTTACCCCAAATATCACCATTACACACTTCTTTTTTGAAAATAAAAAAAAAGTACCCTACAAACTTGCATGCCCACACAGTTTAATTAATCCTAATATACAGTATAACTAACCCAGGTTCAAATTATTTACCAAAATGCTTTCCATTACAGATATGTAATAGGGTGTTTCAATTTAAAAAAATTATGTAAGAATGTATTTTAGTTAAAAATGCATTTAGGTCATGAAAATGTAATTTAGTGAAAAAATAAAATTAAACTAAACAGTAAAACGACTTTTTGTTTAATATTGGTTCATTTATTTATTTTTTTCAAAATAAAAAGCAGTCCATATAATTTCAGTAAGATTTGAGAAAGATATATGTGATTCAGTAACATATGATCGCAGCCTCGTGTGTAACACCTTAAACAGAAAATGAATGAATTGGAGAGATGTTTTTTGTAATATATATTAAATATTAAAATATAATGTTAGTCGAATATTAGCTACTAATGTTTAAAACAAAAAAATTAAGTTTGACTTTCCCAAGCATGACGCGTTGACTAGATAATGTAGTGCTTATTTGGGTAGCTTATTTTTTACTTATAAGTGCTTATAAATCGTGATTTACGATATACGAGGTAAATATGTGAGTGGAGTTTTATCTCCGTAATAAGCACTTATTTCCTAAAAAAAAAAAAAAGCTATTCCAAACATTGAGGTAATTTATTAAGTACATCCCTATAAGATTATGGTGTTGAATACAATAGTTAAAATGATGGTTACAATTTCCAAACATAGAAATTATTAATTAACCACGCAATCTTCCACCAAAACTTTCACCTCATCATACTTACAAAGTGATTGGCAATATTCTTTACGTTAGATTTGAAGTGAACGCTCACTTTAACTTTGGCGACAGTTAACGCTATCTAAAATTGAGATTTCATAAGTTTTTACAATGTGGGACGAGTTCAAATACTGAAGTTCTTAACCTAAGTTAGCTACTATGTGCTTGTTTGGATGAGTTTATTTCAGTGATTTTGCGATGCAGAATACAAATATGGGATAAGAATTTAGTTTTATCAGACATAAGAGTGCTTCTTGATAGTGATGCCAAACTGTGACTAGAATAGACAATAATCTTCCACCAAAAATCAGTAAAATAGAGATCGAAACTTTCCAGATGACTCAGATTACACTCATCGCTCACTCGTCCAAATTAAATGTGGCGAAACAGAATCCAAATAGCACAGAAGGAAAACGCAGCGGACAACTTTAAAACTAATGAATCAACAGCGATTAATGGAAGAGAGAATCGATCGGAAACGTACTTTGAAGCCATTGACAGAGAGAAGGCCACTGAGGATGCATTCATTGAGACCAGTGCCGAGGACGATGACGTCGTAATCTTCATCCATGGCGGAATTTGAAGCCGCAGAGAGAAATGGAGAAAGCGAAGGAGAGGGAAGGAGAGAAGGAGGCTTAGCGCTCACGCTTCTTTGAAGGGGGTCTTTACTCTTTAGTGCAAAAATACAGTACCATCCTTGACGGTTTTCCAAAACGTTGTGCTGGCATCACACATTTCTCACCTTCTTGTGTGACTGTCGCACACTACACTCAAGGAGAATTTTCACAGTTTTATAATTTTTTTTTGTTAAAAACATTCTTAAGCTTCAAGTATTCTCTCTATAATAATCATGTGGACATGAGTTCCTTCTCTTGGAGAAATAATGTTAAAAAAAAAATTTGAATTCCTTAATTTTGTGCATGTCAATCCACGGTTATTTTCACGGTAAAGGGCAAGGTTTTCATTGTAAAGGGTAAGGTTATAAAATCAGGATCAGTTACTGGATTAGTCGGGGTATTATGTTAAGAGTTAGTGGGTCAAACTGGAGTTAACCCGAGGTCAAATCAGTGAGAAGTTGAATCTTTTGGACTTATTAATATGAAATTGTAAAGAAAAATATAAAAAAATTGATATTTAAAAAAAAATTACTCATTGTGTAGATAAATGTTTCATCAAATCTTCTTTAAATCATTCATCAAATACAAACATTACTTGGTCGAAATCTTGACTTATATTTTTTTGTTGTTGTTGTTAGTACTGGAGTTATACCAAAGTCTATATCATATTACTCCCTCCAGTCCTAATTATAGGACATAGTTCCCTAATTTTGGAGAAATTAAGGATAGTAGTTAAATTAGTTAATCATATTTAATTCCCTAAAATGCCCTTATCTAAAATTTAAAATGGCATCAGTTACATTGTACCTTTATTTTTCATTGTACCTCTCCTGCCTTTCAAATTTTTCTACCAAGAGGACGTCTATTTAATTGGGCATAATACAAATGCAAGATTTTTTTTTTTTTAGCTAAGGGAAAAAGATAATGAAATTAATATTTTATTAGGTTATTTTTAGGAAAAAAGTCAATCACTTTGGACAATTTTTTCATTTAAAAATAAAAAAAGAAAGTAGAATCTCTCACTTGATAGAATATAAGCATGTTATTAAATTAATTATTGTGTTTAATTATTATTAAGAAAGTATCAATAGGGGATAGTTTGGGAATAAATTGACAAAAATTAGAACTTTATCCTATAATTAGAACCAATATCAACTCCCAAATATTGTCCTATAATTAGGATGCTTACAAATTGCCCACCAACAAAGTTCTCACATTAGCAGAATTCAAACGCACAACCTTATGGTTATAAGTCAATCCTTTTACCAACTTGATCAACTTCTATTAGTTTCAACGTTTGATTTTTATCCATATGTAATTTGTAAACTTTGGACATTTTGATTTCATTCTATCTTTTCATAAAAAAAAAAAAAGAAAAAGAAAAGACATGAGGTAAGTAGGGGCAATTTCTTAAAAATAAAAAACTAAAATCTTCACAAATTGTTTTTAAAATAATTAATAGACCTCATCACCCATTGTTTTTCTATATTACTCCTGTAACAGTAAGTCTGCCACTTCTTCTTATTACTAAACCTCACTTGCAAATATAACAGCCAAACTTACGATGGAACAGCTTCTCTCCTCTGCTTTATATATCTGTTGCCTTCCGCTACCAAAAAAAATAAATTATTGTTTTATATATCAATCAATTGAGGGCCCATTAACACAGTTGCCAAGGAGGGTGACTGTTCAGGGCACAACATGCGCCATTGTTTGGCAAATTGCCAAACCTAGATTTGCTTAATCTGAGATAAAACTCTTCTCACACACTTATCTCATAAAACGTAAAAGTTATTCTCAAAAGTTAATCTAAACACACACCTAATAACTCAACAAATTTATTTTGATTCTTTGAAATAATTGTTTTTATTTTTTTTAAATATATTGTTAATCTCTTTTCCAACAAAATAATTTGTTTATATTATCATACGGTAACCAGTTCTGGATTCATAGCTATCCCTTCTAATACAAATGTCTCATCTAGGATTCAAACTCAAAATCTAAAAAGATCTAACACTATTATACCAACTGTACGTTGATACAAAATAAATTGTTAATCCTGGTGAGCTTCCCTCAATTATAAATATTATTTTCTTTTTTTTTGGTAAAATGGGCAAGACCCAATCACATTTATTCAAACCAGAACATCCCTCAGCAACGTATCTCCCCTCCCATCACATAAAACCAGATCCTGTATCTCAGATGGGACGGACTCATATTTAACTACATCAAAACCAGAGATAAAACTCATATTGGCTAATCTATCCGCTACTCTATTATCTTCACGAAAAGTATGCTTAAAACAAATATTAGAAATTGACAGCAAGCATTCAGCAATAAGCCTCTGTACAGCTCCGCATGGTTCCTTGGCCTCGTTCAAATCAGACAGCACTGAAATAGCAGCTGTTGAGTCCCCTTCCACTACCAGATGTGTAACTCCCAAATCATTAGCTATTTTTAAACCCCATAATGCTCCCCACAATTCAGCTTCAAACGCATTACAGATCCCAATTTGTTTAGAAAATCCCAGAGTCCATCTTCCCTCACAGTCCCTTATTACTCCCCCACAGCCCGCCAAACCTGGGTTTCCTTTAACAGCCCCATCGAAGTTTAGCTTAAGCCAGCCAGTCACAGGCTTATTCCATCCGATCCCCACAGCCACTTTCTTCCTCCTTACAGGCTCCTCCATATCCCCTAAACACTCCACTTCCCAAACATATTTCTCTATAACCCGTTTAGGATCAGAAGGCATAGTAAAGCCCTCCTCAAAAAGAAGTTTATTTCTCCAATGCCACTGCCACCAGCAAGTCATAGCAAATAGATTTGCCCACCTGCCACCTCTTCCTAAATTTTCCTCAATCCAGTCTGTTACGTGAGCCTGAAAGAAGTTACCATTCAGGGCATTCCCTCCCACCGCATACCATAAATTTTTTGCTGTCGCACAATCACGTAATACATGCAACACATCTTCCTCATCTTCCTGGCATCTTCCACAAATTCCAGAGCCTCCCAGCAATTTAGATCTTCTGCTAGCTGTCATTAATCGGTCCCATGCACTAAGCCATAGTAACACTTGAACTCTCCTTGGCCCTTTCCATTTCCATATCCTCTTCCAAACACAGCCAGCCACACCTTCCCCTTGGCATAATCTTCTATACATATCAGAAACAACATATGTCACTGCATTTGTTCCTCGCCATCTGATGCAATCACTTCCACAGCTTATACTAGGTACTGGAGTAGCTCGTAGTCTTAACACCACTTCCTCATCCAGATAGTCCTTTAGGAATATTAACTCCCACTCCCCTTTGTCATTCACTAGATCTTTAACTTTACAATCCACAAGCCTTCCCACTGGCTTCCTAAATGCCCGATCATAAAGACATAGGTCACCATTAATCCAAATATCCTTCCAGAAATTCACAGTGCAACCATCCCTACACTCCCAAGCAATCTGCCCTGTTATCTCGTTCCATAGACTTCCCAAACATTTCCATAGATTAGAGTCATATGGCTTAACCACACATTCTCTATTTAACTCTGCCCTCCTTCCATATTTCGCCCTTAGGACTATGGAACAAAGATTGTTTGGTTTTGCTAGAACATTCCACGCTAACCTTCCCAACAATGCTTTGTTCATTCCTTCCATCTCCTTAATGCCAAACCCCCCTTGCTCCTTTGGCAGACAGACCTTATTCCAACTAAGAGCATGCATTTTCCTTTTTTCATCATTTGATCCCCAAACAAAGTCTCTTTGCATTCTTTCAATCTCCTTACATACACCAATTGGTAACATAGTATGCTGCATAGTAAATACCGACATTTGTGATGACACAGATTGCACTAATGTTAGCCTACCAGCTAAAGACAGACATTGCTTCTTCCACCCACAGAGTTTCCCACGCACTTTGTTAATAATAAACTGGAACTTATTTCTAGATGCCCTTCCATTTGTAATATATGCACCCAAATACCGCCCGAGCTCTTCTTTCCTTTGAAAACCACACACTCTACATAACTCCTCTTGTTTACTACTAGGCACATTACGAGAGAAGTAAATACTTGTCTTTTGTTTGTTCACCTTTTGACCCGACATGTCACAAAAAATATCCAAACAATCCAACAAGTTACACAACTGCTTCGCATCAGCCTCACAAAATATCAGTAAGTCATCAGCAAACATTAAATGAGTTATTTCCACTCCCTTTCTCCCAAATTTCAACAGCAGCCACTGCTTATTATTCACAGCATCAGATATTAAGTGAGAAAGTTTCTCCATTCCTAGCACAAACAAATAAGGAGATAACGGATCCCCTTGCCTCACTCCTCTAGATGGATAAAACTCCTCCCCCTTATCACCATTCCACAATATAGACATGTCTACTGAGCAAACGCAACATCTAATTAAATCCACAATATGACTAGGCAAACCAATTTCATTTAACATATTCACAATGAAATTCCAGTTCATTCTATCATAAGCTTTTTCTAAATCAATTTTAACAGCAATTAACCCCTTACCTCCTTTCATTCTTCTCATCAAGTGTGCTGCCTCCTTAGCAATAACTATATTATCATGAATGCTACGACCAGGCACAAAGCTAGCTTGATATGGAGACACCAATCTATCCAATAAACCCCTCAATCTCTGTACAAGGATCTTGGTGAGCCCCTTGTACAGTACATTGCACAATGCTATTGGTCTAAAGTGAGCAACCACCTCTGGACTGTCAACCTTCGGCACCAAAACAATGAGAGTTTTATTCATCTCTGCAACCTTCTCAGGATTCTCCCAAACCTTCTTAATATACTCACATACACTTTTACCAACTACACACCAATTTTGTTGATAGAAGATCGCCTGGTATCCATCAACACCAGGAGCCTTAAAGCTTCCCATGCTGAAAAACGCCTTACGAATCTCATCCACTTGCAAAACTCTGCCAACTCTACTGATTTCATCCTCCTTCACGGCCCCCCAACTCTGTTTTGTGATATGCCAGCCCCTATTACTCACTTCTTCATTGAATAATTTCTGGTAGAAACATGAGCACAGCCTTCTTATTCCTTCCTCCTCCATTACCCAATCCCCCTCCTCATCCTTTAGCATCTCCACCTTATTTCTCCTTCTTCTAATTATCGTTTTCATATGATAGTACCTTGTATTCCTATCCCCTTGCACAATCCATCTCCCCCTAGATTTTTGATACCATATGATTTCCTCCTGTTGTAAAATATTGGCCAGCTCATTCTGCAATTTCCTTTCTTCCTCAACAAGTTCACCCTTCTCCTCAATTTCTAGCAGCTGCTGTACCTCACTGATCTTCCTAGTAATCTCCCTTTTCCTTTGCTCAGTATGGCCAAACACAGATTTATTCCATAACCTCAGATCTCTTTGCAAATTCCCCAAAGCCACAGGAGCCTCCACACTCCCTTCCCACTTCTCTCTTAAGAAATCTCTGAAATTCTCATGTGTTAACCAAGCAGCTTCAAAACGGAATGGCCTTCTTCTAGCAAATACTCGCAACGGCTTCAAATCAATTAAGATAGGATGATGATCAGAACATACACGAGCACCCACTCTACACACAGCATCCGGAAAATCCCTCTGCCATTGTAGATTGCATAAACATCTGTCTAATTTCTTAAATAACCGCTCATGACCCCTCCATTTGGGTCCCTTCCATGTAAATCTAGGACCCTTCAGCACCACTTCCATTAAATTCCAATCCTCTATTCTTCTTTTGAAAGAATTACATTTCTGCACATTCACTCTAGCTCCCCCTTTCTGCTCACAAGGTTCTGCAATTTCATTAAAGTCCCCTGCCACAAGCCATCTTCCTTCCATCTTATTAGCCAATCTATCCAAGTTACTCCACAACGCCATTCTCCCCCCCTCTTGTGGACAAGCATATACCATTGTGAAAAACCAGTTTTCCCCACATTCATTCTCAAGACAGCAATGAATAAACTGATCATTTTTATCCAGAATATTTATACCAAAACCTTCCTCCTTCCACATTGCCCAAATCCCACCAGAAAATCCTCTAGCCTCCACAACTTCATAATACTTAAAACCCAAACTTCTTATAGTTTGCCTAGCTCTTCTTCCACTCACTCGAGGTTCTAATAAAACCACTAAATCAGGCTTGAAATCCTTGCACATATTTTTCATGGACGCAGCAAAGCCCTTATTAGCTGCACCACGACAGTTCCAAATGATTATCTTCATGACAAATTATCCACATGGTCCGCCCACCTCCTAACATCCTCCATTGCCAGCTCACCCTCTTCAAACTCTTCAATATTCGAACAACTTCCTTCCATAGTCACCTCTCCCTCCATTACCATACCCGAATTGCTGACCTCTTCCAATTGCTTTTTTCTAGCCACCCTAGCAGCAGTTGGAGCTTGTTTCCCAACACCTTGAAGTATCGACACACCCCCCTGTTTCTCCCATAAACCTCCACGGACCTTACCAGATCCACTACTATTACCGTACCCTATTTTCACACTACCTTTATCCCTCTCCTCACCTTGTGTCTTGCCCTTGGTCTTACTATCCCCCGTCTTCCCTTTTACCTCCCCACCTTTAGTAGCTACATGATTAGTGACATCCACTAAAGGTCTACTCCCTCTTTCAACTCTAGACCCCTCCTTCAACACTTCAAACCTATTAATATCCCTCCTACCATTAAACACAGATCTGGAGCTCCTCTGCCTCCAAGGTTTTTGCACCACTTTCCATAGACATTCCTCAATTCCCCCCTCTCTCCCTTCCTCCACTACCTTCTCAACCTCAACCTCCTTCTCACCCCCACTCGGCCTTTCTCTCCCTTTCTGCAATTTCAGAAAATCTCCACACGCCTCCTTTACATGTCCAAACCTTCCACAGTGTAGACATAAAAGATTCATACACTCATACTCAATAGGATAGGTCTGACCCTCTATGCTATATCTAGGCACTAGAGGCTTAGATAAATCCAGTTCAACACACATTCTGGCAAATTTCCCTCTTCCACGCTGAGCAGTAGGGACATCCACCCTTATGGCTTTTCCAATCGCATTCCCCAAATTGAACAGGAATTTCCTATCATAATGAGTGGCTGGCAGATCCGGCAATCTTACCCAAGCCACCACCCTATCAACCACCTCCTTTCTTGGATTGAAGTCAGCTCTCCACCTCATAACACTGAGATAGCAATCCGCAACAACCCACGGTCCACCAGTTAAGGCAAAATCATAATCCTCCTGACTTTGAAACTTAACTAAGTAAAAATCATTTGGTAAATCAAACACCCTAATCTTCCCAGTCTTACCCCAAATCTGAGCAAACTTACCACAAATGAAATCATAATTCGCAGTAGATCCCAACATCTTCACTATCAGAGTCCTCATAAACGGCTTTAGCAGACGTTCCTTCTCAGAATCATTCAGCACAAAATTAGGACACAGAGGATCACTCAGATCAACAGTAATACCTTTCGTCGGCTCCTCAACATCCTCAAAACCAGTCACAACCATACCCATCTTATCCTCCATTCCGTCATCTAGATCGCACCACGACGGTGTAATATTCTTCATCAAAGATTCCTTGTAGTTCACCTGATCCATCTTCGGCGATTCGTCCTCTATCCAATCTTCCACCCGCGGTTGCAATAAAACCTCCCCCGAAAAGCTTCCACCTCTCTTCCGAACCTTCGATCTAAACCGATCCGCTTCAGCCTCCAACGATCCTCTGTTCTCCATCCACACACAGCCACACTCTTCCTTACTAGATCCCGATTCGCAGGACACGAATCAGAACCGCCCTCTTTTCTCCGCCGCAGTGGGCGACGGAGATTCACAATTCACCGCCGCGACTCGCTTTCTCTCACTTTCTCTCACCGCCTCTCTAAATGTAGTTAGTATTCTGTTTATAAATATTATTTTCTATGCCCATAATAATGTGGATACAGACTGAACAATTATAAGTTTTCACAAAATACAAAAATAGAGATTTTTTAACCAAAAAACGATGAAATAAAATTTATGATATAGTAATATAGATAATGTTTATCCAATATCTTAAAATATTATTTTTTTTAAGTGTATCTAGCACATTAAAGTATTTTATATTTATCCAGCACCCTAAAACATACGGTTAGAAAAATGCTTTGGAGGCGTTGGATGAACCACAAAAAAAAAATTTAGTGTGTGGAACAGACTTAAAAAAATATTTCAACACGTTAGATGAACATTAACTCTTATTATTATACTCATAAATTTTATTTTTAAAAAAAATCTCTATTTTTATTTTGCACCTTGTGAGAGCTTATACTTCCCTTACTCTTACAGATATAGGAACTACGTTTTATAATTGAGGGAAGCTCCCCTGGATTAACAATTTTTTTAAGAAAAAAACCAATAAAAACAATTATCTCAAAGAACCAAAATAAATTTGTTATTAGATTCATTTTATGGCTTGTACAATCCCCCTCCTTGGCAACTATGTTAGTGGCCTGTGGCCCTGAATTTATTAAAACGCCATAGTTTTCTAGCAGCGAACGGTGGCAGATATACAAAGAAACGGACAGAAGCTACTCCCAACTCATGAGCGTTGTGGTTTTTAATGCAAGACACACTTTATTTTTATCTCATCATTTAATATATTTTTTTCTAATTTTATACTTAATTAATTATATTCCTCTCATTTATTATTTCAATCATTCTTTCTCATCTCTTTTCTCACTCATTCTCTTTCCCACTCACCCTTTCCATTAATAGGGTTTTTTATGAAGTAATTTATATTTTTTTTACACATTTATTGTCTTTAACTAATTTAACTAATTTTTTTAATTACATAATTTAGTCATTTTGTTCTTATATTTTGAACCGGAAGTAGTACTAACTACTAATTTTCACATACCACTAAGATTAGTTAAATCATTAAATTTATCTTATAATTCAAGTTGTTTTTAATATTACCTTTGTTAACTCCACTAAACTTAAATATCATATTACTAATCTTTTTTTTTTTGCCATCAATATCATATCACTCATCTGGTTCTATTTATAAGGCATGTCCAGTATGTTACACAAAGATCAAAGAAAACCTTACACTTCATTAACTTTGTCTTAAAATTTAACAACTTTCTAAAGTTATCCCTATTTAATATATATAATTCTTCATAGCAACAAAGTCAACCCAATAATAAATTAATTATAAAATTTTTCATCAATATAACATATAAATCTCTTCCACTAAGCCAACTCCTTCAACGGCTTATCCATCGGCTTCAGACTGATTTTACTGTTCACAAGCTGAATACCATGTATTTTCGGGCTAGTGTAAGTTGTTTGCAGCTGAAAGTGACTATCCCGATAGCCCACGTTCCCCCAGCTCAATTCAAATTTCAAGTTCAAAACTCCCCGCCTAAAATATCTTCCTTCATTGCTATATAACCCGTGATCGTCATTCTCTTTAAGCACCGTTAGCTATGTGCCAACTGATCTTTTTATACATCATTCATTCCCTCCTTTGTTTTTCACTCCCATTTTAAGCAATCGGCGTTCTCTTTACATTTAGTCACTTGGGTCCTTTTCCTGTCCTCCACATACCAAGCAAACATAGTCCAGATACGTCTCTTCTTTAGGTATGTGCCAACTGCTGTTGTTTTAAATACTTCATTGCCTCCTCTGTTTTTCACTCCCATTGTAAGCAAGGGGCTCACCCTCTGTTTTTCACTCCCATCTGTAAATAAACCCAAAACTCCCCCTTAGCCTTCATGACTTTCACGTCCGTTTGTTCTCACTTTACATTTTACTTATTCTAGGCATGGTAAACTGGACATAAGAGATAGGTGACCGAATGCAGCCTCAGATGAAACGTAGTTCTACCATTTTAGTCACTCGACGGAAGTGTCTTGCTCTGCTACGTCAAGTCATGACAGTGGTGCTCCAATGACCGAAGTCAAGCGGTTCTCAGTTTGTGGGCTTCTTCAGTCTGGAAACTAAAAGAGAGATTGTTATTTCTAATCACGGATGTAAAATGATATCTTCTGTGGAAATGATTATAGCGTGCATCGTTGCTTTTGTTCAATCAAGTTTATTGTGATATTGTCTAATAATTTATTTGCCCAGCCAACTCCTTATTCAATTGGATGTATTGGTGCCATACGTACAGCCTCAGATAATTCAGTCCATGTGAAGATAGTAATGGGCTTATATGCTCACAATTAATTTTGAATAGATGCTCACAATAAATTTTTGGTCCGTCGGTAATGGACTTATAAGCTTCATAACTCAATGCATGGGAAACCCATTTATACTGATCAGTTTTCATGTAATGAAACACAAAATTAGCTTCAAAAAAAACTTGACGCATGTGGACAGCTAAATTTTTTGAAATTTAGCCCAAATTTCATATTTCACAAACAGAGGCCCATTACCATTTGCAAATCGATAAGCCCAATTTGTTTGGGTTAACAGCTTAAAAGCCCATGACCATTTGCAAACCGGACAACAAATTACTAAATTTGTTGTTCTGTTAACACCTTATCCTGTAAAAGAAAGAAAACAGACCATTTCGGGAAACATGGAGGCCTAACTGAAATTTGTAGTGAACTAAAAGCAAAAGCAAGATGGTTATGAACAAAATTAGCCTACAGTAAGACATGGGACAACACTATTAGTCCGTCACAAAACCTAGCTCCCTCCCTAACTCAGTTGCACTCGGCAGCTGCATTCTGTCATCATCGACTGAATTGTTGTCGCAGATCTGGCTGTCAGTTATGGTTAACACCCATGTAGCTGGTGTGTGAGACACTTCTTGGTAGAAGTTTCCTTCATTTTGATTCCTCCTGCCGATCGGCGTAACCTTCAGGTATGTGAATTTGCTGAAATCTTCAATTATCAATGGTTGGTAGCCCACTCCCGGGACTTGGAGTCGCATGAAAGGGGTTCTTGACTTAATAACCTTCATGATCTTCCTTTTGCATATTGGGAGATGCATGCCATCCCATTCTTCATTACTAAATCCTTACTCTTTAAACAGGCCGTATATGCATTTGAACAAATAGTACCATCATCCATGCCACTGATGTGATCCAACAAAAACAGGCCTCTTTTCTTTTGTCATCATTCGAATCGTAATGGGTTAACACATACTTTGCTTCAACAAAAGCATTCAAGCGAGGACAAAACATCACCATCTTCCTGACCTCATCAACCCACTCAACCTCTTCAATCAGCTCAAACGGTCCACACCTCAGCGCAAAAGTTTCTGTGCACGTTTTGGCCGTAGCCAGAAATTCTTGGCCGTAGCTAGAAACTTTCTATGCTATTTCTGGCCGCAGCCAGAGGTTTATTGGCTGCAGCCAACCCCTGTTTTCAGCACCTTATGATTTTGAAAAGTGATTTCCAACCTAGTACTTCCCAATCCTCTTAGGCAATTGTTAGAGACTTTTATAGGTACTTAAGGGACTTTAATGATAACCAAAACTAAGTGTTTTGAAGTCATTTGAGTACTGGAATAAGTAATAACCTATCGTCCTTAATGATTATAGGATTTGATATTTGCCCGGAACATAGAAGGCATATGCCTGAACAAGAACGGAAAGAAGGTAGTAACACTTTATCCTATATTATGTATATTGCATTGCTTGTTTGCATTAGTCATTGAATACAGTTACAGTGAAAGGACATGGTGAAATCCCGCCCTTGATTATAGATACAGTGAGGGGACGTAGCAAAAGCTCGGACTCGAATACAGATAAAGTGAAGGGGCGTGGTGTAAGCCCGACCTCATATATAGTGAAGGGAATATAGCGAAAGCCCGGTCTCAAATATTGATTGCTACATTGTGATATATGTTTACTTGCTTTGTATATATGCATCATATACGTAAACTGTTGCTACTGGGATTCTCTAGAATCTCATTCTTTCCAAATAACATTTTTAGATAGGGCAAGTGGACCGAAGAGCAAGCAAGTGTCTATGGACGATTAGGACTGCCGACGGTAGTCTTAGTTAGATATTTTGGTTTTATACTGAACTGGTTATCATTTTGGATACATGTATATATTGAATAGATTTATGGTATTATAGTTTCGTGTAATCCCCGGTATGGATATTGAGATGGGCAATGATACCTTGTATAAACTGTTGGATTAAAGTTATTATCCCGGGTGAACGTCGGGAATTGTGCTGATACTCTGATATTATATATGTGACAAACCGAATAGGCCTATTGATTTTATAAATGAATGAACGAAGATCTATTTGTACAAGTGTTTTAAAAAAAAAGTTTTTATTTACTCCGGATCTCTTATTCCATTATTAAACGTGTTCAAACGCTAATCTCGGCCTGATTATCGAAGGGGGTTACACACCTACTTCCTGCCTTTTCTTATAAGTCCCTCCTCCACCGATTCCTCACTCAACATAATTTCCTCCCAGAACAAATCTTTTTCCAACATAATGTCACACACTTTGCTCAAAGACTTGCACGATTGGTTAGACATGTGGAACATCATGGTTAGAGTTCTTAAGAAATGGAACGTTTACCAAAAGGCTGCACCATCCCAGTTATTTTGCATTTCTCTGCTCTTGGTTGATGCTGAGGTAAGTTCTCATTCCTTCATGAAAGAGTCTTTTCTCTTCCTCATGCCATTTTGGTGATTTCCTTTAGATACTTACCAACATTTCCTATTTGTTCATTGAAGGGTAACAAGATTCAAGCTAGTGTGTTGAACAAAGGGATACACACAAAATTTTCTAATGAAATCATTGAAGGCAATACCTATGAGTTTGCAAACTTTATTGTCTCCCAAAACTCTTACAAATATAGACCTACGGTTCATCCTTTTAAGCTTACTTTCACCCCACATACATCAATTAGTGAAGAAGACGCACTACTTCTACTTTACTCATACTCATTCAAATCTATATCTGACATCCTCCAACTTCATGACAATGACACAATTGAATACCTTTTTGGTACTGAAACATATATTCTTATTATCCAAACATTACTTACTCATTAGTATCTCGGTCAAATTATGCTGCTTCTTCAAACAAGCTAACTTCATTCTAATCTTCCAAATGGAAAAAACCTGTTTGTTCAATGCTTAGCATACAGATGTTCTAGCATTCGTCAGTTCCATTGGCACACTGGAAGAGATCCAAAAAAGATAATGAGACCAAGTACAGGCTGAGAATGGTTCTGGTGGATGTGCAGTACTATCTCATCTCTCTTCCTTTTTTTACCGAGTTCACATTTTTATAACCATCATTTCTTTCTCATTCATAACTACTTCACTATAGGGGGAATGACGTCGAGTATGTTCTTTGGGATAGCTGTGCCTCAGATGCATACCTTGCTCAGATGCAAAACAATGACATGCCCGTTGTCATCCTGTTACACCTTGCTAGGCTTTCCAACACTGATAACAGTAACTACATTTAATGCTATCTTTCCCTGGATTACAACTATCATTTCTGTCTGTATACTTCTAAGTGACTGTGTAGTTGTACATTACGAATTACTTATTTCCGATATGGCTATTTAGTACTTTAACAGTATGATCCAACATTCCTTACCAATGACAACTCCTTCTATGAAAACTTAAACTTTCTGTTACTATCAATTTCTTCACTTCAATGTTACTATCAATTTCTTCACTTCAATGTTGTGTAGATAAGCCCCAGATCTGCAGTTCCTTCAATACTACCAGGGCATTATTTAATCCTGCCATTAAAGAGGTCTATGATCTGATTGAAAGGTGTCTACTCTGTTATTTATATGTTATACATACATAATTTCGACTTGACATGTTATATCAGCTAATGGCCAATTAACCCTCTATGCCTGCTTTATGTTGGTTTCATTTCAGTGTCAAAGATCGTGCCATGCCTATGACTACCAGCTTCAGTCAATCTTTCCTATCACAAATGAGTCAAGCTTCTGGTGGAGGTTCTTTGCATAACCAAACCAAACTGACCATTTCACAAATTCAGGATCAAAAATTAGTGGGCTATTCTTGCACCTTCTTCAAATTGATGCTCCACCATTTACTTCCTTATTCTAATGTTGTCTTGCCTTGACTTTATTGTAGGGGAGCATATTTGTTATCAACTGTGAAGTACACAAGTTTGAGTCCAAGCATGGTTGGATTTATGATGGTTGTTCCAAATGCTCTTCTAAACCAAAACCCAAAGATGTTAATGACCCTAACAGCCCTTTGTTTTGTGCTGTATGTAAAAAGGCACCTGAATCAACTGAGCCTAAGTAATTTTTACAGTTAGCTTTTTTCAGTCACCTTCTTTTTAAATTAACAGTGCCAAAACATACCTAACCATGTTTTCTTCATTGTGTCCAGAATGAAACTCTACTATATTGTTAAGGATGAAACAGGTACCTATTCAATACTTTTCTAGGACAAGCTTGCGGTCCAGCTATTGAATAAGACACCATTGCAGTTGAAACTCACTGTTACAGCGGTATATAATATTTCCCTTCCCATTCCATTTATAACTTCGAACAAACTAATCACATTACCATGTTGAACAGAAGAACCGTGGAACGGGGTTTCTTACGGAAGTGGAAGATCCTATTGGCCTCAAGCTCTTACTGAAATTGAAACTCAATGAGTATAACAAAAAATTCCCAAGCTCTAGCATTAGTGTATGTGAATTTGCAATATATGAAGACCTTCTCAATGAGTTTGATGCTGCATCGGTTGAGGTGCACATTTATTGAAATTTTTGGCTTAACCTCACAGTCATGTTATGCTACAATCTGTCATGACATATTGATAATGTGTTCCCTCATTACTTTTACAGGACTGCCCACAATCAGAAACCCAACCTGGATTGGTATGGTTTTTATTGCCTACAACAATTTGTTTTTTACTTTTTGCCTTTGGAATCCTATGCAATTCACACGTTTATACTTGAACTTAAGATGCGACAAATACACCTAATGATAGTGGACCTGAGGTGGTTGCTGCTGCTGCCCTTAATGAGGATGGTAAAAACACTCTAGATGATCAAGATGTGACACTTATAGACCTTTCTCAAAGTGTCCCCCAGCCGACTACTAAAGGCAAACGGAAGACTAACATCAAGAGGGGTCCTAATAGATTTGAACTTCCAGCTGCCCTCCAAGCTACGTCACAAAACTATCCGGAACAAAGGCTATTGAAATCAATTAAACAAGAAAAATAGTTGGTTAGCCAAGGTTTTCACTGTGTTACTTAGATAGTTGGGAGTTCCCCCAAAACCACTAGACTCACCCTATGTGGAAACGATATTATAGTTCCTGTAGTTTGGAATTGCGTATCTCAGTTGTGGTATATCAACTTTGTATTCCCCTTAGTTCATTTGTGGTGGATTATTAGTTGTTGTGGTCCAAGTTACTCTATTGTACTTGAACTTATTAATGTTGCATGTTTCAAACGTCTCTGTCAAGTTTCTATCCCATATGTTATCTCCATTCATGTTTCAGATGTGTTCCTATATTGCGATTTCAATATGTTATTTATACAGATTCAAGACTTCTTCAGTTACAACCTTAATGTATAACTTTAATTTGATTGATGACATGATAGCACTAAATAGCAATATCTCAACATCATTAAAAAAATGGGGCCACTTGATGTTAAAATAACCCTAATACAATGACACATCTATACTTGGCATTCATGACAACAAATGACATTAATGGTTACATATATACATTGCAATTAAATGAGCAAATTATGGAAGTGACCACATTTGATGCAACATTGGAATTAAATAATCAAGGCACACAAACTGAAAATGTTATTCATCATTGCAGTTAAAAAAGAAAATCTTGGAAAGAGACAAACAATATTTCACATCCACAAACAGCAAATTCGAGGTATACATTGAAAGCTAAAATATTTTTTCCTCTTTGTCGATGATTCATTGCAAGCTTCAATCTAAACCTTCCAAATTTAGTAATCTAAACTGTATTGCTCCAATAAGCATTGCAATGCCCAACCGAAACTATATCCATACTTTTCAATATAGGCCATAGTCTTGATTACTTAAATCCTCTTAAGTTCTCACTTTAAATATATCTGAATTCAATCCAATATGAGTCTAGGCTAACCAATTAACTTGGATTGTTCCCTTATTTATACAGTGCTCTTCCGCTAGCTCCAACAACGCAAATCTTGTGGTAGCTTCGCTGAGTATCTTTTATTGGTATTTTGCAATATATGCGAAACTTGGCTATATATTTGAAACTTGATCCCCATCTTATTAAATATCACAAGGATTGCTTTTTCCCCCTCCCCCTCCCTTTAAGATCTTATGAGATGAGGTCTAGTATGACAGCAAAAAAAGAAAAGAAAATCAGACTACTATCTAAAACTTGGCTACATATGCTCATTGACCACTTACATCAAGATGCTATCCTTGGTTACAACTTACAAGTAAAGTTGCAAGTTTACTTACCATACATATTGAATTATCAGACTACTGCCTAACTTATATCAGAATAGTTTAACCGATACCTTCCTCATCTGATTCCCTGTCACTATCATCCTTCCCTTCTAAATGATTTTGATGTCCAAGTTATCACTTATTTGGTATGCTCCATTCCTACTTTTCCACTGAGCACAGAAAATACAATCTACATAAGTCTTAATAACATCATCCTTCCTTCTTTTATAGGGAAATGTGACAGCAATATCTTATTAGGTTTCCAACCTAACAACATGTTCATCCGGCGGCCAAAATGCTCAACAGAAGAATGTAGCTTTTCACACCTGCAAACTTGCATGGTTCACCATTGAAGACACTTCCTTCCACTACTATGGCCTCAAATACTTCCTTTTACGGCTTAAAATATATGGTGCAGCAAGTCATCATGTAGTTAGTTATATCTTTGTACAATGAACTTTTACACAAGTTCTCTATTACTCTTTAGCTTCAATTCATCTTGACAAAAAGAAACAACATCACGTCTGGTGCTTCGAGATATTTTGTGGTTGTCTTCAAAACTGCTCAATGATAAAGGAGAATGTTATGCCTCATGACTTGCTTACCCCCAGCTCAGAGAACATCGCCTACACACAGCCAACAATAGTATTAAGTGATGTTTCACAAAGGTGGAAAAAACCTCGCGCCAGGGAGAGAACGTCTGCTGCTTTTCATGACATAACCAACTTGCAATCAAACTTGGATGGTCGTTTTCAACGTCATACGATTTGGTTATATTACTCTATCATGTAAGCTATACTTTTGTTTTCGACGAATACATAAATCAATTATAATAATGTAGCATTCCTCACCTTGCAGATGCTAACACCAGCAACTCTTTAACTCAGACTTTCAAACAAAAGAGTGCAAGATGGACAGGCATTGAGGAAACTCAAGAACCTACAGTTCGAACACGGAACAAGAGGAATGCAACTGTGAAGTAGGGATAAAGTTCACTCACAACAAGTGATGTTATAAATGCCTCAAACATTAACACACTCACAGGTATGCCCTTCGCATTAAAAGAAACAGCTATAACATTATGCGTTCATATGTTTTTTGTCACTGATCATACTCAGAAAAACTACCCTTAAAGTCAATAAAATCCGTTCAAAGTAAAGACCCTGATAAAGTGTTATTATTTCCATGGAAAGATAAGTTTATATTTCAGAACATCCTACCTTCATGAAAGTTATAATAGGCAAGTTTATCTACACATTAGTCATTTGAAGAGGGAAGTGATGGATACACGTTGCTTATTTTTTTGCCCCCAAATATAAACACATTCTATTTATATAGCCTTCCTTTTCCTGAGTATAATTAATTTGTACCTCAACATGCTTTTTACAAAAAACCCCAAAATATTACAACTCTAAGTTTCTCTCATATATTTGTTTCATATAATACTAATGCACTTGAAGTTTCAAAATCATGTCCTGTCTATATGTTCAATTCAATCTTGGCATGATATTGCCCATGAGGTGGTTATGCTATCTATCATATCATATGTCAAGTTGCTTTATTAATAGTTTACGTGTTTGCCCACAATGCTGCAAAATCTAACATAAATTACATTTCAGCATGAAATGGTTTGCTACTTTGTTCCCTTTTCCTTTTATATATGTATATATATATATGTTAGATGCCATGTCACAGCAGCTGCATTGAATTTGTAGCTGAACATGTAGCACAAATAATATTCATTGACTGCCTCGCAATTTCAAATGTTGGAAATGTATGTCAGGACAGTTAAAATACTTGCATTTAGTGGTTTGGAAACAAAAATTTTAAAATTGATAAATAAATAAAATGCTAAAGCAAATGGATAACAATTATAATATACAAAAAATACTGATAAAAATTTATAATGGTCCCCAAGAAGAAAAATTAAATAATGTAAAATTTCATTATGAGTTTTGCATACCTAATTTACAAAAAATCCGTACCCAAATTGTTAGAGTTCATTATTGGTTTTGAAAATATTGAATCTGAATAGTGAATGGGAAATCAATGTGACAAAGTTTTTTATTGTATACCTATTATTTATGTTCCATCACAATAATGAATGGGCTGCAATTTAATTGTCCTTAAAATGAAACAGAACATCTCTCTAAGCAACATTAGCCAATAGCAAACCATATAATATTGTAAAAAAATATGTTTCAAACACTACACAACGATTAATAAATACTTTAAGAATTTACAGTTATTATATATTTATTAAACCTTTTTTATTGAAGCTTAGCTTGAACTAATTATTATTTGAGAAACAATAACATTTCCCGCAATTCATTATAATATACCTTATGTTTGTTAGTTGCTCAAGAGGAATACTACAAGAACATTGAGTTCAACTTCGAAATTGAAGCAGCAGAGCATAACCTTTCCAGTGAATCTGAGACAGAAGTCGATCAAGGTTGAAAACATCACTTGCGTATCTATCCTTTACATTGTAATAGACATGGTCATTGATTGGTCATGCTAATCAAATGTTTATATTACAAAACAGGTGATTCATCATACATATTAGAAGCCTCTGTAGCTATAGGAAATGCAACAACCGGTCCGGCAACCTTTAGCGACATTGCTTATCAAGGTAACGTCAAGCCTATACTGTTATATTCTACTCCCATATCTTATAAACAAAATTTCAAAAAACCGTTATGTCCCATTTGATTATCTAATGCACTACATTTCAAATTAATATAACACCCTACCATTACATCAAATCTAACCCCAAATGAAGGGGATCCAATATATCAATGTCAGTTCTGCCAATCACTACTTTGGTTTAATGAAAGAGTCAAGAAAGATGGGAAACAAAGAAATGCCAACACATTTTCATTATGTTGCTTGAGAGGGAAGGTTGTCCTCCCCGCTATGAAACCGCCTCCTCCGTTATTCCAGAAATTGTTCTTTGAAAATGGTGAAGTATCTTCAAGGAATTTCAAGGCAAATATAAGACAATACAACAATATGTTTTCTTTCACATCAATGGGAGGGAGAATAGATCATTCTATCAACTCTGGAGGTGGTCCTTATACTTATGTCTTATCTGGCATCAACTACCACACAATTGGAAACTTAATGCCACCTAAAGGTGCAAGATCGGTGTATTCTCAATTGTATATACATGACACTGATAATGAAGTCTCTCACCGAATAGCTGCGGTCAGGTATGTTTTGTTTAGTTCAATTATTCTATGAAACAAATCATTACGTATAAGTTATATTGATATTCATTTCCTCTTACCAGCAAACATCAAAAGGATAACGTGCTTGACCCAGACATTGTTATTAAGATAAAGGACTAGCTGGATGATTGTAATCCTTTTGTGAAGCAATTCCAATTAGCCAGAGAGATTCTTTTAAATCCAAACCATTCTACCTTGAAGATGTGTTGATGGGATATAGACAGCATGATGGTCGCACGTATAACTTGCCAACAGCTTCTGAAGTAGTAGCATTAATTGTTGGAGACATTGATATGAATTTCAATGTGAGGGATATCATTGTGGAGACTCATGAAGGATGTCTTCAACGAATCAATGAATTACATGCAGCATATTTGCCTATGCAGTATCCTATTTTGTTCCCTTATGGTCAAGATGGCTATAGAGATGATGTCCAACATAGACAAGAGACATTAACTAACACAAAGACGAAGAAAAGAGTTAGCATACATGAATTCTTCAGTTTTAGATTGATGCTTAGAAAGGATGAAGTAAGCACGATACATCATGCTTCTCGCCTTTTGCAACAATTCATTGTTGATGGTTATACAATGATTGAAGCACAAAGATTATTGTGGGCTAGGACGCACTAAAAGGAGCTAAGGGCTTATTTATATCAAGGTTTGTCAGATTCAGTAATCAATGGTGAGACTAATGCATCTTCAACTGGAAAAAGGATTGTACTCCTAGCATCTTTCACTGGTGGTGCAAGGTATATCATTCAGAACTACCAAGATGCAATGGCAATATGTAGAATAGTTGGGTATCCAAATCTTTTCATTACTTTCACTTGCAATCCTGTATGGCCTAAAGTTACAAGATATTGTGATGAACAAGGTTTAAATCCTTCTGATTGTCCTATGGTACTTTCACGGATATTTGAGATGAAGTTAAGGTCATTGATGAAGACGTTGAAGGAAAAAAAAATATTTGGGACAATAAATGCAAGTAAGACATATCAATTTCTCATTTTTTCTCAAATTGTCTTTCTCCCTACTAAATTGTTGTAAGAGTGCTTTAGTCATCTTTTCATTGTCCGGTTTACTTACTAACCATATATTACACTTACATATGTGGCAGACATCTACACAATAGAGTTCCAGAAGAGGGGCCTTCCACATGCACATATCCTTCTATTTTTAGATCACAAGGATAAGATGACAGACTCAGATTCTATTGACAAGGAAATCTCAGCTGAAATACCTGACAAGGAGAGATCACCCTTGCTTCATGAATTGGTTAAGAAATTCATGCTTCATGGTCCATGTGGAAATAGTAGACATAATGCACCTTGCATGAAAGACAATAAATATAGCAAGTATTTCCCAAAGAAGTTCAACAATAACACAATAATAGATGAAGATGGTTACCCTACATATAGACGCAGAGATGATGGAAGGGTTGTTGAGTTGAAGGGCATACCATTGGACAACCGTTATGTTGTTCCATATAATCCATAGCTCTTGCAAATGTTTCAAGCACATATTAATGTTGAGAAATACAACCAGTCAACCGCTATTAAATAGTTATTCAAGTATATTAGCAAAGAGAATGATAGAGTTATCCTTGGAATATTTGATAGCAACAAGCACATATCAGCCAATGGTGTCATTGATGAAATCTAACAATATTACAACTGTCGATATGTTTCGGCATGTGAAGCTTCTTGGCGAATATTTGGTTTTGCAATCCATCATAGATATCTTGCAGTTGAGAGGCTAAGCTTTCATCTTCCAAATCAGCAATATGTCATCTATTCCAACACAGACGATGTTGCTGAATTACTAGAAAACCCCGAGTATGTGACTCACAGTTCCTATCATGGATGAAGATTAATGCTACTGATAGTTTTGCCAGAACTCTCACCTATTCTGAGTTCCCAAATTATTATGTTTACCAAAAAGACAAGCGTGAATGGAAAAAAAGGCAAAGAGGAGGTTCTGTAGGTAGAATTGCCCATATAACCCCTTCTACTGGTGAACTATATTATCTATGGGTTTTGCTAACTCAAGTCCGTAGGACATCTTCCTTCGAAGCGATACGAACAGTTGATGGTGTAATCTACAATACCTTCAAAGAAGCATGCTTTTCATTGGGCCTCTTGGATGACGATAAAGAATATATAGCTGCAATTAGATAAGCTTCTTCTTGGGCTACTGGTTACTCTTTGAGGAGGTTATTTGTTACAATGTTGCTTTGCGGTTCTTTGCAACGTCCTCATAATGTTTGGAAAGAAACTTCACACCTATTATCTGAAGATCTACTATACATCCCATGAAATGATCCAGCTCTATCAAGTTAGTTATATTTCACATCATAACATAATATATTCTACTATAGATTGATCATAACAATTATGTGGCCAATAATATGTAGGCGTTCAAGTACCAATGTGTCAGAAAGAGGAAGCTGCGCTCCGGGAAATTGATGCCCTTCTTAAACAGAATGGAAAGAGTTTGCATGATTATAGCTCCCTTCCAATCCCAGATGAAATGGCACCCATTGATTTTTCAAACCACATGATCCTCCAAAAGTTGAATTATGATTGCCATAATTTACAGAGAGAGTCAGAGAAATTGTTAAATGATCTCAACTAGGAGCAAAGAAATGTATATGATCAAATATTGTCATCTCTCCACTTGCCTTGTGGTGGTTTCTTCTTTGTTTATAGATATGGTGGTATTGGCAAGACGTTCTTATGGAATGCATTAGCCTCAACAATCCGTGCAAAAAGAGATATTGTTCTTACAGTTGCTTCCAGCGGAATTGCTGCAACATTACTTCCTTCAGGAAGGACAGCTCATTCTAGGTTTGCAATTCCAATCCAAATAATTGAGTCATCTACGTGTTCTATTTGGCAAAACTCACCATTAGCAAACCTCATCAAAGCTACAAAATTAATAATCTGGGATGAGGCACCTATGGTCCAGCGTTTTTGCATTGAAGCATTTGATAGAAGTTTAAGGGATATCATGCAATTTGATCGTCCTTTTGGCGGAAAATGCATTCTCATGGGAGGTGATTTCCGACAAATACTTCCTGTCATACCCAAGGGTACAAGAGTAGTTATTGTCAATGCTTGCATAAGTTCTTCACACCTATGGCAGTATTGCAAAGTTTTCAGGCTAACAAAAAATATGCGACTTAACTCTTCCAATGATCCCCAAGTTAATAAGAGAATATAATGGTTTTCAAAATGGTTGTTAGACGTTGGTGATGGGAATTTAGGGGAAGCTATTGATGGGGTTGCAGACATTGAAATCCCAGAAGAAGTCCTCATTCCAAACTCCAACAATGGTGTCAATGCAATAGTGCAAGCGACATATACTGACGTCATGGACAACCTAACAGTGAATGAGTACTTCAATGACAAGGCTATTCTAGCACCAACTATTGAGATGGTTAACAAAATAAACGATCACATGTGCTCCATGCTTCCAGGTGAAGAATTTGAGTTCCTAAGTTGTGATACTGTGTGCAAGTCAACAGAAGATGCTGATAGTTTTGACAACCTATACACGACAGAATTCCTGAACACGATTAGTTCCTCTGGGTTGCCGCTACACAGACTTGTGCTAAAAGTCGGTGCCTCAATTATGTTGCTTAGGAATATTGATCAAGCCTCTGGCCTATGCAATGGAACACGTCTGCGAGTCTCTTTCATTAGGAAGAAAGTCATTGAAGCAATCACTTTAAATGGATCCAGACCAAATCAAAAAGTGCTCATTCACAAAATGGACATGAACCCTTCGGAGTCAAGATGGCCTTTTCGGATGCAACGGAGACAATTCCCAGTCACATTATCATTTGCCATGACTATAAACAAAAGTCAAGGGCAATCTTTACGTCATGTGGGATTATATCTCTCAAAACCTATTTTCACACATGGACAACTCTATGTTGCATTGTCTAGAGTGAGGAGCATGGACGGCTTGAAGATTGTTTTGGAAGGAAATGAATGTGGAGGGAAAAGGACAACAAAAAATGTAGTGTATAAGGAGGTCTTTTCTAATGTCAATGTAATTGCGTAGCCATTTGGACATGCTATGACTCATTTGAAAAAGTTTCCCATTTGTGTTTGTCACCATTATGCATTTGTACTTAATATGTTGGTTGATGGTTTCTTATTGGGAAATGTTGTTTATTCATCAAATATGTTTCATTGTGCTCTTCAACGAAGTTTGATCTCCCCGTGCAACGCACGGGTAACACATGCTCGTTCACATAAAAAGTTTAATGAAGTGTCTTATAAATAGAACAAAAAATTTCTCTCTCTCTCTCTCTCTCTCTCATAAAAAGAACCAAAAGAGTAATTATTACTTTCTCCAGTTACCCTGATTAAATATGAGCATATATGGCAAAAAAATTAATGCTTCTAAAGAACTAGCAAGTTCCTGTAAAAAGGACCCAAAATACTTTTTAATTGGTGTTTTATACTTCCTCTAGTTCAAATATAAGAGTCAAATATGCGAGTTGGTATGATTTTTTATATAAGATCCACTTTATTTTTGTTTCATCATTTAATATTTTTTTTCTGTTTTACCCCTAATTAATTATATACATTTTTCATATTTTTTTTTACTTATTCTCTCTCATCTCTTTTTTCGCTCACCCTCCCCACTTTTTAGAAGGGTGGGTTATATAGTTTACATACTTATTCTCATTAATCAAATTTAACTAACTTTTGAAATGCATAGTTTAATTATTTGACTCTTATAATTTTAACTATTTACTAACAAAGCCTCACTCTGGGATATATTATTTCTTACTTCCTTATGTCCTAAATATAATACATAGTTGATTTTTTTTTAAGAAATTAATGAAGCTATATAAATCTCTTAATCATATCATATGTTGTATTTTCTCAAATTATATTATAAGTTAGGAAAAATAATTTGGAGAAAAAATTATAAATATAAATATTTTAAAATAATTTAATTAACTTTCTTAATCTATCTAAAAAAATCAACTTTATCTTATATTTAAAATAAGAAAATAAGAGGGATTACTACTTTAGTGAAAGACATAGTACGAACTCCGAAGTTTCTGGAGACTATCGGATGTCAGCGTGAAACTCTCTGGTCGGGAGAATTAAGCAGTGACTGTACTGTCAAATGTCAGTTACTGCAAATAACAATATGAGTAAATTATATTATCCGCCGCTTTTGCTCTCGTGCTTCAGCTTTGGTTTCTCCGCCTTTCTTGGAGACATCAGATCCATATTTTGCTGCACCAACCAACCTTACCCACCTTCTTTAAATACTTCCTCCTTCTCCTCCATCCATGGCTGCTTCATTCAATTCTCGATTTGTATTGCTGTCGGACAACCCCTCTGATCATTCACAGCTTTCTAAATGGCATTTACTGCACCAATCTCGGTTTCAAGAGATCCTACTGCTGCTTCGTCTAATACCTGCACTGTGTTTCATGGGTTTGTGTCGAATTCATCGAGGGTAGGCCATTTTCTCTTCTATGGTTGATCCCCCATTTCGTGATGGATTTTTGTGGGTGGGCTGATATACTATCTTCTTTGGCAGATCTTTGGTCGGAAACTGAAATCTGGGAAAATGGAGAAACTTCGTTTGAGATTGGTCTCGGATTCAAGGTTAGTTTCGCTTACACGGCAAGTCTTGTAGATTTTGATGGTAAAAAAAGTGGAATAGTTGATCGGAAACTGCCATTTTTGAATTAAATTGATGATGCTTTGAGCAGTTAAACTTTGTTGGGGGGAATACCTTTTGGAGGGCTAAATTATTTTTTCTTTCATTTCTAACTCTTAAAGTACCAGTTGTTACACGAAAATACAAGTTCAAGAGTAAACGAGGAATTGTGTTCTTGAGTTATCACTGATACATATTTCATTTTACTTAACTCAGGCCAGCTTCCCTTGTTACTGTAACTGCAATTTTGTTTGCTAACTCTCAGAACTTCGGAGTAAAACTGTTGAAATGAAGCTCAGCGCCACATCTTCCTTTGATATTTGCAGGAGCACTCAAAGTTTATCTTTAAGGGCTTCTATGGGCCCTTCAGGATTCACTCAACAACTTGAAAACAAGAAGCTTGAGACGGTAACTGAGGCTGAACATGGGTGTGATATATTTCATGATATGAAGGATAGGTTTTTAAGTTTCAAGAAGGACTACTTGTATGCTTCAGAAAACCCTGGTTCAATTGTTTCCTTCTGATACCCAGAAAGAGAAGAAACTTTGTTAATGTGGTTTGTTTTCTGGCAGGAAAAACAATGAACAGTTCCAGAATCTGGCCAAGGGCCAGGCACCAAAGGTGATTTAACTCCTCCCTCTTTCCCATGCTTTTGGCCAAGGTTTTAGCTTTTTATTAATTAGTGGTTTGCTTTTTGGTTCCTCTGGGTCTATTATTTCAACTTGTCTACTAAATGATCTGCTAAATTTAGTTCTCTTGAATCTTGTCTAACAATTTCTAGAACAGTTTATGGTTATTGCTTGTGCAGATTCTAGGGTTTGTCCCTCCAATATTCTGGGATTTCGGCCAGGAGAAGCATTCACGATTCGTAATGTTGCTAATTTGGTACCTCCATTTGAGGTATATTTACCATTGAAATTGATTTATCTTGGCGGGCTACCTCATCTACTGAGGATGGTTACTAAAGTGTGGAACTAGCCACTCTGCTTAACCTTTCTAATCTCATTTTCCCATGATACAGAGTGGACCCTCTGAAACAAATGCAGCATTAGAATTTGCTGTGAATTCCCTCAAGGTAAGCACATTTTTCTTGCAAAGTATAACACAGGATTCATTTTCTTGATTTAGGAGTTGTCTTGATACTACTGTTTGATGATTTACAATCTTTTTGGGCTGTTAACTATTCACTTATGTGCTTGTTTGCTTTGACAAGTCTAGCTTCCTTTAATAATTATTTTGAAGTACATTTAGGTCAAATAATCATTATTATTAGACTTCAATTCACCGTCATAAGCTATATAAAACAGCATCAGAGGTAAATATGATTTTGGTTACAATGCTTATTGGTCTCTTGATATAAATACATCTTGGTAGGGACTGGGCAAGAATCTAAAATTTCAGTATACCATTTAACTGCTACAACATTATTAACATAATTCAGAGTATTTTTTAGCACAGTAAAATACAACATCTAATAACATATAATTTACTCTTTTTTAACAACTGAGGCTATTATAGTTTGGGGTTGAATGAAACTGTGAAATATCCAGAAAAGTTTCTCATTCTAAATATGTAAGTATGTGCAAGGCTAGCTGGTCACAATACCTTGACTTTTGTATACTATTTTGATTTTTGAGGAAGAATTAAAACCATTGTCATCGCAGGTTGAGAATATCTTAGTCATTGGGCACAGTTGCTGTGGGGGGATTCGTGCCCTAATGAGTATGCAGGATGAGGATGCTGCAAATGCAAGGTTGACTTGCATAATTCTAGATTAAGGCTGTCGTTTTCCTTATATTGGTAATATTGTGTTATACATATCTCACTTGGTTATATTTTTCATTTATCATTAGCTTTATCAAAAGCTGGGTTGTAGTAGGGAAGAATGCGAAAATTAAAACTGAGGCTGCTGCTTGTTCTCTCAACTTTGACCAGAAGTGCAGGCACTGTGAGAAGGTAACAATATTAATTATTTTCCTTGTAATTCATTTGTTTTCCGAAACTTCAAATGATTAAAAATACAATGAATTGTCCTTATTAGGGGTTAGAATGCTAGATAAATGATGTTAGTGCCTCATAGGGTCAGGTGAACATGCGTCCTTTCTTTGCTTCTACAAGTCATTCTCTATCTTCATTTTTAGTGAGTGTTTGATTAACTATGAAACCATGATTTCAGAAGCCCTTTTCCGCAAGCTGAGTCAAAACTTATCTCACATACTTATTTTGTAAGTCGTAAAAACTATTCTCCAAAAGTTAATCCAAACACACACTAAGAGAGATGGTATGGAAGACCGTGTTAGGGTTTTCAGAGATTCCAATGAAATTAAATCAGGTCTGAGATTAACTAGTGCTCTCATGGATGCCCATATTCAACATTGCTTTACAATAGTCCTGAGCATGACATAAATGCCTATTCATTTTACACATAGAAATGTCTCTTGCATTCCTTGACACACAATGGGACTCTTCTTATTTTGTGTCTAATTGGGATTTAACTTGATAGCCTCCATTAGGATAATTTTCTTTTTCTCAACATTGGATATAATCCAGCTAATGTTTATATTTACAGGAATCAGTTAACAATTCATTATCAAACCTGCTTACTTACCCATGGATAGAAACAAAGGTGGCGAATGGGGAACTCTCTATTCACGGGGGTTACTATGACTTTACTGAGTGTACTTTTGATAAGTGGACATTGGATTACCAGAAAACCAAAATGGAGCAAATTGGCAGATTCGCAGTCAAAGATACATTGTTTTGGAGTTGACTTTTTACTGTTTTTTTCCTTCATAAAATTGGCTGTATTTCTCTTCACAAATTTGCTATTGTATGTAATTGTATCCTTGAAGGGCATAAAAACAATAGACTGAATAATGTAGTTCTGTACAATACATTTTTAAAATACTGTAATTCAATTTATATTAAGAAATCTCTTTATTGTGCAGTTACAAAAAATATCAAGGTTAGTCAGGGAGGAGTACTTATAAGAGCAGGTGATGAAGTGTCCCCCCCCCCCCAATTCTGTTACTATAGTTATTATTTTCTCTACATTGCAATTGGGCAACTTTATTGATGATCAAGTTGATGTGTTCTCTGCTCACTCAGACTAAGGTCCTGTTTGAGTTGGCATTCAAAAAATACGTTCACGTAAATCAAGACAAAACTCCTATTACATATTTATCCATACACCGAAAATCAC
This sequence comes from Inga leiocalycina, assembly GCA_963242795.1. Lineage (NCBI taxonomy): Eukaryota > Viridiplantae > Streptophyta > Magnoliopsida > Fabales > Fabaceae > Inga > Inga leiocalycina. The sequence goes on from OY725323.1 coordinate 23,310,051, forward strand.
ATTGGAATAATCCAAACAGGCACTAACTCTTTTTGTTAGTTGTTTGAGCACTCCCCTGTTTCATCACATTGCAAGTTTGCAACTTCCCATTTAAAACTTGTTGGTTATGGGAAGTCTAGGACTTCCACACTTACCATCAAAGCTATATCCAATTAAGGATTGCTTGAAATCACATCCAAAATGTGTGTGTGTGTGTGTGTGTGTGTTTTCACGTTAAAGTGCACAAACGTGATTTTATAGACGTGTTTGAGTATAACCGACCATTGCAGAATTAACTTCATCAAAATTCAAAGACCTCTGTTCAAAATCCAATTATTTTTCATGTAAAATGGGATGAAGGACTTGGCTTGCATTCACGTCCGGACCTAAAGTACATTGTTGAACCTTGCGATTTGCTCAACGGATGTGACAATAAAGGGATTACAGGGGAGTGCATCAAACCATCCTGTTAACTGGGGGGGAAAAAGAATTTAGGCAAATTTCTAACTGTTCCCAAACCATATAGTCATCCTCTCTTACATTGCCCTATGAAAAGACCTATCTCCTTGACTCACCCTACCACCAATCCTATATGACTTTCCCTTTTACTTAAATCCTTGGTTGCCCGACCTGCAAAAGTCTTTGATTTCATACTCAAATGGCCCCTGCCAATTAGGTTGCTTCACTTTCCTTCATTGCATTGGCAAGGTCCAAGCCAATAGGAAATTTTCGGCGTGCCCAGCTCAGGCAACTACCTAGCCCCAAACTCTCCCCCTTACCTGCCAGTGTCTGAGTAACCAGAGTATGTGCAGGAGAGCAAACAATCCCTCTCAAATTGTTTGCAGCAGCCTTGACCTTACTTGACTAGTTTACTTCAACAGCTCCAGTACTTGGTCATGGACATCTTATATATTTACCACTAGTTCTATGTTTACGTCCTATTCCAAAGTGGATATGCTGACAGATTTGCACATGGAAAAATCAGTAGATAGTAACATGAAGTCAAGTGGTGCATGCTATCAAGGGTGACTTTCTAAAGTGCTCTTACCAGTTATAAAAACCAAGCTCTCTCTTATTTCATATGAGCATGAACTGTTGATTCTAGATGTTTAACCCCAACTCCCAGTTGCTACAAGCCCTGCTCATACTTAGCTCATAGTCAGGTTGGCTCAGGGCTCATTTATTGAACAAGTCATTTTGAAGTCCAGTCTGACTGAAGAGCTTATCTTAAATTTAGTTTTGACAAGAACCGTGTAAGGCTTGGACTAAAACACAACAATAACTACAACTCCATAGCATCTGGTATGTTAAGGAAGGCCATCTAATACTTCATATCCTAAGCTGATATGAATATTATATACTTCCTCTGGTCCTTAGTATAAAACATATTTACCTAATTTGATTAGATTAAGAAAGTTAGTTAAGTTAGTTAATATGACACATACTTTCTAAAATACTCTAGTTATCTTCCTTAATTCCTTCTTCTCCTTGATTACTGTTGAGGGGGTGTCAAAAGGAGTAAATTAGAAAAAGATTGACAAATATAAAAAATAAGTCTTATATTTAGGATCAATATCAACTCCCTAAATATATCTTATATTAAGGACCGGAGGGAGTATAAGCATATTAATGATTTCTTTACATTGCTAGTTAATCTAAACCTAGGAACTAGGAAGCATCGGTGGACACAGTATCATATTGTGTCTAATACAACTGTCCAATGCGTGACAACAGAAACAGGCCTCTTTTCTGAAGGGTCCAAGCTTTATAGATCTAAACATTCACCTTATTGACTAACAAGAATTGGAAGTGATGAAAAAATAGTCCTCAAAATGGAGTAATAGAGTGAAAAAAATCACTGCCATTTTAAATGGCATATGTCTCTCAAAATGGAGTAATAGAGTGAAAAAAATCACTGCCATTTTAAATGGCATATGTCTCAAAAAATTGAAAAATAAGTTGGCAGAAGTCACAAACTACCATTCCATCAAGATTAAGTCATACATGCTGATCTAACAGATCAGTCAACAGAACCAAATCAAACTTCAAACTTCGGTGCATCACAAAAATGAAAATACCTAGCTGCCTTCATATTTTGGGTCGGCTGTGACCAAATGGTATATTATAACCAAAGCAAAAATGATAATGCCAAGATAATTGGCAATAAAACCCAAGCCTTGATCGTCAATCATCTCTTCCTTCCTGGAGAGCACAAAAAATATATTAATAATTAATTAGACGGTACCAAACTTCCCAGTGAGCTCCCAAAACATTTGAATACCTCAATTCAAAACATACAAGATCCCCTATAAAAGATAACTAATCCTTCAATTCGTATATCCTAGATAGGCACCTCCTTCACTACATAACAAAGAATCCCTATCTTAGACCTACCTACAGTACTTCAGCGAAAAGCTTTAATACAAATGAATTTCTCTCTGGGGACAGTAAATGAGTTGCACATTAAAAACCTAAAACTGGACAGATCCAAAATAATTTAGTTCGGAATGAACCCGTTGCATAACACAAGTACTGATCTTAATTCCATAAAGACTAGATCATAAAAAATTGCGTTGAAAGTTGAAACTGAACATGAAATTTACAAAATTTTATAAAGGAATGAAGATGAAACAACGTCCAATCCGAACGGAAATCAGGGGAAAAACTGATTTCTTTTCCCTTTTAGCATCGAAGTCAAAAATTGAGAATGGAAACAGACTACCCAAAGAAGGGGATAAAAAATATGAAAGCGATAAACAAGTTGGGGGTCGCCAAGAAAAGTCACCTTGAGGCTTCAGGTTTCTGTCAGATCTTCTGAATCTGGATTCTGGGAGACTGGAACGGTGATAATGTATTGAGTGAGTATTGACTAGGACGAAGCTTTAAAGCAAACGGCCGCTGATCAGACGAGAAACGTCGTCGTTGAACAACGAATTTCACCGTCAAAAAAGAAAAGCAAAAGCAAATGTGGCTGCTGGGATTCGAGCCCAGGTCTCCACGGCCACAACGTGGAATTCTTACCACTAAACTACAGCCACAGTATACTTAAAGGTTACAAAACGTATATATTGACCATAGAGTTGGCCAAAACAATAAACTCAAGAATAAGCCATTTTCTCAACGAACAAGTGGCACCAATCTTAACCATATTTGAGTTAGCATTTAAAAAGCATCTTTATATAGGTTAAAATAAAACTTCTCTCATAAACTGATTCTATATACTGTAAATCACTTTAAAAAAATATCTTCTACCACTAATCCAAACAGACACTAATTGACAATGATTATAAGTCATAACAAATATTTTTTTAATTTTGGACTTGATTTTTCTTAGGGATATCAAAACACCTATTACACAAAAAAAAAGTGGAGCCTTTTCCCATAGATAATATCAAACACATCTTTAAAGCTTTCTTATTTCTCAACACTCTTGTCAATTAAATTGTTTCATAGTGGTACAACGTTTAAACTACGTCAATTAACATTTACTTTTATGTTTGAATGGAGGAGAAAATTAGGAGAAAACAAATTAGAAGGGAAAACTCTGAAAAAAGTAAATTACCATTTTTGGAAGTTTTATTTCTTAGGGTTAAGGTGTTAAAATGATCATAAATTTTTGTAAAAAGTGCAACTGTAACCATAAACTATTTTTTGGAGTAAAAGTAACCATAAACATTATAAAAGAGGGCAAAAGTAACCACGACATTAACGGACGTTAACGTCCGTTAATGTGAACTTTTTAGTAAAATGTTAAGGTGCTAAAATAACCATTAACTAATACCAAAAGTGCAAAAGTAACCATAAACTTTTTCTTAGATGCAAAACTAACTTGTTGAACATTAATTCATAATTTTTTTTTTGCTTTTGTATTATAAGTGTTTTATCAATTCGGATATTAAAATAACAAAAGTGAAAAAAAAAACTTATAAATTAATGTTCAAAAAGTCACCTATTTTATAATTAATGTTAGGAATTTTATCATGGTTATCTGACCCAAACCGGACCGAAAACCAGTCAACCGGTCAGTAGATCCGAGTCAAGTTTTTAATTTTTTTTTTAAAAACATTTTTTTCCTTTAAAATTTCATACTATAACCCTAAAATTTTCCATTTCTCACCGGTTTTGGACCAGTTTAACTTTGGTCTAATCCACTGACTCTTGACCCAGTACCCCAGCCGGTTCACTTACAGATCCAGATTTAATTACTTTGGATTTTATCTTTTGAAGTCAGGTGATAATTTTCTTTCGTTTTGTCATTTTTGCCAAAATTAAAAAAATCGACTTCTTGAATATTAATTCATAAGTTTTGTCATTTTAACCCCCAAATTGATAAAACACTCATAACACAAAAGCAAAAAAAAAATTATGAATTAATGTTCAACAAGTTATTTTTGCATCTAAAAAAAAGTTTATGGTTACTTTTGCATTTTTGGTATTAGTTAATGGCTATTTTAGTACCTTAACATTTTGCTAAAAAGTTCACATTAATGGACGTTAACGTCGTGGTTACTTTTCCCCTCTTTTATAATATTTATGGTTACTTTTGCTCTAAAAAATAGTTTATGGTTACAGTTGCACTTTTCACAAAAGTTTTTGGTCATTTTAACACTTTAACCGTATTTCTTAATATCTTCTCCTCCTATTTTCCTTTCGCTTCTCTCTCATAACTTGCCAACAAAAAGAAAATTTATGTGTGAGGTTGTAAGTTTTGCCTAATGCCATGTTTGGATAGAAAGAAAAATAAAAGGAAAATTAAGGAGGAAATACCGGGTATTAAAACTTTCATAAATAATAAAGGGAAAATCGCTGGTAAATACCAAATAAGCAAATTAATTACTCTTTGCCACCAACACACATGGGATACCTAACTGTCATTAAAATTGAACTTAAAAAGACAAAAAAGCCCTTAGTTTGACAGACCATTTTAGGCGGGAGGGAGGGAGGAGAAAAGGCATACCAACTCGGTGTGTGAGTACAGTGAGTAGCAGATCCAATCTTCGTCAAACAAGCATTCCACACTCCTTTGGATGCCGTCCACCTTTGTCTGCCGCCTGTGGTTGTTCTTGGGCAAGTAGTGAAGAAGGTCGGAATCCTAGGGATTTTTTTACTCCCAAAATCTGGTGAGAATGATTTGCTTAGTCTGGCTTTGCATTGCATCTAGATTTTAATTTGTTCCCCGAGTCATCAAGTTGTTCTTGCATTCCACACTCCTTCGGACGCCGTCTACCATTGTCTGCCAGCTGTGGTTGTTCTCAAGCAAGTAGTGAAGAAGCTTGGAATCCTAGGGATTTTTCTACTCCCAAAATCCGGTGAGATAATTTAGAATGCCTTACTTACTAGCAATGTTCATGCTTATATGGTGCTTTCTAAAATAAATCAACAGGATGGGGCTTTTGAATTTAATATGATTTAGTGGAAGAATTTTCCTTTATATATTTGATGTGATTTACAAGGTTTTGGTCACCTGGAATGAACATTTTAAAGATAATAGCAGAATGCTATAGTGAGACCTTTTTGGTTTTGTTACTTGAACTGATAATTAGGACTGGTACGTCTTTTATTGACCATATCTCAAGCTTAACACTTCAACTGTCTTATATTGTTACTTGCAGAAAATAATTCGAACTAGTATGTCTTTTTTTCAAGCTTGGTTTTAAACCAGGAGCGCAACATTTTTTATAGTTTTGATCATACATTTCAACGTTTTTCTTTATTATATAAAGAGGGTATGGGGCTTTCTTGTTCTCTAACACTTATAAATAAGTGAATTTCAGAGTTAGTAGAGCTCTCTAAAGAGATAAAATTCAGTTGAAACTATGCTGAGTTTATTGTCTTGAACCCTTTCAAAATGTAATTGGAGCAGGCTTATTATAATGGGAGTATATTTAGATGTCATGGACTGTTTGAACTCTACTTTACTCTCTTTTCCTTTTATGCTTCGTGATATATCATTAAGAATCTTCAAATCAACCCATCACAAATACTCTTAAGACTGTGGTTCAGTGTGCTGGATGACAAAATCAGGATTCGTGCATGGCTTTACACTTCTGTTTGGTAGCAAGTCAAGTTTCAATTATGTAAGCCTTTTCCCCTTCCAACTCATTAGTTTTTATTTTTTGCTTTTTGTAGAGGGAGAAGAAAAATTTGTAGGACTTAAATGGTGTTTTTGTATTTAATGTCATTGAAAGAGAGTTTCTAGACAGACCAACAATAAGGCTGATAAAAGAATTTGATAGCATAGAGGTTAAGTATTGGGGCTTGTTGGGGTTGATATATCATATTGAAAATCAAAATAATAAACCAAGCTGATCTAACAATTTCTCTTGTTAATCTTTGCTTTAGTTTGAGATGAGATTTACATAATATTAAACCTTGCTTATATCTCCCCTTCACCAGTCAAATTAGAAGTGAACCAAATTATTAAATTCTTAGCTCACCAGTTGACTTTCAAAACACCAGTAAATATTCATGTAACTTACCTTTCTGAAATTATCATTGGTTGTTCATCATCAATCAACTCACTAACGTCTTTAACTATATACAAATGTGCACATTTGTCATTAAATTTTATTATTTGTTCCACTCCTTCATCATCCTCAATGTCTACAATAGTGTTTTCATCTAATGTTGACAGTGTGCCCCTTAACTGTAATGTTTTACCTTTAATACCAAGACATACACATATTGTTCTTCTAAGCTCATTGAGCGACATTCATTCTTTTACCATTCTTCCATTTGCTCTCCCACCCACATATTGAGTCCTCCCTTAATCAGTGACAATCTTCCCACCTATGTGGAAAAAGCAATAAATTTCCTTTTGTACTCTATTCATCACATTAACTCTAGATCTGCAACAATATGGCTTTAATGTCAACTAATCTGAATTTTACAATATGTTTGATCTATAATAAACTAGTTAATATGTAATTATACTTTCACCTATAATAAACTAATATGCACTCAAACATGCACAGTCGAACTGCTTCAATGAAAATTTTTTACCAAAACATTCAACATTGCAAAGACAACACTGCACGATGCCTTTGAACTCAATTTCATCAAAACCAGCAAGCAATATGACCCAAACTGATAAATACTTTTTTGATAAATTAATTGTTGAATGCTACCATGTAAGATCTGTTGCACATAATGGAAGATTGTTTGCACATTTATATGGAAGATTTTTGCACACACGGAAGATGGTTTGCACAAAACGGAAGATCGCTTGCACGCTTGGTAGCAATCAACAATTAATTTGCCTCAAAGGTATTTTTGGGCAATTCTCCCAACAAAGAAAAGAATTATTACTTCCAGCAACAATTAGGCAACAATACCCAATACGGAAGATAATTGCACATAATGGAAGATCATTGGCATATAATGGATCATCCTTTGCACATATCGTGGATGACCATTGAACACGTATGGAAAAGATGCATTGCACAAAACGGGAGATCAGTTGCACATAATGGCTATCACATGTGAATCTCCATTGCAGAATCATTATTCCAGCAACATTCAGGTAACAATACCGATTACACGCAATACATGATACACAATACATAATATACAAACTCCCATCAACTAATATAAAAAACTTCACAATAATGGCCAAACTCATAATATCTAAGGAACCCCCAATTATATTTACTATTTCCTTACTTACATACAACAATGCACAATACTAAGTTCCATTAGCAATATACAAATCATCACCTCCATCAAAAACTGAAATATGAAGAAGGGCTTCAAAGTGATCTATTGACTCCACAGTGATGGACCTCCGGTGGACTCCACAGTGATTGATAGCAACAACAGAAAACTCGCATCACCGCATTCCGCCAAACACGATAATTGAACAAGCCACTGTCATAAACTTTAATCGTTTGCTTCTGCCTCGTGTCATCTTTCCAAACTAAATTAAGGGCTTTTTTGTCTTTTTAAGTTCAATTTTAATGATAGTTAGGTATCCCATGTGTGTTGGTGGCAAAGAGCAATTAATTTGCTTATTTGATATTTACCAGCAATTTTTCCAATAATAAAAGAAGTTACTATTTTTAAGAATTTTCTTTTTTAATTTTATCTCCCCTAATTTTATCTCTTTTCAAACGTTAAAGGTACAATGAGTGGATGAGTTGGGAAAAAATAATAAATGAACTAAAAATATCACTAGAAACTACTCCCTCCGGTCCTAATTATAAGACAAAGTTGATTTTTTTGGAGAAATTAAGGAAGCCAATTAAATCACTTTAGAATATTTTTATTTTTATTTTTTTCTTTAAATTGATTAATTTGACCAATAAACTGATATATAATCTAAGGATACTAAAAATATAAATAATCTAAAGTGATTTAATTGGCTTCCTTAATTTCTCCAAAAAAGTCAACTTTATCTTATAATTAGGACCGGAGGGAGTACTATCATAACTTGTGTGTACGTGTGATTTGTTAGTAGCTCGGAAGGGACATTAAGCTTCAAAAAAAAAAAAAATCAAAAGTTTGATGCGTCAGGTGCGCCCCTATATATATATATCATGAGCACCCTAGAAAGTGGAAGCGGGAAGTGAAAAAAGATCGCGGCCGAAGGAAAGTGGGGATAGGAAATAGCAGGGAAAGGCGAAGAAAGAGAGAGATGGGAGTGGAGAAGCAAATCCTCAGGCCTGGAACTGGTCCCAAGCCAGTAGCGGGGCAAAGCGTCACTGTTCACTGCACTGGTTACGGTGAGCTTCTCAGTTCTGTCCCTCTCTGCCCTTTCGAGTTTTTTCAGGAATAATTTTTAAGCTTAGATTCTTCGTTCCGTTTGTTTTCGCAATCTGGTATGCAGGACAAAATTTTCGAATTTCGCTGCCACAGTAAAGAAAGGATTTCGTTATCTTTGTGATTTCCTAGGATTGGAGAAGAATTCTACGCTGCTATGGACTTACTGTTCTGACGATTGTTTTGGTGGTTTCTTAATAATTCTTTTTTTTTTTCATTTTTTAAATGCTTGGTTGCCTAGGAAAATTAGTGGAAAACGCAATGGACGAAGGTCGAAGCTTTCTTAATCTTGCCAAATAAATCCCTAAGTTTCCCCTATTGTTCCAATGCTTATCTGAGTGATGACATAGAAAAGTCAATTTTTTATTCAAACCATCAAAATTAAGCAAGCATTAATATACTAATTGTACTGCCCCAAGCTCTCACCTTAGTGTTGAGGTTTTGAATCCTAGGTTAAAGTCCAGTGGGAGCAGATGGGGTGCGTATTGTGAGAGGGTAAAGTCCAGTGGAAGCTTTCTTAATCTTGCCAAATAAATTCCTAAGTTTTGAATGGACAAACAGAAACATATTAAGTATGCCAATTAATTGGATTAGTTAAGTAACATTGCCATGACTCTAATGTCTCCTCCTAAACTTTGCATGAATTTTCGGTGAATATACACATTTACACACTTACCCTCAGCAGATTTATTTTAAACTGAAAACGTCAAACTAATGACGGATATTTTTTTTAAATGACTTTTTTCATGGTTTGACTGTTCACTTAGTGCTTGGATGGACATTGCTAGATCTAGGGAAAGTCTTATAGAGTCCATGCTTTTGTATTCTTGTATGTTCATATTTTTGATGAATTGAACACAGCTGAGTTTTCTTTGGGATCCAATTGAGTGTTGATGTTGAAACTAGAAAGTGTAACAATTAGTTGATGCAAATGGTTAAATCATATTTGTATCATACTTTTTGCCTTCGTTGGCAATATTTCAGTGTCCTTGATTATGTGTCTTTCAAATAGTCAATTTTAGGATTCACTAATGAATTTTTTTGTCGAATATCTTTGTACTATTTGAGAGGTCCATATTCCTTTGTCATGTTCAGAAGCAGTGACCTATGACATACTACCTCCTATCTTTAACATAAGACCCAATTGAACTGGGTCTTATATTAAAGACTGGAGGTAGTACCATACCTGTGTAGATATGCATGCTATCCTCATGATGGAAAATTACTACAAACTCTTCAGCGCCTCTGATGCAACTTTGGACATACCTATTGTTAACAGAATAATGCTTGAACTGTTTTATTTAAATCCTGTGTTTTCCCTTGTTGAAGTTGATAGATAACAGCTTTCATAACATTTTTCCGTTGTGTTTTACTATTACCATTACTTTGAAGGTTTTGGAAAGTCTGCCTGTTGCTTAATGTGCTAACTTTTACTTCATGAAATTCCCTGAGCAGGAAAAAGTGGTGACCTTTCTCAGAAATTTTGGAGGTTAGGCTGCTAATACTTTAGTATTAGCATGTTTCAGAGGATTTTTTATTTATTTCTATGTGGGGAAAGAAAAGAATACAGGGGAGACACATAGAACATGGATTCTCTAGTCCTTCTCGTTGTAAAAATTGCACTGACACATTTCTTGTTCTTGTGAAGCACTAAGGATCCTGGGCAGCAGCCTTTCACGTTTAAGATTGGCCAAGGTTCTGTTATAAAAGGTGACTTGACCTCTACATTTCTAGTCTTGCTCCTACAAACAATTTTCATTTTCATATATATAATGATAACATGTCCATCTTATCTTTGTAGTGTTTACATATTTATGTATATCTCTGATAAGTGCTCCCTCCACTTTGTGTATACCTTGTCTTGAAGACAGAATTGTTGAAATGTGGTGAACTAATTCATTTATCTCAATTTTATGTAGGATGGGATGAAGGTGTGATGGGTATGCAAGTTGGTGAAGTTGCTCGTCTGCGGGTAATTATTATATATGCATTCTGTGCTGTTGTTTTTTCTTCAAATTAGCTGAAAGTATCCCTTACATCATCTTAAGCGTTTGCAATTTGAGTGAATACCTTTTCCCTCTTTGGCTTATTTTAAAAAATAAAACAAGAAGAAGGGGGGATCCTCCATATAGATCATTGATCCTTCTGGGGATTTGGTTTGAGTTTCGGGTTAAGATCTTGACTGGTACTGGCTTCTGGTTAAATCTGTTGTTTTCTCTGCAATATAGTACCTCTGGTCCTTAATATCATATCTGCTTAACTAACTTAAGTAGATTAAGGATATTAGTTAAAGCAGTCACTTGTCAAAAATGTGGGTTGGTTTTCCTAAAATATCCTCTTAAATCATTTGCATTAAAACTACTCATTGATGCAAAATCCCCTAACATGTGCATTCAATAATGATAGTTTAGAAAAAAATGACAAATATGGTCGATAAAGTGGATTAAGGTCTTATATTTAGGACAAACTTTAACTAGTTTTTATATTAGAGACAGGAGGTAGTATATTTTATGTTGTGCATGTTTCAATTTATTCTGACAATCAGTAACCCTTGTCACAAACTAGAATTGGCTTCTTGATATGTCCTCATTATGTAATGAGAACCATTTGCATCCTTTTGTTTCGAATTTGATTGTGACTCACTTTGGATATTTTGCATCTGAAACACACCTAACCTTGATTTCACTTTTTATGATAATTTTTGCAGTGCTCTCCTGACTATGCTTATGGTCCTCAAGGCTTTCCAGCTTGGGGAATTATGCCAAACTCTGTCTTGGATTTTGAGATTGAAGTCCTGAGAGCGCAGTGATACCTTATTCTATTAAGTAATAATGTGGTGCCTTACCATGGATATGTATGATGCCACACGATGGTTGTGTTGTTTAACTTGATATATCTTGGGTGCTTCTAGATCTTACTGGATACTTTAGTGTCATTGTGCTTAATAAATATATAAATGGCTATCTATGGTTGCTTGGTATAATTTGATAATCTCAATTACAGCTTCTTATTAAATGGCTTAAGTTTGAATCTGAATCATCTGAAGCTAAAATACATCAGAAGTGAGAGTGCCCAGGAAGTGATGGTTAATATGGAATTTACTTCTAATTCTTACTTCTAATTCCCACGCATTCTCTTTCTCTAATTCTTCTCAGATTCAATTTCCAGATACCTAATTTCAAAGTCTCTAAATCCCTGTAGGAGTGTAGGTCATGCTTTTGTTGGTGTTGAATCCAAATGTTCTAGGATATCTTAGAACATGTTTATCTAATTATCTGAGATCTTTATATCTGAAAGGATCGTTTTATCCGACATCTAGCTGAAAAGGCTAGTCTCTCACAATGTAGCGTAGCAATGTTTGAATTCCCATTTGGTATTTAATCTTTGAATATGATTGTTGTGATAGATGTTTTGGGTTCTCTCACAATGTAGCAAACCAATGTTTGGTATTTAATCTTTGAATATGATTGTTGTGATAGATTTTTTGGGGGTGGGGGGATCCTATTTGGGGGGAAAACTTCTAACATACTATCGAGAAATTAATAAAACTAATTAAATTATTTTAAAGTATTTTTATTTTTATTTTTTTCTCCAAACTAATTAGTTTGACTAATAAATTGATATATAATCTAAGAATACATAACATATGATGTGATTAAAAAACTTATTTAGTTTTCTTAATCTTTTATTTTTTATAAAAAAAAAGCGAACTCTATTTTATATTTAAGACTTGAGGAAGTATTTTGAAATAGAGTATCTTACTGCCCCTGCTTTCCCTTTTTACCTTCATCCTCATTCTTACAATTCTTACACTTGTTTTTGTCATTGCATCTGAATTTATTCTGAACTGGTACTCCATTCGATTTCATTCCTTCCATTTGCCTTATGTTTGAATGGAGAGAAAAGTGAGGGAAAAACAGGGGAGAGAATATTGAAAAGGAAAACTTCCATAAGTGGTAAAAATATTTATTATTTTTGAGACTTTTCCCTCGTGGTTTTCTTTTCCTCCTAATTTTCTCCGCCCAAACATAGGATTACCGTTTTGGATTAATCATGGTGTGGATGAGAATATGAATGATACAGATATCAGAGATGCATAAGAAATGCTTGTACTTCATTTCAATCCTCATACTAGCTATACATTCCAATTTTATGACGAATGGACTTTCACCATTTGAAAATCAAACATGCATGTTATATCTCCTCTGTTTTATGGACATAGAGAATCAAGTATAGAGGGATTCCTATTTGATATATTAAATCAATTGGTCTCTCAAAAGAATTTATATTTTTTCCCTTGTAAAAACGCATTAAAAATGGATTTTAGCCCCTAATTTACGTTTTGTTTTCAATTTGGGTCCAATCATCAAGTTGTAGATCCAATGGCTGGTCCTGTCTTGGTGGATGTGAATAATTTGTGTGTCAAAGCATGTGAGTGTTCGTCCCTAGCCTATCCCACTTCTCCACTCTACCTTGTCTCTCACACTTTGCATCCAATTTTTATTACTAATACTTGAATTTAATTTTATAGATTCATTAATTGCCATGCAATTTTGTTTTGTTTTAACTTATAATATATATTTTGAATTCACTCTTTAATACTTACATCTAATTGTTAGCATCAAAATCGAAATTACAAATTACAAAAAAAAAAAAAGACAAATACGCACATATGTTAATCTTTTTAAATATAAACCCATAACTTTTAGGTCACATGATATCAACCTTATTGTCGAAGCTTTCTACCAACTTAGGCTGGCATAAATTTAGAGACTCTAATTACTTAAACATGTGGTTGGAGGTTTAATTGTTTAGTGTTTGCACATAGAAAAAAGATCATCTAATTCAAAGACGTTTATCATTTACACTCAATACTTCAAAAGATATCAGTCTCTGTCGTGGGTAAAGTGTTTCTTTTTATCTGAGAAAAAGGAGAATTGTTGTTTATTTCTAGAACCATAATAACTCAAATAATTCAAGTACTTGTTCAAAGCACTCCAATCTCAATCGCTTAAAGCTGCAAAATATATATATATGGCAGATATTAGTGGATTTTGCAGACCTATACCAGTAATGATCATACCAAATCTTTCTTTTTCTTTGTTTAATCCATATATCTTATAAATGGTTTATAATAATTCTGGATTCAAAAATGAAGTTCTGAAATCTGCATTAATTCAGCACTTAGCATAAGAAATAGTGCACAAAAGATGAAAAGAGCATAGGAGAGAGAATGTGTAAAAAATATGATAGAGAATGAGTAATAAATGATTAAATGAAAGATAATTAGTAGTGAGTGGGGATAATTGATATAAATATATGTATTTAATAGAGATAGATAAGGAAAAAATAGTTAAAATTTTGAGACAAAAAAAAAAAGTTGCTTATATTAAGGATAAGCCTCAAAAAAGAAAAATTTACTTATAAAAAGGACAGAAATGAGCACAATAAGCACTAGAAGTACTCTTTTTTAAGATATATAATTACATAATATTCAATAGTACATGTCATATTCAAACATTGTCAAGTTTCATGGATATAATTTTTTACCCACAATATTTGAATCTTCAACCTTACTCAAGCAGAATTGAATTCTTTCTTTATATTCTATCAAATTACACATGGTGAGTCCAAAATACTCTAGCTAAAAAGAATAGAATTGAGAAGATAATGTTATGAGGGATCTGATGGAAAAAAACATATACCAAGTCAAAAGACCCCAAAACAAAATTTTAGTCCAAAGCTTTTAATAATCTAAAATAATTATAAGAGTGTATGATGTTGGAGAAGCTAAAGGATGAGTAAGTGACATTAAAAGGAACAAAAGTAGAAAGCAATGAATAGTGTCACATTGAATATTGAAAAGTGTGGGAGGGGATATCCCTTAATTTTAGTCACTTTGGTATGAGGCTGCAACCTAAAGAGAAAACCTCATCATAGTATTTTGAGTATTTGATGCTTGTGCCATCCACTCTTAGCCAAAACCAAAACTAAAAAAATTAAAATAAATGTGTACCACTTTGCTAATAATTTACATTATTATACATAAAATTATTGGGTGCTATAATTTATTTCTTTAAAGAAAAATTGGATCTTTTGCTCTCTTTTTTTTGCTTTTTTTGATTATCTAATGCACGAGTGTAGCATGTTCAATTCAATTGGATTATTGCAGCTAGTGGCCAAGAGATTGGATTGCACTTGATGATTATAGCATTTTCTTCACTATTTGTTTTGTTGGGAAATACTATCCTATGTTGAGATTTACATTGGATTCAATTAATTTGAATTGGTCCACCATGTAGGGATACAAATTAAGCTTTCTTTATACTCATCCTCCTATATACAAAAGTCAGTTAAGGTGATTACTTTAGTTGTAAATGTAATACCTCCTTTCACTTTATCTACCAAATTTATATATTCTGATGGTTTTAATTATATGAACTAGTTAAGATGTTGATCTTGATCTTATACGTAAAACCTTTACCCATTTTATTTATACTATTTATCTTTTTTTTCCTAAACTAATAATTTATAGTATTTTAGAGAGGTTGAATCATATTTATTATAATTAAATAATTTATCTTAATTTTTTAATCTACATAAATTAGTTAAGTCACTCCTGTATTAAGGATAGGAAGAGACTCCCCCCCCCCAAGAAAAAATCTTTATTGAATGCATATGGTAAAAGGATTTTCATTAAGGGCTGTTCAAATGCAAATGACAATTAGAGAAGGTATTTTAAAAAAATCAATACACATTTTTTATGGATAAATAATTTGATTCATTTCTTAATCTCTAAAAATTAATTATCTACCTCTTATGTTAAGAATCATAACAAGTAAATAATATGGCTATAAAGCTTTTTAGTAACAATTTTATACCTTTAGAAAACTTAAACTCAGAGATGACATTATTTACGAGGACTATGGGCAAATTCCGTAGGTGTTTTTAGTGTTAGCAAAATTACATATTTTGTCTTGTAACTTTATAAATTGTTTTAGTTTCATTTTTTAACTTCATAAAATATCTTTTCAGTCTTTTTGTCACGCACTTATTTTAATTTCACATTTACCAGAGTATTTGCGAAAAACGATATGCGGTTCGGTAGACAACACAGAAATAGCATAACTATACTGATAATATGTGCATGATTACATAAATTCCCCATAGGGGTTTGTACATGATACTTACGATTAAGGTAGCTGCACTAGGCTACTAAGGTGTCTAAACTCATCCCAGTGAAATGGAGATTTCTTCCCGTCTTTGTTCCACTACTGTAATCCCCTCGTACGGTACTCTGTATTGTTGTTTGCATATCTTTTGTCGTCTCCTGTCTAAATTGTTGGTAGGGGAGGGTGAGATTCGAGAGAATCTCAGTAGGAAACAGATACCATAATGTATGCATGATTGATGCTATGTGTATGACATGTTAGCTTTATCTAGATGTATGCCCCATAATGACATTTCTGCATGCTCAATGTTTTATACAAGACTATGGCCACAGCGAAAACAGAAACAGAGCTTCATTTATTCAAATATGCTCTACACAATCAAGTAAAGCAATCACATACATCATTACACAAGCAAAGGTATCAAATACATGCAAGTAAGGTAAGTCCCCTACCTCAAATCTTTCTCCTCGATTTGTGTGCCAACAGCTCGGGGCTCCATATTCGATCCTACAATGTCAAATGTACTATTTAGACACTTCCATAGTATTTCTGGGGGTTATATGAGTCTATCTTGAAAAATTACTAAAACACCCCCGGGGACTCGGCCCCATCGTACCCGGTCTGGCTGTACTTTTCTCAAAATTCTAACCTGGGCTATCCTGACATACTTTCGCCCAAAGAATCCATTTCCGGACTCAGAATTACCAAATTCAATGTCAAATTACGAAATTGCCCTTGGCAGCCATACTTTTAGGGTTTTAGGGGCGTTTCAGTAATTATGCTTTCTCGGCCTTTTCGGAAAAGGTGCCCAACTGTAACCCCACCTAATTTTCGTTCATGAACTCAATGGAACCATCAAATCATTGAAAATCCAACTCTAAGACCCATTTACAATGCTGGCCGAAATATATGGGTTTTAAGGGGAAAATTGGGGTTTTGCGATTTCGGCTCTATAAACACGTTCCTCTCTACTCCTAACCACTTTACTGACTATTCCATTAGGTTAAAACTACCATTTAGTATCAATTTGAGCAGCATAACAGCCCCCACAACCCATTTTTCATTTTTACACACAAAGGCAATTCGGCGAAATTTCACCGATTAAATTGTCTATAACAGCTAGAATAGTCAATATGCAAGAGTTTGGAAGTTACTTCAAGCTCCCACTAGCTTTTCCTTCTTGTGGCTGAAAACCCTAACTTCAAAACACCAAGATTTGTGCTTCAAATACCTTACATCACATAGAAGAGAAGCTTAGGAGAAAGATTATACACGTTAGGTACGAATTCACCGAAGAAATCGACCTATCTCGTGAGTTTTCTCCTCTTCTCTCTCTAAAACTCCCTCCCTCTCTCTCTCCATGGTGCTGCACGGTTTTTGGCTGATGGAGGAAGAGGATGATGATTTTATAACATTTAGCTTATGTCATATTTAATTATGATGATATCATAATTCCCATTTTCGGATTTCAGCAATTTCTGGCAGATTTTCTGCCCTAACCTTGAAAAATTATAACTAATTCTAGAAAAATTGAATTGGAGTGATTCCAAAGCCTATAGAACCCTTATTGAGTCTAGTTTCAAGAAAAAATATAGACTTTTGCTGAATGGAATCACAAAATTCCCAGAATTTCATTCTTTGCATATTGTTCCAGAAATTTCACAGTTTTTCTGTGCTGACTTCAAAAATTCATATCTTTTTTGTATATATCTCTAATTGAGTCATATGACCTATCAAATTAAAGCTTAGGATGTCTACTTTCATCCTGTAAAATTTCATAATTTTTTCCTTATCATTTGATCATTCAAATGAACATGACAAGCTTACTACCTCATAAGCGATTTCACCAAAAACATAATGACTTTCTCCAAAATTCATCATTTTACTTTCTTAATACCCCAAAGATATTAGAATCATTAGGGGATAAATTTGGGCTCTTGCTAAATTGGGGCTTAGCAGTCCACTTAATTTAGGCTTATTCCCAAGTCTCCAATCCTAAATTTCGGGGTATTACACTTTTAACTCTCTTTTTCATATATATTATTATCCAATATCCGCTTTCGGGCTCGTGACTATCCTTCCTAACATAAGTGACTTCTTTAGGATTCGAACTCAAGACCCAAAAAGATTTAACAAGGCCTTACATAAACCAACTCTATATTGGCGTTTTAACTCTAATAATGTTAGCCTCATATGATATTTTTTTAATAATTATTGTTATTTTGAAAATTAAACATAATATGTCAACATTTGAAAATGCTTTTTTATTTAAAATTCCGGTGTCAACATTTTTTGGTTAAATGTGTTATGATTAAAGGACTAAAATTATACCTTATAAAATTAATGTCCGAAATAAAATGTTGTATGAAGTTAAAGGATTAAATATGCCTTTTTACTTGAGTTTTAAATGAATCAATATTTTGGTTTATCGAATTTTAAATTTTTTTTATTGTAATATACTTTTAACGGTGATTGCAATTTAGTTGTATCTAGATCCACATTCAATTGAACATGCAAGTAATATTAAATATTAAAAGTTGTTGTAATGATTTCACATTTCGCAAAAGAAAAAAAAAGAAAGAAAGAAAAGAATATGTTGGATCTACTTCTGTGTTATACTGTTATGTGATTATTTAATATTTTGGGTTTTTTTGACCAAGTTCATATTTTAATGTGAATCCATCATACCTGCATATGCATTATCTATTCAATTTTTTCAAAAAACAAAAGACATTATTGTTTCTTTTATTTTAATTTTATTCACTTTTCCCCTTATCATTCTCTTTAGGTATGAGCTTCTAAAATGTGATATTAAGGGCAAATGATAGACTCCTTTCAACTATACTTCTAAATACAAAGGGGTTAAGTTTTATTTCCTTAACCATTTGCTTACATGACAAGAACACCGAGTACTATTAACAAATATTATTTCTTCTCGTAATAAATGTAAGAGCTAGATAACTAATTTATGAAAATAAACACATTAGCTCATTAGTTATTTGTTTAAAAAAGTATGTGATGTTTTATCTAAAACACATATTTCAATAATTTGTATTGAAAATTACTTTCTAGACTGAAAACTCCCTTAGCATACACAAGCATGAATAGGGAGAGTTTGAGAAAAATATTATAATTTTATGATACCTAATGAATTAAAATTTTGGGAAAATTACTCCTAGATCTCAAGGAAGCAACATATTATCAAAAAGGTCCTTGGAGGTTATAAAACACACTCATCAGGTTGTTAATACACGCTTTGGGTTGTATTCAGGGACCTTTCTGATAATATATTGCTTTCTTGGAACCTAAGAGTGCTTTTCCCTAAAATTTTATATTTAGAATCAAACTAACCCTTTATTAGATTTTACATTTAGAAGTAAAAAAAAAAAAAACCAATGTGTCTCATTTGCAGACTCAATGCAATAATGTATAGGTCCCACTTCTAGTTAGAAATGAAAAGCAGCTATGGGGAGTATGACAAAAGGGAATGAAAGTTGTGGGCCTCTAATAATAATGAGTAAACATAATTAAGATGTGAAATTGTAAGAATGCACTTAAGCAGAATCTTTTAATTTTTGGGTGTGATGCTTTGCCATAATTCAAGAATTGAGACAATGTTGCCTTGTGGCACTGTGCTATTGGTGGGGACACATATGGTTGCATTTTTAATGGATGGTGAATAGTAAGTTAGATTGCTAATGAGTGCTTAACACATGTTTATGTCTCTTCTGTGACCTCCCACCAATATCTCATCAATATAATGTCTTCATCTTATCTTAATATTACATTTTCTTTAATTTCTTTTCCCACAATTTTTCTAAACAATTGGTCACATGTAGTAGTCATTGTCCTTATAAGCAGTTTAGGTTACATTTAAGCTATTAATAGCCGTACAATCTAGTGAGATTAATGCTTTATTGTAAGTGGGAATTGAAATCACAGATTCATTCTCACTTGTTACCTCATACCATTAGTTTTTGCCCCTATGATTTTTTTAATTACATTTAAACTGACAACAACATTGCATTTTATTTTATTTTTAAAATTTCGATATTTGTTTTATTTAGACGTTAGAATATAAAATTAAATATATACTTCTGATTATATGTACACATAAATTCAGACTCATTTATGTGCCTAGATCTAACCTACATACATGCATGCTGATAGAAAATTATGATTAATCTTCAATCATGAATTGAATTTGGTAATCATTAATTTTGGAATTAATTCACATGTGATATGAGAAATGATAAGCAAGAGAGTGTGGTATGATCAATAATATTCCATTGTTTATCTTTTATGAAAATAGAGCTGATTGGTATTTGACTTTGTTTGATTAAGTTCTATCATTTTTTTTTAAAACTGAAAAGCTTTTAAACTAACAATATACTAATTTTTAGTCAAAATAACATTTGAAGCAATAGTTCTAAAAGGCTTAAGAACATTTGGGAGAGAAAGTAATTCTTGAATGTTATTAGCAAACAATTTGTTTTATTTTTTTATAAAATGGAAAAATAATATTAATAAATAAAAGTGTACATTACAAAGTACTATAAACAAGAGGATGGAGGGAGATTCACAATATTATGAAATAGGGGGCAGTAAAAACATAAACATGAAAAATTAACTAGAGCAAGATGTTCACATCCCTCCAAATAACATTATTTGAGGAAGTAGTGAATTAGGTGAGATCACACAATTTGTTTAATCATAGAAAATGGACATGAAATTTTAGTCAAAACATTAGAAGTAGTCCCTTTTTTATTGAATCTCCTCAATACTTAAACAAAAAAAAATGTTTATAGAAATAAATCTTGGAATTTTGACGTTAAATTCAACAATAAATTATCATATCAATATATACCTAACGGAATGAAAATTCTCAAATAAGTAGAAGGTCATGAGTTCAATCTAACTTGTAATATCAAGCTGTTAGTGCCGATCTGCCCTTCTAAATTAAATACGCCTCATTATTTTACAAATTATGAATATATTACTGGACTAAATTTTAACATTGTCAAGATCAATTACAATTACAATAGGGCTTATAATACCATTTTTACATTTACTAAACTCAAACTCACAATATTATTTTAAGAGTTTTGAGTTATTTATCACTAACCCAACTATTGGAAATAGCTTATAGGCACCATTGAAGGCTGAAAAATCAACCATCAACAACAGTGTAACGTTGTATCCCAATGACATTTTGTTGGTGGTGGAGCATATTATCAATGCTCCAACTATTTTAGTTTCCTCACATGTGCCAGGAATAAAAAATCGGACCGGATAATGAACCAATTACGGTATAGGTTTAAAGGTCAATGGATCAACCAGGGTTTAACCGGTGTTCAGACTGATCATATTAAAATATTAAAATTTATTAGTGACAATATGTATATTAATATATTTTTAAACTTCTATAGATAAAAATGAAGATCTTTAGGAAAAAAATGCTTAAAATCTATTAGTATTAGTTATGATGCCTATACTTATACAATGTTATCTCTTTTTCTATAATTATTATATCTTTTTAAATAATTTTTTTCATCATCTTATTCTTTCTTTTAGATATGTTCTTTCTTTACCTATTTTTCACTTCATCTTGGTCTTTAACCTTTTATTTTTTCCTAAAAAATAGTGCGAGATGATAGTTCAAAAAAATAAAAAAATGAAACCGGTCCAATCAATTAAACCATCAATTTTCTCAGTTCAAACCGGTTCACCACCCAATGATTAAACTAGATCGGACCACTGGTCGGTTACTGGTTGAACCAACCGGTTCAGCCCGATTTTTTGCTCTATGCATATGTGTATGGAAAATTATATTATTCAGAAAAACAATAATAATGGTAAATATATAGTAAATTTATTTTTATAAAAAGGAGGAGGAAATCAAACCAGTCATTCGAAAAGAGTTATTTGGAGTTTTTATCCACACACTGGCTAACTTATCTGCCGTAAAACTAAAAGAAAATTTTATGGTGCTCCCACCCTTTGATCTTTAATATAAGATATATTACATATAGTTACCTAATTTGATTATATTAAAGCAATTAGTTTAATTAATATGACATTTATTTTCTAAAACATCTGAGTAATTTTTCTTAGTTTCATTCTTCCCTCTCCTCCTTGATTATTGTTGAAAGAGTATCAATAGGGGCAAATTAAAAAAATATTGATAAATACAAAAAATATATCTTATATTTAGGGCTAATATCTAAATTAACTTCCTAAATATATTCTACATTAAGTACCGGATAAAGTAATTAATGAGGAGGGTTATATGAAAAACGACTGATTTAATTTTACATATTTTTCTGTGGAATTAGGAATATTTTTTTTTTCCGGTTACATAATGATTGAGGAATTGCCACAATTTCCTCATGCGTTTCCATAAGCATTAGGCAAGCATGTGAACACAGTGCTTTAAATTACTCATAATTCATCCGCCTTCCTTCTCTCCCTTAATGGTTTTTCAACCAACTCTGTTGATTATTGATGGATTAGGGTTCAAATTTAATTGATGAAGTGAGTAAGGAAGTTTTTTATTATTTAAATAAATAATAAATTAATTAATTAACCAATGGGGTTAAGTTTAATCTTCGTTAGAAAATGTACTTATATTTAACGCCTAACAGTGTTTAAAATAGAATTGCGAGTTTTCTTGTATGTTCTGGAACAAGTATGCCCTAAACCTTCAAACTCATACACAAAAGTAAAAATATTTTCAAAGATGGAAATATCCAATAAAAAGAGGGAAAAAGAAGAAAATAATAAAACTTAACATGCGGCCTTTAATGAGTTTAATATTGAAAAAAAGATAAGAAAATACTATTTAAACTCTAAAATTCAGAATCAGTGATTTCCTAAAAAATGAATTGTTAATTGCTATACTCTTGTAGTCAATCCTTATAACTCTTAAGATAACAAGATTGATTTGAAATTTTAAAGTTTAAATAATATTTTCTTATTTTTTTCCTTTCAATATTGGACAACAATCCCTTTTTTTTTTTTTATGTTTTTAACCATGAAAGGAATCCATATTACTCTGTGCGCTTTCAACATTTTCCCACATGAGAATATTGCAGTTCCTCAAAGTGCATTCAAACATGTCAAGCTAATAATACCTAGATTGACATATGTATTTTATGTGTTTTTGAAAATAATTAAAAATCTCAGGTTTTTAAAATTTTTATATTTGAAAGTTTCAAGTACATGGAGACAAATTTAATTAAAAATTATTTTCAATTTTGAATAACATAATTATTCTAAAATTTACCAAAAAATTATGAGGTTTTTTTATAATTAAATATTTATATAATTTTTATTTTTTCAATAGTCCCTTCTGATTATAATAAAAAAGAGTTTTTATAGATAATTATATTTATAAAAAATGGAGAACACTCAATATGAACACACACACACATTCTGCAAAAAAGTGAGGTGGATTGTTTATATAATGGGTCTAATAAATTTTATATTATGTTATTTTATGTGTGTGTAGGAAGTCATTTGACTTAGTGTGTGTTTGGCAACCTTTCAAACCATGGTTTTAGTAGAGTTGGGAATAAGGGCCGGTCTTTCACGGGCTCGAGCCTAAACGGGTTGGCTCGTTTAGACCTGCTTCCTAAAAACTCCCAATTTTTAAATCCTGCGACCTTACAGGGTTGGCCTTTCACGGACTCGGGCTTAAACGGGCCTGAATTCATTTTAATTAAAAAAAATCCCTTTCAAGTTTTACAATTTTTTATTATTTTGTTTTAAATTGAGATACATTATTTTTAAAACTAATAAATTTTTAGTTAAAATAATTATCTAATATTCAAATTAGCCTCTTTTTTAAAGTTTAAATAAATAAATCATTGTAGAAAATAAAATAAATCAAACCGTTTAATAAGTGTTTACTTATTACTGATATTTTATTAGGTACTTAGGTGTCTCTCATATTGATAATTTAATATAATGATATTATATATATTAACTTATTTTTAAAAAATATTAAACGGGTTTGAAAGGGCCGGCCCTTTTAGGCCTGCTTTCTGTTTTAATCTTTAAATCATAAGCCCGGCCCTTAAAGGGCTCGGGCCGGCCTGAATTCCCGACTCTAGGTTTTAGAAGCACTTTTCCGTAAATCGAGGCAAAACTCCTCTCACATACTTACCTCCTAGACCGTAAAAACTATTCTTTAAAAGCTAATCCGAATAATGATTGACTTATTTTAAGGTCCTTACCGTGTGAGAAAATAACATATTAATAAAAAAATATTGTTAAAAAATTATTTATAAGATAATAAATTAATATAGCAAAGTAATTTCATAAAAGAATAAATTGAAAATTAAATCCAATATGAAAAGAATCATATTGAAAAATAACTTTATGGAAAACTAAATTATAGAAAGCAATACTGGCGTGTATGACAGCAGAATAGGATTTCAGTTGAAAAAGTTGTTATCAATCAATCATGGTAATTACTCGTAATTTAGTTAGAAGTAGAAGCCAAGAATATTTCAATCATATTAGTTGAGAAGAATGTTCTCAATATTTTTTTTAAACAAATAAAATTGTGAGTCAAATTCTATAAATGAAAAAATTATACAAAAAAAAGTTTTAAAACTGAGATTAATAATACTTAAATCCAAATTAACGGATAATATTTAATTATTTAAATCTAAGCTACTCCTCCAAGCCCTAAACATAAGAGCTAAGTAAGCATTTGGTCTTGATTTTAAATAGAAAACCACTAATTAATGTTATCTTTACGTTTGTTATTTTCTTCAAATTAATTTACTTAATTTATAAATTAACCTAATATTATATCAGGTAACATGACTATTTTATGAGATCATGTTATATTTTTCATAATTAAATGATTTATTTTGATTTTAATCTATTTAAATTAGTTTAAGTGGCTTTTATATTAAAAATATGAGTGGGTTTATGCAAAATTAAATAGTTATGAAAGACAGAGGGAGAAAATAAATTTCCCTAAATAGTTAATAAATAAAAATTATAAATAAATACCACTTGAACTTTAAAATCTTAAATCAATGATTTTCTAAAATAGAGTTGTCAATTACTACCTCCGGTTCTATTTATAAGCAATTTTCTCTGATTGATCCTTTTATAAACAATTTTTACTTTTTATCTGAAAATATAAGTTTCTTTTTCCTATTTTAGCGTTATTAAATACCCATTCTCTCTCATATTTTATGTTACTTATCTTTCATACTTTTTATCTATTCTCTCTCTTATATTCTTTTCATAAATAGGGGCATCAATGGAAAAAATATGACATTTTTGACATATTTATTATTTTTAACTACGAGTTGGTTTTACGCAATTAGAGAGAAAGTTATTTATAAATAGGATCGGAGGAGTACTATACTTTTTTTTATCAATCACATTATCTTTATAATCAATAAAATTAATTTAGAATTTTAATATTTAAGTGAAGTTTTTTAGAATTTTCCCTAATAATTAGTTGGTGGAAAAAACGCGCGATGGGTCTATATAATTGTGGCGTCCAGTAAATGTAGTACCTCTTTTGGACATTTGCTCTTCGCTATTTCCTTCCTTGCTCTCCTTCCATTCCTTCGCTGCCAGATATTCCAATCGAGTCCGTCGATAAGCGTTCGTTTCTCCTTTAATCGATCTGTAAGTTTCTGGAATCTGATCCTATTTTCTACTTGGTTGGTGAGTTTTCTGTCTTCTCTGGGTCGCTGGTGAGGAGGCAAAAGGGGAAAATTTTAGGATTTGATTAGGATTAGGATTCCTTTTGTCGGAATTGGGTTCTGAAACTCGTCCATATGGGGATTTCTTAGGTTGAATTAATATACTTGGTTGGATGCGGAATTTGAGAATTCCAGGGGAAAGTGAAGGAACTCTGTCTGATTTAATAATAATCTTATCAGTTATCAGGCTTAGTGGGCTTCATGTCCTGGTTTACTAGATGTCAACAAGTGAGAAGTGTGTTGATAATATTCCTTTTCATCTTCTGTTCTCTTACTGTAGTCGTTGGGAAGCTAAAAGGAGCCCTTTTCTTTTTTAGTTAAACAATTACTCGGGAGAAAGCAAAATAGTTTCGATCACTTATATTTTTTAGTTCGTTTTATTTTATAGAAATGGACATCTGAAGTTGCAAGTTGCAATGAATCTGTTCATTTTGTCTCAGTGATTATTATCTTATAGATCTTTCGTTTATAAGTTCTTTTTCGAAAAAAAGGGTTTATGAAACGTTCTTCTTTAGGATATGATATTGCATAATCTTAATTTATGACATTTGTCCAAATAAAGTTATGATATTTACTTTATGATATAATCTTGTTTCAGGGATGTTAGTTATGTGGGCATTAATATCTGCTGGAGTCTCCAAGTAATTCTGGATAGCTTTGTCAGCATGTGTTGGATGGGCCTCTCTGTTGATGTATTTCGAAAAGTTGTCCGCTTGAACGTGTATTGTAAGGTTATTCTGTAGAGTAATATTCCAATAATAATTCATCCGCTCAGTTACCTTTAATCCTTTGGTCTAAGCCACTACCTATGGAAGCCAACTACCGTATGATCATTTCTTCTGATAAGTATAGAATTGGTTGAAGGATAGGAAGTGAAGAAGGTTCAGTAGTGTGTCTTTGGCGTGTCCTTGTTAGTTTCTTCCATTTTCTAGCTGGTTTTCATTTATTCATATAATTTGGTGCCTTCTTTATTTTATTTTATTGGGTATATTTTTGGTGTAAACATACTGATTGAGTAGTGAGGCAAGAATCAAAAGACGTTATGGTGTGCCAAGCGGCAAGCCAAACAAGATTTCGGGCATTAAAACATGAGAATGGCATTGAAGGTGAACCAACAATCATTGTTAGAGTGATAGCATGCTTTCAACCCTTGCACGATTGTCAGGTTAGTGATCTGTTATTGTTACTGTTTTTCTAATTCTATTGCAGTTTTCTTTAGTTGTATTCATTGTTAAGAAGCTGGTTATTTGATGACATTTTTCCTTTATGTTTGTTGTGTGAAAAGCTTGCTTTTGATGAACCATTGAATATTCTGAAGCTTCTATCATCAGTTATCAGATACTTTAAAGAACTCATCAATGTTATGTTCTGACATGCAGGCTGAGTACTTCCGTCATTTGCTTAAGCCTGTCACGTAGGTCGATTGATTCAATTCCGCATTTCTTTCCTTTAAGCTGGAGTTTTTGGTTTTCCTTTAAATCCTTTGTACCTCAGAAGCACAAATTAAAGAAGATCCTTTCAGATCATTATAAAGTCTCCCGGTATGCGGTTTTTTAATGATCTTTTTAATTTTTATGGCTGAAAGCGTCTTGTCTTATATTAAGTGATCGTTTTTATTGTATTGTAGGTCATTTTTTGTGTTGGATGGTTAAGGCTGACAGCTCCTGGCCTTGTCCACGGAATGTGGCTTGGCAAGCACCTTATTTAAATTGCTCCCGCACATTGCGGGAGCCTAGGTTATGTGGCCTTCCAGGAGACCTAAATAGTAGCAGTTTCAACTTTACTGGACACACAGCTTTTCCTGGATTCACATCTCCTGGTTTCTCAAATCTTGGGACTGAGCAAACGGGGGAATTGCAAGTATTCCTACAGTATCCCAATCATCACCAGTCTGGAGATATCCAAGCAGTTTCAGAACAATGTTTGAAAGAAAGAGATATTGGAGGGGCTATGCGACATGAGAATCATGCATCTCTGCAGAAAAAGCTTCTTATTTTTGACCAATCTGGTGATAGGACGAGGCTGTTCTACAGTCCAAGTTTCCCCTTTGTTCAAAGTCCAAATGTTGCCCCCACTAAATTTGTTCCAGCGTCTGATGAAATTAAGATGGGACAGGCAGCTAGTACAGATGAGAATTATCCTATGAAATACTGTTTACCAGAAGACTCTAATGAAAATCATATTATTGATGAGGAAAGTGAACTGCATGAAGACACAGAAGAAATTAATGCCTTGCTTTACTCAGATGAAGATGTTGATTATTATAGTGATGATGATGAGGTTGCAAGTACAGGTTGCTCTCCACTAGCAACTAAAAGACCTTATGTGATACAAGATCAATTTGAGAATACGAAGGGGGAGGTTGCAAGCTCGGACCGACTGAAAAAAAGGCAGAAGTTAAATGATGATGGGTTCGAGAGATCATCACCAATCAACAGTGCTATTTCAGTAAGACTAAATGAGTCTTGTGACTGCACCAGTGATGCAGAATCAAAGTATTCCACCAGCCAAGTGTATTCTGCTAATCAAGCTAGGGGAGAAGAGAATTCAATGATGGGTGATATTCAGTTTAAAAAGGATAAGATCCGTGAATCATTGAGAGTTCTTGAGAACTTGGTTCCAGGAGCAAAGGGAAAGGAGCCCCTGTCAGTCATTGATGGAACCATTGAATACTTGAAATCCTTGATGTCCCAAACTGTTACTCTTGGATTTGGATTGAAAGATATTTAACTGTTGGCTGTAGGAGACTAGAATGGTTAAAGCTTGAATCAGCATGCTCCTTTTTCTTTATTTTATCCTATAATCCTCTTTCTCGAGGTTTTATTTATATTAGCTGGTGAACAGAAGCAGTGATAGCTAGTACTGTATTTTGCCTCTGGGATTGCAGAGAAAATGGGAGGATTGGTCGTATGAACCAGAATTATTGTCTTTTATCTTTTCAGAGGGTGAAAGATCAACGGCCACGGATTGAAGGGATTGGAGAAGGAGGTGGTGGTGGGGGCTATATGCTGTAAATGAGGACACTTTCTTTATCCCTCTAGTGTTGAAATTTCCTCTTGGTTGAATGCATGCGCGTTAGGTAACTGGGGTCCCACTTTCCACCCTCCTTTATTCACTCTTGTTGTTATGCTTTTGTTGTCCTCTCTTTCAAGCTAGCACGCACATATCATGCTGGCATCAAAATTCTTAAAGCACCAAACAAAGTTTCACATGTTGGAGGAGTGCTTGAAGATGGTGGTGCGTGATTTATCATCATGAGTCTGTGCTGGGACCCTCTCACTTTCTCTCTATCTCTCTCTCCCTCAAATGCACCACCATTCGTGGTAAAAGGGTGCTTTGTTTTTACATGCTGATGGTGGAAAATGACAAGCTATTCTAGTTTCTAGGTTTGTAATTGAGAGGTGGGTTGATCGGTTCTGGTGTCTTTTTCCTTATGCTCTGCTCTGCTTTCTTTGTATTTCAGTTGAGCTGAGTTTTATTGTGTGTGTGTGTGAATAATTGGGGTGTGATAGTGGTGTGGCAGGTTTGAAATTTGAGTGTATCCCAGCTTTATGACTGGCACATAGTTTACTTCCTCCGTATTGTGTGTGTATCACTGTGTTGTATGTTTTGGATCAATTACTATGAATAATGAATCTTTGATTCCTCTGTGGAGTGATTGAGGATCTATTATTATGAAATCTGAGTCTTCTATGTCTTTTGCTATAGATTTTGCTTTCAATTCTGCATGAAAATCATTAGATTTTTTTTTTTTTTTTCGCTGGAGGCGTTAAGTTTGTTGAGTAGATGAAGTTAGTTCCCCCATGCGTTTGAATAACTCTCCATGATACTTTATTTTAAGCAAAAATATTGCTATCTGGTTCTCTTAATAGTTGATAATATTGCGCGAATCTTCTCTTTCATTTATTTTATTTTTGATGAAATTTGGGAAAATTCAAAAAAAAAAACGTTTAAAATAAGGAAAAGACAAATTAGAGAGTCTAACATCACAAATTCTAAGTCTAATATTTGTGGGAGGAATATGAAATTTGCAAATATTCTTAAA
The DNA here is from genome assembly GCA_963242795.1 of Inga leiocalycina. Taxonomy (NCBI): domain Eukaryota; kingdom Viridiplantae; phylum Streptophyta; class Magnoliopsida; order Fabales; family Fabaceae; genus Inga; species Inga leiocalycina. The sequence goes on from OY725323.1 coordinate 23,339,741, forward strand.
TGATTAATCTGCTCCTGACAACATTTGAGGAGCTCAAGTTGTCAATATGTATATTAAAATTATTAATTGTGATTTTTAAATTGTTATTTTCTATGTCTAAGTTGATTATGCATCGCAATTAACAATTTTAATATACATATTGATAACTTATGCTCCCAAAATATCAACAACTTTGTAGGTAATATTTTGAAGTCATACATGTCAAGCTTCACTGACTACTTAGGTATAGAGAATAATAACTTAAAAATTACAATTCGTAACAACTTCAGTATATATATTGACAACTTGAACTTCCTAAATGTTATACTGATTGGCCATTTGAAAACATTTGCAAATGACAGATTCCTCCCATAGATCTGATTTAAGATTTGTAATATTAGTCTCACTGATTTATCTTTTCCATATTTTAAACATATTTTTCCGGGATTTTCCCAAATTAATTTTATTCCTGTGGCACTTGCAATTTAAAAAAAAAAAAAAATTCGCCCAACCAAGCCGCTTAGTTATCATATAATCTCAACCGGAGTTGGAGAAGGCAAGGCCGTCCGTCCGATAGATTGAGATTTTAGCACTAGGACCTTCCCGCCCCTTTTGTTGAAAAATCTGTATCAAGTTTATTACTCTAATCATGACTTTATAAGATAAAATGACCATTAATAGCGCCTAGTTTACTCTAATGACAGTTATAGGGTTGAAATTATTTCTAAGATTTATAAAAATAATCATATTGTATATTTACTAATATTTTAGGAGGGCAAGTTAGTCTCTTGGCAAATGTATGGGTTCAACCTAATTATTGCTAATACTTATTCAAACTAGTACCTTTTTTAAAAAATACTCCATCCTATCCTAAATATAAGATAAAGTTGACTTTTTTTGAAGAGACTAAGGAAGCTAAATAATTTACTTAATCATATCATATGTTGTGTATTCTTAGATTATATATTAGTTTATTAGTCAAATTAATTAGTTTAAAAAAAATATAAATATAAATACTTTAAAGTAATTTAATTAGTTTCCTTAATATCTTTAAAAAAAGTCAACTTTGTCTTATATTTAGGACCGAAGGAAGTAAATTATAACTAGTTCTTTCGAATTTTATAAATATTTTTTGTATTTGTAATTAAAAAATTAAAACATCTTTCTGAAAAATTTATTTATTTTTTTTAATTTTAAGAAGTGTGGCAATAACTTCTTAAAAAAACAACGACAACAGTTACTTATTTTTATTGTCTTTGAAATAGATATTGATTTTGGTCGTCAAGTTTCATGTTCTCTTTCTATAATAAGCTTATTAACTACGCAAATTTGACAAGGCTGAAACGAATGATGTGAAATTCCGAGCTGATATTGTGAAGTTAAGGGGAAAAAAAATGTAACTGATGAAGAGGAGAGGCTCACTGATGGTCTTTTTGAAGTGGGTTGGTCTATTTTTCTTTTTGCAGAATCTTTTTGAGCAAAGTGAAAAGGAGCAAGGGAAAATGCATTAATGCCTTTAAAAGATATGCTTTAAAAATTTGAAAGTCAACAACATTATGAAAAAAAGCCTTTTCCTTTTTTTTCCCTAGAGTTATTTAGTAATCAATATTATTTTTTTACCAATAGTAATCAATATTATTAACTGATTCAAATTTAAATATTATTGAATCTAAATAAAAAAAAAGGGTTCCAATATAATCTATTTCATTCACAAGACTCAAACCCTAGTTTTTATTCATCCAATCAGTGTCCGTCCTTGTATAATGGGTTTTGAGCATATTACATGACTAAGAAAAGGTACATGTTTTTTTTGGGGGGTATTGGTTAGAATTCATTGTAACTTGTAAGGTATGGTGCTTGAGTCTTGTCATATCAGTCTAATCTTATCTGCCTTACATCCTTTTGTATATTTTTATTAATAAAGATATTCATTTCAAGCACCCCTAAATTCAATCAAGGCTATAATCATTTTTAAAGTTTAGATCATTAAGGGTTTTTATATCTTTTAATAAGTGTGTTTTTTAGAATTTGAATTTTTGTTTTCCTCCTTACAATGGTGAGACTGTTTACAACTTCAACCAATAGCTTATTGATATTTAAAGTCTCCTTTTTAATATTAGGTTATAGCTCGTTTAGTTCCCGAAAGTGAAATGTAGGGTAATAGTAGAAAATTGAACGACCAGCCTCCTCTCCTTTTCTCTGTTCACTCATAGCCTTCTTTTTGTTGGAATATTTTAAAATGAAAATATGTATTTTTTTGTAAAATCATGTTCATCAAATTAACGGATTTATATGAAGAGTTGTGTAAAGAGTTATAATACAAAAAGTTACTAAAGTTATGTCTATTTAGTTTCTAGAGATACATGTGAAAGGTTATAGCTAGAGATGTGGCAGACATCACTTAGTGAAAAGTTGTATTGTGTTTAAGAGAAATCTCTACATAATATAAAGATATAACTCTTCATATATTTATTCATGAATCAGGATATGAGATTCATGAATTTAACAAATTGTTATTACTTTTAATTGAAGAGGTGTTTCTTCAAGAGGCACCACTTCATAGCCTATAGATATCCAGCACCATCAATCATTCTGACACATCAAAATCGTACAACAAGAGATTAAACGCGTTGTCCTTGTCCTTGAGTGTACACAAAGATAAAATTAAATTATCATTTTGTAAAATACATTGTTTCCTTGCTTGAGTATTGGGAGTGCAATCTATACTCAAGGGTCTTCGTTGTATCCTATAGGAAATTTGTCTGTCAATCCAACTTGCACCCTATAAGATAGGTATAGGTGGGGGTGAATTAAGCTTAAAGAAAAGTGCTGTTCACGCTTTGAAGCATTGTACACTACTTTCTTCTTCTTCTTATACTCTTCAGAGATCCAGCCCATCCAATAATCTTTAGGCTTAAATTCATGAATTCAAACCCTAGGAAGGAGAAGAAGAGATTATGGCTCAAATCATAGAGAGACAAAAATGGGAGAATAATGACTTCATCTGCACAGGGCATATCCTCAATGGGCTTAGTGATATTCTCTTCGATGTATATAAAGACTTAGCCTCTGCGAAAGAACTCTGGGATAAACTAGAAGCAAAGTACTTGGAAGAGGATGCCACAAGTAAAACGTTTCTTGTTTCTCATTTTAATAACTATAAAATGATTGGTGGAAGATTTGTCATGGAGCAATTGCATGAAATAGAACATATTGTGAGTAATATTAAACAACATAAAATAAATATGGATGAATCTTTTATTGTCCGTTCAATTATAGACAAATTTTCTCCTTTATGGAAAAACTTCAAAAAAGAGTCTTAAATATAAAAAGGAAGATACTTCTTTTGAGCATTTGGGGAACTACCTTTGTTTGGAAGAAGAATTAAGAAAGCAGGATGATGCTAAAGATATCAATGCTCATAAGAAAATTCATATGGTGGAGGAAGGACAGTCTCATAAGACCTCTAAAAAAAGAGGGAAGGAGAAAGATAAATTCCAAGCACAAGAAGGTCACAAGAATAAAAGGAAGAAAGTTAATTGCTGCTTTTGTGGAAAAAGTGATCATTATAAGAATGAGTGTCGTCTCTTAAAAAAGGAAAAAAAAAGAATAGTTCTTCCATAAAATGTGACAATCTTGTGGCAGTAATTTATGAGATCCACCTAGTTGACAATGATGATTCATGGTGGGTGGACTTTGGTGCAACACGCCATGTGTGCAAAAACAAGTACTTCTTCAAGACACTAAAGGAAGAAGAAGGTGACATGCTTTACATGGAAAATTCTTCAATTGTTCAAAGTGAAGGGAAAAGGGATTGTGGAAATTGAATTCGTTTCAGGGAAAACTCTTACTTTAAAAGATGTCTATTACGTATAAGAAGTTAGAAAGAATGTATTAGAAAGAATTTAATTTCGGTACATTACTTAATAAGTTTGGGTTTAAGTATGAATTTGAGGGAGACAAGTTTGTTCTCACTAAGGGTGGAATGTTTGTAGGCCAGGAATATTTTTGTGAGAACATGTTCAAATGTAATGTTATTGTTAATAATAATATTTTCAGTTTTGCTTATATTGTTGATTCTTGTGATTTATGGCATTATCGTTTGGGTCATTTTAATTTTGGTAAATTAAATGATATGATGAATCTAGAATTGATTCTAAAGACTACTAATAACCATAAGTCTTGCACTACATGAATGTTAACTAAAATAAGAAAGTACCCTTTCCCTAAAGTAGAAAGAAGTTATAAATTAATAGAATTGGTTCATTATGATATTTGTGATTTACATTGTTGGCCTACTTTAGGTGGGGAAAAAATATTTTATGACTTTCATTGATGATTGCACTAGATTTTGTTATGTCTATTTAATGCACTCAAAGGATGAAGTATTAGGCAAATTTAAGATATTTAAAACTGAAATAGAATTTCAATATGAAACCATTATTAAGTGCTTAAGGACAGATAAAGGGGGAGAATATTATGATCCAAAATATTTCAAATTTGTTGGTATAATACATCAAGTAACTGCCCCTTATTCCCCACAACAAAATGGAAAAATAAGGTTCTAGTAGAAATGGTAAATGCCATATTATCTTACTCTGGTTTGACTGGTGTATTGGGGAGAAGCATTGCTAACTACATGTCATATATTAAATAGAGTTCCTAATAAAAGGAACAAGATAACCCATATGAACTGTGGAAGAAAAGAAAACACAATCTTAGTTACTTTAGAGTTTGGGGATGCAGGGCAATAGTTAAAGTTTCAGAACCCAAAAGAAAAAATTGGGTGAAAAAGGAATTGAGTGCATCTTTTTAGAATATGCTGAAAATAGTAAGGCATATCGGTTTTTGGTAACTAACCAAATGATTCATACCCTATCAATACAGTTATTAAGTCAAGGGATGCAATTTTTCAAGAATTGGTTTAAATCAATCCTGAAGCCAATGGCACTTCTCATGCCAATAGGGAGTCGAATCTAGACAATAATGTTTTTAGTGATAATACTCTAGAAGAAATAGAACTTAGAAGAAGTAAAAGGGTTATGAAGGCAAAAATCTATGGTTTTGATTTCTTCATGTTTTTTGTTGAGGGGACTAGAAAAGAGGTTAAAAATTATTCACCTGTTTGTGTTCATTTAGGAAATGACCTTGAAACATTTGAAGAGGCTATAAAGTCTCAAGATGCAGCCTTTTAGAATACAAGATGAAATGGATTCAATAATGGGAAATAAAACTTGGAAACTACTAGACCTCCCTCTTGGTTCTAAACTCATTGGTTGCAAATGGATTTTCAAAAAGAAATTAAAACTAGATGGATCTATAGATAAATTTAAGACTAGATTGATTGCCAAAGGCTTTACACAAAAAGAAGGAATTGATTATTTTGATGCATATGCACCGGTTACAAGGATTTTTATTATAAGAGTTCTTATAGCACTTGCTTCTATATACGATCTTGTTATCGGTAAAACAGCTTTCCTTAATGGGGAGTTGGAAGAAGAGGTGTGTATGACACAACTGAAAGGGTTTGTGGTTCCTTATCAAGAGCACAAAATGTGTAACTTATTGAGTCTCTTTATGAATTTAAGCAAACCCCTAAGCAAGGACATAAAAAGCTTGATAAAGTAGTTCTAGCAAATGAGTATAGAAGCAATGAATCTAACAAATGTGTTTATAGTAAGTTTCATAATGGGAAAGGTGTCATTATTTGTTTATATGTGATGACATGTAAGTTTTGGACTAATTTGGATGAAGTAAATAAAACACAGAAATTAGTGTCTGATAGCTTTGACATGAAAGATATGAGATAGGCAGATGATGTAATAGGAATCAAGATTATTAGATATAGCAATTGTCATGGGCTTTCCCAGTCTTATTACATCGAGAAGATATTAAAGAAATTTGATTGTTATGATTGTTGCCATGTTTCTACTCCATTTGATTCTAGTATGGATTTAATACCAAATAAAGGTTGTCTTTGTGAGACAACATGAATAATCAAAGGTGATTGGATGCTTGATGTATGCTATAACATGTATAAGACCAGACATAGCATATGCTGTGGAAAGATTAAGTAGATACACAAGCAATCCAAGTATGACACAATGGCATACTGTAGAAAGAGTGTTGAAGTACTTGAAAGGAACAATAAACTATAGTTTGACCTATAGTGGTAATCATTCAATTTTGTAAGGATATACAGATGCTAGTTGGATAACTAACTCAGAGGATCATGCATCCACAAGTGGATGTGTATACACCCTTGGTGGGGTTGCTATTTCATGGGGTCAAAGAAACATATATGTATAGCAAATTATGCTAAGGACTTTGAGTTTATAACATTGGCTATAAGTAGTAAGGAAGCATAATAGTTAAGAAACTTGTTGCTTGAAATTCATATATGATCCAAGCCAATGACACCAATATGTATTCATTGTGATGGTCAATCTGCTCTTAGAAGGGCTTATAGACAAGTTTATAAAATCATGACATATTGGCCTAAGACATAGCTATGTGAAAAATTTAATTTTGAATGGAGTAATTTTCATTAGTTATATAAGATCTAAATTGAATCTTGCAAATCCTTTGACGAAAGGTCTAATAAGGGATTTGTTGTTAAAAACATCAAAAGAGATGGAATTGAAGCCATATAAACTTTGATCACAATACTGGAAACCCAACTCACACTTAACCATTATATCAAGTCTTGAGTTCAATAATGAAAATACGCTACAAGAGTGATTGCAAGTACTTGATACATCCCAATTTGGAAAGTACTTGGTAACAATGAGACTAGAAGAGGGTATGTTGAGCCGTAAATTGGCTCTTAATGAACCTGTAAGTATATATTTGCTAGTGCATTTATCATGGTGATGCTCTTGATAGTCTACCTATATGAGAATGAAGTGAGACCGTTTCTAAGAGCCAAAGGACTTGATTCTGAGAAGTTCTCATGAAAAGAATATGAACACAAGGCCACGAATAAATTTTTTATTTAAAGTTGCATACAATGGCCCAAGATCCCATGCGTAATTCATGAACACCTGTTCATATGGGATAATTGGTTCAAATTTTAATCTATCATACTATTTTGGATGCGTGAATCCATGTCTTACTTAGGTAAAAGTTCAAATCCTCGAGATATCTTTACTGACAACATGAGATTTCCGAAGTGACAAGAGTTTGTGACCATTTTAAAATGGTGGGGGGATTGTTGGAATATTTTAAAATGAAGATATGTGTTTTTTGTAAAGTCATGTTCAACAAATTAAGAGATTTATATGATGTGTAAAGAGTTATAACACTAAAATTCACTAAGGTTATGTTTGTTCAGTTCCTAGAGATACATGTGAAAGGTTATAGCCTGAGATGTGGTAGCCACCACTTGATGAAAAGTTGTGCTGTGTTTATGAGAAAACTCTACATAATATAAAGGTATAACTCTTCGTGTGTCTGTTCATGGATCATCATATAAGATTCATAAATTTAACAAATCGTTATGACTTTTAATTGAAGAGGTGTCACTTCAAGAGGCACCGCTTCATGGCATATAAATACCTAGCACCATCAATCATTCTGACATATCAAAAATCACACGATAAGAGATCAAACACATTGCCTTTATCCTTGAGTGCACACAAAGATAAAGTCAAATTATCATTTTGTAAAAGCCGTTGTTGTCATGCTTGAGTATTGGGAGTTCAATCCATACTTAAAGCCCTGTTTGGTATGAAGCACTAAATTTTGATGGACTGGGATTGGGATTGGGACTGATTTTTAAAAATACGTTTGGTACCAAATAATAGTTGGAGGGAATGATTTCATTAATTTTATTTTATAAGTAGCTATTAGTTATGAAAAGACCCAAATACCCCAACCCTAAATCCCAAATTTAATCTACAATCTAGATGCAAGTTTCATGATTCATCCTCATCTTCAACGGTACAAGCTTTGTTACGAACGTAAAAGGAAAAATGATAAATTGTAAAAGTACTCCTAATTAAAGACAATATTATTTTTTAAAATTTTGACTAATTGCTATATATTATAACATAAAGTATTGATTTTCACTTCAACTTGATTACTTTCGATCAAGAACCAGAGTGAAGAAGAACAACTAATCTGGATGCATTTATGGTGATGGCGCTCTTAATTAATATTGCTGATTTGAGTCATGATGATTACTTGGCCACAATCGTTATTGCGTTTTTGCGAACATTACTATTTTGGTAATTGAATAATCTGGATTTTCTTGCTTGATAGAAGGCGTGGTGTGAGCCAGCAATTGTAAGGTGAGATGCAGATCGATTTATTTAGGTTAAAATTGATTGAGGATATTTTTGTCCTGAAAATATTATAAACAAGGATATTTTTGTCTTTGAAATTTGCAATCCCAAGCTTGAAAATGTAATACCAGGGGGGAGGTGGCTTTGCTGCAATCCCACTTTCGTGGTATTCCTAATCCCTGGTTATCCGCAGCCCCTCATACCAAACATTATAATTGGCGCAATCCCTGACCCAATCCCAATCCCTATCACCCAATGCCTCGTACCAAACTAGGCCTAAGGGTCTTCGTTGTATCCTGAAGGAATTCGTCCATCAATTCAACTTGCGCCCTATAAGATAGGTATATATGGGTGTGAATTAAGTCTAAAGGAAAGTACTGCTCACCCCTTAAAAATATTGTGCACTATTTTCTTCTTCTTGTACTTCTCATCGATCTAGCCCATCCAACACATTTTCTCCCAAAACTACAATGTTTTGGGTGAAAACAGTTTTGGGGGGCCGACTTTTTTTTTTCAAAAATAAAATTTCAAAAAAAAAAATCCAACACTTCAAAATGTTTTTTCATTAGCACCTATTATTCAAAAGTAGTTTTCACTTAGCATCCTAAAATAACTTTTTATCACATCTCACGCCCTCTTGTATTTTCTTAGTAATATTCAGTCCCAAACTATTTTTTTGAGTAATACTTAGTATTCTAATTTAATGAGCTTATTTCTACTAAAAAATACTTTAAGGATAAAATTGTACTAGATACTTCAAGATATTCTTGGTGCTAATAAAAATAATAGTTCAGGGTGATGGGGTGCTCCATAGTGGGGTGATACTGAAAATATATTTTAGGACTTTGAATGTACTAAAATTTTTTTTATGATAGTACTTTAAGACTAAATGTTAATATAATCAAATCAGTTAATTATATCTTATTTTGACTAAGGAGTAGAGGAGGAGTTTTTTTTTTCTGGGTTTTGGATCTAATTTGTTTGACTCCACGGCTGAGCATAACAGTCTTGTAAATCAGGGCTGCCCTTTTATTCATCATTTTTGAGTAATGATTCTTTGTTTTTTGGTACATTAATGAATTCTCTTTTCACCAAAAACAAAACAAAAACAAAAACATATCTCCTCAAAACATATGGGCCCTAGTAGGTTATCCAGCACAAAGTCCTTATCTCTTTAGCCCATGTTAGGCCCATTGGATTTTTTTGGCTATATACAAGTGATTTTTGAAGTATGTTTATACGGACTTACACTTGTCAAAATTCATTTAAGCAACCTTGGTCCTTAGGTTCAGCTGGTAAAGAGGTTGGCCACTCTCACTAATAAGAGAGGATTTGATCCTGAGAAAGTCCACTTAATTGTGGTCTAGTCAAGGAGCTGGGGATGGTATTCCAACTTGAAACCCTGCTTTTGGATCGTAAGTGAACCTAACTTCTTTCCTAAAATTTATATAAAAAAAATCATTTAAGCAATGTTTTAAAATTGAATTTCTTTCCTGTTCTCCCTTATTTTAATGCTTATTTAATCTGCTACTGATTAGAGTTTGTCATATTTCATGATTTCAGTTTTTAATAGTTGAATATCAATTTAGAAATGTTTCAGCTGGCCACAAAAACAAAGAAATGTTTCGGCTGAATTGTCATTTAAAATTGCAAATTTATATTACAAACTTGAAATTGGATTGAAGATATGTTGACCATTAATTTCAAAGTTTGGTAGGAATTAAATTAGTTCCTGAATGATCTTTTTTTTTTTTTGTTGCCAGAGCCTGAAGGATCATTTGGGGATTATATATTTTAGCACTGGGAAGTGGGAACATAATCAGATTAATTAATCAAATGCATGGATGAGGAAGGTTGAGCATGAGAGATTTATTTGTAGTTAGTTACCCCTATTTCTTTTATAGTTTATATGTTAAATAATTTGTCATTTATTTTTGTTTTCCTTATTTAATTAAATTTAATTTCAATCAAAATCTCCCTTTTCCGAAATATTTTATTTGCTCATTTTTTACTCGTTTATAGTTCATGGCCTTAATTGTTTGATATTAGAAGGAGTGTGATCATAGTCTTGTATTTTTTTTTGGTAAACACTAAAATTCGTAGCCCCAATAATGCTTGATTAAAGTTAACTGTAACAACTGGATTGTAGCTTGTACTAGGTTTTTTCCCAAAAGAAAAATATTTTAATTAATATAAATCAAACATCAACAAATAGGTCTAAAATAAAAGACAGTACACATAAAAAGCCAAAGTCCAAACAACAAAACTTTAAACTGAAATAACACTAGAGTGACAAACCCTAACCCTAGGTTAAAGATAGAGAGTGTAACCCCCTTCAATAATCAAGCCGGGATTAGTGTTTAATCACATTTAATAATCGAATGAGAAATCTGGAACAATTAAAATTTTTTTGTGGAAATTGTATAAATGGATCTCCATTCATTTCATTCATTAAAACAAATGGCCTGTTTGGTTTGTTACATATACAATATCAAAGTATCAGCACAATTCCCGACATTCACCCGGGATAATAACATTTAATCCAAAATATTGTTCAGGACATCATCGCCCATCTCAGTATCCATACCGGGGATTATACAAAATTATAGTACTATGATCTATACAATATATTTACATTGATCCAAAATGATAACTAATTCGATATAAAACCAAAATATCTAACTAAGACTACCGCTGACAGCCCTAATCGCCCTTATCCACTTGCTTGCTTTTCGATCCACTTGCCTTGTCTAAAAATGTTATTTGGAAAGAATGAGATTCTAGAGAATCCCAGTAGCAACATTTTATTTATATGATGCATATATACAAATCAAGTTACATATATCACAATGCAGCAATTAATATTCGAGATCGGGCTTTCGCCACGTTCCCTACACTATATACGAGGTCGGGCTTACGCCACGCCCCCTTCACTTTATCTATATTCGAGTCCGAGTTTTCGCCACGTCCCCTTCACTTTCACTTTAATCGAGTTCGGTCTTTCGCCACGTCCCCTTCACTTTCACTGTAATCGATGACTAATGCAAACAAGCAATGCAATACACATGATATAGGATAAAGTGTTACTACCTTTGTCTTTCCTTCCTTGAGCAGGCACAGGCCTTCTATGCTCCGGGGATATATCAAATCCTAAAGTCATAATTAAGGACGAAGCATTATTCTCTATTCTAATACCCAATTAACTTTTCAACACTTAGATTTGGTTATCAATAATGACCCTTAAGAAGTTACAATTGGCTCTAATAAAGGCCCTAAAGGATTGGGAAACACCGGGTTGGAAACCACTTTTCAAAATCCCAAGGTGTTGAAAACAGGGGGTTGGCTGCAGCCAAGAAACCTCTAGCTGAGGTCAGAAACAGCACAGAAAGTTTCTGGTTGCAGCCAAGAATTTCTGCCTGCGGCAAAAAACAGCACAGAAAGTTTTTGGCTACAGCCAAGAATTTCTGGCTGCGGCCAAAATGTGCACAGAAACGTTTGCGCTGCAGCCAAGATTTTCTGCTGCAGCCAAGGCAACTTCGAAAATTCATAATTAATTCTAGAAAAATCAAAATGAGGTGATTCTAAAGCCAAATGAAAGGTATTTAAGTCCTCTTCATAGAAAAAATATGGGTCATTACTGAAAATCACCACAAAAATACAGATTTCAAGAAAAGTCCACACTGTTCCAGAATTGTTCCCAGATTTAACATCAAACTTTGGACAGTCATAACTCCTAGTCCAAAAATCGAAATGACACAAAACATATGTCCATTTTGAAGTTTAAGATGTGAACTTTAAGATTGAAAAGTTTCATAATTTTTAAATACCATTTGGTCATTCAAAACGCCAATACAAATAGACTACCTAGAATAGACTTTCAATGGCAGCATTTCCAATTTTCTACCAAAGTGTCCAATGGCTCCAAAATCAACAATCAAGCCTATTCCTTACACTAAAATACTCAAGGAATCTAATAAAACCATTTAAACAACCTAATTTCCACTACATTAGCATGCTTTGGTCTATGGCCATACTAAACACTAACTTTCTAAACTTTCCAATCTCACTCATTTCTTTCCCAATCAATCCTATCTATCCATACACATTCCAAATATACCATTTCTATACCTTTAACATGCCAAATGACCAATGAAACTCTTTTTCGAAAATGGCCAATAAATCCCAAAAATTCAAAGCTACCTCAAATGGCACAAAACTTAGATGGGTAGATAGGTTTCACTTACCTCTTTAACTTTCTCAAAGTGACTTTTCAATTCTCCAACTTTCACAATCTCTTGAGGTCACAAACTAACACCAATGAACACATTATAACCATCAAAATAAAGCTCTTCATTCAATGATCAATACTAGAGAAGGAAGTTTGAGCATTTGGAGACATTTCCCCTTACCTTTTGAAGCTTTTCTTCCCCCTTATTTCTGCAACAATGGCGCCAAGAGAGAGGAAAATGAGAGAGATGAGAGATGGAGTAGTGAAGGAGAGGAAATGATGATTATTTCCCCGTTACCCATGCTTCATTCAGCAAAAAGGAGGGAGGAAGGAGAGAGAAAGAATGTTTAAAATATCCCATTTTGACTTTTCTCCTGTACTCTCACATCCTTTCATCTTAACACATGTCACTTTTCCATTTGTTCTCACACACTTAGTCACCAATTAGCTTCTCCAATGCATCCATTAGCCATTTAATCACACTTCTCACTTTTCTTTTAGTTAGTAATTAATTTTCCCATTAATCACCAACTTAGAGTCAATAATTCCATTCTTTAAATTTTCCATCAATTATGACATATAAATTAATATTGCCATCACAACACATAATTATTTAACTTTAATTTGATAATTATCCTCAATAATTATCATTAACTCTTAATCACAAATTGGGGCGTTACAGAGAGCCACTTGTGTTGTGGCTGTGGCCACAAAGAATCATGGGTAATTATATCAGAAATAAGGGGCTTGGATCCCTCGTTTTTGGGTTCAGCTGGTAAAAGGATCAGACACTCTCACCAATAGGAGAGGATTCGATCTCGAGAAATTCCACTTAGTTGTAGTCTAGTCGAGGTACTGGGGGAGACATCCCAACTTAAAACTCTGCCCTTGAATTGTGGATGAGCCTACTCATTTCCTAAAATTTTTGTAACAAAAAAAGAAAGAAAGAAATAAGGGGCTTGGGACTAAAAAAACATCGTGTTGGTTCCATCTTTTTTTTTTCTTTTGCCAACGGTCCCATTAGGGGTGTTTGGGATTGGAAAATCCCATTCCTATTTCCGATCCTGATCCCGGATTTCCTTTTTTTTAAAAAAAAATGTCCCATATTGAATTTTTTGTTGTGTTTCTTTTAGTTTAGTATAAATATATAATTTATCTAATATTATATTGTACCAAATTTGTCTAATCCAAATATATAATTAGTCTAATACATGCTCAAAGTTGTCGATTTAGCTGCAAAAAGCACAAAGACAAGAACAAAAAATTTGAATTATTTAAAAAATTATAAATCAAATTAACTAAATAAACTAAAAGAATAGATATTATCTTAAGGATGTTAGGGATTTTCACATTCTATTTTACATTTAGTCTTGCTTTCTTAAATATTTTTTTAAAAAATTTATATATATAGATATATTTTCGGGATCGGGAAAAAGTCAGGATTGGAAAACCCCATTCCTAATCCCAATCCCAAACAATTTTTCCTGTCCCGATTTGCTCGGGATCGGGACGGGAAGACCGAGACGGGAAAATATTGCACACCCATAGGTCCCATCTTTTTAATGTACTATTTGGCAGCAAGCGAGTTTTAACCAATATATTAAAAACTGGACTGGTCCAGTTGGGGTCAAAAAATCGGGGTCTAACTGACCTAGTAGACCCGGTCTGAACCGGTCTGACCCGAGGTGAATCGGGTTAACCCGGGGTGACCCGTGGTGAATCTTATTGCCCCCCCTTTTTTTTTTAACTTTTTTATATCCCAAACGCGTCATTTTATCTTTTTTTAAAATTATTTTTCTGAAATTTTTTGATTTACAAGGAGTTTCAAAAATATTGTGGAATATTTTTGTTGTTTTGCATTAGTTGGAGAAAAATCCTTATATACTTAATGATACTTTTGTAAATATTAGGTTCAGGAGGTTATATTTGACTATTGGTTGGAGGAAAAAACTCTTATATAGTTTTTTGAATGGTATACATAAACATTTAAAGTATATTTTTTTTAATTAACCTCAGTTTCACCTCGATCTGATCCCGGGTTGACTCCGATATAAACCACTGACCCTTAACCCAATGTCTCGACCAATTCAATATCCGGTCTGATTTTCAGCACCTGAATTTAACAATTTGAATTTAATTAAAAGGTCCAAACTCTAAATGCATAGTGAAGAGACACCGTACTTATCCATAAAAATTAGATTCCTCTCATTGTCATTTAGGTGGAACTAGCTAGGCTCCACCTATTTATGATATTAAACATTTTTTTTTCAACTCTGATATAACGGATAATGACACTTAGAATCCAAAAGATAAATAAAATGATAATTAAATTTTAAAAAGTGTTAAGAATAATTATAAAAATCAATTTTACCCTGTCGTAGATATAAAAAAAATCTACTGTAGTTCAATGGGAAATGCTAATAAAACTCATACAACTGATTTGCAGCTGAAATTCTACCATCAAGTTCATATTTAGGAAATATTTTGATACCTATAAGGTATTCTTAAAATTATTACTTATAACCTATCTCCTGTCCACTATCAATAAAAACTTCGAATATTTATAATTAGAGCTTGAACATCTATTTGATGAGCTTTACAAGTTAAAGAATTGATACTAACCGCTTCCTTGACATGGGATCAAAAATAATTATTTAATCATGTATCAAAATGTTGTGACTGATCCAACCGTTGAGAGGAAGATCTCAAGTTTGAATCTCTATTAATAAGTTGCTATGCTTCAAATGAGATGCTAAAAATGACTAACCTTGTGAACAAAGTAATTCCAACTTAGGTGAAGTCTTTCATGAATCCCCATAATCTCTCCACAATGGTTGGAGTATATCCTAATTTATTTGATGAAACCAAGTCTCCAAATTTCCTTATTTATGCCTTAAAGCATGCCCCACAAGTAGCTTCACTATTATGAAATATAGTGTCATCAGTACCAATCTCAACCAATGGGATCCAATCCATCTTGTTGGAGAGTCACTATAGGATGGGTTGGGAATGCTTTTATCAGATAGGAGCATGTTATCCTCAATAATTCTTTAAGTAATTGAGAAGATTGTGTGCATATTTGGAATCATGTTTAGGACTCCTAAAAGTATTTATTCATATAAATTGAAACAAAATTCCTCTCACATACTTACCTTTCGTAAATCACGATTGAAAAATTATTTTTGAATGTCCCAATCGCTATTCCAAACAGACACATATCTTTTTTAAAGTCAGATCAGCTCTTGAGAAGAAATTCTATTACATCTATCCTTCTATGTGGGCAAACAAGCATGAATAAAGAGCTTTTGCCAAGGAGATTTCTTGGTAAGCTAAACTGGTCTCCTACTATTGATGATGAGTTCTCTTCCTGCTCCGGTGCCGAATTTGTGCCAGGTGTCTGTGGATGTTCTGATTGTATGGGTTCTTTCATACTATTCAAAAACCATTATTGATGATTTCTTTGCCTACAAAAGCAGTGGATCCTTTAGGATTGGTTCTTTCGAATCACCACCTCTTACTATGGTATCATTGCTGGTGACGACAATTTCCTTTCTATAGATTCCGGGAAGAGATAACGCGCTTTTCTGGTGATTTTGTCAGTGACTACTCCCATTAGTTTTGCTATTATTAAGATTGATGTTGTTGTTAACGTTAGGGTTTATATTTTGGCCCTTTAGTTTGTGGGGCTTTTTCATTCTCTTATTAGATTGTGTACTTCCCTATCCTCATAATAATGAAAATATCATTATATCTGGTCAAAAAACTGGTCTCCTACTTCATGCATTGAGATCCAAACCAAACAGTCCTTATTTGGGTCATGTCATTACTATTCCAGCAACATGGGGTGTTTCAGAGAAGTATAAAAGTCAAATTTAAGCAGTCACAGACAAACATAAACCACAAATGAATCCTCCAGTTTCAAACATGAAGCCGGGTCTATCCAAGAGCGTGAGAAGATCCGTTTTCTCCCCATCAAATCGGGTATTACCAGATTTGATAAATAAGTTGATTGATTGATTGATCTCAGTTAACGAACCCTAAACATCCTAATTTTGCTGTAGCTTCCAAATTCAGCAACAGCTGGGGGTGACTTTCTGGCGCCAAATCTGGACACCAGATCATGTAGCTGAAGACGACGACTGTCAGGGGGCGAATATGACAATGATAATACCGAAAACACGTTACATTTTTGTCGTTTTTATTTTCTAGGGCTTTCCATCAAAACCATTGCAGCGATATTATTGGTCGGCATTATTTCAGTCTCCAGAAGCAGCCGCCATGATCGATGTCGTCGTTCCTCTGTCAATTGGTAGGCCATGGATCGTGTTTTGACAGCATCACGGAAAAATCTTCCCCTGTAAGTCATTCCACAGAAGAAATCGCTTCTGAATAATTAGTCTGATACTGGATTTAGAAATTTCTTTTCCCTCCATAGTCTTGTCATGAAGCAGAAGTATCAGTCTTGTCTTGCTTGCAGGATGACATGATTTTTTGCTGGAAACATCTTATCATGTTTCTTTCCTGCTTTATGATTCTGGTCTGAATTGTTTGATATTACAAGTAGAGTGATCTTAATCTCACAATTTTCAAACACTGAAACTAAAAATCATGGACCCCAAAGCAAGAGATCTGTCAAACCGAAGAAGTGTAGGGGCTTCTAAGGGATGATTAAAGGTAGCGGTCAGGCAATATTTGAATCATGAACTTGTAGTTATACTGTTGATGTGGGGTTGCATGCGGTTATTTAATTTTTTTTATAATAATATTTAATACTATCAAATTAAACTCGAACTTTTTTTTTTTTCGGTGAACAAACTCGAACTTTTGTACTCAAGTGAATATGGTTTCTTCCACTAATATCAATGTCAGCTAGTTTTATTTAATTTTTTCCCCCTTTCCAACCTCGTTAAAAGGATAAATCCTTCACTATTGAACCACGATAATGATAGCAAATAGTATCTCTATAATCACAACTTAATAATAAATTTTTATTATTAATTCTTATCTGGAAAGAAATATGACATTTAAATGAAAAAAATACTTTCCCCCTCATTTCGTTCCCTTTTCCATTCCATTCTACACGAGCACTAGTTAAGATTATATGCATTGTAGTACAATTCTTATTGCACTAGTGGGGGCAAAATCTAGTTTGAAGTTTTAAAAGTATGCTCCATCTTTAATTTGAAGTTTTTCAGAATTTAGGGGCGATTAGAGATTCTGAGTGAACACGTTTTAATTAGTGGCTGAGTAAACAAAGTAAAAAAGAAAAAATATGCCAAACTATTAGGCATTAAAAAATTGGGTAGATTTTATCAAAACAAGGTCTTGTGATTTTTTATGTACCATCCAATCAAAATGTTTAACGAGGAAGATTACTATGTCTAAAACCAATGACCTGTGGAGCTTATACTGTACAACATGTGTAATATCCCGAATTTTGGGATCGGATGCCTGAGAATAAGCCTGAATTAAGTGAACTAATAAGCATCGGTTTAGCAGGTGTCCCAAATTTATTCCCTAATGTTTCTTATATCTTTGAGGTATTAAAGAGAATAAAATAGTGAATTAAAGAGCATGGGAAATTTGTATACAAAAATGGAATTTATTGAAGTTGCAAGTGCTTGTCGTTTCATTACTTCAAGTGAGGCAGTGAGTTTATCATGAGGTTTTGGAAGACCAAATGATGAGAAACAATTATGAAATTTTACAAGGTAAAAGTAGATAACTTAAGCTTTAATTTGATAGGTCATATAACTCAATTAGAGCTATATACAAAGAGTTATGAATTTTTGAAGTTTGCCCAGCGCAGATTAATTCTTTTCTGGAACAACATGCAAAGATTTAAAATCTGGGAATGATATACTTCCAGCTAGTAAAAGACTATATTTTTTCTTGAAACTAGACTCAATAAGGGTTTTATAGCCTTTAGAATGACTCCAAAAAGATGTCTACAAATTTATTTATGATTTTTCAAAGATAAGGCAGAAAATCTGTCAGAATTGTCATAAAATCTGAAAATGGGAAAATTGTGACACAAGTATACATGTGACTTGGGAAATGTTATGAAGTCAATTTGGACTCACATGAAGGACCTTAGGACGCCATCTCATGTACCAAGAGAGGGAGAAATTAATTCAAGCTCAAGGAAATTTTGTGACATGTACATAAGGTTTATGTCATAGGAGTTAAATTTGTGAATTTTGCTAATTAAATAATATAGAAAAATGGTGTCATAAAGTAAAATGATATAAAACAAATCAGAATCTCCTTCCTTCCTTCAAAACTGACATCTTGCTCCATAGAAAAGAGAGAGAGAGAGTTGTGTGCTTTTAGAGAGAGCAGAAGAGGAGAAAACTCATGAGATAGGTCGATTTCTTCTGTGAATTCGTACTTAATGCATATAATCTTTCTCCTAAGCTTCTATTCTATGTTGTTTGAGGTGTTTGAAGCAATATTTTTGGTATGACAAAGGCTAGCGTTTAGGCCACATCAAGGAGAGCAAGAAGGAGCTTAAGGTAACCTCCGAAACTTCGAATATTGCTTGTTTCAGCTGCTATTGACAATTTAATAGGTGACATTTCGTCGGATTGTCCTTTGTTTTAAATTTTGGAAATGTGTATGCTGCCAAAATTGGATCTAAATGGTAGTTGTAACTTAATGTAATAGTTAATAAAGTGGTCAGGAGTAGAAAGGAACACGTCTGCGGAGCCGAAATTGAAAAACCCCAATTTTCTCTGAAGTACTTGAGAATTTCGGCCAGGGCTTTTAGAGGGCCTTGGGGTTGGACTATCAATGATTTGATGATTCCATTGAGTTCAAGAGGAAAAATTAGGTGGGGTTACAGTTGGTCACTTTTTCGGAAAAGGCCGAAAAAACATAATTATGAAAACGCCCCTGAAACCTTTAAAGTAAGGCTACCAAGGGTAATTTTGTAATTTGACATTGAATTTGATAATTCATAGTCCAAAAATGGACTTTTTGGGAAAAAAATATGTCAGAATAGCCCATGTCAAAATTTCAGAAAAAGTACAGTCGGACCGGGTACGGCGAGGCCGCGCCAAGGTCCTGAAGGCATTTTGGTAAATTTTCACCATAGGCTAATATTACCACCAGAAACACTATAGAAGTGTCTAAATGGTACATTTGAAATTGTAGGATCGAGTTGAGAGCCCGAGGGGTCAGCACGCATTACGAGGCATGCAAATCAGGAGAAAAGACTTGAGGTAGGGGACTTACCTTATTTGCATGTATTTGATATCTCTGCTTGTGTAATGATATATGTGATTGCTTTACTTGATTGTGTAGAGCATATTTGAATAAATGAAGCTGTGTTTATGTTTTCACTGTGGCCATAGTTTTGTTGCATGAAACATTGAACATGCAGAAATGTCATTATGAGGCATACATCTAGTTAAAGCTAATAGGTCATAAACATAGCATCTATCATGCATGCATTATGGTATCTGTTTCCTACTGAGATTCTCTCGAATCTCACCCTCCCCTGCCAACAATTTAGACAGGCGAATACAGAAGGTACACGGAAATTAGAGAAGAGAACTGCAAGAAAGAAGGTTGCAGTGGTGGAGCGAAGACGGGAAGAAGTCTCTGTTTCACTGGGATGGGTTTAGACACCCTAGTAGCCCTGTGTAGCTACCTTAATTGTAAGTATCATGTACGAACTCTTATGGGCATTTTTTGTAATCATGCACATATTATCAGTATATTTATGCTATTCCTGTGTTACCCACCAAACCATACGTTAATATTCCGCTGCATGTCAAAATAAGATAAGGGTATGACATTTTGGTATCAGAGCCGAAAGCGGTTCTGGAGGAGCCGAAAGTGGTTCTAGTTGAGTAGCGGTTTTGACAATATGATAGTATACTGATATTGTCTTAATTACACGATAATAGGAAATATGCACGGACGGGAGGTACCAAAGGAGTGTATCTTCCCGATTTGTGAATTAGCCTTAAGAGATCAACGAATACTTGAGGGCAGCAAGTAGTGCAATATCGGATTGAGGATGGTCCAAGGATATTGGAATACTCGAGAAAATGGGTATGCCCAAGCCAGTGTGCAGTCCACACACAGTATTTTGTCAACTAGAGATAGTTGGCATGACTCTATGAGACAAGGACAGTCACGGGCTATTGGTGGTTGGAACTAGTTGAAGCTGGTATCTGCGTTTTTGCACGGGGACACAAAAGTTAAACGTGCTTGACCTAGGGTAATCTAGGATGGGTGACCCCTTGGGAAGTTGAGTTAGCAAGGTCATAGAGACTTGAAGAATAGTAATTATCTTAAGGTTTCTCCATGACTAATGATCATTTAAGTTAGATGATTTAAATGGTGCTTAAACGCATGGAGATAATGATGATATAAGCATTAATTTTAGAGAATAGAATGTATGAGTGGCTTATGGATTCTCGTTACCATGATTCTTCCATTTAGAGATGACCAACTGGAAAGAGCTATCTACGGAGGATTCGGATCAGAGAGGGCTACCTATGGAGAGTTCTCATCGGAGAAAGCTACCTACAGAGAGTTCTGACCAGAGGGGTTGACCATTCAGTTGACTGAGTGAAGCACCAAGTATAGTACCATATTGTGGAGCCACCGTGAGGACGAACCCTAGTGTGGAGCCACCATGACGATGAACCCTAGTGTGTAGTCGCGTTGACGACGAACTATAGAGTGTAGCTGCCGTGATGTTGAATAGTAGAGTAGAGCTACGGGAACGTTGGCTCTCAACGGTGGTGCATTGTAATGAATCCTACATTGAATGAATTTTCTTAAGATAATAGTTTATATGGCTAAGAATGATTCAAGTTGAATTAGGCCAAGAGTGGGCATAGATGAATATAGATTATGGGTGTCGTTAGGTGTCATGGGAGGTTCTTGTGGGACTCCTATTAAATCATCCTGACATTATTAAAGCTCATATGAGGAGATAGACCTCAAAGTGGGTAGTGGAAGCATGGTAAATTTATGCTAAATCTTTAGGCACCGATGATTTGTTTGAGGTTGTTAGTTTCAATATGTAATCATCAAAGATGATGAATTGTATGTGCTTAAGCCATAAGACTTGATGGACTAGTAAGTCCTTAGGCCGACAAAATGTGATATGTTTGAAAAATTGTGACGAGCTGAGGCTCGAGGCGGTAAGACCCGATAGGTGGGGTTACATTTGGTCACTTTTTCAGAAAAGGCCGAAAAAGCATAATTACTAAAATGCTCCTGAAACCTTTAAAGTGAGGCTGCCAAGGGTAATTTTGTAATTTGACATTGAATTTGATAGTTTCGAGTCCAAAAATGGATTCCTTAGGCAAAAATATGTCAAAATAGCCCATGTCAAAATTTCAGGAAAAATGTAATCGGATCAGGTACAGCGGGACCGGGCCGGGCCAGGGTCCCTGGGGCATTTTGGTAAATTTTCACCATAGGCTAATATTATCACTAGAAATACTATAGAAGTGTCTAAATGGTGCATTATGGTATCTGTTTCCTACTGACATTCTCTCGAATCTCAGCCTTCCCTACTAACAATTTAGACAGGCGAATACATAAGGTACGCGGAAATCAGAGAAGAGAACAGCAAGAGAGAGGGTTGCAGTGGTGGAGTGAAGATGGGAAGAAGTCTCTATTTCACTGGGATGAGTTTAGACACTCTAGTAGCCCTAGGCGGTTACCTTAATTGTAAGTATCATGTACGAACCCTTATGGGGATTTTTTGTAATCATGCACATATTATTAGTATATTTATGCTATTCCTGTGTTACCCACTGAACTATACGTTAATATTCCGCTTTATGTCAAAATAAGATAAGGATATGACAACACTTTCTGTACATATCCATGAGGAAACAAAACAGAAATGATTCATTTTATTATTGATTGAAGTGCCAGTGGAATCGCACATGAATATTGCGATTCACTTTAGGAGAAAAATTCAACGTAGCTAGAACTATTTCAGCAATTGCTTTCAGAAACAGAAAGCAAAACAAAGAAACTCCCCTTTATTTACTCTCCATAAAACCAAAAAGTGAATGAAATGAGGAACACAGAAACTATTATCAGAATCTCCCTTGTTTCAGGAAATTGAATTTCTCCACCTTCTTGGTGGCTTCCTGTTCTGTTCTGCAGAAGTAGGAGGAATCTGTGGAGCAATTTCATGATTCTCCATGTTTGACATTTTGGTAAGCTTGCTTAGTTTCTTCCACCCAGTGCTCCAAGCTGATGTTTGTTTCTGCTTCAGCATCTTCTCAAACTGTTTCTGCAGATTATCCATATCATTTTGCAGCTCCAAGTACTTGGCTTTCACACTCTCAAGCTCAAACTTGAGTGTGTTTATGTCTTTCTTAGCAGCCGTCCATCCTTCTTGGAATGACTGTGGTGTAGCTTCTAGAAGTGTCTTTCTGTTTGAGATCATTGGCTGGTATTGAGACTCCGCACCACCTTCTTTCAGAGAACTGTTGGCTATTGCATTGCTTATTTTGACTTGTTCAGAGAACAGAACTTGCACCACAACTCTTAGTGGAAGCCTTTCGTTCTGTGCAGCATGCATGCAGGCATCAATGGAGAGTTTCTGACAGTCCATTACCCGACAAAGCCGCTTCCTTTCATGCTCAGAAAGTGTAGGATGCGCCTGTAAAACCATGAGCAGAGTGAAGATGAAGTTCTACCATGAATAAGCCATTCAAGTATAAGTTTAGCTTCTCACAACTTTAACCCGATGTTTAGATGAAGGGAAAATTAGGGGTGAAAGAATATTAGGAGGGAAAACTTCCAAAAATAATAAATTTTTTTAACCTTTTCAGAAGTTTCCCTCCCTCTTACTTTCTCCTCACTTTTCTCTCTATCCAAACATAGCCTAAGTATTAGCACTTGAGTCAAATGTCCGTGTCTGACATGTCCACACACAGACATCAGACAGAATACACGGTTGAACTAAAAACTAGGCTGTTAACTGAAAATGCATGAATGATTTTATGAATATGTTTAACATTAACATAGAAGAATTACTTTAGCAGATTTATTTTACCTTTAGATAGGAGTCAATAGCTCTGTAAAGTCCATCATCACAGGTCCTAGCTGATTCAGGCAAGGCTTCAGCCAGGACCTGAAACTTTGTGAGGGAAAGGTTTCTGTCTCTGGAGACTTCTGTAAGATAACTATCAACAAGCCTAGCCACTCTGGTCTTGGCAGTTAAATTAGTCCCTCCCACTCTGCTAGGACTTGAGCTGTCAGTCTGTTCTTGAACCAGAAAATGCTCTAGCAGCCTCTGGATCAGATCTACATCAAACATGGTCTCACTTTGGTCATAAGAAGGAATCAAAAGATCAGCCAGTGAAGCTTGTTCAAATTGCATTCCCACCCTTTTCTCTAATTCAGTGACTAAAGCAGGTGCAACTTTCTGCATGTTTGCCATTCTCAGAAGCCTAAGAAAGAAGCTGCAAGAGACACTATCCTTCTGTGGAGGGATTATGCTTATAAGACTCTCTATGATCATTCTCTGATCTTTAGCTTGAAGGCTTGAAGTTTCATCCCTAGTTCCAGCCACAACCATATGAAGCCCGCCTTTCCAGCTACCTCCACCATTACTACTGCTGCTATTACTTTTACTATTACTACTAGCTTCATCTCCAAAGTTTGCTGTGTCATTTATTAGTCCTGGAAGCCACTTAGTTGCATAATGCATTATTGCTGCTCCAATGAGTTCATATCTCATTCCTTTTACTTTTATTGCAGTAATGACTCGAACAAAGTGATCGATTCGAAGGATTGAAACATCCTCAAACCACCAATCTGGAGGAACCTGCTGGTTCGTACTGGGGTTTGATGATTCCTTTGTCTCATTCCATTTGGGGCTTGAAACTTTTGGAGCTCTTCCAGTGTAGGACCACCTTATCCCTTTTGGATTGGCACAGGCTTTCCAAGCTATGGACTCACTGCATCTTCTAACAATCTGAAGGTTCTCTGCCCAAGGTGACAGCTTCTCACAGCTCTTCAACACTACTATGGAGTCTCTCCATGAGGATAGGACCACATAGCTCAGAAATGCCTCAGTTTTGAATATGAGATTGCCTTCTTCTAGATCTTCTGTCATCTCAAGGTATTCTGCAGCACATCTTAGGCCTGAGATGTTGCCTGCTGTTAAATCCACAGCAATTCCATAGCAGAACTTTGCAGCTTGTTCAAAGGCCTCAGCCCCACCAGGCAAATCATCCATAACTATCTTGTTCAGATCTGGATCGCGAGACTCATATATGATCCTGTTTACCTTTCCACTTCGAGAGAGAAGAGGGTACTTTTCCCGAGAAAATGGGAGAAAAGGTCAGAAGATTTAACAGTACATGAAGAACACAACAGTACAAGTTGGATAAAGAAAAAAAAAACAGTAGTTACCTTGTGTAAGTGGAAGTTAGCTCCTCCAATTTGAACAAGAAGATCACTCGGAATATCCGTTGCAACATACCTGCATATCCAAACAGTGTTTAAGGTTTATGACTGTGATTCAGTCTTATACTCTCATTAGCTTAAAAGGTCTGTTAGAATATAAGATTTTCAAACACATCGATTCTGCTTTAGTTTTTGAGATTGAGACATGGATATAAATTAATGGGTAGAGATAAAATCATCAGAAGTTTCAAGCTTTAGCTTCTGCGATTCAAAATAAGTATCAGAAACAAGAATCTACAGCAAAGTCCTCCTGTACTCTCATTAGCTTAAAAGGTCTGCGATTCTGCATTTTTTTATTCTTCATACCATGATTGGCCTCTCTGTTCAAACCCATCTGTCTTAACACCTTGCTTGCTTGGATTCAGAAGTCCTCCTGCATATCCCCTTCCCCCTGCAGACTCGTTGTCAGATTCCCACATGCTGGAATCCACAATCTTGGAGGAACAAACGTGTTGAAACTGGATTTTCCCGGGAAAGTGGAAGAGAAAATGAACAGGAAACACAAAGCAGAGAATCACTCAGAGCTCCTGACAGGAGGAGGAGGAGGAAGAAAAAGAAGAAGAAGAAGGAAGAAGAAACACCCACATGGAATGATAGTGGGAATGGAATTATGGTCAGAGTAATTGTCGGTTTCTGGAGAAAGTTTGAAGAAATCTTTCTTACAGGCTGTGTAGAAATGGGCACAAGGGACAGAGTGTTGTGGGAATTACTGATTTTTTTTTAATTTTTTTAGCTCAGGAATTTCAGGTGATAATGGAAGGAAGAGAAGTTTCAGGGTGTTCTGAGAGTGGCCATAGATATACACACACACATTGATGTCTCCATTGTCTAAATCCTCTTGAAGATATGCTTATTGAGAATTTATTGCAATCCCAAAACATTCCTCTGAAGACGATAATAACATGAAAGACACTTTTCCATGGGCAGGTTGGAGTTCGAAACATCTTAATCCCCATAATCACCAACTTGCCACTTCATTATGAGTAACTCCCCCACTTGACCATAATCCACTTTGTACAACCAATAATAGATGTTAGATTTTTTTCCAAAAAAACTATAGAGACTTGCTTAAAAATCAAGTCAAACTAAAAACACTAACAAATTAATTTTCCTAAATTTGTATTAAAAAACATATATATTTTTTATTTATAAAATTCTTATTCATTTTAATTTAGGATGAATTAAATAACTTAAATGTTCATGTAAAACAGCAGAATTTAAGTAAAAAAATAGAAAAACTAGTGGCAGTGAGTGAATGGAAGCAAGGTAATTAAACTCGGATTGGCCACTGAATTGATTAGGGTACTGGGTTAAGGGTTAGTGGGTTAGACTTGAGTCAAATTGGAGCTAACCCGGGGTCAAACCGGTAAAAAATTAAAGATTTTAGGGTTATTAATATAAAATTCTAGAAAAAAAATCAAATTTTTTAAAAAATAAAAATACCGAACCGGACCGATTTATCGATAAGTTGGCCGGTTTCTGATCAGGACTTGATTGAGTCGAAGTGGGGGTCAAGAACAATGAATGGAAGCGAAACAGAGCCACTATATCTACATCAGGGTGAATGCTGGGGTCCATTCTCTCTTAAAGTGAGATATTTCAAAACATTGAGGCCTGAACATCAATTATGCCCTAATGCCCCACAAAATTACTTTGGATTAAATCTTCTAAAATTTTGTATAAATAAATTTCTTGTTATGTTAAAAAAGAAATAGACCCAACTTACATGAATTATACTTTTTTTTTAACAATTTTAAATATAAAACTGCTTTAATTCAAAATATAAAAGAAGGAATATTTTTAAAAAATAATACATAAATAAGGTATAAAATCTGATGTGCCTCCTTAGTACTTAGATTGAATTTACTGTGCCCACCTTATCATGGGGGCGTTCATATGTCTCTCTGGAATGTACCTTGCTCTCTCAAGTTTGTCTTTATCATTGGTTGGTTTTGGTGCATCCCAAATATTCATCCAGGCACTCACAGCCACCCATCAATTTTCTTTTTTTCTAATTTCTATCATTATACATTTATATGCATAAAATAAATGTGTTCCCTTTATTTTTCTATGCACCAAATGGTCATTTTCTACAAGCAATATGATCATAGTTCTCATAGTGTAATTACTAGGAATAATTTAGGAGATGAAGTAGATTGATGTTTTGTATTTAGAATCAAATTAAATCCCTCCATTAGCTTTTACTTTTAAAATAAGAGGATTCTTATTCACCACTAATTCATGCATATTCTCTTTGGCTCACAATATAAGTTACTTCAACTAATTCATTATAACTAATAAATGACCATTAACTTATTTATGTCTTAATTTTTTTTTAAAAAAAATTCCAACTTTATCCATATTGAATTAAGTTTTGAGGGAGAAATTAAAATAAAAAGAGTCACATTTAAATATTAATTATATGAATAAAATTGATAACTAAACATTAATTATTCTTCAAGTGATTTAAATTATGAATAATTTTTTTTTAAAAAAAGAATTATATTATAAATCGAAAAAAGTACAGGGTATTAATGTTGGATGGTAGCAAAGAACGAACAAGAAGGTAGCTGCTATTAAGCCTGCGATGATAATATTTTGAAAGGATACTTTGTGGTCTACTTGCCATATTTAATGTTTTTTCTTCTATTTTCTATAAAAAATAAAAATAAAACCAGTAGTCAATTTCACACCACTGTTTAACTCCTTCCCTAATAACAACTAATGAAAACAAGAAATTTGCTGACCAATTTTTTTTTTTGTTTTTAAAAAAAGAATCAATAAATTTTGTGGGACCATATCCATCTTCATCATGAAGTCATAGGCCTAATGTACCGCCTCTTGTTGCCTACTAAGAAATGATAAGCAGGCCCCCACCAAATATAACAGCAAACAAATTATAATTGAAAATATTGAATTAAATATCGCCACATAAAAAATGTTAAATCAAAATGTTCACTCAATGATTATAAAATACGGAAGGTTGGTTCTAATGAAAAGGGTTAATATCTTACATCACTAATCAAAAATCACGATACATAATGGTTATTAACTGTCATATATCATGATTTTGAATTGACATATATGCTGGTACTATAAAAATTCGGCTCAAATACATTATAATTTTGAACCATTTTTTATTCTAGACTTGTTATAATGTTATAATATAACATCTTTTATGTATTGAGGTTTAGTGAGGCCATGATCTGCCTATTGCTGTGATAATTATCAACAGGCACACGTAAACAACCATTATAATATATGCTAATGCTTGCACGATACATAACAGTTTCATTTTACAACTGTTATTTGTTCAGTAACATATATAATGATTTGTACATAAGAACATTGACTTTTATTAAACTTAATAACAATCTCACATAGACAACCATTGTGAAATAAGTACATGAATAATGATTTATAAAAAAGAACCGGGAACATTTATAATACATGATTGTTTTTATATAATAACTTGATGTTTGGATATAAGACTCTTCAAGTTAGAGTTTCTGAGCTAGTTGACCTTCTCTATATATATAATAGAACAACAGTACCTCCAACACCATGTGGCTATGTAATTTGACATGAATCAAGACATTCCAAGCTTTATGGGGAGAATTAATGGCCATTGTTGACATATATAAGTGATAATGTAACTGGTGACCTATATATAATTACATCTCTTCACAGGAATAAACTCCTGGAAAGCAAAGGACTCTGGGGAAAAAGAATTTACACTTATCAAAAAAAGGGCGTAAGGGTTATGCAAACCCTTGAGTTTTTTCCCTATCTTCCTTTACTTTCCAAGCTTAATTGTTGAAGAGACACAAGGTATATGTGAATACTTACAGTATTATATATATAGATTAGGAGTGCGATTGATTCTAGTCATAAAGCGTAGAAAATCTTGATCCATCCAAATTGTATGATTGCTCGATGTTGGAAGTACTACTCTATTATATATATAGGGATGAGACCAAGTAGCTCAAAAACTCTCACATTGAAGAGTCTACAATGTTGAATTTCATAGCTTTTAACTTGGTGCCACTTACTCAATAGAAACATAGGAAAGGAACCTTCAGTCAGAGCAATGATATTTCTAAAAAATAAAACTTCATAACAATAAATTCAGTATGTCACCTGAATTAGTTTATTCACAGAGCTTGTTCATATATGTGTAATACCCCAAATTCTGAGACTTGAGGCTAGAGAATAAGCCTGAGATTAGTGAATTGCTAAGCCCTGGTTTAGCAAGATTCCAAATGTGGATTAATGGATAATGACTCCAAAAGTGGAGTGGTTAATGATAAATAAACCCTTTTGGAGAATATGGAGTGGATTGTAGTCGCTTGTGTTGTGAGCAGCACCAAAACCCTGTATTTGAGTTCAATCGTGGATTAACATCCAAATTGACTTAGAATAGAGGGAAGGCATGTTTTGTGATAAATGGAATGATATGACGTGTTTGGTGGTGATTCAGGAGGAATTGCCATAATCAGGGGTAAAACGGTAAAGTTACCAACCAATTGGTCAGTTACCGAAGAGGAAACTCATTTGTAACTTCAAGATCAATGGTTAGGATTGATTTGTGCAAGAGATCAAGGGGTGAAATCACATGTGTGTGAGCTTATGTGAGCTCATAGGAGGTGAGCAAGATACTGACACTTTGCAACTTATAGACCTTAGGATCATGGTCAACATTTCCACTCATTTTCCCTCTCTCCCTCTCACTTTTAGGTCGGTTTTGGCATCCAAAAATATGATAATCTCTTTCATCATCTTCATCTCTCTCTTGTTCTCCATTTCGCCTAGCTCAAGGAGGAAAGAAAAAAGAATAAGGTGAGTTTTGGCCTATTTGTGGTCCTCTAATGGCTAAATCCTCTTTACTAATCTTAATCATGTTGATGAGAGCTTCATCTCTATGGTTTTAGATTTTTGAAAGGAAGTGTTTTAGAGCTTGTGGAAATTGGGAAAGATGAAGAATCAAGGAATTTGTTTGGGAAAGAGGAAGAGGTGAGTGTTTGCTCCCTTTTGATCTATTGATTGTGGTTTTTGGTGGAGTTTTGAGAATTGTGATATTTGCCCTGATTTTATATGATTTTTAAATGGAGGAATTGCATTGTGTAGTGTACTGCAAATGGTCTTTTATTGTGTTTTATGACCATTGGTATTAGTTTGGAACTTTAGTTGGAAAGGAATGACAATGTGTGTTTGTGTTGTGATTGTGTGATGACATGTTGTGATTATTGGTAAAACATGTCAAAATAATGTGAATTTGATTGATTTGGTGTTTCCAATAGATTCCTTGTGAAAATTTTTATGGGAATGATGTTTGATGTGAAAATGAAACCATTGGAAACCAAATTGCAAAAACTGAAAATCTGTCTATTGAAACTCTTTGCTGGGCAGTCTGTTTGTGTGGACGTTTTGACTGGGCAAATGATGTCAGAAAATTATGAAACTTTCTAGTCTTAAATTTCACATCCCAAGATTCAAAATGGATATATAATTTGTGCCATTTCATTTTGGGAACTGGGAGATATGACTGTCTAGAATTTGGGATTGAAACTGAACACTGTTTTAGGGCAGTAGTGGATTTTGGGGAATTATGTATTTTTGTGGTGATTTCCAATAATGACCCATATTTTTCCTATGTAGAGGACTTGAATACCTTTCATTTGGATTTGGAATCACCTCATTTCTATTTTTGTGGAATTAGTTATGATTTTTGGAAATTCAGCCAAGAAACAGGATTTTCTTGACCGCGGCCAGAAGATTTCTGACCTATTTTTGGTCGTGGCCAATGAATTTGTGGGCCGCAGCCAACCCCCAAAAATCAACATTTTGGACTTTTAAAAGGTGATCTTTGGTCAATGGTTTCCCAAGCCTTTAGGCATGTGTTTAGGCTTTGATTAGCCACCTAAAGGTCATGAATGATAAATAACTTTAAGTGATATGAAAGTAAGGTTTTGGAATAGAGAATAACCCCTATGTCCTTGTTTTAGTTATAGGGTTGATGTTCACCCTGGTCGTGGTTCGGTGTTCATTTTGTTCGTGAGCAGCTGTGCTGGAGCTTACGTGGAACGAATGAGTGTAGGGAACTTACCTCTCCTGCATGTATATGATATTTATGTTAATGTGTTGATGCATGTTATTGCTTTGCTTAATTATGTGAAACATGAATGAATGATTTAAAGCTATGTTTCA
This sequence comes from Inga leiocalycina, assembly GCA_963242795.1. Taxonomy (NCBI): domain Eukaryota; kingdom Viridiplantae; phylum Streptophyta; class Magnoliopsida; order Fabales; family Fabaceae; genus Inga; species Inga leiocalycina. The sequence goes on from OY725323.1 coordinate 23,370,902, forward strand.
ATTTATGCTATGGCCATAGGTATATTGTTCGAAGCATTGAGCTTACGGATTTGTCATTGTGCGAGCACGAGTTATGTGATACAAGCATGTCATGCATTAAACGTTTATCGTACATGCATATTGGTATTGTTTACCTACTGAGATTCTCTCGAATCTCACCCTTCCCTACCAATATTTTAGATAGGGTAGGTGGATCGAGGTTGGAGCAATCAGGCAAAGGCGACAAGGACTACTTCGGGTTATAGATTTTGGTAGTTGGTTATCATAGTTGGGATGTATATTTGGATATTCGTATTTGGATTTGGATGTGTATATGTGGATGAGGATTTGATTATGTATTTACGATGAGATTTGTGTAATCCCTATTTGAGGAGTTGTATGGGCTAATGTGCCTATGATTGTTTAGCGAAGATATGAGACCCGGGATGATTATGTTAGGCACTCTAATATTTGTATAAATGTGATTTATCTTCGCATAACAATTGTATTCGAAATTTGAATATGAGACCAGGTTGTTTAGATTTTGAAAAGCATTTGTGAAAACCTTATCGTGAAGATGAGATTTTAAAATAGTTTTGTTTATTATTGGTCTCTATTTCATTTTAATCGTTTATTTCGAATATAATTACGGAGGGGGTTACAATATGACTCTTAGTACATCTGAATTAGTTTATTCATACAGCTTGTTCACATATAACTCTCATTGGTACACATGAACTAGTTTATTCATCACACCTATTGAACATTTTGAAGTAACTTTCAGAGATATATGTACTTCCAAAAAAGGAGATGTATTTTCCTTAGAGATCATATCTCCAAAAGTTACTTCAAAAAATATCAATAAAGTAGGAACATTTAGCCAAAGCAATAGGTTGACAACTTCTTGTAATAGGAAATAAACCTTCGATAAGAGCAATAATAGGTTTTCCAAAAAAATATAACTTCACAAAAGCAAGTTAATGTCACCTTGAATGCTTTATCACATCGGGACTTCACAAAAGCACCTCAGTTGAACAAAGAGAATAGAACACCAAAGGAATGCGACCTAGCTAGGGCTCACAAATGATTAAAACGCAAGTTAAGGCAAGCAAAAGCAACTCGCTTGGCAGTCATGGAGACAAGTGTAAAGGTATTGACTAGTGCGGCTGTCGCTGAGAAGTAAGATAAAGGCTTTTCATGGTGAGGCTCAACTGAAAATGACTCTCGACGGCTGAAAAAGACAACAAGAGTACTAGGATTACGATGTTATAGGGTTTCATTTAAACAGACTAAGTGTCAAGCAGTGTATGGAAAATCGGACCGGACCGGCCGGTTCAGACCGAAAACATATGAACCGGTCACTGGTCCGGTCTGGTTGAGAGAAAAAACCGGTGAACCGGGGTGAACCGGCCTGACCCAGACTAGTCATGATTTGATCTTTTTTTTTTTTTTACTTTTTTACACTTCAAATGAAGTCATTTTGGCTTTTTTTTTTTAAAATTTTCCTAACAGTTTTTTATTTATAAGGAGCTTTAAAAGGATTGTGGAATACTTTTAGCATTAGTTAGGGAAAAATCCTTATATACTTAATGATATTTTTGTTGATATTAGATTCAGGAGGTTATATTGAACTATTAGTTGAAAAATAACTCTCATATAGTTTTATAAATGGTATGTATGAATATTTAAATTATATATATTTTTTAATTGACCCCGGTCTGACCCCTAGTTTAACCCCCGGGTTGACCCCGGTCTGAACCACTGACCCTTAACCTAGTGTTGTTATGCTGAAAACTTTACATAACGTATCGATATTACTGTTATTTATTTGATTATATTTATTACGGTTCTTTGTTAATAACTGTGAGTTATGTATTGTTTTAATACATACTTATATCACAGTTATTAGTTAATAATCGTACGGTATGTTATTTTTTTAAAAAATTTTTTGGGAAGCTAATACCCAGATAATTACATTTTTATATTTTATAAAAATAAAAAGAAAAAATATCACCCTCTGGTGGCTAGTTGCCTAATAGATGATCTGCCACTAATTTAGGAACTTTTGTTTCATTCAATTTGAATGAATCAAAAGTTTCATAAATTCGCAGAAAACCACATATCATCATGGTCTTTGTCACCAGAGGAGTGGCCTGAATCATCTGGGAGTATGTCAGGATCATGGTGGTGAATCCCATACCCATTAAGAATGAGATTGCCCTTCCTATTCATCTCAACAAATATCTGGTCAGCCTCCTCACTGCATGGTCAATGCATTTTGCATGTTGTATCATTGCCTCCATTTGAGGTGAAGGCGGAGGTTGTGGAGGAGGAGAAAGGGGAGAAGGAGGTGGTGGTGGTTGTGGAAGAGGGGAAGGAGGAGGATGACAACGTGGATTTTCTAGCAAGTATTCTGGCATTTCATCTTGGCAGTTGAAAGAACAGAGGAGGATGATACACATAAGAAAATTGGGAGTTTATATAGATTAGAAGTGACAGTTTGAACCATCATTGTACACGTTTGAAGTTGAAGCAGAGTAATCACGCGCAGTGGTAGGTAATGAAAGGGTATTTGGTTCTCATGCTGATCATCAAAAAATGAATAAGCATTGAGTTTTCTCATCATGAACGTGGGGAAAGGAAAATGTTTGGATTGTTTAGTTGACGGTTATTTAAGAGAAACCATTATGTTGTTGTTCTGATATGAATTAGAAGACAAATAATTTGTTTGTTCATTTAACGTTTCATGACGTTGTTACCATAAGAATCGTCATTCTCTTGAGACTATTTATGATGGTTACAAAATACCACTGTTTTGTATTTGCATGATATTCTAATAAGTGACGGTTGCTACTTAATAACCGTAATGTATATACCTTTTTTATTTTTTAAAAAATTTTTGTGATTGATTATGTAACCACCATTTTACAAAAAAAAATAAAGAGATAAAGTAAATAAACAAACTAAAAAAAAAGTTACGGAGATGTTTTAAGAATCTGATGTATAATTAGATTCTTCATTCTCTAGTAACTTGTCCACCTTCTCATTCAAAGAGCGAACAAGAGAGGTAAGTTCCTTCAAGTACTGGTCCATGCGTCTTTGCTCTCGCAAGTAAACCTAAACCATATAATGGAGCTCGTAGGTTGCTTGGATAAGACCTTCAATGCTTGTTGGCTGAGGGAGTTTGTCTTTCAGTTTCTTGCCAGATAATGAATCAAAAGTTCTCTTGTGTTTGTCCATGATGTTTTGTAAAATCAGAAGTTGGCTTTGAGAAGTTGAAATAGATGTAGAGAAGTGGAGTTCAGTTTTCAAACGTTTATATAGAGAGGGTTTCGTGGATTATCGAGCCGTTGCGTCTTTTAGTATAAATATCATATTTTATAAATGGCGATGGTTAATTCTTAATAACCATTATGCATAATCAACACAATATTAACTTAGAACCATTGAGTATGCTAGCAAAAATACTTTATGATTCTTAATTAATAACCGTGAACTATTTCTCCCTCATTTGTTAATAAGAATAAGGATGAGGAAGAGGAAGAGAAAGAAGCTGAGGAGGAGGCATTACTGTCCTCATTGTCTTGTTCTTCCTCCTCTTCCTTGTCCTTTTCTTTTTCCTCATCCTCATTCTCATCATTGGAAGAGGGAGATAAAGGCTGGGTTAGAGTACTATCATTAGTGTGGGGAAGAGGAAAGGTTTCAAACCATCATGGTGTTTGTTGTTTCATGACTAGTTTTTGCTTAACAACTGTTATTTTTATGAGATTAAATATGATAGTTACTGATTATCATCATTTTTTATTTGCTTAGACTTATATTAAGTGACTGGTTTTACTTACTAACCGTTATGTATCTCAAGAACTAACCACGTTCGGCGTTAGCGCCTCTACCCCTCCGTCAATCCATCTTTGCACCGAATGATGAGATGACACAAGAGAAAAGAGCATTAGGAAGGGTCTTGTTGTCATGAAGGAGGCCCAAAGCAAATTATAAGAGAGGGGAGGAGACTTACTGTGAGGTGGAACAAGAAAGGACCAATTGTGAAATCTAACAAATTGTGTACTTGTCAGATTTCAAATTTGAGCTTTCTTATTCCATCTACAGTAAGCTTCCTCCCGTCCCTCTTAATTTGATTTCTGGACCTCCTTCATGACAAGAAGACTCTTCCCCGGTGCTCTTTTCTCTTATGCTTTCTTGTCATTCAGTGGAATGAATGATTGCTGGAAGGGGCGGAGGTGCTGGCAATGGTGGATAGGGCGACGTGGTTAGGATCCTTAGCATTTGAGCCATTTGTTGTCATCAATAAGCCTTAAGGAGTAGGAGGTGGTGGTAGAGGAGGGTGGAGGAGGCGGCGGCAGAAGAATACAAGGAAATAATATTTGGCCAATACTAATGTCAATTTGGGTCATAGGATATTAGAAATTAAAGGTAAACAATGTTTTTGGTGAAATTGCCTGAGACAATGAGCTTGTCATATGATTTTGTGTGACAAAATGATGAGAAAAAATTATGAAAGTTTATAGGATGAAAGTAAACATCCTAAGCTTTAATTTGATAGGTAATATAGATAATTTAAAGCTATGTGTAAAAAGATATGAATTTTTGAATTTAGCCAAAAAAACTGGAAAGTTTCTGGGGCAGCATCCAAAGATGGAATTTCTGGGAATTTTGTGTTTCCAAATGACTAAATTCTTATTTTTTTTCTTGAAACTATTCTTAATAAGGGTTCAATAGCCTTTAGAATCACTCCAATTCGATTTTTCTAGAATTAGTTATGATTTTTCAAACAGAAATTGCTTAAATCCACAATTGTTAGAAATTAAATTAATAATTAAATATCATATAATATATTATATAAAACATCATCATTCTCCTTCCTTCGGCCATATCAGACGCACACAACTGAACATAGAGAGAGAAGATTTGAGAGAGTTTAGTGAGAGAAGAAGAAGAGAACTCGCAAGGTAAGCCGATTTCTCCGACGATTTAGCTCCTAATGCGTAGAACTTCGACTCTAAGCTACTCCTCTTTGTTCTTTAAGGTTTAAAAGCTTAAAACTCTGTTGTTAAAGGGCTAGGGTTTCAGCCACAATGAGGAAAAGCTGGTGGAAGCTTGAGGTAGTTTCCAAACTCTTGTATATTAACTATTTTGGCTGTTGTAGACAATTTAATTAGTGAAATTTCGCTGGATTGTCAGTGGTTTTAAAAATGGAAAATATGGGTGTGTGGCTATTATGCTGCCCAGATTGGTACTAATTGGTAGTTTTAATCTAATGGAATAGTCAATAAAGTAGTTAGGAGTATAAAGTAACACGTTTACTGAGTCGAAATCGCAAAACCCCGATTTTCCCTGGAAAACCCATATGTTTTTCAGCCAGGGCTGTGAATGGGCCTTAGAGTTGGATTTTCAATGATTTAATGATTTCATTGAGTTCAGGAGGAAAAATTAGGTGGGGTTACAGTTGGTCACTTTTTCAAAAAAGCCCAAAAAAGTATAATTATGAAAACGCCCCTGAAACACTGAAATAAGGGCTGCTAAGGGCATTCTTGTCATTTGGCAGTGAATTTGGTAATTCTGAGTTCGGAAATGGATTGTTTGGGCAAAAATATGTCAGAATAGCCTATGTTAGAATTTCGAAAAAAGTGCAGCCGGATCGAGTACGACAGAACCTGGTCAGGTTGGGTCCCCGGGGGCATTTTAGTAATTTTTCAATATAGACTCATATAACCCCCAGAAACATTATGGAAGTGTTTATTTAAATGGTACATTTGGAATTGTAGGACCGAGTGGAGAGCCGAACTGCGACACATTTTACGAGGCATGTAATTTGAGGTGGAAAAGGTTTAAGGTAGGGGACTTACCTTACTTATATGTATTTGATATCTTTTCTTGTGTAGTGATGTATGTGATTGCTTTACGTGATTGTGTAGAGCATATTTGAATAAATGAAGCTCTTTTTATGTTTTTGCTGTGGCTATAGTCTTGTTGCATGAAACATTGAGCATGCAGAAATGTCATTATGGGGCATACATCTAGTTAAAACTAACATGTCATACACATAACATCTATCATATATGCATTATGGTATCTATTTCCTACTTATATTTTCCTTAATCTCATCCTCCCCTACCAATAAATTAGACAGGAGATAGAAGATATGCTGAGAACAAAAAAGAGAACCATATGAGGGGATTGCAGTGGTGGAATGAAAACGAGAAGATGTTTCCGTTTCATTGGGACGGGTTTAGACCCCTAAGTAGTCCTGTGCGGTTACAGTGATTCTAAATATCTTGTATGAACCCCTATGGGGAATGTTTGTAATCATTCACATAATATCAGTATATTTATATTATTTCTGTGTTGTCCACCGAACCACGCAATAATATTCTGCTACAAGTTAAAATAAGTAAGGGTGTGACATAGTACTACCTCCGGTCCTAAAGTAGAATCTAATTTGTATTACAAACTAGATCATACATTTATAATTATATACAACAAAAATTGCATTATTAATAAATAAACAATTTAAATAAAGAATTGAATTATTAATATTAAAAAATAGAATTGAATTATTGACAAATCACAAATAATATAACATGTTTTTTATCATACACAAATCACTAAGCTGGAGTGTTAAAAAAAGAATATGAGATAAGTATTACTACATTCGGTTTTAAATATAAAACCCAGTTGATTTTTTTTTTGTGAGATTAAGGAAGTTAAATAAATTACTTTAGGGTATTTATTTTTATCTTTTTTCTTTAAACTAATTTATGTGGTTTATAAACTAATATAAAATCAATAATACACAATATATACTATGATTAAATAATTTATTTAGCTTCCTTAATTTTTATAAAAAAGGTTAACCAAGTTTTATATTTATACGGGTAGCAGAAATTTATATTGAAAGGGGTCCATAAATGTGATTTTTGCGAAAGATTATTGGGAGGGGAATAATGTGGATGTAAAGAATGATGGGATGCTTTTTGTAGAGACTGCCGTTGCTGAAGTTGTCGTCATTTGTCAGGCAGGCAAGTGTGACAGGACAAGATAGGAATTGTTATGGGAACTTATCATCATGTGTGGATCTAGGACCTCCTATTCTTAATATATAGGATCTAATTTGGAGTATAAATTGTAAACTAGATCTTTATTAGAGGCAAAAAGTAGTATCAATGGGAGTTAGGTCTAGTAGAAGGAGTTAGTTCCTCACAATGTGGTGAATTAAGGTTTAAATCCCTGTTTGAAATGGTGCCCACATTGAATGCTCAAGCTCAATAGTGTTTGGAATAAGATTGTCTCTAATAGGAGAATATCTGTACTTAACAAAAAAAAAAGGACAAAAGGTAGTATATAAGGATTTTTTTATAAATATATAAAAATATGACTTTTTGTAAAAAAGAAGAGATAAAAATATTAAGTGCTCATTTGGTTTGGTTTTTAAAACCAGCTGTTTTATTTTTTAAAAACAAAATAATTATAAAAAATTGTCTGAAAAATTGTTTCCAATAAATTGTTTTTAAAAACAGAAAGTAGAAAGTTATTCTTAAAAACTAAAAAAATCAAAATAGGTTTTAGGTGTTTTTTTTCTATTTCTTATATTTTTCGGCCATTACCCATCCAGACCACCACTACATCACAATTAAAATAGATTTTTTTTAAAAACTATTCAAATAGTTTTTTTTTGTTTTCAATTTTTTAAAAAGAATTCATAAAATTATTTTGAAAAATAAAAGAAACAAACATACACTAAGACTCTGTTTGGTTTGAGAGGAGGGGAGGGGAATGGGAGAGAAGGGAGGGATTTTGCTCCCCTATTTTTAATTGGCAAGATTAAAAATTTAGGAGGGGAGGGAATTTTTTTTTTTGAAATTTTCCCCTTCTTTCCCTCAAAACCTCTCCCCCAAAATTGGGGGGATTTGGAGGTGAAGTTGAAACTAACCCTTACTATGGACAAAAGTGCCCTTGAAATTTTATCATTAACCCAAAAGTAGCCTTGTCATTTTTGACTAATGTGTATATATAACTATAATTATAAAATATAATTTTAAATGTATATATATAATTGTATTAAATGTTATTTATAATTTAGGTATAAAAATGTTATTTATAATTAAACTTTATTATATATATAATAGAGTTAGAAAACAATCACTTATAATATAAAGGTAAAGTTTATTCATATGAAAATAATTTCTCTTTCCTCCTCTCCTGAATCAAACAAGGTAATATTAAAATCCTTTCTATCCTCTCCCTTGCCCTCCCCACCATTAAAATCCCTCTCATCCCTTCCCCTTCATTGAAGCAAACAGACCCTAAGGGCCTATTTGGTACAAAGAACATTTTAGGAGGGAATGGAAAGAAAAAGAAGTGAATGGAAAGGAAGGGAAGATTGAGAGAGAACTTAAAAGAGTGAGTCGTTTGGTAGACATGGGAATGGAACATAGATTGAGGAAAGATTAGATGTTTGGTTGGAAGAAAAGAGAGTGATTTAAATGGGAAGATTGTATGAAAAACCTAAAACACCTTACTTCACCAGAAGTTCAAATTCGAACTTAACAGCCCAAATCAAACTAATAACCCCAGTTCGAACTCGGCCTCGTCTTCACTGTTCATCGTCTTCCCCATGGTAACTTCACCAGAAGTTCAAGTTCGAACTTAACAGCCCAAATCAAACTTAATAACTCCAGTTTGAACTCGACCTCGTCTTCACTATTCATCATCTTCCTCGCCAAGCTCCGAGACAGGAAAGATATACTTAAAGATATATTTCTAAAATATAATATTCATATCTAATCCTAATAAATACTAAATGATATCCCTAATAATAAAAATTAATTAATATTTATAAATTTGATGTTCTTAACGGTCCTTCTTAAAATTAGGACATCCACCAAAACTTAGAAAACAAAACACCGATAAAAACACCTATTTTGGCCAACCTTCAACAAGGTTTGAATGTACGCCATTGTGAGACATGAATTTTGTCTTTATTAGTTGGAGCAATTTTCTTTGGCTAAAAAATGTATCTATCTAGTGCTTATTATTAACTAAGTGAATCATTTGAATTGAAAGGAATTAACAATAATACGTAATGTTAATAATGATTCATAAATTAATAATGATAAATTTTGTTTTTGTTTTACAAAATTCTTATATTATTTTGGATTAAGGGATAATTTTACCTCAGAAGTTATCACTGAAGGGTAATTTTGCCCCGGAAGTATAAGAAAAGAAGTAATTTTGCTCTGACTGTTATCCCAATTTATTTTGATAGTTAGTTGATCAAATATGCTGAGCTGACGGTCCAAATATCATTCATGTCATTTTTGTTAAGGTGCAAATTTATTCTGGAAGTTGGAAATATAATTTTGAAGAAAATGAAGTAGATGACATGTGGACTTCCGGGGTAAATTTGTACTTTAACAAAAATGACATGGATGACATGTACACTATTAACTCAGTATATTTAGTCAACTAATGGTCAAAATTAACTGGAATAACGATCAAGGCCAAGTTACTCCTTTTTTTATACTTCCGAGAAAAATTGCCCTTTAAAAAACTTACGGGGTAAAATTGTATCTCGGCGATAATTTTCGAAACAAAATTGCTTTTTAACCCTTTCATTTTTTAATCACATGTCACATGTTTTTTTATAAAAAATTTTACACATAATAGAAGATTTACATAGGTTCATTTTTTTACTTTAGAAATTCAAATTGTTCTGTTATACCTAAATTATCAGCAACTTTCCTAACTTTTATGCTATATGATCAGATGACCTCCATATTACGTACGATTTAAACTTTACAATGAACCCCTGAATTATTATATTTATACAAATAACCCTCTTATGATTAGTTTTATTAGGAGACTTATCTGCATATAATTCTAGGTTTGAGAGAATTATATGCACTTAAAGATAAATTTTAGATTGATGGTTAGTGTTTATTGGCACAAACATGAAAGCTCATGAAAATTTATTATTAAGTTTTAAAAATTACTGTGTTATTTGTACATGATTTAAAGTTAAATTTTTTTGGGGGTGTAATTTAACTTATATTATATTAACGTTGATATAACGATTTTGAAGTGGCATTAAATTTTGATGGGTCAGCTATTAAATATTTGTCTTTTTATTAGGTATCTTTCACCTTCCATAGATTTTATTATTTTTATCAAGTACTCCATTGGATAAGGTTAATAATATCTGAATATAGATATAATGGTATTTTGTTTTTTTATCCTGAGATATCATTGTCTTTCAATCATCATGCATTTAGTTAAATTGTAAAAAGCTGCATGATCTGAGAGATAAACTAGGCAGATTCACCCCAGCAAAACAGTAAAAGATAAATATCATACACTTGTAATTATTGAATGTAAAAAGACTTAAGTTATCTGAATTTAGGGTTAATGTGTAAATATATCCATGGAGTATTCTCCATGTGGACCTGGCATAGTAAAGTTTCATAATGTGTCAAAACATATATGAATGTTTGAAAATGTTATGCCAAAATGTTACTCATTCCAGTCCTAATTATAAGACAAAATTGATTTTTTTGGAGAAATTAAGGAAGCCAATTAAATTACTTTAGAGTATTTTTATTTTTATTTTTTTTCTCAAAACTAATTAATTTGACTAATAAACTAATATATAATCTAAGGATACTAAAAATATAAACACTCTAAAGTAATTTAATTGACTTCCTTAATTTCTCCAAAAAAATCAACTTTATCTTATAATTAGGACCGGAAAGAGTATCACAATTGAGTCAATCAACATTAACCATTTAGCAAACAGTTCCTTATACACATTGTACAACATTTTCCCTCTTAATGACTTTGTCTACTATTGTGGGGTATTTTGCAGAACACAATGGCAGCTCCGATGACACCTCCTATGGCTGGAGAGTCAAGAAACACATGAAGTTTGAGAAGCCCCGAACCAGTGAAAACCCTTAGCCGCCATAACCAACCTTCTCGCAGAGGAGAAGCCCCAAATGAAGATGCCACTTCGAAACCCTAGGATAGACCCTAGACCTTACACGCACAAGAGGCACGACTTTATTCTTGGAGACAAAGTATATTGAGATCTTAAATTTAGGTGTTGCTATTCTTTATCAACAACATATTTTTGATTCCGCCTCATGTTTTTCTGGTATTTGATTTAATTGTTATTTTCAAAGTTCACTTGGAGGCCGTGTTTTTCTTGTAGACAAATTATTGAATGGGTGAAGTCCCTTATGTTCTCTTTAATCTTTCCCAGACCCATACTGTGATCCCCATACATATGTGAAACTTATTGAGCAGGTACCAAATTATGTAAATGCATGAGACATGTTATTATTTTTTGTTGAAATTTCATAGAGTTCTGAATTTTATACTCATACATATGTGAGACTTATTGAGCAATTGTGAATATTATCTTTATTAATCACACAAAATTCTAACGTTATATTAATTTCTACTCTCTCACAATCTTTATTAAAGATGGGTATATGGAGAAAAAAATATTTAATATCTTTAAAATTATTAAATATCTTATAAAAAGAGCCAAGAACACCTTTAAAAAACGAAGATAGAGACCGGATGGTAGATTTTTTTTAACGGTATAACATACCGAGGTAGTGGCGAGGAGTGGTTGACTTTTTGCTAAAGAGTGTGTGTGTGTGTGTTTTCTTGTGATGAGATTTGAGCCGCGTAGCCTCCAACTATACCCTCCACATGCTTATGCCCTTCACTTGTTCGTGTTGGGTTTTGGCCAACCATTCTTCATTGGTCCCCTCAACTACCTTTTCTAAATTTTGATCCAATCAATTTCTCTTATCTAGAAAAACACTTACCTTGATCTTCTACCAATGATTTCTATAAGTTTGGCTTACATAGGATTTATGGACTTTACTTGCAATATCTGAGATTTGAATCTTGGAAAGAACACTTTTGAGGAAGGGACTTCCTAACTGCCAGCTATAACCCTGATTTAGATTAGTAATGTGGTTAGTAGTTCTACAGATCTCAGATGATAAGAGTAGGGGACTTCCTAACTGCCAGCTATAATCCTGATTCATTGCATTAAGTTAGTAGCATTAGATTGAGTCTCAAGATGGATTTCACTTGAATTGCCCAAGTTCGAATCTTGAAGAGAACATATTTGTGAAGTATTTAACCATTTGTCAGAACTCTAATTCAGATCAATCAAACTAGTAAATAGCTCCATGGATACCGCATTACATAAATGACATTTTTATTTCAAGAAAACAAACTAAATTAGGCCTTGGAACTTGGAAGCTTATAAGAGACACTCTTATGGTTTGAGGGCCACGTGTAGCAAGGATTATGAATTATAAATTATAAATTACTTAACAATAATTGGAAATTAGATTCAAATATATGCCATTTAAAAATATGAATTATATTTTTATTAATTAGACCAATTATTTTTCACAAAATTGCAACATATTTTTTCTTTATGAAAAAATTACACCATTTTTTTTTACTAGACACAAGTATCTTCTTACTGAAGCCAATTCTGTTTGAGACACTGTCCACATTAAATGTAAGCAGCTCTCGGCGATTCAAAATCAGACCATTGTTTTTGCTAGGCACATGTATTTTCCTATTAGAAGCAAACATGTTCGAGGTATTAACGGGTACTAAATGTAGACATCTCTCCCAGTGGGGGCTTTAGACCTAGGTGCTAAACCCAACCCTTGCTAGACCTAGCCCCTTTCAAAATCACACCATTTTTTCCCTAAGCATATGAATCATTCTGTTAGAGGTAATTCTATTCATGGTATTGTTGGGCACTAAATGTGGGCACCTCTTCTGGGGGGATTCAAATCTTAGTTTACCACATTATGAGGGACTTGCTCTTTCTACTATATCTAACCATATATCGGAGAAAATCAGACCATTTTGAAAGACCTACCAATGAAATAACAAAAAGCACATGTCTTCATTGGAGCCCATTCTAGATTGCATTGTGCTGAGATTGGCTTAGGTTATGACCCACTCTGCTAATGTAAATGGACCTCATTATATAGATATATATATATATATATATATATATATATATATATAAAATTATTAAGTTGATACTGGCAAATTTTTATTTTTTTAAGTTGATATCAAGCATGGTTGATTTGGGCTTTTGCTGGGCCAAGCAAATGGTTTCAAAAGCTGGGAATTGTTTGTTTTTGGGACCTATATTGGGCCTAGGGCTCAAAATTTGGGTTAGGGCTAAATTCATATATCAGCGCCGGTTCCTGCATGTTCGACGAAGAAAGCCACGGCCCCAGAAATCATCTCCTTCATCTCCATTTTCCTGAAAACCCCAAAACCCTATAAATTTTCATTTCCCTCATTAGCCCTTTATTCCTCGCCTCCACCAAAACCCTAGCCACTGTTAAACCCTACTCCTTTCTTAAACTGTATCAGCAAGCCTTTGACAGCCATGACTGAACTAGAAGCTTCTCGCTCCGACAAGAAGAAGAAGAAGCACCGTAGCAAAGACGAAGCCGCCGATGTCCAGGATTCCGACTTCCTTATCAAACCCCAGAGCTACACTCCCACCATTGACACTTCTCAATGGCCGATTCTCCTCAAAAACTACGACCGCCTCAATGTACGAACCGGACACTACACTCCTATTCCCTCCGGTTACTCTCCTCTCAAGCGACCTCTTCCCGAGTACATCAAATATGGTATCATGAATCTCGATAAACCTGCGAACCCCTCTTCCCACGAGGTCGTTGCTTGGATTAAACGGATCCTCCGGGTCGAGAAAACGGGTCATAGTGGTACTCTTGATCCCAAGGTCACTGGCAACCTCATAGTTTGCATCGATAGAGCCACGCGTTTGGTCAAGTCGCAGCAGGGCGCTGGGAAAGAGTACGTTTGTGTCGCTCGATTACACTCTGCAGTGCCGGATGTGGCGAAGGTGGCGCGTGCGCTTGAGACGCTTACCGGAGCTGTGTTTCAGCGGCCGCCGTTGATTTCTGCGGTGAAGAGGCAGCTTAGGATCAGGACAATATATGAAAGTAAGCTTCTTGAGTATGATCCTGATAAGCATTTGGTTGTGTTTTGGATTTCCTGTGAGGCAGGTACGTATGTAAGGACTCTCTGTGTCCATCTGGGTTTGATTCTTGGTGTGGGAGGCCATATGCAGGAGCTTAGAAGGGTGCGTTCAGGTATTTTAGGAGAGAAAGATAATATGGTTTCTATGCATGATGTGTTGGATGCTCAATGGGTTTATGATAACTATAGAGATGAGGGTTATTTGAGAAGGGTTATTATGCCTTTGGAAGTAGTATTAACGAGTTATAAGAGATTAGTTGTTAAGGATTCTGCTGTTAATGCTATTTGTTATGGAGCAAAGCTGATGATTCCTGGGTTACTTAGGTTTGAGAATGATATTGAGGCAGGGGAGGAAGTAGTGCTAATGACTACCAAAGGTGAAGCAATTGCTTTGGGAATTGCAGAGATGACTACTGCTGTAATGGCTACTTGTGATCATGGTGTGGTAGCTAAGATCAAAAGAGTGGTTATGGATAGAGATACCTATCCAAGGAAATGGGGTCTAGGACCAAGAGCAGCCATGAAGAAGAAGTTAATTGCAGAAGGGAAGCTAGATAAGCGCGGGAAGCCAAATGAGAATACTCCTCAAGAGTGGCTGAGGAATGTAGTTTTGCCAACTGGTGGGGATTCTGTCATTGCTGGTATGCATGCTTCAGCTGTACCAGATGCTGGAAAGAAGGATAAAGTTGAGAGTAAGGACGATCGGCTAGAGCGTAAAAGAAAAAATGTTGAAAGTGATGCTGCTGCTCCAGTGCCCTCTAAGAAGGCCAAAACTGAAGAAGTTGAAGAAGCTGAAAAGGAAGAAGTAGTGAAGATCAAGAAGGTAAAAAAGGATGTAGTGGAGGTTGAAGTTGATAAGAAGGAGAAGAAGAAAAAGAAGAAGGATAAGGATGCTGATGAAGCAGAGGCTGGTTCACCAGATGTGGAGAAGTCTGATAAGAAGAAAAAGAAACACAAAGAAAAGACAGAAGAAGCTTCACCTGATGTGGAGAAGTCAGAGAAGAAGAAGAAAAAGAAGAAGGAAAAAGAAGCTGAAAAGAATGCTGCTGAGGTTAATGGGAAGGCTGATGACGATGAGGAGGATAAAAGTGAGAAAAAGAAGAAGAAGAAGCATAAGAAGAAAAGTGAAGATGCAGAGGAATAATGATAGGTAAAATTGGTAGTTTCTACAACTGATTACAAGTTGCCTGTATTGATCATAAGTTCACATCAACTGCAGCTGAGCATGTTAATTTTTCCTTCCATTTGTTGTGGCTTTTTGATTGTTTCTGATAATTTAGCTTTGAAAAATGGGTGGTGCTGTGCTTAATGTGTAGCCTTGGGTTGGGTTGCCAATGGTTTCTGAAGTCGCCACCCACAGAACTCGTTTTATTGGCTAGTAAAATTTTGTTGCTCCCCTTTAGATCGAGGAAACTCTGGCATTTGGTCGATTATGGTGTTTCTATTCCTTATATTTGCCTGAACAGCTGCTTAGCTTCTGAGAACTTACGCCTGATTTCACTGTTTTAACTTAAAATGAGCCCCTTTGGAATATATTCATTGTTGACTGAAACCTCTAATCATCTATAAATAAAATATTTACTTTCATCGCATTTTCACAATTACAGGTAATTTGAACTTGCAATTCTTATTGTGAGTGTGGTGAATTTGATTCTCTCGCTATTCATTTCGGGTGTGTTAAGTTGCAATCTGCAGTCTCAGCGGACCTGCTTCTCACATGCTCTGCAATTAAAAAGTCTTTATATGTATAGGGAATGTATTTTTAGGCTTTAGCTGCCACAAAGGTCTTCTATTTTTTTCCTTTAGGGTCTGTTTGGAGGGAAAGGGAGGGGAGAGAGAGTTTCTATGAGTTGAATTTTAAAAGATTGAAAAAGTGGGTAATAAAATTTTAATAAAGAGAAATACATAAGATAAAAGAGTAAAAAAAATTAATTAAAATTTTTTAACTCCACTTCTCTAATTTTTTTAAATTCAATTAAAAAAAATTTTCTCTTCGTCCACTTTTCCTCCCTCCCCTCATACCAAACAAATCCTTAGAATAGAGTTGTAACCAAGTATGCTCATCAACCCGTCAAGATTTTTTTTTTCTTAGCTTTCAAGGTTGTTAATTAATCTTATATTATATTGATTACTCTCTCTCTCTCATTCTGTCCGTTCGCTTTCATCCTTATTATTACTCTTAGTTTTATTCATAAGTAGGGTGTTTTTTTTTTTTTGGAAAATAATAAGTGGTCTTGATCATTTTTATAAGAAGGCATTTGTTTGTTTCCAAAGAGTATTAATTATTTTTCTCATGAATGATCATATTTAATAAGAGTAGTGGGAAAGAGTAATAATTAATATGACATTAGAGTTTAGTGTAATTAGTAGGAGATATGTTGGAAATGACATAAATTAAAGGATAAATTTAATTATTTTAACTGGTTTTATTGGTGTTCTTATAATAAGAATAAGAGAAGTATTTCCTACATACGGTTTGCAATAATATGGGGCTCATCTAGAATAATAACAAAGGAGTATTTCCTACATACAGTTTGTAATATAAGGCATTTCTAGAATAATAGTTGATTCAAAAAATATAAGTCATATGTACGATAATTAATATTTATTTTTTAATTTTATCTTTATTATTAATGCTTATTTACAATTTTGGGCACTAATTAAATTTTTAAATATATTTTTTTAGTAAGGGTAAAACTGAAAAAAAATTCTAATTTAAGACATTTAATGAGTTAATTTTATGCGAATTAGTTTAAGTCCTCATTATGAATTAAAGGGAATATTTATTACGTTTAAATTTTGGTAATATTTTTTATTCTTGCGAGTTGCGATGGTCTCGTGTTTCAATAGGGTGACAGGGATTGGTCAAAGTCCCTCTCTAAAAATGCTGAAATTCATTAACTCATAGGCTGCTCCTGAAAAGAAAAGAAGCTGGCGGGTGAATAAGGAAGCAAAAACGAGGTTATAAGCCAACTTTGCTAGATGATGATTCCTGACTGAATCTATCTCAAAGTAGTCTTCTAACAAGCAACATTCTGGCGAGAATTGTATAGGCAACGATCTTGATCCCAACTGGCTCGAAAAATCAAATATATTCTTCTTTTTTCTCTTATTGTAAAAGAAATGGGGCTGAAGCCCAAGTATGATTCAATTTATATTTCTATATTCAAGTACAGAACATACGCTTAAATATAGAAATTACTATGGTTCATTAAAACCACTGCAAGTTAGGTTCCACATAGCAATACATGAAAAGATTGAAAAAAAAAACATAAAAGAACTTAATATATCAAAGTTTTAATCTCTACAACACGCTTTTCGCTTTATAAAATTTTCATTGAGCTGCATTTATTCATAAGCTATGAATAGTGGGATAATTCATAGCCTTTTGCATAGGTAAAATCAACTCAAGAGTAGAAATATCAAAGCATATAATTATAAATACCTATATAAGTTGTGAATTGTGTGATTTGTTAATGAAACTTTACACCCGGTATATAAAAAACATGATGAAACTGAAAAGAACATGTTTAATTCATGAGATCTTATTTATGAAAATATCAATATATAATATTTTCTCACATTTTGTCTATTACTATATGTACTAGTAATTTAAAAGTTTGAACTTTTGAAGTGTAACATGAAAAGACCCTTTCTCACAATAACATGTATCCATAATGGTCTGACAAAATCTGATTAATCAGTGATAATTGAAAACCAATTCTTTTAAGAAAAAACATCAGGGTCTAGGTTGTACAACTCTCTCCAACAAACCCACTACAAAAAATTCATCACTATGGCCACAATTAACAAATAGAAGATAGTATAACCCATGAGTTATATCATAACACGGAATCCCACAATAAAAGGTATAAAAAATAATTTTCAACACAATATATAATGGGAAAATCCCTAAAAAAGAACTTTTAAAATAGCAAAAGACGGAAAGGTGTTCCGAAATTCCATATTTCCACAAAAGTGCGAGTACCTGATCTGGGATATTGAAATTGTAGACAAAATGACGTGCGTAACCCTGGAAGTTTTAAAATTGAAAAACGGCAAGGAAATAAGAAGGGCGAAATTGCGCGAAAACTCTGTGGAGACTCTTCATCTTCTTCCGGCGTCGTCGTTGTCGTTGGTGGAGCGTGGTTCCGTGGCGTTGATAGAGGATAGTAGCAGCGACATTGTGCGGCGAATTTGGGGTGGATTTGAGGAGGAGCGAAGGCAAGAAGAGGTTGTGGTGAAAGGCATTGTAGAGTTGCAGAGGCACCAGTTTGCGGCTGCGAATTTGAGCTCCGGTGTTGAAGTTGGGTAAGTGGTTGTGTTTAAAATTGTATTTCATTTTAACTTATCCACTTGATTAGAATGGGGGTTCAAATTCGTTGGGTTAAAATTAGTTTGGTCCAATGTGGATAAAAGCTATGAAGTGGTACGAAGTTGGGAATCGTTGAGGGGAAGTTGTGAAAATAAGTTGCTAAGTTGGGAAGTTTGAATTGCAACTTTTGAAATTTGTAAACCGTTGAAACAGCATATGAACGCGTCAATTTGTGAAGTTGTGACAGGGTGTTCAGACGTAGCGTATTGTGATTTTATTGTTGTGAAAATCTTATACATAAATTTGCGAATGGCTTAAGTGAAGTTGTGAAACAAAATCTCTGAAAACTGCATGTGAAGTTGTGAACACAAAAGAAGAATCTGTGAAAACGGTAATGACACGTTGGTAACTTGTGAAACAGCATATGAAGTTGTGGATGTGAGTAGAAGTTGCGAAAGGGTTTGTAGATATAGGAATCGCCGATTTCACAGTATTGAAAATGTTATTGATAGTGTGGATTGTTTTAAGTGAAGTGCTGAATCCGTAAGATAACATTTGAAAATCGAATGTTATCCTGTGAAAACATTATCGGAGTTTGTGAAAGCGTAATGAAAAGTTGGTAAATATGTGTAGAGGTCAATTTAGGCGAGGAAATTGTGAAATTCGTAGACGAACTTGTGAATCCTTATGCAGAAGTTGTGAATTTTTCTCCATAAGTTGTGAAACCTCATTTAACTGTGGGGAAATAGATATTTCCAATAGTTGTGGTTGTGATGGGAAGGTTGCAAAATGGTATGAGAAGTTGCGATGACATAGCTTAGATGCGTTAACTTGTCATGTACGAATAAAAATGTTATTAAAATTGCTGAAATCCATAGTTGATGAGTGTAAACTGAATTTTTTGCAGGTAAAAGGAGATGGGGGGACACAAAGGTGAGACATCAAAGACAGAAAAAGTAAAGGCAACAAGTGTCAAAAGTAGAGAAGTAACGAAAGAAAGTGAAAAGTCGGAGGCAATAAAGGGCGATGGTGAACAGATTAAACCAGTGATGAGTGGGTTTATGCTGTTTAGAAACGAGTATGTGGCCAAGTTAGGGGAGAAGAAGAGAAGGATGGCAGATGAAAGTAGGTCGGCAGGGAAGGCATGGCGTGAGTTGCTAGAGGCGAAGAAGAAGGAGTACAATGATAAAGCTATGGAAGGACGGCCGAAAAGGGAGATGAGGAAAAAGGAACTGCCATTTCATACCCGCTGCTCACTGGGAGGATTTACATCGTTGGTGCAGTTTGTGAACGGTAAAGAACATTTGAAGGAGAGGGTTAACAAAATAGGATTTGGAAACCTATTGAAGGTGCAATTGGAGAGACTCCCCCGTGACCTGATTGTGTCCATGCTGAGAGCATATGACCCAGCAACACATCAATTCAGGATTAGGGGGAAGACAAAAGAAATAGAAGCATCAGATGTGCACAAGTTGCTGGGTATACCTCATTCAGGGGAGGAGGTGAAGGTGGATGTGGAGGATTCCAATAGAAGATATCAGTGGTTGAAGAGGGAGTATGGGAGGAAGAAATATACGGACATTCTGAAGCGCATAAAATCTGGGACAGCTGGCGATAAATTTGAGTTTATGTTTGTGCTCTACAGTTTAGGGACTTTGTTATGCCCTACCTCGAGTGGGCTGATAAGTGACCGGATGTTGAGGGTTATGTTCTGCACAATGGACGGTTTTGAACATTATGACTGGGCAACATACATGATGAAAGACTTGTGGAAGGAAATGAGTGATTATGTCAAAGAGTACAGGGAGAAGAAGAAAAGGGAAGGGAGCAGCAACGTGGGTGGTTGCCTGTACTTACTCCTGGTATGTCACTGTTTACATTAAATGTGTAGCTATCATTAAAGCCGAAAATAATGATCCATATATTTTCTATGGTGCAGTTGTTCTTTGGGGAAAATTTCCCTTTGAAACAAAGTGTTCGCGAACAGTCCACCACACCGATTGAATTCTGGACAAAGGAAAAGATCAACGAAATGGTGAAGACTGAGAGGACGAGCAATATGGGAATTTTGTATAAAGGAAAAGGCTCTGAAGTTAGGGCAGGGAATGAGGACACAGATAATGTGCCATATTTAGACCCGGTATGTGTCTGTGGAAGCTAATTTAAAATGCAAAAACGATTTAATCATGTAATTGACAAATTAAGTTGTGCTGTCACTGTAGGAATTGAAGGAGGTCTATGCGCGGTTGGTGAAAGTTATCGATGAAAACCGAAACAGACTTGTAAACGTGGTGGTGCAGGAGCTACTCAATGTCCAGCTCGCACGAGAGGCCAGGGACAAAGCACAACAAGACGGCCCTGGTGTGACAGTAGATGAGCAACATACAGATGAGGATGATGATGATGCGACAGATGCTTCTCACGACTCAGATTCTGATGATGCAGACGCAGAACCTTATCATGTTGATGACGATGAAGATGATGATGTAGAGGGAACTGATGCAGAGGGAACTGAGGTGGCGGAAAAAGTCCCCACGGATGACCATGCAATTCAGAGGCCAACTCGAGTGCGGAGATCAAAGAGGCAGCCACTGCAAGCGATGACATGTCCATTTATACAGTTGGATGGGAGTCGAAAAAGGAAGACGCCAACGCATGATCAGAAAACGTTGTTCAACATAGTTTCCACAATGGCCAGAGGTCCTGAGGCTGAAGTGTAAGTATCAACGTCATGTGATTGAATGACTGTTATGCAGTTAGTATATTACCACAACACGGGAAGCGATGAACTAACTGGCATTGCATTTGAAATGTTTTTGTAGGCCGTTGGTTCAGATTTTGGATGAAGAACTGTGTCGAGACCAGTTGTATACGCTAGGGGGAATTCAAAGACTAAGTAATACGGTATGTATGGCTTACGTGGAGAATGGTTTCATTAAGTTATGGTGAATATTATATGTAGTTTATGCAATGGTTTCTTTGCTGCTGTAGGTGATGTCCGTTGTGTGTAAGGCTTTAATGTATCACTTCAAGCTGGAGGGAGGACAGCCGAAGCGCAATATTTTTGATGCATGGTTCATGGTAATTACTCATTTGTTGTGTAGTGGAACAACATTTAATTTGACCAAATTATGTGCACATTAGTCAGGACTATGTGTTTTTATGCAGACAAAGTTGGTAGGTCACCCAATAGGGTGGAAAGTGTCTTCCGCGAGTAAAGAATTCTCTGCCAAAACCGTCGGTTACAATATAGGCGAGTGTGACTTGATAATGGGTCCGGCACTTGTCCGTGGCCACTGGTTCTGTGTTGCGTTAGAGACAAAGACTATGACCTTCTACGTGCTGGACTCAATGAAGCCTGATCTAGGCAGCAAGAAGACGACGAGGAAGGGTGGCGTGACAGACGATTACATATTTGTGTTAAACTTAATTGTAAGTTCACCTGACTCCACTGCTGTAGTTGAGGTGGTTAACTTCAGTTGACCCACATCGTAAGACGCATAAATGTTGTTTTTTCAGAGAGATAGGTTCGTTGACATCATGCACATTGTTAACCCGCATCTGGCTGGGAAGAAGAAGATGTCAGATATTGTGTGGCCTCCTGTTGTGCAACAGAATAATCTGTAAGCTTCTTCACATTCGCCTCTTACAATTTACCTTGCATTGTTTCGTTAAGTAACACAACGTTTTCGTGTGGGTGAGAGTACAGGAGGGACTGTGGTGTTCATGTTATTATTTGGTTGAGCCAGTGGACCCCGGAAGGTGATTTCCATTACGAAAATGTAAGTGTTTCAGATTTCCCTCTGTTCGCATTCTTATATACTTGTGATTTCCATTATGGTTTGCATTGAACCTTACACTGAGGGAATTACTTATTTGCAGGAACAAATTCAGCAATTGCGGAGCGACATTATGTGGTGGTTAGTCAATCATCCGCTGAATTTGTTGCGGGACACAGCTCTGGCCCTCATTCCCTCTGGACAAAAGTCCAGCAAAAGACGTGCTTAGGTTATGTCCCCGCGATATAGTAATGTCAACACTTGTCCATGTAAAGTATTGTTAACGTCATAGAGTAATGTACGGTAGAGTAATGTACGGTATAGTGCACTGACAGGACAGAACATGCAATTTAAGGTACATTAATGACAAATATGTTGCCATTGCGGGATGCAATGTTTCCAAGTTCACTCCTCTATCATGACCTTCTAAAACGTACTTGTATGCCACCAACAATATCTGTGTTCCCCTTTCAATGTAACTATGTCCTTGCAAGAGGCAGGTTCAAAATTTTTGTAAGAGAACTAATATCCCTAACAGAAAGGGCTGATGTAATGAGGCACAATGAATAATATGCAATTTAGGGTTGAATGATGCACACATTACATAAGGATACTACGCACGTGCGCCACTTCCATTTCCAACTGCCAATAATCTGATCAGCAGTGCTAACAATCCATAGTGAACAGTGATGATGCACACATTACATAATGATTGTGTCCAGTCAATACACCCTGCTAACCAAGTGTGACACTTCCTTTTCCAACTGCCATTACTCTGATTATCTCTGGCGGCAACAAATCCATAGGCATATACACTATAGCGCGGTCATAAATTGATGTTACGTAGACAGTGCTTTGGTGTCTCTGAATTGTTGGCCATTGAGCAGTCGAGTTGATATCAGCACTGGACGGTAACAAGTGTAACACCCTGCTTTTAAACACGTGATTATAACTCGATATTAGGTAATTAAATTAGATTAGAGACCGTCGTATGGTTTAAAACTCATTTAAACTTCCCTCTAGCAGTAGGGACTTTACGAAATTTTCAAAACTTCATTCCTCTTCCAGTCTCAAGTTCAATTTATCGAATATAATCACCTGCGCAGTTTATATACATTTACGAATAACAGAGTGTATAACCAAACTCCCGGCAACCCCCGGGTTCAACTACATACCTAGAATTCCAAATCCTGTTTAGGGATTACAACCAAGTATTTCAAACTATATACATCTCCAAAACATAATACAGTAATCCCTACCCAAAATGAATAAACCAACAAAACTATACTAATGTCCCTAAGAAACTCTAACCACTTCGGGTCACGCGCTTCTCCTTGGAGCCAGCCGCCCTGTCTGAAAGGTTAGTTTAAAGGAAAGAATGAGATTCTAAAGAATCCCAGTAGTAACTAAGCATTTATACCACACATAAGTACATAGCATGTAAGTAAATCATCATACAGCAGCAACACATATCACACTCCAGCCTCCTCCCCTTTCTCCGCCGGGAAGGCACACTGCCTAACCCGAACCGTTGTTAGCTACTCAGGGACTATTGGCGTGGCAGTGCATACATATAGCCTTATAGCACATAGCTATCCGGCTTCACAAACGGCTCGTCAGCCTCACAAATAGCCTTTCGGCTCATAACCGACCTTTCGGCCCACAATCAGCCTCTCGGCTTTCATGTCACATAATCACACCTCATCCTCATCCCCTTTCTCCGCCGGAAAGACACACAGTCTTTATCCGAACCGTTGTTAGCTACTCAGGGACTATTGGACTGACGGTGCTCACATATATCCACATAAGTCGCAGCATACGAACTTATCGCAAAGCAATGAAAATACACACATACGATGCATCACAAATGGTACGAAAGAAAAGTCACTACCTGATCCTTTCCTGATGTCTCTGGGCACAGTAGGCTCACGAGGATAGCAGATATCAAATCCTATAATCAAAATAGGGACATTTGGTTAATTTCCTTTTCCAAGTTCTTACTTCAATATAACTCTAAGTTGGTATTCATTTGGACTCTTTAGATGGCCATTAAATGCCTAATCATATGCCTAAAGGGTTAAGAGAAACTACCCCCAAAGACCCCTATTTGAAAAGCTAATCATTGATTTTTGGGTCCTCTCACTCGAGCACAGAAGGCCGTGCTCGAGCATGACTCTCGCTCTCACTCGAGCACACATGCGAGTGACCTCCCGCGAGTGCTTGCCCGAGAGCAACCTCCTCTACAAATCCACACTCTCACTCGAGCACAAGAGGCTGTGCTCGAGCAGAGACCCCGAGCACACTCGAGCACCACAAGAGTGAGGCCTGCGAGTGACAACCCGAGAGCACCTCTCAACCTCTTCTTTCACCTTCACTCGAGCACAAACGCTTGTGCTCGAGCACTGACCCTCAGTGCTCGCGAGCACAAGGCAGCGAGTGCCTACCCGAGAGCACCCCAACTCCCAGGCAACAGACTCACTCGAGCACAACCCCAGTGCTCGCGAGTGATCCCTCAATGCTCGCGAGTGCCAGGCGCACTCTTGGCAATCACTCACGAGTGATATCCTGAGACACTCACCCGCAGCACCAAAAAGGCACCCTCACTCGAGCACAAACATGCTCACTCGAGCACGTTCATCCTGTGCTCGAGTGAGTTCTTCTCTCACTCGAGAATTCACACCAGATACCCATAACGCAGAAACTGACATGGTTTACCAGAATTCACCAAATGAATTCCAATGGTTCCCTAACTCATACCATTACTCATTCTCTCATATATCATCACAAGGAACCCATTGACAACCATAAACAACCCAAATTTCCACTCAACAACAAGATCTCATCTCTAAACCATAAATCCACCAAAACCACAACTTCACACATTTCCCTTATTCAACTTCAAATCAATTTCTAATCACTCCCAAGTGTCAAAACTGACCAAATGAACAGTGACACTCTCATCAAAGACTACCCTTCATTTAACATCATAATTAGGTCTAATTTCCAGATTTCTCATTGGTTAAGCAAACATCTTGACATATATATCAAAATGCATTACAAACCTACCTCTTCAACTTGCTGAATTCAGAACTTGGATTCCTCAACTTTCAAAATCCCTCAATTTTCCACACACCACAAATCCAAAGTCTGAAAACATGGAAGTAAAGCTCTTACCCTTTTGAACAATATCAATGAAGGGTAATTAAGCATATAAGATCATTTACCTTGATTAGTTGCAAGCCCTTATTTCCTCTTTCTTGTTTGCTCGCCGGAAATGGAGGAAAGGGAGAGAGAAAGTGAGTAGGTGAAAGAGATGATCATTCCTTCCCTTCCTTCCATGCACTTGGCCGACTAAGAGGGTGAGAGAAAGAGAGTTTGAATATGTTGACTCATCCAATGGCTCTCATTTGGACACTTGTCACCATCTCATCCTTCCCACTATAATTTCATGTAAACTCATCCACACTTGATTCCACCCCTTTAAATTTCAATCTCAACCATTAATTTTGATTACTAAGGGGTTTTCCCATTAGTAGTTAACCAGACGGTTGGTAAATTTACCGTTTTACCCCTGATTAGTACAATACTCATTAAATCATCACTAATGCTCTTTATATCATAACACACAACATATACTTCAAATATGCTTAATTAACATTAATTACATCTTTTGAAGTTACTAATCCTTGATTACAAATCAGGATATTACAATTCTCCCCCCGAAAATTTAATTTCGTCCTCGAAATTGTTACATTACTTGAGTCATAAACTCCGGATATCTTCTCTGCAGATCTTCCTCCGCTTCCCAAGTTGCCTCGCTCGGAGTCATTCCCTTCCAGACCACCTTCACATATGGAATGCTTCGGTGTCTGAGCCGTCGCTCCTCCCGGTCAATGATCTGCTCTGGCTCCACCGCATATGTGAAGTTGTCTTGAAGCTCAACATTCTCATACTCAACTATGTGGGATGGGTCTGGTTGGTACTTCTTCAGTTGGGAAACGTGAAACACATCATGAAGTCTGCTCAAACTTGGGGGTAGTGCTACTCGGTATGCGACAGGCCCAATCCTCTCAAGGATCTCAAAAGGACCTATATACCTCGGGCTTAGCTTCTTCCTCTTGATAGCTCGCCCAACGCCCGTAACTGGTGATACTCTCAAGAACACATGATCCCCAGCCTCAAACTCTAGAGGTCGTCTCCTCTTGTCAGCATAGCTTTTCTGTCGACTCTGCGCTGCAAGTAACCTCCTTCGAATAATCTGAATCTGTGCTGAGGTCTGATCAACCAAATCTGGTCCGTATAACTTTCTTTCGGATAGCTCGTTCCAACACAAAGGTGATTGACACCGTCTTCCATACAATGCTTCATACGGAGCCATCTGAATGCTCGCATGATAGCTATTGTTGTAGGCAAATTCCGCTAGTGGAAGAAAGCGATCCCAACTTCCTTTAAAGTCGAGAACACAGGCTCGCAACATGTCTTCCAGCGTCTGGATTGTCCTTTCTGACTGCCCATCCGTCTGTGGATGATAAGCCGTGCTAAATCTCAATTGAGTTCCCAAAGCTTTATGCAATGCTTTCCAGAACCTCGAAGTAAATCGTGGGTCTCGATCAGAAATGATATTCTTAGGAACACCATGGAGTTTCACGATCTCACGAACATAAATCTCTGCTAGTTTGTTAGGAGAATAACCAGCATTGATTGGTATGAAGTGCGCCGACTTCGTTAACCGATCCACAATTACCCAGATCGCATCGTAATTTCTGATCTTGGGCAATCCCGTCACAAGGTCCATAGTCACACTTTCCCATTTCCATTCGGGAATCTCAGGACTCTGGAGCAAACCAGGTGGTCTTTGGTGCTCGATCTTCACTTTCTGACAAGTGAGGCATCTCGCCACATACTTGGTCACATCACTCTTCAAACCCGGCCACCAATACACAGATTTCAGGTTATGGTACATCTTGGTCATACCAGGATGAAGAGTGTACTGGCTCTTATGCGCCTCATCTAGAATCTTTTGTCGCAACTCCGCCTTGAGTGGAACGCAGACTCTATTCTGATAGCGAACCAATCCTCTAGGCGACAAATCATAACCCGGGACTTCTCCCCGTTCAATCCGAATCAGATTTCGCTGTATCCAGTCATCTTGCCTCTGAGCTTCTTCAATCTCAGCTTTTAGATCACTTTCCTCCTGGGAAACAGTGTAATTGGCACAGATGATTTGGCTCGTCAAATTCAAATCACGAAAATCTTCAATCAATTTCTCCTCTCGTATCATCATAGCTGCAACGAGCACAGTCTTTCGACTCAGAGCATCAGCGACTACATTGGCTTTACCCGGATGATATTTGATTTCCAGGTCGTAGTCCTTAAGCAATTCCATCCAACGACGCTGTCTCATATTCAGTTCTTTCTGATCGTATAAATACTTGAGACTCTTGTGGTCGCAGTACAGTTCCACAGTCACACCATACAGGTAATGACGCCAGATTTTCAAAGCAAACACAATGGCCGCAAGCTCCAGATCATGAGTGGGATAATTCAATTCATGAGGTCTGAGCTGTCGAGAGGCGTAGGCCACCACACGTCCCTGCTGCATAAGGACACACCCTAATCCCTGCCCACTGGCATCAGAATACACAACATATGTCACACTGGGATCGGGCAAAATCAACACAGGTGCCGACGTCAACCTCTCCTTCAGCTCCACAAAACAATTTTCGCATTTATCGTCCCACACAAACGGCTGATCCTTTCTCGTGAGCTTGGTCATCGGCAACGCAATACGAGAGAAATTCTGAATGAATCTCCGATAGTACCCGGCAAGACCCAGAAAACTGCGTACTTCTGCCACAGATTCTGGCCTCTTCCAATCTAGTACTGCTTCCACTTTACTGGGATCCACAGAGACCCCTTCTTGCGAGATAACATGGCCCAGGAATCTCACTTCCGATAGCCAAAATTCGCATTTACTCAACTTCGCGTATAGTTGCTTTCCACACAAAATATTCAATACAATTCTCAAATGATGCTCATGCTCTTCCATACTCTTGGAATATATCAGAATGTCATCGATAAACACAACAACAAACTGATCCAGATATTGCCGAAAGATACGGTTCATGTAATCCATGAAAACTGCAGGCGCATTAGTTAGCCCAAATGGCATTACCAAAAACTCATAATGACCATACCGGGTCCTGAAAGCAGTCTTTGGAACGTCTTCTGCTTTCACTCGCAGCTGATGATACCCTGACCTTAGATCAATCTTTGAGAATACACATGATCCAGATAATTGATCTAAAAGGTCATCGATTCGGGGAAGTGGGTACTTGTTCTTAATAGTAACCTTGTTCAATTCCCTGTAATCGATACACAACCGAAGGCTTCCATCTTTCTTCTTTACGAATAACACTGGAGCTCCCCAAGGCGATACACTGGGTCTAATGAATCCTTTCTCAAGCAAATCTTCTATTTGTTTCTTTAGTTCCGCCATCTCGTTTGGGGCCATACGATATGGGGCTTTCGAAATAGAACCAGCTCCAGGTACAATGTCAATCGGGAACTGAACTTCCCTCTCAGGAGGCAATCCGCTAAGGTCATCCGGAAACACCTCAGGGAATTCATTTACCACGGGTACATTACTCATGGTTTCACCAGTTTCCCCCTGAATGGAGAAGAATACCATATACCCCTGGCAACCCTTTTCAATATATCTCTCAGCTTTAGCTGTAGAAAGGAAATTCATACTCGCATTCAACATTTCAACTCCCTGACAAGCAGGATATACTATCCTTTTGTTCCCGCAATCAAGCAATACGTTATTTGCCGTTAACCAATTGAGACCCAAAATGACTTCCAATTGATAAAGCGGCAGACAAATCAGGTCTATAACAGACTGATGCCCTTCCACAGTTATGACACAATTCAGACAAACTTCTGTGGTTAAGGCCTTAACACCCATCGGAGTCGATACTACCAAATCAAATGGTAACTTATGCACATGCATACCCAGGCGCTTCACGCAATCATAGGCAATGAATGAGTGACTTGCACCCGAGTCGAACAATGCTTGTAATAGATAGCCATTTAGGGAGATTTTACCTTGTATCAACTCAGGAGATCTACGAGCCTCCTCATGGGTCATTGCAAACACTCGACCCTGTGTCTTCGGCCTTTGCTCCGCTCGTGGTTGTTGACAATCTCTGGAAAGATGTCCTGGCCGCTTGCAGTTAAAACAAATCATCTCTCCCTGACAATTCTGGCCGTAATGTGATTTGTTACAGCGACGACATTTCCACTCGGTTGCAAATCTCTGAGGTTCACGACCTCCAAGCTGATAGGGCTTCTTATCACCACCCTTGAATGAAGATGATCCTTGGCCTTTACGCTTCTGAGGAACATTACCCTTACTAGGCTCACTGCGGTGGCCAATAGCTTTGTTAGGGTACACCTCTCTCAAGTTGTTTTCCGTGATTCG
The DNA here is from genome assembly GCA_963242795.1 of Inga leiocalycina. Lineage (NCBI taxonomy): Eukaryota > Viridiplantae > Streptophyta > Magnoliopsida > Fabales > Fabaceae > Inga > Inga leiocalycina. The sequence goes on from OY725323.1 coordinate 23,400,543, forward strand.
ACATTGCTCCACAGCCTTATTGAACTTCTTAAATCGGTGAGTAACCAATCGCTTCCTCAACTCTCGTCTCAGACCACGAATAAGCATATCTGAGCTCCATTCTCCGTCATCCTTGTACCGGAGATAGGAGGAATACCGGGACAGGCGGATGAATCGGGACAAGTAGTCATCAAAACTCTCCGTGTCCCCTTGCCTGATATTAAGGAATTCTGTCTCCTTTTCAAGCTGGACTGACTTCGGGAAATACTTCTCATTGAATTCTTGCAAGAACAACTCCCAAGTCAGTGGTGTTTCATTGTTCTTCAATGTTGAGGCGATATTCCGCCACCAACGATCTGCATCCCCTTCGAGCTTGTAGACGGCCAACCGTGGCTTCACTTCATCCGGACATCCGAGAACCTCAAATATCTTTTCCAGACGATTCAGCCAATCTTCTGCCACTTGAGGATCAAACCTCCCTCTGAACGCCGGAGGCAAATGCTTACAGAATCGGGTGACCCAATACTGAAGGTCTTTTTCCTCCCTGGGTGGCATCCCATATGATTCCGGATTCAAGGTAGCACGAGGTGGGGATTCTAGAGGTCGTGCCGATCCCTCAGCAGTATCCTCATGTCGAGTTCCTTCTTGAGTTTCCTCCTGAATAGACTGAACCGGAACTTCCTTATTCTTTGCCTTCTCTGCTCTGAGCTCGTCCCTTAGCTCAGTGATCATGTCCCGCTGATCCTTGATTAGACTCATCAACTCATGCATAGGATCTGGTGGGTTTTCATTATCAACCTCCACCACGGGGTCTACACGCGGAATTTTGGGGCGTCCTCTGGTTTTCTTCATTCTACAAGCAACTTACCCCATTAATTCAGCAGAGACAGTATGCACATATGGTCACAAAACTTATATGTATCCAAATCATTTAAACATATATGTGCACACATAACAATCATTCACAAACAATCTTTTATCCCTAAACCAACTAAGGGATCTATCCTAGCAAACTCTACCCTTGCCAGGAACTACAGCTCTGATACCAAAATGTAACACCCTGCTTTTAAACACGTGATTATAACTCGATATTAGGTAATTAAATTAGATTAGAGACCGTCGTATGGTTTAAAACTCATTTAAACTTCCCTCTAGCAGTAGGGACTTTACGAAATTTTCAAAACTTCATTCCTCTTCCAGTCTCAAGTTCAATTTATCGAATATAATCACCTGCGCAGTTTATATACATTTACGAATAACAGAGTGTATAACCAAACTCCCGGCAACCCCCGGGTTCAACTACATACCTAGAATTCCAAATCCTGTTTAGGGATTACAACCAAGTATTTCAAACTATATACATCTCCAAAACATAATACAGTAATCCCTACCCAAAATGAATAAACCAACAAAACTATACTAATGTCCCTAAGAAACTCTAACCACTTCGGGTCACGCGCTTCTCCTTGGAGCCAGCCGCCCTGTCTGAAAGGTTAGTTTAAAGGAAAGAATGAGATTCTAAAGAATCCCAGTAGTAACTAAGCATTTATACCACACATAAGTACATAGCATGTAAGTAAATCATCATACAGCAGCAACACATATCACACTCCAGCCTCCTCCCCTTTCTCCGCCGGGAAGGCACACTGCCTAACCCGAACCGTTGTTAGCTACTCAGGGACTATTGGCGTGGCAGTGCATACATATAGCCTTATAGCACATAGCTATCCGGCTTCACAAACGGCTCGTCAGCCTCACAAATAGCCTTTCGGCTCATAACCGACCTTTCGGCCCACAATCAGCCTCTCGGCTTTCATGTCACATAATCACACCTCATCCTCATCCCCTTTCTCCGCCGGAAAGACACACAGTCTTTATCCGAACCGTTGTTAGCTACTCAGGGACTATTGGACTGACGGTGCTCACATATATCCACATAAGTCGCAGCATACGAACTTATCGCAAAGCAATGAAAATACACACATACGATGCATCACAAATGGTACGAAAGAAAAGTCACTACCTGATCCTTTCCTGATGTCTCTGGGCACAGTAGGCTCACGAGGATAGCAGATATCAAATCCTATAATCAAAATAGGGACATTTGGTTAATTTCCTTTTCCAAGTTCTTACTTCAATATAACTCTAAGTTGGTATTCATTTGGACTCTTTAGATGGCCATTAAATGCCTAATCATATGCCTAAAGGGTTAAGAGAAACTACCCCCAAAGACCCCTCTTTGAAAAGCTAATCATTGATTTTTGGGTCCTCTCACTCGAGCACAGAAGGCCGTGCTCGAGCATGACTCTCGCTCTCACTCGAGCACACATGCGAGTGACCTCCCGCGAGTGCTTGCCCGAGAGCAACCTCCTCTACAAATCCACACTCTCACTCGAGCACAAGAGGCTGTGCTCGAGCAGAGACCCCGAGCACACTCGAGCACCACAAGAGTGAGGCCTGCGAGTGACAACCCGAGAGCACCTCTCAACCTCTTCTTTCACCTTCACTCGAGCACAAACGCTTGTGCTCGAGCACTGACCCTCAGTGCTCGCGAGCACAAGGCAGCGAGTGCCTACCCGAGAGCACCCCAACTCCCAGGCAACAGACTCACTCGAGCACAACCCCAGTGCTCGCGAGTGATCCCTCAATGCTCGCGAGTGCCAGGCGCACTCTTGGCAATCACTCACGAGTGATATCCTGAGACACTCACCCGCAGCACCAAAAAGGCACCCTCACTCGAGCACAAACATGCTCACTCGAGCACGTTCATCCTGTGCTCGAGTGAGTTCTTCTCTCACTCGAGAATTCACACCAGATACCCATAACGCAGAAACTGACATGGTTTACCAGAATTCACCAAATGAATTCCAATGGTTCCCTAACTCATACCATTACTCATTCTCTCATATATCATCACAAGGAACCCATTGACAACCATAAACAACCCAAATTTCCACTCAACAACAAGATCTCATCTCTAAACCATAAATCCACCAAAACCACAACTTCACACATTTCCCTTATTCAACTTCAAATCAATTTCTAATCACTCCCAAGTGTCAAAACTGACCAAATGAACAGTGACACTCTCATCAAAGACTACCCTTCATTTAACATCATAATTAGGTCTAATTTCCAGATTTCTCATTGGTTAAGCAAACATCTTGACATATATATCAAAATGCATTACAAACCTACCTCTTCAACTTGCTGAATTCAGAACTTGGATTCCTCAACTTTCAAAATCCCTCAATTTGCCACACACCACAAATCCAAAGTCTGAAAACATGGAAGTAAAGCTCTTACCCTTTTGAACAATATCAATGAAGGGTAATTAAGCATATAAGATCATTTACCTTGATTAGTTGCAAGCCCTTATTTCCTCTTTCTTGTTTGCTCGCCGGAAATGGAGGAAAGGGAGAGAGAAAGTGAGTAGGTGAAAGAGATGATCATTCCTTCCCTTCCTTCCATGCACTTGGCCGACTAAGAGGGTGAGAGAAAGAGAGTTTGAATATGTTGACTCATCCAATGGCTCTCATTTGGACACTTGTCACCATCTCATCCTTCCCACTATAATTTCATGTAAACTCATCCACACTTGATTCCACCCCTTTAACTTTCAATCTCAACCATTAATTTTGATTACTAAGGGGTTTTCCCATTAGTAGTTAACCAGACGGTTGGTAAATTTACCGTTTTACCTCTGATTAGTACAATACTCATTAAATCATCACTAATGCTCTTTATATCATAACACACAACATATACTTCAAATATGCTTAATTAACATTAATTACATCTTTTGAAGTTACTAATCCTTGATTACAAATCAGGATATTACAACAAGCGACTTATTGTTTACAGCCTTGCGTTTCTTTCCGCATCTCCACTCGACTTGAGGATTACAACTCGAGTTACTTGCATAATTGGACGGTTTCCAGACAGTGCTTGCGTCAAGACTTAGCAGTACGGACTCGAGTTGTCCAATTACCAACTCGAGTTATCATCATCACTGGAGGGTAACCCGATGGTGATAGTGAGAAGCGGCACCGAACTCGAGTTGCGTAGAAGGTCACTCGCCGCCGTTTGTGGATGACGTACGAAGCTACTCGAGTTTCCAGATGAACAACTCGAGTTGCCGTCATCACTGGAGGGTCACCCGACGGTGCTAGTGAGAAGCGGCATCGAACTCGAGTTGCGTAGAAGGTCACTCGCCGCCGTTCGTGGATGACGTACGAAGCTCACTTGAGTTTCCAGATGAACAACTCGAGTTGCCGTCATCACTGGAGGGTCACCCGACGGTGCTAGTGAGAAGCGGCACCGAACTCGAGCTGCGTAGAAGGTCACTCGCCGCCGTTCGTGGATGACGTACGAAGCTCACTCGATTTTCCAGATGAACAACTCGAGTTGCCGTCATCACTGGAGGGTCACCCGACGGTGCTAGTGAGAAGCGGCACCGAACTCGAGCTGTGTAGAAGGTCACTCGCCGCCGTTCGTGGATGACGTACGAAGCTCACTCGAGTTTCCAGATGAACAACTCGAGTTGCCGTCATCACTGGAGGGTCACCCGACGGTGCTAGTGAGAAGCGGCACCGAACTCGAGTTGTGTAGAAGGTCACTCGCCGCCGTTCGTGGATGACGTACGAAGCTCACTCGAGTTTCCAGATGAACAACTCGAGTTGCCGTCATCACTGGAGGGTCACCCGACGGTGCTAGTGAGAAGCGGCACCGAACTCGAGTTGCGTAGAAGGTCACTCGCCGCCGTTCGTGGATGACGTACGAAGCTCACTCGAGTTTCCAGATGAACAACTCGAGTTGCCGTCATCACTGGAGGGTCACCCGATGGTGATTGTGTTTGTTGTTGTTAAATGTGCATAAGTAATGTGCAAAAAGCAACACGTAATTGGTCATACTTGGAGTCCGTAGAAAAAAAAAAGATAAACCATATGAACGGCGTTAAACCTGACGCATGGACGAACTGTTTGAAACATTTACTCTAAAATTATTTCTTTGGTGAACTGCATGTGACGAGAATTAAAAAAAAACGTGGGGACTATCGTCGTCTAGGCATCTGGATTAACGTCTTCATCGTTGTCGACTCCCTCATTAATTTCTTCCTCCTCCCCTGCGTCGATTCCTTCAATCGGCTGTGGTTCAACATTCGGTCCTTCTGGTTCGTTCATAATGTGGTAGAGCCAGCTTACTTCTGTGTCGTATATGCAATTTCTGCATCCGGCTTGGCATGGTTGGTTCTCACAGAATCTATGTTTGGGACGGTCGAATATGTTCCTGTTCAGTCCCCAGTTCATTGATTGTAGGTGTCGTGTCACTCGCTCTTTAATTGAAGATATTTGGCCTGAGTCGATTATGGCTTGAAGTCTGTGTATTGCTTCGTTCCCTTCTGGTGTGTCGTTAAACTTACTCCATTTTGCAAGGACTAATATGGCAAATGAGTAACTTGCATCACAGTTGTTTAGCACTGCAGCCTCCCGTATTTGTGACAGTCCTTTCTCTCCTGTATCTGCTGTTCTGGTGTAGTATTTAAGCCCTCTAATGAATAGACTAAATGGATTACCGTTATGGAAACATGTCAGCAGGAAATGAATATGTTGCTCGCTTCTTGTCCATCCTAGATGATCATAGTTCTCCAGAGGCACGTTCTTATAGAATTCTGTTGAATTTCCTGCTATCCTTAGGATGCGGCATGAATTCTTGAAGTGGTAATAGTCTTTCAAACTTGATGATGCTATGTAGCACATCAGTTCTATTAATATTGTTTGCGGAAGCTTCAGAAGCGGTGAGTCATCGTTGCTGGTCGTTCTTCTATGTCTGGAGTGGTCTGGTGGGAAGTCAGCCATGTCTTTTTTCGTGTTTGTTCCTGCAAGACTGTTTTGTTGCCTGCGGCCTAAATAATTGGGGGTGCGGACTATTTGTAGTTTTTAGTGCACGACCAAGCGTGGCCGTTTTATTTTATCGTCTGTTTTAGTTTTGTTCGTGGTGGTGGGTGGAACGTGGCGGTTGTGCTGCTTGGTTGATTGTGGTGTACGCCTTTTGATGTCGTGGGTTTATTGCCGGTTACCAGAGTGCTTCGCATTCGTAACTGAAATTAGTAATGTCAGTCTGTTCTGTTCCATGTAACATTTATGTGGTATTGCATGTCTTTTTTCCTTCCGTTTTGTGTTTGAACTGTGTTTTGTTTTACAAGTGAATGTGTTTGTCATGGCCACGCGTATATAATTTGTATGGACTAATTTATGCACATTAATGAACTGAACTGAAGGTCATATTATATCCAGAGCACGTATGGTGTCAACATGCACCGAGCCTGCGTTTAAAATAACACGCTCCAGTTAAGTAGTCACATAATGAGAGGTACAACATGCAATTACATGAGAGCAGCGCAAAAAATACTTTACCACAGCAGCAGTGCCACTAAAAGGATCTGTATTCATGATGACAAAACTTATAAAATTTGCACAGACTAAGGTTTGTGTTACTTAATTACAGCAAAATCAAACCACAAATATATTCGTCAGGCACCACGCAACACATTCAGGAGGTACATTGAAGAAGACATTATACAGAGAAGCAATGCTCGCTAGGGTACATTGATGCACAAACAATATACTTCACTGTCTACTAACATTGGCTTACATGAACACAGATCTTGTTGGTGGCATAGGTGTTGTGGAATTGGTACATCAAGTGTTCTTGTTATTAACAGATTGGGTTACATGAAGAAATTTGATGTGATTTAAAGTTGTGTAAGAAGAAATTTGATGTGATTTAAAGTTGTGTAAATAAAAACACCATTGTCATCCCACCCCTCCAAGTGTGGAACGGATTGTCTCAAGCAGGGTACATTGATGCACAAACAATATACTTCACTGTCTACTAACATTGGCTTACATGAACACAGATCTTGTTGGTGGCATAGGTGTTGTGGGATTGGTACATCAAGTGTTCTTGTTATTAACAGATTGGGTTACGTGAAGAAATTTGATGTGATTTAAAGTTGTGTAAGAAGAAATTTGATGTGATTTAAAGTTGTGTAAATAAAAACACCATTGTCATCCCACCCCTCCAAGTGTGGAACGGATTGTCTCAAGCAGGGTACATTGATGCACAAACAATATACTTCACTGTCTACTAACATTGGCTTACATGAACACAGATCTTGTTGGTGGCATAGGTGTTGTGGAATTGGTACATCAAGTGTTCTTGTTATTAACAGATTGGGTTACATGAAGAAATTTGATGTGATTTAAAGTTGTGTAAGAAGAAATTTGATGTGATTTAAAGTTGTGTAAATAAAAACACCATTGTCATCCCACCCCTCCAAGTGTGGAACGGATTGTCTCAAGCAGGGTACATTGATGCACAAACAATATACTTCACTGTCTACTAACATTGGCTTACATGAACACAGATCTTGTTGGTGGCATAGGTGTTGTGGAATTGGTACATCAAGTGTTCTTGTTATTAACAGATTGGGTTACATGAAGAAATTTGATGTGATTTAAAGTTGTGTAAGAAGAAATTTGATGTGATTTAAAGTTGTGTAAATAAAAACACCATTGTCATCCCACCCCTCCAAGTGTGGAACGGATTGTCTCAAGCAGGGTACATTGATGCACAAACAATATACTTCACTGTCTACTAACATTGGCTTACATGAACACAGATCTTGTTGGTGGCATAGGTGTTGTGGAATTGGTACATCAAGTGTTCTTGTTATTAACAGATTGGGTTACATGAAGAAATTTGATGTGATTTAAAGTTGTGTAAGAAGAAATTTGATGTGATTTAAAGTTGTGTAAATAAAAACACCATTGTCATCCCACCCCTCCAAGTGTGGAACGGATTGTCTCAAGCAGGGTACATTAATGCACAAACAATATACTTCACTGTCTACTAACATTGGCTTACATGAACACAGATCTTGTTGGTGGCATAGGTGTTGTGGAATTGGTACATCAAGTGTTCTTGTTATTAACAGATTGGGTTACATGAAGAAATTTGATGTGATTTAAAGTTGTGTAAGAAGAAATTTGATGTGATTTAAAGTTGTGTAAATAAAAACACCATTGTCATCCCACCCCTCCAAGTGTGGAACGGATTGTCTCAAGCAGGGTACATTGATGCACAAACAATATACTTCACTGTCTACTAACATTGGCTTACATGAACACAGATCTTGTTGGTGGCATAGGTGTTGTGGAATTGGTACATCAAGTGTTCTTGTTATTAACAGATTGGGTTACATGAAGAAATTTGATGTGATTTAAAGTTGTGTAAATAAAAACACCATTGTCATCCCACCCCTCCAAGTGTGGAACGGATTGTCTCAAGCAGGGTACATTGATGCACAAACAATATACTTCACTGTCTACTAACATTGGCTTACATGAACACAGATCTTGTTGGTGGCATAGGTGTTGTGGTGAAGTATATGTCAGAAGGTCATGAACACAGATCTTTTTGGTGGCATAGGTGTTGTGGTGAAGTATATTTTAGAAGGTCATGAACACAGATCTTTTTGGTGGCATAGGTGTTGTGGTGAAGTATATTTCAGAAGGTCATGAACACAGATCTTTTTGGTGGCATAGGTGTTGTGGTGAAGTATATGTCAGAAGGTCATGAACTCAGATCTTTTTGGTGGCATAGGTGTTGTGGTGAAGTATATTTCAGAAGGTCATGAACTCAGATCTTTTTGGTGGCATAGGTGTTGTGGTGAAGTATATTTCAGAAGGTCATGAACACAGATCTTTTTGGTGGCATAGGTCTTTTTGGTAAAGTATGTCTTAGAAGGTCATGATAGGAGATGTTTTTGGTGGCATAGATGCTGTGGTCAAGTATGTCTTAGAAGGTCATGATAGGAGATGTTTTTGGTGGCATAGATGCTGTGGTCAAGTATGTCTTAGAAGGTCATGATAGGAGATGTTTATGGTGGCATACATGCTGTGGTCAAGTATGTCTTACAAGGTCATGATAGGAGATGTTTTTGGTGGCATAGATACTGTGGTCAAGTATGTCTTACAAGGTCTTGATAGGAGATATTTATGGTGGTATAGATGCTGTGGTCAAGTATGTCTTAGAAGCTCTAGCAGAATTTTTTGTGGCATATCTGCTGTGGTAAACTGTATGTTACAAGGTCATTAACACAGATCACCAGTTTATTGTGTACTAACATTGGGTTACATGAATGAACAACTTTTTTGGTGGCATTGGTGTGGTCAAGTATATCAGTATGTCTTATAAGGTGATGATATTTTGGTGCCATAGATGCTGGGGTCAACTATGTCTTACAACATGAGAGCACCAGCATTCCAACCAACTGATAAAAACTACATAATACAGAGCAGTCACATAAACTATACATTTGTATTTCTACATTGATTACAACTTGAGAAATAGTTGCCAAACTATACATAATCAACACTATACTTGTGTACAAAAGCAGTGGCTACTTACATAAACTTTCAACTTTCAGTGACAACATAACATTAAGATCTTACTGCTTCTTAATGTTTTTTTGTCACTGACATGACACTGCATACATTACATATAAAAACTGCTTCCCTGCACCCCATCCCTTCATTCCAAAAACCATTGAAGGGTAAAACGAAAACATATATACAACATAAAAGATGAAGCATCAAAGATGATCATTAGAGTTCAACATGGGTTGGGATTTTTGCACGTCCTTCTTGTGTGTCCTGCTTCATGGCACCGTGTACAATGGTAGATCTTTCTATTTTGGAACTGTGATTCCTGCCTCCTTACTCTTGGTCTTCCAGGAGGTCGACTTGTGATTGGAGGGTGGAGGAACGTAGCTTCGGACATGTTTTCCATGTGATAATCCCTATAATCATTGACGTTCGGCATGTCTATTGTCACAACCGGAATCATGCTGTGCTGGTAGATCCGTTGCTGAGCTTCTATCTTATAACAATCCTCAACATAATCGTAGATGTTGCCGTGCACAACCTTGACAGCTGCACACGCATGTGTGCATGGAATCCCACTCATCTGCCATGCCCCACAACTACATTGTCGTGATCGCAAGTTAACCCCATGGTCTCCACGTACTGTATGCACACTGAATCTACCCTGCCCATAATCTTCACACCACATATGCTCACATCCACTCACATTTTCCATAACCTTTGCATCTATATTTGGTCCAACACAATTCTTCTACTTGTTCATTGCCACATAAGAGGCATGCATCTTCTTTGCTACTTTCTCGCGATGTGCGTGAATTAATTGGGCTACATTATACTTCCTCTCCTTCACCATCCATGTATTGAATGACTCGGCGATATTGGTTGTTATGTTATCCCATCGTTTGTATGGGAACTTGCTAAGAGCCCACCTATCAACGTCACCATGATTGTTAATCCATTCATATAACTCTTGACAGTGCTCCCGCATCTTTTCCATTGCTTTATCAAACTCATCAACACGCCTTGCATATGCAATCTTGTCAAGAAGCATCAGTCCATCCTCCTTTGACCGGTTACTGGTCTTTCTCTTGCCCCTGTTTATTTTCAGTATCTCTGCACTGAAGTTCTCCTTCACATGTCTATAACAGAATGCATGACGATGCCCTCCAAATATTGCTGCCACAGCACCTATTATGGCATTGTGACGATCTGACACAATTGTCAAGTCCATAGAACCAACAATCCTTTTAATCATATGCATGAACCAAGTCCAATCGTCCAGTGTCTCTCCCTTCACAATTGCTATGGCAAACGGCAACAGCTCATTATCCGCATCATACGCTGAAGCTGCAAGTAGAGTCCCCTTATAAGGCCCACTTAAATGAGTTCCATCAACATATAGTACATGCCTTGCACCCCCCATGAAACCCTGTACACATGACCCATATGCAATGAAAACTCTTTCAAACCTGCAACCATCTGCTACCCATTCAGCAACTGTATTAGCATCAGTTTCCTTCAACCTTTGGCATATCCATGGGATTAACAAGTATGATTGTTCCGGTCTTCCATGTATGTCTTCTATTGCCTTTTCCTTTGCCCTATATGCCTGTTTATATGTTAGCTTCACACCATACTCCCTTTGCAGTGTCTTCATAATCTCAGTTGGATGCTTCTCGGTGTGATTCCTAATCTCGTCAATTATTATTGATGATGTCAAAGTAGATCTTGCACCATGGCCGCTCACTTGCAAATGATCTTGAGCTGAATGAACATGATCTTTGATGAATTTTGTCACACACAGTATTCCAGAAGTCCTGCCCACTGCAGACGCACATAATTTCCAAGGACAACCCTCTACTTTACACGTGACATACATCTTGTCCTTGCTATTCCTATCATATTTATACATGAACTTATGTGCAATGCTATACTTGTACAAGGCTTCTCTTAATGCATCGGCATGAGGAAAATGCTGCCCCACCCCGGAAATTAATCCTGACCATTTCAAATAGCTAGTGTCACTCAAATTTGTCTGATGTGTCTCATAAGTTATACACCCACCACCAATTTCAAATGACACAGCCTCAAGATCATTGCCATGTGTCATGGGAGATACCTCTGCTTCCGGTGACCGTTCCAATAATCTCTGGCTCCTGCATACAAAATTACAACACTTGATAACTTATTATCATACAACAATTACACCACTTTATAACTTATTATGAGCTTGGGAATGAACAAAATATTACTAACTTACACATGTGCATTATTCATTGGCAAAGATTCATTGCCATTCTCTATATTGGCTACAAACACATGCGCACTGCTTTCATTGAACCGAAAAAGGTTTTCAATTTCATTATCATTGTCAAGCTCAATTAATGTCTCATCAAACATTACTGTGTATTTAATGTCCCAACTGCTCCCTTCATAACCTGTCAATGTTGATATAATTTCTCTTAAATCTTCCATTCTTATCCCATCTTTTAGTACCTTTACCCTCACACTACCTCCGAAATATTTAACTTCACCGTCATTATTATGTTCAAATTTCCCCCCTACGTGGAAATAACAAAACAACTCCTTTGCACGGCTTGAACCAATATTACCATCCATATTTTTTTACGCTTCCTGCGACAAATAAATAACACTTAGTTAGTTGACAAACACAAAACTACATGAGTACCTCAATCTTTCACAAATCTATATTAGGGTTTTTCAACTTCATATTAATCGTTTCTTAAAAAATCCACCCCATTTATTCTCTTCAACCACAACCCTGAAAGTAACCATCCCAACCTCCTCCCCGATTCAGGCAGCATCTGCATTTTTCGCCATACCACTCTTCAACATTCACGTCCTTCAAACCCAAATACCCCGCAAAGTTTCCCACCCAAATGAAGACGAAAATGGTTTTGCTTCAGCTCGAGCACAGGGGGAAGAACATTGTCGACCAATGAAGTACATACCTCTGTTTGTATCGCCTCCCACGTACGTTCCCGCACGATGACGCTCTCCCTGTTTCGCGTCACCTTCTTTTGTCATCAACTTCTTTTCTTTCATCATCAGAGGACAAATTTGTCATTTTACGTTCAATTCTAATATTCCACTTAACGTACTCGCACTGATACGGGATATTATATTTCCGCGCACGTATCCGTCTTTTAACAATTTAAAGGTTCTTTTTGAGGGATTTTCCCATATATAATTGTGAACCCATCAAAATATCAAAGTGCACAAAATAGGTCCTTGAGCCCAACAATATTTAATAGTTATCCAAAATAGTTAATTAGTAATAAACATAGTATTCCAAAAACTTGAGGCCCTAGAATGGTAATACTGAATTCAATACAACACTAATATCAAAAGAGGCCTACTAAGCTCTCAACGTCTACACCTCTGGCTACTTCCCTTGGCCTCTAGTAGGATTTAGAGGTCTCGACTGAAAAATAGTAATAACAACGGGGTGAGATATAAAGTCCTAATAACCAAAATTAATTTACAAAGTATGCAAAAACAGATTGTAAGTTAGAGAAGTAGGTTTATCAATCGTAATAATATTTTCAATAGTAAAACAATACATAATACTTTCAACGATTAGAATCCTCCCCACTCATCCATCCTGCCCCTCCCTATATCTTCAAGACGAGGTACAATCTATCAATGCTAAAATACCAGGCCAAAGGTTAATTAGTCACTTCAAGAATATTATCCCCTCCCATGCCACCACCAATATATAGTAACACGGAAGTGTTCGCCCAAAACTCTCAACTTAAATTCGGGCCAGGAATGAGAGAGCCGATGGGTACAATTTCACCATATCTCTTCCACACAACCCAAAATATCCCGTAACACAAAAATAATATATCAATATAGTTTTTGAAAGTATTTTACAAGATTATTATTCCATCGCAATCATTATAACTATCACAATAGTAACAATCTTAAAAATAATCCCCACTCATACATACAAGTTGGAAAATACACTACTTCACTGAATTAAGTTCATATTCAAATATACACATGATTTTTCAAAACACATATAAGTAGTATAGATGAAAGTAAGATTTAGAAAGCACCATACAGCCCAAAACATGTATATAGAATAAATTAACCCTGGTTACCTCAACTCCAAGCTTAATCTTGAGTTGAAGAGCCACACAAGCTATCACCTGGTCACAAGCAAACTCTACATTAACAATGTAGATTCACTATTAAACACAATACAAAAAAAGGAAATAAGCAATACGTCTTAATTCCCAACTTTACACTCAAACCTCTAACACCCAATTTGTCAACACATGTTTACATTTCGATATGCATAGAGTAATAAAGACATAGTTCCACATGCATAAAGAAATAGTGCAACTATACTGATAAAAGTATTTGTTTACATACAGGAACTATCCTCACAAAGTTTGATAATATTTACAGATTTTCCCAAAAATATATTCAAAATTTAGACTATATATAACTGCTATCCCTATCTCAAGATCCGTACCATCAGTTCCCCGTGTCTATCACCTTACCTTTGGATTTGTTGGTTCCCGCTGGCACATTTATCATTTATAAAAAAGGATGAGATTCCAAGGAATCTCAATAGCAACAGACTATCGTTTATATAAAATGAGAAAAGTAAATTTGTTATGCTTCATGAATGCACCAATTAATGAACAATATAAAAGCATGTATACATGGGATAGGGCTCAACCACCACTATCCATACACCTTGGTTGGATTGTTACTCAACAACCAGGTAAAAGTGCGCTCCTCACACTAGCTGCCCCTTCTCAGCAACTATATTGATTAATTAAATCACAAACAATGGCATGCATGAACATACATACAATGGAATAGTGTATGAAGGATAAATTCACTACCTTAGACCATATCCAACTTCATATGCGTTCCTTAGTATGCGAGCCAATGACTCGGGCTCTCAACTTAGTCCTAAAATGTCAAATGTACAAGACTTAGGTTAAAACCCATTCATGTACCAATTTAGACACTTTCATAGTGTTTCTAGTGGTTACATGAGTCTATAGTGAAAAATTACCAAAATGTCCTTAGGGACCTGGGCCGGCCCTCTGTACCCAATCCGATCGTACTTTTCTTGAAATTTTGACCTAGGCTAGTCTAACATATTTTTGCCCAAGGAATATATTTCTGGCCTCATAATTACCAAATTCACTGACAAAAGACAAAAATACCCTTGGCAGCCCCTAACTTAGGGTTTCAGGGGCATTTTGGGACATTTCGCTTTCTAGGGATTTTATGAAAAGGTGTTCAACTGTAACCCTACCTAATTTTTCCTCTTGAATACAATGGAACCATCAATTTCATGAAAATCCAGCTCCTAGCCCTCTAATTGGTCCTGGCCAAAACTTGGGAGTCTCTAGAAAAATTTGGGGTTTTTGAATTTTAACCTCAAATCCTTGCTCCTTTCTACTTCTAATTACTTGATTAACCACTTAATTACATTCTAAACATGATTTAGAACAAATTTGGATAGCATAGCAGCTAGGGTTTAGCATTTTCCCAAATTTACAAATCACTCAATTCAACTACAAAACCACCGATCAATCCAACAACAACAACAAGTATTTGAAGTTTAGGAAGCTACCTTTGATTTCTTCTTCTTCATCTTACTAGGCTGAAACCCTAACCTCCACAAACCTTAGGATTTTGCCTCCCAAACACCTGAATCATGTAAAAGAGTAGTTTAGAGGAAGGATTACACTAATTGAAAGCCAAAGTACCAATGAAATCCACCTAACTTGCAACTTTGCTCTTCCTTCTCTCTAAAATCACCAAATCACTCTCCCTTTCTTGTTCTCTCTTGTGGCGTCAGAAATGAGCATGGAAGGGGAAGGGAAATGTTTTTAATATATCTTGCCTTTATCTCTTAATTTGCTCTAATTATTTAATTTCCAAAAAGTTGACTTTTGTGTACATAAAGCAATTGGACTTTATCTCTATGTAATTTGATGCCATAAGTCCAATTATCACATAACTAATTCCTTCCCTCTTGGTTAGCTGAAAAACGCCTAGGCCCTCCTTCAATCAGCCCAAATGGCTTTTTCCCATTATCTCATAATTTCAAAATTGCCATCACATTTTTTTCCATTTTCTGATTTGTAACAATTCTGGAAAAGTTTTTGCCCAAACTTTACAAAATCATAACTTTATTCATAGACATCGGATTGGAGTGATTCTAAAGGCTATAGAACCCTTATTGAGTCTAGTTCTATGGAAAAATATAGCCTTCAACTAAATAGAAGCATAAGATTCATAGAATTTAAGTTTTTGGATGTTGTTCTAGAAAATAGATAGTTTTCCTGGGTTATCATTTGATCATCTAAAACCATTACTATATGCAGCTTCAAAAATTACCCATTACTATCAAATTAAAACTTAAGTTGTCTACTTTAATCATGTAAAATTTCACAATTTTTGGATATCATTTGATCATCTAAAACCATATAACAATATTGCTGCCTCACAGGAAATTTTCACTGGTGGCAAATTCTCATTCCTGGGATTCTTGCTAAACTGGGGCTTAGCAGTCCACTTAATTTAGGCTTATTCTCAAGCTTCAAATCCCAAAATTCAAGATATTACATTTCTCCCCCTATTCAATAAATTTCGTGCTCGAAATTTGAACGTCTACAACTTGGGGATAAATCCTTATCACTCAATCCATCCCTTTTGCATGTGCAGGTTCACAAGCCGTGCAACATAATGATTATATTTAATCAATCTCGTTTATATGCAAGCTTAATGAGCATGCAACACAATCATCATATTCTCATCACAGATCTCATATAGTATTCATTATTCATCATTTACTCTGTATACAGTATGTAGAGTGCAATCAAACACAGGACCCACTGGTCCGTTCCTACAGCGCTTGGTTCCTTAAGTCTTGTAGCCTCTTTGGGACTCTACCTTGATCACATAATCACCTTTTTATATAATGGCCGAGGGTCTCACTACCACACAGGCCGGCTTGGCTAGCGTTCGAGGGCCGAACCACACAGGACACCAAGCAGGAACTTTCCCCTCTTCCACACCGAGGGCCTTTGCCACACATGTGCTTGGGGATTTATTGGATAACAATCATAACAAGCACTGGACCTCACTGCCCAGGCATACCAAAGCGCTTGGTTACACTGGTCTTACTGCCTCGGCTACAAACTGGTACAGTTTGAATGTTTTGTCAGCCTTAAGACATACCTTGGCACACTTGTCTAATGTTATCACGCTAGGCATTAACCACAGCGCTAAACACAGCCCAGGGACACCACCCCATGCAAACTTGCACATCGAGTCTTACCACCTCGAGCCTCTACTCGATACAATTCTTAAACACATCACATTCTGCTAGCCTAAGAACTTATCAGGTCTTATGGTCTAAGCACATACAGTTCATCATCTTTGCTAAATACATATCGAGTCTAACTACTTAGGACAAATCACTAGATGCTATACAGGCTGTCACTGTAGACCACGTGGGTCTAATCATGACTTGGGATTATCAACATTGGTGTGAATATCAACCTCCCCTATTGTCCTCAACCATTACACATAAATCTATTATGCTTCCGCTACCCACTCTGAGGCCAATCTCCTCATATGAGCTTTAATAATATTAGAACGGTTTAGTGGGAGTCCCATAGGAACCTCCTGTAACACCTAACTGCACCTAAAAGTAGTGTTCCTCTGTACCATTTTGTGGCCCGTTTCAACTCAAATCATTCTAAGCCATCTCAAAGTCTTGTGGAACTAAAGCTTAACAGTTGATTCCTGGGTTATGGATTACTTAGTAACCCTTCTCTACTCATGCCTTTCAATATATTCTTTGCTATCCACCAATCGACTCCTAGTATAGCCTTAAGTTAGTGGAATAGCAGGTAGATCAATTCTATCTCTCATTTCATCAGAGAGCTATCACCTCAATCAATCTATTATGGGCATATTTTATAATCGTAATCTTTCCCTATGTTAGACTTAACAGCTAGCTAGTTTTCAAAATCCCTTTCTGCAAGGATTTGTCTCCGTAAGAATCTTGTTCCTCAATTCCATAGATCATCACTAACCTAACACAATACTGAATAAATTTGCCAGCCAAGGACACACTGGTCTATTAGGTCTTAGGGCCTCTGGACACAAAGGTCTACTACAACATATCTGGCATGTAATATCATATAGCCAGGGTTCTAACCCAAATTTTTGTTTCATGATGAAATCTGGAACCTCAACATCTCACAGATTAAAAATCAGTTTCCTCAAGTATACCAAATAGGTTCGCTAAGAATCAGAATTAATAGCGCCTATTCTAACCTTCACGGTATTTGGATAATATCCTTGAAACATTACTAAAGGTTTAACATCATCCATAAGGTTCACAAGGTTCAAACCTTTGTCATGTATCAGAACCATAGTGTAACCTAATTCGTATTTTGACCTAAGCACTATTTTAGCTTAGATCGGATTCAAGCCTATCCCAACCTTCGATAGTATTAGATTGAATCCTCTAGGATTGACGTATGGCATAATCACCATGTATCATGTATCACCGTATATCATACCGATATGCCTTTAACACCATGGTGTTACTAAGGATCATTACCTAGCACGTTGAAACCTCAAAACATTTACTATGCCTTGAGTTCCTATAACCTCATCAAACAAACCTTTCTAGGCAGTACTCACTACAAAAGAAATTTTCTGTATTAAAAACAATACTTACATCATCACTCTATACTTCTAAGCATTCTTCATATCATTTAATTAAGAAGATTATTAGTCATGGAGAAACCTTAAGACAATTCACTATTCTTTAAGTCTTCATGACCTTGCCAACTTAACATCCTAGGGGGTCACTTGTACTAAGATTTCCTTGGGTTGAGCACGGTTAAATTTTGTGTGCTCGTACCAAAGCACAGATATTGGCTCTATCTGCTTCTGACCACTAATACCTTGAGACTTCCCTTGTCTTGAAATAAGTGCTGACTACCTTCGGTTACCAAAATATACTGCCTGGGCCCTGCTCAACAATGTTATTTGCCAATTCGGAAAGGCTGAGTTTGGGAAAAAGTCTATCATGGTATAAACCTAGAACTCGTTCGGCAACTCCACCTCTAGCTGCTCCTGAATCTCATACAGGGACTCGATGCAGGTCAGAAATGAAAGGTACTGACTAACGAGAATGGTCTGAGTTTGAAGCACCCTGTGATATCTTCCGCGTATTTAGTTCTACAACTCCAGGCTCAATTGCAGGTCATATTGTACATACACTATCTTTGCCCTGGAAGAGTCATCCCCACTCGAATACTCCTCTGGGTCCTCCTTCAAATCATACTCTGAATTATCTGACATCGGCTATTCGGTCTCTCCAAACAGTGACCCTGCTGGCGACACTACCCTTAGCTCGGGTCCGTATATTGGTAGTGCTGGCATGCTCTTCATAACCGTTCATCTCATACGGAGACCTCCCAGCACATAATACTCTATGAATAGCTGTCCATCCAGAGTCCGCTGCTCTTGCAGGCTTTGGTTCACGGATGCCTCCGATCCCTCCTGTTGTTCATTGGAATTGCTCATAATATCCTTTCACTATCAAACAAGACCATATCAGTATACCAATATGGAAATGCCAGAACCTCTTTTTTAGCCATGCCAGAACCGCTTTGGGCTCTAATACAAAAATGTCAACACCCGTTTACATTTCGATATACGCAGAGTAATAAAGACATAGTTTCACAGGCATAAAGAAATAGTGCAACTATACTGATAAAAGTAATTGTTTACATACAGGAACCATCCCCGCAAGGTTTGATAATATTTACATATTTTTCCAAAATATATTCAAAATTTAGACTACATATAATCGCTATCCCTATCTTAGGATCTGTACCATCAGTTCCCCATGTCTATCACCTTGCCATTGGATTCGCTAGTTCCCACTGGCATATTTATCATTTATGAAAAAGGATGAGATTCCAAGGAATCCCAGTAGCAACAGACTATTGTTCATATAAAATATGAAAAGTAAATATGTTATGCTCTATGAATGCACCAATTAATAAACAATTTAAAAGCATGTATACATGGGATAGGGCTCATCCACCACTATCCATACACCTTGGTTGGATTGTTACTCAACAACCAGGTAAATGCGCTTCTCATACTAGCTGCCCCTTCTCAGCAACCAAGTTGATTAATTAAATCACAAAAAATGACATAGATGAACATATATACAATAGTATAGTGTATGAAGGATAAAGTTACTACCTTAGACCTTATCCAACTCGATATGCATTCCTCGGTATGCGCGCCAACAACTCCGGCTCTCAACTTGGTCTTAAAATGTCAAATGTACAAGATTTAGGTTAAAACCTATTCATGCACTAGTTTAGACATTTTCATAGTGTTTCTAGTGGTTATATGAGTCTATAGTGAAAAATTACCAAAATGCCCTTGGGGACCCGGCCTGTCCCTGCTGTACTCAGTCTGACCGTAATTTTCTCAAAATTTAGACATAGGCTATTTTGACATATTTTTACCCAGGGAATCCATTTTGGCCTCAAAATTACCAAATTCACCGTCAAAAGACAAAAATATCCTTGGCAGCCCCTAACTTAGGGTTTCGGGGGCATTTTGAATCATTTCGCTTTTTAAGGCTTTTATGAAAAAGTGTTCAAATGTTATCCTACTTAATTTCCCCTCCTGAACACAATGGAACCATCAATTTCATGAAAATCCAGCTCCTAGCCTTCTAATTGGTCCTGGCCAAAACTTAGGAGTCTCCAGAAAAATTTGGGGTTTTTGAATTTTAACCTTAAATCCTTGCTCCTTTCTACTCCTAATTACTTGATTAACCACTTAATTACATTCTAAACATGATTTAAACCAAATTTGGATAGCATAGCAGCTAGGGTTTAGCATTTTCCCAAATTTACAAATCACTCAATTCAACCATAAAACCACTGATCACTCTAACGACAACAAGTATTTGAAGTTTAGGAAGCTACCTTCGATTTTTTCTTCTTCCTCTTACTAGGCCGAAACCCTAACCTCCACAAACCTTAGGATTTTACTTCCCAAACACCTTGAATCATGTAAAAGAGTAGTTTAGAGGAAGGATTACACTAATTGAAAGCCAAAGTACCAAAGAAATCCACCTACCTTGCAACTTTGCTCTTCCTTCTCTCTAAAATCACCAAATCACTTACTCACTCACTTACTCTCTCTCTCTTGTGGCGTCGAAAATGAGCATAGAAGGGGAACGAAAATGTTTTTAATATATCTTGTCTTTATCTCTTAATTTGCTCTAATTATTTAATTTCCAAAAAGTTGACTTTTGTGTACATAAAGCAATTGGACTTTATCTCTATGTAATTTGATGCCATAAGTCCAATTATCACGTAACTAATTCCTTCCCTCTTGGTTATCTGAAAAACGCCTAGGCCCTCCTTTAATCAGCCCAAATGGCTTTTTCCCATTATCTCATAATTTCAAAATTGCCATCACATTTTTTTCCATTTTCTGATTTGTAACAATTCTGGCAAATTTTCTACCCAAATTTGTAAAATCATAACTTTATTTGTAGTTATCGGATTGAAGTTATTCCAAAGGCTATAAAACCTTTATTGAGTCTAGTTCCAAGGGAAAATATAGCTTTTAGCCAACTGGAAGCACAAAATTCCCAGAATTTAAGTTTTTGGACATTGTTACAGAAAATAGATAGTTTTTCTGAGCTAACTTCAAAAATTCATAACTTTTTGCATATGGCTCCAAAAATTACCTATTATCTATCAAATTAAATCTTAAGATGTCTACTTTCATCATGTGAAATTTTACTATTTTTGGACATCATTTGTTCATCCAAAACCATATAACAATGTCACTGCCTCACAAGAAATTTTCACTGATGGCAAATTCTCATTCCTGGGACTCTTGCTAAACCGGAGCTTCGCAGTCCACTTAATTTAGACTTATTCTCAAGTTTGAAATCCCAAAATTCGGGATATTACACAATTTCATTAACCATCCATAACACTAAAAAAACAAGGTCATAAATCACATTCCATAACCTCAATTCACTTATTAGAATCCTTAGATAACCTCAACATCATTATCTTATAACAATCACTCAATTTCAAGACTTAAAGTTTCACCTTCAACAAACCCATATTCACAAATCAATCAATATTAACATTTTAAACTGATTAGATATCTTTTTTTAACTTATATGAGTATAATCCAATCATTAAACAACTCTTCAAATCTCTACATAATCAAAATCAAATCAAACCCTAACTCAAATATCAAACCCTAGCTCAAAATCTCATATAACTCAAAATCTGACAAAACTAAACCGATTAAATTTTTAATTTACTCCATATAACTCATTTAAAGTAAAAAGATTCGGTGAAATCATTACCCATTTCAAAATCCCAAAGAAACCTTAAGTTTTTTAAATCCCCAAATATGAACATCTAAGGAAGAAAGGCAGAAATTAAGTTAGGAACACTTGCTTTGATGTTTGGAAGCTCAGATGTACTCCCTATGGCCGAAACTAGCAAATCCTAGTAGAGCAAAATGGTTCCACCCTCTCCCAAACTCTAATTTTTAGGGGTAAAATTACTGTCACATAACAATATTTTCACACATTCGCTGTGGGTTTGCTAAGTGAACAATCAAGTCTTAATTAACTCTAAACCTCAAAATTGGGACATCCCAAAATTTTTAATTATGTTACTTTAGGTTGGTGATGGAGGATTAATCTTTTTGGATGGAGAGAAAAGTGAGGGGGATAATAGGGGGAGAGAATATTAGGAAGGAAAACTTCTAAAAATGAAAAAAATTACTATTTTTGAGAGTTTTTCGCTCCTTTTTCTTCCTCCTATTTCCCCCCTTCATATCCAAACATATGGTTAAAGTGAAAGTTTAATGAATTGAAGGATAAAGGGAAAATTGAGGGGGCCCCCCCCCAATTGAAAATTTAATTTGAGAAGGACTTAAAAATATTTTATATGCCGAAAGCAATGTAGCTCTATGAAATTTGTACCCACAAAGCAATGTTCTTCTTGCTTAGGGCCTCCTTCCCCAATTTCCTCAAAAGTTTAACACCGCATTCAATTAAACAAAATTATCATAGTAATTAGAGTTAATTTTTTTAATGCATTAGTTGAAGGACCAAATTAAAGGAAACTATTCTTTGAAGGGAACGTTTTGCATTTTAAAAGTAGACATTCTAAACTTTTCATAAAGTCATAATTGGTAAATTATGATTTTTTCAAATACATATTCACAACAGCGAGCTGATGATTATGTAAAATTAGACCCTTATATATTTGAAAAGAGCCATCTCCTATAAAACTTTTATTTGTTTTTAACATAATGCTTTAACTATATATTTGAAAATTAGACCCTTATATATTTGAAAAGAGCCATCTTTGCTTGTTTTAATCTCATTTTTAAGCCTGTAACTATGAGGCATTTGTAAGTTCATTACAAGCACCTTGTGGGAGGTTGCTTCTCTCCTATGCTTTTGCTATCCGCTCTAGTCCTATCCTTTGAAACGTCACTATTTTGTGTGTAAAGTGGTTGATATTTTTTTAGATAGTAAATCTTTGAAATATTTTTAAGTAGCATCTAGTATTCAAAATTAAATTTTTTGTCCATTCAACAATGTAAAATATTTTTTAAGTAGCACTCATTATCCTAGAATACTTTTTTGTTCATCCAGTGCCCTGTAGTATTTTTTCAGTAGAACTCTTTTTTTTTTTTAAATTTTCTACATCTAACACCCTAAATTATTTTTTTAGCAACCAATATCCTAATTTTTTCATCCATCATTCTAAAATATTTTTTTGTAATGCTTAGTATCATAAACTATTTTTTTATGCGTCCAACATCCTAAAATAACTTTTCAGGAACATTAGTATCCTGGGTTTAGGATACTCATTACAACTGAGAAAAATACTTTGAGAGAAAAATTGCACAAAAAATTAATTTAGAATATTGACGGCTACTCAAAAAATAATTTAGGATGTTGGATGTACAAAAAATGAGTCATACTAGAAAAATATTTTAGGGCGCCAGGTGAACAAAAAATTATTCTAGGATAATAAGTGCTATTAAAAAAAATACTTTAGACTATTAGATGTACAAAAAATTTAATTTTGAATACTATATGCTGCTGAAAAAAAACTTGAAAATGTTGGATGTCCCATCAAAAAACATCATCAATCACTTTGCTCACAAAACGGCGACGTTTCAAATACAAGTATTGGAGCGGATGGCAAAAGCATAGGAGAGAAGCCACCTCCACGGTTTGTGACCTATGTATCAATTTACCTGCTTACTAGTTTTTCTCTCAATGGTACCCTCTTTCTCTCTTTGGAGAGTTTCAGGGATGGCCTTCCAAAGTGGTTTGCAGGCTGCACTTGTGCTAGCCTTGCATGTGGTCACCTTTCTCCATGCTTGAAGTACCCAAAATTTGAAAAATATGAAGCCGCTAATAAAATTTTAGAATATGATGCTTTTAGAAACCTATTTTTAAAAAACGAAAATCAGATAGGGTTCAAGAGTCTATTGTGCGTGGAGAAGATGTTAGACATTCTACAGCACCCGTTCATGAGAACGGTTACACTAAGTTAAATATAATATTTAAAACTGAATGTAACCTTTAATTTTATTATAATTACCCAAAAAATATTTACAAAAAGAAATAACAAGAAAACTAAAGAAAAAGTGTTTTATTTAAAAAAATGAAAACAAGGGAAAAATATTTATTTGTAAAACCGGACTTAACCTAGGATAAAAACTTAGGGTCTATGTACCCTTTAGAGAGATCAAAGTCCATGTAGTTTGAGGGGTAAAAAGGCGTGTCACTTGATTGGTATTTTTTAGAAAAATATTTATTTAATTTATTTGAGAAAATATTTTTTATTTTTCTGTTGGTTTGTGTTTTTTTATTTATGAAAGCAATTCTTATATTTTCATTTGAAGAATTTTTTTTGGAAGGCTCTTAGACTAAACTTTTTGAGGAGACTACCAAAATCTCACATGGAAGAATAATCGATTTTTGCTTGAGAATGATCTAAAAGCCTCACACTACAAAAACCCCTTGAAAATCAATTTTATTTACTTGTTATAAAAGAGAGCTTTTCCATTTTATTTTCATTTATAAAAACATGTATTCAAAATCATCTTTCTCATTTAGAAGAGACATGCCATGATTTGATTTCCATAAAAACCAACGAGCACTTTCACTCATGATAAATTATAACATATATCAAAGTAAAAGAGGATAGTTGAGTGAGCTTGTATTACCAGTAAAGCTTAATCTGCCAACCATCCTCCAAAACCCATGGTGTCAACCAAGTATCATGTAGTGATGAGATTTCCACACATAGAAGCATATTGTCTTAAAAAATTAAGGCAATGCAAATCGTGGTTAATAGCTAATATTGCAATCAATTAGAAGGGTCAAACATGTTCATGCCATGTCAATATCCACAAATGAGCGCACAGTCCAACAAAAAGATCATGGAGAGCAAGAGTCACACAATCAAAGTACTTGTATGACCAACTTCAAAATGCATGAAAAAAAGAAAAGAAAAGAAAAAAAGATATAGAGGTGAAAAGAAGGGGAAGGAAGAACAAAAATCAAAGTAATAAAACAAATAAAAGATGGCAAAAAAAAAAAAAAAACCTATACATGTTAGGTTCCACCCTCTAACCATTGGTGTTGAGGTTCACATATGTGACAACAACCATATAGATATAGGCTTTCCTTGGGCATAGAGAAGGAAAAAAAAAAAAAAATACTCCCTCTGGTCCTAATTATAGGACTTATTTACCAAACTTTGGAGAAATTAAGAATAGTAGTTAAATTAGTTAATCTTATTTATTTTCCTAAAATGCCCTTATTTAATACATACAAGAAATCATGTTTTGTTCATGTTGATCACCTACCTTGATGTAAAGCAAGTGATCTTGCTTGTCATTAAAATAGAGTTATGCTGGTTTGGTTCGAGTGGAATTAAGGAAAAGAAAATTTACAATTTTTAAAAATAGAGATGATGACATTAATAGTGTTAAATTGATTTTCTTACCCTTTATTCTTATAAAATAAAAGAAACAGTAGAATTGAGGTGTATGTGAGTGTGTGACATTAATGAATTACAAGTATTACTTACTTCATTGAATACATAGGTGTATTATAAAATTATTATTGTGTTTCATTATTATTGAGAAAGCATCAATTGGGGTATTTTGGGAAGAAATTGACAAAAATTAAAACTTTGTCCTATAATTAGGACCAAGATCAACTCCCAAATATTGTCCTATAATTAGGACCGGAGGGAGTAGAAAAGAGAAGGAAAATGATAAACAATAAGAAAATGAATCAATCCTCATCATATTGGAATTCACCATCTAGCCATTGGTGTTGAGACATCATGCAACACCTTATTTCTGTAATCGATCTGATAAGTTTGACGCAGTGAATTCGAATCATGAAGTGATATTTATTTATAAAGTTCTTTCAATTCCCAACCTCAAGACAAGATTTGAATATGTAGTTGGGTGGGTTTTTCAGAAAATTTCAAAATCTTGCGGAAGCGTCTTTTAGCGGTTCGCAACTTCATTATTACTTATTGATTCTTACCTTCATTTAGTTCATTCAGAGTGATTCGTTACTCATTTCTTTAGCCAGATTATTCCTCAAGACTATTCAACTAGGCATGTGCATACAAGTATTCTAATATAGTGATAATTACACATGACTAATTATCACATACAAATCTTCAATTCGCCATAACATTTTCTTCTTGCATATCTTCTTGCATTCCTTTTCTGAGCTTACCTACCTATATGGTTGGTAAGGGAGAGTGAGATTCAAGAGAATCTCAATAGTGAACAGTGCTAACAAATGCATATAAGGAATACTTTGTGCATGACATGCTTGCTTATATAAATTCATGACAACATAATAACATATATGCATGCTCAATATTTAGCACATTACACTAATGACCATAGTATAAGTAAAACAGAGCTTCACTCATTCACATATGTTTTATACAATTCATCAAAGCAACTAACACATCAATACACAAGTTCACATATCAAGTTATGCAAGTTAGGAAAGTTCCCTACTTCTTGTCCAAGTTCCCTCCTTGTACCTTTTCTTTTCCAATAATTGAAAATGCTTCTTCTTGACTTCTCATATCCCTAGATATATAATCATATCATTAGGGTCATTATGGCCATTTGACCAAGTCAACCGATGAGTTAAAGTGGTTAAATTATCCTAAGGGACCAATTTCTACCCTTAGAGTTCAAGGTAATTACATTGTGCCATTGCCTTTTTCCATTTTCGCACATATAACCAATTCTGCCAAAATTTTTAGTAATATTTGAAAATTCATAACTAATTACACAGATATTCAATTGTGATGATTCCAAAGGCTATATGACCGCTAATCAGTCTAGTTTTAGAGAAAAATATAGCCATTGCATTTCTGGATGCACATCAATACAATATCTCACTTAATTTATTATGGCCCCCAGAATTGCCAGTTTTCCAGACCAAATTTTGGAAATTCATAATTAATTTTACAAAAATCCAAATGGGTTGGTTTTAGGTTTTATAAAAATCTATGTAAGTCCTCTTTCAATGAAAAATATTATAGAGTCAATTATAACCACACAATTCCCAAAAATTCATTAAACTCAGACTGTTACAGATTTCATTCTAGATTAAGGGTCAAAATTTGAAAATACATAACCTTCAATCCACTAGTTCAAATGGCTTATAATACCTATCAAATTAAAGCCCTAAATGTCTACTTTAGTCTTGTGAAATTTCATACCATTTGAACTAAGTTTGACCGATAAAAAACACATTGTAATTTCACTGCCTCCAAAAAATGAATTCAGGCAGCTTTGAGCATAAACTTCCAAAATCATCATAAATCATCATTTAACCATAAAAACATGATTAAACCTCAAAAATACCTCCTAGATGAAAAATGAACAGTATCCCACCCTCATGAAAACTCATTTAAATAACAAACCAATCGGTTCAAAATGAAGCCTACACTTACCTTTATGCATTTCCACAATCGGTTTAGAAATTCGGCAGTACTCCGGCCAGTGAGATGTCACCAAACCCCTCCAAATGAAAATCCAAAACCGTAGAAATGAAGCTTGGGATGAGTAGAAGAAGGTTTGTGAAGGGTATTTTGAGAGAAAATGCCGATTTGATATTGTTTCGGCGGATTGAAGTCAAGAAATATTACTATTCATGCTCTCTCTCTCTCTTCTAACATTTTTCCATGAATTTTTTGATTTTATATGAATTTTGGAGGGTGTTGGCCTAAATTTGAATGCCCCTTGGAAGTTTGTCTGCCACGTGTCAAAACCTTGTGGTATCACTTGTCTGATGATCTAGTGATTTGGTGACACATGTCTCTTGTTTAATGAAGTGGTTTCTGCCTCTTTTCTCGGGCCTTTAGCTGTCCAATTTGTCAGAGAAAGGAAAAGCCTGACAATTTCCCCAGACTCCCATGTTTGGTGTTCTGGAAGTCACGTACATGATCAGGCAGGGCACCGGTTGATTCCCCAAACTCAGGTGTAAAGTGGCGCATCCTGGGGATGTCAACACAAAAGGCGAAAAGTGAGAGTCATCATGAGGGACACTTGTCATCTTCTCATTCATCCAACACAAAAGTGCTCTTGTACTTTATCATGATAAGGGGACACTTGTCAATTTCTTGTAGTGCCAACACAAAAGTTGTGTCATCATTAGCTATCATGACTTACTTTGTTAAAGCCACTTTAATAAAGTTACTTTACCGAGGTCTGCTTGGGTTTTGCTCTGGACTACGACACGCATATCGACGCCCGTCAAAAGGCACCAGATCGGAGTATATGTGTGTAGGCCCCACATGGTGCCACATACCAGTGTCTATTCCCAAAAACGCAGGGTATACATGTATGCCCTGAAAATTCCATGTGCACACCTACATTGGCCTATTTTGCTTAACTAATTCGTCCTTTACCTTATGACATAGTTGGGTGGTGTCTTCTACCAACCCAATAGCACTGTATATTTGTCCTATGCACCTTTGTACTAGAGCTGGTAATGTAGGTTTAGACTGTGGGTCGAGCCTGCCCAACCTGACAAAATGAGTGGTTTGGGTTCTACAAAACTGGGACCGTTTGAGAGCGGTTCTTTTAGGCCCGAACTCATATGGTCCTAACCTGCGGTAGGTTGGACCACCGGGTTGGTGGGTTGGCCCATATTATTATTAGTATTTTTTATGTAACCCAAGATCCAAGTATTATTGATGATGGTAATATAATTATATTTACTCATTTATCTTATTGTCATTTACTCGTTTATTTAAAATTAGCATAATATTATCTTTCACTTTGTTTTATTATATGTGGCAGTGATGGATTTACTTGTGGAAAAACAAAGTGATCGAGCTTAAGAAAATCTTATAAATTCACATTTTGCTTCAAATTTGCACACTATTAATATTAACAAATTATTGATTATTTTTAAGTTCTACTGAAGGCTTTTGGATTTATGTTTATTTTGTCATGTGTGGACTTATGATGAATGTTTAATTTGAAATGTATTTTTAATTTGTTTATGGCTTAGATTTGTAAAAAACACAATTTTAGTATATTGTTTAAAAAAAATAATAATATGGGTTGAGCGGGCTAACCCGCTAACCCAGTGGTTATAGGTTGGGTTGGTTAATTGCCGACCTATATTAATGCGATTCTTTTAGGTCCGAACCCATGATGGGTTAACCCGAACCTGATGGGCTGGACTATATTACCACCTTTACTTTGCACGACACTTGATTCTATTACCTACGCGTACTAAGCCCTCTACTTAATAGTGCTGGATCACATAGTCCCCTAGACTCATTCTATCTCTTGACATTCTTGGGACTCTTTCCAAATTGGGCTTAATAATCTGTCTGATATAGACATATCTTCAAGTCTCTAGGCCCAAAATTCGGGATATTACACATCATATGTGTGACACTCGATTATAAGAGTATAGGCTTTCCTTGGGGACATGAGTAAAAACAAGATAAAACAAAAGATGACCAATAAATTTCACAATCTTTAAGCACCTCCAACCATTCATTGTCTTCTCTCTCTCTCTCTCTCTCTCTCTCTCTTCGGATGTCTTTACTCCCCTAATTTTTTCTATGTCCATCCTTTTATTCTTGTTCC
Source organism: Inga leiocalycina (assembly GCA_963242795.1). Taxonomy (NCBI): domain Eukaryota; kingdom Viridiplantae; phylum Streptophyta; class Magnoliopsida; order Fabales; family Fabaceae; genus Inga; species Inga leiocalycina. The sequence continues at coordinate 23,430,254 of OY725323.1, forward strand.
TCTATTTATAGCCTCGAAGTAGGGTGTACCTCTCTCTCTCTCTCTCTCCTCTCTTTTTTACTGAATTTTCATTTTGTTCTCTAACAAATGATGATTGCCACTTTGGAAGAATGTACAAAAAATAAGTCACACTAGAAAAATATTTTAGGATGCTAGATAAACAAAAAATTATTCTAGGATAATAAGTGCTATTGAAAAAATACTTTAGACCATTGTATGTACAAAAAAATTAATTTTGAATACTATGCTATTGAAAAAAAATACTTGAAGTGTTGGATGTACCATCTAAAAAAACAACATCAATCACTTTGCACATAAAACGGTCACGTTTCAAAAAAAAAAGAAAAAAAGAACCGGAGCGAATGGCAAAATCATAGGAGAGAAGCCACCTCCACAGTTTGTGACCACTGTGTCAATTTACCTACTTATTAGTTTTTCTCTCAATGGTACACTCTTTCTCTTTGGGGAGTTTCAGGGCTTTAATGGCCTTTCAAAATGGTTTGCAGGCTACACTTGTGCTAGCCTTGCATGTGTTTGCCTTTCTCCATGCTTGTGTTGTTCCTTCCTTCTACAACATTAAAGCTTTGGAGGTGCGTCAGTGTTCCCATTTGCATCCACTCCTTTGATGTTAAGAACATTAATCTTTTATTTCTTATAGCTTTGACTAAGTTGTAACTCAATTCCTACACTTTGATTCGGTACATCTCAATCCATAGAGTTTTGACTTGGTTGTAACTTAGTCCCTCCATTTTGATTCACTACAACTCATTCTCCATAATTGTAACCATTTTATAATTAAGTCCCTATGTTTTAAAAAATAAAATCATATATATAATAAATGCCAGAAACTAATTTATAAAATGGTTAAAATTATAGGGACTGAGTTGTAGACTTATAGTGAGTCAAAATTGAGTGATTGGGTTACAACCGAGTAAACTATAGGGATTGAGTTATAATCGAGTCAAAACTATAGAAATTAAAAGATGTGCTCATTTTTTCTATTTTTAAAAACAGTTTTTTTAAACAAAAAAAAAAATTGTTTGGAAAACATTTTCAATAAATTGTTTTTAAAAATAAAAATACAAAAAGTTCTTTTAAAAACTAAAAAAATGAAAACCATTTTTAGGTGTTTCTTTGTTTTTTTGTATTTTTTGAGGTCACCGTGTGTCCACTTTTGAAGCCACACCACAGGCCACGTCACCATCAGCAACAATTACTGCCACATCACTTAAAAAACGTATTTTTTTAAAACAACTATTCAAATATATATATATATATATTGATTTTCAAAATGTGTTTCTAAAAAATTTTTATAAAACTATTTTGAAAAAAAAAAGAAACAAGTAGACCCATTCCTTTGATGTTTGTTCTTTTTTTTTTTTTCGTTAATCTATTTGTTCATGGTGTTCGGACTTGCTTATTTTTCTTAATAAAACAAGTATCCTCTTATTGGAGTCAATTCTATTTGATACATGGTTAGGTATTAAATATAGGCACCTCTCTCAATAAGAATTCAAATTTTGATTCGTTACATTATTAGGGACTAATCCCATCCATTAGATCCAAACCTATTGGTGCTTGGACTTGCTTACGTTTGTTTGCCATGATTTATGTTTGTTTAGGAGCCTACTCTCTTCTTCTTGTAGTGGGCTTCTCTTTGCTCATGTTGTTATTCTTTCCTATGGAGGCCCACCTTGTAGGCAACATTTTATTTTCTTTAATAAAATTTGTCTTTTATAACCAACTAACAATTGGTTGAGATGATTACGGTCTCACTCTCTAAGAAAAAGAAGAACCCTTAGTCAAATAATTTTTTTTTTCATTTTTAACCCTAGATAAAGAACTCTTAATCCCTACGGACTTTTACCAAAAGTACGTTTAATATCATGTCTTTCAGAGGTACAAAAATATCTATAAATAATAAAAAATAGGAGAAAAATGTATATAATACTAGACACAAGCTTACCTGTATTTTTACATCTTAATCATTTAAAAAAGTTTCCCAATAAAACTATCAAATGAAAAGACAATTAAAGTAACAATAATATAAATTGCACAGCACCCAAAAGAAAAAATAATTCACCAAAATTTTATATGTTTGACTTTGAATGTCACGCCACAAAAATTAATGGGTGACCGGTATGGAATATGAGAGGACTCACATTCCTTAAACCTTAAAACATTTAAATGAAAATTTATAACAACTTTCATAATGTCATGTCTAACTTAACAATCTCATACATGTATAAATCATTTCTAATTTATATACATTTATTATTTTACTGGAGATAGTTAGTATGGGTGGGCATGGGCAGGGCAGGGCAGGGCAAGACCCCTGCCCGATGCCCTACCTAAAGGATGAACGGGCTGCATTTTGCAGCCCGATGCCCGGCCTTGCCCATTAAAAGCCCTAATCATTTTGGGCTGGGCAAATGTGGGCTGGGCAGGGTGGGCTTCCTTGCCCAAGCGATAATACCTTATTTTGTTCACATATAAAAAAATAATTCCGTGTAAATTTCATAAACATTCTTGTAGTTACCAATCCCATATGTCTTAACTTCGCCCTAAGTAATATAAACTTCAAATACATTCGATGATTCCACATCTTGGAATATTTCAAAATAAGTCTATAACTTGAGTCTTGAAATTTAAAAAATACCATATTTCTTAACAAATATCCATGCTTTAAAAATTAAACAACATCCATAATCTATTATAAATAAGGAAACAAAACGAGTATAATTAAAGCCGTGAAGTTAAAGTAGTTTGCATCAATTCAAAGTCCCAAAAGTTGATCAAATGATGAAGCATATGGGAAAAAAAAAGCAACTATAATTTAATACATCACAAAATAAAGAAGAAATGAAGAAATATACTTGTAAATAGTGTTTAGTGGCTAGGGTAAAAAAGAGAGGACTAGAAGAGTATTATACAATAGACAATATATATTTTAAATAAAAATATATATGAAATAATATTTAATTGATATGAAATTTTATATTTTAAATAAATGAAAATAATTTTCAGGGCAGGGCCAAATGGGCAGGGCAGTACCTCTTGCCCAATGCCCGGCCCTGCCCGATTATTAGCTCGCCCAAAACTGCCCAAAATTTTTTCGGGCCACTTTTTTAGGGCTAGGCAGGGCAGGGCAGGGCAATTTTTTGCAGGGCCAGGGTGGGCACACTAGGCCACTGGGCACCATGCTCACCCCTAATAGTTAGTGCTTGTATAGTAATTTTGGCAAAAGCCATATCTATAAATGAAACTTCCCGAAATTTCTACCATAGCTAGAAAGTTTATCACTATATATGGAACTTTGCTCCACAACAGTATATAGATATACGTATATTCCAAAACATAAAGAAGGGAGACAAGGATTTTGCATATAGACTACATGGAGCATCTAAACTATAGAAGAAAATACCTAAATATATATATATATATATATAGATATCTTTATTTACAAAAGTTAGAAGCTCTCCCAAAATATATCTACAAGCTTTGGTCAGCAATGAGGGTCTTTCCTATTCAGCTGGAGGTGCGAGGTTAGCGATTCTACCTGAGACTAAAATAATTTTTTCATGAGTAACGTCTCATTAATGAAAATAAATATAATACTAGAAAAGATAAATTCATTGAATGAAATTCTATAATAAAGAGAAAACATTTAATTTCAACTTCCAAAAAAAATATCATAACCATGAATGAATTTACATAAAAGATTATCAATAGGCATATATGAAACAATATAGGAAATCATTAAACAAATAATACCAAGTACATAATATGGCAATTCGTTTTTGTGGATTCAGTTTAAAAACACTAGATATCAAATCCTATCTTCTTGTCGGACTTTAACATAACGGATAACAAGCGTGGACATATAGTTCATGAGGGAATGTAACCAAGTGCGGCTGGAAGTCATGAGGACAAGCGTGGACACACAGTCCTTGAGGGTAAATAACCAAGCAAGCGCAGCACGAGGCCATGAAACAAGCGCAGGTACAAGACTCATGAATAACAAGCGTGAGAACGAATCCCACGAATGTCAAGCATGAGTACTATAACAAGCGAGCTTGAGTTAACCATGGCGCGCCAAGGACTAACAATACTGCTGTTAGTAACTAGAGTTTTGTATTCAATCCTCTCAAAAACATTTTCAAGCATGTTTGGGCCAATTTTATCAAAGTAATGAAAAGTTTTCTTTTAGTACTATGATAGCTCATATCAAATAAGATATAATAGTATGTCCCAGCATAAAAGTTTGCAAACAATATTTCAAACTTCCTTTCAAATTCAATCTGTTGACAAAAAACCCTTCCTAAATAATAAAACTTGCGTAGAAACATTCCAAAATACAAGACTATCTTAACATGAAAATTTTTGTGAGAAAATTGAAAGTTTCCTTAGCATTTTCTTACATAATCATGAATTATACTATGGAGTAGTAGGAGAAGAATAAATAGCAATAAATAAAATCATCAATCTATACTCATTTCAATATCAATAAGAGCATGAAACAAATTCAATAAACTTTCATTAGCAAAATCATACTTGTAAAGATGGTAAGTAACATGAAAGTATGGTAAGTAGTAAAAACATCATTTATAAAAAATTTATAATGATATGCTATTCACTCACATGATATATTCCCAAATATATATATCACTCTCTCCTTGATATCAACGTCCAATTATGATCACTTCTCAATCCCCTAATATCTCAAAAAAAAAAAAAAACATTGATACTCTAAGTATACTTTTATATACTCCCTCCGGTCCTAAATATAAGACAAATTGACTTTTTTTTGGAGAAATTAAGGAAGCTAATTAAATTAATTTAGAGTATTTATATTTATATTTTTTTTCTCTAAATTAATTATTTTGACTAATAAAATGATATATAATTTAAAGATACATAACATATGATATGGTTAAGTAATTTATTTAGCTTCCTTAATTTCTCCAAAAAAGTCAACTTTATCTTATATTTAGGGTCGAAGGGAGTATAAAATTTCAATAATATCTCATTCAATTTTTTTTTTTCATTTTTCTTCATAATAATCGTCTATCAACATAATCTTAAGCTTCATGAGCCAATCAACATAATAATACCAATACTTGAGATACATGAATATGTCTATCCTCATTATACACCACCCACGTTTCAATTTAGCTCAAGGCAACATCATTGCCTTCCTTTAAATCAGTTATCAACAACTCATAACAACTAAGCAAATACCACCAACACCTTATTATGGGCTAACATGAACCCATTATGCTGTAACCACCAAGTCTACATAAAAATGCTAATTTGAACAAACTTTCTTTTTCCAATGCTATAGCCAACTCAAAATCCAGACTTTATCATAGACAACATTTAAACCTCTCTAAGCTTCAATGAGTAATTTAAACAACTTTGATCCAACTAGAGTCTTCACTTAGACATTCTAACAAACCCCTTATATGCAACATTAATCAAACAAGTTCACCAAGCATGTCAATCTATACTTTCAGCTTGTTTAATTAAACTCTCATAGTTTATTGAAACACAAGTTGCCTCACACACAACAATCACTAATCTCTGGAAAACAGGGAAGATTTCCCAGCTTATAATAGAGTAAAACAATTTGAGTCCTTTTCCTTTTTCCTCCTTTAAATAACACGGAATATATATATATATATATATATATATATATATATATATATATATATATATATATATATATATATATATATATACATACATAGAATCATTGCCTACTTCAAGTACAGAACTCAACCTCCATCTTTTTTTTTTATACTCCCAATTACTAACTCAACCCACACGCACAGTTGCTAAAATTGAAGAGGGAATAATAATTCTCACATAATCTAACGGCAATGATAGAAGAAGATATTGAGAAAAAAAAAAACAAAACTTACACTACTGGTCCACAACTCCTGGCCAATGGAGCAACAAGGAAGCAGTCTTAAAGACCCCACATCACCATCACACAAGAGAAGACAGAAGAATGCAAAACAATGCTTCACCCACACCCATACACGGCAGCGTCGTAAAACTGAGGAAGAAGAAAATAAACACACAACTACCCACAGTGATGCCAACAAGGAGAATAGAGGACGATGGAGAATCATAGTGTCGGTGTCAAGCAAGGAAGAAGCTTTGGCCGGCGTGCACTAGCACCTCGATGGCAGACCAGAAAAACAGAGGAGAATGATAGAGAAGATTGAAGGATGATGACGCTAAATAGGGAAGGGTCGAGCATGTTCATGAAACTCCTAGAGATTCTCACCCGATCTCTGCTGCTTGTATTTGTCGGTGGAGAAGAGGAAACAAGGGATTTGGGAAATGAATGGGGGAAAAAAATCCGATGGTTGTTATAAATAAAGAGAAAAATAAGAGAGAATATGAGAAGAGGAGAGGAAGGAAAGTAATTCTTATTCACTATTCAAAGTTTCTACAATACATAACATATGCCTCCTATTTATATGCATAACTCTATAGCTTAGAATAAATGAGATTACATAATAGTGCATAACTCTATAGCTTAGAATAAATGAGATTACATAATAGTGCATAACTCTATAGCTTAGAATAAATGAGATTACATAATAGTAGGAAAATAAATGGGGAGAGATAATAGGAAGATGGGAGAAATATTAGGGAGATGAATAGCCGTTTAATATATTTTAACATATTATTCATAACACTCCTCCTTGGATATCCATAACTAAACATGTGTCTAAAAAACCTTTAACTAAGAAAAAGCCAGTAGGATAAAAATTTAGTAGAAGAAAAAAAGCACACTATTTATTGATACACTTAATAGTGCTATCCATTAAAAACCTTGCTAGGAAAAGCCAGTGGGAAAAAGAGTTCAACGTGCATCAACTCCCCCTCTTGACAACATCAGTTGATATCTCTTAGTCTGTGAAGTTCGATGCCACAAACAAGCTTTCAAATGTTGTTATAGGAAGTGACTTGGTAAATAAATCTACTAGATAGATTTTCACTGGAATGGATTTGTTATATATCCATTTCACCATCCTTTTGAATGTCACGAGTGAAGAAGAATTTTGGTGAAATATGTTTTGTTCTATCTCCCTTAATATACCATTCCTTTAGTTGGACAATATATGCAGTATTATCCTCATATATGATTGATGGGGTCATTTTACTAGGAGATAAACCACAAGTGGTTCTTATTTAACCATACACATTCTCACTCGCTTCATGCATTGCTAGAATTTCTGCATGATTAGATGATATGGTTGATATAGCTTGTTTTATAGATCTCTATGAAATGGTTGCGCCACCACTTGTGAATAAATACCACAACTACAAAAAGGGGCTTTAGTGGCGTAGCTCCTGTGGCATTTCTTTAAAGAAGCGCCAAAAATAGTTATTTATTAATTTAAAATCAAAATTATTTGAAAGTTTTGGCGCTTACAATTATAAACGTCATAATTGACGTTAATCTTGCATGACGTTTCTCTGAACAAGCGCCAAACAAGGCCTTCAGTTTTTTTTTTTTTAAAAAAACAATAGGAAGCTTTGGCATTTTACGTGGAAGCGCCAAAGCTTCCTATATTTTGTTTTTTAAGAAAAAGAAAATTTAATAGAAAGTTTTGGCGCTTCCTTACTAAGCGCCAAAGCATTTTATATTTTTTTAAAAATATATATATAATAGGAAGTTTATGATTCCAGATTTCACGGTCATGTGGGCTGTAGAGGTAGATTGATCTTTATAGAAAACCGAAGCTTTGTCTTTGTCCAAACCAATCATGCACATCTTAAGGGTGTAAACAGGGTCACATGCGTTTACTGAGTCAGCACAAGCAGAGTCTAACTTATATATTAAACGGCAAAGCTTCCACATATATATTTAAAAAAAATGAAGGATACACTACTACAAAAAACATTTTTAACGTCCCTTTTTTAGGCCTTTTAACGTCTGAAAACAAGGGGACGTCTATGTGAGCGACGTAGTAAAAAATGGCAATAACGTCCGTAGATAAAAGGACGTCTAAAATCTGGACTTTAGACGTCCCCACTTTAAATTGGGGACGTCTAAAGTGCCACTGTGGGACTTTAGACGTCCCCACTTTAAAGTGGGGACGTCTAAAGTCCCACAGTGGCACTTTAGAAGTCCCCACTAAGTGGGGACGTCTAAAGTCCCACAGTGGCACTTTAGAAGTCCCCACTTTAAAGTGGGGACTTCTAAAGTCCCGTCTAAAGTGCTTTTTTTTTTTTAAAAAAAAATTCGTTTATATTACAGATCTGGACTAAACAGTATTTAAACTCAGAAATTACATATCATCGTCAATAAAATTATAGATCTAGTATCTGAACTCCAAATCCAAAATCTACACAATAATAACTCTAAAGCTGAAATCTCATAAACAGAAGATGATAACAATAAGATGAATCAGTTGCGAAAAACTTATCTCCTTCTATTATTAAAATTCATTTTCTCATAACAATGAATAGAGAAGAGCAACAGAGAGAGATGTACCTCATTTTCTCAGTGGGAACGTGTCCATGAAGCATGTTTTGGAGTTTCGATCTACAAACCATAACAACACGAGTTAGAAGATAAAATAGAAGGGAAATCCAAAGAAAAAAAGAGAAAGAAGATAAAATAGTAAGAAACATAATAGATCTGGTGAAAAAGAGAGAGAGCAAAGAAGAAGCAAGAGTTAAATGCGTGGTGGTAAGCATTACAGATCTGGTGAAAATAAAGAGAGAGAAAAGAAGAAACAACAACATACAAAGAAGAAGAAGTAAAAGTTAAATGTTTGGTGGTAGTGGTTGCGTTGATGAGAAAGAAGAGTGTGAATCTATAAAACTGACAAATAAAGACTGTCAGTACAGATTTGAATTGTTTTTAACGTCCCCAATTTAATTTAGGGACGTCTAAAGGTGTTTAGTTAATTTTTTTTTTACTTTAGACGTCCCCAATTAAAAAAGGGACATCTAAAGTTACTTTAGACGTCCCCAATTTAATTGGGGACGTCTAAAGTTTTTTTTTTTTTTTTAAAAAAAATAAAAATCAAGAACGCCTTTAGGCGTCCCTAATATGAGGGACGCCTAAAGTGGCGTCCCTGATATTTTATATCAGGGACGCCACTTTAGGCGTCCCTGATAATATGAGGGACGCCAAAAGGGGCGTTCCTGATATTTAAGGGACGCCTTTTGGCGTCCCTAATATATATTAGGGACGTTAAAAGGCGTCCCCGATTAAAAAAAAAAAAAATTTTACTTTAGACGTCCCCAATTAAATTGGGGACGTCTAAAGTGACCAAAAGGCGTTCCTGATTTAAAAAAAAAAAAAAATTTTACTTTAGACGTCCCCAATTAAATTGGGGACGTCTAAAGTGACCAAAAGGCGTTCCTGATTTAAAAAAAAAAAATTTAACTTTAGACGTCCCCAATTAAATTGGAGACGTCTAAAGTGACTTTAGACGTCCCTTTTTGAATTGGGGACGTCTAAAACTATTCAAATCTCACTCAGAATTACAAAAATGCCACCGCCTTTATTTTTTACGTCCCTTTTTTAAAAAGGGATGTCCTTTAGGGTCGTAAAAGCAATATTTTGTAGTAGTGATATGAATCACATGATCATTGCAGACTTTTTTTGGATCAAGATGGGAAGCTTTGTTTTGAACAAAAAAAAAAGATGGGAAGCTTTAGTGTTTTATAATAAAACGCCACAGCTTCCACTATCACAAAAAAAAATGAAGGATAAGGCATCACTGCAGTTGATTTTGGAGGGGAAGCTTTGGCTTTTTGGAATAAAACGCCAAAGCTTCCACAATTATAAAAAAAAAATGAAGGGAAGCTTTGGCGTTTTGGAATAAAACGTCAAAGCTTCCACAATTACAAAAAAAAAACGAAGGATAAGGCAGGGGAAGCTTTGGTGTTTTGGAATAAAACGCCAAAGCTTCCACAATTAATAAAAAAAATGAATTTGGAGGGGAAGCTTTGGCGTTTTGTAATAAAACGCCAAAGTTTCCACAATTATTAAAAAAAAAAACAAAGGGATCATCTTTACCGAAGGGAGAAGAATCACATGAAAGCTTTAGCATTCATTGAAAAGTCAAGTCAAAAAAGAACCAACATATAAAATATAGTTAAACTAACCAATTACATAAATATAGTGCCAAAACTTCATATTGAAAAAATAAAAAATAAAAAACACAATAGAAGCTTTGGCGCTTCCTAAAGAAGCGCCAAAGCTTCCATTTTTTTTTAAAAATTTTATTTTGAAAATGGGAAGCAATGACATTCTTTTATGAAGTGCCAAAGCTTCCCCTGTTTACAAAATTTAAAAATCCCACCATTGACATCCCGCCATTATCACTCTCCCGCTTGTCACTTTCTATAACTTCAATCCATTACTCTCTCACTTTATTGGTCTATTAGCTTTTCTTATTCGTTATCCCCACTCCTTCCTCTCTTTGATGGCAGCAAGAGTAGAAGTAGGAGATCCCTAGCTTGTAAGCATTGTTTTTTAAACATTTGATCCATGTTTTCTTTTTTTTTTCTTTTTGGTATAAATTTTGCAATGACTCTTTTATGTTTGCTCATATTTTTTATTTTTTAAGTATTGATTTGAAGTTTCAACTTTGTCAACTTAAACTTCCTATATATTGTTATTTTTTTAATTTTTAAACTTACAAATTAATAATATTGTAGTAATTTTGTTGTAATACAAATCATTGTAGTTAATGTTTTGTATTTTTTTAACCATTGTATTGTGATTTGTTTGTTTTATCAAGAAAATAAAATAATTAAAAAAATGATCATTATCATTTTATGTTGTAATTTACCTACTAGATGAAATGTATAGTCATTTACTTACTAAAAAATTATATATGATTATTAGGTATTTATTTTTATATAACACCGTAAAAATTTTTTTTTTTAAAAAAGTAAATGTCCAAAGGAGGCAATATCATAAACACCAAAGGAGGTGTTAACCCTCCTTTGGCACTTGTCAAATAAAACGCCATAAGTAATTAATTAATTTATTTAATTGATAAAGTAATGTATGGCATTTTTATAGATTGAAAAGCGCCATAGGTATTTTTAATGGCGTCAAAAGCTTTGGCGTTTCTTAAACGCCAAAATATGTTTTAAAATAAGCGCCATTATACAGCTTTTTTATAGTAGTGTACCCTGTTTGTGATTTACAATCATGTGGATCAGATAAAAATCCAGTATCTGCATGGCCAAAAAGTTTATGCTTGGGTACATTTAAGTAAAATAACCCTATATCCATTGTGCTTCTAAGATAACAAAATGTCTTCGTATTGGTAAAGAACCATATCTTGCTAATAAGTTGACAACAAATGATATGTCAAGTTGAGTGTGACTAGCAAGATACATTAGTGCTCTAATTACACTAAGATATGATACTTCTAAACTAAGTAGTTTTGCATCACCTTCTTCGCTATTTTTTAGAGGTCTAAAAGGGTCCTTATTAACTTTTAAAGATCTTACTACCATCGGAGTACATAGCGGATGTGATTTATCCATGTAAAAACACTTGAAGACTTTTCTTGTGTAAGTTTCTTGATATACAAAGATTTTATTTTTCAAATACTCAATTTGCAATCCAAGATAAAATTTTGTTGTTCCTAAGTCTTTCATTTTAAATTCCTTTTTTCAAACAATTAATTGCTTTTTTTTTTAAGCTCTTTAGGAGTTCTAGTGATATTGATATTATCAACATAAACGGCATTTATAGCAAACTCATTTTTGAGATATTTTCGTAAAGATGTATGGGCATATTGGATCATTTTATATCCTTCCTTTAATAGATATTCACTAAGTTGATTATACGACATATGTCTAGATTGCTTTAATCCATATAGGGATTATTTAACTTTATTGAGTATCATTCTTGAGAACTTGAGTTATATGCATTTAGCAACTTAAGTCCTTCAGGGAGTTTCATATAAATGTCATTGTCAAGTGAGCCATACAAATAGGCTGTAATGACATCTATAACATCTTAAATTTTATTCACCAATATGCCTTGTAATTATTTGTGCCATTTAATAAAATAGAAGGGTGAATTTAGGAGAAATTGATTATGCTGCCAATGAAAATTTCTTGTGAGGCAGTGAGTTTGTCATGTGGTTTTGAATGACCAAATGATGTTCACAATTTGTGAAATTTTTCAAAATAAAATTAGACATTCCAAGCTTTAATTTGATAGGTCATGTGAATTATTTGAAGCTATACACAAAGAGTTATGAATTTTTGAAATTAGCCTAAGGAAATGACTATTTTTTGGGATAGCGTCTAAATATTTAAATTTTGGAAATAGTAAGCTTCTAGTTGGCAAAAAGCTATATTTTTTCTTAAAACTAGACTCAATAAGGGTCACACAGCCTTTGGAATCACTCCAATTAAAGTTCTACAAATAAAGTTATGATTTTTTAAAGTTTGGTCAGAAAATTTGCCAGAATTACCAACTATTCCAAAAATGGGAAAAATGTTATGGCAAATCTTATAATTATGGAATAAAATCTAGGAGCCTGTTTTGCTTTTCTAATGGATCCTTAGAACTTCTTTTATGGACCAACTAGAAGGGAGGAATTAGTTCCCATGCAATATAAAGTTTGGCACAAATTTGAAAAGGATAAACCCAAGTACAAGGCTTGTCATAAATTGAATTTATGACTAAAAATAAATTAAGGGAAAAGGTAGGATATTTTATGTCTTGGATCATCTTTTACCATTCCATTTCTCACACCTAGGCACACCAAGAAAGAAAGATAAAGTGTCATAAAATTAAGCCAAGTACAAAGTGTGTCATAAAAATCAAATCCTATTTTTGGGATAATAATAATTAAGGGAAAATAAGAAGATATTTCATTAAAGCCTTGAATAATCTTTTTCCTCCTTATTTGCATGACCAAGCATAGAGAAAGAGAGAGAGAGAGAGACACCTCAAGAAAAACTTAGAGAGAAGGAGGAGCTTGAGGAGCCAAGTATCCAAAGGTAAGCTTGTGATTTCTAATATCTAAGTCCTCTAAACTTGTGTAGCAACTCTTCTAACTCCATGATCTTCATGGAAACCATGGTGTAGCAACCAAAAGTCCAAGGTTAAGGAGAGAGAGGGAGGTTGGTTTTGAGAGAGGAAGTGAAGCAACCTAAGGTAACCTCCAAAACTTCAAATCTCTTGGTATATTATGGTTGTTGTTGTTGTTCTTGGCTTGGTTGGTGATTTATTGTTGATTTTGTAAATTTGGAAAGTGTAAACACTAAGAGGTTATACTGCCCAAATTTCCTCAAATCTTGTTTAGTATGTGTTTAAACGATTTAGCAAGTGATTAGAAGTGAAAAGGAGTAAGTTTTTGGTGTTAGTGTTAGAACCGGCTGACACCCAAGGGGGGTGAATTGGATGTATTATAAAAATTTAACTACTTTGAAATTCTTTTCGCATCTTATGAAATCAATAAGTATTTGAGTAATGAAATATAAAACCATAATCGGTTATTGAAATCATATATGCTGGAAATAGAAGAGTTTAGGGAAGAGAAGATGCAAACTGTGATTTATCCTGGTTTGGTCCAATCCATGATGACCTACGTCCAACCCTAAGGCTTCTCCTGAGATTCCAATCCACTATTTTCCTCAAGTTTAACAGGGTACTTGAGAACCACTACAATCCCACAAGTTTAATCCAGGCACTTGTGAAGCCTTTACAATTCTCGTATTGAGACAAGGACTCCCCCTTACATACTGTAACGATACAATCTATTTCCCGCTCAAGATTCCCCAATCTTGAGTAACTCTTACAAATATAGAATGCTTACAATAAGTGATTACTTCTCTCTATATGAAGTAGATAATGATTAATATTGAAGTACATAGTGGGAGTATCATTAGAGCTTCGATCAGGTTAGATTCAGAGCAACAACATATCAACATTAAAGGCATGGGCTCTTATCTCTGTTCATTTTGAATGACTCTCCTTTTATTGTTGATGAAGAGCATTTGACCATTTAAGCTTTTCTTCTTCCCGTTGAGGCTTAAAATATTATTGTTGAACTAGTTGTTGGAAGTTTCTGACACAAAAGTGCTTTCTCCGTCTTGTGTGTTAATCCTTGTTTGATCACCTGGAAAATGCTTAATCACTAATATAATGTAGTGTTAGAGTGAATAGAATCAATAAGAACATGTCACACAAAATTTCAATGATTTTCAGAAGTTTCAAGGTGATACTATGTTTTCTGGAAAATCAGTTATTTGGATAACATCTGTTGTATTCGAGTAGCCTTCTTTGATAATGAGTAATCCTTATTTGAATACTTTATCCTCTATTCGAATAAACTTTTAGAACTTGAAGTGTATTCAAATAGTGAATTCCTTATTCGAATAGTTGCCTTGTAAAACAAATGATCTTATTCGAATAGTGCCACTTGTATTCAAATAATATTCTCTCATAATGAATTTTCATATTCGAATAGACCAACCCTTATTCGAATAGTCTTTCCACTAGATATATATATTATTTGAATACTACTTGCTTTATTCGAATAGTGCACCTTTGATAATGAATCTTCACAAATGAATACCGCAACCTCTATATTTGAATAAACTTCTGAGGGTGTAACTCTTTGGATAAATGAACTATCCCTATAAAGCTCTTTAAGTCTTCTTTGCACAGCAACTGGAATCAACCACAAATACTTTGTATTTCAAAAGTTATGATTCAATGTGTGTCGATTGGTCTGGAACAGAACAGAGCTTGATTTCGATCACCAACTTCCATAATGCATATCTCTTTGAATATAACTCTAAATATGACCCATGACCTATCCATGCAAAAATCTTTAAGTCTAGTTTCATATGGCATAGTTTCATCTCAATCCGATGTGTAGTTTGAGAGTTATGTCCAAAATACTAAAGCTATTTTGGAATAAGACGTTGATTCTTGTGTCAACTTCAATAGATCATATCTCTCTCATCTGAGCTCCTTTTAACTTGATCTTGGTGTCAAAATGACGCATTGAAAGTCTAGTTTTATATGCCACTGTTTCACCTCAATCTGAGTTGTGGTTTGGGAGATATGACCAAAATACTAAATGTCACCTATGCTGAAAGAAACAGAGTCTGCTGCGTTATTCGAATAGCCTTGCTTCTATTCGAATAGAATAACCCTTTTTCAGTTATGGACTATTCGAATAGTCACTTCACTATTCGAATAGTATTTGATCATTTTGCACTGAGACTATTCTGATAGTTCCATTACTATCCTGATAGTCTTGTAGTATTCGAATAATCATTTCACTATTAGAATAGTATTTGATAATTTTGCACTGAGACTCTTCTGATAGTTCCATTACTATTTGGATAGTCTTCTTTGAAATATGTCAAATACTATTATGATATTGTCCTTACTATCCTGATAGTCTTGTAGTATTCGAATAGTTATTTCACTATTCGAATAGTATTTGATAATTTTGCACTGAGACTATTCTGATAGTTCCATTATTATTCTGATAGTCCTCTTTGAAATATGTCAAATACTATTATGATAGTCTCCTTGTTATCCTAATAGTAATCTTACTATTCTGATAGTAACCTTACTATCCTAATAGTCTTGTAATATAGGATGCTGAAATTCATCAAAAACTTATTCGGATAATCATCACACTATTCGAATAGTTATCCTATTATCCGGATAACATATTTAGAAACAGAGTTTGAAATCACAATGACTATTTGGATAGTGCCTTGATTATTCGAATACTTTTTCACTTGAATTATTTTTAGATAAATTTGTTAGGCATGCTATTCCAATACTAATATGCTTATCTGAATACTTTCAACTGTTAACAGTTCTCCTCTATTCGAATAACATATTCATTATTCGAATAATACTTTGTTTATTTGGATAAACTGAGAGTTATTCGAATATATCTTAACTGAAAACAAGTTTTACTATTCGAATAACAATTTGACTATTCGAATAATCTGCAGTATTAAATCACATGAATCTTTTCAACCCAACTTGATATCTTCTTTCTTTGCTTGACTAATCTATAAAATATTTTACATTAAAGGGTAAAGGTGCAAAAATAGCCATGAACTTTGGTCAAAAGTGCAAAAATAACCATGAACTATGTAAAATGGGGAAAAACCCTTAAATATGACCGTTGACTGTGCGTTGACTGTTAACATATTTAACGGTTTTGCCCCATTTTACATAGTTCATGGTTACTTTTGCTACCAAAAATAGTTCATGGTTACTTTTGCACTTTTGACTAAAGTTCATGGCTATTTTTGCACCTTAGCCCTACATTAAACACAGTAGTTAGTCATGTAGGAAATAAATAGATTAAGTAAACTTTTTGCTCTCAATATTTAACATTTATATTTGACATCATCAAAACTAATCATATCTAACAGTTAGAACTCAAAAACACATTTTTCCCTTTTTCATGTGTGTGTGTTGGCCAGGGCTAGATAAAGGGATATGAGCTGGATTTTCATAAATATGATGATTCCATGGTGTTCAAGAAGGAAAATTGTGTACAGTTGATGTTGAACACGTTTTCAGAAAAGCCCTAGAAAGTGAAATTATGAAAATACCCCTACAACTTTAAATCAGGGCTGTTAAGGGCAAAACTGTCAAAACCAAGGTAAAAAATGGATTCTACACTTAAAAGTGTATAGGAATAGCCCGGGTCAAAATTTCTGAAAAAGTACGGTCAGACTGGGTAAATCGGGGTTAGACGGGTTCCCAGGGGTATTTTTGGTAATTTTGCAGTTTTAGACTAATATAATCAACAAAAACACTTTAAAATAGTCTAGAGTGATACATGAATGAGTTTTAATTTAATTCTTGTACATTTAGAATTTTATGACTGGATTAATTGCCCAAACCGTTGGCACGTAGTTCAAGGACCTATTTTTGTGTAGCAAAAAGGGATACAAGGTAGTAACTCGATCATTCATACATTATGCCCTCATTATATGTTTGTGTGTGCCATCTTTAGTGATTTAATTAATAAATGTGGTTTTTACTGAAGAGGGCAATTAGTGTGTATTGAGACACGCTAACCTGGTTGTTGAGTAGTATCCCAACCAAGGTTATACGGATAGTAGGGGAATGAGCCCCTAACTCATGTATACATGCCGTGGTGTTATTATTATTTTTTTGTATAACATGGAACATGACATATTTAATTTTCGCATTTTATATGATTGATTGTATGTTACTACTGAGATTCCTTCGAATCTCACCCTTTTTCAAAAATAATATACCAGTAGAAGCTAGTGGCTCCAAGGACAAGACAGTAAATACGGGCAGTTGAAGGGTGTGGATCCCGAGATAGGAGCTATTTGGTCATATTAGTTCAATTTCAATATTTTGAATATTTTGGCACAATTTGTATATATTATCAAACCCTGTGGGGAAGACTCATGTACGTAAACATGTACTTAATATCAGTATATTTTTCATATTTCTATATGCCTATGGAATTGAGCCTTTATTACTCTACGTATATCGAAATGTTAAGGGGTTTGACAACATCCATTAGATGTAGATTAAGCCCTTCATTTACTACTAGACTAATCAAATATCTAAATGTAGTTGCATCCACCATCGGTGAGTATGTTTCTTCAAAATCAATACCAGGTCTTTGTGTAAACCCTTGGATAACAAGATGTGCCTTATATCTTGTGATTTCACCGTTTTCTTTTCTCTTTCTCATAAAAACCCATTTGTATCCAACTGGTTTTACATCTTTAGGTGTAAGAACTACGGGTCCAAAAACTTTTCGCTTTTCTAATATTTTAACTCTGCCTCAACTGTATCTTTCCATCTTGGCCAATCCTTTCTTTGTTTACACTCGCTAATTGGCTTTGGCTCGTGATCCTCATTATCATTCATTACATCAAGCGCTACGTTGTAGGCAAAAACATTGTCAACTTCATCTTAGTCCCATCGTATTCCATTCATAACATAATTTATTAAGATATCATTATTTTCACATATTTTAGGTACCTAAATTTCTTTTGGAATTAATACATTGGTGTTGTCCAATGGCTTCTTGATTTTCCTCAATTTGACTATCTATAATTTTAGCCCCTCTTTTCTTTCAAATATTTATTATTTTTGGAACTGAAGGGCCAGCCACGCTTCATGCGTGCTTTATATTCATTTACAATAGGTTGTCTAATAGGGACATCTATTTTGATAGGAGAATTAGCATATGAGACATGTGATTTTAGTACTTTCTTTGGGTCAGTAAATGCGTCTGGCAATTGATTAGCCAAACTTTATAAATGAACTATCTTTTAAACTTCTAGTTCACATTCTTTTATACGAGGATCAAGGTGAGATAATGATAATTCATTCCAACAAATTTCTTTTCCCAACTGCTTATTTTCTCCCCTTAATGTTGGAAAAGATAATTCGTCAAAATGACAATTGGCAAATTGAGCCGTAAACAGATCTCCAGTAGATGGTTCTAGATATTTTATTATTGAAGGAGATTCATATCTAACAAATATTCTCATCCTTTTTTGAGGACTTATCTTAGTATGTTGTGGTGGAGTAATTTAAGTATATACAGTACATCCAAAAACACTTAAATGGGAAATATTAGATTCTTGACCAAAAACTATTTATAAAGGGGAGATTTCTAAATAACTTGTTGGCCTGATACGAATCAATGTTGTTGCATGCAAAATTGCATGTCCCCAAGCAAAAACTAGGAGATTTGATCTCATAAGTTATAGTCTTGCAACTAATTGTAAATGTTTAATTAATGATTCTACAAGTCCAATTTGTGTATGAACATGAGCTACAGGAAGTTCAACATCAATTCCAAGGGACATACAATATTCATTAAATGCTTGTGAAGTAAATTCACCAGCATTATCAAGACGTTTTTTTTTTGATATGGTAATCAAGGTAATGTGCTCTTAAACCAATTAATTGAGCAAGTAATCTTGCAAATGCCAGGTTGTGAGAAGATAATAAGCAAACATGTGACCATTTAGTTTATGCATCAATTAAAACCATATAATACCTAAATGGTCTGCATGGTGGGTGTATCGGCCCTTAGATATCTTCTTGTATCCGTTCTAGAAATATGAGAGACTCACTTTTTACTTTGCTTGGTGAAGGTTGAATAATTAATTTTTCCTTGGAATATGTAGCACATGAGAGATCATGGGATTGTGGTATTTGTTTACACTTCAGGGTATGTTCACATGAATTCTCAATAATTTGTCATATCATGATTGACCCGGGATGGCTTAACCGATCATGCCAAACATTAAATTCATTAGTAAACTTTTGGTTTACATTGGCAAACTGCTGGTTTGCATTGGTGAACTTCTAGTTTTTAATAGCATGTGTTTCAGTTGTGCTTATAAATGTATGATACAAGCCATAAGGGCAGGAAAGCTTTCTAATATACATTTTCTACCTGAAACTATTTTTGTGATAATAATACATTCTTGATCATTTTTCGTTGTTATTTCTATATAATATCCATTTCTACGGATATCTTTGAAACTCAACAAGTTTATTTTAGACTTGGTACGTAGAATAAAATGCATAATTTTGTTCCTTCAAGTAACAAAATATTAGCTCTTCCAGAGCCTTCAATCATATTTATACTTCTGGATATAGTCTTAACATTGGCTTCTTGCATTACTAAAGAAGAAAAATATTTGTTGTTTTTAAGTATAGTATGGGTTGTTGCACTATCAATGAGACACAAATCTTCACGATTGACATCACTAAGAGTCATTCTTCATTAAAAGGAGCATGCAAAAAGAGAAAGAAAAAAACATAATTAATGAAATGGAAATACTCATTATAGTAGCAAATTTAAACACACTAAATTATAGTAGTTCAAAGAGATGAAGATAATTTTATGCTATGAAATCAGTAACACATAAATGGGTAGTGTCCATGTCGCCTTATTCAAAATTATCAACTTTATCAATATAATATGTTTCAGTCTTTCCCCTTTTCGGGTAGGAATTTGAATCGTCACAATTATGACCACGTCTACACTCACGGCTGTAGCCACGTCTACGTCCATGAATATAATTAGATTCACTAATCACTACATTCACAAGCCTGTTGGACAGAATTCATGATTTTTCAACAAAAGTTTATTGTTTTGTTTGGCCACATGGAGGCAAAAAAAATTAATTCAACATATTTCTTAAACTTCGGTTATGTTATTGTTATTGTAGGTGCAAATTAGATGCATTCATTCATAATGAGCCTCTGTAAGGATAACCATCTTCCGGTGGTCATTCCTTTCAAAGAATAAATGGGTCTTTGTAGTCATATATTTAGTTTTGAGACATTCATGTAAATGATGGCATAGAAACACTACTATAAAAAACACAAGTTGTAACGCTTAATTTAAAGAACACTATGGTGCTTGGGAAGTACTATAGTTTCCAATGTCATTAAAACAAGTTATGACGCTTCTTGAATATATAGAAGCACTATAGCTTGATTATTTATTTTTTAAAAAAATATAAAGCTATGGCGCTTTCATGGGGAAGTTCCATAAGAAGTTGGCGCTTTCTATAGCGCTTGACTTCCTATGACACTTCCTTGGAGAAACGTCATAGGAAGTCTTTTTTTTAAAAAAAAATTCGTAATTATTTTATTTTCTTGATATAAACCTCCATTTACAATCCAAAATTCACAGCAATTTAAAATACAATTCACAGGAAAATGAAATAACATAGCACGTATCTTTTGTAATATTGCGTCTTCATGTATCAAGCATAAAAAAACTCCAATATGTAAGTTGCTTAAACTTGAGCCATACACGTTACTTCTACGGAGTATTAAACTAAGTATTATTATATTTGTAAGCTCAAAAATTTTAAAACATATAATGTATAAGAAGTTCAAGAAAATAGAGTTGAAACTTCAAATAAATACCTGGAAACAAAATTATGAGCACACATATAAGATTCATGACAGATTTTAACTAAAAAAACGTGGACCAAAGTTGAAAAAAAACAATTACAAGCTAGGGTGCTTCTGAAGGAGGCCGAGACAAGAAGAAAAAAACATGTGGGAGAGGAAGCTTTGTATTGCAATAGAGTTCCAGAAAATGGGGGAGCTAGAGGGAATGCGGGAAGATGAAAATGGCAGTATGTGAAAATTATATAGCACCTTGTATGACGCTTTATATAGAAGCGCCATACAAGGTGGGAGAAGATATGACACTTTGACACAAAGCGCCATAGATTCCCAACTTAATTTCATGAATGCGTGTCGCTTGGGATTAATTGTAGGCAAAATTACTCCAATGCTATGAATCAATATTAGGAGATCCGCAAACAATAACTTTCAATTTATCAAAGAAAATGCATTAAATAAGTCTTCAATCATTTGGTAGTACGGGAGATAAGTTTTCCTGTCATGGCCATATTGATGATGTTAATTATAATTTTTTGGTTAAATAATATAAGTAAATTAATTTACAAATTTTCATTAAGAATTAAAATTTTGATCTTGGTTGCACTTGTATACATATATTGTGAATAATAAAAATTTCAACGACAAAGTGTTAAATATATATAACATCAATATCTTGCCAATTTCCAATGAATTACTTCCCATCACTAACTCATATATAATAAAGTAGCAACTTTTCCTGGTTACTTCTTAGTATACATGCAAATCTAATATATGTAGATAATTCAAATTTGTTCAACTTTCAAAACAATGACCAATAAAACAAAATTGAAAGCCTTGGCATTTCGTTCATTGACCAATAAAACAAAATATTAATATAGTAATTTTGTTGTAACCTTATATGGCGCTTTATATAGAAGCGCAATACAAGGTGATTTGAAAAAAAATTGAAAGCCTTGGAATTTCCAAGGCGTTAAAAAATGACCTTGTATGGTGCTTTATAGCGAAGCGCCATACAAGGTCTAGAATTAAAAGAAAAATTATTGGAATGCTTTGCTACCATGCATACATAAAATGCTTCTCTCTAATTTAATGGCATTGAAATCTAAATTCAGATGGCCAAAAAAAAAATCTAAATTGATGATTGATCCAAAGAAAATCTAAATTCACAAAAGAAATCTTGGTTTTGTGTCCTCACTCATTCTCATTAAAAAAAATGTGCTAAGGCAAAAAAAAAAAGTCATTCAAGCCATTTACTACACATGTCCCTCACTTTTGCCGTTATTTTTTTTAAAAAAAAATTTAGCCAACTGTTGCACTTACCTAAGAAAGTGCCATAGCTGGCCCTTTATTTTTTTTAAAAAAAAATAAACACCTTTTTCACAGGAGGTTATTAAAAGAAAATTACACCACCTTGTATGGCGCTTGCCTGCCATACAAGGGGATAATAAAATATCCCATTCAATGGGATATTGCCCTTGTATGGTGCTTGACAGTGCAAGCACCATACAAGGGTTGCCCTTGCACCAACTCAAGAGGATATTTTAATATCCCCTTGTATGGCACTTGTCATATAAGGGGAGTAATTTTTTTTTAATAACCCCTTGTATGGTGCTTTCCTGCAAGGTATTAGGCAGCTATGACACTTCCCTGGTCAAGCGACATAGTTGTGATATGTATTTCTTTTTTTTAAAAAATAGAAGTCTCCTCCGGCGCTTATTTGAAAAAGTGCCATAAGATTAGTGCCACTAAATCCATATTTTGTAGTAGTAAAAAATCATGGATCAAGCAAGATAAATAGCTCTCTCTAGTAATAACAAGAGCTATGAATTCAAATTTTGCACGATTTAACATAGTTCAGACTAATACAATAAAAGGAAATTCTTAAAACATGAAATGTAAAAACGTAATATAATAATACAACCGATAATAGCAAAAAAGTTGTAAAGACAAGCAATAATTCATAAAGTAAATTTTTACAACAAAATTAAAACTTTATGGCTTTGGTCCATTTAGTACTCATGGGTTCAGGATAATTAATTTCAAGGTGAGAAATTAAAATTATATGACTTATGGCCATTAAATCTAAAAATCAAAATTATAAGTCCTGGCCTTTTAATAAAATAAAAGTTATATAGCTTCTGACTATATAATCTCAAAATAGGAAATAAAAATTATATGGCTTCTGGCCATTTAATAATATAGAGGATAAAAGTTGTATAGCTTATGGGATTCTTGTTATGGGTGTAGATGATCTATTAAAGAGTGCAAGTTACACTGTCGTAATCAAGTAATACAGAAGTGAGTAGAGTATCGTTCTCACGAGGATTGATTACTAAGTACCAAAATGGATAATTTTAATTCTATTTAGTCGATCGATTAGTTGGTGATTGAGAGTACAAAATAAAAGAAAAACAATTAAATATAAGTGCAGATGATATGAAAGCAATTATAAGAAAAAGCCCTAGGGGTCAAATTTCATTTAACAAATTCCGGATTGAATCACTTATATATTCTAACCCAATTTACTCCATATGATTAATAGTCGAGTTTTCCTCATTTAATTACTAGCCTCTTCCAAGTTCAAGTAATTCTATAATTGATTGCTAATCCAATATATTTCTATATGAATTTAAGCAATTAATCATGCATTAAGATTTATGAAACTCATTAAGACTACACAACTTATATAAATATATTTCTATTTCATATGCAAGTCATGGTTTTAATTATAGGATATAAACACATGCATCTCCATCCGGTCTCAACATGCACATTAAAATCATTCAAAAGATGGTCAATCAAATGAAAGCATTAAGAACAATAATTAAAACTCAATCATGAAGGAGAAATTAAAACTAAATTTAATAAGTTAAGATTCAATCCGTCATTAGTAAGTTACGTCATCACCCTAGGAAAATAGAAATTTAGATCATGATGAAATTAGAAACAAAATAAAAATAAATTAACATCTCATAAAACTAGAATGAAATCCTCATATATACTGCATAAAACTTGAATAAATATACAACCAAAAGATACATGAAAAATGGAGAAATCTAGTCGTCTATTTAGGAGGTAAAACCTTCCATGTAGACGACATGTAAAAAGTAATACAATACTAAGCCTTCCATGTAGAAGGCATACAAAAAGTAATACAATATTAAGCCTTCCATGTAGGAGGCATGCAGAAAGTAATACAATGCATGAAATTAAAAATAAAAATAACACAATTTATTCAGAGATGTTAGAGAAAAGATCTCTCCCTGTCAGAGAATCAAGCCACTACATCTCTTCCCTCCTCTTTTTGTGCTTAACCTTGATCTCTATTTATAGGGAAAAAAATGCATTGCTACAGTGAAACGCGTCTGGTACAGTGAATCACTACGCATGTCGGCAACTGCTACAGTCTCTGGCGGCGGCTACAGTGTTTTCGTCGCTACAATAACGCTCTGCTACAGTCACTTCGATCATGAATAGTGATTTCCGTCATGAATAGTGACCTGGTGAATAGAAACCAATGCTATAGTATTTAGTTTTTTTCAATCCTATTGGTCCAATTTTTGGTCTCTTTTCTCCTCTTATTGTGTGGCTATCAAAAGAGAAAACAAGTAAATATTATAATAGTAATAAAAATATTTATGCCGAAATCATCCTATATTTATCAATTACACCTAAATTTATTACATTAATCTCAAATATCATCTACAAAATCATCATATAAGGAAAAATAATCATGCAAATATTTTACTTATCACTTCTCTCTTCAGGATAAATAAAATTATATGGTTTTTGGTGTTTTAACTTCAAGATAAATAAAATTATATGGCTTATGACCTTTTATCTTCAGGATAAATAAAATTATGTGGCTTATGGCCTCTTATCTTCAGGATGAATAACATTATATGGCTTTTGGTCTTTTATCTTCCTGATAAATAAGATTAATGGCTTCTGGAATTTTATATTAAAATAAGAAATAAAAATAATATGTTTGGCCATATAATATCTATGGCTTCTGGCCATTAAATAAAATAAAAGAAATAAAAGTTATATGACTTCTGGCCATATAATATCAAAATAAGAAATAAAAATAATATGACTTCTGGTCATTAAATAAGATAAAAGAAATAAAAGTTATATGGCTTCTGGCTATATAATATCAAAATAAGAAATAAAAATAATATAACTTCTGACCATAAAAAAATTAGAGGATATAAGTTATATGGCTTTTGGCTAAATAACTCAAAATCTAAAGTTAAAATTATATGGCTTCTGGCCATAGAATCTTAGAATATCAAATAAAAGTGTACGAAAAGAAAAGAAAATAAATGAAGTAGGTGATAAGTCATGGGAAGAAAAAAAAAGTATTCTACTTCTATCTCTAAACCCAATAGTACAATATTCTAAATTAATAAAAACAAAATATAAGGTATAGATATGAGGTAATTCTTTAGGGAGACTGCAAATATATCTTGGAACTTCATGTTACATCAAATGTGGTAACATCAAGTCATCATGAGAGGAAAAAAAAATAAAAATGTATCGATTGGAATTTCAGGTGTAATTGAAAATGGTGATTTCAGATCACATGAGTGTAAAAGAAAAAAAAAATGAAATAGTGAAGAAGAATCTAAATAAAGAGATATTAAAAGTATCATACCTTGATTAGAGCTTTGTGCTGATAACGTGTTTAAAGAGAAAGATAAGAGAGAATATGAGAAGAGGAGGAGGAGGAAAGTAATTCTTATTCAGTATTCAAAGTCTGTACAATACATAACATATGCCTCCTATTTATAGGCATAACTCTATAATAAAAAATAAATGAAATTACATAATCGTAGGGAAATAAATGGGGAGCGATAATAGGAAGATGGGAGAATATTAGGGAGATTAACATCCATTTAATATATTATTAATAACAATGGTTATTTTATTTTTATTTTTTATATATTTATACATAAGGGTAATATGGTAATTGTAAGTTGTGAAAGTAATAAAAAATTCTCCATAGGAGTACCATCAAGATTTGAACTCAAAACCACGTATATATATAACAACCTCAACGCCACTAGGCCAACAATTTATCAATCAATAAAAAAAATTAATTATCAATCACATTGTATTATTTTTATTTGATTTTATTATTATTATTTTTTTGGTCATTACAATCCTCACCTTAAAAAATTTGGTCCTCCAAATTTAAATATATACTTACCTCAACTTTTAAATAAGTGTGAACAATTAACACAAATCTCAATTTCAATTTCCCGCGTAGTTTCTTTTTGAAAAAGATTATTCCATAATACCACCGAAATAATTTTCCTTCGACCATCATCTTCTTTATCTAATATCTCAACTAACCACTGAATCGCAGGCTCAACTGCCTTTCTTCCCATAACTCATCATACTCTGCATAGAAGACACTTTAAGGGTCTATTTGGTGTGAGGGATTTAGAGAGGAAGGGAGAAGAGGGAAAAATGTTATGAGTTGAATTTTAAAAGAATGAAGAAGTGAGGTAATAAAATTTTAATTGTCACACCCTTATTTTAATTTCACCTTTATCAGAGTATTCGTGGAAAACGATATGCAGTTCGGTAGGTAACACAGGAATAACATAACTATACTGATAATATGTGCATGATTACATGGATTCCCCATAGGGGTTTATACATGATACTTACGATTAAGGTAGCCGCACAAGGCTACTAGGGTGTCTAAACTCATCCTAGTGAAACGGAGACTTCTTCCCGTCTTCGTTCCACTACTGTAATTCCCTCGTACGGTACTCTGCATTGTTGTTTGCATATCTTCTGTCGTCTCCTATCTAAATTGTTGGTAGGGGAGGGGGAGATTCGAGAGAATCTCAGTAGGAAACGGATACCATAATGCTTGCATGATTGATGCTATGTGTATGACATGTTAGCTTTATCTAGATGTATACCCCATAATGATATTTCTGCATGCTCAATATTTCATACAACAAGACTATGGCCACAGCGAAAACATAAACAGAGCTTCATTTATTCAAATATGCTCTACACAATCAAGTAAAGAAATCACATATATCACTACACAAGCAAAGATATCAAATACATGGAAGTAAGGTAAGTCCCCTACCTCCAGTCTTTTCTCCTCGATTTGCGTGCCTCGATCTACGTGCAAACAGCTTGGGGCTCCATATTCGATCCTACAATGTCAAATGTACTATTTAGACACTTCCATAGTGTTTCTAGGGGTTATATGAGTCTATCTTGAAGAATTACTAAAATACCCCCGGGGACCCGGCCTGGCCCCGCGGTACCCGATCCGGCTGTACTTTTCCCGAAATTCTATCTTGGGCTATCCTGACATATTTCTGCCCAAGGAATTCATTTTTGAACTCGGAATTACCAAATTCACTGTCAAATTACAAAAATACCCTTCACAGCCCACCTTTAAGGGTTTCAGGGGCGTTTCCGTAATTATGCTTTCTCGGCCTTTTTCGAAAAAGTGCCCAACTATAACCCCACCTAATTTTCCCTCCTGAACTCAATGGAATCATCAAATCATTAAAAATCCAAATCTAAGACCCATTTACAATGCTGGCCGAAATATATGGGTTTTAAGGGGAAAATCGGGCTTTTTGGCTGCGTAAACGCGTTCCTTTATACTCCTAACCACTTTATTGACTATTCTATTAGGTTACAACTACCATTTAGTATCAATTTGGGCAGCATAACACCTAGGCCAACACATTTCCATAAATTGAAACAAAGGACAATCCGGCGAAATTTCACCGATTAAATTGTCCACAGCAGCTAGAATAGTCAATATACGAAGGTTTGGAAGTTACCTCAAGCTCCCACTAGCTTTTCCTCTTCTTGGCTGAAACCCTAACCTTCCCAAGGGCTGAATTGAGCTTCCAAAACCTTACATCACATAGAAGAGAAGCTTAGGAGAAGGATTATACACGTTAGGTACGAATTCACCAAAGAAATCGACCTATCTCGTGAGTTTTCTCCTCTCCTTCTCTCTATAAAAATCTCAACTCTTCTCTCTCTATTTCAGACCTGTGCTGCACGGTTTTGGCTGAAGGAAGGAGAAGAATGATATTTATTATATGATATTTACTTTATTACACCATTTTTCTAAAATTTGGATTTTGCAAAATTCTGGCAGATTTCTACCCAAACTTTGAAAATTCATAACTAATTCTAGAAAAATCTAATTCCAGTGATTCCAAAGCATATAGAACCATTATTGAGTATAGTTTCAAGGAAAAATATATAGTTTTGTTGGATGGAATCACAAAATTCCCAAAATTTCAATCTTTGCATATTGTTTCAGAAATTTCACAGTTTTTCTGTGCTGACTTCAAAAATTTGTATATTTTTGTGTATAGCTCTAATTGAGTCATATGACCTATCAAATTAAAGCTTAGGATATCTAATTTCATCATGTAAAATTTCATAATTTTTGCTCACCATTTGAATTTTCAAAACCTCATGACAAGCTCACTACCTCATAGGCGATTTCATTGTAAGCATAATCACTTTCTTCAAAATTAACCATTTTATTTTCTTTAATGCCCCAAAGTTATAAGAAATACTAGAGAATAGATTTGGGACACTTGATAAACTGGGGCTTAGCAATTCGCTTAATTTATGCTTATTCACAAGCCTCCAATCCCAAATTTTGGGGTATTACATTTCTCCCCCCGTTCAATAAATTTTGTCCTCGAAATTTGAACGTCTACAATTTAGGGATTAATCCTATCTCATTCTATTATCACATGCAGGCTCAAAAGCCATGTAACACCGTAGTCATACTTCCATTACTAATCTCATATAGTATTTAGCATTCATCATCCATTCTGTACACAGTATGTAGCGTGCCATCAAACACAGGTTCCCACAGTGCTTAGTTCCATAGGCCTTACAGCCTCTTTAGGACTTCACCCGGATTCACACAATCTCTTTTTTTTTGTAATGACCCAATCCTCACCCCCTTTAATGAGGTCTGTTGGGCTAGTAAGCCGATGTCTTTTTATGTAACGGCCCAATCCTCACCCGAGTTTACGGTCTTTTGGATGTCCCACACCCTGAGTCCACGAGGTTGGGCTAGTGAGCCATCCATGATTCACTTCGTTAGGTTCCTCCCATGGTAGAATATCACGCCTCATGTGAGACATGGTACCATTGGACACCAAAACGCTTGGTCACACTGGTCTTACCGCCTCCACTACAACTTGGTACAGTTTGGATGTTCTGCCAACCTTAAAACATTACCTTAGACACATTGGTCTAATGTCATCGCACTAGGCATCAACCACAGTACTAGACACACAGGTCTTACAGCCCAGAGACACTGCCCTATGCAACCTTGCACATCGGGTCTTATCGCCTTGTACAACCCTGTACACTTTTTGTAATTTATGCCTACCTATTCGGTGTTTAGGATCAAATGACTATTTGACCCTTATTGGTCGTACTGTGTGCACTATTTACTATATGACCATCCATTGTTTGCATTATATCACAAGTGGATGATTCATTATGTGAGGCTACAGCTATGGAGATGCTCCTGCCTCTACTCGACCTTGTTGCATCAGAACACATCTTAATCCATGCCTACTTGCATCTGTGTAGACCATAAAGCTCGACTGTGGATCTGGGATTGTTATCACTGGTGCTGTTTAGAGGTATTCGCCACCATTTTGCCCTATTACACTAGGGTTCATCCCAATTCCAATTCACATGCGTCACCACAAACTACAAAGGTTGTGTGACTGTTGACCATACAGGTCATCATACTGTACACCACGCAGGGTTTAATACTGTACACCATACAAGATGTAATATTGTACACCATTCAGGGTGTAATACTGTTCATCATATATACTGTAACATTATTGACCATCAAGGCCATATTATGTTTTGGGATGATCAACAATGGTGCGAACATCAACCCCTCCTGTAAGTTTCAAAATTGCACCTAGATTCGTCATACTTTTGCTGCCCACTCTGAGGTTTATCTCCTCATATGAGCTTTAATATTATCAGGATGATTTAATAGGAGTCCTATAGGAACCTCCTATGACATCTGACAACACCCACAATCTATATTCCTCTGTGCCCACTCTTTACCGTTTGAACTTGAATCATTCTAATCTATATAAACTCTTATATCAAGCAAACACATTCAATGTGGGATTCATTACAATACATCATCGCTGAGGACTAACGTTTCTGTAGCTTTACTCTACGATTCAACTTCATGGCAACTGGACTATAGGGCTTGTCGTCACGGTGGCTGCACTCTAGGGTTTTGTACTCGGTGCTTCACACAGGCGCCTATACACCTGGTCAGCCCCCTTCCGGTCAGAACTTTCCTTAGGTAGCCCTCTCCGATCAGATTTCACAGTAGGTAGCCCTCTCCGATCAGATTTCACCGTAGGTAGCCTTCTCCGATTAGAACTTTCAATCTTTGTGGTCGCAGTACAACTCCACAATTATGCCATAAAGGTAATGTTTCTTGATTCAATACAAACATTCTTATCATCAACTCAAGATTATGGATGGAATATTTCAATTCCCGAAGCTTCAGCTCATATGCCCTCACTCGGCTCGCATCAATTCTCATCTCGATCTATGCCTGCTCGCATCTGGGGATTCAATTCCCTTCCCAATCCATGCCATTTGGCATCAGTGAAGACAACAAAGGCCCACTATGGATATGAGATTATCAGTGTTGGTACTTTAATAAATTTTCATCATCAGCTCTTTGAAGCTCCTCTCACAATCTTCATCCCATACATAATGCTGAGTTCTGGGAAATTTTAATATAAACATCTCATCCCTTTTTTATTATTGTCACACCCATTGCCCTTCTTGGCCTCGTACTTGAGTCCCTTAGGATGTGGCTAGCAGCCTCGTCGGGTAGGATACCTTTTTATTCACACCACATGGCCCTCCATAGTAACCCACAATCATCCATAGAAAATGTGATAGATAAATATGTCATGCACCATATAGTGTAAAATGAAAATCACATCAATTCGTGTGTGCGCACAAAGTACAGGGTTAAACACCCAGTTAAAACAACAATCCGTGTGTGTACACAAAATGCAGGGTCAACTATCTCATTAGAACCCCTCCGTGTACCTCAGCCGAGTACCTGACTATAGCTAGGTAATAGCAGTGTACCTCAGCTAGGTCCTAGACCATAGCTAGGTAAATCGTGTATTATAGTTGGGTCCTTACTAGGCCGAATAGTACATCACACTTCCCATCGGATGGTACATATACACTTCCCGCACCACAGCTAGATAATATTCATATACCTCGGCTGGGCATCCAACCACAACCAAGTAATGTTTGTATACCTTAGCTAAGTCCCAGACTACAGCTAGGTAATGTGCCCTAGGCACGTGTTCATATCACATAATACAGAACATACAACATATTAACTATCACATAGTGTATGAGATATTATAGTTACTATATTGGCCTTTCTAGGATAACCTTCCTGATTATCGTTGATCATTGTTTGCTATTTTATTCTCTTGCCCTGTGTTTGCTGTATTAGGCTAGGTCTAACTTCTTGACCTTTCCCGGCATCTAAACCTCTTAGTCTTACCACCTTTATGTTTCACTATATGAAGTACGAAAGAGGTAAATTACACATAAACACACGGGCTTATCTGTCATTTCATAAAGTTTTGGGTTCATAGTTACCCTAAAAACAACATATCACAGGTGTTTACAGTATTCAAGGAAAGCCTGCAACAACATACACCCTCTGAACTACTGTACAACATGTCTTACTCTTTTTTCATAATATGACATAACATGTGCAACAACTTCCCAGGGGGTCACCTATCATGGCATTTCCTTGGGTTGAGCATGCTTAACTCTTTGTACCTGTGCCCAAATGTGGATACCGGCTTTTACTGTTTCCGTCCACGAGTACCCCGTGACTACCCTCGTCTCAAAAGACATGTCGGCTATCTCCGGTCTCGTACGGTACTCTGCATTGTTGTTTGCATATCTTCTGTCGTCTCCTGTCTAAATTGTTGGTAGGGGAGGGTGAGATTCGAGAGAATCTCAGTAGGAAACGGATACCATAATGCTTGCATGATTGATGCTATGTGTATGACATGTTAGCTTTATCTAGATGTATGCCCCATAATGACATTTCTGCATGCTCAATATTTTATACAACAAGACTATGGTCACAACGAAAACAGAAACAGAGCTTCATTTATTCAAATATGCTCTACACAATCAAGTAGAACAATCACATATATCACTACACAAGCAAAGATATCAAATACGTGGAAGTAAGGTAAGTCCCATACCTCCAGTCTTTTCTCCTCGATTTGCGTGCCTCGATCTACGTGCAAACAGCTTGGGGCTCCATATTCGATCCTACAATGTCAAATGTACTATTTAGACACTTCCATAGTGTTTCTAGGGGTTATATGAGTCTATCTTGAAGAATTACTAAAATACCCCCGGGGACCCGGCCTGGCCCCGCGGTACCCGATCCGGCTGTACTTTTCCCGAAATTCTATCTTGGGCTATCCTGACATATTTCTGCCCAAGGAATTCATTTTTGAACTCGGAATTACCAAATTCACTGTCAAATTACAAAAATACCCTTCACAGCCCACCTTTAAGGGTTTCAGGGGCGTTTCCGTAATTATGCTTTCTCGGCCTTTTTCGAAAAAGTGCCCAACTATAACCCCACCTAATTTTCCCTCCTGAACTCAATGGAATCATCAAATCATTAAAAATCCAAATCTAAGACCCATTTACAATGCTGGCCGAAATATATGGGTTTTAAGGGGAAAATCAGGCTTTTTCGGTTTTGGCTGCGTAAACGCGTTCCTTTATACTCCTAACCACTTTATTGACTATTCTATTAGGTTACAACTACCATTTAGTATCAATTTGGGCAGCATAACACCTAGGCCAACCCATTTCCATAAATTGAAACAAAGGACAATCCGGCGAAATTTCACCGATTAAATTGTCCACAGCAGCCAGAATAGTCAATATACGAAGGTTTGGAAGTTACCTCAAGCTCCCACTAGCTTTTCCTCTTCTTGGCTGAAACCCTAACCTTCCCAAGGGCTGAATTGAGCTTCCAAAACCTTACATCACATAGAAGAGAAGCTTAGGAGAAGGATTATACACGTTAGGTACGAATTCACCGAAAAAATCGACCTATCTCGTGAGTTTTCTCCTCTCCTTCTCTCTATAAAAATCTCAACTCTTCTCTCTCTATTTCAAACCTGTGCTGCACGGTTTTGGCTGAAGGAAGGAGAAGAAGTATATTTATTATATGATATTTACTTTATTACACCATTTTTCTAAAATTCGGTTTTTACAAAATTCTAGCAGATTTCTACCCAAACTTTGACAAATCATAACTAATTCTAAAAAAAATCTAATTGGAGTGATTCCAAAGCCTATATAACCCTTATTGAATCTAGTTTCAAGGAAAAATATATAATTTTGTTGAATGGAATCACAAAATTTCCAGAATTTCAATCTTTGCATATTGTTTCAGAAATTTTACAGTTTTTCTGTGCTGACTTCAAAAATTCATATATTTTTGTGTATAACTCTAATTGAGTCATATGACCTATCAAATTAAAGCTTAGGATGTCTAATTTCATCATGTAAAATTTCATAATTTTTGCTCATCATTTGACTTTTCAAAACCTCATGACAAGCTCACTACCTCATAGGCGATTTCACCATAAGCATAATCCCTTTCTTCAAAATTAACCATTTTATTTTCTTTAATGCCCCAAAGATATAAGAAATACTAGAGAATAGATTTGGTACACTTGATAAACTGAGACTTAGCAGTTCGCTTAATTTATACTTATTCATAATCCTCCAATCCCAAATTTCAGGGTATTACATTAATAAAAAGAATATATAAGATAAAAGAGTAAAAAAAATTAATTAAAAACCTTTAAGCCCACTTCTCAAATTTTTTTAAATTCAACTCAAAAAAATTTTCTCTCCGTCCACTTTCCCTCCCCTCCCCTCATACTAAACAAGCCCTAAAAGAACATTTTAATACAACATGACTCTAACTCCCAATAGTGGTGATCAATATAGTAGTTTTGTCAAACCCCACCTTCTCAATAGCATCTTGCAATTTATCCAGTCCCATAACTTGGACATCACTGGCATCAAACTAAACGCGTGAGTAAAAAATCTACTACATCCTTTTTTCAAGCCACCCCATTAATACAACCATTTCAGATTTTGGTATATCTTTGTTGATCCTTCATATGGTATATATTGAACAATGAGCTCTTTCTAACATGCCCCTCATAGATAACACCTTTAAGACTAATTTTACCTCCAACCATAAACTCCAAATCCCCACAACGACGCTTCTCATAAAACTTTTTAATTTCATTATCATACATCTGAGCACATTTAACAGCAGAGTATGTTATTTTAACCAGAAGAAAATATGTAGACTTGGCAAATCTATCAACTCTCAAATATATATTGAATCGTAACTATAACTTGCTTAAGGTAGCCGAGTAACCAAATTTATTGTAGTGTTTTTTCTTTCTATTCTTGTGATTCTACTAATTGATGCAACCATGAATAGTCAACTTAAATAATTCACTATTACATAATCTTTATCAAAATTATAAAATAATGCAATTGTACTCTTTAAGCTACTCCAACCCTATTCTCTTCAGATTCAACATCCTAGTCTCTAATAGTATATTAATGTCAACATAGATGACAGGCCTTCCTATGATTTTTTTTTTTACTCGGAAAGCTTCCTTCCTAGGATGAATTTCTTACAACTTAACTTTCCTCGCAATTAGCATAATCATTGTTGTAACTTTCAAGGGAAATCCTTAAAAATGACGATAATACCTTATTAGATCTAGGGAACTTCGAATGTCTACAACCATAATGGGTCATTGATAGTTTTGAATTGTTTATACCTTACTTTGATCTCCTTAATTGAATTCCATCTTTGGGGCATATCATGACCTTAGAATGTAACTTGGTACAACTACCATTCATATCCTAAGAATTTTACATACAACAACTACTCTTTAAGCTTCCCTGGTGCCAACGTAAATAATACTCTTGTTAATCTAGACATTCTTGACACACCAAAATTTCATCAAGTTCTATCATAAATTTATCAGTAATGAGCTAAAATCATATTCATATAATTCATATACATTACTACTATTGCTCTTGCTTATTTATTCACTCATAATTTCCCTCACTTTATTCTTCTCAATCTTGCACCCCCAAAGGTCTTTCCATCTCACTTAGGATGCCTAAAACATTAGGTTAGGCGCACACACATTTAATTACAGAGCACTGAACTGTAATCTCTCTAAACTTAGCTTGAGCACAAGTACATTCCAAACTTTGGTAAATCATAACTTGAGCTTAGAACTTCCAAATGAAGCAAATTAAAACTTTCTAGAAACCTATACTCATTTGCTAATTACTGCTAAAATTTCAGAGTCATTGGAGTCCATTTGGTCTGAGAAAACAGTAACGTATCATATCTGTACAGAAAAGCAGAACTGGTTCGTAACAGCTTTTCAGACCATGTTTGGAATTTCAAAAAAAAATATTTCCTAGAGCTGCGAAAATTATTACTCTTCGTTGTATGGAACTTGTGTCTTCCCTCTAAAAGCTTGCAAATTGCAGCTCGAAACTCAACCTTTGAGGCTTTCAAGTGCAGATATATTTTTTTACTGTTCATTTGGTTCTGTTCTGGAGGTTTAATGCTTGGACTTGTATTCTTCTCCCAGCATTATTGCATATCAAGATTTTATAATTCTCATTAAGCCATATCAACTCCTATATTTCACTTCATACCATAATTCAAGTTCCTTGTCCTTTGGGTTTTAAATCTTATTCTCTCATCACACATAATCTATTTAGTCACGAACATGTTCACATGATCCTATCATTACAATCCGTGGGTTTAAATTCTTTTACTTTGTTCATCATGCATACCTTACTCTTAACCTAAAATTTTGTATTTAAGAATCATTTTCCCATTAAACCAAGCACTTGGTCTCCATAATTCTTAATTAAGCCTCTTTTGTCACTAAATTCAGTAAGCAAACCTCATAAAGCTTGACTACCCATCAGTGAACTTAACAAATGGAAAGAGCTCAACCCAACTACTTCATTAAACAAACATCACATGCTTCTAAGTCTAACAAATGCCTTATGCTTCTTTCAAACATTTTATCCAGCACGTACGCTACATGCACCCCAAAAGTTAGCACAAAGGATCATCATACTTTATCATTAAAATTTCTGAACAATCTTCTTTCCGATACCATTTTAATAAAGTTTCCACCACTTTTGAGTTCACTAAAATCTAATACAAAAAGGATCCCATCTCCTTGAATTTTAACCCCCTTAAGTCACTTTTCTCTCCTATTTTGGGTGTAGGACCAGCTTCCATATAACTAACATAAATTTGTCATGTTGCAAGAATAGATTTTGATCAAAATCATGACTCCCATCCTCAACTACCCAACTTACATGTGTATATTCTCTTCCAAAGGCATACTACCAATACTTAATACGCACTGGCTAACCCAATCATAAGATAAGGTTAGGAACATAAAGTTTCATTCCAGCATAACCAAACCCCCCTATGTACTAGTTCTAGAGGCTTATAACTCACCCTCCAACCAAATAATGTTCTTTTTGTTTTCCTTGAACACCGAATTGTGGAAAGAAGAATTTCAACCTTCTTCTCCCCAAATATATAATCAGACAGAAAAGAAAGAAGAATCTAAACTCCTTCATCTTACGACCTCACTTCTACTCTTTCATGCTTCTTAGAGAGATATATATGACATATCATATCTTATCTTAATCATTCACAGCACTATGGTAGAACAAGAAACAAGCACATTAATGTATGAAGCTATTCTTATTTTTATTACCAATTCATTCACCGACCTTTTACTTTTTCTTGAGTAGATACTCTATTAGAAAATCTTCCATTACTAGTCCTTCTGCTTGGCACTGAACTTTTTTAAGACATCTTCGCTACATGAGTAAACATAAGACATGTTTAGTAATATATATAAATTTTATGTAAATATATAGGACTTATAAAAATGAATTATGACTAGCAAGGTAAGGAAAGACACAACAACCTCCTATAAAAGGCCTTTAATGATGCCTCAATTATGATTATGCCTGGATCCATAATGATAATTGAGACCCTACTGAAGAATCCTTACTCCACAAAGCTATAGGAAACTTAGGTTCTGATATCAAACTGTCATGCCCTAAAAATCCAGGGGTACGACTGGCATGGAATATGAGATGACTCACATTCCTTAAGCTTTAAAATATTTAAATGAATAATTGTAACAACCTTCATAATGTCATGTCTAACTTAATCATTTCTAATTTATATATATCTATTATTTTACTGGAGATAGTTAGTGCTTATGCAGAAATTTCGGCAAAGCCACCTCTATAAATGAAACTTCCCGAAATTTCTACCATAGCTAGAAAGTTCAGCACAATATACGGAACTTTGCTCCACAATAGTGTATAGATATACATATATTCCAAAATATAAAAAAGGAGACAAGGATCTTGTATATAGACTACGTAGAGCATCTAAACTACAGAAAAAATACCTAAATATATTACTTTATTTACAGAAGTTAGAAGCTCTCCCAAAATATATCTACAAGCTTTGGTCAGCAACGAGGGTCTTTGCTATTCAGTTGGAGGTGCACGGTTAGCAATTCTATCTGAGACCAAAATAATTTTTTAGTGAGTAACATCCCATTAATGAAAATAACTAAAATACTAAAAGAAATAAATTGATTGAATGAAATTCTATAATAAAGAGATATCATTTAATTTCAACTTCCAAAACACAAAATCATAACCATAAATGAATTTATATAAAAGGTTATCAATAAGCATATATGCAATAGTATAGGAAATCGTTACACAAATAATACAAAGTACATAATATAACAATTTGTTTTTGCGGATTCAGTTTAAAAACATTAGATATCGAATCCTATCTTCTCGTAGGACTTCAACATAATGAATAACAAGTGTGGACACAGTCCACGAGGGAAAGTAACCAAGCGTGCCTGGAAGCCATGAGGACAAGCGTGAACACACAGTCCATGAGGGTAAATAACTAAGTAAGCATAGCACGTACGAGGCCACAAAAAGAGAGCAGGTACAAGACCCATGAATAACAAGTGTGAGAACGAATCCCACGAATATCAAGCGAGCTTGGGTTAACCATGGCACACCAAGGACTAACAGTGTTGCTGTTAGTAACCAGCGTTCTGTATTTAATCCTCTAAAAAACGTTTTCAAATATGCTTGGGGCCAATTTTATCAAAGTAATGAAAATTTTTTCTTTCAAAATCTTGATAGCTCGTATCAAATACAATATAATAGTATGCCCCAGCATGAAAGTTCACAAACAATATTTCAAACTTCCTTTTAAATTCAATCTGTTGACAAAAAACCCTTCCCAAATAATAAAACTTGCGTACAAACATTCCAAAATACAAGACTATCTTGACATGAACATTTCTATGAGAAAATCGAAAGCTTCCTTAGGATTTTCGTACATAATCTTGAATTATACTATGGAGTAGTAGGAGAAGAATAAATAGTAATAAGTAAAATCATCAATCTATACTCATTGTAATATAAAAAAGAACAAATTCTATAAACTTTCATTGGCAAAATCTTACTTATAAAGATGGTAACTAACATGAAAGTATGATAAGTAGTAAAAACATTATTTATAAAAAAATTATAATGGGTCACTATTCACTCACCTAATTTGATCCCATATATATATATGTATATATCACTCTTTCCTTAATATCAGCTTCCAATTATGATCACTTCTCAATCCCCTAATAGCCCAAAAAAAAAAATTGATACTCTAAGTATACTTTATTACTTTTATATAAAATTTCAATAATATCTCATTCAAAAAAAAAAAAAAAGTCTTCATTTTTCTTCATAATAATCTTCTATCAACATAATCTTAAGCTTCATGAGCCAATTACCATAATAATACCAATACTTGAGATACATGAATATGTCTATCCTCATTATACACCACCCACATTTCAATTTAGCTCAAGGCAACATCATTGCCTTCCTTTAAATCAGTTATCAACAACTCATAACAACTAAGCAAATACCACCAACACCTTATGGGCTAACATGAAGAACCAAAAAAAAAAAATCATTGTAGTTTCCCAGCTGTTATCTTTCTACCATCAAGTTACCATAGAAACATATGGAAATAAACAACTTTTCTTCCCGACAATTCATCGAACACCTTATCAGCATTTTACACACCCACTTAAAAATAATACTACAATTTCATATTATCACCTAAACAATTTCAAGCTTCTAAATATATCACAAGGTCTCCAAAAATTAAAACTAATCCCTTAACAACACATTTAATATATAAATAAAATGAACCCATTATGCTGTAACCACCAAGTCTACATAAAAATGCCAATTTGAACAAACTTTCTTTTTCCAATGCTATAGCCAACTCAAAATCCAGACTTTATCACCACATTACGGGTATCCAAATGTATATAGACAACATTTAAACATCTCTAAGCTTCAGTGAGTAATTTAAACAACTTTGATCCAACTAGAGTCTTCACTTAGACATTCTAACAAACCCCTTATATGCAACATTAATCAAACAAATTCACCAAGCATGTCAATCTATACTTTCAGCTTGTTTAATTAAACTCTCATAGTTTATTGAAACACAAGTTGCCTCACACACAACAATCACCAATCTCTGGAAAACAGGGAAGATTTCCCAGCTTATAATAGAGTAAAACAATTTGAGTCCTTTTCCTTTTTCCTCCTTTAAATAACACGGAAATAATACACACACACACACACACACACACACACACACACACATACATAGAATCAACCTCCATCTTTTTTTTTTATACTCCCAATTACTAACTCAACCCACACGCACAGTTGCTAAAATTGAAGAGGGAATAATAATTCTCACATAATCTAAAGGCAATAATAGAAGAAGATATTGAAGAAAAACAGAACTTACACTACTGGTCCACAACTCATGGCCAACAGAGCAACAAGGAAGGAGTCTTAAAGACCCCACATCACCATCACACAAGAGAAGACAGAAGAATGGAAAACGATGCTTCACCCACACCCATACACGGCAGCGTCGCAAAACTGAGTAAGAAGAAAATAAACCCGCAACTACCCACAGTGATGCCAACAAGGAGAATAGAGGACGATGGAGAATCATAGCGTCGGTGTAGCAAAGAAGAAGCTTTGGCCGACAAGCACTAGCACCTCGATCGCAGACCAGAAAAACAGAGGAGAATGATAGAGAAGATTGAATGATTATGACGCTAAATAGAGAAGGGTCTTCTTTTGTGAATGCCATGGAATTATCTTTCTTGATGGGGTTGCTATTCATCATTTTGTTTGGAGAAGAAAACTTGCAGATCCTTCGTTATTTTATCTTCCATGCTGCAGATCAGGTTTAGTTTGGATAGTAAACTCAGGTCTCCCTCCTCTACAATTAAGGAGATTATAGGTTCTTTGTGCTGAGAAGATGTTTGTCAAGATTCAGGACTCTTTCATCATTTCAAATAGCATAATAGAAAATGATATTCCACCCTTTCACATTTTACTACTTATAATGTGTTAATACCTTCCATTTCTTCCTTTCCTAATAATTGCTGTAGTGTTTCTTTTAACGATTTGTAGGATTAAAATATTATAAACATTATCATTTTATCTTTAATATAATTTTGATCCTTCATCAAAGAGTGAGAGAAGGGTCGAGCATGATCATGAAACTTCTAGAGATTCTCACCCTCTCTGCTGCTTGTATATGTCAATGGAGAAGAGGAAACAAGGGATTTGGGGAATGAATGGGAAAAGAAATCTGATGGTTTATTTTATTTTTTTTATATATTTATACATAAGGGTAATATGGTAATTGTAAGGTGTGAGAGTAATAAAAATTTCTCCATAGGGGTACCATCAAGATTTGAACTCAGAACCATGTACATCTATAACGACCTCAATGCCACTAGGCCAACAACTTACAATTGTTGGAGGTTTGCAATAAATAAATAAAGTTTTATTATCTGTACTTTATTTTATTATAATTTGTTTATTGGTCATTACATTGAACCACCAAA
This sequence comes from Inga leiocalycina, assembly GCA_963242795.1. Taxonomy (NCBI): domain Eukaryota; kingdom Viridiplantae; phylum Streptophyta; class Magnoliopsida; order Fabales; family Fabaceae; genus Inga; species Inga leiocalycina. The sequence goes on from OY725323.1 coordinate 23,471,453, forward strand.
GCTGCAGCTCTCCGGGATCAATGAGGGATTCACACACAAGTTCAAGTTATTAATTCGCACATCTCTTTCTCCAGATTACAACTATAATAAGAACTGCATTATGAATCAGTCCCCAAAAAAAGAAAAAGGAAAACCGAAAAAAATAACAATATTATTCAGATTCCGTAGTTGAGAGAAGACAAATTCTTGATGCTTTTGATCTCTCTTCTAAAGCCGAAGCTTTTAGCTTCTTTCAATTCAATCCTATGACCTGTTGTTTCTGCATCATTATGTCTTGGATCAGCACTGACATATTCAGACGAGAAGATCCACCTTTCTTCGTTGCCTTATTCGCCTTCTTTGCTAACTTCTCTGCTCTCTCTCTTATCCTCTCACTTTCTTCTTCTTCGTCACCCATCACTTTCTCTATCACCTCCTTGACTTTCTCCCTCTTCACCTTCACACCATACCCATCTTCTTCCCCATAATTCATAGTACTCTCAGCTCCCAACCTTACTCCTATCTTCATCACATCTACAATAACCTTCTCATTATAAAACTGATCAGAAAACATAGGAAATGTCACTAATGTCACCCCATTACTTATCCCTTCAAGCGTTGAGTTCCATCCACAGTGTGTTAAGAAAGCTCCAATTGCTGCGTGTGACAGTATCAGAACTTGAGGAGCCCAACCTCTTATTATTAGTCCTCTTCCTTTCACTCTCTCTTCCAATCCATCTTCCTTTAGTATCTTCTCCATTTCATCTCTCTTATATGCTCCTCTCAGAACCAAAATGAATGGTCTTTTTGTAGCTTCCAGTCCTAAACCGAGCTCCATGAGTTGTTCTGGTGGTACACAGTTCAAGCTTCCAAAGCATACATAGATCACAGATCTTTCAGGCCATGAATCAAGCCATTTTAAGTACTCATTATGTTGTTGTTCTTCTTCATTGGAGTCTATGTTGTTGCCTCTTTGAGCCTTGCCCATGTTGGTCTTAATGGATAAGGACACGGGACCAACACAATAAACCTGTTTTCCTGTGACTTTTTTGTACTCTTCAAGGTACTCAGATTCCAATTCTTCAAAGCTATTCACTATCACCCCATATGCTTCTTCTTCTGCTTCCCAAACTTTCTCACGATACTCAACGTCCAGCTTTGCGGTGATATTAAAAAATGAATGAAGATGAGATCTTTTAAACTCAACCTTATGGGGCAATCCAGGGACAATAATGACTTGTTCTGATGAATTATCATCAGACACTACACCCTCCTCTTGGACCTTGGAGCTACGAAGATTGTGATCACTTAACATTTTGAAACAGTTTGTTCCGTCGAATGTTATTCCTGGTACTCCGAATTTCTTAGCAACAGAAGCTGCAGAAGGAACGTAAGGATCGTATATGACACATGTAGGAGCTGGATTAAGCTTTTCAAAGATTTGTTCGAGTGGTTTTTGTAACATGAACATAGCTTCCATGAAGTTAAACCGGAGATCTGTGGAAGGTAAGGTGTCAAAGCTCTCACATCCCTCAGGTAAATCGGCTTCAGCATTTGGGAACTTAAAGAGTTGAAGGCGGAGGCCGGTTGAACCGGACCGGATCTCGCTTTCGATGGTGGCTCGGATTCGAACCGCATTAAGGGGTGTGGTGAGTATGGTCACCTTCAGATTCTGGCGAGCCAATAGGGTAGCTATGTCCACCATGGGAAGAATATGACCTGGGGTCATGAAAGGTATTAAAACAAAGTGAAGCTGATGAGTCTCATGCTGCTTCTGCTGCGTCATGGTGTTGCAGAAGATTATTAATGGAAAAATAGTTGGAGAATTAAGGAAGAAGAAGATGGTGAAATTTGATTTGATGGGGAAGGAGTTTATAAGGTTGAAGGTGACTGATGAGTAAGATGCAAGCTAGCAAGAAATTGAAGTGGGCATTGAGAAATGAGAAATAAAAAAAAAAAAAGAACTGAAGTGAGGAACACATGATTGAAGAGGGTGGGAGACAAATACAGAAGTACCAAGCTGGGTATGGACAAAGATTCATAAATGTGATCCTTTGATTATTGTGGGGACAGGAACGTCTGAGTTGTTGGGAGTTGTGTTGGTGGCAGATAGGGGTGGGGTTTATATGTTCAATGGGTTTTACTTTTTGATGGGCTGTTTTTTTTTGAGATTTGGTTTTCTTTTATATTATAGATTGGAACATTTAAAAATAACTTTTCAATAATAATTTATAGAATAGAGGTAAGAAATGTAAGAAAAGTTTTGTTGCAATCTATGTAAATAAGTGCTTTTTGGGTCTCAATGGTGATCCCAAATAATCACTAAGACCATCTATTATGAGTTGCTGCTTTAAATGGATTGAGTAGAAGATGCGTTAACAAAGTTAATAAGGTTATAATTGTCATTCTTTTAGTAAATTAAAATAATTGATACACTATTTTTTGTTTCTGATCATCCAAATCATTCTTGCAAGGTGCTAGGTTGGGACCCAATTTTTCCTAGATCCTTCTATAAAAAGATGGGGGAATTACTATGATGAGGTCTCAATGAAGGGATTTAATTATCAAAAAGTTTCAACAACACTTGAGGAGTATGCAATGATAAGTTTTAGTGTAAGAAATGACAATATTTCACTTGTCATTGGGACTTCTTAGTAATTAGGTCCCTTCCTTAAGTCTTTATAGTAAAAATAGGAGGTAAAACTAACAAAAATTTCTTTTTTTATTCATCCATGGAGTTTAATATACCTCATTTAAGAATTGTTTTGGTCCAATCCGGAGGAATCTATAGAAATGACCCATTCTAGATCTAGCTTGCTCGGTTATTGATGGAGTGAAATAGGACTTTCATTTCTTGAAAGCTCTCTTCTAATTTAAAATCATGGTGTTACATGTATCTATGTTCATATTACATTGAATACTCCCATGATTCTATTTATAAATCACTTGCTCCAGCGCTCACAACAATATGTCATTGTCTTATTGTAAGGGATTTCACTCTGAGGATCGTCGTAAGTGAGCTGTAATGCGTGCATTGAAGGTAAGTGACAAATTTGTGACAAATTTGATAATCATTACTTGCTGAAGAGAATTGCATACCTGGATAGTTTTCCAAATATGTTGTTTCACCTTTTCATCGACATTTCTCCACTCGTCTATTAAGATGCTAGGCTTGTCACACGCAAGAAAACCGGCAAAACTCCTATATCGACTTGCATTTGGCCCGATTGGTTTCCAACCATGTGCCGGACACTCTGACTGAGGGAAATATCTCTCAACCATGTGCCACGTCTACCCCTCTTGTAACACCCCAAATTTTATATTCACCAAAAATATTGTAAATATTTAAGAAATTCAATAAAATGGTGAATATTCATGAATTTATGAATTTATAAATGTTCAATTTCATGGGAAATTGGGAAAAAAATAATTATGTAATTAATTTGGGTAATTTAAAAAGCCCAATATTAAGATTAAAAAATGAAGGAATATTAGAGAAAATATTTGGTTCGAAAATAGATGAAAATTGGCCAAAGAAAAATAAAAGAAGAAATTGGATTAGAAAGGCAATGACAAAATTGTAATTTTGCCAAATTATCACAAAATTAATTATTTTTTGATTAATTGAAGTTAATTTCAATTAATTAAGGAAAATAAAATGGAAAAATATATTTATAATATTTTGGTCAATTTAATATGAATTTATGGAAAATTTGAGCAAAAAGTGAAATTTTGACCAAAATTGAGGCTTTACGTGTATACGTAACTTGGATAAGTTTTGAAGTCAATTGAGACCATAAGGAGGGACCCCTAGGTGTCTCCTACATGTTGCAAGAGGTAGAAAATATTGGTTGGACTTAATGAGCTTAGTTACATGTACATAGGGTTTATGTGCATAAAATGGATTTTGGAATTTTTGGAAATTCCATAAATCATTAAAAAATCATATAATATAATAAAAACACTTTTCCATCATCTTCCTCCAGCTCATTTTGGTGCCCTAACAGATCTGAACTAGTGAGAGAGATTGTGAAATTCTAGAGAGAGAAAGAGAAGAAAAACTTACAAAGGTAAGTGATTTCTTCAGTAAATCGATTCCTAACACGTATAATTCTGTTCCTAAGCTACTCTTCTATGTGTTGAAGGTTTGGGAAGCTCATATTTTGATGTGCAAAAGCTAGGGTTTCAGCCTTGTTGAGAAAAGCCATAGTAAAGTGAAAGGTAACCTCCAAACCTTCGTATATTGTCTATTCTGGCTGCTGTGGGCAATTTAATCGGTGAAATTTCATCAGATTGCCATTGGTTTTAAATTTTGGAAATGTGTGTGCCTAAGGGTTATGCCGCCCAATTTTAGTTCAAATGGTTGTTATAACTCAATTAGATGGTAAATAAAGTGATTAGAAGTAGAAAAGAACGCGTTTACGGAGTCGAAATCACAAAACCCCGGTTTTTCCTAGAGGACCCATAAATTTTGGTCGGGATGTAAATGGGTCTTAGAGTTGGATTTTCAATGATTTGATGATTCTATTGGATTCAGGAGGGAAAATTAGGTGGGGTTACAGTTAGGCACTTTTTCGGAAAATGCTGAAAAAGCATAGTTACGAAAACGCCCATAAAACCCTAAAAGTAAGGCTGCCAAGGGCAATTTCATAATTTGACATTGAATTTGGTAATTTTGAGCTCATGAATGGATTCATTGGGCAAAAATACATCAGGATAGCCCTAGTTAAAAAAATTTGGAAAAACGTACCATCGGGCCGAGTACGGCAGGACCGGGGTCTCGGGGGCATTTTGGTAAATTTTCACCATAGGCTAATATAGCCACAAGAAACACTATGAAAGTGTTTAAAATGATACTTGAATATGTTATGACCTATTTCTTATATATTTAATATTTTAGGACCTAATTGGGAGCCTAAAGTCAACACGTTTCACGAGGCATACAAAAAGGGGTCGATAAAACTTCGAGGTAGGAATATTATCCTTCATACATCATGCCATAGTTATATGATTGTGTGGATGCCATTGTTGTAAATGTAGTTTATTAATCAACATGCTTTGCCCAGAGAGGGGCCAGTAGTGCTAGAGGCACTTACACTGGAGTTGGTGAGAACCCAATCGATGCAAATTAGTGGGGCTGGGCTCTACTCCTGTATACATGCAGATGATATGTTTATATTGTTCTTTAATTGGTGCATACATGGCGTATATCATATTTAATTTTCGTATTTTCTATGAATGATAACAGGGATTCTTCAGAATCTCACCACTTTTTCTAAATAAAACATCTCAGCGGGTGCTAGTGGATCAAACACTACTACAAAAAGGGCAAAAGGTGGTGCACATTTTATGGCCCTTCTTTAAACAAGTGCCACAGCTTCCCTTTTTTTGTTTTTTACCTCTATAATTTTTTTTATTTTGGGTACCAGCTGTGGCGCCTAATACTAAAGATCATGTGTGGCGCCTAAATAGTTAGGCGCCACACATGATATATTAAATATCAGTTGTGGCGCCTAGGCATCCCAGGCGCCACAGCTGATGAGGCAATGTGTGGTGCCTAAATAATTAGGAGCCACACTTGCCCATTTCTAAAAAAAAAGGAAAAATTTCAAATGGATAGTGTATATCTCTTAATTATTTCATTTTCCGCGTAGTGGTCCCGTGTCCGCCCCCCATTCCTTCTCTTTTTGACTACTACTCCACTTTAATTATTCAACTACTCTCTCCTCCATTAAACTACTTTCCCTTTCTCATCTTCTTAGTGGATCCGTTGGCCCCCTCCCTCCATTTCCTATCATCTTCACACTAAAAAACACACCCACACGCTCACTCGTCACTCAAGCTAGCGTCACCAACGTGGTCCCCCACTCCCTGCGCTGGTTAATTAATAGATTTGTAAGAAGAAGACTGTTTCATTCTAGCTTGCTTTGTTTAAATTTTTTTTTAGTCAAGACAAACCGTCATATAACGTTTGCCTTTTTGTTCCTAATTTAATAGGAAAGAGTGAAAGCCTAGCTTGTTTCGTTTGCCTTTTTGCTTTGTTTAAATTTTTTTGCCGACAAGCTTGGGTTTTTTAGTAATATTTTAATTTACTTAATTAGTTGTTGATGTACTATGTTCACATATCAAGTTCTTGTATTGTGATATTTTTTATGTTAGCTTTAGAGAATATTAATGTAAGAACATTATTGTTGGGGAATTTGAATTTTAAATGTGAAAATTATATATATATATATATATATATATATATATATATATATATATATATAATAGGTTGAAATATAAAATAGAAAGATTGACAATTTGTGGAGATGATAAACATGAAAGCCACTCATTTTATATAAAGCTTCACAATCAGGAAGCATAAAAAAGGGCCACAGGAAAAAAAGAAGAAGAAAAAGAAGAAAGAAAAAAAAAGAAAAAAAAAGACCCTCCTGTGGTGCTTGTTTGAGGAAGTGCCACAGGAGGGGGGTCTCCTGTAGCACTTGCTGACGCAAGCACCACAGTAGGACCCCCTCCTGTGGCACTTGCTGACGCAAGCACCACAGGAGGCCCCCTCCTATGACACTTCCTCAAACAAGCGCCACAGGGGGGTGTTTTTTTTAAAAAAAAATTTTTAAATGTTGTGGCGCTTCCAAGCGCTACAGCTTTTTTTAGTGGCATCTAGATATGTGGCACTTCTTTAGCGCCACAGTTAATGCAATTATAAGCGCCACATCTTTACTTTTTTGTAGTAGTGAAAAGGCAAGGATGTAGACCAAGGAAAGTGACTGGCATGTGTCTCGAGGCAAATACAAAGTTCGTGATTATAGATAGTCTATGTCTAAAATACTTTTGGATATTTTGTAATAGTGGTATATATTGTTACATTCTGTATGGTTGACTTTGGACTGTAAACAAATACTTTTATCAATATATATGACTCTTATGTATGCCTGTGGAACTTAGTCTTTATTACTTTGTGTATATCGAAATGGAAATGAATGTTGACATTCTTTTTATTGTTATACCCCTCACTGCTGTTGGATCCCACTGCTGCTGGTGGCATCCAGCCACAGGGTTGAGGGTGGACTCAATTGGAATATCCCATGCCCCCTGCGTGGTTTCTTTCGCCTTTCGTACACCTCGAACTCGTGCCCCTGGGGATAAAGGTGAAGCCTATGTGAGATATGCTACCATTGAACTAACTTACTGGTTACTGTGCTCACTTTGATTCTAGCTTAGAGCATTGCTAGGCTTGCTCTAATTAACACTAGCTGGCTCATTCTGATGAGCACTAGGTGACTTCGGATCCTCTATACTAGGACACCTCGAATATGTCATTTTCCTGTTAAGACAACAAAGAAAGATAAATCCTTAAGCTATAACATGAAAAGACTATATCTATAAAATAACTAACTATATACATTATTCGGATATAAATAATAATGATAATTACTTTAGCTAACTAACTTTTAAAGTAGTTTCATAAAGAGATATCCTCCCTGATTCTCACATGATGATCATTTCTTGTGTTGTGTTCATTATCTGCTTCATCTTCTTCGTTAAATTCTGGTAGACCCCTGGAAAAAGGAGTCTCAAGAAGATCATAATTTGAGAGATTTTCCTTATCAATATCAACAACCCTTTTTCCTTGGAGAGCTACGAATCACATTTGATTTGCCTGATCTATAATATAGAACACTTGTTTTACCTGAGCTGCCATAATAAAAGGTTCATCTCCAAAACTTCTACTATTTATATCTACTAATGTAATTCCTAATCTATCAATCTTCACATCATTATTGATATCAACCCACTTGAATTTGAAAATGGGAAATTTAATTTTCACATAGTCAACCACTCAAATCTCTTTAATAATCCCATAATAAGGTATGGCTGCCAATTTAAGGCTTTTATCTTTCGAACTAGATAAGTGCATAGATTCAGCCACTAACACAACACCACTGTTCTAGACGGTGCTCTTATCATCAAGGGACTTCATGTAAAAAGTATAACCATTGATCATAAATGAAGTCTAACTTATGACATCAACCTCAGGATCACGTGCTAACCATTTAATTGTATCAGAAACACATTCTTCTCTGTCAACCTTTTGTTTGAACCAATGTACAAAAGTTCTATTATGCTCCCTAATTAACCTTTGTTCAGTCATCATTTGAGTATTTTCTTTCCGTACAATTTCTTTATGAGCATTCATGTAATCTTGAACTTTATCAACATTATTCAAGATGTACAAGTAGACTTGTTGCAATTCATCAGGATCCATACTCTTTACTGTTGCCTTGTGTCTACCCCCTTTTTGATCATGACATTTAGGAAGCCCAATATGTCCTACATTTGACAAATAATGTAGACAAAATTCCATCGCTTCTTTAAAAACATATTTTTGTATAACGGATGCTTCAGGCCGGTTAGGGTTCGTCACATACCCTTTTAGGATTTTCATAGTTCTTTTAATTGGGTACATCCACCAGAAATAGAGCGCTACACAACTTTATCTCCCTTGTTACATGAACAATTAGATATACTATGATGTCAAAAAAAGAAGGAAGAAAAAGCTTCTTAAGCTGGCATAAGGTCATATATCCTTTATTTTCCAATTCATCCAATCTTTCCCTCTCAATGACTTTACTATAAATAGCATTGAAGAAGAAACAAAGTCTTGTCAATATGAGTTGAAGATAATGTTCGACAATGCCTCGAATAGCTACTGGGAGTAGTTGTTGTATTAAGACATGACAATCATGAGACTTTAGCCCTACTAACTTCAAGTCTTTCATCGACATAAGCTTGTTAAAATTTGAAGAATACCCTGAGGAAACTTTGATGCCATGTAAACACTCACAAAAACTTCTTTTCTCAGCCTTAGACAAAGTATGAGCAGCTGTAGGACAAAAAGTTCTCTTACCATATGGCCTTAGATGTAAGTCTTCTCGTATTCCCATTTCTTGCAAAACTAATCTTGCCTTCATGCCATCCTTAGAACTTCCATATATGTTGAGCAGTGTCCCAACAATACTATCACATACATTTTTCTCCATATGCATGAAATCAATACAGTGTCTCACATCATGATTGCTCCAATATGGAAGATCGAAGAAGACAGACATTTTTTTCCATATATTTTTCTTATTTCTACTCTTTGTAGTTTTGCCAAAGATAGTATTGATATTTTTCACCTTTTCATAAACTTTCTCCCCAGTTAATGCCTCTGGAGCATCTTCAAAATCTTGGCTACCAAAAAAAGCTTTTTTTAATCTACGATATGGGGGCTCCATCTAAGAAATCTCCTATGGCCAAGATAAATGGTCTTTCTTCTATGTTGAAGTTGATGGTAGCATGTGCCTTCTTCACAAATCGGACATGCTTTGTGACCTTTAAAGCTATATCCTGATCAAGTTTTCATATGCAGGGAAGTCATTTATAGTACAAAAGATCATGGCTCACATTTTAAAAATCTCCTTCTTGTTTGCATAAAAAACATCGATACCTTTGTCTAACAACTCTTTCAAGTCTTCTATCAAGGGTTCTAGGTAAACATTTATGTCATTTCCGAGTTGCATTGGTCCCGAAATCAACATAGACAACATAATGTACTTTCATTTCATGTATAACAAGGGAGATAGGTTGTAAATTACCAACAAAATAGGCCATAAACTATGTATACTACTTAGGCTACCATAAGGATTCATGCCATCTGTGCTAAGCCAAAGCCTAAGATTCCTAAGTTCTTCATTGAAGCTAGGAAATAATTGATCGATTTTCTTCCATTGAGAAGAATTAGTTAGATGTCAAAGCTTTCTATCAGAAATTCTCTCATCCGCATGCCATCTCAAATTTTTGGCATCAATTTTATTGGCAAATAAGCGCTTGAACCTTAATATGATTGGAAGATACCACAACACTTTTGCAGGGCCTTATTTGATTTATACCTGAGTTTCACATATCGAACATTGCTTTTTCTCTTCATGCTCTTTTCTATATAATATGCAATCATTAGAGCATGCATGGATCTTTTTATACTCCATCCCTAGTAGACATAGAATTTTCTTAGCATCAGAGTATTGACAAAGCAACACTTTATCATCTAGAAGCATGTCTTTAAAGGCCTCAAGCATTCATAAAAAACTTTTGTTGTCCATCCATGTTGTGCTTTCAAGCTTACCAATTTCAATATAGCTTTCAGTAATTGGTATTTTTTACACTCTGGGTACAGTGGCTTCTCAGCATCACTGCATATATTACTATATGCATATGATTGCTCAAAAGCCTCTTCTCCTACATCACGAATAATATCTTCTATCTGATCATCCAGATCCGTGTCATCATCAAAGGCCACTCCCCTTGTTAAGATGTACTTGGCATTTCTAATTCTTCACCATGCCATACCCATATTGTATAACTCTAACAAAATCCTTCACAAATTAAATGTGTATATATATCTGCAGCACTTAGTTGCTTCTCATTCAAACATTCTATATAAGGACAATAAAACATCCCACTATCATCATCGGTATTTCTTCTAGCAAAGTCTAAAAAATCCCATATTCAACACTCGTCTGTTTAGCTTTTATCCAACTATGATCTTTATATTTCAACACCTTTTTTTCCTCTTTTATATTTTCCCCCTGGAAAAGGCAGGAGTATGATGTGAGCATGCAATCATTACACTTAAGTACGTAGTTTAACTACAAGCCTAATGAACAAGTAAATAGCAACTTTTATATCCTAATGCATTTATATAGAAAAGATAAGTTTGGTAGGCATCACTTCAATTAATCAATGCCAAAGACTAATTATGTTATTTGTCAATCACTTAAAGAAAGGCTTTAAAGACCTTAAACTATAAAGCAAAGATAAATCAATTTGGTATGATGGGGTGGATTGCATGCTGGAAGCTTTGAATACTGGAAACTACATAATAATAACCAAATGCAAAATCAGCCCCAGTAGCAACAATAGAAAAGCTAGACTTTCGTCACATGCAAAGCAAGGAAGATGCCAATAAAACGGCAAGAGAAAACTGGATAAAGTTTGACAAATTCACACACCAACAATATTAGAATTAAACTAATATTAATATAGCCAAGCAACTTTGATCTTGGGATCCGCACACCTCAGTTGCCCATGTCTACCACTTTGTCTTTGGAGCCACTGATTCCTGCTAGAACATTTATTATTTATGAAAAAGGGTGAGATTCCAAGGAATCCCAGTAGTAACACACAATCAATCATATAAAATGAAGAAATTAAAGGGAAAATCACTCCTAGGTTCCAAGGAAGCAAAATATTCTCAGAAAAGTCCCTGAAAAAACCGAAATATCTGAAAAGTCCCTAAAGACTTTTATGATATTATTTCCCAAAGTCAAATAACACACATGCCCCTCTTCTATTATCTCTCTCTCTCTCTCTCATTCGTTCTACATTTTCGCTCTCAGATCTGACCTTTGTTTTTCAACTCCCTGCACTCTCTCTCTGCAGAAATGGTGGGGATGGTGAAGGCCAAAGCTTTGAGGTGGTGAAAGATTTGTGGGATGGGATGTAAGATAGAAGGAAGAAGAAGATGGAAGGAAGGTGGTGGGATTTTTTTGATCTCAAGCTTCTGCCATTTTTAAATAAGGAAGGGATAAAGGTGGTGATGATGATGAATAGTCCAACCCATCCCCATTTTCCAACCTCATTGTGTTGTGAAAACGCTAATATGGAAAAAAATTAAATTGTTGTTAATTCACGCAGTAGTAGTTGTTAATATAATAGTAGTAGTTGTTAATATGGAAAATAAGGTTGGGTGTCAAAGTGCTCTATTTTTGGGAAAGGAAACAGAAGAAGTGGTGTGTTTGAAGTGGTGGGGTGCTATGAAAACGCTGATATGGAAAAAAATTAATTGTTATTAATTTGTACGGTAGTAGTTGTTAATATAACAGTAGTAGTTGTTAATATGAAAAATGAGGTTGGGTGTCATAGTGCTATGTTTTCTGGAAAGGAAATAGAGGAAGTGGTGTGTTTGAAGTGGTGGGGTGCTATGAAAACGCTGATATGGAAAAAAAATAAATTGTTGTTAATTCTTGTAGTAGTAGTTGTTAATATAACAGTAGTAGTTGTTAATACGGAAAATAAGGTTGGGTGTCATAGTGCTCTATTTTTGGGAAAGGAAATAGAAGAAGTGGTGGGGTACTATGAAAATGCTGATATGGAAAAAAAAATAAATTGTTGTTAATTCATGCAGTAGTAGTTATTAATATAACAGTAGTAGTTGTTAATTTGAAAAATGAGGTTAAGTGTCATAATGCTCTATTTTTGGGAAAGGAAATAGAGGAAGTGGTGTGTTTGAAGTGGTGGGGTGCTATGAAAACGCTGATATAGAAAAAAAATAAATTGTTGTTAATTCGTACAGTAGTAGTTGTTAATATGGAAAATGAGGTTAGGTGTCATAGTGCTCTATTTTTTGGAAAGGAAATAGAGGAAGTGGTATGTTTGAAGTGGGAATGATTGATTCTCATAGTGCTCTGGCGGTTGTTCTTTTTACAACTGGTAAAGCATGTTTTCACAACAAGTTTAGTGTGTTTTACAACCTCCCACATGTTTATGCTTTACAACTTGTTTCCTCACGTTAAGCATGACCAATTGTGTTGTTTACAACTCTTAAAGTGTGTATTCCCAACATGTTGAGTATGTTTCACAACTTCCCACACGTTTCACTCTGACACGATATTTTCTCACGTTAAGAATGACGAATGGTATGTTTACGTCTTTTAAAGCGTGTATTCACAACCTGTTGAGTGTATTTCACAACCTCTATATCAGCATTTTCATAGCACCCCACCACTATGAGAATCAACCATTCGCACTTCAAACACACCACTTCCACTATTTCGTTTCCAAAAAACAGAATACTATGACACTCAACCTCATTTTCCGAATTAACAACTAATACTGTTATATTAACAACTACTACTGCACGAATTAATGACAATTTATTTTTTTTCCATATCAGCGTTTTCATAGCACCCCACCACTTTAAACACACCACTTCCTCTATTTCCTTTCCAAAAATAGAGCACTTTGACACCCAACTTTATTTTCCGTATTAACAACTACTACTGTTATATTAACAACTACTACTGCGCTAATTAACAACAATTTATTTTTTTTCCATATTAGTGTTTTCATAGCACAATGAGGTTGGAAAAGGGGGATGGGTTGGACTATTCATCATCATCATCACCTTCATCCCTTCCTTCTTTAAAAATGGCGGAAGCTTGAGATCAAAAAAATCCTACTACCTTCCATCCATCTTTTTCTTCCTTCTATCTTACATCCCATCCCACAAATCTTTCACCACCTCAAAGCTTTAGCCTTCACCATCCCCACCATTTTTGCAGAGAGAGAGTGCAGGGAGTTGAAAAACAAAGGTCAGATCTGAGAGCAAAAATGCAGAATGAATGAGAGAGAGAAATATTAGAAGAGGGGCATATGTGTCATTTGACTTTAGGAAATAATATCAGAAAAGTCCCTAGGGACTTTTCAGATATTTCGGTTTTTGCAGGGACTTTATTGAGAATATTTTGCTTCCTTGGGACTTAGGAGTTGTTTTCCCAAAATTAAATATACAATGCACCATATATTGTAAAATGAAAATTCAAACTATACAATATGTGTACACAATGCTCAGGGCCAAATGACTATTTGGATCCCCTACTTGTCCTTGTACCTTAGCTGGGTCCTCGACCACAGGCTAGGTATGTGCCCCAGGCACGTGTTCATATCACAGAATATAGCAACATACAACATATCAACGTTCACATAGGTAATGAGAGATAGAGTTATTAACTTAACCCCTTTTAAACTTGTGTGATGTTCCTTGAACTTTGTGCAATGGTTTGGGCAAATAATTCGGTCTTAAAATTCTAAATGTACAGGAATTAGATTAAAACTCATTAATGTACTACTTTCGACACTTCCAACATGTTTTTTATGGTTGAACTAGTCTAAACTGAAAAATTACTAAAATACCCCTGGGGACTTGGTCCAGGCCCCCCATACCCAGTCCGACTGTACTTTTCCAGAAATTTTGACCCGGGCTATTCCTATACCATTTTGCTTGTAGAATCCATTTTTTATCTCAATTTTTGTAAAATCACTGCCAAATGATAGTGTTGCCCTTGATAGCCCCAGTTTAGGGTTTTAGATGTATTTCGTAATTTCACTTTCTACGACTTTTCTGAAAAAATGCTCAACATCAAACCCCACCTAATTTTCCCTCTTGATTATTGAAAATTCAGCTCCTGCCCCCTGTTCTAGCTCTAGCCGAAACATATAGGTGCAATAGGGAAAATTGAATTTTTGAATTCTAATACCAAAAGATTGCTCCTTTTCACTCATAATCACTTGATTAACCATTTAAACACTTAATACCTAAGAGTTGAGGAAATTTGGGCAGCATAACCCCTTAGGGTTTCACTTTCCCAAATTTACAAATCAATCAAACAAACCACAAATGAACCAACAATATCAACAACAACAACAACAACAACATCATCATCAAAAATTTGAGGTTTTTGAAGTTAACTTTGGATTTCTCTTCTTCTCTCTCTCTAATTGAAATCTCTCCCTCCTCAATCCTTGATATTTTTCTTGCTAAACATGCCAATCCATGGAGAAGAGAAGCTTAGGGAAGAGATTTAACACGTTAGAAACCAAATCACAAAGGATATCACAACTTACTTTAAATTTTTCTCCTCACTCTCTCTAAAAACCCTTGAGCTCACTCTCTCTCTCTCTCTCTCTCTTGTTCTTCTTTGGCCGACGGTTTTGAAGCCTGAAAGAGGAAGGAAGTGTTTATAAAATATCTCCTTTTCCCCCTAATTAACTTAATTACAAAAAAATCCCAAAATTTTGACTTTTTATGTCACAAAGTACTTGGTCTTTATCCACATGTAATTAGTGTTTAAGCTCCATTGAGATTGAACCAATCTTTCCCTCTCTTGGCCCATGAAAAATGACGCCTAGCCCCCCCTCCATGAACACAATTGGGCTTTCATTCCATTACTCAAACTACATGTATAAAGTAATCATATTTTAATTCAATTCCACATGTGTTCCAATTTTTCATAAATCAATATTTATTTGATCAAAATATTCTAAATATATATTTCCCCTTTGTTTCCCTTAACTAATTGAAATTAACTTCAATTAATTGAAAAATAATTAATCTTGTGCTCTATTGGCAAAATTACGATTTTGCCACTATGTTTTTTTTAATTAATTCCTTTTCTTCTTTTCCATGGCTAAAATGAACCTTAATATTAGGCCAAATATTATTCTTTACTATTTTCCCATTTTTGGCTTTAATATTGGGCTTTTTGGAAACCCAAGAATTAATTCCATAATTTGTTCTAGCCCAATTCTCATGAAAATTTACTAACTTCATAAATTTCAAGTTCATGTATATTCACCATTTTATTAAATATTTTAAATAATTACAATGCATATTGGTGAATAAAATTTGGGGTGTTACAAAGTTCACACTTTAGGTTAAGTTCATACTTGAATCCACATTTGCATAAACACATTTTAACAACTAATAATAATATAATAATTAGTGTCCATATAAAAATTTATAAATCCTAATTTATATTATAAGAGCTGATACAAAAATTTACAAGTACATACGTACCCATTTTAATAATTAATAATAACAAAATAATAAGTGATGATTGGAGAACATAACCTGATGAACATGAGTAACTTGACTTAAGTTTTGAACTTTAATTTATATGCCATGAGCATGTTTTTTTCCTTTTCTTTTGTATATGTAATTAAATTTATAAAACATTGAGTACTCACAATTTTTCTTAAAAATATATATTTTTATATTTTAATTCATACAACAAAAATATTTTTTAGAAAATTAATTGTGAAATTTATTACGAGTAAAACAGTAATAATAAATTATAAATATGCACGTGAGAAATTTTCTTAACAATTTTCTTATGACGGGAAAATAATATTTAAATGAATTAATTTGAAATTGAGAATATATATTTTAAAAATTTGAGACTGAATTGATTGTAAATCTTTCTAATTTTTAATATAAGGTTCACTTTATAGTTCAATTTATTCATAAAAATGGATCTTATATTAAAAATTAGGGTTAGTTTTAAACAAATGGAAGGATCTGAAAAGCAAGCAAAGTAGTTGCAGTGTCTTGTTAGGGTCACGAAGACTGTCAGTCAGACAGCATTAAATCCATAAGGGTCCAGGACACAATTAATTATACAGACCTGCTCTATTTGGACTTTGATGACAAATTCTCGGAGATAATTAAAGACAAATTCAATGGTGCAATTCCAAGATTAACCTTCAAAAACTACTGCTCTAAGGCTTGAAAGCAACCAATTGGAGGGAAATGTAACAAACGATTTTCTTTTGTTCATCATCCACTATTGAAGTACATTAATTTGAGTGGGAGTAGATACTATGGTCACATTTTAGCAAATTGAGGTAGCTTCCCGAATCTATCTCACTATCCTTCAAATTTACAACGTCATTATTTCTACCTATCTATATCGAAATACAAGTAGCTATCTGTGGAAGAAATAAAACAAAAATTTTAAAAATTGAAAAGTATACGAAGATCTCTTGTATTCATCCTTCGGACTGTAAACACACTTGGAATAAGAACGACAGTATGCGTTGAGGGAGACTTAGAATTAATTATGTAAAAGGGTTCAATAGTTTGTGCATTGTTTTACTTAGTTTTTGATAATTATCTTTTTTTTTTTAAGAAAAAGGGATGACAGTATATATCACGAAGGAATAATGACACAAATGAATAAGGATTAGAGATATGGACTTAAATATTGAACGTAACAAAAATTTTAAATTATTGAGAGAGAATTTTCTCTCACATTTTTTCCTAGGTACATGTGTCCTTTTACTTCATACTTGACAATCATATACTCCCTCTGGTCCTAAATATAGGATAAAGTTTGTAGTGCAAATTGCACTACAAACTTTGTCCTATATTTAAGACCGGAGGTAGTATTAAAGATACTGTGGAGTACGTAGGTATCTCTCAATGGAAATTTAAACTTTATTTTGACACCTTGTGATAGAATAGTCTCTTCTACTAAATTCAATTCTCTCATAGCTTTTTTTCTTTTATTAATCCAGACAATTTTGATATATACACACACACACATACATACATATGTCTATGTATGCATGTATGTATGTATGTACATCGATTCATATGAAAATTAAGGCAATAGCTTTTTTCTTATGTTTGAACCAATAAATATGTTCAGGTAAAAAAATCAATAAATATGTGATAGATAACTAAATACAAACTGGGCCTTCTATTACACACACACGTTTGCGAGCAAGCGTTCACCTGTAATTTTAAAATACAATAAATATATTATTTAAAAATAATAAATGTAAAAACTTAATATTTATATATTTTTCTCAAACTGTCCATATTAATCACAATATTAAAAGGAATTTCAATCCATTAGAGTATTTTATAATGATTCATATTCATAAAAGACCACATGCACGAACAAGTTGAAGTGGCGTCTATTGAAGAGAAAATGGTAAAAATTCATTTAAGGTGGTTTGAATATGTTCAAAGAAAACCATTGAGTGTGCCAATGAGGAGGGTTGGTGAAGCAATATGAAGTCCTCTAGAAAGACCGAAGTAAACAGCCATTAATATCTCATCAAAGGTCATACAAGCATCACTCTCTAATTCTTGTTGTCCACGGAGTTCCTTGAGACAAACCTACAATTAAAGCATAAAAAGTAATATAATAAGAATAAAATAAATTAACTAAAAAAAAGAAAGATAAGAATATATGCGTACGTAAATATGCTCTGATTGTGAATCTGCCCACACTGACTGTCCATCTACATTCCTTCTTCTAGTATGTGTTATCTGCCACACCAGATCAGGTGGTGCAGGCTGTCAAGTTGTGGGGTCTTTCTACAAAGCAGAATGTACAAATACATACAATAGCATATTCAAAGATAACTAATAAAGCAAAACATAAATTAATGTGAAGGAGAGAGATTGCACTTACTGCAGAGTGGTCCATTTCAGCAAATGATACTGGACCACAAGTATGTTTTGTCACTTGTTTCGCTCGGTTTTGTTTGTTTCTTGTACTTTTTTTCTACAAAACAATTGGGTCACTAAAGGATTTATAGAATGAAATAATAACATCAAATTGAAAAGCTAGTAAGATACCTTGAAATTTTCAAACTTAAAGTATTTCAATAACCACTCCCAATCTTCAGAACTTACATTTGGGGGTGGATCATCTAACCTATCTTCATTAGTGTCATATTTCTGGTAACGCCTATGCAAGTTGGTCTTCCAATTTCTTAAGGCATTTTGGAAAGCAAGTGTTAAAACTTGATCAAACTTTTCTTCATCTACCACACCATCAAGTTCAAATTTATCCTAAAACAAACAAAAACATAAGTACTTGTGATGAAAACATAAATAAAGATACATATTATTATTTGACATGAATGATACCTTGACTTGCATTTTTCATCTCATTACCATACTTTTCTAACATGACCTTCCAATCAACAAAATTCCGCAAAGATACTATTTTACTAACAATCAAACCACAGTAGTTAGCTAGATTTCTTGCTTTTGATCCCACTGCTCTTGTCACACTACAAAAAAACATGTTATTACAGACGGAATTACCCACGGAATTATTTCCAACGGTAATTTCCTACGATTTACCGACGGATTTTCCATTGGAAAAATTTCCGACGGAAAAAAATTCCGTGGGTAATTACCGACGGATTACCCACGGAATTTTTTCCGTCGGTAATTACCCATGCCTTACCCACGGAATTCCGTGGGTAATTTGAATGAGAAATTACCGACGGAATTCCGTGGGTAATCCGTCTCTAATTACCGACGGAAAAGTTTTCCGTGGGTAATTACCAATGGAAAATTTTTCGTGGGTAATTTCCGTCGGTAATTACCCATGGAATTTTTTTCCGTGGGTAATCCATCGGTAATTTCCGACGGAATCAAAATTCCGTCGGTAAATTTGACTTTTACCCACGGAATTTTTTCCGTCGGTAATTACTCACGCCTTACCCACGGAATTCCGTGGGTAATTTGAATGAGAAATTACCGACAGAATTCCGTGGGTAATCCATCGGTAAATATAATAATTTTTTTATCATCTTTTAATAATTTATATAAAATAATAAAAATAAAAATAATCTATAACAAATAAAAATTTAAATATTATAAAATTAATATTTAATATAATATATTAAATATATATAATATTAATAATAAAAATTTTAAATGAAATAAAAAAATTAAATATTTTAAACTTTATGTCATAAAAAAAATATAATTATATATAAATATATATTTAATATTATATATATTTATATTAATATTAAATATTTAAATGAAATAAGAAATTAAAAAAATTTAAATTTATATTATAAAAAACGAAATATATAATTATTTATAAGTATAAATGTAATATTGTATATATTTATATTAATATTAAATATTTAAACGAAATTAGAAATTAAAAAATTTTATATTATAAAAAATGAAAAATATAATTATATATAAATATATATATTTATTTTTATATATTTATCTTAATATTATATTTGTTTTTAAATTATTAGATTATATATATTATTACGTGAATAAATAACGCAAGGTTAAAGCAGCTCAACTGGCAAAGACATCAGAACACATACCAAAAGATCCAAGGTTTAAATCCCACCTTCGTCACAAAATGCAACAATTATCTCACAGAGACACGTGGCGCAAGGTTAGAGGGACACGTGGCCTTTGCTCGGGGGCTGCCGGGGCCAGATGCGGGGGCGGGCGGTGGGGGGCTTTCGGTAATATCCACGTAGCCTCTTTTAAGGTCGCCACGTGGAATTTTTTTTTTTTAAAAATAATATTAAATTACCGACAGATTACCCACGGAAAAATTCCGTGAGTAATTACCGACGGAATTTTTTCTGTGGGTAATCACCGACGGAATTTTTTCTGTGGGTAAATTCCGTGGGTAATCGCCGACAGAAAATTTTCCGTGGGTAATTTCCGTTTGTAATTACCGACGGAATTTTTTTCGTGGGTAATTTCCGACGGAATAAAAATTCCATCGGTAAATCAATTTGCCATGGATTTTTTAGAGACAGAAAAAATTCCGTCGGTGATCCGTCGGTACTTCCGTTTCCGTCCCTAATCCGTGGGTAATTTGATTTTAGAGACGGAATTCTGTGGGTAATTTGCTGTTTTTTTGTAGTGTCATGTCATCCGAAAGTTGAACTTTAATCTTAGAAAATTTGGTTTTCAACATCACTTTATGCAACTTGTAAACTCCTCTGCCCTTCTTGATTGTATGGGAAGATCCTATCATTTATACATATACAAGAATTATGACAATTAATGTTACATGTGAAATAGAGGAGAATTGATGTTACAATTAATGTTTCAATTATACACTTGGCAAAAAAGTTATTTACATCATATAAAGTCAAAGGACATTTACCTGCACTACTATATTAAGTAGGAGGAGAATTGATGGGTTGTTCCTCAAGCTATAATTGTAGTGGTCAAGGTGAATTAGTATTTTGTGTCTGCTCTGTCTGAGGTCTAGGAAACCATCCACTCCTCTAATATATGTTAGGTTGGCTCTATCTTTGATGTCTAACCAACTTTTATCCATTTCTATGCCATAAAAATTTGAAGATAAATACTTATTTTAATAAGAACACAGGAAAGTAACTAAACAGAAAAGAACTATAACAAAGAAGAACAAGATGTCATTCTAACAATATGTACGCTTCAAAAAGGAAAGATCCAAACCACCCTATCTTTATTCTTACTATTATGCCTCACACTAATTATGATATTTCTCATAATAAACAATAAATATCATAATTTAGTTTTAGTTATGCATCACTTTATAAGAACCTGAATGTAGGTTTCAGCATTGTTGTTTCAGCCAAGCAATATTATTGATTGTATTATAATTCAAATGGTTGACGCTTACCCAAATACAGCAAAGGGTTTAAAATTGTGACATAACATGCTCGTAATATGAAGTAGAACAAAACTATAACATTGAATTTATGGATCAAGTTTTGATTATATGGAAATAATATCCACAATACTTGCGAAGACACCATTTTGTACATAGGAATTATCATTGGGATTAAACATACCAGATTCTCCAACAACCAAAACCAACAAGTTTTGGAACAAAATCATCCCTAGTAGGAAAATCACTACCAAAAACACAGATCTTTCAAGGAAATATTAGTAGAGATATATTAAGGACATACAATTATGTCTTTCCTTCAAGAAGCTTGTGTGTTATTGATATCCACCTCAAATTTTCCTGCAAACAAAAAATAACATAGCTACAATAGGTCAGCCAGGCACTTAAATTTAAATTAAGAGACAAGGATGCAAACACTCATTCTGTAAATAGGTACCTTTCTATGCAAACATGTTGTATATGCAATTTGAAACTGACAAGGGTGCTAGTTTTATTGTGGAAACTTGCAAACTATATTGGGGATGCTTATTTAACTTAAGTGTATGTCTATCAACCTCATAGGGCCTAAATATTTGGGCCATAGCCATCTACATATTCATAATCATATGAAATAGGGAAATGTACACTATTTTTTTAATGAAACTTTATTATGTTTAAGTATTGCATCCCATAACCCAAAATCATTGTTGGCTGGTGAAGAATACCATGAAATGATGTGTATAAAAAAAATGACACCCTAAAACACAATTGCAAATGGGCCTTATAAATCCTGAACTCTAAGCCATCATATGAAACAAAGGAATGACAGTTTTGGACTTGAAAGGAGTTCATCAACAGTGATTGCGCGCATCATATGAAGCAAGCAACTTTTGCATCATTATATTCCTCAAATATAATGTTTATGTAAAACAAATCACATCCATCACAATTTCTATATTGTGCGCATCATCATAAACGTCAGGTTCTGAATTAACCTCTACTTTACAGAAAAAAAAACGAGTTTCCTTTTAACTAGAGTTTTCCTCTTCACAAGAAGAATTCATCATAGCAGAAGGAGATCTCTATAAACCATAAAAGAAGCTGCTTTTATGACTTACATTTCACTTACACAAGAAGAAATGTCTAATGACACACAAATTATAAACGAAACTACATGAAGCACCTTGTTCATTTTCTGAAGCAATCAAATATATGAGCAAAACATAGGAAAGAGCTAGTTAAGCTTGTGGGGGATGATAGCAATGATTAGTACGAATGAGAGGAAGAAAGAACTAGAATTGGTGTTCTTTCTCTTAGAATCCAGCAAGTAGCTGATCACAAGAATTCTGTTATCTCCTCTGCATATCTCAGCACTATAGGCCTAAAAATACTCCCCACAAACCAAAAATAATATATGGTATGACATCGTCAAGAAGTAAGAGTTCGGTATTCAAGTTTAGAAGGAAGAAAAGCTATCCAAACTAAAAGTAATTGCGAATCTAACCAGAAAATGTTCTTCAATCATCCATTCTTCAACATCGCACAATGCGACACCGAGTTTCAAACACGATCACACGATCAAAGAAGTGAGGTCGAATAAGGAGGTGACGACGAGGTGGGATTTAGATTGCAATAGCGACTGCAAAAGAGCTTGGAGAAGTGGAGAAGAGAAGTGGAAGATGCCGATACTTTGAAGTCTAGGGTTTAAAGGTTCTAAAAACAGAGTCACGCCAGATGGGTTCTTTTCCTTTTAGCCGAAGGTTAAATTAAATGGAGGGAATAAAAAGTGAAATGGGTTAAATGGAGGGAAGCTGCAAAAGTTTTAGTAGGAGAATATGAATATGAATCATTTGGGAGAATCATGCTTTCTTACATACTATATTATAAATTGTTATAAAAAATAATATATTTAAATTTAAAGATTAATTAGGGCCCGTTTGATATGTTGGAATTAATTTTGATGGAAATGGAAACGGAAATGGAAATGAAAATGGATATGGATATGGAAATGAGGTTTAAAAATGTGTTTGGTATGACATGAAAATGAGACATATTTTTTTATACAAAAATACCAGAATGCCCTTCCTAAAAACCCAATTTTCACCATCATCAGAACCCAGCAACCCACATCTTCTTCACCACCCTTTTAGATAACAATTACAGTTCCAGAAATCAAATCCAATTATCAACATAAAAATCAAATCTAAAAAACAAAGGCAAAACAGATAATCAAATCGCAACTACTGCTAAGGTTCTACTGCTAATGAATCAAACATTGTGAGCAACCAAATACCCATAATCAAATTGCAACTCAGAATTATAAGCAACCCAGACGAAATTGTGGCTAGGATCTGAGGAACCCTAACAATCTGGATCTACAGAGATGACGGTGAAGAGCACCATGCGCCACCACCGTCATCGAACGTGGTGCGGCATTGGAGTCTAAGTAATGAAGGTCAACGAAGTGAGGGTCTGAAGAGGGAGGGAGAATCAAGGACCCAGCAATGATACTACAAAAAAAACGTGATTTAGTAGCGGTTAAAAATGGGTATTAGTAGCGGTTCTAACCGCTACAAACAAGGTTAGTAGCGGTTACTCAAACCGCTACTAAATCGTACGTTGCAAGTAGTTTTGTAGCGGTTATATAAAACCGCTACTCAATCAAAAATAACCGCTACATCCTTTGTAGCGGTTTAACTTAACCGCTACAACACATATATGGACGAAATTTTTTTCAGAGATATTTGTAGCGGTTATATAACCGCTACAAATATAAAAAATTGAAATTTTGAGAGGAAAAAAAAAGAATTTTTTATTCTGTAGCGGTTAACAAACCGCTATAAATATAAAAAATTGAAAATTTGTTGGCGAAAAAAAATGACATTTTTTTATTGTGTAGCGGTTAACAAACCGCTACTAGTTTTGAATTTCATGAAATTAGTAGCGGTTTTCAAAACCGCTACTAATTTCATGAAATTCAAATTTGGCGCAAAAAAATTTAAATTGAGTTGTAAAAAGGCGCGTTATTTAGTAGCGGTTTAATAACCGCTACAAATATTTAAAATTTTTTTAAAAAATATACAATTATTTTTTTCTGTTTTTTCAATATTAAATTAAATATTTTATTTTGTTATTATTTTATCTATTTCAATTAGTTTATTATTCAATAGTTTAACTTATTAATAAATAAAAAGGGAAAATGTAATTGAATTGGATTAGTATAAAATTTATATTAATAATATTATTAAGGATAGGTAGGTAATAAGGAATTATTATGTTATCTAATATAATGTAATTGTGTATGAAAAATAGATGAAAATGATATACAGTTATGATATATCTAAAAAAAAATGGTTAGCATAAATTTTATAGAAAGGAAAGAAGTATTCTAAAAAAAATTAAAAATCTTGTTACCATATTTGATCGTATTATTCAGCTCATCTACTCAAACAAAAGAAGTTGTAAATGAGAGAAAATGAAAGAAAGGTAAGGTGAAAAGAAATTGGGGAGTGTTTGAAATGAGTTGTGGTAAGGGTATTTATAGGGATCCACATACTATTTGTAGCGGTTAATGTAGCGGTTATTAATTAGTAGTGGTTATTTATATTTTTGTAGTGGTTTAATATTCATAATGCTATTTATAGCGGTTAATGTATCCATTTTGTAGCGGTTATTCAGTTAGTAGCGGTTAATTTTTTATTTGTAGCGGTTTAATAACCGCTACAAATATTATTTTAATTTTTAAATTTTTTTTTTGCATTTTATTTTAAACAATTTTTGGCATTTTTTGTAAAGACAAAAGCATAATTTGAATTTGATCACTCATCGTCGCCATCCCTACAGAAAGTTTGTAGAAAAATTATTGTTATTGATGTATTATTAAATTTAAAAAATTTAATTCAAATGACGTGGACTTTAAAAAACTCATCGCAGTAGAGGTAAATTGTCATCGCCTTCAGGGAAGTAGTTTTCAAAATCAGCTGGTTGAAATGGCTCACTCTCGTAGACGATGTTATCGCCTTCACCCATGTCGTAAAGGTCTCTTGGCTTTAAATGAATGACCATGTGCCAATCCCTATGCCTCTCGTCCTCGACATAATAAACCTGATGTGCCTCTGAAGCTAGAATATACGGCTCATCATCTTGAGAAATACCAGTATGAATCGGTCGTGAGAAATTGACTGATGTGATCCCTAGGTCGTCAGTTGTCAGTCCCCGAGAAGTAGTGGTATTTACCCACAAACACTTGAACAGCATCACGGTGAAACGGCCTTGATAATTAAGCTCCACCACATCAAGAAGCTTGCCATAGTAAGGGACGCCTTCGAACTGCATGTTGGTGTCACTGCTGCTCGCATAACTCCTTATCCCAAATGTGCCATAAACACCCGAATTCTGTGTTTGCAATCCTTGATCCCGTGAAACCGTGCAAGACTTAAAACCATTGACATTGTATGCTGTAAACCGTTTTGCATGATCAAGAGGGCCGATTGCGAGAGCTCTGAAATCTGGTGAGTGTGGGTTGTGGTCATTTAGTATTCTGCGCGCAAACAAGCTCGGGAATTCTCTGTGGACCCTCCTATCAATTTCCGAGGATGTCTGTGTACGGATCCTGAGTTAACGCTTAACATAACTTCTGAATTCCTTGCAATTAATAATGGAAAGGCGTTAGTGAAATGAAAGTGAGAAATGTTACGAAAGATATAGATCGAATAATGTAATATCCCGAATTTTAATACTTGAGCTTAGAGAGTAAGCCTGAGATTAGTGGACTGCTAAGCCCTGGTTTAGCAAGAGTCCAAATTGTGATTAAGAGATATAAAATGAGTTGATGGTGATTTAAGAGGAATTGCCATAATCAGGGGCAAAACGGTAAAGTTACCGACCATTTGATTGGTTGCCGAAGAGCAAACTCATTGGTAGCTTCAAGATCAATGGCTAGGATTGATTTGTGAAGTTGAGTAAGGGGCATAATCATGTGTATGTGTGTGCATGTGAGCCCATGAGAATTGAAGTGAGATGGTGACAAGTGGCAAAGTGTGGACCTTAGGATGTGGCATAAGTGATGTGAGACACATCATCATCATCTCCATCTCCTCTCTTCTCTCTCTCATTTTCTCTCTCTTGTGCGGCAGCTATGGAGCTTGGGAGGGAGAAAGGAAAACTGATTTTGAGGTAAGCAAATGGCCTCTTTAGCTCAAACTCTCTTCTCTAATGTTAATCCTTGAGTTGAGAGCTTTATTTTGGTAGTTGTAGTTTCTCCATTGGTGGTGATTTGAGGATCACGAAAATATAAAGTTTGGAGAATCAAAGAGTGCCTTTGAGGAAGTTGATAAGGTATGTGAACCCAATCTTTCTATCTATGTTTCATGCCAAATGATTAAGTTTGGAATTTCTGGAATTATTGCCCTAATTTCGAAAATATGGGTCAATGGGTAGTTTGGCATGTTGTGGTTATAGAAATGGTATCATAGAGTGAGTTTGGAATAGATAGATTGATTGGGGATTGAAATGATTGAAGTTAGTGATTTTGGAAAAATGATGATTGTGATGCCCTAGACCAAAGCATGTAAATGGAACGGGATTTTGGTAATTCTATTGATTCCATTGAATTCAATGAGTGATTTTCTGTGGGAGTAGCTTTGGTAGAGGTTTTGGGTCCATTTGGATCAATCGGGCAAATGGTAGAAGATGTGGTATGTGTTGCTGCGTTTTCTGGAATCTGATAGATTCACTCGAGCAGACATGGGTGTGCTCGAGTGATAGAGGAGCATTGCTCGAGTGAGGGAGATCCTGCTCGAGTGATATGTGAGTTTTCCCTTGTTTTGCTTCGAGTGCACCTGGGTTTCTATGAGCAATGCTCGAGCACATCGCTTTGTGCTCGAGTGAGCGAAGAACATGCTCGAGTGAGCATGGTCTGCTCGAGTGATAGTGGGGGTCCAGAGGGAAGGTTTGCTTTCTGGTCTTCACTCGTGGGCTGGTTGCCACGAGTGTGCTCTGACACTCGCAAGCATAGCCGTTTCACTCGAGCACTGGGGGTCATGCTCGAGTGAGCTTGTGCCTCAGGTGAAGAGTGGTGCTCTCGGGTTGTTACTCGCGAGTAAGGTGCTCGAGTGTGCCTTCTCACTCGCGGGTATGAGGTGTGTGCTCGAGTGCAAATGTCTGTGCTCGAGTGATCCTGGTCAAAGAGAGCGTTGTGTGCTCTCGGGTTCTCACTTCCTGGACTTCTCTCGCGGGTGCTCGAGTGAGGCATTTGGCCTTGTGCTCGAGTGAGGTCCAGCGTGCTCGAGTGAGCCAGTGCTCGAGGGTTTCTTGTGCTCTCGGGTGCTCACTCGCAGTCTCACTTTCTCTTGTGCTCGAGTGCTGTCCGTACCTATGCTCGAGTGAGAGCATTTGTGCTCGAGTGATGTCCATACTTGTGCTCGAGCATGGTCATCTGTGCTCGAGTGGAACAGTGTAAAATCTCAGTTTTGTGCTTCCAAAAGGGGATCTTTGGGGATAGTCTTCCAACCCTTTAGAGCTATCGATAGAGGTGTTTGAGGGTGCTTAAAGAGCAATAATGATAACCAACTTGAGTGTCTAAAAGTTAAGGAATTGGAAAAGGGATTAATCCTATGTCTTTGATTTTGGTTATAGGATTTGATGATTTCCCTGATCGTGAGCAGCCGGAGCTGGAGCTTACGTGGAAAGAGGGTAGGGAACTTACCTCTCCTGCATGTATTGATAATTGTATTTGTGTATTGATGCATGTTATTGCTTTGCATGATTATGTGAAACATATGAGAATGATTGTAGCTCTGTTTCTAGTTATGCTATGGCCATGAGTATATTATGTGAACATTGAGCATGCGGATATATCATTATGTGAACATGAGTTATTGTGATGCAAGCATGTCATGCATTAAATACTTATCTTGCATGCATATTGGTACCTGTTTCCTACTGAGATTCTCTAGAATCTCACCCTCCCCTATCAACATTTTAGACAGGGAAGGAAGATTGAGGATGAAGCGAGCATCCAAGGACGAAGAGGACTCGTTTCTGGGTGAGAGCCTAGTAGTTGGTTATCATGGTGCAATTGAGAATATGTATTTGTATATTTGGATCAGTGTTTGAGCATGTATTCGAGTAAGTTGTGTAATCCCTATTAGTGGAGTTGTATGGGCTAATGTGCCCTATGATTATTGAGCGAAGATATGATTCCGGGATTACCGGGAATTTCTGTTGTGTACTCTGATAATTGTTTAAATGTAATTTATCTTTGCATAGTAATTATATTCGGAGTGTGAATGTGAGACCATGTTCTAAATGATTTCGAAATGTGTCTGTGAAAACCCCGTCTGGTTGATGGGTTGCTAAATGTTGTTTTGAATTATTGGTCTCTATTCCACTTTAATCGCGTAATCCAGATATTAATTACGGCGGGGGTTACAAATAACATGTGAGTGTACAATTCTTACCGTATGAAAGGTTCAACTTGAGTGCAATTAATCAAGACATGTCTATGTGCTTGGAACTTCTCAGTTGCCGTTAGTTTGAAGTTCTCAGTTGCTCCAACTGGTTTACCAACACGAGGGATAAATTCTCTTGATGTCGGCACAGGTTCAGGACCATCATCAACACGAGGCGGACGGTTGAAAGCTGTCTCAAGATCATCAAAGTACCTTGAGCAAAAATATAGCACCTCATCCCCTATATAGCCTTCAGCTATAGAACCTTCTGGTCACGCCTTATTCCTCACATAAGATTTTAATTTCCCAAGGAACCTACGAAGTACAGAAGAGAAAATTCATATAAAATGATGAAAAGGACGACTAGCAAAATACGGACAATAAATGAAAGCACATATTTAAAATGAGTACCTCTCAATCGGATACATCCAATGATATTGTACTGGTCCATCGAGCTTTGTTTCATGAACGAGGTGGACTGTGAGGTGAACCATCACAGTAAAAAAGGATGGAGGAAAGATCATCTCCAAATGACAAAGCGTAAGAATGATTTTCGACTGCAGCTGATCGAGCTCCTCAACGATCAAAACCTTAGAACACAACTTCCGAAAGAAAGAACAAAGTTCCACCAAAATGATGGAAACATCTAGAGGAAGTGTATTCTTTATAGCCAGAGGGAGTAACTGTTGCATAAGAACATGTGAGTCGTGACTCTTCAGGCCAGCAACCTTTCGAGCCTGCAAGTTGACACATCGAGAAATGTTGCTTGAATACCCATCAGGAACTTTTAATTTCTTCAACATCGCGAGGAACACTTCCTTGTTCGGTTTTGTAAGGATAAACTTTGCCGGTGTAAATCTGTCATGCTCATCTGGCCAAGCGTCTTCACGAACTCCCATGTTGCGTAAATCTTTCCTCGCTTGAAGGTGATCTTTTGTCTTGCCGGGTTCGTTAAGCAGCGTATACAGCACATTGTCGCAAACATTCTTTACAATGTGCATTACATCAAGACTGTGGCGAAGTAAATTAGATCTCCAATATGGAAGCGTGAAGAAAATACTTATCTTCTTCCACTGCTGAGGCGCCGAAGTCCTGTGCGTCTTTTGGAGAGTTTGTGCTGAATCGTCGCTTTTTCCAAACTCGAAGTCAACATGCTCAAGCTGCTGTAATATATCTATACTGGACAAAGTCTGAGGTGGTCCTCTTTTCTCTGGTTTCCCATTGAAGTGATTCCATTGCAATATGAACTTATGCGTTCTATCGAGAAACCTCCGATGCCCCATAAAGCACCACTTTCGGCTGTGGGGAAGGCGCAATGCGTCAGAGTCAAAATTGCAAGTTGGACACGCTGACCCAGTATGCACATTCCAATCAGATAATGTGACAAGGCCAGGAAAGTCATTAATCGTCCACATCAAGGCTGCACGCATGTTGAACAAAGTCTTGCTGTAAGCGTCGTACGTCTCCAAGCCGACATTCCACAGGTCAAGCAATTCCACAATAAGCGGTTGGAGATACACATCGATGTCATTGCCCGGAGCCTTTTTGCCTGGAATGATCATAGACATAATGAAAGAGCTTTGTTTCATACACATCTAGGGGGTAAGTTGTAGAGAACTAAGACTACCAGCCAAATACTGTAACGTTTGCTAAGATTCTTGAAAGGATTGAAACCATCGGTCGCCAACGCAAGCCGAACATTTCTGGGGTCAGTCGTAAAATCTGGAAAGTCGTTGTCAAACATTTTCCAAGCAACTGCATCCCACGGATGTCTTAATTTACCGTTTTCATTTTTATCAACAGCATACCACCTCATGTGCTCAACAGTTTTAGACGACATAAATAATCTTTGTAGACGAGGTTTCAAAGGGAAGTACCTGAGAATCTTTGCAGGTTTCTTCTTCTACTTTTCCCCTTCTGAATTGTCTTGTACCTCGATGTGTGACATCTCTTACATGTCTCCCTGCTGGAATTGTCTCCCCAATATAGAATACAATCATTTAGGCACGTATCAATCTTTTGATAATTCAACCCCAACATGTTGATAATCTTCTTGGCCTCGTAGAACGTTGTGGGAATATCGGCGTCGGGGAATGCATCTTGTAATAAGTCGAGCAACATCGACATTCCCTTATCTGTGATCCCACACAAGCACTTGATATGATACAATTTGATCAAGAAAGATAATTTAGAATATTTGTGACAACCTTGATGTAAAGGACGATCTGCTTTATCCATCAAGCTGAAAAAATCCCGAGCTGCTTCATTCCCCATAAAAGCCGGCTCAGAGCCATGCACTTCTTCGTTGAAGTTGTCGCCTTGAAATCAAAACGTATCACGCATAGCATCATTCACAGGATCATCTTCATATACTTGAACGCCTACTTGAGAACTTCGAGGAAGAGCATCGTCATATCTAATGCCGGCCTTCTCACCATGAACTGCCCAGAACGTATAGTCCTTAGGGAAAGGCTTCACAAGTAAATGTTCCTTCACAACATTTCGTGCATGCCACTTCTTGAACTTGCATTTCCGACACGGATAGACGATCTTGCCGTTACAGCTGGCATGAGTGAATGCGAAATCTAAGAAACTGTTTAATCCGTACAAATATTCAGGAGAATTGCGCGGCAACTTTATCTATGATTTATCCATAGCTACAAGTGAGAGAGAAGAAAGTATAGAG
This sequence comes from Inga leiocalycina, assembly GCA_963242795.1. Taxonomy (NCBI): domain Eukaryota; kingdom Viridiplantae; phylum Streptophyta; class Magnoliopsida; order Fabales; family Fabaceae; genus Inga; species Inga leiocalycina. Next base: position 23,502,628 of record OY725323.1, read on the forward strand.
AAGAAGATGAGTGAGAAGATAATGACGAATGCCTAGAACCTTATATTCTGAAATTCCAACGTTTATAATTTTGTAGCGGTTCTTAAATCGCTACACTAACCGCTACAGTTATAAAATATTAGTAGTGGTTATATATATAAAACTGCTACTAATATTCAAGCCGTTACACATTGGTGGGAAATTCAAAATTTACTTGTTGAGTATTTGTAGCGGTTATATATATAAAACCGCTACTAATATTAAAGCCGTTGAACAGCAAATTTAAAAAAAAAATTTAATTTGTAGCGGTTATACATAACATAACCGCTACAAATGTGCACAAAGACGGCAAATTTCAAAATTCAAATGATGAGTATTTGTAGCGGTTATTATTTTAACACCACTACTAACATATATATAGTTGTAGCGGTTTCATAGGAGAAACCGCTACAACTATATATATACATTTGTAGCGGTTATTAGTGTAAAACCGCTACTAACATATATAGTTGTAGCGGTTACTCTTGAGAAACCGCTATAATTATATATATACTTTTGTAGCGGTTATTGGTGTAAAACCGCTACAAATATATATATTTGTAGCGGTTTTAAGTTAAAACCGCTACAAATATATATGCTTTATTTTTTTTTAAAATTTAGATATAAATAATTTATAAATTAAACAACGCGATCTAATAATATAAATATAATTATATTATAAACACAATAAGAAAGTTCTGAAATAAAAACTCATATATATATATATATTTACAAATGTTTAAACAAAAAAAAATGTCCTAAACTAAGTAGCTGGGGGTTGATCATCTGGTGTTCTCTCAGGTGCTGTTGGCTCGGGCCGCTGTGCAGAGTGAACCGCACCATCGTCATCAGCAGGAGCAGGAGCAGGAGCAGAAGGAGTAGTACTCGGGACGACGTAGTGAGGGACAGGGGGAACCGCTGGATGCTGCTCGTTCGAGAACAGGCGACTCTATGCTCCCTCGAGCATATTGTTTGCGATCTCACGCCACTGCGTCTGCTGAGCGTACATCATATCAGCATGCAGCTGTAGGTGCTGCATATGCTGCACCTGCATCTGCTGCTGCTGCACCATCTGCTGCTCCAAATCTGACCGCAGCTGGTCAATAGACTCGTCCCTCCGACGTCTGACCCCTCTAGAGCTGCCAGCCTCAGAGGCGGCGCTCCTGCCGTAGACCATGCTAGGTCTGGCACCTATCCCCATACCCCGCAAGCGTCCGGGGTGCTCAACCTGAGCCAGACCTGCCTTCAAAGGAGCCGTCGGGTCCACTGACCCCTGTGACTCTTCAGGCTGGGTTTGTCGCAGCTCAGCCTGCGACTGCTGCATCCGCTCCTGCCATTTTATGAAACAATTACTAATTAGCATTTTTCATTATTAACTTGGTTTTATAAAAAATATAATAATAAAATTACTTACAATGGCCGCCAATGCCTGCTGAGAGGTCGCAGTCCCATCACGGTGTCTATGTGTGATGGCGTACAGCTCCCCATAGTTCGTCTGACGGTTCTCCTGCTATGCCTTCGTCTCCTGAAACAATTACAAAACAATAATTAGTATTATGAAATAATCAGCTAAAAGTAAGTGATATTTTGAAAAGTTACCAACTCGCTATAGGTCACAACAAAGGTCTTCGATCCTGCTGTGTGGTGGATCGTCTGCTGCGCCCGGATATCGGTGTTCCTCTGAGAAAGCTCCTGGAAAAAAAATATTAAATGTATTATAATTTAAAATTAAATACAAATTATAATTTAATATTTAACAATTACAAAATTATATATCAAAAATCTAATAAATACATTACCTGCGCCTCAAGGCTGCTCCTGAACTGGACGAAACGCTCCCAGTTGTTCGGCAGCACGCCGTCCGGGACGCTCTCGATCAGCTGCTCCAGAGGCATCATTCCGTCCTTATCCACCCTGTGGAAGAGACGGTTCCTCCTGTTCCTCCAGGCGTCACCCATCTTCACGAAGGTGTACCTCTTCCGATTGGCCCGGACGGCAAACCGCAGCTAAAAAAAATATATTTAAATATCAATAATTATAAAAACCATAATTTAAAAAAAATTAATTAAATAGAATTAATTACAAAAAATATTAATTAAATAATTTTAATTACCTGTACCACCTCCTCCCAAACCTGGTCCTTCGGCCCCCTCGGAACGTGCCTCCACGTCGTGAAGTGAACGGGGAACCGCATCCAATTCGCGCCCAGGTCATTCAGGAAGCGGTTGAGCAGGTGACCCCCATTGTGGATCGGCTGGTCAGTGCCTTCATTCCATGGCACTATAACTCGGAGGCTCCGGTCCAAGCTGTTCACACCGGCCATGTCTAGCCTCCTCGTCGAAACGTTCCCCTGCTCGTATGCACAGTTTACCGCACGTTAGATAAATTGTAATTCAAAGTTAACATTTTTAATTTAAATAAATAATTTACTAAATTAAAAAATTAATTTACCTTTGACCTGCACCTCAAACCCAGTGGACCGCGAAGACGACCTTCGTGGGTTGTTCTGCTCCCGAGCGTCCTCCTCATTGAGGAACTGATCCATCTCCCTGAACCCAATTGGGATCTCGAACTCCTCCTCGTTGAGGAAGTCCTCAATGCTAATATCTGGCCCCCCAACCTCAAGCACCTCTGGTGCGGTCGTCACCTGTGGGATCATCTGCGGTGCCTGTGGTAGGGCCGACTCCTGTGGGGGGATGGGCTGAAATGCCGCGGTAGCCCTAACTCCGCATTGCCCCCTCCCTCTGCCCCCTGCCCGGCTGCTGCCACCCTGTAAAATCGGTCTGGGGACCTCAGGGGCCTTCCCCTTATCCTGTCCTGAAGTCATATCAACTGTAAAAATTTAAAAAAAAATTAGTCACATTATTATGCAAAAATATAATAAAAATACAAATATAAATAAAATATGTTTTATATACGTACCTCAAGTGCAAATACTGAGAAATACTGAGCAAAAACTCCTATATAGACGTCTGAACGCTCAAATCTCGAAGAAATTACTCAGAGAAACCTCAGGAAACAAAATGAGCAAAAGGAGAAATGAAGGAGGCGGTGGCTTAAATAGGCCAGATATTAGTAGCGGTTATTCAAATAACCGCTACTGTTACCGCTACAAATAATTAAATTTGTAGCGGTTCTACAATAACTGCTACAAAAGATAACAAGTTTGAAATTCTGTAGCGATTATTGCCCAGAACCGCTATAAATGTCGAGACTCTTGAAATTCTTTAGCGGTTATAGGGGCATAACCGCTACAAACTTCTGACCTTTGGTATTTTGTAGCGGTTCTGTTGCTGTAACCGTTACAAATAACCGCTACACTGTTGGCGCGCCAACTGGAGGGAATATTGTAGCGGTTTCTGTGCATTAACCGCTACAAAATCACCGCTACAAGTTTTGGCGGGAATTTCGCGCCAAATTTGTAGCGGTTTTTTGTACGCAACCACTACAAAAAAACCTTACTGCTACAAATTTGTAGTGGTTTAGGTGAAAACCGCTACAAATACTATAATTTGTAGCGGTTATATTAAACCGCTACAATTGCACCGCTACAAAATACCTTTTTTTTGTAGTGTGATGGGTTTGCAGGAGGAGCCATTGTCGGTCACTGGTGACTTCCTCTCTACCAAACACTGTGGCATCATGGTTGCCGTCAATCTTCAGCCTTCACCGTTGTGGGTTGCCTCGGGTCACCGTAGAAAGTAGAGCCACCGTTGTTACTTCGTCACCATCCCCAGAGATTTGTGAAGAGGATGAGATGCTGTTGTCGCCGTGGGTTGCAGTAGGCCGTCGTCAGTGATGATGAGGATGGAGCAGAAGTGCAATTGAAGAGATGAATAGGGAAGGGTAAAATGAGAATTCCATGGAATTTGTTACAATCCATAGGGTATATGATAGAAGCTTAATTCCATCAATTTGATGGAATTGGCTCTTCCATGGAGGCCAATTCCATCACCAGATGTTTGTACCAAACACACTTTAACATGGAAATGAATTCCATTTCCATATCCACCCACCTCAATTCAAGCGTACCAAACGGGCCCTAGGAAATTTCTTAAATAGGAAAAGAAGAACTTTGATAACTCAATAAAAAATGGAATATTAATTTAACTTATCATGATATATCCAAAAAATAAAAGAAATAAACTTTCATGGATCAGAACATCATACTTAAGAACATTTAGTACTCTTAAATGATAAATTAATTCACTTAAAAATGATACATTAATTATCAATTCAAAATCAAATTAGTTGGATAGGATTTTAATTCTTATTTCTTAACTCATTAAATATATTTTAATTTATATTATCACTTTTATGTCATGAAAAAATATTAGCACTTTTAATTTCTAAGTACAATCTAAATTAGTTTGATATTTTGTATGAGTTGAAGAAATTATGAAACACAGTAATTAGGATTTTTTTATCTAAGTAATTAGGATTCATGTATCATTGGAACATTATAATGGGATTACTATCGATTAAAATAAAAGTTCAATTATCAAGTTCAAAATTCATTCTTTTGTTAGGTACAAGTATTTTCCTCTTGGTGTTAGACACTAAATATAGGCATATATCTCTCCATAAGAACCACATTATAAAAGATTAGTCCTTTCAGTTACATCTTACTCTCATTGATTCATATAGCTATCTTAATAATATTAAAATTTTCATTCATTATTCATATAGCCATAGTTATGCAAGATACGACCCAAAAGTTAAACCGTACAAATATTTAAAAAAAAAGGTATTTATATTGTGATTCATATAGTTAAAAGATAGATAAATAGATACATCCCATTGCATTAATCAAATGAAAGAGAAGAGAAACAAGGAAGATAGAGAAAGAGAGGAGAGAATGTAGGAAAATAAGAATATTCTTGTTCAATTAAATCAAAACTCAGCACACTTGAGAACCATATCTCTATTTATAAAGCTATAAAATAACAATAATTTAAATTCAATTTTAAATCGTAATCTTAAAAGAACGAAAAACATTATAGAATCATCTAGATATTTTATTTTATTGAGATATTTCAAATATTAAAAGATAAATAAATAAACCCTAATTCTAATGTATGAGTATTCTTACTTAATAATCTAATGGATAACTTAGATATCCAAATTAAGCCCAAATTAACCCTTATCCTACATCTATCAATATATTATAGAAAAAATCTTAATTAAATCTAGTTGAAATACTGAAATCTAAATTTAGGCCAACACTCATAAATCTCTAATTAGGTATCTTGTCTTGATGATTAGGAATTTGTCGAAAGTATATGCCTAAATTTGAATTTTAGTGTTTCAACTAAATTTAGTTAGGATTCCCTATATTATATATATCAAAGTTAAATAAATAATAATATTGAATTCATTATTTAATTAAAGTGATAAAAAGTTACTAGTACATCTCAACTAAGAAATTCTTATAAGAATAAAGTTACAATATAGCCTGTATAAACAATTCTCATGAATCATTAATCAATCATACTGAATGTTTAGTTGGTATCAGTTTCTATGTCATGTGGAAAAAGACTTGCTATAATGTTGACAAACAAGAAGTGAGACTCATAATGAACAAAACGACCAGCTGGTTTCCAAAAGGGTCATCCTTTAAAGTGCCACAGTCCTATTTACATCGTATTTTAAAAGGAAAAAAAACTAAATAATAGGGGAAATCCTTTTAAAAGACAGCTGAATTATTCAAATTCTATTTTTTGTTGTTGAATTAAATAAATTTTAAATCAAGTTATATGGCCTAAAATAGGATTTTAGAATTTGATAACTTTACGTTATTACCCATCATTTGATTCCAACTCAATTAAAAAAATAATCGTATGTGTAATGTAGGTGTCTCTCATCCATCTCAATAATTCATATGTGGTATGTAAATACAAGAAAAGAAGTTGATAAAAAAAAATACAAGAAAAGAAAGGTATGTGTGGCAGGGAACACTTGATACTGCAGAAGCAACAGCATGAGCATACGATGAAGCAACCATTTTGATGAGCGGTAGAAACGCCAAAACAAACTTCCTAGTGGCGGCAGACAATAATAACCATAACAATCAAAATCACCATTCTTCTCTGTCATCATCTTCTCCCCCCTACTTTTTTTTTGAAGCTTTTAGTGTAAAGCTTAAGAGGGAGAGCTTTTAGGAGAGCATAATTAATATGCCTGTATTTTTGTGAAAAATTAAAATGATAGAGATGGATGAGTGACATATAGATTATACATAGAATTATTTTTAAATTCAGTTGGAATTAAATGAGGGGTAATAAAGTAAAACTATCGAATTCTAAAATCATATTTTAGGTCATATGACCTAATTTAAAATTTGTTGAATTCAATAACCCAAATTAGAATTTGAATAATTCAGCTGTCTTTTAATGGGATTCCCCTAAATAATACTTAATCTGATAAAAAAGTATAGGGAAAAAGATAGAAAAATCACTTTAGAATTACAAAATTTCAAATTAGTTATTTCTCAAAAAATAAGTTATGAATTGTTTATCAAGTTTCGTCATTCCCTTATCAACTTTTAGTGATAAATCTGATTTAGAATTCTGCAATTTCAAAATTTTTTCCCCAAAAATATATTACATAAACATTCACAATTAATATTAATTACATTTAAAATTATTTATTATTTTGGACAAATTTTTAATATGACATATTTATTGAATCATTATACTGAATAATAGCTTTTAAACTTGAAAAGATAAAAAAATAATAAAAATGACTTTTGGTGGTGACATTAAAAAGTCACCACTGAAAGTACCCTTTATGTGGCTACAAACTAAAGTTGCCACTGAAAACTGCATCTTTTGGTGGCGACAACAATTGTCGCCACTGAAGACTGACCTTTTCAGTGGCAACAACAATTATCGCCGTTGAAGACTGAAACTTTTTGCGGCGACAATAAATGTCGCCACTGATACTTATACCTTTAGTGGCAACTTTTATAGTCGCCGCTGAAAGATAGAGTTTCAGCAGTGACCTTTATTGTCGCCACTGAAAGCATAACTTTCAGTGGCGATATTTGAAGTCGCCACTGAAAGTTGTCACTGAATGTACTTTTTTTTGTACTGCATGCAAAACCATTCACCACAAGAACGAGTTTTAATTTATACACAAATTGTTACAATGACTCAATAAAAAAGGGGAAAAAATAGAAAAAATTAATTAAAAATGGGTCAAAATTTTAGGAGCTTACATATTAATTTTTCTATTTTTAATTAATATAATATATATTCACTTATAAAAATAGATGAAACTTCGATATTTATATTGTATTGGTTTGCCTTTTTCAAATGACATGTTTGGAAGAACACATAAATTATTGTAAGAATGGAGCATTTAATTTTTTTTCAGCATTTGCATCTTATTTATATTTATTTATTTATTATAAAACTTGAAGATCTATGCTCTAATCATTAAATATACAATGACATATGAAAACGTATGGAAAATAAAATTTTCTTAAAACTATTTTAAAAATTAATGTGTGTGTGTGTAGATAGAGTAAGAGAGGCACACACAGACATGTTTAGAAATTTGGCCCTTCTTTACCTTTTCATGTTGGTTCCGTCCCTGGACATATTACTGCACCTTGGGTTAGGAGGGTGGTCGATAATGATGGAGACGTTTCATATAGAACTTGAATATTATCATCATCATTAAAAAAATATATATGTAAAATGTTGACTGTTTGATGAGTGGATTTCATATATAACTTGAATATTATCATCATCATTAATAGGACATGCATGATTGATGGTGAATTATTGACGTGTGGTATTTTAAAGTACCTAGGTTGAATTTTCCATCACTTTTCTTTTATTGATGCAAATCTTTTTCCAATAACCTTGTGAACGGCGTTCAATGTCACAACAAGCAACCATTTAGAAATTTGTGGGATATAATGGTGCGTCCCTACATCTTAACATTATAAAAAAACCTCCGTTTCCCCACTCAGAATCTAAAGTAATCCCAAAGTTTGCAAATCATGATGGTATTGAAGTCGCAAAAGGTTGATTCCACTCTTTCACTTGCAGTATCATGGCGAATTCTCTGCATATTCTTATTATTCGGTAGTGTCTCTGTGATGTTCTCTTCATCTGTGGCTATTGAGGAAGCAAATGGTCTTTTAAAGTGGAAAACCAGCCTTTCAAACCAAAGCCAATCTATCTTGTCTTCTTGGAATGGCACCGATCCTTGCAGTGACTGGAAAGGAATTACTTTTGATGAATCCATGTCCGTCTCCACCATAAATCTTACTGGTTTGTGGATACAAGGTACACTTCACAGACTCAACTTCTCATCCTTCACTAAACTCCAAGTTTTAAATATCAGTTTCAATGAGTTTTCTGGGACTATTCCCGGTCAAATTGGCAACTTGTCCAGTATTCTTATATTGTATATGGATCACAATTTCTTGAGTGGTTTCATCCCTCTAGAAATTGGAAAGTTTACTACTCTAAATGAGCTTGGGACTGGTGTAAATAATCTTACTGGGCGAATTCCCAATGAACTTGGGAACCTCCACTCTCTCACCGGCCTATTGGATTTGTCAGAAAACAATTTGTGTGGGCCAAATACCAAACACAATTGGAAAGTTGATAAATCTAACTTGGTTAGGCTTGTGGAGAAACGGACTTTCGGGACTAATCCCATCCTCTATAGGATACTTGGTTAATTTACAAGACGTCTACCTTGTGGAAAACTCTCTTTCTGGACCTACTCCATTTACCATAGAAAATCTAACCAAACTTGAAGAACTTCACCTCCATAAAAATAGATTGTCGGGTTTAATTCCTTGTAAATTTGGGAAACTCCACTCTCTCACCAAATTAGATGTGTCAGAAAACAACTTGAATGGCCAATACCAACCTTCATCGGAAACTTGACAAATCTAACTTTGTTAAACTTGGCCGACAACAAACTTTCGGGACCAATCCCATCCTTTATAGGAAACTTGGTCAATTTACAAACCCTCTTCCTTGACCAAAGCTCTCTTTTTGGATCAATTCCATCCTTCATAGGGAATCTGACCAAACTAGAAAAATTTTCCCTTGACAATAGCTCTCTTTCTGGAACTATTCCAGCTATGATAGGAAAATTGAAACACCTCAACACCCTTGCATTAAGGTGGAACGAACTCAATGGAAGCATTCCAATAGAGATGAATAATCTTACCAACATGAATACGTTACAAATTGGTGGAAATGAGTTGACTGGCCATTTGCCTCAACATATTTGCTTTGGGGGATCACTTGAGTATTTGGATGCTTCTTCTGAAAACAAATTCAATGGTCCAATAACCTCGAAGAATTGCTCTAGCCTTATTAGACACAGACTAGAAGATAACCAATTGGTTGGAAATATAACAAGTGATTTTGGTGTTTATCCATATCTGAAATACATCAATTTGAGTGGCAATAAATTATATGGCCACATTTCATCATTGTGGGGAAAGTGTCCAAATCTTACAATGTTAATCATTTCTAACAACAATATTTCTGGCAGTATACCTCCAGAAATTGTAGAGGCAATCAATCTTGGGGAAATCAATTTTTCTTCAAATCACTTGATAGGAGAAATTCAGACAGAATTAGGGAAGGTGACCTCATTGATCAGACTCTCTTAGTCATAATAAATTTTCAGGCAAAAGATTCCTACAGAAATAGGATCAGTAAATCAACTTGAGGAATTGGAGTTGGCTGCAAATAACCTCACTGGCCTAATACCTAAAGAGCTTGGAAGCTTGAGCAAGCTATGGTTCTTGAAATTGAGCAAGAATAAATTTGAGGGTAGCATTCCATTTGAGATTGGTCAGTTCAAGGCTTTGCATGAACTTGACCTTGGTAAAAATATGTTCAGGGGAACAATACCAGCAACACTTGGAACTTTAAAGATGTTGGAAAATTTGAACCTTTCACATAATAATTTCTCTGACACCATTCCCTCCAATTTTGATGACACGTCAAGCTTGATATCAGTTGACATATCGTACAATCACTTGGAGGGACCTCTTCCAAACACCCATGCCTTTCGAAATATTACATTTGCGGCTGTGAGGAACAACACAAGTTTATGTGGTAATGTTGCTGGCTTAGAGATTTGTAATAAACATAGCAATGATCCACAAGGTCATAATATCAAAAAAGCAAAGCTAATAGTGTCATTTCTTGTTTGTTCTGTGGCTCTAATGCTTGTATTGGGTGGGATTTCTTGTGTTCTGATTCAAAAATCAAAGAAAACAGAGAATCAACATAGACAATCACAAGATCAAAATCTTTTCTTGAACAGATGTTTTGAAACGGAATTATTGCATCAAGTTGTTAAGGCTACAGAGGATTTTGATGACAAATATCTTGTTGGAGCAGGAGGACAAGGAAGTGTCTACAAGGCTGAGTTGCTTCCAAGTCAATTTTTTGCTGTAAAGCAACTTCATTCTAATTTGTATACCAATTTATCTAATATCAAAGCATATATATGTGAAATTCAAGCACTAACAGACATCAAACATCGTAATGTAGTGAAGTTGCTTGGATATTTTTCAAGCCCAAAAGTCTTGCTTTAAGTCTGAGTTCCTAGAAGGTGGTAGCTTGGACAAGATTTTAAAAAGCGAAGAGGAAGCTTCTAAACTTGATTGGGATAAGAGGGTGAATGTTGTTAGAGGTATCGCTAGTGCATTATTCCATATGCACCATGGTCTCTCATGTCCCATAGTTCATCGTGACATATCAAGCAAAAACATCTTGTTAGATTTAGAGCATCAAGAAGCTTACGTCACTGACTTTGGACTAGCCAAGTTTCTAAATCTTGACTCGAGCAACATGACCTCATTTGTTGGCACCTATGGTTATGCAGCTCCAGGTGAGGCCTCCATTTTTTTAAAACAAAAATCATTGTTATTATTCCATGCAACGCAATATAACAACTCTCATAATTTAACATGTTTGATGCAGAATTTGCTTTTACAATGCAAGCAAATGAAAAATGTGATGTTTACAGTTTTGGAGTTTTCACATTAGGAATTATAATGGGAAGACACCCAAGAGAGTTGACTTGTTCTTTGATAGAGATTCCAACGTCCTATGATTTGCCACTTCAATATGTGTTGGATCAGCGACTTCCTCAACCCTCAAATCGAGTTGTTAAGGAAGTACTGTTGATTGCAAAAATTGCACTTGCTTGCTTGAATGAAAATCCTCAATGCCGACCAACCATGGAACAAGTATCTTTAAAGCTTGCGAGGCCTCAACTTTATTCAATAAACCAGTTCGTCAACATCACACTTGGACAACTCGAGAGCTTAGTCTTCTTCCATAATTACTTTGCGTGTCTTTTGTATTTTCCGTTGAATATGTGATCTTGTATAACGTACCGCGAAGTCATCTTTGTGATTTTTACTATGCAAGTGTTGTTGGTTTGATTAAGAATAAAGTAGGGTACTTAACAACTATTTGTCTACTTAAAGAATGTATGCATCTATAAGTGTCCTATACTTTATATATATAGAGAAAGAGTTTATATATATAGAGAAAGAGTTGAATTGCAAAAATACACATAAATTTTTTTATAAAAGTACGCTCAACATCAAATATTGTTTTGAGGAGTAAAAGTAACTAAATTGTTACAAAATAGATGTAAAAGTCCCATTTTCTATTAATGGTAGATGACGCTGTTAGCTTTGCCGTTAGTTCGTTGATGCTACCTATCTTGTAAACTGTGCCTTCACTAAATTTGGTAGTAAAAGCAACCTCCAATAAATGCTTCTCCATACCTGTTCTCGGATGTTTAGTGTTGCATTATATATATATATATATAGATATATCACGTTACAATCACACATTTATAGTAATTAGGATATGTGTATTGCACAATCTCCATTACTGTAAATATATATTCATCGCCAGCCTTCCAGCCATACCCAGAAACAAAGTTGAGAAAACCCGCAAGGAGGAAAATGGGACTACGTGTCATTACATGCAGCATTTCCTTGCAATGGCTTTTTCTCGCCATCACTACCTGCCTTGGCTTCTGCATTATTCTGAAACAATCTTTGTCCCTCTTTAGATGGTTCCTCCACACATTCCTCTGATCTGAACAGGACCTCATCAGACGCCACGGTGCCTGGGCTCTCGTCATCAGAGCCACTGATAGCATTGGAAAAGCCTTCACCTATGGATATATGATTCCGATTTTGGGTAATACTATGATAGTGAAGGATACTCCGGGTATTCAACATAGTTTTCGGTGTCTTCTTCTCAGTCGATCTGCCTCTGCTTCCTCTCCTTCTTCGTGTTCAACGAAAAACTTTGAGCTGAAACCTATCTGGGATTTGAATTCGGTTGCAGAATGATTGGTGATCCGTTGCCGAACTTTCTTGATGGAATTCAAGTCCTTTGATTCAATGTCAAGATTCTCACTCTCCTCTTTCTCCTCTAAAACTGCTGCTCTGTTTTTGTGGTTCAAACCAGGTTCAGGTGTGTTGGGGATTTCTAGTGGTTGTTTATTTTGGGATGTTTGATTTGCTCCAAATTGAAGTATTGTTAGGAGAATTGCAGTAAGAACCAGTAGGGGAGACAGCAGAATGAGTTTCCAGAAAAGGTGAGGAAGATGAAGGAGAATGAGAGTACATAACTGAGAAAATGCGACTTTTATACTTATTTTATAGCGCATAGTTATTTTTACTCTCAAAAAAGCATACAGTGCCTATCAGGCACACTTTTATGAAAAACTTATGTGTATTTTGCATATTAACCTTATATATATATATATATATATATATATATATATATATATATATATATATATATATATTGGATTGACTATAATATGCTATACTTTATCAAATAAATTAAATATTTTCGTAAACTAGAGGAAATTAACATTTTTTTCACAATGAAAGTCAACTTAAATATTGTTTTCTCCTGATATATATATATATATATGGGGTCAATTCAATCATTATGCACCACAGTATGTGATTCTTCTCAAACCTCTTTTAGAATTCTTTTAACATAAGCTGACTTGTTAGGTTCTTATGAAGACTTTAGTCTATGTAAACAACTTTAAGAATAAAAATTAAAACCGAAAACAATTAGATTACAAGTAAATGTAATCCTTTTTTTGCAAGTGCGTGTCCATGTTCTAATTAAAAAATCCATGACCATTAAAGAGAAAATGAAAGGTACGACGGATTGGAATAAAACGAACACTTTTGTTAATATTAGTAATTGCACACACCTCTCATACCATATCAACGGCCGCCCAGCCAAGAGGGCCCATTTGATATGATGGAATTTGAGAGTTGGGAAACGAAATTGGAATTAGAATTTTAAAAAACTGTTTGTTTGGTGCACTAAAGTGCATTGATACACACACGTACAAATAGAATGAAACTTAACATTTTTTTCTTCACTATGATTACTATATATTTGTGCATATATAACGCTTAATATATAACAGTTACAATGAATAAACGATATGTATATTAAGGAGAAGGTCAAGCAAAAATATATAACTCAAAATTTTAATAGTTAATTTTGTCTGCCGTTATATATTGCGAGGTAGAATTCGTGAAATTTTAACAAATATAACGGTTATAATTACTAACTATAATTTATTTAGTGACAAAAATGACAGATCTTACGAAAAAATCATAATGTAACACTTACAAACGATTCATCTTCCAACTTCTTATATCAGCAAAGAGAAATCATAATGGTCTTCAGAAACAACCGTCAAGTATCACTTTCATAACCCTTTGTAACATTATCAGACCTTCATAAGTCACAACCCTTTGTAACATCCGTTAGAGCTCTATTTAAACTCACATATTCCTTGTGATTTATACTACTTTTTTTATCGGCCTCCTCATCTCTCCTTCATCATGTTAAGATCCTAGGGAGCTCCTTCACTATCACATCCCCCTGTCGGTGCTCTCGGGGACGCCTACTCCGGCACAACCGGCTACGGCACCGACCGTAGTGCCACCCGTACTAGCATTCGGGCGTGGCAAGTAGCTGGGCTTACAGGCCCAGGACTCACAAGGAAATATCTCCTCCCCCTGGAGGATTTCTCTCGCCTCCCCACGTCTCGAACCCTTACCCTGGGGGTAAGTATAAGAGTTTGGCGAGAGGTGGTACCATTGAGCTAGAGCTTGCCAATGAACATATTTATGAGATTGAGGCACTTACATATAAAGCTCTAGGTGTGTTTTTGTTTGGTTTCCTTCTATCTTCATTGAATGCTCAAGTGTGCTCCCAACCATTTGATATTGCTATATTTGAACCCATTACTTCGCTAACAGTTTTTTTCATAGTGATATTTTGATGGTTAAAATGATTGCATGCTCCCTCCTCTAATGCTAACACGTCATATTGCAAGAAATCCTTTTTTATTTTGATAGGTCCTCACACTTTGTAACTCTTATATGCTTGACCGAATTTGATGTCTTGCCCCCAATATATGCTTGTCAAGATTGAAGGGATTTATAAGATGGATAAAAGAAAATGCAATGAATGGTGTGTTGATCTACCCATGTGGTTTTCTCATCTTGTTTGTTTGAATAGCGTTCAAGGATAAAAGGTATGCATAAGTCTCCTCATGTAATACCCCAAAATTTGGGATTTAAGGCTTGGGAATAAGCCTAAATAAAGTGGACTACTAAGCCCTAATTTAGTAGAAGCCCAAATTTATCCCTTAATGATTCTTATATCTTTAGGGTATTAAGAAAGTAAAATGGTGAATTTTGGAGAATATAATTATATTTTCGGTGAAATTGCCTATGAGGTAGTAAGCTTGTCATGTGATTTTGAATGACCAAATGATGAGGGAAAATTATGAAATTTTACAGGATGAAAGTAGACATCCTAAGCTTTACTTTGATAGGTCCTATGAATCAATTAGAGTTATATACAAAAAGATATGAATTTTTGAAATTAGCCCAAAAAACTGAAAATTTTCTGGAACAACATGCAAAGATTGACATTCTGGGAATTTTGTGATTCCATTCAGCAAAATTCTATATTTTTTCTTGAAATTAGACTCAATAAGGGTTCTATAGGCTTTAGAATCACTCCAATTATATTTTTAGAGAATTATTTATGATTTTTCAAATTTTGGGCAGAAATCTGCCAAAATTTTATAAAAATCCGAAAATTTGGAAAATTAAAGTAAATTATGATATAATAATATATCATCATCCTCTTCCTCTTGAGCTCATTTCTGGCTTGAAACAGCAACTGAAGAGAGAGAGAACGTTCAGATTTTAGAGAGAGAAAAGGAGGAGGAAAAACTTACAAAGGTAAGTGATTTCTTCGATAAATCGGTTCCTAATGCGTATAACTCCGTTCCTAAGCTATTCTCCTATGTGATTCAAGGGTTGGAAGCTCAGATTTGCTTGTTGAAGTGACCTAGGGTTCAGCCATATCAAGGGAGAGCTAGTGGGAGCTTGAGGTAACTTCCAAACTATTGTATATTGATTATTCTGGCTGTTGTGAACAATTTAATCGGTGAAATTTCGTCGGATTGTCTTTGGTTCCAAAAATGGAAAATGGGTTTGTGGGGTTTTTATGCTGCCAAAATTGGTACTAAATGGTAGTTTTAACCTAATGGAATAGTCAATAAAGTGGTTAGGAGTAGAAAGGAACGTGTTTACGGAGCCGAAACCGAAAAACCCCGATTTTCCCCGGAAAACCTATATATTTCGGTCAGGGCTGTAAATGGGCCTTAGAGTTGGATTTTCAATGATTTGATGGTTCCATTGGATTCAGGAGGGAAAATTAGGTAGGGTTATAGTTGGGTACTTTTTCGGAAAAGGCCGAGAAAGCATAATTACGGAAACGCCCCTAAAACCCTAAAAGTAGGGCTGCCAAGGGCAATTTCATAATTTGACATTGAATTTGACAATTTTGAGTCCAAAAATGAATTCCTTGGATGAAAATACGTCAGGACAGCCCTAGTCAAAAATTTAGGAAAACGTGCCATCGGGCCGGGCCAGGGTCCTAAGGGCATTTTGGTAAATTTTCAAGATAGACTCATATAACCCCCATAAACACTATGGAAGTGTCTAAATAGTATATTTGACATTGTAGGATCGAATATGGAGCCCCGAGCTGTTTGCATGTAGATCGAGACACGCGTTTCGAGGCAGAAAAGGGTTAAGGTAGGGGACTTACCTTACATGTATTTGATATCTTTGCTTGTGTAATGATGTATGTGATTGCTTTACTTGATTGTGTAGAGCATATTTGAATAAATGAAGCTCTGTTTCTGTTTTCGCTGTGGCCATAGTCTTGTTGTATGAAACATTGAGTATACAGAAATGTCATTATGGAGCATACATCTAGATAAAGCTAGCATGTCATACACAGCATCTATCATGCATGCATTATGGTATTTGTTCCTACTGAGATTCTTTTGAATCTCACCCTCCCCTACCAACAATTTAGACAGGAGACAACAGAAGATATGTAAACAATAATGCAGAGTACCGTACGAGGGGATTACAGTAGTGGAACGAAGACGGGAAGAAGTCTCCGTTTCACTGGGATGAGTTTAGACACCTTAGTAGCCTTATGCGGCTACCTTAATCGTAAGTATCATGTACACACCCCTATAGGAGATTTATGTAATCATGCACTTATTATCAGTATATTTATGCTATTCCTATGTTGCCTATCGAACCGCATATCGTTTTCCGCAAATACTCTGAAAAAGGTTGAAATTGAGATAAGGGCATGACACCTCACCTTTAGCTTCCTCTTCTTTTAACTTGTGCTATATTTTTCTTCTTTTTTCTTTATCCCTTTCTTAGGTTGTCTTTCAAAAAAAGAAAAAAATATTTAACACATTTTTATAAATGAAAATAAAATGGAAAACCATGAAAAAAAAAAGAAATTGCTTTCATAAATAAAAAAACATAAACCAAATAAAAATCATTTTCTCCAATAAATTAAATAAACATTTTTTTTTCTAAAAAACAGCAACAAAGTGACACGCATTTCTACCTCCTGAACTACATGGGCTTTGATCCCTCTAAAGGGTACGTAGGCCCTAGGTTTTCATCATAGGTCAAGTCCAACTTTGTAAATAAATATATTTTTATTTATTTTATTTTTGTAAATAAATGTTCATTTTTTTTCTTTAGTTTTCATTTCATTTATTTTTGTAAATATTCTCTTTTTATTTGGGTAATTATCATAAGATTAAAGGCAATATTTATTTTTAAATAATTAACTTAGAGTAATCATTCTTATGAATGGGTGTTGTGAGGTGCCTAACACCTTCCCCATACACAATTGACTCCCAAACCCTAAATGGTTTTTGTAGACCAGTTTCATTTTTCAAAAAGGTTTCCAAAATTATCCTTTTACAAAATTTTGGCAGCGGCCCTTGTTTTCCAAGTTTCAGGTGCCACTACTGGCGATTCCACTGGGGTCGATTTGAGAGTCAAGCCTATTTAAGTTAAGTGTTTAAGAATAATATGGCCTTAATTTTATTTTAATTACCATTTTTCTTTTTCTTTTTTGTGAATATTTGTTTTTATTCATTAAATTCTTTATTCATCTATTGTTTATTCTTTTTTTTCTATCTATCTTGTAATCTGCTTTGCAAATGAGGGTTGGGTAGAACCTAGGCCCACAGGTTGGTATGCTCTCCACACACACTGAACACACACACTATTTTCCTCACACACATTTTGGGCCCTATACCCAGGTCTGTGAATTCCTTAGGTGAGCGGAAGTTTCTAGCAGTCTCCCTGTGGGGTTTTTAGAACCCCCTAAGGTTACTGTGAAGACTTCATCCTAGTTGTTACTCATTTGGTGAGGTTGATCCCTGTGGGGTTTTTAGAACCCCTTGAAGGTCAATTTCATTAAATGGGGTCTCCATCTTTACGATGGGGGCAGTTAGGAAACCTTTATCTGTGAGAATTAGAACCACCTTGAAATCATTGCACCTATTAGTGGAAATTATCGACCTACCTAATTAATTAGTACATGCCTTTCTTAAGAGAGATACCCCCAACCTAGGGTTATTCCTAAAATAGGACACTAGATGGATTATATTTATTTATTGTTGATAATATTACTTGTCATCCATACATAATCAAAGAAACCCCTTGGATCAAGCAGCTAATTGTCACTTTACTTGAGTATGTATCTAGCATCACTCCTTATATAGATATATCACAAGGAAGGTGTAAGCATTAGATAGCCAACCTTAGTCTAAGGGTTTATGACCCCAAAAGACTATGAGCTCACTGTATCTATCATGTTAGAAAATATCTTAATGAAATATAACCCTTTTAGGGCTCGTGAGGCATCATTACATTATTCATAGGCCTTTTAGCTTCATTTGATATGGGTCTTGGACGTAATCATCATTTTTAAAACTCTTAGACGTCTAATAGCTTGGGTCATTCGTAGGTTAATGGGCACTTCATTCTCCCTATGAGGTAATGGGTCTCTTGAGGATGTAGAGTTCTTTTTCTCAATGTCCATCACCCATATCAAAACTTAAAGTACAAGTCATCACTCTTTTATGTCTCATGAGGCATCTTTACATCATTCATTGGCCTTTTAGCTTTATTTGATGTGGGCCTTGGACATAATTATCATTTTTAAAACCCTTAGCTGCGTGATGGCCTAAGCCATTCGCAGGTTAATGGACACTTCATTCTCCCTATGAGGTAATAGATCTCTTGAGGAGGTGGGGTTCTTTTTCCCAATGTCCATCACCCATATCAAAACTTGAAGTACAAGTCATCACTCTTTTATGTCTCATAAGGCATCTTTACATCATTCATTGGCATTTAGCTTCATTTGATATGGGCCTTGGATATAATCATCATTTTTAAAAACAATTAGCTGCGTGATGGCTTGGGCCATTTGTAGGTTAATGGGCACTTCATTCTCCCTATGAGGTAATGGATCTCTTGAGGAGGTGGAGTTATTTTTCTCAATGTCCATCACTTATATCAAAACTAGAAGTACATGTCATTACTCTTTTATGTCTCGTAAGGCATCTTTGCATCATTCATTGGTATTTAGCTTCATTTGATATAGGTCTTAGAGATAATAAACATCATTAAATAAGGAGGCAAAAAGATGGAAAACGAGCATGTAAATAAAAATAGAAAATGAAAATAATAATACAATCATATCTTTAGTTAATAATGCTTGCATAGAATAAGTTTCCTACAAAAAAAAGAGAGAATATCTTTTCTTAAAAATGACTTCATTTACCCTTGTCCATGTCATCCCTCCTTCACATAAATGGTTGTTTCTTATTCCTGATGCGAGGTAAAGACATGTCTTTCTTTTCACTTTCTGAGAGTATTATTCTTAATTGAAGGAAATTGTTAAGGGTCTAAAAACTTGTTTTGTACAAGTTGCTTGTATCGAGGTGATACCATATTATGGAGAAGCTTAGTTTTGAAAATGACTCAAACCCACCTTGATGAGGCTAGCTTTAAAGGGTAAATTGTTTAATTTGGACACAATGTGATGATGATTACATAAGCCTTATGAGGATTTGAGCCTATTGATATGATTTTATTTTCATGTGTGTACCACTTATCCTTTACCCAATCTAGAACTTGTCATGTATCTTGTTTGAGGTTAGATTTGATGTTCAGTTGCTTGATATATAGAGGACCAAGGCATTCATTTTTCATCAAAAAAGCCAAACAGCCACCCTTACATGATAGCCATTTAAGACTGTGATATTCCTCTCCTATCCCTTAACATGCAAAAAACTACCAATATGTTCCTTACCTCTTGTATTTTATTTGTTGGCTTATAATGTTTTCTAGTTTACCTATGATATGTGTTGGCAAATATGATTTCTTTCATTATAAGTTGTAAAAAATTATTATGATGCTATGGGATTAATTCATTGATTATTTATCAATTAAAAGATAGGGTTTAAGACTGGGAAAGCTTCAATTTTTAAGATGTTATGTTGCCAATTCTATTTTTAAAAAATAAAAAATAAAAGTAATTAATAAATGCAATAGTCAAGCAACTAACCACTTTTTAAAAATAGGTTGAAGGTATAGATGGATAAAAAATGGATGTCATATGATCGGTGTTCAAGGGAATATATGGATGAGGTGAAAGAGTTTATTAGATTTGCAATGAGCATATAAAAGATCTTAACAAAGTCTTGTATCCTTGCTTAACTTGTTGTTATGGAAAGTGGATTAGTCCACTTGACTTGCTAGACCATTTAGTGTGCCATGGAATTGATCAAACATATACATGATGGAAGAGGCATAGTGAGATGGATGATGTATGAAATGATGGGGTGCATACCACAAGTGGTGTTTCGAATAAGTTTGACCCAAGCATGTGTGATAAGGACAATGATCTTGAAGAAATGCTAAATGTGGTTGAAAGGGTGCTTTATAACTATCCTAAAGAATTTGAGAAGTTGAAAGATAATGCAGAGAATTATTATATGCCGGTAGTACTAAATATACAAGATTGCTAGCAATGTGAAATTGTACAACTTTAAAACATGATATGGATTGAGTGATTCAGGTTTTACCGTAGATATGCTTTCAAAATAAAATATACTTCCTACCAAGACATACAAGTCAAAGCGAATTTTTTGCTCTACAATTGGTATGAGTTATGAGAAGATACATCATGTCTTAACGATTGCATATTATTTCAGAATCAGTATGCAATGTTAGAGAAGTGCACTAAATGCAATGTATCTCGCTATAGGAAGAAGAAAGGAAAAAGTCCTATGAAGGTTATATGGTATTTTCCCATTATTCTAAGATTCAAGCCATTGTACAATAATATAGATATTGCTAAGCAGTTTACATGGCATGCAGATGAAAGGATTGAAGACACAAAGCTTAAGCACCCTACAAATGCTCCTCAATGGAAAAAAATTGATCATGAGTACCTTAACTTTGTGAACGAAGTAAGGAACCTACACATTGTAACCCCTTCACAACCATAGGCCAAGATTAGTTCGTAAAAACGTAATTAAGTTTGAATTAGAGAGCATGTATGATTTGAGACTTAGACAAAATAAAAATTGCCCAAAATGAAGGTTTTTAAAAAATTTTACAACACACGTTCCACAATGGTCTTATACTCATATTTCAAACATAAATGGCATGTACGCGTTGATTCCATTCATACATACAGAGTATAATGCAAATTCTCGACACACTCGGGTTCCATTCAACAAATAAGGGTTTTACAGAGGCACAAAGCCCATAAACCTTTTCCCCCTTAGGGTACACTATACTTAACACATATAATCTATTTTGAGAGATTTAGATCTCAACAATCCTCAATCATTACTGCAATAGTTCACATCGCCTTACTACTACACATATCCATGACGAGATTGACTTTTCCTATATGTTACTTGATCTCCAGGTTGAGTTTTCAATAACACTATTCACTTGTGCTATCTCACATTCGATCTTTTCTGATCAAACAATACTTAGGACTTTAGCGGTTACAGTACTGTTCCACTGTCACCCCATACAGGCAATGGCATCATAACTTTGACTCACATATCAACACAACACAAATGTCCTAAGGCCGTAATCGCCACTATACTCAATCACTGCAGGAACACAATCCTTGCAGGAACACAATCGTCCAATCCTCAAATCATGAGTGGCTAGCTCACTTCATAAGATCTCAGCATTTGAGAGGTATATGCCACCACTCTGCTCAATCAAGTTACCCCTTATGGGAATAACTCAAAGCACTAAAGATTTACTACACACAACCAACAACTTTCACTGAATTCACATATACCTCAGCTTTTTTTGTCTCCACTTTCACAACATTACCTTCACCCGTACACCCACCAGCGACTCCGCTAGTGGTAACCAGGAATTTTGAGCATTAACACAATATCCACAGCAACTTCCACATTGATGCGTGACTCGAACGTCACAAAACGACAGTTATCCTAGCTGTATCCATATATACACATTGCTTCCCATCATTCACATTTACAATGGTATATCAACGGCTGGGGTAGAGATGACCAACGTCACTCCCTATGACGGCTTACGCTGACATGCATGTGTTGTAAGTCACATAGCTTCCATAGCAACACACATTGCAGACTTTAATTTTACGCACCACCTTTCGGCCTATAATTAACACCTGTGCAACC
Source organism: Inga leiocalycina (assembly GCA_963242795.1). NCBI lineage: Eukaryota > Viridiplantae > Streptophyta > Magnoliopsida > Fabales > Fabaceae > Inga > Inga leiocalycina. The sequence goes on from OY725323.1 coordinate 23,524,828, forward strand.
AACCTGGTGGCTAGCCATACTGGCCATGCCAGGGTAGTGCCCTCATAAGTGAGAACCCCCGATCATGTAGTCAAATTTGCCATCTACTGAACTAGCTCTACTCTGCTACACAACCACACCCCAATCCCAACTTATTCACATAGCTTTCTGACTTTCATATAGTCAATCCCCCGTAAACTACCGCCCCAGTAGGATGGTCCTCCGCCATAGGTACCCCTATATGGCGGCAGGTGAAAGACACACAAATAGCCAATCCTCAGTAGTCCTACGCCCCACTGGCACGGTCCTCCCATCGGAACCACCGATAGGCCACAGGTGAAAGACTTACAATACACAATCACATCAAGCTGGGATCGGGTATATACTCAACTCTAATGCCTTTAAACACTTCATCTTCAGCACCTTAAACTCTTTTCATCATACCGAGATCCTCCAAGACCCCTTCTAACAATATCACTTGGCCTCGAAGTTTTACTTTCAAAAGTCATGCTCACACATCACACTTACTGCATCGAGCTTCTACTCTTCTCTACTCTACGATTCAACATCACGACGGCTGGACTCCACGATTCATCGTCACAGAGGCTCCACACTAGGGTTTATCGTCATGGTGGCTCCACACTAGGGTTCATCATCATAGTGGCTCCACACTACGCTACTATACCCGATACTTCACTCAGTCAACTGACTGGCCAGCCCTTTTGGTCAGAATTCTCCATAGGTAGGCCTTTCCGACCAGATCTCTCCGTAGGTAACCCTCTCCGATTAGATCTCACCGTAAGTAGCCCTTTCCGATCAGAACTCTCTATAGGTATCCCTTGCTTATGAGAACTCTCCGTAGGTAGCCCTTTTTGATCTATATCCTCTATAATACTCGTACAGTATATCAAAATATTACCAATAAAACTACCATTAACCGATCCAAACACAGATAGAGGATGCGATTCATCATGTTCACATACACAATAATTGAATTTCCTGCTGTCAAGATAACACATTATCTTTATTGCCTTGATCCTCTACTCAATGCAATTCTCAAATGCATCACTTTCGTTAAACTTTCGCTACGCACTTAGAGGTTCATTTCCTCATGTGTGTATCCATAATGTCAAGTTGGGTTAATAAGAGTCCCTTAGGAACTTCCTACTACACCTGATAGTACCCACAATCTATGTTCCTCTATGCCTGCCCTTTGCCTATTTCAACTCAAATGATTTCAGACCATTGCGTATGGCTTCCATTACCAGTTCACGCCTGGTATATTCACAAATTCTACTGACCTTATCAGGGTACTTTACCCCCTACACAGGGAATTCGGAAGCCGCTTGAATATTCAATTTTCTGTCTCAACCATGAGACTATATTCCATAACCACTCGTTGTTCTAGCAAGAACTATTCTTATTCAATAGGGGAATATTATATTATCAAGATCTTCCCCTATTCTAGATTAGTAACTAGTAACCTCGAGATACCTCATACACTTTGCAATACATTCCAGTACCATGTTCTAGTACCTCAGACCCTCCAGGCCAAATCAAATTCCTAAGAATCAGCTCAACTATAGAGCTAAATCCTTAGATCACAATTCAACTCTTAGGATCTCAAATTAACTAAGCCAGGAATTCACTTTCCCTCAACTCCACCGATCATCATTAGCTCAACACAAGTTTAAGTATGTCTACCAGCCTAAAAGAACACTGGTCCCCTAGGTCTTAGGGCCTTTGGACACACTAATCCACTATAACATTAATGGCATATACTATCATACAGCCTAGGATTTTCCACCCAACATCTAGGTTCATCATGACACCTAGAACCTTACTATCACATACCTTAGAAATCATTTTCCTCTGTTCTCTAATCAAACCCATCATCTCCCACATAGGATCCGATGGATTATCCTTAATTACCTCCACCTTTAGGTCTGATTGCCTGATTCTAGGGTGAACCATTTTGTCCTTTACTCTACAAATGATTCACCACGTCAGTACAATAGCAATTGTATACACATAGTCCTTAAAACTTATACATATCCACAAACAACAGAGATACTCATGTGCATACAACAATCAATCCTAAGCCATCATCTATGACTAGGGCAATATGCTATGGCAACTATCCTAGCAAATCCTACCATTGCCAGGAACTACAACTTTGATACTACAAATGTAACCCCCTTCACGACATAGGCTGAGATTTACATTCATAAAACGTGATTAGGTTGAATTAGAGACCATAATACGATTTGGGACTTAATACATTATTCATTTTCCTAAAACAGGCTTGCAAAAACTTTTCAAAAATATATTCAACAATATTCTCACATCAACAATCAACACACAAATGGCCTGTATAATTTGATTCCATTTATACATATCAGAGTGCAATGTAAACTCCCGACACACTCGGGTTTTATTAATCAAGTAAGGGTTTTACAAGGCACAATTGCCAATAATTCATTACCCTTACTAGGGGATTACACAATACTAAACCATAAATCCAATATGTACAATCGTTTCCCAACAAAATATCCAGAATCAAACTATGATAACCAAAACCAAAATAGACTCCTAGCTCAGAGCTTCAACTGCCCTTCGTCACCTGCTTTTCCTTTGATCCTTCGGCCCCGTCTAAAAATTTGGTTTATGGGAGAGTGAAATTCTAAGGATCCCCATAGTATCAAATCACTCATAGTATGCATAACAATAAGGTATGGAAGAAAATCATAACCCACACAAAGCAACTACAACAGCAGTTACAGCGGCAATAGTAAGTATGACACATGTCATCCCTTATGATTGCTCAAGCTGAAGTGCTCACTCTATATTGCATCACAACAGTTCACACAATATATTTCACCACAACTGGGATTCATATAAAGCATTTCAAACACAAGCCACACTGGCAAAATTAACAACGCAAGCCATACCGACAAGATATATAACACACAGCCCATGGCTAGATTCACAACATGCCACCCCACGGGTTAGATTCACAAAGCAGTTTCACAACAATCCATGTCGATTACAACTACAGTTCAAAGGTCAAGGTAGAGATAACCGTTGTCAATCCTTAAACGGCTCGCGCTGAAGTGCTCATGATGTAATGGACCATGGCACATTTTCCAATCCCATTTCACAAAACCATGATCAATCATGCATACCAAAACATCATACACAATATAAGACAAGAGTCACTACCTTGGTCTTCCAACCCTTGCTCAGGCACCGGTCGTTCCCGAATAGGACAAATGTCGAATCATATAATTCATAATTAGGGACGAAGCGTTATTCTCTATTCCAATACTCAATTGACTTCTCAACACTTAGATTTGGTTATCAATAATAACCTTTAAAAAGCTACAAATTCCTCTAATAAAAGCCCTAAATGGTTGGAAAAATAGGTTGAAGATCCCTTTTCAAAAACTCAAAGTACTGGAACACAGGGGTTGGCTGAGGCCAGCCCACCCTTGGGCCGCGCCAAGATAATGTAACCCCCTCCGTAATTATTATTCGAAATACGTGATTAAAATAAAATAGAGACCAATAATAATCAAAACTCATTTACATTCCCATCCATAAGATAGAGTTTTCACAAATTTCTTCCACAAACACTTTAACCTGGTCTCACATTCATATTTCGAATATAATTACCTCATGAAGATAAATCACATTCATATAAATATCAAAGTGCACAATAATAATAATCCCGGCAATCCCAGATTCATACCTTCACTAAAGATTCATAGGGCACATACGCCCTTTACAATTCCTCAATAGGGATTACGTAAATCCATCTCCTATACATAACCAAATAACAAAATATACATCCAAGAACATATAGATCCAATATCCAATTATACATAATCCCAACTACCATGATAACCAACATACCAAGATGACAACCCGAAGGAGTCCTCATCGCCCTTGGATGCTTGCTCCATCCTCATTCTACCTTCCTTGTCTAAAATGTTGGTAGGGGAGGGTGAGATTCTAGATAATCCCAGTAGGAAATAGATACCAATATGCATGCAAGATAAGTGTTTAATGTATGACATGCTTGCATCACAATAACTCGTGCTCACATAATGACATATCCGCATGCTCAATATTTCAACAACATACTCACGGCCATATCATAAATAGAAATAGAGCTTCAATCATTCATATATGTTTCACATAATTAAGCAAAGCAATAACATGCATCAGTACACAAACACAAATATCAATACATGCAGGAGAGGTAAGTTCCCTACACTTTTTCTTTCCACGTATGCTCCAGCATCGGCTACTCACTATCCGAGCGGATATCAAACCATGATCAGGGTGAATACCCAACCCTATAACGAAATCAAGGACATATGGTCATTCTCTTTTCCAAATTCTCAATTTCATAACACTTAAGGTTGGTTACCATTCATGACCTTTAGGTGGCTAATCAAAGTCTAAACACTTGCCGAAAGGCTTGGGAAAACACTTGACCAAAAACCATCTTCGGAAGTCCAAAATGTCATTTTTGAGGGTTGGCTACAGCCCACCAATCCATTAGCTGCGGCCAACAATAGGCCAGAAACATTTGGGCTGCGGCCCAGAGTCCTTCTGGCCGCGGCCAAGAAAATCTGATTTCTTGGCTGAACTTTCAAAAATCATAACTAATTCTAGGAAAATCTAAACGAGGCGATTCCAAAGCCAAATGAAAGGTATTTAAGTCCTCTTTACTAGAAAAATATGGACCATAACCAGAAATCACCACAAAATTCCAGAATTACACAAAACTCAACACTGCTAAAAAACAAAGTCCAGTTTTTGTCCCAAACTTTGGCAAAGCATAACTCTCAGTTCACAAAACGAAATGACATGAATTATATGTCCATTTTGAAGCTTGGGATGTAAAATTTAAGACTGGAAAGTTTTAGAATTTTCCAATACCATTTGGTCATTCAAAACATTCATGCAAACTGACTGCCCAGACAAAGTTCACACAAGATAGATTTTTTAACTTTTCTATCAAGGTGTCCAATGACTCCAAAATCATTAACCAAACCTATTCCCATACAATTTTCCACAAGGAACACAATGGTAACCTCAAAATGACCAAAATCACAACCCAATCACATGCGCTGTTTTGCCCAATGCACCAAAACTAACACAAATGTGCCAAACCTTACATTTAAGCTTCAATCAAATTCTATCCATCCAAGATACATCTCAAAGCATCATATCTATGACAGCAACAACAACTTAAACACCACAAGACCCTAATTTTCGAAATTTCAACCCAAATTTCTAGAATTTCCAAACTCAACCAATGGCCACAAAACCTATATAGAAAGGTTTGTCTTACTCACCTCTATAACTTTTCTAAAGGAGTTTCTTGATTCTCCCAACTTCAAGATTTCTTGAGAGCTCAAATAACACCAAATGACAAATCTAAAACGATGAAATTGAAGCTCTCAACACAAGGAACAACTTTATAGAAGAGCACTTTTCTATTAGAAGTCATTAAGAAGGTCAAAAACTCACCTTTTTCACAAAGTACTTCCTCCCTTCATGGATGCCATGGCTGAACGAAAGATAGAGAAGGAAAAGAGTGTGAAATGATAAAGAAGAGCATAGGAATTTCTACCCCCTACCTACGGATTCGGCTGCGGTCCGCTGCCTAGCGGTCCGCTGCCTATCCTTTTCTTCCAAACTACACCGTTTTGGTGTAGTCTGGGGTAAAGGGGTGGGTTTTTTTTTTTTAAAAAAAATAGAATATAGTATTTTAAAATAATTTTTTGGAAGTATCTGGTATCTTAAAATATTTTTTAAGTAATATGTAGTATTTTAAAATAATTTTTAGTACTTTAACCCCTTATAATATGTTTTCCGTTGTATCCAGTGTGTTAGCAGACTGATTACAATTTAACTCTTAATATATTTTAAAGAGTTAAAAGCACCAAAAATCACTTTAAAATAATTTTTTGGTGTTTTTAACCCTTTAAAATATTTTTTTGGTGCTTTTAACTGTTTAAAATATATTAAGGCTTAAATTGCAATCAGTCTGCTAACACACTGGATACAACTGAAAACATATTATAAGGGGTTAAAGTACTAAAAATTATTTTAAAATACTACATGTTACTTAAAAAATATTTTAAGATACTAGATACTTCCAAAAAATTATTTTAAAATACTATATTCTATTTTTTTTAAAAAAAAAACCCACCCCTTTATCCTAAACTACACCAAAACGGTGTAGTTTGGAAGAAAAGGATAGGCAGCGGACTGCAGCCGAATCCCCTACCTACCATGCATACAAAGAGAGAGGGGGAGAGAGAAATGCTAAATATATTGTACTTTGACTTTTCCAATGTCATCTTTCTTGTCTCATCTTGCCAAGTGTCACAATATCATTTGCTCTCTTAAAGTAAGTAACCAAATTAGTTACTTTAATCCCTCCATTAGTCATTTAGTTACATATCTCATTTCTCCTTAGTTAGTAATTAATTTCTCCATTAATCACTAACTTATGGCCATTCTTCTAATTTCTCACTGATTGTGGCATATTAATTAATATTGTCACCAAAACACATAATCAAATTTTTTTCCTTCTTTCATACGCCATTTACCCCTATATTTAGCCCAATAATTATTTCATCACATAATTATGCTAAAATACAAGGTGTTGGGCATTCCCAATACTTAATCCGGATCTCAAATCCACATTAATCCACATAATCATTCACAATAATTGTAATTAGCCCTTAATGAAAATTTAGGGCATTACAGATATGGTCAAAAAGTCATAAGTCACGGCCAAGAATCGGCTAGCCGCGGCCAAGAAAAATCTTGTTTCTTAGCTGAACTTCAAAAAATCATAACTAATTCTAGAAAAATTGAAATAAGGTGATTCCAAAGCCAAATGAAAGATATTTAAGTCCTATTTATAGGAAAAATATGGAGCATTACTAGAAATCACCACACAATTCCAGAATTACACAAAACGCAACACTGCTCCAAAACAAAGTTCAATTTCCATCCCAAACGTTGGACAATCATATCTCCCAGCACACAAAACGAAATGACACAAATTATATATCTATTTTGAAGCTTTGGATGTGAACTTTAAGATTGGAAAGTTTCATAATTTTTCAACACCATTTTCTATTTCAAAACGTCCAAGAAAGCTGACTACCAACACAGAGTTTTTCACTAACCAAAACTTGCAACTTTTAAAACTAAGTTCCCAATGTTTCAAAATTCATATCCAACACTACTCCCACACAATGTTCCACAAGGAACACAATGGAAACATCAAAATGACCAAATTCTCATTCCATTATCATGCTCTATTTTTTGCCTATATTCAACATAAAATCCAAAATCGCCAAACTTCACAATTCAAACAAATCCACTCTATCTATCTAGAATACATCTCAAGGCATCAATTCCATGACAACAACATGCCATATACCCCATGACCCTTATTTTTGAAATTTAAGCCAAAATTCCCAGAAATTCAAAGCTTAATCAATTGACAAAAAAAATATAGATAAAAAGGTGCATCTCACTCACTTTAACAACTTTCCCAAAGGGGTTCCTTGGTTCTCTAACTTCTAGATTTTCTTGTGGCCACAAAACACCACCAATGGCAAATCTTAACCCATGAAAATGAAGTCCTCAACTCAAGGATCAACTTTAAGGAAGGGAGTTTTGACATTAGAGGCCATTAGAAGGGTCAAGTACTCACCTTTTTACAAGAACTCTTCTTCTTTCTTCTAGCTTCAATGGCAGCCGAATGAGAGCAAGAGAGAGAGATGAAGATGGTGAAAATGATGATGAAATGAACTACTCCCATCCCTCCCATGCTTGTTAGCCGAAAAGAGAAGAGAGAGAGAGGGAAAAATTATAAAATATCCCCATTTGACTTTTCCAACTTCTCTCTCTCTTCATCCACCAATGCCACTTGTCTCAATCACATTGGCCCTCATAAAGTAAGTAACTAATTAGTTACTCTAACCATTCCATTAGCTATTTAGTTATACATATCATTTCTCTTAGTTAGTAATTAATTTCTCCATTAATCACTAACTAATTAACCGATAATTGTCCATTCTTTCCAAATTTTCCACTGATTATGGCATATTAATTCAAATTACCACATAACACATAATTACTTTCTTTTTCCTCTTCCATGCACCATTTTCCCTTATTTTAGCCCAATAATTATTTCATCGCATAATTATACTAAAATACAGGGTGTAGGCATTCCCAATAACTGATTCATGTCTCAAATCAACTTTAATTCCTAAATCCTTTTCAATAATTGTCATTAGCCCTTAATCAAAATTTGGGGCGTTACACACCTTGTACTGTCAACTGATGGAATCAATTTGCACAACGTTCAGAGTACTACACACAGCACGTGGCTAGTGATATTTATTATTTATAACCTTTGTCTACACTTGAATCATGAAACATAAGTTTATGATGTTGTCCATGTTAATTTTTGGGCCAAGACAACCTAGAAATGATATAGATGTATACTTGGCTCCTTTAATTGATGACTTGAAGCTACTTTGATTTTGGGTACAAAGAACAGACACTAACAGAGTAAGCCTGACTAGCAATTTTGCAGTGTAAGCAGAAGTAGAATCTATGGTATCACTCGAGTAACACCTTATCGCTAGCAAGTGACTAGCTAGTAATGATGTCAAAGAAAGGGAAAGAGGAGGAAGACCTCTTAGTGGCCCTAGTTGAGTTCAATTTAAAGAAGATCAAAGCTAAGACTAAGGATAGAAATGACATTGATTATGCTAAGAAGTCCTTCTGTCCAATTGACATTGAAGAATATTCATAAGTTGAATTTGTATCCTTACTTCCAACACTGAGAGCCATGGCTATCTGTACATCTTTTGTCATACCCTTATCTCATTTTTACCATTTTCAGAGTGCTTGCATGCAGTTCGGTGAGTAACACAGGAATAGTGTAAATATACTAATATATTAATACAAGGTACTTGATACAACACATGTTTACCCCGCAGGGTTTGATAATATTTACAATTTTATACAAAATATCCAAAATAACGACTACATATAACCATCTATCTTTGCCTCAGGATCCGTACCCGTCAGTTCCCCGTGTCTACGGCCTTTCCTTTAGATCCGCTAGTTCCCGCTGGCACATTTTTGTTTATGAAAAAGAATGAGATTGCAAGGAATCCTAGTAGCAACATACTATCATTCATGTAAAATGCGGAAAGTAAATATATTATGCACCATGTTTGCATAAATTAATGAACAATATAAAAACATCAACATGTAAACATGTGTAGGGCTTCCACCTCACTATTTGTACACCGGTTGGATTAATACCCAACCCTCAGGTGTAAGTGCACTTCTTGCACTAACTATCCCTTCTCAGCAGACTGTCCTTTCTTGGCAAACCATGTTGATTAATTAAGCAAAGCAATGGCAACCATAAAACATAAGAACCATGGCATCATGCATGAAGGATAAAGGCACTACCTTAAGTCTTTTTCACCTTGAAACTCGTGCCTCATAATGTGTGCCAATGACTAGGCTCCCAACTCAGTCCTAAGATGTCAAATGTACAAGAATTAAGTTAAAACCCATTCATGTACCATTTTAGGCACGTCCACAATGTTTATAGTGGTTATATAAGCCTATTGTAAAAATTTACCAAAATGCTTTAAGGACCCAGCCTGGCCCCGCCATACCCGGTCAAACCGTACTTTTTTTTTGAAATTTTGACCTTGGCTATTCTTACTTATTTTCATCCAAGAAATTTATTTCCAGACTCAAAATTACCAAATTCACTGCCAAAAGACCAAAATGCCCTTGGTAGCCCCTAGTTTATGGTTTTAAGGGCATTTTGGTCATTATGTTTTCTATGGCTTTTCTGAAAAAGTGTTCAACTATAATCCTACCTAATTTTCCCTCCTGAGCACAATGAAACTACTAATTTCATAAAAATAAAAATCCTAATCCCTCTAACAGTCCTGGCCAAAATCCTAAAGTTCTCCAGGAAAAGTTGGGGTTTTCTGATTCTAATTTCGTAGACTTGCTCATTTTTACTCCTAACCACTTTATTAACTATTTAATTACGTAAAACCACCATTTAGACTCAATTTGGACAACTTTTCTCAAATTTACAAACAGATCAGATCCATTAGAAATCCACTGATTAAATTACTCACAGCAGTTAGAACAATCGATATTTGAAATTTCAGAAGTTACGTTAAGCCCCTTCTTGCTTTTCCTTTAGGTGGTTGAAACTCTAACCTCCAAAACATTGAAATTTATGCTTCAAATACCTTAAATAGCATAGAAGAGAAGCTTAAAAGAAGGATTATACACATTATAAATGAATTCACTGAAGAAATCGACCTACCTTCTGAGTTTTCCTTCTCCTTCTCTCTCTAAAATTCTCTTAACTCTCTCTCTCTCTCTTGGCTGTATAAGGGCGACAAAAATTTCTGAAGAAGATGAGGAAATATGTTTTAATACATTATGCTTATGTCATGGTATTTCTTGCTTATGTCATATTTAGCAATTTCAAAAAAAAAAAATTCCAACTTTTATATACATGTAATTTAATGTCCTAAAGCCCAATTGATATGAAACTACTTCTCCCCTCTCTTGCTACATGAGATGGCATCCCAATGGTCCTCCTCTTTGGTCCAATTTGGCTTCACAACTTGTTCAAGTTACATGTACACCTTAATTAAGTCATAATTTCGGTCAAATTTACACTTTTACTCCAATTTTCTATAAATTTATATTTATTTGACCAAAATACTCCAAATATATATTTTTTTCCTTTCTTTTCCTTAATTAATTGAAATTAACTTCAATTAATTGAAAAATAAATAATTTGGTGCTTGTTTTGCAAAATTACAAGTTTGTCATTACATGTTCCTTCATTTTTGGATTTCTGGCAGATTTTCTGCCTAAACTTTAAGAAATCATAACTAAATTTGTAGACACCGTATCGGAGTAATTCCAAAGGCTATAGAACTCTTATTAAGTCTAGTTTCAAGAAAAAAATATAGACTTTGCCAATTGGAAGCACAAAATTCTCAGAATTAAATTGTTTGGACGCTGCTCCAAAAACTGTCCATTTTTTCTAGGCTAACTTCAAAAATTCACAACTCTTTTAAGTAATTCATATAACCTATCAAATTAAAGCTTAGGATGTCTACTTTCATCCTGTAAAATTTCATAATATTTACTCATCATTTGGTCTTCGAAAACTTTATGACAAACTCACTGCCTCGCAGAAAATTTTACTGGAAACATATTCACTTTCTCCAAAATTCACCATTTTATTTTCTTTAATACCCCAAAGATATAAGAAATATTAGGAAATAGATTTGGGACACTGACTAATCCTGGGCTTAGGAGTCTACTTAATTCAAGCTTATTCTCAAGCCTTAAATCCCAAAATTTAGGGTATTACATCTTCCTTATTATCCTAAGGTGATCAAACATTTCTACTGTGATATAGAGCAAACAAAGATGTTCATAGGAAGGCACAAAAATTGATGAGACAAAAGAGACAACAATTAGAGATTAGAAGGTCATCATCTCAACCTCAAAGATTAATGAGTGGATAAGGTATCAACAAGCCTCCCACTAGAGACCTTTTAAGAAGTATAATGAGCTTGAGATATACAGAATCATCAAGCTTGGCGAGCTAATGGGGATTATATATCAACTTCAACCCTGACTTTATGATATCAATGGATTCTTTCGTGCTGATAAAGATACTAGACAGATCAAATAAAGATGCCATAAAAGAATGTAGATGAAATTGTTAAAGAAATGATAAAAGAAAATATAACTTTGAAAGAGCTTTTGTGCTAATAATGTATTGTGAAAATAAAAGAGATATGAGGTAAGAGATAGAGAAGAGTAAGACGATAGAGAGAAAAAAGCAAGATGATAGAAAGAAAATTAGAAGACAGAAAGGGGGGAACTATTCTTATTCACTTATGTTTCTTGTTATTACAATGCTTTGTACAAGGTCTCTACTTTCATGCCTTCAAGAGTTACTACCAAATGTCATAATTAATATACAATAAATAGTACAATTAATACTATATGACCTTTCATATTATTAAATTGCCTTTTAGTTTCTCAACGACGTATTTATGAATACTGACTAGAATACGAATCAATAGACATCAACTTAATTAATATTCATAGCAATTTTAAGAATGTTCACTTTTGATAATTATTTGGTGATTTATAATAATTGATTTCATTAATAAATAATTCTTTTTAAGGGAAAATTTTAATGAAAGATCACGAGAATTCTCCTAAAATTCTCTTATAAAAGGATTATGCTAAAAACGTTGAAATACATGAGCTCAAAATACTTGGTTGGTGAATTAACTAAAACATTCCAGGTAGTTTTTTCTTTTCCTTTTTTTTTTATCAAACATTTCAGCCAGTTGAGTTTAGAAACACTTTTTTGACCTGAAGTTTTTTTATTTACCTGAATTTTTTGTCCTGAAGTTTATAAACACTTGAAAAAAGCACTTTTATGTTATACTCCAACATGTTTTACTAGAACCATGAAAAACCTTAAACCCCTTTATTCTATTTTAAAACTTAACATTCCAATTCTACCTTTATTTAACAACAAAATTTATACAATAATAAATTAAAGGCTTGATCTAGGAACAAAAAATTGGACCAGGCAATGAACCAGTCACGGAACAGGTTCAAGAGTTAACGGGTCAATCGGGGTCTAACCGGTGGTTAAATCTGTCATATTAAAATATTATAATTTATTAGTAACAATATATATATATATATTAATATATTTTTAAACTTCTATAGATAAAATTAATTGATTATGTTATTTTTTATTACTTGAATCATATCAAATTAATTGACTAAAATGTTATATATTATATGTATATAATATATAATGTTTTTTCATTTATTCTTTTTGTTTTTTAAATTTTCGTGGCCTTGAAATTAAAATTTGTTCTTATAATTTATTAAAATATTATAAATTGTATGTATATCGGTCTAAATTTATGATTTTCTTTTTTTTTAGCCTCTTTGTTGAACCAGATATCTCTTTTTTCAAAAGAAAAAAGAAAAAACAAAAAAATTACACCGATTTTCCGGTTCAACATCAAATTGATTCACAGGTTTTCTTGTTGAACCGGCCGGTCCGATCCAATTTTTTGTTCGTTGGGTTTGATGGCAATTTTCGTATGAAAAGTTTAACGGAGTAAATTACCCCCAAAATCATGGTTTCAGAAGCACTTTTTCGTAAATCGAGACAAAACTCCTCTCACATACTTACCTCATAAACTGTAAAAGCTATTCTCTAAAAGCTAATCAGAACACACACTAAATGTAAAATGTTGGGCTTGATGTGCATCTATCCAAGTCCAACAATCAAGTTTCTCAGCCGAAAACAACAATATATCCAGTATCCCGTCTCGCCTCTTGACCTCGAAGGCTGAGGCTTCTCTCTGCCATCTCCACGGCGGCCCGGACCACTCTCCACTCGTCTTCCACTCAGTCCTGAGTCTGCTCGCGGTTTCCTAACTCCCTCGGCATTTACCCAGTCTCTCCTCAGTAAGTTTCTATCAAGTTCTCGGAGATTCAATTTCTACACCTTCTTCTTCTTCTTCGTGTTTTTCAAAGGGATTCTTCTGGGTTTTGCTTCAATTTCAAGACCCACCTTCGATGGCCCTATGTTCGCCCTCAATTCTCTGATGAGGCTCCTCCTCCGGTAGGGTTCGCTCTCTTATGTAAATGTCATCTGAGTTTATGGAAAAATTTTTAGTTCCATATGTTCTTGTGAGACGAAGCTTGAATTTTTCTTACCATAACTTTTTTTTTTTCTGGATTGTTTCTTCGAGTAGTGCTTACTCGAAATCTATTAGTCATTGTTCTTATTTAGGAATTGTCTTTATCTTCCTTGCGTGTCGGATTTGCAGCGTTGATTTTATTAGTGAGTTCCACCTTATCTAGACCTTGTGCTTTGAATTCGTATTTTCTTTGTCATTCCTTTTGAATATGTATGTTATGTGCATATTTTTTGTACTGAATCCTTGCTACATATTTTACTGAAACACTTGCTGATCGGATACTTAAAAGGATTGTCTGGTCTCTACTTGGCACCTTATACCCCTTGTTAACACCCTATTTTGTCTGAGCCCCACTAAAAAAATACAAAAAAATTGATAATGATTGGTGTCCAAATTGGCAATCATCATTGAAAGAAAAAATAAAAAAAAACGAAAATAAGAAAAAAAATAAGGAAATCCTCCTATTAATGATGATCGGTGTCTAAATAGGCAATCATCATTGAAAGGGAAAAATTAAAAAAAAAATCCCCTAATTGATATGATTGGCATTATCATTTATTAAGGGAAAATAATAAATGAAAAAAATGAAAAACGAAAAATAAAAAATAAAAAAAATCTCATTTATGTTGATAGGTTTAAATTAGGAAGTTACTTGTGGGGAGAATAATGAAAAAATAAAAAATAAAAAACGAAAAAATCTCTACTAATGGTAATTAGGTCAAGTTAGGAAGTTTTATCAATATAAAATATAAAAAATTAAAAAAAACGAAAATTAAAAAAAAAAGGAGCATTTATGAAGAAAACCCTACCTTAAGACTATAAATAGGAGTGTAAGGGTTGAAGCAGAGGAGACAAGAATTTTGGGAGAGCAAGGAGATAAGGCAAGAGTTCTATCACCCTATCTCTTATTGTAGTGAGTTCAAAGAATAAAAGGTACCCATAAATCTCCTGACTTTAGACTTCTTTTTTTGTTTAACTTGTGTTACTTTTCTTTTCTTTTTTTTAATCCCTTTCTTAGGTCCTCTTTCAAAAAAAAAAAGAAAAAAAAATATTTTGATACATTTTGATAAATGAAAATAAAATGGAAAAACTCTCTTTTACAAGAAAATAAAAAAAAAAATTTTTGAAAAAAGAAGTAAAAAACACAAACCCAACAGAAAAAAAGATATTTTCCTCAAATAAATTAAATAAACATTTTTCTAAAAATCACCAACCAAGTGACATGCTTTTCTACCCTCCGAACTACGTGGGCTTTGATCCCTCTAAAGGGTACGTAGGCCCTAGGTTTTCATCCTAGGTCAAGTCCAATTTTATAAATAAATATATTTTTTCTTATTTTCTTATTGTAAATAAATATTCTTTTTTAAATAAGTATATTTTTCCTTATTGTAAATAAGTGTTCTTTTTTTTGTTTCTTCGATTTCTTTCATTTCATTTAGTTTCGTAAATATTCTTTTTTTTTATTTGGGTAATTATAATAATGTTAAAGGCCATTTTTATTTTTAAATAATTAACTTAAGGTAACCATTCTTATGAATGGGTGTTGTGGGGTGCTTAACACCTTCCCCACACACAATCGACTCCCGAACCCTAAATGATTTTTGTAGACTAGTTTCCATTTTAAAAGGTTTCCAAAATTATTCTTTTTAAAAAATTTTGGTGGCGGCTTCATGTCTTTCTAAATTCCGGGCGCTACAGCTTGGCGACTTCACTGGGGATGGTTTGAGAGTCAAGCCCATTTAAATTAAGTGTTTAAAAATAATATGGCCTTAATTTTATTTTAATTACCCTTTTTCTTTTTTGCAAATATTTGTTTTATTTTTTAAATTCTTTATTCTTCTATTTGTTTATTCTTTTTTTTTCCTATCTATCTTGTGATCTGCTTAACAGATGAGGGTTGGGTAGAACCTAGGCCCATAGGTTGGTATGCTCTCCACACACACTGAACATATACACTATTCTCCTCACACACATTTTGGGCCCTATACCCGGGTCTGTGAGTTCCTTAGGTGAGTGGAAGTTTCTAGCGGTCTTTCTGTGGGGTTTTAAGAATCCTCTGAGGTTACTGTGAAGACTTCATCTTAGCTGTTACTTATTTGGTGAGGTTGATCCCTGTGGGGTTTTCAGAACCCCTGAAGGTCAATTTCATCAAATGGGGTCTTCATCTTTACGATAAGGGCAGTTAGGAGATCTTTATCTGTGAGAATTAGAACTACCTTGAAACCATTGCACCAATTAGTGGAAATTATCGACCTACCCAATTAATTAGTACCTGCCTTTCTTAGGATAGATACCATTAACCTAGGGTCATTCCTAAAATAGGACACTGGAGGGCATATATTTATTTATTGTTGATCATCTTTATTGTCATCCATACATAATCAATGAAATCCTAAGATCAAGTGACTAACTGTCGCTTCGCCTGAGTATGTATCTAGCATCACTCCACATAAAGATACATCACAAGGACGATGCATGCATTAGATAGCTAGCCTTAGTCTAAAGGTCTATGACCCTAAAAGACCATGATATCATCACATCGATCATGTTATAAAACATATCAATAAGAGATAATCCTTTAGGACTCATGAGGTATCATTATCTCATTCATTAGCATTTTAGCTTCATTTGATATGGGCATTGGACATAATCATTATTTTTTAAAACCCTTAGTCGCGTGATGGCTTGGGCCATTTGTAGGTTAATGGGCACTTTATTCTCCCTATGAGGTAATAGGTCTCTTGAGGAGGTGAAGTTATTTTTCTTAATGTCCATCACCCATATCAAAACTTGAAGTATAAGTCATCACTCTTTCATGTCTCATGAGATATCCTTACATCATCCATTGGCATTTAGCTTCATTTGATATGGGCCTTAGACATAATAAACATTTAGCAAAACCCTTAGCCGCGTAATAGCTTGGGCTGTTCGCAGGTTAATGGGCACTTAATCCTCCCTGTGGGGTATTGGATCTCTTGAGGAGGTGAAGTTCTTTTTCTTAATGTCCATCACCCATATCAAAACTTGAAGTATAAGTCATCACTCTTTCATGTCTCATGAGGTATTCTTGCATCATCTATTGGCATTTAGCTTCATTTGATATGTGCCTTGGACATAATCATCATTTTTAAAACCCTTAGCTGCGTGATGGCCTGAACCATTGCAGGTTAAGGGGCACTTCATTATCCCTATGAGGTAATAGATCTCTTGAGAAGGTGAAATTCTTTCTCTTAATGTCCATCACCCATTTCAAAACTTGAAGTATAAGTCATCACTCTTTCATGTCTCATGAGATATCCTTGCATCATCCATTGACATTTAGCTTCATTTGATATGGGCCTAGGATATAATAAATATTTAATAAAACCCTTAACCGTGTAAAAGCTTGGGCTATTCACAAGTTAATGGGCACTTCATCCTCTTTATAGGGTATCGATTCTCTTAAGGAGGTGAAGTTCTTTTTCTTAATGTCCATCATCCATATCAAAACTTGGAGTATAAGTTATCACTCTTTCATGAGGTATCCTTGCATCATCTATTGACATTTAGCTTCATTTGATATGAGCCTTGGACATAATAAACATTTAATAAAACCCTTAACCGCATAATAGCTTGGGTCGTTCGCAGGTTAATGGGCACTTTATCCTCCCTATAGGGTACTGGATCCCTTGAGAAGGTGAAATTCTTTTTCTCAATGTCCATCACCCATATCAAGGCTAGAAAGCACATATAATCATCTACATAGCATGCATTCGGAATACTTTCTGACTCTTCCTTTTATTTCCTTTAATAAAGGATAAGTAAGTTATCTAACAACTAAAAATTTGGCACAAAGGTTAAATGACAAAAGAACCAGGTTTAAATCAAGTTCCTATAGGAAAGGTGTATTGCATGCTTATCACTATGGTCAATGATAAGATCTTAACTAGGATGGGACTCAGGATCCCTCTTATCTAATGATCAACTCTAGTTCTCCCCGTGGAATAATAGATTCCCTGAGGAAGCTAGAGGATGCTTGTACCAGAATACCTTTATGCCAATACACCATGGATAACTCGCTATGCCCGCTTGAAATTGTGAGTTCAAATAAACTAATGATATTTCGTTCTTATATAGGCAGGTGATACAATATTGCTCCATCTAAATGTCCTAACCAGCTACCCTCTAAGCATTCATACAACATGCACTCACGTAGTCGTCAGAGGGCAGCCAACAGTGAAAATGAAGCCGAATCTAATATGAATCATTGGATAGGGAGGAAAGATTAGCACTTTGAAATCCCCCACATGAGGAAGACATTCCCGACATCCTCTGAAGTGCTAAACAAGCCGACTGTTGCAATGGTTTCAATAATAAGCAAAAAGACCTGCACATAGATTTCAGCTGATGATTATGGAAGGGCTTTGGAAAGTTGGGAGTTTGAGAACACCTTCAATTCTATCATTTTAGAGTAACATGCCTAGCTAAAAGTTATCTTTTTATGCTTTGTATGCGCCTTTAGGCGAGCTCTTATATGAACCAAAAAAAAAAGAATGATATGCGAATAAAATTAACTTATTTATATCCATTCCTTTTTTTTCTTTTTCCTTCTAATCATTCGTTGTTCATTTTTCGCTCCCCAGGAAATCGATTTCCTCAGAACTCCTGTCCAACGCAGAGGTTCCTGAGTCCCTGAATGATGATTCGCTTGTTGCCATTGATATGCATGATTACGAGTATGATGATGATGAGATCATTCAAGTATACAAAAAAATTCTCGAATCCGATGACAATAGAATGTGCCCACATGAAGATGTGATTGAAGTAATAAATATGGGCACAGAGGAAGAAAAGAGAGAATTAAAGATAGCAAATGGTTGAACTCTCCAAACAATTAATAGATGTGTTCGCATGGTCTTATCAAGACATGCCAGGCCTTGATTTAGGGATTGCTTCTCACAAGATCCCCTTATTCAAAGACACTAAGGCTAAAAAGCAGAAATTGAGAAGGCTCACTTCCGATATGTCCTTAGTGGTTCGAGAGGAGGTGATGAAACAATTAAAAGCGGGTTTCCTAGAAGTAGCTAAATTCCTAGAATAGCAAATGGCGTTCTTGTCCCAAAGATGGACGGCAGAATTCGAATGTGTGTGGATTATCGAGATCTAAACAAAGCTAGCCTAAAAGATGATTTTCCATTGCCTCATATTGATGTCCTGGTTGATATTACAACCCGTAGCTATAGGTACTCATTCATGGATGAGTACTCAGGATATAACCAAATCCTTATGGATAGATAGGACAAAGAAAAAATCACATTTATTACACAATGGGGAACTTGATGTTACCGCGTCATGCCATTCGGGCTAAAGAATGCTTGGGCAACTTATCAGCATACCATGGTGGCACTCTTCCATGATATGATGCATAAAGAACTTGAAGTATACGTGGATGATATGGTAGCTAAATCTTCTGAGGGAGAAAGCCATGTTGTGGTGTTAAGAAAGCTGTTTGAAAGGCTACGCAAGTACAAGCTACGACTAAATCCTAACAAATGCGTCTTTAGAGCTTTATCTGAAAAATTGTTGGGCTTCATTGTAAGCCAAAAAGGGATTACAGTACATCTAGACAAAGTAAAAGCAATACGGGAAATGCCCCCTCCTCAAACAGTAAAGGAAGTTCGAAGCTTTTTGGGGTGACTGAATTACATTACATGATTCATTGCCAACCTGACTACAACTTGTGAGCCGATATTCAAGCTTTTAAAGAAGAACTGCACTAGGAAGTGGGATGAAGATTGCCAACAGGCATTTGATAGAATCAAGGATTATTTGTTAAATCCCCC
The DNA here is from genome assembly GCA_963242795.1 of Inga leiocalycina. Classification (NCBI taxonomy): domain Eukaryota; kingdom Viridiplantae; phylum Streptophyta; class Magnoliopsida; order Fabales; family Fabaceae; genus Inga; species Inga leiocalycina. The sequence continues at coordinate 23,544,497 of OY725323.1, forward strand.
AATTTTGATTCCTCCTGTACCAGGACGACCTTTAATTTTGTATTTAACAATACGACCAAATTCCATGGGAGCCATGCTGGGGCAACAAGATGCATCTAAGTGAAGAGAACAAGCGATCTATTACTTGAGCAAGAAGTTTAATGATTGTGAGTCACATTACCATATAATTGAGCGAACTTATTGTGGTTTAGTCTGGGCTACAAGGAGGTTGAGGCAATACATGCTTTACTACACCACTTGATTAATTTCAAGAGTAAACCCACTCAAGTACATCTTTGAAAGCCCGCATGTAGCTGGAAGAGTCTCTAAGTGGCAGGTAATATTGTCTGAATATGATATAAGATACGTCACTCAAAAATCCGACAAGGGTGGTACGATAGCATATCACTTAGCGGAAAACCCCATAGATGAATACCAACCACTAGATTTCAAATTTCCAGATGAAGACATATGTGTTACAGAAGATCCGATCGAGGAAAGCAAATCGAAGGGGTGGGAAATGTATTTTGCTGGGGCAGTAAACATGCTTGGCAATGGTGTAGGGGCAGTAATCATATCCCCATATGGAAAGCAATTTTCGATTGCTATAAAGTTAGGATTTGACTGCAATGGTGTAGGGGCAATAATCATATCCCCATATGGAAAGCAATTTTCGATTGCTATAAAATTAGGATTTGACTACACCAATAACATGACAGAATATGAAGCTTGTATTAATGGTCTCCAGGCTGCCATAGATCTTGGGATAAAAAACCTAAAAGTATATGGTGACTCAGCCCTCATAATTTATCAGGTGACTGATGAATGGCGTACTAAAGACCCAAAGTTGATCCCTTATCAAGAGTATTTGATAGAGTTGATAAAAAACTTTGAAGTAATCAATTTTCATCACATGGCTAGAGAAAAGAATCGCTTCGCTGATGCGTTAGCTACTTTAGCAGTTATGATCCAACTTAATTGTGGGGTTCAAGTTCGGCCAATACAGATTGAGACTAGAAGATCGTCAACATTTTACTTCAATATTGGACGAGAACACGATGAGCAACCCTGGTACCATAGTATCAAGATGTATATGGACCATGGTACTTACCCTCCAGACGCAACACATAATGAAAAGAAGACCATCTGACGATTGACCATGGGCTTTTTTATTAGTAATAACGTCCTATATAAGAGAAGCTTTGATGGGACATTGCTTCGCTGTGTAGACATGAGGGAGGCGCACAAGATTATGACAGAGATCCATGAAGGCGTATGCGGTACACATGCAAATGGCCACTCATTAACTAAACAAGCTCAAAGATCTGGTTACTACGGGATAACTATGGAGAAGGATTGTATCAATTATTTTAGAAAGTGTCATAAGTGCCAGATATATACCAACAAAGCTAACGCCCCTCCGACTATAATGCATAGTCTCGTATCTCCATGGCCATTCTCCATGTGGGGAATAGATGTCATTGGGCCGATTAACCCAAAAGCTTCGAATGGTCATCGTTTCATCTTCGTTGCTATTGACTATTTCACTAAGTGGGTAGAAGCCAATTCCTTTGCTAGTATTACTCAGAAGGCCTTCATCAAATTCTTAAAGGCCAATATCATCTGTAGATATGGGTTACCAGAGAGGATCATAACTGACAATGCACCAAACCTCAACGGGGCAGCAGTTAAAGAATTATGTGATCAGTTCAAGATCAAATATCATAATTCTGCACCATATAGGCCACAGATGAATGGTGCAGTTGAGGCAGCCAATAAGAATATTAAGAAGATCCTCAGCAAAATGACAATGACCTATAAGGACTGGCACGAAATGCTTCTATATGCATTACACGGATACCGTACCACAATGCGTACTTCAACTGGGGCAACCCCTTACTCTTTAGTTTATGGCATGGAGGCTGTTACTCCAATTGAGGTGGAAATACTATCCTTGAGAATCTTGGCTGAATCAGACCTAGATGAAAGCGAATGGATACGTTCTCGATTTGAACAATTAAATATGATTGTAGAAAAAAGGCTCACAGCCATATGTCATAGGCAGTTATATCAATCACGAGTGGCAAGGGCCTTTAATAAGAAGCTACGACCCAGGTGGTTTAAAGTAGGAGACCTAATCCTCAAGAAGATCCTCCCATATCAAGAAGATAATAGAGGTAAATGGGCTCCGAACCATGAAGGCCCATATGTTGTTAAGCAAGCTTTCTCTTGTGGGGCATTGAAATTGACAAACATGAATGACCAAGATCTACCAAGGCAAATCAATTCAGATGCTGTAAAGAAACACTATGCGTATAGAAAAAAAACTCGCTAAGTTGAAAACCTGAAAGGGTAGCTTAGGCAAAAGTTTAAGCAAAACAAAAAAGGGGCTCGCTAAGTTGAAAACCTGAAAGGGCGACTTAGGCAGAAATTGGAGCAAAAAAAACAAAAAAAAAGGAAGCTCGCTAAGTTGAAATCCTGAAAGGGCGTCTTAGGCAAAAATTAGAGCAAGAAAAAAAGCTCGCTAAGTTGAAAACTCGAAAGGGCGGCTTAGACAAAAGTTAGAGCAATAAAAAAAAGCTCGTTAAGTTGAAAACCTGAAAGGGCAGCTTAGGCAAAAGTTAGAGCAAGAAAAAAAGCTCGCTAAGTTGAAAACCCGAAAGGGCGGCTTAGGAAAAATTTAGAGAAAAAAAAAAGGGAGCTGTTAAGTCAAAAACCTAGAAGGGCAAGGTTATCAGTTCTAGCCCCATGACTCTCTTTACGTTGTTTATTTGAAAGACTCCTTAATCATTCGTCGAAGAGTGCATATCTTTGGCAATTAAGCAAGGCAACATCAGGGGGACTACACAGAACTAAAAACGAAGGACCTCCTAATAACATCACGCCTATACCAATATGTGCTTATCATAATGCATCCACTTGAATATTGGAAGATCATTTCTTTTAAATGAATCTTCATCCTTAGTATCTCTTTCCCTTCTATTAAATCGCATGTCAAACTTTGTGCCATGATTTGTATAAGGGTAACTCTTTTTAATGAAAGCACAACTTTTGGCTGGATAAACACTCACATTGATATACATGGTGTCCTCTACTCCTATTTAACTTGTGTAATTTCAGGATTATTAGCGAAGGTCCCAACTGAAATTTTTGTCGTGGGGTCAAATAGTTGACAAAGGGACACAATCTAAATTGAGGGTTCTAGGCTGTGGCATCTATGTGAATCTCATCTTCATACCTCCGACGAGACTGCTCAAGTAACAGGGTACTGGTTAGGCACCTGGACGAAGAAAGAGCAATATCACCTGCCAGACTATTCTTTAATACCACAATTATTGCACTCATTCTCATTAGCATGTCATCACCTCCATTATCAACATCACCATTAACATCATCATCATCATCATCATTAGCATTATCATGGTATTCATCATCCTCATTAGGATTCCATCATCATTGTCATCATCATTATTAGTGTCATCACCTCTATCATGAATTCACCATTTTGATATTCTCCTCATCATCATGGCCATTATCATCCTCTTCATCATCATTAGGATTTTGTCATCGTTGTCATCATCATTATCAATGTCATCATCTTCATAAGCACTACTCCAAGGGGCATCATATGTTCATAGCACCCTTTTCAAAGCCCTGTACCGGCAGGCACCCTTAAAGCCCAGTAACGGCTGGCACCCTTTCAAAGCCCTGTAACGGCAGGCACCTTCAAAGCCCAGTAACGGCTGGCATCCTTTTCAAAGCCCTGTCCCGACAGGCACCCTCAAAGCCCAGTAACGGCTGGCATCCGTTTCAAAGCCCTGTCCCGACAGGCACCCTCAAAGCCCAGTAACGGCTGGCACCCTTTCAAAGCCCTATACCGGCAGGCACCCTCAAAGCCCAGTAACGGCTGGCACCCTTTCAAAGCCCTATACCGGCAGGCACCCTCAAAGCCCAGTAACGGCTGGCACCCTTTCAAAGCCCTGTACCGGCAGGCACCCTCAAAGCCTAGTAACGGCTGGCACCCTTTCAAAGCCCTGTACCAGCAGGCACCCTCAAGGCCCAGTAACGGCTGGCACCCTTTCAAAGCCCTGTACCGGCAGGCACCCTTTCAAAGCCCTGTACCGACATGCACCCTCAAAGCCCAGTAATGGCTGGCACCCTTTCAAAGCCCTGTATTGGCAGGCACCCTCAAAGCCCAGTACTGGCTGGCACAATTTTTTCAAAGCCCTGTATCTGTAGGCACTCTCAAAGCCCAGTAACGGCTGGCACGATTCTTTGAAAGCCCTATAACGGCAGGCACCCTTTCAAAGCCCTGTACCGGCAGGCACCCTTAAAGCCCAGTAACGGCTGGCACAATTCTTTTAAAGCCCTGTACCAACAGGCATTCTCAAAGCCCAGTAACGGCAGGCACGATTTATTTAAAGCCCTGTACCAATAGGCACCCTCAAAGCCCAGTAACGGCTGGCACAATTCTTTTAAAGCCCTGTAACGGCAGGCACTATTCTTTCAAAGCCCTATACCAACAGGCACCCTCAAAGCCCAGTAACGGCTGGCACAATTCTTTTAAAGCCCTGTAACGGCAGGCACTATTCTTTCAAAGTCCTGTACCAACAGGCACCCTCAAAGCCCAGTAACGGCTGGCACAATTTTTTTAAAGCCCTGTAACGGCAGGCACTATTCTTTCAAAGCCCTGTATCAGCAGGCACTCTCAAAGCCCAGTACCAGCTGGCACAATTCTTTTACGCCCCACTAAAGTCCTATGCTACTAGGCGCTTCACTTCCATTCCAGGTAATCTTCTATCTCCACTTGCGTTCTTCTCCCCTATGAACCAAGTAAAGAGGGGCATGGACACTGTATTTTGTCCAAACTCTCTTTGGTTCCAAGGGGGCATCTTATTCTCTGGGCGGACAAAATACGTGTTCTTATCTTTACTTGTTTCATAGACGAGAATCTCACTTTTCTCAGCTACGAAACAAGTAAAGAGGGGCAACTGTGAACACCCTATTTTGTCCGGGCCCCACTAAAAAAATATAAAAAAATTGATAATGATTGGTGTCCAAATTGGCAATCATCATTGAAAGAAAAAATAAAAAAATGAAAATAAGAAAAAATAAGGAAATCCTCCTATTGATAATGATCGGTGTCTAAATAGGCAATCATGATTAAAAGGGAAAAATAAAAAAAAATTAAAATTAAAAAAAAATCCCCTAATTGATATGATTGGCATTATCATTCATTAAGAGAAAATAATAAAAAAAAAATGAAAAACAAAAAATAAAAAATAAAAAAATCTCATTTATGTTGATAGGTTTAAATTAGGAAGTTACTTGTGGGGAGAATAATAAAAAAATAAAAAATAAAAAACGAAAAAATCTCCACTAATGGTAATTAGGTCAAGTTAGGAAGTTTTATCAATATAAAATACAAAAAATTAAAAAAAAATGAAAATTAAAAAAAAGGAGCATTTATGAAAAAAACTCTACCTCGAGACTATAAATAGGAGTGTAAGGGTTGAAGCAGAGGAGACAAGAATTTTGGGAGAGCAAGGAATAAGGCAAGAGTTATATCACCCTATCTCTTATTGTAGCGGGTTCAAAGAATAAAAGGTACGCATAAATCTCCTGACTGTTGACTTCTTTTTTTGTTTAACTTGTGTTACTTTTCTTTTTTTTTTAATCCCTTTCTTAGGTCCTCTTTAAAAAAAAAAATAAAAAAAATATTTTGACACATTTTGATAAATGAAAATAAAATGGAAAAACTCTCTTTTACAAGAAAATAAAAAAAAAGTTTTTTGAAAACAAAAGTAAAAAACATAAATCCAACAGAAAAAAAGATATTTTTCTCAAATAAATTAAATAAATATTTTTCTAAAAATCACCAACCAAGTGACACGCTTTTCTACCCCCGAACTACGTGGGCTTTGATCCCTTTAAAGGGTACGTAGACCCTAGGTTTTCATCCTAGGTCAAATCCAATTTTGTAAATAAATATATTTTTTCTTATTTTCTTATTGTAAATAAATATTCTTTTTTAAATAAGTATATTTTTCCTTATTGTAAATAAGTGTTCTTTTTTTTGTTTCTTCGATTTCTTTCATTTCATTTAGTTTCGTAAATATTCTTTTTTTTATTTGGGTAATTATAATAATGTTAAAGGCCATTTTTATTTTTAAATAATTAACTTAAGATAACCATTCTTATGAATGGGTGTTGTGGAGTGCCTAACACATTCCCCACACATAATCGACTCCCGAACCCTAAATGATTTTTGTAGACTAGTTTCCATTTTAAAAGGTTTCCAAAATTATCCTTTTTCAAAAATTTTGGTTGCGGCTCCATGTTTTTCTAAATTCCGGGCGCTACACTCCAAATCGAATTAGTACTCATTTGGAATAACTTAATTTTAACTTATAAGTGCTTTTTAATCGTGATCTACAGTATATAATATGTGAAATGAGGTTTATCTCGATTTACGTTAAAAGTACTTATAAGTATTTTTTAAGCTATCACAAACAAAGGCTTACCAAACCGAAATAATTCGTTTTTTCGGTTTGGTTATTGTATTCAATTCGGTTTACGGAGGGGGGGTATTTTAGGGACAATTTAGTTATTTCTTTATTTCCGTTAAGGAACATAATTGAACCAACAGAACCGAATTTTTACTGAGGGATTAATTGAATCAAACTAATTATTATTTTTATTTGCTTACAATGATTGTTATGTTGAATTTTAAGCTTTTTGACATTTTAATATTTTATTTAGTATTTAACATATTTAATTATTATTCACATGAAATAATCTTAATGTACAGTATTTTATTCAATAAAAATAGGTAACATAAAAAAATAGTTGCATCTGAAATGTGGTGAACATAAAGAGTGTTTGTTTTTTTTTTTTTGGATACTACATAAAGAGTGTTTTAACTTGTTATTTTTCCAATCAGGATCTCTTCATGGTGCTCATCGTTCTCCATAGGTTCAATAAAGAGTGAATCATCTTCAAGAAGAACTGAATCAGTGTCTCTAGTTCATATTGGAAGCTTCAAAAAGCTTAGAAGCCACTTGAATGATTAAGACACCAAACCATCTCTTGTATTGAATCAACTTCAAACTTTCACCTCGGAGCAAGGGATGTTCTCTTTTCACCATTTATATTGTGCTCTGGATTCGCCAATTTTAGGGTTCTGTAGCAGGTTTCATCACGATTCAGAACATGGTTCGAGATGTAAATTAGCGAATTCTGTCATCAGCTGGCCTTATTTCGACACAAAGTGGTTTCCCACTCTTCATGGTATTTGTTTCCTTGATTTAATTTATAGACCCTTTATTAAAAATTGATGCTGAAAGCATTAAGAGTCCCAATCCATGTGTGGGAAAGGACTCGGGTTTTGTTCGGAATCCATTCTTTTGCAATTTGCTCAGCTGCAGTCAATACACGTGGGAGTAGTATAGTCTTGAATGATAATGGGTCTGACAATGAGACCGAATGGGAGAGATTGCTTAGGCCTTTTGATCTTAAACAGCTTCGAAGGTCTCTTAATCGAATCAGTCCTGTTCAGCTTTGCAAATTGCTGGAACTACCACTTGACATACCCACATCAATGGAGATATTCGAATGGGCAGGTTCCCAGAGTGAATATTGTCATTCCCATGATGTATACTACATTTTGTTTGATAAGCTTGGTGCAGCTGGTGAGTTTAAAATCATTGACAGTTTGTTGTTGCAGATGAAAGAAGAAAGAATTGTCATTAAAGAATCATTTTTTCTTTTGATTATGAAATACTACGGAAGAGCTGGGTTGCCTGGGCAAGCTACAAAGCTTTTGTTAGATATGAAGAATGTTTATTCATGTGAGCCTACTTTTAGGACATATAATGTTGTATTAGACGTACTGGTTTCTGGAAATTGTCCCAGAGTTGCACCGAATGTTTCTAGGACATGTTAAGCAGAGGAATTTCTCCAACCGTCTACACATTTGGAGTGGTGATGAAAGCGTTTTGTATGATTAATGAGGTGGATTCAGCTTGCTCACTTCTAAGAGACATGACAAAACATGGTTGTGTTCCAAGTTTAGTGATATATCAGACCCTGATACACGCACTTTCCAAAAGTAATAGTGAATGAAGCTGTGCAACTTTAGGAGAAATGTTCTTGATGGGTTGTACACCAGATGTTCAAACCATCAATGATGTCATCCATGGTCTCTGCAAGGCCAAAAGAATTGATGAAGCTGACAAATTGCTGAACTGAATACTTTTTCGAGGTTTTGCTGCTGATGTGGTAACTTATGGTGTTCTAATGCATGGTTGGTGTACAATTGGTCGAGTTGATGAAGCAAGGGCCTTGCTTAGCAAAATTCCCAACCCAAATAATGTGATCTACAATACATTAATAAATGGATATGTCTCAACTGGACGTTTTGATGAAGCCATGGACTTTTGTACAATAACATGTTAATTGCAGGCCATGTGCCTGATGTCTTGACATTTAACATATTGATCCATGGATTTTGCAAGAATGGGAATTTATTCTCAGCTTGTAAATGCTTTTATGATATGCTATCATTTGGCATTGAACCTAATGTTATTACGTACACCATATTGATTAATGCTTACTGCAGGGAAGGCCGATTAGAAGAAGCCGTCAAATTTTTAAATGAAATGTCAGCTAAGGGTGTCAGTTTGAACACAGTGGGATACAATTGCTTAATTTGTCCTGTGTAAAAATGGGAAGGTTCAAGAAGCTTTACAAGTTTTTGCTGAAATGGCCTAAAGGATGTAAACCTGACATATATACATTCAATTCTGTAATATATGGTCTTTGTGAAGATAACAAGTTGGAAGAAGCCTTGCTGTTGTATCGTGACATGTTCTTGGAGGGTGTCATTGCCAACACTGTAACATATAACATATTGGTTCGTGCATTTCTTGGGAAAGATTCAATTCGGTAAGCGCTTAAGCTAGTTGATGAAATGCTATTTAGAGGGTGCCCTCTAGACAATATTACCTACAATGGCCTTATCAAAGCTTTCTGCAAAGTGGGGGCTATTGAAAAAGGATTGAAATTTATTGATGAGATGCTCGGTAAAGGGATTTTTCTTAGCACTATATCTTGCAACATTTTGATCAATGCCTTGTGTAGAATTGGAAAAGTAAATGATGCCCTTCTATTTCTTCGGGATATGATTCATTGGCACCAGATATAGTCACATATAATACCCTCATTAATGGTCTATGCAAAATTGGTCATGTTCATTAGGCTCTAAACCTTTTTGACAGGTTACAGGCTGAAGGGATATGTCCTGATGCTATTACATATAACACACTGGTAGGTAGACGCTGCAAGGAGGGTTTGTTTAATGACGCATGTTTACTTTTATATAAAGGTGTGGAGAATGGGTTTATACCTAATGAAGTCACTTGGTACATATTGGTAAACTGTTTTGTAAAAGAATGTAACGGGAGTAAGGCCTTCTTTTAACATGGTAAATTTCCATGCTTTGTCTCTTTGAAGACCATGTCTCATGCAGCTCTTATACATTGCCCCTTATCTCATCTGAGGTGTCCATTGGTACGTTGGATTTTGGCTGACTAGTTGTGGCTGTTAATTTTGGTTCAAATTATTCTCAGGGAAACAGACTGTGTAGTTTATTACTGCGGATAAGTGTTTAAAAATTTTGTTGCTATTGACAGATGACTTATTGAGTCATCTCTTGAAATTCTGAAGCATAAACATTGATTTTTACACATGGATTATTAGAGAGGAAGGTTGCTGGCTGATTTTAAATAAAAGGTTGAGTTTTTGGCAATTCTTTCAGTAGGTTTCAGCCTCCAATTTGTATAATGTAAAATAGCCTTGTCCATTCAAGCTAATTAGTTCCTTTAACAACCTGCAACTTGTGTGGTTCTTTTTATTTTGTTTATTTTTTGTGTGCTGGCATGAGTTTGCAAATTTGTTCATATTGATGATAGTAATTTTATTATTTTCCCTCTGTAAGCCTTTTTTCTACCTCTAATCTAATGTTGTTTACCTGTTGGGGTTGCACCCTTCATGTTGACTTTTTTTCTTCTTCTTTTCCTAAACATTTACAATGACATTTAATTGCTTCTAAAAGGTGACTTAAAGCTTGAAACAATTGAAATTTTTCTTTTATGTTGCCTCATGTAACATTCATCAATCCTGGGCATGCTCACTCTTGCACAATCTCTGAAACTCTCATGACTGACGACACAACAGGGCTTCCCTTTAGATAACGGCCTTTCCCCCCCTCCAATGTTTGGCATGATGACTCGTTTAACTCACTCTCCGTGTCTGTTGTGTTTCCCACTATATGGAACTTTGTGTAACCATTTTTTATTATAAATTTATGCTGTTTTGAAACCAATTATTTTTGCATCGATCTCAACTAGATAGATGGTAACAGGTTTCTTATAGCCACCTTCAAGTCATGTTTCCAGTCCTCATCTAACATTTCTGGTCCTACCATCCTAATACTAACCATGTTCACCCCACCACAAGAATTTAACACATTTGACCATTTCAAACTGGGATTCCCACAGCCCCAATTTTTTCCCCCCTAGCAGATAACCTAGAAGACTTCCAAAAAGATGCAGCAGCTTAAAACAAAGGGAACATTCATTTCTTGATGAACACATCTGCGGTACCAACATTTGATAGAAATGATCCTTGTGGGAATGCTTTGAATGTTTTGGATTTGGCGTTTCAGCATGTAAAATAACCTTTGACTGCATTTCTCTTCACTAGACTCTTCCAAAATCATTATGTTGGACCTTTTAATCAGGGAAGGAGCAAGGAAGGTTCAAATAGTTTTGAAGACGGGTATATTTTCGGCCTGACTTAAGACTCAATCTGCTTTACTTGTAAATAATTGTATTGCTTCCAATCCTAAATATAAGATAAAGTTAACTTTTTTAAAAGAGATTAAGGAAGTTAAATAAGTTACTTAATCATATTATATGTTATGTATCTTTAGATTATATATTAGTTTATTAGTCAAACTAATTAGTTTGGAGAAAAAAATAAAAACATAAATACTCTAAAATAATTTAATTAGCTTCTTTAATTTTTCTAAAAAAATCTATTTTTTCTTATATTTAGCACGAGAAGGAGTAATATTTATGGTGGGTTTTTCATTCAGAAAATCATTTGGTACCTTTTTTAACCTGGTTGATGGTAATTATCTCATCAGCTCAGTCACGGAAAATTTCAAATATTTCTTCATAGGCATTCTGCATCATTTTTTCATGACCAATGACACTGAATGCTTGATATATAATTGGAAGGAGTTTAAATGTTAGTTGTTCGGCGGGAAATAAAATGTTAGTTAGGTTGATAGAAGGAAAGAGCCGTTGAAAATTGTTAGAGGTAGTTAGTGGGATGAGGCGGCAATTAAACATTAGCTAGCCTATAGATTCTCCCTATCTCCGCACGGTTCATCTCTCTTATTCCCTCTCTTCTTCTCCTTCAATCCTCTCATCTTCTTTCTATCCCTAATCTTTCTAAAATCTCTAAATTCATATTATAAGGGCCTATCAATGCTCCTCTCTCTTTTTTCTTTTTTAGAACAAATGGGTATAATGCTCCTCTTTCATTTTGTTTCCACATTACCTAATGCAAAATTTAATTTCATGTAATAATTACTGCGAATCTTACAGTTCTTTCTTTGGTTAGGTATAAAATAATAACATACAGGCGTGGCCTCTTGGGTGGCTGGTGAACTCAGCAAATCCACAGATAGTCATGCACCTGCCTGCTTTGCTACATTTTATTATCTGAAACTGGTAGAAACTGTAATCTGTTTTTGTTGTAAGTATCGTAGTATTAGAGATCTTACTGGTTTTGTATGCTTAATGCAGCAAGCAAGTCATTGATATTTGTCATTTCCTTGGATATTATGAAGTTAGAGCTGAGGCATACAGGAGTTTTTGTCCGCCTATGACATTTATCCATAGTGTTTTGACAGCCAAAAAAAAAAAAAATAACTGTCTTGTAATGTAATTAACAAGGAACAAAAAACCGAATCGGGCAATGAACCGGTCACGATACATGTTTAAGGGTTAATGGGTCAACCGGGGTTTAACCGGTGATCAGACCGGTCATATTAAAATATTATAATTTATTAGTAACAATATATATATATATATATATATTTTTAAACTTCTATAGATAAAATTGAAGATCTTTAGAAAAAAATGCTTAAAATCTATTAGTATTAGTTATAATGTCTATACTTATGCAATGATATCTCTTTTCCTCTAATTATTATATCATTTTAAATAATTTTTTTTCATTTTTTTCTTTTTTTATAGATTTCTTATTTCTTTATCTATTTTTCTTTTCATCTTGGCCTTCAACCTTTCATTTTCCCCGCAAAAATAGCGCGATATAGTAGGTAGAAGAATTAAAAAAAAAAAACCGGTCCAACCAATTGAACCACCAATTTTCCCAGTTCAAACTAGTCCAATGAGTGAACCAGGTTGGACCACTTACCCATTCATGGTCCAACCGGTTGAACTGGTTGGTCCGGTCCAGTTTTTATCCTATGACATTTATTCATAGTGTTCTGAAACTGAAAAAAAAAATTAACTGTCTTGTTATGTAATTAACGAAGCCGCTAAATATGTAGATTCAACTCATCTATGATTTCATGGTGTTCTCTTGGCAGGCTTCTTTGTTAATGTGGGCTATGCGGGGGAAGCTTGGGATTGACAATTTCAATTGAAGAATTTTCTTTTGGAGAAAGTTGCAATATTCTCCACACACACACTGACCCACACAAGATTCTTCATAGATAACTCAAAAATAGTTACGTTTTTCTACATTACATAAAATACGAGGAATGAACTGCATTGGATTTAGCTTATGTGAAGTGCTAACTTGTAATATTTCAATAATAAAGTCCCACTGCTATACATGATTTCCAATAGGTCTCAAGATTATGAAATTTCAGTTTAGCAATTTTCTTTTTGTTTTCCCCGATTGAGGGAAATTTTATCTTTATTCCATGATTTTTCTTTATTCCCAGTAGGTATCATTTCATTAGGAGGATTCACTAGAATGTTTTCTAACAATGTTTCTCTATCTGTTTTGGTGCACAACTGAGATTTTAGAACATACATGTTATATTAACTAATTCAACTAATTTCCTTAATCTAATTAAATTAGGTAAATGGGTCTTATATTAAGGATCGAAGGGAGTAGTTTATTGTCAAAAAAATGAAATTCGTGTTTTAAGATTACATGTCGAAATCCAAATCAATAGACTTCTTTTTATACTTATACATATGCACAAGATTGAAGATGAATTATTCCTTAACTTTATTTTCAATTTTCTTATTGATCTATGGGGAAAAACAATTATGAGAGGATCAATATAATTTGGTCGAATGAGAGGATCAATTTATTCAAAAAAATTACGTGGTTTATAAATATTTTTCTGGACCAAAACGTGGTTTATAAATTAAAATTAGTGTGACTTACATATTTTTTTAACCACAAGGCGTAGATTCTGCCGACAACAAAGATATATCCCTTCCAATTAAATTTTCATATATACAAGAGTTAAAATTCAAATCCACAATCACTAATTTAAATAATGACAGTTCATATCTTCGACTGTTCGTGCTTGTTAGGAAAACAATGAAACGGTGGTTTCAAAAGTTCTTTTTCGCAAACTGTAATACCCCAAATTTTATTCACCAAGAGTATATGTTGATTATTTTATATATTCATTGAAATGATGAATATTTAAGGCTAAAGGAATTAAATATTGAAAATTGAAAGTTGAATAGTGTTTTCAATGAAATCGCCTGTAAGGCAATGAGTTTATCATGTGGTTTTGGAAGACCAGATGATAAGCAAAAATTATGAAATTTTACATGGTGAAAGTAGACATCCTAAGTTTTAATTTGATAAAGTCATATGAATCAATTGAAGCTATGTACAAAAATATATGAATTTTTGAAGTTAGTCCAGAAAATCTAGAAAGTCTCTAGAGCAGCGGTCAAAGAGATGAAATATGGGAATGATATGTTTCCAAATGGCTAAATACCATATTTTTCCTTAAAACTAGACTCAATAAGGGTTCCATAGCCTTTGGAATCACTCCAAAATGATGTCTACAAAATTAGTTATGATTTTTCAAAGTTAGAGCAGAAAATCTGCCAGAATTGGCATTATTCTGAAAATTGAAAATAAAATGTATTAGAAATTGATTAATGGAATTAAAGATACCAAGTGTCATTATCATATGAAAAGAGGATTAGATTATGATTTATGAAGATGAGCACATGTCCAATTGCATTAAAATAATGCTACATGAACTTGCTAATTATGAGAAGGATGGAGGGAAAAATGGATTTCCAAGAGCAAAAGCCAAATTAATACATGAACATAGTCATGATGATAATGGTACAATACATGTAAGCAAGGTTGAGTGTACAATACATGAAGGCATGGACATAGTGATCATGATAAGTGAAGGTAAGGGAATAGCTTGAGTGAAAGGTTGGATGAACTTGAGTGTTTGGTGAAGTATGAAGTTGGTCTAGTTGGAAGAACACTTGGTTTGGTTGGAGCAAGAGGGGGAGCACATTTTTTAGCCAACCAAGGGAGAAGAGAAGTGGTTCAAATATAAAAAGAAGCTAATAAAGTAAGTGTGTCATAATATGAAGGACGTATGGGTGGAAGTATGGCTTGTGACTAGTGTCACATTATGGTCCCTTGATTAAATCCTATGGTGAAGGATGAATGGAGTCAAATTAATAAACACACTTCCCTCCCCTTCATGTGTTCATTTCAGCCAAGCAAGGAGGGGGTGGGGGGGGGGGGAGAGAGAGAGAGAGAGAGCTTGGAAGAGCAAAGAAGACTTAGAGAGAAGGAGGAAGAAACTTAAGATAAGAAGATGAACTCTTAAGCTTTTTTTCTAGTATTCCTTAGATCCTTCTCTAAACTTGCTCCTCATGAATCCATGGTGGTGAAGACACACTTTGAGATCAAGAAGAGAGGGAGGAGGCACCTAGAGTGAGAGGATCCAAGAAGCTTAAGAGGTAACTACACCAAACTCAAATTTATACTTGTACGAAGTTTATATTAAAGTTTGTTGTTGATTTAGTGATTTTTAGTTGAGTTGTAAATTTGGAAAAGCCCTAATCCTAAGGAGTTCTGCTACCCAAATTTCCTTAAATCATGGTTAAGAAGTGTTTATATGAGTCAATAAAGGATTAGAAGTGGAGAAATACAAGTTTTGAAAGCTAAAACACATCTCCATTTTTTCATTTTTTTTCTAATATTTTGGCCAGCACTGTTCTGGGGGAAGGAGCTGGATTTTCATGAAATGGATGGTTCCATTGGATTCAGTGGGCAAAAATAGGTGGGGTTACAGTTGGTCACTTTTTCAGAAAAAGCCGAAAAAGCATAATTATGAAAACACCCATAAAACCCTAAATGGGGCTGTCAAAGATATTTTTGTAATTTGACATTGAATTTGATTATTTTGAGCCCGAAAATGTATTCCTTAGGTGAAAATACGTCAAAATAGCCTTAGTCAAAATTTTGGGAAAACGTGCCATCAGGCTAGGTACGGCGGGGCCGGACTAAGGTCCTAAGGGCATTATGATAAATTTTCATCATAAACTAATATAACCACAAAAAATACTATGGAAGAGTCTAAAATGATACTTGGATATGTTATGACCTATTTCTTGTACATTTAATATATTAGAACCAAGTTAAAAGCCGGAACAACATATTTTACGAGGCACACTAAAAAAGTAATTGATAAGACTTTGCCGTAGAGACTACTATCCTTTATACACTATATGAATAATTGTATGTATGTGTTACTATATTTCGTGATATGATTGAGTGCTAAAGGCACAGTACCTGGTTATGGTTGGGTGCTCAACAAAGGTATATCGAAAATTTGAGCTATAGTCGATGAATCTGCTGAGGTACTTATATATGAATTGAATTGAACTTTCATTTTTGCCTAATATGGTGTATTGCATATTTAACTTTCACATTTTATTTGTCAATCATATGTCTCTACGGGGATTCTTCAGAATCTCACCTTATTTTTAAACTAAAAATATCAGCGGGTGCCAAAGTAGATATCGAGAAATGATTGACACGTGTCTCGAGGTAAGGTTGAAGTCAGTGGTTATAATTAGTTTATGCTTAAGATATTTTGGGGAATCCTATGAATATTAGAATTTCCACTGTATTTCTGTATTTTCTGTATTTCATTGACGAACGATGTTGGGATTGTAAACGAATACTTTTATCAGTATAATTGTACCTTTATATGCCCATGGAATTCCGTCTTTATTACTCTTCAATTATCAAAATGGAAACGGGTATTGACACAAACCGAGGCAAAATTCATATCATATATTTCTTCGTAAATCACAAAAACACTTCTAAAAAGTTAAAACAAACCGGCACGAATATAGTATAATAATGATAGTAATTGTATTTCCTGAAAAATTATTCATATTATTCACCATCTAGTTTTTTTTTTTTTGATGATATAGAAATCAGATAAATTATAATACCCAAACTGTTTTCACAAACAAAAGTGAAATCGTAAAATAACAAATCCAGCTATACTTCATAATATTGCTAAAACATCATCCCTTAACTAACCAACAAAACTTAATACTCCCTCTCTTGTTTTTTTTCTTTTATAAATAACAGCAACCCAAATCACATAAATTGAATTACTAGTTAAAATTAGTTAAAAATAATAAAATCATAAGATGTGTAATTTTTTTTATAAGCATTTATGAAGATGATAAGTATGAGTGAGAATCAGTGGGAAGAGATACGATATAAACATGTAATTAATTAAAGTTAAAAATTGAAGAAAAGAAAGTAAATTACATCCTTAGACAAAGCCAAATTTTATATATATATATATATATATATATATATATATATATATATATATATATATATATATATATATATATATAGAAACGGAGAATGTTGCGTATAAATATTTATAAATATTATAAGAAGGTATAATAACTTTGAGGATGGTCCATCATGACGTAAGGCTTCGACCTTTTTCTGAGCATTGTGCTTGCTCTTGAGGAGAGAGGAGAACCAACAAGTTTATGTTGTTGATGTTTTGGTACGTGTATTAATAGAGAACAGTGTTAATTGTTAAGAACAAAGCCTGACTGATTATTTCAAAATATAAGAACTAAATAATTAAATCAAGTAATTTAAAAAAGTAGTTAAAAATAATAAATATGTAAAAATTATAACTTACTTTCCTAAAAAGTCTCTATTTATAGAAAGGGTGAGTGGAAGAGAGAATGGGAAGAAATAGATATGAGAAGGAAGGAGTGAAAAAAATAAATGAGAAAGACATATAATTAATTAGGGGTAAAATTAAAAAAATAAATCATTAAATGATGAGACAAAAGTAAAATGGCTCTTATATAAAAAAAACCAACCATTCCCACAAATTTAACTCTTATATTTTAAACTAGTAATAAAAAGACAGAGGAGACACACATGTAGGATCAATGTCAGATACTTCATGGATTCATTCATTGAATAATGTTGCAATTTGGACCACAAAACCCCTGTTCTGAATAGAAGCCGAAGCCAATACGTGGCATGGTTTTTTGTGTGTGGTCCAACAAATATTGAATCATTATGGATAGTCCCAAACTCATCCTCTTCCCGTATCGTCTTACCCCTATTTAAGACTGGGACATCTTCAAAACGACATGTCATTTAGAAAGACGGGACACGAATTTTCCAATGCCCTCGTGATAATTTGAGGAAAAAAAAAACCCTTGTGATAATAATCCATCCGAATTTTGTCCCAAAAAAAAAAAAAATCCATCCGAATTTGAGTTAGTTATATACTTTATATAATTTATGAATGCATCTAATGGGTGATAAAGGGAATAAAGAGTATTCTAGTAAAGTTCTCTTTATTCATCGAAAAAACAAGACAAAATGTAAAGTATGTCATTCTTATCTTTCCATTATACTACTATTTATCTTTTCCGAAAAAAAAAACTCTTTTGTATAAAAACAAAAGAGCTAGGACTCGGTAATAAAAACGTATGATATGTGCTTGTGTACTTTTTTGTTTTTTTATGTAGTATCCAAGTGGTATTCTCAAGCCGATAACTAAAGACAAATCATTCTAAAGGATAGATTTTGATATAAAAACTACTCATATCTTCTTTTATTATTTTGTAGGAGATTATAAGCTAGAAGAATATGTCAACCAAAAGAGATGATGCACGGTCACAAATCAGCACAAACTATGGGTAGATAAAGATAAAAAGAAATATAAGAAGCAAATCTCATGGGAGCAAGAGGCGTGAGTTAGCATCAAATATATAAATATATATATCTACAAGACTAATATGATATATATTTAAAAGAAAGAGATTTTAGATATGATAGATATAGATGTGGACCCCGATTAAAGGTTTGAATAGAGTCAAGAACGGGCAGCAAGATACAGCTGTCGCAAGGCATCAAAAGATCAAAAGTTATAAATAGAAGAAGAGGCGACGTTCTTGGGAGGGAGATCCGGACAGCAACAAGAAAGGACCTTGATGGCAGAGAGGAATGATGAAGGAGGGAGAGATCTGGGCAGTGAACATTGAGCAGCGACAGTAGCGAGGAACACTGATAGATTCTTCGACAGTCTTCCTTTCTCTTTTCTTTCCTTCTTTCCTTCTTTCTCCTTGAATCTGAATATTATTTCTGTCATTGATTTTATTACTGCCACGTGTGGTTAATTCTTTTTTAGCTATGAATTGATTATTAGATTAGAGCTTTTTTGAATCATTAAATTATGCTTAATGTTTTCTTGTTTAGTTAAGCTTGTTATGTCTTGATTATTGAATGCTTGATCACCACTAAATACAAAATTTGAGAATTTTAATTACACTTGTAAAAGAGATCTTAATTGGACCATAGGATTAAGTAATGTGGGATTGGAATTTATTCTAGTTGGTTAATAGGATAGGAATATACCTATTGGACCCATATAGTAATATTAGAGTGAATTGAGATATTTATTGCCTCTTGAATATATTGTTAGGAATAATGGTTTTAATTTGAAAGAGGGATGTAAGTGATTGGGAGATATTTATATCTATTAATACTTTATATTAACAAGTTAACAATAAGTGAATTTATTTGGGTAATTATATACTTTAAAACTTGAACAGAGGATTAGCTGCTCTAAGTTGTTTGTCTTGATTGAAATCTTTAAAACACTAGTTTACTATTTATCTTTTCTTATCATTAATTTTCTCATTAATCTCATTATCTTTGATTTTCTCAGCTTAAATGAATCTAGAAAATTTAATGCCTAGTCAATAATTATATTTTGAGTTTTTGTGGGACGATCTTGATTTGCCGGTTTACTATTTTATGGCCCGTACACTTACGATGCCTACTTAAAATTTGATAGTATTAGGGACCAATTGACTAAGTGCCACACAAGCTACCACATGTGACCTTTATGTGGCCCTTGCCTCACAAGGTGGAAGTGGATTTCCTATCCACTTCCACCCAATCACTCATTTTATCCTCTTCCCTCCTCCCCCTTTTTATACACACACTCTCCATCGTACACACACACACACCGTCCCCTAGAGCCGAGAATACGGCCTGGGCTGGCCCGGTTCTACAGGGCTGACCTTTCACGAGCTAAGGGTTAAATGGGCTGGCATGTTTAGGCCTACTTCCTAAAAAACCTCTAATTTTTAAAGCTCGTGGCCTTACAGAGCTGGCCCTTCATGGGCTTGAACCTAAACGGGCTTGAACTCATTTTAATAAAAAAAAATATTTTTCAAAGTTTACAATTTATTTATTATTTTACCTTAAATTGAGATACATTATTTTTAAAAATCATAAATTTTTAGTTAAAATAATCATCTAAAGTCCAAATTAGCATGTTTTTTAAAGTTTAAATGAATAAACCATTGAAGAAAATAAAATAAATCAAATCATTTAATAAGTGTTTACCTGTTATTAATAGTTTATTAGATACTTAGGTGTCTCTCATATTGATAATTTGATATAATGATATTATATATATTAATTTATTTTTAAAAAAATATTAAACGGGCCTAAAAGGGCCAGCTCTATAGGGCTGCACGGCCGACCCTCAAGGGCTGCAGGGCCGATGGCCCAACAAGGCTAGCCTTTTAGGCCTGCTTCTTGTTTTAACCTCTAAATCATAAGCTCGGCTCTTGAAGGGCTCGGGCCTAAACGGGTCGACCTGATGGGCTCGACCCGAATTCCTGGCTCTACATCTCCACCACTGTACTCTCCCATTCTTGCCCCCTTTTTCCCGCCTGCTCCATTTTCCTCATACTCTTGTCCCCACTCCTGTCCCCATTTATTCCCTTTTCTTCCTACCCTCTTCTTCTGGTCCCCACTCTACTATCTAGGTCACATTTCCTCCTCCTCTCCTCCTCTTTCAATCCCCACTCTCCTCATTGTAGCTCATATTTCCTCCTCCTCCTCACTTAAGCATCACTAACGTATGTGGTCCCCCACTCCTTTGCTTTAGTCTTGCACTGTGAATACCACCCTTTATAATTTTTTTTTAATTTTTAAAGATCCATGCAACTTTGTCTTTCCATTTTTCCTTTATTGATTTTTTTCCATGTTTGGATTTGTAGTGTCAGCTCACTATATTGAAGCTTCTATTCAATGTAAGTTTTTAATTTTTGAACTTACAAATATAATTTTATTAAAAGTTAATAGTTTAATTTGCTAAATGTCTTGAAATCTAAAATAATTATTCTCATTTTTATATGCTGAAAAATAAATGAGATAAAATTAAATGTTATTGTGTATAGGTTGTATTTGAAGATATATAGTAGTTATAATTTGTAAGTGTTCTAGTAATTATTATTGATCAGTTGCATAAGTAAAATAATTATTTTTTTTAACACTTGTATTTTATTTATTGGCTTGTAATGCTTTCTAATTTACCTATGATATTTGTTGGCAAATATGATTTTTTTTTTCATTATGATATGTGAAAAATTATTATGATGTTGCGGGATTAATTGATGGATTATTTGTCAATTAAAAGAGAGGATTTAAAACTTGGAAAAGCTTCAATTTTTAAGATGTTATGCTGATGATTTTATTTTAAAATAAATAAGAGAAGATAAAAGTAATTAGTAAATGCAATAGTCATGCAACTAACCACTTTTTAAAAATAGATTGATGGTATAGATGGATCAAAAATAGATGTCATCTGATCGATGTTCAAGGGAATATATAAATGGAGTGAAAGAGTTTATTAGATTTACAATTGAGCATACAAAAGATTCTAACAAAATCTTGTGTCATTGCTTTTCTTGTTGTTATGAAAAGCGAATTAATCCACTTATTTGCTAAATCATTTAAAGGATGCAAATCGATCACTTAGTGCTGTGTAGGGCAACACAATGTTCCTACCTATGACAACCCAAGTATGAGAGATAGTTGCACTTCCATTCCCAAAGTCCCTCTTCCTTTAATAATTAATTTTTCTTCTCTACTTAACTCTTTGTGACATTATAATTTTGTGAACCTTAATATATTTACTTTATTTTTCATACGGTGATTCGATGTGCAAGTTATATATCGATCAATCTTTCAAGCACGCGGTTGCAGTGGGTGTTGCCTACAACACCGATAATGATACACTACACAATTCACCATTGCCCGACAATATATTCCTAGTAAGGGTTGACATTTGCATGAATGAAAATGCGTTCTTACCGATCCCTTCTCAGGATGAGTTAGGAAACAATAGTGAAAGATGTTGTAGGTCTCCTTGGCCAATAGGTCTTATAGAGCTATGTGAAAAGGTATAGTTCATTTACAATTCCCTTTG
This sequence comes from Inga leiocalycina, assembly GCA_963242795.1. Classification (NCBI taxonomy): domain Eukaryota; kingdom Viridiplantae; phylum Streptophyta; class Magnoliopsida; order Fabales; family Fabaceae; genus Inga; species Inga leiocalycina. Next base: position 23,566,383 of record OY725323.1, read on the forward strand.
CTTTTCCTTTGAACTTCAATATAAAACTACATGATTTAATTTCATGATTTTTGCAGGTTGGACAGTCTAAAGGAAAACAAATTCTACTACATGGCTGATAACTCTCCATATTTTATACATTTAAAGAATATTTTGAAGATAATTGGAGAGTTATCTATGCAATTTTTAGAAGATTCAATGAGATTTTATTGTGAAAAAGATCATATCAAAGTGGTGCATTATTTATGGGATTTTATTGTAATTAATATAGTTTTGAAAGTAATAATAATAAAAGAAAATAAACTTATTTCATTTTATTATTCGTTTAGTGCTCCAAGTTGTTCTAGATTGATTTGTTTCTTCTTCCTTTATATTAGGTGACGCTGAGGCAGCTGAGTTCAAAAAAAAAAAATGGTGTGGCTGCTGCAATATCGAGCCCAGGTCTCCACGGTTTGGGCCAAAGGATTAGAGTCTTAGACCAAAGGAATTCAAAGCCACATGCATGAGGCGCTGGACTGAAGTGCAAGAGAGCAGCGAAAGAAAAGAAGAGGAGGGACCTAGAGAAAGGAGGTGCCGCACAGACAGTGAAATAGAGGAGGAGCTAACTGAATTAGAGGAGGACAGCCGCACAGAAAACAGCAGTCATCTTCATCTATCGAGAGAGAGAGAGAGGAGCATCAGCTGGAGGTTCCGGACCTGGGGAGGCTCCATTAGCTTCTGGTTCATCTTCTTGTTCCCCAGGTCCGACGAGCTCGAGCTGTGAAGGGCGGCTAGTCTTGGAGCGAGAACAGAACGGAGTGGAGGCCGGGGAACGAGCTGGAAGGGGAGTTCTCTAGTTTCTCATTGCGATTGTGGAGGGTACTGATCTTCACTGCAGTTTTCTTCTTCTTGGAGCTTAACGAAAAGGAGACCAGCTGATAGAAAGAGAAAGTCGAGAGGAAGGATAATTGCTGTGCTCCCTGTTCCTTTTATCTTTTCCATATGGTTTTGAATATTGAAACTTTTGTTGCTGTTCTGATGATTTTGATGTGTGGCTAGACTCTATGAACCTAGAGTAGTTATGAACTAATTTAAGGATATGAGCATATATGAACCATTTAATTGTGTTTAGTGTTAATTTTTGTTTACTTAATCTTGTATTATTTTATCTACTTAGTGCTTGATCACCATTAAGTAGAAATTTGGGGAATTTAGATTAACCTTGGAAGAGGGATCTTAATTGGACCATAGGATTAAGTAATGTGGGATTAGAATTTATTCTAATTTGCCAATAGGATAGGAATATACCTATTGGACCCATATAATCATATTAGAGTGAATTTGGACATTTATTGCCTCTTGAGTAAATTAATTAGGAATAACAATTTTAACTTGAGAAAGGAGTATAAGTGATTGGAAGATACTTATATTCATTTAAACTCTAGATTAACAAATTAACATTAAGTGCTTTTAATTGGGTAAATACATGCTCTAAAACTTAAAGAAGGGATTAGCCACTCTAGGTTGTTTTTATCAATTGAAGTTTTTAAATCATTAGATTTATTTCTTTTGCATTTGTTTAAATTGTCTTTCAATCTCTTCCTTTGATTTGTTCAACTTAAATGAAAATGGGAATTTTAATGCCCAATTATCTATTACCTTGGATCTCTGTGAGATGACCTTGATTTGCTACTATACTATTCTACGATCCGTACATTTGCGGTGCATATTTAAAATTTAGTAGCATTAATGGTAAGATTTCAAAGTATTCGACAACACAACTAAAGTCCAAAGTCTTAGCTAGCCAACTAAGCAAAAGAAAAATGAACTCATATCATGATCAATTGCTATCTATTGCACCTAATTTGATCCACGAAGGAGGTCTGCAATTACATTTTGATAGACATATCTATAGTGCTAGTGGTATAGCTGATCATATTAATGGTGATGTGTTGGATGAAATATTTAATCTTAGATGGGTTAGTGCTTCGGTTATCAATATCTAGATTAAATACTTCATCATCATCGGTTATCACTGTTATTATTATTTATCATTCAATTTTTTTTGGCTTTAATGACATTGTTTGTTTTCTATCAAAGCATTTGTACCATGACATCTTAATGGATATAAATAGGGTCTAATTCACATTTGTCAACCCTTATCTCATTGGCCAACATAGGGCAGAGTATATATGCATTAACAATTTAATGATATGAAAGATTACTTTAAAAAGAAAACAATAACAACTATGCTATTTCTAGTGCCATACAATGCAGGGTAAGTTATTAGTGGTAGTTTTTCAACGTATGTGTTTTTATTGTTTAACTTTTACCATAACATGATTGTTGAAAAAAAGAATTTTAAAATATTTTAGGGCACATTGGATATTGATTGTTATCAATCCAACGGAACCTTTTGGCCCTCGTATTTACTATGTGAATCCTCTAATTAGAGGTCTTCTAGAAAACCGTCCTAATATATTGCGATTGTTCAGTAGGTAAGCATACGCATGTATGTGTAAATATTTGCCTATATGATTGAATAACCAAAAGTAATTAGTTTCTATTTGTTTTGTTAGCGCATTGACTACATATCGGGCACATCTGCCTCCTTAAGCTATTGACCCTTTAAATAGTTATGTCTAGAAGAAGATACGGGTACTGATATATGAATTTACTCATATTTTGTTATTAAACAATTTTTATTCAAAAATTGAGTTAACTATTTTATTTTATTGTTGTGGTGCCCTTTCCAGCCCAATAACAATGATTCATGTATTACATCATGAAATTCATAAAGGATGTAATTACTCATGGTTATCTTTTTATTCCTAAAAAATTATGTCATTTAGTTGCAATTCATATTGTATTTTAAATTTAATTGATTAGTGCCTGATAATTAAGTTTTAGTTATTTTAATTGGTTGTGTGCATGATTTTATATGTATGTAGTATTATGAAGATTATCGTTGTAATAGTTTGACTAACTATCAGGTCAATGAAGTGATCAAAGAATTGTGTGAATATGTGCTTAAGCAAACCTCTAGCTAGCTACTATTTAACTAGCCTAGGTGTTGTTTCTTGTCAATTGTTGTGTTGTTTATTTAAGTTGAATTTGCTTTATTTCATTTGCAATTGTTGTAAATATATTTAGTAGTAATTTTATTAATTAGTTATTTGTTTGTATCATTTTAGAGTTATTTCATTGTTATTTTCTTTTCTTCATTTTACTGTGGATATAGAAATTTGTGTTTAAAGTAGTTTACTACTGTAATTATAAGGTTATGAATTAAAAAAGCACCACAGGAAACAGTTTTTTTAATATGTGTGTGTATATATATATGTATATATATATATATAGATATATATGTGTATATATATATGTGTTGTAGTGCTTGGAAGTGCCATAATTTCTTTTAGTGGCGTGCGGATATGTGACACTTTCTAAGCGCCACAACTAGTTGAAAAATAAGTACCACGGTTGCCTTTTTTTGTAGTAGTGAATAAAACTAGAGAAGCGCAGGTGCAACATGCATAATGTTCCTCTAATGGTTGACAAATTAGATAAAATTATAATGTTGACCAATGGGTTACACGAGTCTCCACCTTCAAACCTTTTATAATTATCTGAAACTAGTCCACACCCGTCCGTTGCATGGGGTACATATAAGCAGTCACTTATCGAAGCATATATCTTTTTTCTCCTTTTCTTCTCAGAATATTATCTCCATCATTAGATAAAAAAATGAATTGTTGTGATTTAATATTTTCTAAAACTATGATTATAGTGTTTTTATAAATTAATTTTGGTTGTATTGCAGTTATGAATCAAGTAGATCATGTTTTAAAAGTTTAAGTTTATTTATTTATGTTCAAAATAATAGTCTTATAAAATATTAAATCTAACCTATCTATTATTTTAAATCTGATGGTGGAGATGAGATTTTGAGAAGAAAAGGAGAAAAAAGATTCTGAGAGGATCAAAACCGAGTCACTTATATAGCATAAAAAATATTTTGAAACTTGAAAAATAATACTCCATCCGGTTCTAAATATAGGACATAGTTTGTAGTGCAATTTGCACTACAAACTATGTCCTATATTTAGGACTGGAGGTAGTAGTTAGTTATTTAGATCATAATAAACTATTTGTTAGGAAACTTTTGAAAGAATAACTAGTCAAAATGCTTAGGGAAAAAAATCATTTTGAACATCATTTACATAAATAAAGGAAAATCAATGAAAATCACTAACACAATATGCAAATTCTATAAATTCTTTCATTAAATTAATTATATATAGTTAGAAAATAGAATTTGCACTACAAAAAAACATCCAATTTGCGACGGAATCAAATTCCGTCGCAAATTCCGTCGGAAAACCGTCGGAAATTCCGTCGGAAAATTTTCCGACGGAATTTTTTCCGTCGCAAAATTTGCCACGGAAAATATTCCGTCGGAAATTATGACCTTTGCCACGGAATTTCCGACGGAATTTTGCGACGGAATTTTATTCCGTCGGAAATTGAGAGGGAATTTGCGACGGAATTAAATTCCGTCGTAAATTCCGACGGAATTAAATTCCGTCGGAAATTCCCTCGCAATTTCCGACGGAATTTCAGACGGAATTGAATTCCGTGGCAAATTTAAAAATTATTTTTTAATTATTTAATATTTTAAAATTTATTTAATTTAATTTAAAAAAATTATTTTTATAAAATTTATTATTTTTAATTTAATTTTTATTATTATTTTCTAATTTCTAAAATATTTTTAATTTTCAATCGTAGATTTTGGTCCTTATAGGGGCAAAATAGTCATATAAAAAATAAAATTTATTAGTTATTAATTAATATTAGTAAATAAAATATTAGGTAATAATTACTTATTAGTTATTAATTAATGTTAATAAAAATTTAATTTTAGAAATTAAAAAAAATATGCACATAAGATTATATATATAATTGTGTGTAATAATAGAACACCAAAGCAGTCGAGCTCATCCGGTAAGGCATCGCGCGCGTACGGGCGAGGTCGTGGGTTCGAACCAAAGGATGGGCAAATTCAGTTGCATTTCCAGGAAATATGAGGTTGCGACACGTGGCGGAGGGAGGTTGCGACACGTGGCGGAGGGAGGATGCGACACGTGGCGGATCTGGGGGTCGACGACAAGGTGGATGCCGCCGGAGATGCCACGCGCTGTCGCCGGCGATGAGGGGGCGGTGGCCGGAGTTGCCAAGTGGATTTTTAAAATTTAAAAAAAAAAAAAAATTTGCGACGGAATTTCTGACGGAAATGAATTCCGTCGGAAGTTCCAACGGAATATTCCGTCGGAAATTGAGAGGGAATTTGCGACGGAATAAATTCCGTCTCAAATTTCCGTCGCAAATTCCGTCGGAAATTGCGACGGAAATAAATTCCGTCGGAAATTTCCGACGGAATCTGAATTCCGTCGCAAAATTTTTTGTGACGCTGTTATTACCTACGGAATCAATTCCGTCGCAAATTCCGTCTCAAATTCCGTCGCAAACTCAAATTCCGTCGCAAATTCCGTCTCAAATTCCGTCGCAAATTCAGTGTTTTTTTGTAGTGTTGACATTACTAAGTTACATAATCCATTCATTAAACTCCAACGCTTTTTAAAGGTTAAGATTTGCCCATGTCAAACCAATCATTTGCTATATTTTTCAAGAATAGGTGCCAAATTTTGAGTCTATTGTTAGTAGAGATACTGTGTGATTGCAGGGTATAAATAGGTGGTCACTTATGCAACATAAACATATTTTGGAACTTAAAAAATAATAGTCCTATATTGTTTAGTTCCTAAAAATATCTTTAGGAAATATTTGGAAAGAATAATTTCTCAAAATGCTGATGAAAATATAATTTCGAATTGTATTTAATATGATTTGCATAAACAAAGAAAAATCATTAAGCAGATATATTGCATCTCAAAAAATGAAATCAATTAATTATATACAGCCAGGAAAGCAAAACTTGATATTACTAAGTTTTTTTTTTCCCAATGATATTACTAAGTTACACAAACCATTCATCAAACTCTAACCCTTTTTAAGGGCAAATGTTACCCTGGTCAAACCAATCATCGGTACATTTTTCAAACATAGGCACCTAATATATAATCTATATTCATCATCCCTCTTAATGATCTCCTTGTTCAACACAAATGTCGGCATTGAAAGTGTCATTTTTTTTTTTTAAATTACGTTGGTAGTCACATCCACTGGTCGCCTGCCGGCCACATCATCACCGGGGGCCATATGTCGCCTGACCCTTGCCACCTCACCCCACGCCACACGTCGCCACTTCGTTGCACCACATTTATGTGAAAATCAACTCTTTTATGGTCCCTCCAAAGTTTAAACTCATGACCTCCTCTTTTTGTGTCCATGCCTTTTACTAGGCTTGAAAGAACCTGATAATTATTATTGTAAAATAATATATATGTATAATATATATATATATATATATAACACAAACATAAATAAATAAATATTATGAAATATTACTTATATCGTTAAATATTATATTTATTTTTTACTTTAATTATTATATCTATATATTATTTATAATATATTAATATATGTAACAAATATATATATATATATATATATATTCATAAATATAAAAATATTAATGTGTTTGTATATATATTGATATAATACTTTAAAATTATTTTTGAATAGATCAAAATTAAAATATAATTAATATCCTATGATCAATTAAAAATGTATTAATTTTTGGTATTTATTTAATTTATTAAGTGTCTATATATATAAATGAAGTAATTAGAAAAGAAAATTAAGTATAATTCATATGTATTAATTGATAAATTTATGAAATAAATTATTTTTATTTTATTCTAATTATATAATTTTAAAAATATTATTAATCATTGTTACATCATGTTTTCTGTCTCTAGTATTTATTATTTTTATTGTTAATGATAAATTTATTAAAGAAATATAGATTAAAGTATATGATTTATCACTACAAAAAAAAAGGTATTTTGTAGTGGTGCAATTGTAGCGGTTATATTAAACCGCTACAAATTATAGTATTTGTAGCGGTTTTCACCTAAACCGCTACAAATTTGTAGCGGCAAGATATTTTGTAGCGGTTTCCTACAAAAAATCGCTACAAATTTGGCGCGAAATTCCCGCCAAAACTTGTAGCGGTGATTTTGTAGCGGTTTATGTGCATTAACCGCTACAAAATACCAAAGGTCATAATTTTGTAGCGGTTTTAGGCAATAACCGCTACAGAATTTCAAGAGTTTCGACATTTATAGCGGTTTTAGGCAATAACCGCTACAGAATTTCAAACGTTGTGAACCTTTTGTAGCGGTTATTGTAAAACCGCTACAAATTTAATTATTTGTAGCGGTTAGAGTAGCGGTTATTTTAATAACCGCTACTAATATCTGGCCTATTTAAACCCCCACGTCCTTCATTTCTCTTTTTGCTCATTTTGTTTCCTGAGGTTTCTCTGAGTGATTTCTTCGAGATTTGAGTGTTCAGACGTCTCTATAGGAGTTTTTGCTCAGTATTCCGCAGTATTCGAGCTTGAGGTACATATATAACACGTATTTTTATTTATATTTGTATTTTTATTATATTTTTGCATAATAATATGACTATTGTTTTAATTTTTACAGTTGATATGGCTTCAGGACAGGATAAGGGGAAGGCCCCTGAGGTCCCCAGACCAATTTTACGGGGTGGCAGCAGCCGGGCAGGGGGCAGAGGGAGTGCCAGCGCGCAGGCAGGGCTACCGCGGCATCTCAGCCCATCCCCCCACAGGCACCGCAGACGATCCCATAGGCGACGACCGCAGCAGAGGTGCCTGAGGTGGAGAGGCCAGAGATTAGCGTTGAGGACTTCCTCAACGAGGAGGAGTTCGAGATCCCGATTGGGTTCAGGGAGATGGAGCAGTTCCTCGATGAGGAGGATGCTCGGGAGCAGAACAACCCACGAGGGTCGTCTTCGCGGTCCACTGGGTTTGAGGTGCAGGTCGAAGGTAAATTAATTTTTTAATTTAGTAAATTATTTATTTAAATTAGAAATGTTAACTTTGAATTATAATTTATCTAACGCGCGATCAACTGTGCAGATGAGCAGGGGAACGTGTCGACGAGGAAGCTGGATGTGGCCGGTCTGAACAGCATGGACCGGTCCCTGCGAGTTATAGTGCCGTGGAATGAGGGCACTGACCAGCCGATCCACAATGAGGGTCACCTGCTCAACTGCTTCCTGAACGACCTGGGAGCGAATTGGATGCGGTTCCCCCTTCACTTCCCAATGTGGAGGCACATTCTGAGGAGGCCGAAGGACCTGGCTTGGGAGGAGGTGGTTCAGGTAATTAAAACTATTTAATTAATATTTTTTATAATTAATTCTATTTAATTTTTTTTAAATTATGGTTTTTATAATTACTGATATTTAAATAAATTTTTTTCAGCTGCGGTTTGCTGTCCGGGCCAACCGGAAGAGGTACGCCCTCGTGAAGATGGGCGACGCCTGGAGGAACAGGAGGAACCATCTCTTCCACAGGGTGGATAAGGACGGGACGATGCCTCTGGAGCAGCTGATCGAGAGCGTCCCGGACGGCGTGCCGCCAAACGACTAGGCGCGTTTCATCCAGTTCAGGAGGAGCCCTCAGGCGCAGGTAATTTATTTATTATATTTTTGATATATAATTTTGTAATTGTTAAATATTAAATTATAATTTCAATTTAATTTGTATTTAATTTTAAATTATAATACATTTAATTATTTGTTTTTCCAAGAGCTTTCTCAGAGGAACACCGAGATCCGGGCGCATCAGACGATCTACCACACAGCAGGATCGAAGACCTTTGCTGTGACCTACAGCGAGCTGGTAACTTTTCAAAATATCACTTACTTTTAGCTGATTATTTCATAATACTAATTATTGTTTTGTAATTGTTTCAGGAGACGAAGGCACAGCAGGAGAACCGTCAGACGGACTATGCGGAGCTGTACGCCATCACACATAGACACCGTGGCAAGACTGCGACCTCTCAGCAGGCATAGGCGGCCATTGTAAGTAATTTTATCATTATATTTTTTATAAAACCAAGTTAATAATGAAAAATGCTAATTAGTAATTGTTTTATAAAATGGCAGGAGCGGATGCAGCAGTCGCAGGTTGAGCTGTGACAGACCCAGCCTGAGGAGTCACAGGGGTCAATGGACCCGACAGCTCCTTTGAAGGAGGGTCTGGCTCAGCCTGAGCACCCCGGACGCGTGCGGGGGATGGGGATAGGCGCCAGACCCAGCATGGTCTACGGCAGGAGCGCCGCCTCTGAGGCTAGCAGCTCTAGAGGGGTCAGATGTCGGAGGGACGAGTCTATTGACTAGCTGAGGTCAGATTTGAAGCAGACGCAGCAGCAGATGGCGCAGCAGCAACAGATGCAGGTGCAGCAGCATCAGCACCTGCAAATGCATGCAGATATGTTGTACGCTCAGCAGACGCAGTGGCGTGAGATCGCGAACAACATGCTCAAGGGAGCATGGAGTCACCTGTTCCCGAATGAGCAGCATCCAGCGGTTCCCCCTGTCCCTCGCTACGTCGTCCCGAGTACTACTCCTCCTGCTACTGCTCCTCCTCCTGCTGATGACGATGGTGCGGTTCACTCTGCGCAGCGGCCCGATCCAGCGGCATCTAGGGGAGCCCCACCTGAGGGTGCACCAGAAGATCAGCCCCCAGCTCCTTAGTTTAGGACATTTTCTTTTGTAAATATTTATGAGTTTTTATTTCAAAACTTTCTTATTGTGTTTTATATAATTATATTTATATTATTAGATCGCGTTGAAATAATTTATAAATTATTTATATCTAAATTTTAAAAAAAAAGTATATATAGATTTGTAGCGGTTTTAACTTAAAACCGCTACAAATATATAGATTTGTAGCGGTTTTAAGTTAAAACCGCTACAAATCTATATATTTGTAGCGGTTTATCTTGAGAAACCGCTACAAATATATATGTTTGTAGCGGTTATACACTAATAACCGCTACAAATACTCAAATTATTTGAATTTTGAAATTTGCCGCCTTTGTGCACATTTGTAGCGGTTATGTTATGTATAACCGCTACAAATTAGATAATTATTTTTAAATTTAATGTCCAACGGCTTTAATATTAGTAGCGGTTTTATATATATAACCGCTACTAATACGCAACAAGTAAATTTTGAAATTCCCAACGGCTTTAATATTAGTAGCGGTTTTATATATATAACTGCTACGAATACTCAACAAGTACATTTTGAATTTCCCACCAATGTGTAACGGCTTGAATATTAGTAGCGGTTTTATATATATAACCACTACTAATATTTTATATTTGTAGCGGTTAGTGTAGCGGTTTAAGAACCGCTACAAAATTATAAACGTTGGAATTTCAGAATATAAGGTTATAGGCATTCGTCATTCTCTTCTCACTCATCTTCTCTATACTTTCTTCTCTCTCACTTGTAGCTATGGATAAATCATGGATAAGGTTGCCGCGCAATTCTCCTGAATATTTGTACGAATTAAACAGTTTCTTGGATTTCACATTCATCACGCCAGCTGTAACGGCAAGATTGTCTGTCCGTGTCAGAAATGCAAGTTCAAGAAGTGGCATGCACGAAATGTTGTCAAGGAACATTTGCTTGTGAAGCCTTTCCTTGAGGACCATACGTTCTGGGCAGTTCATGGTGAGAAGGCCGGCATTAGATATGACGATGTTCGTTTTCAAGTAGGCGTTCAAGTAGATGAAGATGATCTTATGAATGATGCTGTGCGTGATGCGTTTGGATTTCAAGGCGACAACTTCAACGAAGAAGTGCACGGCTCTGAGCCGGCTTTTATGGGGAATGAAGCAGCTCGGGATTTTTTCAGCTTGATGGAGAGGCAGATCGTCCTTTATATCAAGGTTGTCGCAAATATTCTAAATTATCTTTCTTGATCAAATTGTATCATATCAAGTGCTTGTGTGGGATCACAGATAAGGAAATGTCGATGTTGCTCGACTTATTACAAGATGCATTCCCCGACGCTGAGATTCCCACAACCTTCTACGAGGCCAAGAAGATTATCAACAGGTTGGGGGTTGAATTATCAAAAGATTGATGCGTGCCCAAATGATTGTATGCTGTATTGGGAAGACGATTCCAGCAGGGAGACGTGCAACTGAGAACTTCAAACTAATGGCAACTGAGAAGTTCCAAGCACATAGACATGTCTTGATTAATTGTACTCAAGTTGAACCTTTCATACGGTAAGAATTGTACACTCACATGTTATTCGATCTATATCTTTCGTAACATTTCTCACTTTCATTTCACTAACACCTTTCCATTATTAATTGTAGGGAATTCAGAAGTCATGTCAAGCGTCAACTCAGGATCCGTACACAGATATCCTCGGAAGTTGATAGGAGGGTCCATAGAGAATTCCCAAGCTGGTTTGCGCGCAGAATACTAAATGACCACAACCCACACTCACCAGATTTCAGAGCTCTCGCAATCGGCCCTCTTGATCATGCAAAACGGTTTACAGCATACAATGTCAATGGTTTTAAGTTTTGCACGGTTTCACGGGATCAAGGATTGCAAACACAGAATTCGGGTGTTTATGGCACATTTGGGACAAGGAGTTATGCGAGCAGCAGTGATGCCAACTTGCAGTTCGGAGGCGTCCCTTACTATGGCAAGCTTCTTGATGTGGTTGAGCTTAATTATCAAGGCCATTTCACCGTGACGCTGTTCAATTGTTTGTGGGCAAATACCACTACTTCTCGGGGACTGACAACTGACGACCTAGGGATCACATCAGTCAATTTCTCACGGCCGATTCATACTGGTATTTCTCAAGATGATGAGCCCTATATTCTAGCTTCAGAGGCACATCAGGTTTATTATGTCGAGGACGAGAGGCATAGGGATTGGCACATGGTCGTTCATTTAAAGCCAAGAGATCTTTATGACATGGGTGAAGGCGATAACATCGCCTATGAGAGTGAGTCATTTCAGCCAGCCGATTTTGAAAACTACTTCCCTGAAGGCGATGACAATTTACCTCTACTGCGGTGAGTTTTTTTAAGTCCACGTCATTTGAATTAAATTTTTTAAATTTAATAATACATCAATAACAATAATTTTTCTACAAAATTTCTCTAGGGATGGCGACGATGAGTGATCAAATTCAAGTGTAAAAAATTTGTCTTTACAAAAAATGAAAAAAATTTGTTAAAATAAAATGTAAAAAAAAAAATTAAACAAAAATTAAAATAATATTTGTAGCGGTTATTAAACCGCTACAAAAATATAAATAACCACTACTAAATAATAACCGCTACATTAACCGCTATAAATAGCACTACGAATATTAAACCGCTACAAAAATATAAATAACCGCTACTAATTAATAACCGCTACATTAATCGCTACAAATAGTACGTGGATCCCTATAAATACCCTTACCACAACTCATTTCAAACACTCCCCAATTTCTTTTCACTTTACCTTTCTTTCATTTCCTCTCATTTACAACTTCTTTCGTATGAGTAGAGGAGCTGAATAATACGATCAAATATGGTAACAAGATTTTCAATTTTTTTAGAATACTTCTTTCCTTTCTATAAAATTTATTCTAACCATTTTTTTTCTACATATATCATAACTCTATCTCATTTTCATCTATTTTTTATACATAATTACATTATATTAGAAAACATAATAATTCCTTATTACCTACCTATCCTTAATAATATTATTAATATAAATTTTATACTAATCCTATTCAATTACATTTTTTATTTTTATTTATTAATAAGTTAAACTATTGAATAATAAACTAATTGAAATAGATAAAATAATAACAAAATAAACTATTTAATATAATATTGAAAAAACAGAAATAAATCATCATATATTTTTTTAAAAAAATTTAAATATTTGTAGCGGTTATTAAACCGCTACTAAATAACGCGCCTTTTTACGACTCAATTTAAATTTTTTGGCGCCAATTTTGAATTTCATGAAATTAGTAGCGGTTTTAAAAACCGCTACTAATTTCATGAAATTCAAAATTAGTAGTGGTTCCTTAACCGCTACAAATAAAAAATATCATTTTTTTTTCGCCAACAAATTTTCAATTTTTTATATTTGTAGCGGTTAATTAACCGCTACAAAAAAAAATTCTTTTTTTAAGCTCTCAATATAATTTTTTATATTTGTAGCGGTTATATAACCGCTACAAATATCTTTGGGTGTTGTCGCGGTTAATATTAACCGCTATAAACTATGTAGCGGTTATTTTTGATTGAGTAGCGGTTTTATAAAACCGCTACAAAATCGCTTGCAACGTACGATTTAGTAGCGGTTTGAGTAACCGCTACTAATCTAGTTTGTAGCGGTTAGAACCGCTACGAATACCCATTTTTAACTGCTACTAAATCACGTTTTTTTTGTAGTATATATTTATATTTTAAGGTTGTGTAAAAAAAAATCACTAAACCTCATATAAATATGCTTAATATAATAATTTAGATAAAAGTGCCATTACATGTAATTAATCTATAAAGATATATTGATGGGAGTGTGGGGAATAATAAATCTTGAAGAATTTAACAGACAATAGGTTGCATTACACATTAAGCAGCATTTAGTAAATTGTGATTATTTTTAGGAGGTAAATAAAGTCCTTTTGTTGAAGTAAAATAATACTTGTAAAAACATACTCCCTCCGGTCCTATTTATAAACAACTTTCTCTCTTATAGGACTGGTCCTTTTTATAAGCAACTTTCACTTTTTGTCTAAAAATTTATGCTTCTTTTTCCTATTTTATCCTTATTAAATACTCATTCTTTCTCATATCTTATACTCATTATCTCTCATACTTTATATCTATTCTCTCTCCTATACTCTTTTCATAAATAGGAGCATATATGAAAAGAAAATATGGCATTTTTTACTTTTAACTACTAGTTTGTTTTGCGCAATCAAAAGAAGAGTTGCTTAATAATAGGATCAGATGGAGTATTCTCTAAAATTAACTTAGGTTTGCTTCTGTGTTTTTGAGAGTTTAGACTTTACCTAATAACTCTTTGTTCTCATATATATTTAAGTCTGCAAGAGAAAGAAACTTGTGTAGGAGATCCCACACATGAGCAAATATATTATTAGCTTATTTTTCTTTATAATAAATAACATATTTTGTGTCCTCAAATGTTAAATATTAAATTTAAACAAAAAGTATAAAAGAATAACATTTATTAGTGATAAAAAAATCCATAAGAAAATTCAGCTGAAAAAGCTTCTTCCATTCTGTCATCTTTGACCCGTGCCAGAGCACGGTTGAAGGATACAAACATGGGTGGTCAAATAGTCCATGGCAGGGACTATGGTTGGGCGCCACCTGAGTCGGGTTGGCTAAAACTAAAACTGGATGGAGCATTTTCGAGGCATGCAGGAGCAGCGGGGGGTGGCGTAGTGCGTGATGCTCGAGGGCAATTCTTGGCAGGCTTTATGCATCATGATGAACGTGGTCTTGATAGCCTTTGGGCGGAGCTATGGGCAATTCTTCTGGGGCTGAAATTAGCCTGGGACCAAGGTGCGCGAAGGCTTATGGTTGAGAGTAATGCAGCTGAAGCTGTGAGGCTGTTAAATAAGGCTGAGATACGGGATCACCCTGATATAGTTACTATTACAGAGATACGATGCATGATAGCCAGGGAATGGGATGTGGTTCTTCGGCATGTCCCAAGGGATACCAATAAAGTGGCGGACATGCTTGCAAAAGAGGCCCTACGCACGGTACCAGGATACCACCCGGTGGTGCAGCCTTTTGAAACTCATGCCATAGCTTCCATCTTCAAGAGTGGAGAACCTGAGCCATGCATCAAGACTGGTACTATCACTCCCAACCTTAAATTCATAACAGTCATGAAGAATGATGAAGGAAAACTGAGGAAATGGAGGAAGGGATGGAAAATGGAGTAGATGGAGGTAGAGACCGATTATGGACGAAGGAGAAGCAATAGAGATGAAGGAGAGACTGTGGAAGGTTGGTCAATGGTGGTGGAGAGAAGGTACGGTCGACGGTGTGGCGGTTGATGATGAAGCTCTCCCATTCCCTCCTCTCCAAAACTCTTTGCCAAATCCTCTGCTCCCAGGAAAATGTAGGCTCTCCCTTTGTTTTTTTATCCCCCCAGCCCTAAAATCAGATTTCTCAGGCCAGAAAAACGCTGCAGTTTCGAAGGCACTAAATTGATATTTTTGTAATTTGGGTATCAAACTGTCATTAATTCTGGTCCTTTTTATGTCATTTCTGAATTTGGTTCATCAGCAACATTATCTCGGGTCTTTTATTTTCTTTTCCAGATTTCACTCCAATTTCTTCCAAATTCCTACAATGCAAATTAAAATAATATAATATCATATATTCCAAAAATTGATTATTTAAGATCAACCACAATAATATGACAATTATGCCTCGTTTAACTCTAAATTCTTAATCTCAATTTATCTTAATAAATGCATTTTAAGCCATCTTCGTTCAAGTACGCCATATTCATAATTTGGGAACTGAAAAAGTTGAATTTGGAGGGATGAGGAAGAACCTATAGACTAGTGGTGGACGTCTCTGTCAATGGTGGCTGAAGTGACCTTCACGTTATTCCGGCGAGCCAATAGCTTGGCTATGTCTACCATAGGAAGAAGATGGCTTGGGACCATTAAGGGTATCACAACAAAGTGATTTTTAGAGAGGATAATGTATATAGGTGTGCGCTCAACGCTTTTAATGAATTTGGAAAGTTTTTTGTAATTAGGAATTCGTGGGATAGTCCCACGCCCATTCTAAAAATAAGGAGATATCAATTGAACAGCTATTTGATCACAAGTTGTTGATGGCTTCTCGGTTGGCTCGGCGGTTAACTATCTTTATCTTGATCGTGTAGGAATAATCCTCACCTCTAACTAAACTATTTGATCCAACCATTGCTTCTATGGCTATGGTTGAGAAGCGGTTTGATAGTGTTCTTGCCTTTGACTTGATAGTTGATAGGGCTATCCTTTTCAAGCTTGGTTAACAAATGGGAAATGGCCTAGTGACATCCTCAAGTCAACGAGTTAGAAGCTCGTATTGGGTAGGAAAGTAGAGAATAGAAGAGAGGAAGCTGAGCTATGGACAGATGAGCTGCCTAGTACATTGTGGGTCTACCGGACTACGAGTCAAACATCCACTGGAGGGACTCCTATTCTTTGGGACCGATGCAGTGGTACCGGTCGAGAGAGGAATGCCTATCCAAAAATCATTTAATTTGTTGAATGCCTCAAAATCAATGCTTTAGTGAAGCTTTTATATTAAGATGTATAGTAGTCATGTACATTGTATTTAATACTCCTGTTGTCTCTTATTTTAAACTTCAAACAACCGATTTACGTTAATCAAGAATCAATAAAACTATTAAAATTAGTTGTGCTATGAATATATTAATTATATAGATGTCTATTGATTCTTAACCTTTAATATTCTAATCATCATTCATGAATAGTAGTTGAAAAACTAAAAAATAATTAATGCGCTTTCATGAATTAATGTACTTTCGTATATATATATGAATGTTGCAAAGGGTCATGTTGTGTACATTCATATATATTAATTGTACTATTCATTGTGTG
The DNA here is from genome assembly GCA_963242795.1 of Inga leiocalycina. Classification (NCBI taxonomy): domain Eukaryota; kingdom Viridiplantae; phylum Streptophyta; class Magnoliopsida; order Fabales; family Fabaceae; genus Inga; species Inga leiocalycina. The sequence goes on from OY725323.1 coordinate 23,583,059, forward strand.
TGACTCTTAATGGTGACTTTTGGTGGTGACTCTTGAAGGCCTATAAATAAAGGCCATGTCCAAAGCATTACAATACATAAGAAACACAAGTGAATGAAAATTACTCTCTCCCTTCTCTCTCAAAGTTTCTCTTCTCTTGCTTTCTTAACTTAGATTTCTTTTATTTTTATTACATGTTATCAGCACGAAAGGTCTAATGAAGGTATGTTTTCACTCATAATTCCTTTAATGATTTCATCTACCTTCTTTTATTGGATCTTTATTTGATCTATATATCTGGGATAATCTGAGCCATTTTATGGAATTAAAGAGATATTTTACTGATTGTTATAAACATCAAATTCCATGGCTAAAATTAAAGATTATTATTGCTTTTATATCTTATTTTGACCTCCTTTACAAGTTCTTCTATATTATTGATACTGTTATTTTAGTATGGCTAGAAGCTATACACTTCTAATTTCATATTTTGAAATTACACGGCCAGAAGACATGTCACTTTGATTTCTTATTTTGATATAATATGGCCAGAAGCTATATTCATTTGATTCTCCATTTTGAGATTATATGGCCAAAAGCCATATGACTTTTGTTTTCTATCTTATTGTATGACTGAAAGCCATATGTAACTTTTATTTATCCTGAAGATAAACGGCCATAATCCATATAAGTTTAATTTCTTATCTTGTGATTAATTGGCCCGAAACCATGAGATTACATGGCCTAAAGCCATGAGAGTTAAATGGCCTGAAGCCATGAAGTTTTAATTTTGTTATCTTACTCAGTGAATTATTTCTTCACTTTACAAATTCTGTTTATTATAGTAGTTCAATTGTTTAAGTTTTATGTTATTATACTATGCATTTTTTTTATATATTTCATATTTTATGAATGTCCATTTATTGTTTTAGTCTGGAAGTCTGAACCATGTCAAACTTGAATATGTGGCTCTTGACATTACCAAAAAGAACTATTTATCTTGCCTAATCCATGATTTTTCCACACTACCATTTGCATCAAGGTCTTAAAATTGAATATTTGACCATAAAAGACCCACTTATTCTTTGAAAAAATTTAAAGGAAATGTATAAAAACCACAAAAGGTCATTGGTGGCAAAGATTGATAAGAATCACAAAAGAAAAAATAGTGAGCATAATAAAAATGCTGAAAACCCATGTTATCATTATGGTGGCAAAGGTCATTGGTCACGTATACATGTCGTACGTTAAGACATTTGGTTGACCTTTACCAAGAATCATTTAAAAATAAGGGCAAAGAGTCAAAAATTGAGATAACTCATGTTGATCATGCTAGCAATTCTGAGTATGGTGATATGGATATTACCCATTTGGATGTTGTTGATTTCTTAGCATATGTTATACTTGTCTATTTGAACATATATGTGTACTTTAGTGTAGCTAAAGTTGCAATTATCATATGTATTTTCTTTTAATTATATTTTCCTTTATTTTCATGTTTCTTTTAATAAAGAATGAATCTTATTAACATCAATCCTCAAGATTTATTTCTCTTTAATAGTGTAACATCTCACACCATACTTAGAAATGATAAATATTTTTCTTTCTTAGTAGTGCAAGAAGCCAATATTTAGACTCTATCCAAAAGTATAAATCTAATTGAAGGGTTTGGAAGAGCTAATATGTTGTTTCCTGAAGAAACAAATGCTATTGTAAGCCATGAGTTTACAAATACCAATGTAAACCCGAAGTTTACCAATACACACCATAATTTTGCTTATGTAAATTAAACCAAAAGTTTATTAATTAATTTAATGTTTGGCATAACCGGTTAGGTGATCCTAGGTCAATCATGATGCAAAACATAATTGAGGATTTGTGTGGACATACCCAGAAGTGTAAATAAATACCACAATTTCATGATTTTTCATGTGCTAATGTTACAAGGGAAAGTTAATTATTTTGCCCTTTCCAAGCAAAATAAAAAGTAAGTTATCTCCTAAAGAATTATTAGCTCTTGAAGAGCCCAAAGTGGATATAAATTAAAGCAATCGCTTTTATTATATATGCATTTGGATTCTGTTGAGGCTCATCTTCTTGGTTCATGTTCTTCAACCTCTTGACATGTGCTATGTCTTCCATAAGCAACGACATCTTCAAACTAGAAGATCGATCTTTCTCCATTGTCTTGTTTGCCTTCTCTCCATTTTCCTTTGCTCTTTCTCTTATCCTCTCACTTTCTTCATCTTCTTCAGTCATCACTTTCTCTATTGCCTCCTTCACTTTCTCCTTCTTCACTTGAACTTCTCCTTCCTTATCCTCCCCACAAATATGTATGACCTTCTCAGCTCCCACCTTCACACCCATCCCCATCCCCAACACCTCCACACCCATCCCCAACACCTCCACAATCACCTTCTCGTTATAAAATTGTTCAAAAAACATACGAAATGTTATTAATGGCACTCCATTACTTATTCCTTCTAGGGTTGAGTTCCATTCACAATGTGTTAAGAATGCTCCTATCATTGTGTGACAGTATCAGAACTTGAGGCACCCAAGTTCTTGTTAGAAGTCCTCTTCCTTTCACTCTCTCTTTTAATCCATCTTCATTCAGTAACTTGTCTATTTCTTCTCTCTTGTGTGAATCTGTCAGCATTCAAATGAATGGCTTCTTTGAAGTTTCCAGTTCCAAACCTAGCTCCATCAATCGTTCTGGGGCTAACTTGTTAAACTTTATCATGTGCAGCATACATGGATCACAAAGGGTTTTGTCTCTCCTAATAAGTATGATTCCCAGGATTCAAACTTGTGTTCTTCATTTTACGAGGGTAGACGACTTACCATCTCAATTAATAGCTTGTTAGTAACATAATGCCATAAACGGTATCAAAACAAAGTGAAGCTCAACAAGTTTGTGGGTCATGGCGAGAAGAAGATTGAATATAGCAAGAATAGAGATTATGGGTTTTGAATTCGAACACTTAGCTTAAAGAGGTTGAGTTGCTGAGTGAGAAGCAGGCCGGTAAGAAACTGAATTGAGCAACCTGTTTGCATGTGTTTAATTGTACTGTGAAGAGAGAAATTGAAACTGATCGACAAACACATGATTCAAGAGGTGGTCCACAAATAAGGAAAAAAACACGGATTATGATATTCATTCATGAATTTGAATATCGATGTTCGTGCGCATAGGTGCGCATGAGTTGTGATATATAAGCGTTTTTTACTTGGTGTCATTGCATTTGAGGCAATTCTATTTGAGATATTGTTAGACATTAAATGTGGGTGTATATTATTTTTAGGGTTAATACAATGTTTGCTCTCATTTGTGTTTTGGTTCCTATAATTTCAAACCACAAGTTTTGATTTCTTAAGAGACAAAATGGTCCAATTTTTTATTAAAATATAGGGACTGATCTTTTAGAAAAAAAGAAATTTGAGGAACCAAAACTTATGTTTTAAACTGTAGGGACCAAAAGCAAAGAATGACCAACAATGAGAATCAAACATTATATTAACCCCTTTTTATAGGCACAAGTATTCTCCTATTTAAAATAATCATGTCGAATACATTGTTGGCCATTGAATATGAGCACATCCCCAGGCCCCGTAGAGATTCAAACAATGGTTCATTGCGTTATGAAAAACTAGCTCTTTTTATTAGACTTAACCATATTGGTTAAATGTGGCACCACTTCCATATGTGGGATTGAATTTGACGTTTGCTTGGGCTGTTTCTATTTTCTCTCTTTATTTGGATTAAAATTGTAAAAAAAAAAAAAAAAGTATGACAAAATGTGTTGTGTGTCTAAAAGTTCGAGAGCAGAGAGCTGGAAATTGGTATTATTAAATGGACATAATTTGATGCATATTTATAGAAGGGAATTCACTTCCACGGGTGGTTATCTTACAAACACGTGTGAGGTAAATCTCTCTCTCTCTCTCTAAAGTTGACTAATTTCTTCATGAGCTATCATAGTTTGTTGTGATTTAGAATTAATTCTTTTATTAAAAAACAATTAAATCATAAGTAATGGGCCTGGAAGTTTCTATTTGAATATTTATTTGTCATGTCTTCTTTAATTAAAAACGTGAGAGGGGCAACGATTTAACTAGTGACCGGAAGCTATGTTAAATAGAAACATAATTATATATTGGGTCAACGTCCAATTTTATTCTAGAAATTGTCACAAAAGGGCAATGTCACCCAAAAGTTTTTTTAGGAGCAATGTCGTTCTGGAAATTTACAAATCATATCAATTTCATCCCAGTCGTTATCCAGGTTAAGTTTGATTTAGTGACCAAATATGCTGAGTTGGTAGTTTACGTGTAATCCACGTTATTTTTATTTTGGGCTTAGGTGCAAATTTATCCTAGGAATTTTTACTTATAAGTAGTGTTGCCCTAAAATTTTCAAATCTTAGAAATTTCACCCCGGTTGTTGTACAAGTTAAGTTTACTTGATAATTGACCAAATATACTTATCTAACAGGCCCATGTGTCATGGACTTGATTTTTTTCCAAGTTAGATTTTTAAATAAGGGAAAAATTTTAAAAAGGCATCCCGAATATTTGAAAGATTGGAGAATATCAAAGAGGTGACGAAAGCATCTTGTGCAATGAAGACGAAATTGAAAATTTACTTGCTTGCTTATCTTGGCATCGCTAGGGTACTATGGTGGAGGGTTTCTTGTGGCCTTGTTCTCTATAGTCTTACTTAGAGTGTCATACATCTAGTAATTAAATCATTTTCTTTATTATTCTTTTGCTAGCATAAGCTCTTCCTCCATCTGCGGCTTCTTCTTCTTCAATGTTGTTCATGCTGTCAGATTAGTATATTTTGTTAACTAACTGTCAAACTTAATCTAGATAACTGTTAGGGCGACATTGCTATAATTTGGAAACTTCAAGGCAACATTGAACTCGAAAAATTTCCAAAGTAACATTGCTATAGAGTGAAAATTTTCAGGACAAATTTTCACCTTAAAGAAAATAACTTGGATAGCATGTAGACCTATCAGCTCAGCATGTTAGGTCAACTAACGATCAAAATTAATCTAGATAACGAGTGGGGTGAAATTGCTATGATTTAAAAACTAAATGGTGACATTATTCCTAAAAAAAACTTCTATGGCAATATTGGTTTTTTGGACCTTAATCCTTGTACATTTTGAAAATTTCATGTGAGTTTCTCTTCTTGGGGTGTGTGCCTCCCTTGTAATTCCAAAAACATAATTCTTGGGGTGAGGATATATTGTTCTTGGAGTTTGTTTGTGGCATTTAATGATCCATATATTCATTGGCTAAAAGCTAAGTGGGGAAAAGAAACGAAGGTAAGGTAAAACAGAACAGGGAGAAAATCGTTTCCCATTTCTTTTAATACTCCCCCGTATGCTTTTTATAAAAGACAACTTCTGACCATGTTTTCTTTTATAAGAAACACTTAGAGGTTGTCACAAATTTTTTATTCACATTTTAGCTCTATTTAATTCCTTATATTACCATATCATTGTAATTAATTAATTCCTCACATCCTCTCACCACCAAACATTTTCTCTCTTCCATTTGAATGAATGTATTTTTGACAAAATCTTTTTAATATATATCTTTATTGTCTCTAAGTAATTTTTTTATCAACATAATTTGATTAACCATGTCTTATAATAAGTAACGGAGGGAGTAATATTTAGAAATTGATTCAATAGATATTTTTATTAACATTGGTTGATTTTATAATGTTTTTGTTTCAACCTTGGATATTACTCTCTCCGGTCCTTAATACAAGACATATTTACCTAATTCAATTAGAAGAAGTTAGTTAATATGACATTTATTTTTTAAAACACCCTTATCATTTCCTTAATCCCCCATTCCTCCTTCCCCTTGACTAATGTTGATGGAACATCAATAGAAGGTAAATTAGAAAAAAAATTGACAAATATGAAAAATATGTCTTATATTTAAAACCAAGAACAACTCTCCAAATTTAAGGAATAGAGGGAGTACCACATAGTAATTCCTTCATACAGCAATATTCAGGCACCAAAGGGGACATAAATTAAAGCGGCCGCTTTTATTATGCATTTGGATTCTGTTGAAGCTCATCTTCTTGGTTCATCTTCTTCAACCTCATGACATGTGCTATGTCTTCAATAAGCAATGACATGTTCACAGTTGAAGATCCTTCTTTCTCCATTGCCTTGTTTGACTTTTCTCCATATTCCTTTCCTCTTTCTCTTATCCTCTCACTTTCTTCATCTTCTTTACTCATTATTTTTTCTATTGCCTCCTTCACTTTCTCCTTCTTCACCTGAACTTCTCCTTCCTTATCCTCTCCCCAAATATGCATAACCTTCTCAGCTCCCACCTTCACACCGATCCCCAACACCTCCACAATCATCTTCTCGTTATAAAACTGTTCAGAAAACATAGGAAATGTTATTAATGGCACTCCATTACTTATCCCTTCAAGTGTTGAGTTCCATCCACAATGTGTTAAGAATGCTCCTATCGCTGTGTGAGACAGTATCAGTACTTGAGGCACCCAATTTCTAGTTATAAGTCCTCTTCCTTTCACTCTCTCTTCTAATTCATGTTCCTTCATTAACTTATCCATTTCTTCTCTCTTGTGTGAATCTCTCAATACCCAAATGAATGGCCTCTTTGAAGCTTCCAGTCCCAAACCTAGCTCCATCAATTGTTCTGGGGCTACTCTTGTTAAGCTTCCAAGGCAGACATAGATTACAGATCTTGCAGGCCATGAATCAAGCCACTTCAAATATTTTCCTCCTCCTCCTCCTCCTTCTTCAGCTTCTTTGTTTGAACCTGTTTTGCCTCTCTGAGCTTTATCCATGTCATCCTTGTTGGAGAGTGAGACTGGTCCGACACACCAAACATTTCTACCTGTAACTCTTTTATACTCCTTCACGTATTCATCTTCCAGCTCTTCAAAGCTATTCACTATCACCCCATATGCTTCTTCTTCAGATTTCAATACTTTCTCAAGAAATCCAGACATTCCCAGGTTCGTGCTGCTACTAAAAGACGAATGAAGCTGGCGTTTTTTAAATGAAATTTTACTGGGTAATCCGGGGACGATGAAAGATTCAGAATCTGAGACATTCTCATAAGCCTTAGAAGTACGAAGACAGTGAGTGCATAACAGATTGAAACAACTAGTTCCATCGAATATTATGCTAGGAACTTGGAACTTTTTGGCAACATCAGATGCAGATGGAATGTTTTTGTCATATATTACGCAAGTGGGAATGGGACTAAGCTTTTGAAAGAGTTCTTCAAGTGGGTTCTGTAATAAAGATAAGGCCTTGTAAAAATTTGGAAGAAGATCTATTGAAGGTAGGGCATCAAAGCTCTCACATCCCTCTGGTACACCAGATTCAGCATTTGGGAACTGAAAAAGTTGAATTTGGAGAGATGATGAAGAAACTCCAGACTGGTGATGGATCTCTCTGTCAATGGTGGCCTGGACCCTAACGGCGTTGAGGGGTGTGGTTGCTAAAGTGACCTTCACATTATTCCGGCAAGCCAATAGCTTGGCTATGTCCACCATGGGAAGAAGATGGCTTGGGACCATTAACGGTATAACAACAAAGTGATGATCGAGCTTCTGCGATTCCATGGTGCCACAGATTTATGGGCTTTGATTTGTAGAGAGGATGGTATAGAAGGCCACAAGAGGGTTGGCTATTTTATATCTATGTGATGCTTTTGTTGAATTTGGAAATTTTTTCTTAATTTAGGGTCCGAAATTCATTTAATCCGTTCAATGCATTTTTTTCCTTTGGTTTTTGACCGGAGATGTTCATTGCATTGAAATTAATACATTAACGAGCCTTCTTTATTCAAATGTATGGTATTTTTTTTTTCCCAAAATGTATAGTATTGTTTTGTATAGTATATAACACCCAGGGTCTTGAACCCAGACTGGACCGGCCGGTCCAGCCAGGAAACCGGTGAACCGGCCAGTAAACCGGTCCGGTCCGGGTTCATATTCTAAAGAAAAAATTTAATTTTTTCTTTAGAATTTCATACTATAAATCTAAAATTTTCAATTTCTCATTGGTTTGGTCCAGATTTAGCTCCAGTTTGGCCCCGGTCTGACCCACTGACCCTTAATCCAATACCCCGACCGGTTCAATGCCCAGTCCGAGTTTTAATACGTTGTATAATATTGCCTCATGTGTTAAAGACTCCCACTTGTATTATTGTTCAAGTGCTAGAGATTTGAATTGTCTTGATTTTTTTTATAATATTTTATTTTTGATTGTCTGAGTATTTAATGTGTTTTCTTCATTTTGCCCATAATTAATTTTATTCTCCTCCTCATCTTTTTTCCATATTATATTTTTCTTTCATAGTTTCTCCCATTACTACTTTTACTTACCCTCTTATAAATAAGGATATACTTGAAAAATGTTTAATTTTAACTTATTTATAACTTTTAGAGATAATTTCATTCAAACCCATGGTAGCAAATTTATTACAGCCAACCCCAAAGAATTCACAAATTTCACTGCACCCTCTGGTTGAAAAGACATTGGTGCTTTTAATTTATTTTTTAATAAGAGTATTTATAAGATAAATAAGAGAATTTATAAGACAAATAACAGCATCTATAAGACAAATAAAGGCATTTGTAAGACAAATAAAGGGATTCAAATGAATTCAAGGAGTTAACAAGAACATTTTGATAATTTACAAGATAAATAAAAGAATTCACAAGATAAATAAGGGTATTCACTAGACAAAAAAATGCTTTAACAAGACAAATAAATATATTTAAAAGGACCCAAAGGATTAATAAGAATGTTTTGGACATTCACAAGATATGGGAATTCACAAAAAAAAAAAAAAGGGCATTCACAAGATATATAAGGGGATTAGAAAATATAAAACAAAGGCATCACTGTCTTTTCACCCACAAAACTTAATTTCATTTTAGTATAATGGTGTACGGTTAAATTTCATAATTCTTTAGGGCTAACTGAAATAAATTTGCAATCATAGGGGTTGACTGAAATTTTCCCATATTTTAAACTAATTTTAACTGTTTTATTAAACAATATAATTCAGTTAGGATTTTATAGAAAGGATCAGAGGGAGTATATGAATAGATAAGAGGTATAAGGGGTATATTTCATAGTTCTAAATATAATATCTCAGTTCATTTTACCTTCTAGATTTATAATTTATTTTATCAAAGTATCCTTTATTGATGACACAGAGTAAGAGAGAATTAATGAGTGATTATGAAGCACATAATTAAAAAGGATAAATGTAATTAGTTTTCTTAATATCCTTAAATTAGTTATCTACCTCTTAATACTCTTATATCAAGGGTTGAAGGGAATCTTTATTAACATTGACTGATTGATTTTATAATGTTTTCGTATATTTTATTTTGGCTTTTATCATTTAACAAATAATTTACTGAATCTCGTAATTTCTTATTATCTTGTTAATATTTGATCTTTAATAATAATAGCGCATGTGCAACATACATGAAGTTCCTTTGATCATTAACGAAGTTCAAACTAGCACGTTGACACATGGGTCACAAAAATTACAAAAGTAAATCATCATGTCAAACTTTATTACGACGGTAGACATTTTAACAATCTTTAATTGACAATTAAATTATGAGGTCATCACTTGTTGAGAGGTGCAGAAAATAAGCGAATTTATAAAAAAAAATACAGGATTAAAAATTAAGATTAGAGGAAAATAAATAAATGACACACAAGATTTAACGTGCAAAAAACTCTGAGAGACGAAGAACCCACCAGCAATCATTGGGGAAAAATCTCACTAAAAGATAGGCAAAATTATTCTTTGAGTATGCAAGTTTTAACTCAATTATGATTCAACCCTCAACTTATAACTCGGTCAAAATTTAGTTCTTAATTTTTTTTAATCAATAAATTAACCCTTTGTCATGCGTACATAACTCATCATTACTGGTAAATATTGAGTTATAAGTTGAGGGATTGTAATTGAGTTAATGTTTTTTTATTTGATCCAAAGTTCCATCATTCGAAACTTAGAGCGTAAAGAGTTTTCGCCTCTCCTAATAAATGTTCTTCTTGATATTCGAACTTGTATTCTTTTCCATACAAAGATGAACCCGCTTAATTAAGACATCAACCAAGAGCTGTTGGTTAACTGAATTAAAAATTAAAGGATCAAAAGATTAATTTTACTTAAAAGATATAAAATTTAGGAAGATAGGTTTTATTTTATGAGGATGGAGTGGCTTTTACACACAATGTATCGCTTCTAAAGAACTAAAAATTTAAGAGGCATATATACAATGTCAACATGATGAAGAACTGTGAGAGGGCGGTCATCATATATAAGTTTGTATCCCATGATGTTGGGAGAGAAGTTGATGGTGTGGAAAAGGATATGCATGAGCTGGTTGGCCATATATGTCTCTGTACGAATGATATCATGTCCATCTTTAATTCAAAAGTCAAAATCAGCTTCTGAGTTGTGAATTTCAATAATGCAATAATAAGGTCCACAGGCTGTGATAGATATATGATCTCCCAATTTCTTTTTCCCTCTTTTGATGCAACCTCCAACAAAAAACCGTAACCATTGCTTCTGAAAACCCTACCTGCGATTTCTGTCACCTAATCATAATAAAAACCTAACAGATTTATTTGAGTGGTTTTTTGTTTTTGTTGTTGGAACCGATTCTCCCAGAAAAGGTTACATTTAATTTAATTTTGATAATTACTATGTAATCCAACAATGTTAAAATAATTAAGTTTGTGATACAAATAAGAATTTTTGTTGCATGAAAATCAAATTTCATACTAATCACACACACACACACACACATATGAGTATTGCCATAAGTTTTAATAAAATGTCAACATGAATTGGAATTACATTTCTACTACAAAATAAATAATTAGAGATGATATATTCTCTTAATTTAATGTAAACACCCTATTTTGTCTAGGTCTCACTCAAAAATTTAAAAATAAACAAATAAACGAAAATAAAAAAAAATCCTCTTACTGATGATGATTGGTGTCTAAATTGGAAATTATCATTAAAAGGAAAAAGAAATTAAAATTAAAAAAATGCTCTCATTGATGATGGTTATTGTCCAAATTGGCATTGTAATTCATTAAAGGAAAATAAAATAAAGTATATAGAAAATTATCTCTCATTCATAGGTTTAAATTAGGAAGTTGCTTGAAGGGAAAATATAAGAAAATAAATAAAAAAACGAAAATACAAAATAAAAAATATCTCATTTATGCTGATAAGGAAATTACTTGTGGGGAAAATAAAAAAAATTAAAAAACTAAAATTTTTAAAAATAACCTCCTATTGATGGTGATTAGAGCTGTCAAAACGGGCCCAACCCGCGGGCCCGCGAGTTGGGACAGGGTTAGGGTTGATGTTTTTGAGGCCCGAAAAAATGCGGGCCGCACAAGCCCGCACCGTTCAACCTGCGGGTTGATGCGGGCCGGCCCGCAAATTTTTTTTTTTTCCATTGATCCCTTTTGCTCTTGCTTGCTTCACTTGGATTGGACTGTTGGCCATGTTGGGCTTGGCGCTTGGGTTGAGTCCGGTCCATCATCTTCACTGTCTCACACTCTCACTCTCACGGTCCACTCACTGACCGCACCACCACACGCGTCACTCATCAATCGACATTCGACAATCATCATCTGAAGTTCTGAACCCTCCCTCACTCTCTCAGTCTCTTCGTCTCTTTCTCTCAACTCTCGCGTCTCCTCTCTTCCAAAATCGAGCCCTAAGTCCTAACCCTAATCTGCCATTTGGCCAAGCGGTGTGCCTGCCGGTGTCGCCTTAGCCATTTCCGGCTCGGCCTTCTTCCTCCCTCGTCTCTCGATTCTTATCTCACCGAAAAAGCAAGTCTCTTCTCACGAATCTCATCTCCCCAACCCTAACCCTAAATCCCTAAATCCCTAATCGAGTAATCGCCTTGGTTGTAGCTTGTAGTTGTCCTCGCTCGACACTCCTCAGCCTCAACCGATCGGCCGTTCGGCGTCGCCTGCTCTTAGGTTTTCTGCTATCAACATTTCAACATTCTTGTGTCCACTGTCCATCCGCATCTTCTTGTCTAGCTCTTCTCTTCGCTGCTGGAAGTCCACTTACAGCCATTTTCAAGGTAACTGAGATATAAATTATTCATACCCTTTTTTTTAATATAGCATTGATATCTAAATGTAGAATGGTCACTTTGTCGATGGCTTGTTGTGACTTGTGAGTGTCTATTTCCTATGTGGACGCCATTTTGTGTTTTTCTCTACACTTCAGTAGATGTATTATTGCTATTCTGTAAATATCGAATTTCCCCAGTATGGTTTTCACAAATTTATCCCATATGCTCTTCTTGTCAGTAGATGTGTTATTGCTGTTCTGTAAACATCTAAAGTTAATTGTATTTATCTGATTCATCAGAAGCAAATTTTGACAATGGAAGTTCCGCTGATAGCACCCTTTTAAACTTCACAGGACGTGTTTTACTAGTAGCAAATATTGACAATATCTGGCTTCTTTGTTTACCAATACTTGATAGTATATTCCTCAATTTGACAATGGGCATAAAGCTAATCTTTTCGTCTGTGTTATTGGTTTTGCTTGCAGTATATTATAAAAGGGAAGAATGGAAGGTGATGGACCTGCTAATAATCAACAAAGCAGTGAAGATGATGTTGTGGGAGGCCTAGCTGCAGGATCACACGCACAACCAGTAAGGGCAGTACCTATCTCCACTGTCTGTGCACAAGATTTGGAAGATGATTCAAGTAAAAAGGGGAAAAAGAGGACAACATCTGAGGTTTGGAATTATTTCACTAGAGTTACAGTAGAAGGTAAAGAGAAGGCAAAATGTAGGGGGTGTGGGAAAGAATATTTAGTGGGAAGTAGGGATTATGGGACTTCAACCCTTAGACGCCATATAAATATATGCAATTCCCTCCCAAAGTATAAAGATGTTGGTGCTATGATGATAGACCAAGAAGGGAAACTTAGAGCTAGGCAAATTGATCATCACATAGCTAGGGAAAAGCTTGCTTTTGCTATCATTAAACATGATCTCCCCTATGCCTTTGTAGAGTATGATGCAATTAAGGATTTCCACACTTATCTGAATCCTGATTACAAATGCATTTCTAGAAATACTGCTGTTATGGATGTATGGAATTTCTATCTTAACCAAAAAGAGATCTTAAAGAAAGCAATAATGAACAGCCCTGGTAGAGTGTGTTTAACTTCTGATTGCTGGACTTCAATAACTAGTGAAGGTTATCTTTGTTTGACTGCTCATTTTGTTGATGATAAATGGAAACTAAATAGCAAAATTCTTGCTTTCTCTAAGATGGATCCTCCTCATTCCGGTGTTGAATTAGCTACAAGGGCACATGAGATATTGATTGAGTGGGGTATTGATAAGAAAGTTTTTTCTATCACTCTTGACAATGCTTCTGCAAATGACAATATGCAAAATTCATTGAAAGAAAGGTTGCTTTTGGGTAATAGCTTGATATGCAATGGGGACTTTTTTCATGTTAGGTGTTGTGCCCATATCTTAAATCTTATAGTTCAAGAGGGTTTAAAAGTAGCTAGTGAAGCTATTCATAAGATTAGGGAGAGTGTTAGATATGTGAAGCAATCTCAGGCGCGCTTGAAAAATTTCAAGAAATGTATTGATCATGTCGGGGGGATTGATACATCAGTTGGTTTAAGGTTAGATGTTGCAACTAGATGGAATTCCACCCATACAATGCTTGAAAGTGCCCTTAAATATCGCCGTGCTTTTGCTTATTTATCTATCATTGATTCCAATTATCGTCATTGTCCAACAAACCAAGAGTGGTCTAGAGCTGAGGCGATGCGCTCATTCTTGGAGCCATTTGCACTTATAACAAACTTGTTTTCTGGGTCATCATATCCTACATCTAACATGTATTTCATGCAAATATCAAGAATTGAGTTAATGTTGAAATCTTATGTGGAACATGATGATATTGTGATTCAAGATATGGCTGTGAGAATGCTTGAAAAGTTTGATAAATATTGGAGTGATTATAGTGACATTCTTTCTGTTGCTATTGTTCTTGATCCACGTATGAAGTTGAATGTCATTAAGTTTTGTTATGCAAAACTTGATCCCTTAAATTGTGATGCCAAGGTTGAACACATTAAGAGGAAGTTATATTATGTGTTTCATAACTATTCTGATATGGGAACTTCAGCATCATCTTCAGTCTCATTTGTTGGGTCCTCTTCAAGTTCTAATTACCAAGCCTCATGGCAATCATATTCAACAACCATTCATCCCTCTTCCTCCTCCTCCAAAAGTGATGAAGACAACTACTTGTTATGTTTTGCTGTAAGCTTCCAATTCTTGAATATTTCATTTCATTTTATTTCTTTAATGTTATTTTCATTTGATTAGAATTATATTAATACTCTACTTTTAACATTATATGATGTAGGATTATCTTGAGAGCATGAGCAAAAACACAGCGACAATGTGTAAATCTGAATTGGACAACTATTTGGAAGAACGAACACTTGATCCCAATTTGTATGTAAAATTCAATGTTTTGGATTATTGGAAAACTAACTCACCTCGTTTTCCATGTCTTGCTAGGATGGCTTGTGATATTCTTAGCATTCCGATTACTACAGTTGCTAGTGAATCGGCTTTTAGTATTGGTTCAAGAGTTCTCACAAAATATCGAAGCAGTCTCCTTCCGGAGAATGTTCAAGCTCTCATTTGTACTCGTAATTGGATGCTTGGCTTTCCTAGTAATGGTAATATGTGTCCATTTAATATTCACCTTATACTTGCTAATTTTGTAATTGAGGAATTTAGAAAAGCATGAACTATTAATCTAACATTTTTTTCCATTTTATGTGATGTGGCAGATGCATTTGAACCTGAGGAAAAGGAGGAAGCAATTAATGTTGAGGCTGCTTCAGATGCTGCTTCACAGCATGCCTAATGAATTGATGTTTTCATTTGTCAAATTTCCCCAATTTGAAGTTTTTAACCAGCTTCTTGAATCCTGAACTTGAAGCATATTACATTGACTCTTTTTGATAATGTGTTTAATCACTACACTTTTTGAACTTTTGGTCACTTCCAGAATTCCAGAAATTGCCAAAATGGCTTTTGTTCTCTCTATTTTGAAGGATGTAAGGTTCTGTAATTCTAATTCTGTTCATTCTGTATTTCTGTCGTTTAATAATGCTGGCTGCTGGGTTCAGTCACTTCAATTTGTTGTATAATGTCTAATTTTATGTGGACAATTGGACTATTTCTGTTTTTACTTATTATTAGCTTGAGATGTTGACAGTTGCCTGTTCGGACTTGGGAGTTCGACCAGTCCATTAATAGTGTTATATTTGTATGATGTATAATTGTAAATTTGTAGTAGAACAATTGGGCTTCTATGTGGATAATTGGTCCATTAGGTTGAGTTGAGTTCTGTTGTAGCCTTGTAGGCTATTAGAAGGCCTTTTCTGTAACCAGTCCATTAAGTAACGATTTCTGAAAAACCACAAAAAAAAACCAAAAAAAAAAAAATTGCGGGCTGTGGGCTGGCCCGCAACCCGCACAATGCGGGTTAGGGTTGGGAAATTTTCAGCCAGCAGAAGTGCGGGCCGCACAGGCCCGCACCGTGTAACCCGCGGGCTGGTGCGGGCCAGCCCGCAACCCGCGGGTTAGCCCGTTTTGACAGCTCTAGTCGCTTGTGTGAGAAAGCTGACCTCATCAACCTGTACGACATACTAGACATTGTATACTTTTGCATACACATGTAAAACTATAATAAAGTATTTATACTTCATTTCATATGCATGCCAAAGGGCTCATTATGTTCTTCATGTATTTCCTTGGCCACATGCTTAGCTAGGGGACTTGCCATAGGAAAGTGTTGTTCAACAACAACTTTATGTGCTACAATATTTCTAACAAGAATCACATCTTCATGTTTAGTCTTGATATGATACTTAGGGTCTTTTACTTAGGCAATGGTTGCAGTGTTTTCACAATACATTAACACTAGATTTAAATTCTCACTTTCAAATCATAGATGTTTTCCCAAACATCATAAGCCATATAGCCACATATACTGACATAGTACATTAATATACGCATGATCATTATATGCCCTAAAAAAGTATCTCAAGACCTTTTATGAAGACATTCCATGTCTCTCACAATGGTTAGACTAGTACCAACATACAAGTCTTATCACAAAATAGATATCTGGTCTTGTACATATCACTGCATACATAAGACTACCAACAACGTTTGCATGGAAACCTTTTTCCATTTTCTATGTTGATTTTGTTCAAGGACAAAATCAAGACTCAAAAATCATTACTGAAACCACTGGGGTATCTATGGGTTTGCATTAACTCATATAGAAATTGCTCAAGAATCTCCTAATATGATTGTCATTGCAAATAGATTTCATCATCCACATCACCACTTAAAGGTGTAGATTTTACATCCTCTTGATGTATTACTAAATCTTAACAGTAAATTGTTGCCAGAATAAGTCTGATTAAAAATACACAACAGGTAAGATGAAAGTCTTCCTATTATGCTCACCCCTTTGCAATCAAATGAGTCTTGTAGTTTCTAATTCTTAACCATGACTCTTTTTCAATGAATCATCACTTTCATTGCTTTCTTCCATTTTGCCTTTGCAGGAATCTTATATAGAACACGACTCTATCTTCTAGAGCAGCCATGAATTCCTTTCTCAATTACTGCTTCTTATTTGGAGCTTCCTGCTTCTCTTGTTTAGGTCTCTTTATTGACCCTTCTAAGCTCCCATTCACAAGGACGATTAAGAATCGTTGGCTGGTTCTGTACTGTCTTGTCTATGTGTCTCGTAAAGAAACACATGGTTATTATTTTCGCCCTTATTTAGAAACTAATGCATAATAAATGTGGTAGCTTTCAGTTCTTTTCACTTAAAATTCCATCTTTTCACTTATGAAAAAATGAAGTCAGTCACAATTCCATCTTTTCACTTAAAAAAATGAAGACATTACTCTTATGAGCTCCCACTAACAATCACAATGGGAATGCGCAATTGACCCTTATGGCTTGCACTCTTATGATTTGTGGAAAATCAAATCCAATTCACACTTGACCATAATTCATAGAGTGTAGAAGTGACCGCTTTAGAGGGCACATAGTTAAGTTCAATACCACACACACTTGATGAAAACAAATATGAGTACTAATCCAGCAAAAGTGAACCTTAATACTCTCCCACTCATATTTGGTGGGCTAGCTTGAACCATCATAACCATGTCTCATAATGCTTCATTACAATTTTCAGTAAATTTTACTGATGTTCAGCTCTGTGCCTTGCCCTCATACTCAGTACCAAATTTATCATAGTGGAATAATTGCAATGGAAATACGGTCATTTTCCCTTTACATAAATCTTTTTATGTTGCTTTACTTGCTAGATTATCACAATGACATCTGCACATTGGAAACTAAACTTAGCAATCCTCATTATGCTAATTTTTGTTGTAATTCCCATGTCCTTGTCTAACATGACACATAATCAAGTCAATACTTGAATCACAAAAGGCGGTAAAGCAACTAAGCATAAAGATTCACCAACAATGCTCAACTTAAAGAAATCTCATAGAGGAAAACTGAATCAGAATTATATATGTGCCACAAAATCATGAAAGTTTAAATCAGTTGAACCCTTGATCTTGACGGCATGAGACAACAACTCAATCTCATTTGAACCAGTGCATGAAGCACATCACAGAGAATTAATGTCATTCCACTACATAAAGTAGACTTGTAGGTGCTTATACCTTTTACTTCAACCCTCATGTCGCCACCAACGCTAAGCTTCTGGCTTAGATGTGACAATAGAGAACGTTCTGTAAAGAATTTCAATCCCTATCATCATGATTTATGGAGCTTGTGTCCTTTTTGCGTTCCTCTTATTTGGAACAATTCTCTGCAAAATGGACTTTTCTTTAGCAGGGAAAGCATTAACCTCACTTAGGTTAGCCTTCTGCTGGGAGAAATTCTTACCCTTCTTTGAACTTAGGGTCGTCCTTCTATCTCTTTCCTGAAATCTCTTACCCTTCCTCAATATTGGGTGTAGAGTGCGGAGGACTTGGCCTCCCCTATGGGGTAAGCTTGTCCAGAGGACTCACAAACCTCTAGACATTCATTTCCAAGCCTCAAGTACTTCAATACATCATTAAAAGTAATAATGTTTTATTATTATTATTATGGGTCATACTGACTTTCATGAGCTCCCACATAGAAAAGGAGCGTCTTGATGAACAAACTGAACTTGTTCGTTAAACAATACATATTCAGTTTCTCTCAGTTTTCTTGTTAAGTTGGTCATCTCATGTAGATATTGTCTCTTAAGAGGTGATTGAAGTACCTCAAGAGATATTCTTTGAATGTAATTCACATGGCATTGCTGTTGATTTCTTTCACATTGGCACATGTCAAGTATAGCATACACAGGGCAATTAATGTTATGAAATTTCCCTTATCACGGCCATGTCGGTCTCACACTACAAAAAAAAAGGTATTTTGTAGCGGTGGACTAGTAGCGGTTATATTAAACCGCTACAAATTATGACATTTGTAGCGGTTCTTACCTAAACCGCTACAAATTTGTAGCGGCAAGAATATTTGTAGCGGTTTCCTACAAAAAACCGCTACAAATTTGGCGCGAAATTCCCGCCAAAACTTGTAGCGGTTATTTTGTAGCGGTTAATGCACAATAACAGCTACAAAATACCAAAGGTCATAATTTTGTAGCGGTTCTTGCCCAAAACCGCTACAGAATTTCAAGAGACTCCAAATTTGTAGCGGTTCTGGGCAATAACCGCTACAAAATTTCAAACGTTGTGAAGATTTGTAGCGGTTATTTTAGAACCGCTACAAATTTAATTATTTGTAGCGGTTAGGGTAGCGGTTATTTTTAATAACCGCTACTAATTACTGGCCTATTTAAACCCCCCACCTCCTTCATTTCTCCGTTTGCTCATTTTGTTTCCTGAGGTTTCTCTGAGTGATTTCTTCGAGATTTGAGCGTTCAGACGGCTCTATAGGAGTTTTTGGTCAGTATTCCGCAGTATTTACACTTGAGGTACGTATATAACACGTATTTTTATTTATATTTGTATTTTATTATATTTGTGTAGAATAATGGACTAATTTTTTTTTAATTTGTACAGTTGATATGGCTTCAGGACAGGATAAGGGGAAGGCCCCTGTGCCCCCCAGACCGACTTTACGGGGTGGCAGCAGCCAGGCAGGGGGCAGAGGGAGGGGGCAGCGCGCAGGCAGGGCTACCGAGGCATCTCAGCCCATCCCCCCACAGGATCCACATACGATCCCACAGGCGACGACCGCAGCTGAGGTGCCTGAGGTGGAGGTGCCAGAGATTAGCGTTGAGGACTTCCTCAACGAGGAGGAGTTCAAGATCCCGATTAGTGGGTTCAGGGAGATGGAGCAGTTCCTCGATGAGGAAGAGGCTCGGGAGCAGAACAACCCACGAGGGTCGTCTTCGCGGTCCACTGGGTTTGAGGTGCAGGTCGAAGGTAAATTATTTAATTTTTTAATTTTTTAACTTTTTAACTTTGAATTATAATTTATCTAACGTGCGGTCAACTGTGCAGATGAGCAGGGGAACGTGTCGACGAGGAGGCTGGATGTGGCCGGTCTGAACAGCATGGACCGGTCCCTGCGAGTTGTAGTGCCGTGGAACGAGGGCACTGACCAGCCGATCCACAATGGGGGTCACCTGCTCAACCGCTTCCTGAGCGATCTGGGATCGAATTGGATGCGGTTCCCCGTTCACTTCCCGACATGGAGGCACATTCCGAAGGGGCCGAAGGATCAGGCTTGGGAGGAGGTGATTCAGGTAATTAAAACTATTCAATTAATATTTTTTTAATTAATTCTATTTAATTATCTTTTTTAAATTATGATTTTTAGTATTATTGATATTTAAATGTATTTTTTTCAGCTGCGGTTTGCCGTCCGGGCCAACCGGAAGAGGTACGCCCTCGTGAAGATAGGCGACGCCTGGAGGAACAGGAGGAACCGTCTCTTCCACAGTGTGGATGGGGACGGGACGATGCCTCTGGAGCAGCTGCAGGAGAGCGTACCGGACGGCGTGCCGCCGAACGACTGGGCGCGTTTTGTCCAGTTCAGGAGGAGCCCTGAGGCGCAGATAATGTATTTATTAGATTTTTGATATATAATTTTGTAATTGTTAAATATTAAATTATAATATCAATTTATTTTGTATTTAATTTTAAATTATAATACATTTAATTTTTTTTTCCAGGAGCTTGCTCGGAGGAACGCCGCGAACCGGGCGCAGCAGACGATCCACCACACAGCAGGATCGAAGACCTTTGCTGTGACCTACAGCGAGCTGGTAACTTTTCAAGTACTTCACTTACTTTTAGCTGATTAATTCATAACACTAATTATTGTTTTGTAATTGTTTCAGGAGACGAGGGCACAGCAGGAGAACCGTCAGACGGACTATGCGGAGCTGTACGCCATCACACACAGACACCGTGACGGGACTGCGACCTCTCAGCAGGCAGAGGCGGCGATTGTAAGTTAATTTAATATTATATTTTTTATAATACCAAGTTAATAATGAAAAATTGTAATTATTAATTGTTTCATAAAATGGCAGGAGCGGATGCAGCAGTCGCAGGCTGAGCTGCGACAGACCCAGCCTGAGGAGTCACAGGGGTCAGTGGACCCGACGGCTCCTCTGAAGGCGGGCCTTAGTCAGCCTGAGCACCCCGGACGAGTGCGGGGGATGGGGATAGGCGCCAGACCCAGCATGATCTACGGCAGGAGCGCCGCGTCTGAGGCTGGCAGCTCTAGAGGGGTTAGACGTCGGAGGGACGAGTCGATTGACCAGCTGCGGTCAGATTTGCAGCAGCAGATGGCGCAGCAGATGCAGCAGATGCAGGTGCAACAGCAGCAGCAGCTGCAGATCCACGCAGACGCTATATACGCGCAGCAGACGCAGTGGCGTGAGATCGCGAACACTATGCTCGAGGGAGCATGGGGTCGGCTGTTCCCGGACGAGCAGCATCCAGCGGTCCCTCCTGTCCCTCACTACGTCGTCCCAGGCACGACTCCTCCTCCTACAGCTCCTCCTCCTGCTGATGAGGATGGTGCGGTTCAGTCTACGCAGCGGCCCGATCCAGCGGCATCTGAGGGAGCCCCACCTGAGGGAGCACCAGAGGATCAGCCCCCAGCTGCTTAGTTTAGGACATTTTCTTTTCTTTTAAACATTTGTAAATATTTATGAGATTTTATTTAAGAATTTTCTTATTGTGTTTTATATAATTATATTTATATTATTATATCGCATTGAAATAATTTATAAATGATTTAAATCTAAATTTAAAAAAAAAATTATATATATATATTTGTAGCGGTTTTAGGTTAAAACCGCTACAAATGGATATATTTGTAGCGGTTTTAGGTTAAAACCGCTACAAATGGATATATTTGTAGCGGTTTTTGGGTAAAACCGCTACAAATGTATATATTTGTAGCGGTTATTAGTACATAACCGCTACAAATATATAATAATTTTATAAATTAAATATATATCTAATTTATTTTTTTTAATATATTTTAAAAAAAATAAATTATATATACATTTATAAATAATTTATAAATGTATATTTGTAGCGGTTTTTAACATATAACCGCTACAAATTTACTTATATATTTGTAGCGGTTTCTCTTCAGAAACCGCTACAAATATATATGTTTGTAGCGGTTATACACTAAGAACCGCTACAAACACTCAAATCATTTGAATTTTGAAATTTGCCGCCTTTGTGCACATTTGTAGCGGTTACCTTATGTATAACCGCTACAAATTAGAAAATTATTTTTATATTTAATGTCCAACGGCTTTAATATTAGTAGCGGTTTAATATAAATAACCGCTACTAATTCGTTGAACATTAGTAGCGGTTTTATATATATAACCGCTACTAATACTCAACAAGTACATTTTGAATTTCCCACCAATTAACGGCTTGAATATTAGTAGCGGTTTTATATATGTAACCGCTACAAAATTATAAACGTTGGAATTTCTGTAGCGGTTGGTGTAGCGGTTGAATAACCGCTACAAAATGATAAACGTTGGATTTTCAGAATATAAGGTTCTAGGCATTCGTAATTATCTTCTCACTCATCTTCTTCTCTATACTTTCTTCTCTCTCACTTGTAGCTATGGATAAATCATGGATAAGGTTGCCGCGCAATTCTCCTGAATATTTGTACGGATTAAACAGTTTCTTAGATTTCGCATTCACTCACGCCAGCTGTAACGGCAAGATCGTCTGTCCGTGTCGGAAATGCAAGTTCAAGAAGTGGCATCCACGAAATGTTGTGAAGGAACATTTGCTTGTGAAGCCTTTCCCTGAGGACTATACGTTCTGGGCAGTTCACTGTGAGAAAGCCGGCGTTAGATATGACGAGGCTCTTCCTCGAAGTTCTCAAGTAGGCGTTCAAGTAGATGAAGATGATCCTGTGAATGATGCTGTGCGTGATGCGTTTGGATTTCAAGGCGACAACTTCAACGAAGAAGTGCACGGCTCTGAGCCGGCTTTTATGGGGAATGAAGCAGCTCGGGATTTTTTCAGCTTGATGGATGAGGCAGATCGTCCTTTATATCAAGGTTGTCGCAAATATTCTAAATTATCTTTCTTGATCAAATTGTATCATATCAAGTGCTTGTGTGGGATCACGGATAAGGGAATGTCGATGTTGCTCGACTTATTACAAGATGCATTCCCCGACGCCGAGATTCCCACAACCTTCTACGAGGCCAAGAAGATCATCAACAGGTTGGGGTTGAATTATCAAAAGATTGATGCGTGCCCAAATGATTGTATGCTGTATTGGGGAGACGATTCCAGCAGGGAGACGTGCAAGAGATGTCACACATCGAGGTACAAGACAATTCGGAAGGGGAAAAAGCAGAAGAAGAAACCTGCAAAGATTCTCAGGTACTTCCCTTTGAAACCTCGTCTACAAAGATTATTTATGTCCTCTAAAACTGCTGAGCACATGAGGTGGCATGCCGTTGATAAAAACGAAGACGGTAAATTAAGACATCCGCGGGATGCAGCTGCTTGGAAAACGTTTGACAACGACTTTCCAGATTTTGCGACTGACCCCAGAAATGTCCGGCTTGCGTTGGCGACCGACGGTTTCAATCCTTTCGGGAATCTTAGCACAAGTTACAGCATTTGGCCGGTAGTCTTAGTTCCCTACAACTTACCCCCCTGGATGTGTATGAAACAAAGCTCTTTCATTATGTCTATGATCATTCCAGGCAAAAAGGCACCGGGCAATGACATCGATGTGTATCTCCAACCGCTTATTGCGGAATTGCTTGACCTGTGGAATGTCGGCTTGGAGACGTACGACGCTCACAGCAAGACTTTGTTCAACATGCGTGCAGCCTTGATGTGGACGATCAGTGACTTTCCTGGCCTTGGCACATTATCTGGTTGGAACGTGCACACTGGGTCGGCGTGCCCGGCTTGCAATTTCGACTCTGACGCACTGCGCCTTCCCTACAGCCGAAAGTGGTGCTTTATGGGGCATCGGAGGTTTCTCGATGGAACGCATAAGTGCATATTGCAACGGAATCGCTTCAATGGGAAACCAGAGAAAAGAGGACCACCACAGGATTTGTCCGGTACAGATATCTTACAGCAACTTGAGCATGTTGACGTCGAGTTTGGAAAAAGCGACGGTTCAGCACAAACTCGCCAAAAGACGCGCAGGACTTCGGCGCCTCAGCAGTGGAAGAAGATAAGTATCTTCTTCACGCTTCCGTATTGGAGATCTAATTTACTTCGCCACAGTCTTGATGTAATGCACATTGAAAAGAATGTTTGCGACAATGTGCTGTATACGCTGCTTAACGAACCCGGCAAGACAAAAGATCACCTTCAAGCTAGGAAAGATTTACGCGACATGGGAGTTCGTGAAGACGCTTGGCCAGATGAGAATGACAGATTTACACCGGCAAAGTTTACCCTCACAAAACCGAACAAGGATGTGTTCCTCGCGACCTTGAAGAAATTAAAAGTTCCTGATGGGTATTCAAGCAACATTTCTCGATGTGTCGACTTGCAGGCTCGAAAGGTTGCTGGCCTGAAGAGTCACGACTCACATGTTCTTATGCAGCAGTTACTCCCTCTGGCTATAAAGAATACACTTCCTCCCGATGTTTCCATCGTTTTGGTGGAACTTTGTTCTTTCTTTCGGAAGTTGTGTTCTAAGGTTTTGATCGTTGAGGAGCTCGATCAGCTGCAGTAGAAAATCATTCTTACGCTTTGTCACTTGGAGATGATCTTTCCTCCGTCCTTTTTTACTGTGATGGTTCACCTCACAGTCCACCTCGTTCATGAAACAAAGCTCGCTGGACCAGTACAATATCGTTGGATGTATCCGATTGAGAGGTACTCATTTTATATATGTGCTTTCATTTATTGTCTGTATTTAATGTTTGCTCGTCGTCCTTTTCATCATTTTATATCAATTTTCTCTTATGTACTTCGTAGGTTCCTTGGGAAATTAAAATCTTACGTGAGGAATAAGGCGTGGCCAGAAGGTTGTATAGCTGAAGGCTATATAGGGGATGAGGTGTTATATTTTTGCTCAAGGTACTTTGATGATCTTGAGACGGCTTTCAACCGCCCGCCTCGTGTTGACGATTGTCCTGAACCTGCGCCGACATCAGGAGAATTTATCCCTCGTGTTGGTAAACCAGTTGGAGCAACTGAGAACTTCAAACTAACGGCAACTGAGAAGTTCCAAGCACATAGACATGTCTTGATTAATTGCAGTCAAGTTGAGCCTTTCATACGGTAAGAATTGTACACTCACATGTATGTTATTCGATCTATATCTTTCGTAACATTTCTCACTTTCATTTCACTAACGCCTTTCCATTATTAATTGCAGGGAATTCAGAAGTCATGTCAAGCGTCAGCTCAGGATCCGTACACAGACATCCTCGGAAGTTGATAGGAGGGTCCACAGAGAATTCCCGGGCTGGTTTGCTCGCAGAATACTAAATGACCACAACCCACACTCACCGGATTTCAGAGCTCTCGCAATCGGCCCTCTTGATCATGCAAAACGGTTTACAGCATACAATGTCAATGGTTTTAAGTTTTGCACGGTTTCACGGGATCAGGGATTGCAAACACAGAATTCAGGTGTTTATGGCACATTTGGGACAAGGAGTTATGCGAGCAGCAGTGACGCCAACATGCAGTTCGGAGGCGTCCCTTACTATGGCAAGCTTCTTGATGTGGTCGAGCTTAATTATCAAGGCCGTTTCACCGTGACGCTGTTCAAGTGTTTGTGGGCAAATACCACTACTTCTCGGGGACTGACAACTGACGACCTAGGGATCACATCAGTCAATTTCTCACGCCCGATTCATACTGGTATTTCTCAAGATGATGAGCCGTATATTCTAGCTTCAGAGGCACATCAGGTTTATTATGTCGAGGACGAGCGGCATAGGGATTGGCACATGGTCGTTCATTTAAAGCCAAGAGACCTTTACGACATGGGTGAAGGCGATAACATCGCCTACGAGAGTGAGCCATTTCAGCCAGCTGATTTTGAAAACTACTTCCCTGAAGGCGATGACAATTTACCTCTACTGCGGTGAGTTTTTTCAAGTCCACGTCATTTCAATTAAATTTTTTAAATTTAATAATACATCAATAATAATAATTTTTCTACAAAATTTCTGTAGGGATGGCGACGATGAGTGATCAAATTCAATTGTAAAAAATTCGTCTTTACAAAAAATGCAAAAAATTTGTGTTAAAATAAAATGTAAAAAAAAATTAAAATAATATTTGTAGAATTCAAGTGTAAAAAATTTTTCATTACAAAAAATCCAAAAAATTTGTGTTAAAATAAAATGTAAAAAAAAAATTTAAAAAAAAAATTAATATAATATTTGTAGCGGTTATTAAACCGCTACAAAAAAACAAATAAACGCTACAAATAATTAAACCGCTACAAAAATATAAATAACCGCTACTAATTAGTAACCGCTACATTAACCGCTACATTAACCGCTACAAATAATACGTAAATCCCTATAAATACCCTTATCACAACTCATTTCAAACACCCCCAATTTCTTTTCACCTTACCCTTCTTTCATTTCCTCTCATTTACAACTTCTTTCTTATGAGTTGAGGAGCTGAATAATACGATCAAATATGGTAACAAGATTTTCAATTTCTTTTAGAATACTTCTTTCCTTTCTATAAAATTTATTCTAAACATCTTTTTTTCTACATATATCTTAACTCTATCTCATTTTCATCTATTTTTCAGATATAATTACATGATATTATAAAACATAATAATTCCTTATTACCTAACTATCGTTAATAATATTATTAATATAATTTTATACTAATCATATTCAATTACATTTTTTCTTTTTAATTTATTAATAAGTTAAACTATTAAATAATAAACTAATTGAAACAAATAAAATAATAACAAATTAAACTATTTAATATAATATTGAAAAAAAAGAAAAAAATTAACGTATATATTTAAAAAAAATTTTAAATATTTGTAGCGGTTATTAAACCACTACTAAATAACGCGCCTTTTTAAAGGTAAATTTAAATTTTTTGGCGGTAAATTTGAATTTCATGAAATTAGTAGCGGTTCTAAGAACCGCTACTAATTTCATGAAATTCAAATTTGGTAGCGGTTTCCTAACCGCTACAAATAAAAAAAGTCATTTTTAACAAATTTTCATTTTTATATATTTGTAGCGGTTTTTTAACCGCTACAAAAAAAAAATTCACTCTAAATAAAATTTTTCATATTTGTAGCGGTTATATAACCGCTACAAATATCTTTTGATTTTGTAGCGGTTACTATTAACCGCTACAAACTTAGTAGCGGTTATTTTTGATTGAGTAGCGGTTTTATATAACCGCTACAAAACCGCTTGCAACGTACGATTTAGTAGCGGTTTTTCTAACCGCTACTAATATAGTTTGTAGCGGTTAGAACCGCTACGAATACCTATTTTTAACCGCTACTAAATCACGTTTTTTTTGTAGTGTCATAACCTCTTATTTGCTAAGTAAATTCTCAGTTTTAGTGCCATTTGACCCAAATCAATGGCTTTTCAACATCTTTTATTTATATGAAACCTTTCAATGTCAGATATCACAATTGTCCCCATTTAGCTTATTAATTAACTTTCTTGTTCTTGGTAGCCTCTCTTAGCTTAATCACTTAAATCATTCCACTTATAGGGTAATTCACTATTGATTTAAACCAAGAATGTCTTTTTATAGCACATTTAAATATACAATGTCATGTACTTATATTATTCTTGACTAGAAAGGTAATAACAACATTAGGTCTATGATCAGGAGAATACGTTTGTACCTCCCATCACATAGATTCCAACAATGTCATTATCATCTATCAAGAATTTCATACAAGTACTTCACATAAAATGCTCAATTATGACTTTCAGAAGGCTCAATTTCCGAAAGCTCCCACTTTGATAGAGCATATGCTACTAGCTCCCACTTAGATGGAGCATAAGATTCTCTTAGAAGACTCATTTTCCAAGAGCTTCCACTCACAAAAGAGTGTTGGACATTTACTTCTTCATGTCCCTTGGAGCATTATTATGTTGATAATGTCTTATTATCAAGGAATTTGGGACAATTCAATAGTTTTCTTTAGTTTCATATTAATCTCATTTCTTTGCTCTTAATCTTCAGCCAAACAAATCTTCAAGGGGAGAATATTATTTATTTCTAAAACCTAATTTGACAAGGTTCACAATAACCACTATTTTCTAAGGCTAAAAGAATTTTATGTCCCATGTTGTTTTAATCATCTTCCAAAGTTTCTCTATCACATTGAGAAGATGTTTCAAATGTCTTATGCAATTTGAATTGTTTCATTCTAGAAACATTACATATTTACTCTTAAGTCTTTTATGATTTCTAATGTTGGTGGTTGGACTGGGCTCAAAACTCATTTTCACTCATGAAATGGGCTTTACCTTCTGAGGTTCATCATTTGCCTGAATCTGGCATTAGGGAGCTTCTCCTTTTGAGATTCCCTTTCACTATGATTTGATACTTTCTCTTTTAGTATCAAATCCTTACTTTTACCTCTGTGAGGTTTCCTCATATATGAATCTTGACATTCACCTTCTTAAGATTCATGAGATTCAGGTTTATTTTTAAGTTTATCTTCCGAATTTCTTTTCGGTCACTCGTCTTATTCAATTTCAGGTTCTAATGAACCTTAGTTTGAATCATTTTCCTCTTGAAACTCTCTTTAGGATCTTCTCCTTCTAGGTTATATTTCAAGGCTCAATTTTAAATGAGCAAACCCCTCTTCCATCTATCACTTAGAGGCTCACATTACTCTAAGTAATTTATTCTTGAATCATTATTTAGAGATAACATCAAATAATTTTCACCTTCTCAAATCCACTACAAAAGGTGGTTTAGTGCTTTTTGAACTCCCCAAATTCATATTTATCTCAAATAAAATAAAAATGAATTATTAAAAATATTTCAGGATTTTTAAACTCATAAAAAATCATTCAAGATAGCACTAAATGCCTCTAAAACATATTCAAATATATTCAAAAAAATTTTGAATACACATCAATATGAAGATCTTGAATTTAGGGATTTTTAGAAATAAACCACGTCTGAATCGAAGCTCAAATGCAACTTCACATGCTAGAAGGAGGAGGAAAAAGAAATTCTGGAAAAATTAAAAAATCCAGATTTTTTTTTTAGCACTGATCTGGGCTAAAAAAAACAAATCCCAAATATATATATATATATATATATATATTTTAAAGGTTGATAACCCATAAAAAATGAACCCATAACATTTACTGTTTTTTTTTTTTAATGCTAGCCCATTGACTATGTCAAGCCCAAAAGATTTTCTTTTCAATGTGTTTGGGTTGGATCCCCTATTTAGACCCAAAACGAGTCCACATCACAGCAAGCCCGTTTCACTAAATAGTTTTTTTTTTTTAAGTTTGTATGGGCTTTGCCAGGCTAAGCCCAATGGGGTTTTTTTTTCCGAATCACTTATTCTGATCCACCCAGTCTGCCCCTATCACTTTTTTTTTTTTTTGGGTTTCGTTTGGGCCAACTTCGGCCCAAATTTTTTTTAAAAAACAGTTGCACTGGATCGGGTTGGGCCATTGACCCGATCCAGATTTTTTTTTGTGCCAGCATGGAACGACGCCGTTTTGGGGTGCTGGAGGTTGTCTTCAACCTCCAGCCGGGTCGACCCGGACCCGGTTTCAAGCGCGGGTCGGGTCCGTCGACCCGGTACATTCTCTCCTTCGTAACTTCGCCGTCCCACATCCGTTTTGCGCGTTCTTGGTGTCCATTTTCATCGTTTTTTCGAGATCTACGCAATGGGATTATTTTCAAATCCTGAATCACTCTTTTAAGGATGACCCAATTCAATTCTGTTTTCGTTTTTCCAATTCTTTTCTCGGATTTCGAACAACCTATCGGTTCTGTTGTTCCCTAGCCTTGTTATGTGTATTATAAGGCTTTTGAATATACTAATACTCATAGAACTAAGGCATTAACAACTATAATTGACAGAAAATAGGTAGCACAGTAAATCATCGGAAAAAAAAAATGGAAATGAAAAAAAAAACACAAAACGCAGGCATATATAATTTTGTTCAAACATATGAACAGAAATCTAATACAGATATTCATTTATCCATATACAGAGAAATTTCTGTAGGAAGATTTCTATATATTCATGAACAAACAAGAAAAAAGACGGAGAAAATTTTTTTTTATATACATATGCTTTCATGTTTATGGACACAGGCGTATAGCAGAAGTCATATTCAAGACTGATTACAACCTGGTTCTGATACCACTGAAGGTATTCGGGCGTACCTGGAATCCGATTGACTCACTGAGTACCCACACGAGATCGGAGCACCGATTCGGACTCTGATCACGTTATACGGCAGATTCACCATTGGAGAAGAGGACCCAGGGAGAGAGGAGTTTTTGGAAGTTTTTTTCCGATGTTGTTTTTCTGTCTCTGTCTCACCAAAACTGATAATAACTCCTTATAATACGTATGGGAGTTATTTTGATTTGAAATTCAAATCATAAGGATACAACTCCTTAATTGGACCCATACTTTTAAATAATTTTATAATAGCCCCAACTGAATTGGGCTTTGGGCCTGATCCACCAAGGGTGGACCAGACCTATTCCAACAAATTTAATTGTCAATTTGGGTTTAATCTCTTGATTGTTTAATTAAGGTGATTAATTGTCGAATTGTTTAATTAGGCAATTGTGAACATAATTTCCAAAGCTATTTTAAACTATTGTGACTGGTTTTTAATGAATTTAATTAGCCACCACTTATTTCATTATGAGTTTTTTTAGTGGAGTAGTTGTTATTGAGCTTGAGGGTTTCCCATATTCTAACTAGGTAATTAAGTTTATTAATTCCAATTTTTCATTAACCTCCCTTTGGTCTAATAAATTGAATGGCCAAGAAAGCTAAATTCATGTGAATCCTGAATTGTCCCCTTCACCATCATAACTGAATCAAATCTTTATTATTTGTCTTGCTTTTAATCAATCTTTTGCTTATGATTTTAATTCCCCTTTCATAAAACCCCCAAAAATTTCATTTGCATTCATTTAGGTTAGTTTCAGTCTCATATAGATTTTAGAATTATTTGCATCTTGGATTTAGTTAGTTTAATCGCATTTAGATAATAGAGTCTTGCATTTAGTTTAGATCCACTGCATTGTATTTTTTATCACCTAAATTCAATTCTAATGAAAACCCATAGATTGCTCATAGGGAGAATGACCTAGATTGCCCCTAAACTGCATAATAATTTAGGACCTAGTTTAATTGATTGCTTCAGCGACAGAAGAACATATCACTATTATAGAGATACGATGCATGATTGCCGGGGAATGGGATGTGGTTCTTCAGCATGTCCCAAGGGATGCCAATAAAGTGGCGGACTTGCTTGCAAAAGAGGCCCTACGCACGGTACCAGGATACCACCCGGTGGTGCAGCCTTTTGATTCGCTGTCTTCTCTTCTTCAAATCGAGGGAAGCTCTGGACCTGGGATGACGAACGGCATTGGTTGAGGCTATCCCCTCTCTCATTGTGTATCAAAAAAAAAAAAAAAAGAACAAAAACTCCGCTTTGTTGCACTTGAAACTCATGCCATAGCTTCCATCTTCAAGAGTTGAGAACCTGAGCCATGCATCAAGACTGGTACTGTCACTCCCAACCTTAAATTCATAACAGTCATGAAGAATGATGAAGGAAAACTGAGGAAATGGAGGAAGAGATCGAAAATGGAGTAGATGGATGTAGAGACCGATTATGAACGAAGGAGAAGCAATAGAGATGAATGAGAGACTGTGGAAGGTTGGTCAGTGGTGGTGGAGAGAAGGTACGGTCGACGGTGTGGCGGTTGATGATGAAGCTCTACCATTCCCTCCTCTCCAAAACTCTTTGCCAAATCCTCTGCTCCCAGGAAAATGTAGGCTCTCCCTGTTTTTTTTTATCCCCCCAACCCTGCAATCAGATTTCTCAGGCCAGAAAAACGCTGCAGTTTCGAAGGCACTAAGTTGATAATTTTGTAATTCGGGTATCAAACTGTCATTAATTCTGGTCCTTTTTATGTCATTTCTGAATTTGGTTCATCAGCAACATTATCTCGGGTCTTTTCTTTTCTTTTCCAGATTTCACTCCAATTTCTTCCAAATTCCTACAATGCAAATTAAAATAATATAATATCATATATTCCAAAAATTGATTATTTAAGAGCAACCACAATAATATGACAATTATGCCTCTTTTAACTCTAAATTCCTAGTCTCAATTTATCTTAATAAATGCATTTTAAGCCATCTTCGTTCAAGTACGCCATATTCATAATTTGGGAACTGAAAAAGTTGAATTTGGAGGGATGAGGAAGAACCTATAGACTAGTGGTGGATGTCTCTGTCAATGGTGGCTGAAGTGACCTTCACGTTATTCCGGCGAGCCAATAGCTTGGCTATGTCTACCATAGGAAGAAGATGGCTTGGGACCATTAAGAGTATCACAACAAAGTGATTTTTAGAGAGGATAATGTATATAGGTGTGCGCTCAACGCTTTTAATGAATTTGGAAAGTTTTTTGTAATTAGGAATTCGTGGGATAGTCCCACGCCCATTCTAAAAATAAGGAGATATCAATTGAACAGCTATTCGATCACAAGTTGTTGATGGCTTCTCGGTTGGCTCGGTGGTTAACTATCTTTATCTTGATCATGTAGGAATAATCCTCACCTCTAACTAAACTATTTGATCCAACCATAGCTTCTATGGCTATGGTTGAGAAGCGGTTTGATAGTGTTCTTGCCTTTGACTTGATAGTTGATAGGGCTATCCTTTCCAAGCTGGGTTAACAAATGGGAAATGGCCTAGTGACATCCTCAAGTCAACGAGTTAGAAGCTCGTATTGGGTAGGAAAGTAGAGAATGGAAGAGAGGAAGCTGAGCTATGGACAGATGAGCTGCCTAGTACATTGTGGGTCTATCGGACTACAAGCCAAACATCCACTGGAGGGACTCCTATCCTTTGGGACCGATGCAGTGGTACCGGTCGAGGGAGGAATGCCTATCCAAAAATCATTTAATTTGTTGAATGCCTCAAAATCAATGCTTTAGTGAAGCTTTTATATTAAGATGTATAGTAGTCATGTACATTGTATTTAATACTCCTGTTGTCTCTTATTTTAAACTTCAAACAACCGATTTACGTTAATCAAGAATCAATAAAACTATTAAAATTAGTTGTGTTATGAATATACTAATTATATAGATGTTTATTGACTCTTGACCTTTAATATTCTAGTCATCATTTATGAATAGTAGTTGAAAAACTAAAAAATAATTAATGCGCTTTCATGAATTAATGTACTTTCGTATATATGAATGTTGCAAAGGGTCATCTTGCGTACATTCATATATATATTAATTGTACTATTCATTGTGTATGACTCTTAATGGTGACTTTTGGTGGTGACTCTTGAAGGCCTATAAATAAAGGCCATGTCCAAAGCATTACAATACATAAGAAACACAAGTGAATGAAAATTACTCTCTCCCTTCTCTCTCAAAGTTTCTCTTCTCTTGCTTTCTTAACGTAGATTTCTTTTATTTTTATTACACGTTATCAGAACGAAAGCTTTAACGAAGGTATGTTTTCACTCATAATTCCTTTAATGATTTCATCTACCTTCTTTTATTGGATCTTTATTTGATCTATATATCTGGGATAATTTGAGCCATTTTATGGAATTAAAGAGATATTTTACTTATTGTTATAAACATCAAATTCCATGGCTAAAATTAAAGATTATTATTGCTTTTATATCTTATTTTGACCTCCTTTACAAATTCTTCTATATTATTAATACTGTTATTTTAGTATGGCTAGAAGCTATACACTTCTAATTTCATATTTTGAAATTGCACAGCCAAAAGACATGTCACTTTGATTTCTTATTTTGATATAATATGGCCAGAAGGTATATTTATTTAATTCTCTATTTTGAGATTATATGGCCAAAAGCCATATGACTTTTGTTTTCTATTTTATTGTATGACTGAAAGCCATATGTAACTTTTATTTATCCTGAAGATAAACGGCCATAATCCATATAAGTTTAATTTCTTATCTTGTGATTAATTGGTCCGAAACCATGAGATTACATGGCCTAAAGCCATGAGAGTTAAATGGCCTGAAGCCATGAAGTTTTAATTTTGTTATCTTACTCAGTGAATTATTTCTTCACTTTACAAATTTTGTTTATTACACACTACAAAAAAAACGTGATTTAGTAGCGGTTAAAAATAGGTATTCGTAGCGGTTCTAACCGCTACAAACTAGATTAGTAGCGGTTAGAAAAACCGCTACTAAATCGTACGTTGCAAGCGGTTTTGTAGCGGTTATATAAAACCGCTACTCAATCAAAAATAACCGCTACAAAGTTTGTAGCGGTTAATAGTAACCGCTGCAAAATCAAGAGATATTTGTAGCGGTTATATAACCGCTACAAATATGAAAAATTTTATTTAGAGTGAATTTTTTTTTTTGTAGCGGTTAAAAAACCGCTACAAATATATAAAAATGAAAATTTGTTAAAAATGACTTTTTTTATTTGTAGCGGTTAGGAAACCGCTACCAAATTTGAATTTCATGAAATTAGTAGCGGTTCTTAGAACCGCTACTAATTTCATGAAATTCAAATTTACCGCCAAAAAATTTAAATTTACCTTTAAAAAGGCGCGTTATTTAGTAGCGGTTTAATAACCGCTACAAATATTTAAAATTTTTTTTAAATATATACGTTAATTTTTTTATTTTTTTTCAATATTATATTAAATAGTTTAATTTGTTATTATTTTATTTGTTTCAATTAGTTTATTATTTAATAGTTTAACTTATTAATAAATTAAAAAGAAAAAATGTAATTGAATATGATTAGTATAAAATTATATTAATAATATTATTAACGATAGTTAGGTAATAAGGAATTATTATGTTTTATAATATCATGTAATTGTATCTGAAAAATAGATGAAAATGAGATAGAGTTAAGATATATGTAGAAAAAAAGATGTTTAGAATAAATTTTATAGAAAGGAAAGAAGTATTCTAAAAGAAATTGAAAATCTTGTTACCATATTTGATCGTATTATTCAGCTCCTCAACTCATAAGAAAGAAGTTGTAAATGAGAGGAAATGAAAGAAGGGTAAGGTGAAAAGAAATTGGGGAGTGTTTGAAATGAGTTGTGATAAGGGTATTTATAGGGATTTACGTATTATTTGTAGCGGTTAATGTAGCGGTTACTAATTAGTAGCGGTTATTTATATTTTTGTAGCGGTTTAATTATTTGTAGCGGTTAATGTAGCGGTTATTATTTAGTAGCGGTTATTTGTTTTTTTGTAGCGGTTTAATAACCTCTACAAATATTATATTAATTTTTTTTAAAAAAAATTTTTTTACATTTTATTTTAACACAAATTTTTTGGATTTTTTGTAATGAAAAATTTTTTACACTTGAATTCTACAAATATTATTTTAATTTTTTTTTACATTTTATTTTAACACAAATTTTTTGCATTTTTTGTAAAGACGAATTTTTTACAATTGAATTTGATCACTCATCGTCGCCATCCCTACAGAAATTTTGTAGAAAAATTATTATTATTGATGTATTATTAAATTTAAAAAATTTAATTGAAATGACGTGGACTTAAAAAAACTCACCGCAGTAGAGGTAAATTGTCATCGCCTTCAGGGAAGTAGTTTTCAAAATCAGCTGGCTGAAATGGCTCACTCTCGTAGGCGATGTTATCGCCTTCACCCATGTCGTAAAGGTCTCTTGGCTTTAAATGAACGACCATGTGCCAATCCCTATGCCGCTCGTCCTCGACATAATAAACCTGATGTGCCTCTGAAGCTAGAATATACGGCTCATCATCTTGAGAAATACCAGTATGAATCGGCCGTGAGAAATTGACTGATGTGATCCCTAGGTCGTCAGTTGTCAGTCCCCGAGAAGTAGTGGTATTTGCCCACAAACACTTGAACAGCGTCACGGTGAAACGGCCTTGATAATTAAGCTCGACCACATCAAGAAGCTTGCCATAGTAAGGGACGCCTCCGAACTGCATGTTGGCGTCACTGCTGCTCGCATAACTCCTTGTCCCAAATGTGCCATAAACACCCGAATTCTGTGTTTGCAATCCCTGATCCCGTGAAACCGTGCAAAACTTAAAACCATTGACATTGTATGCTGTAAACCGTTTTGCATGATCAAGAGGGCCGATTGCGAGAGCTCTGAAATCCGGTGAGTGTGGATTGTGGTCATTTAGTATTCTGCGAGCAAACCAGCCCGGGAATTCTCTGTGGACCCTCCTATCAACTTCCGAGGATGTCTGTGTACGGATCCTGAGCTGACGCTTGACATGACTTCTGAATTCCCTGCGAGTCGACACATCGAGAAATGTTGCTTGAATACCCATCAGGAACTTTTAATTTCTTCAAGGTCGCGAGGAACACATCCTTGTTCGGTTTTGTGAGGGTAAACTTTGCCGGTGTAAATCTGTCATTCTCATCTGGCCAAGCGTCTTCACGAACTCCCATGTCGCGTAAATCTTTCCTAGCTTGAAGGTGATCTTTTGTCTTGCCGGGTTCGTTAAGCAGCGTATACAGCACATTGTCGCAAACATTCTTTTCAATGTGCATTACATCAAGACTGTGGCGAAGTAAATTAGATCTCCAATACGGAAGCGTGAAGAAGATACTTATCTTCTTCCACTGCTGAGGCGCTGAAGTCCTGCGCGTCTTTTGGCGAGTTTGTGCTGAACCGTCGCTTTTTCCAAACTCGACGTCAACATGCTCAAGCTGCTGTAAGATATCTGTACCGGACAAATCCTGTGGTGGTCCTCTTTTCTCTGGTTTCCCATTGAAGCGATTCCGTTGCAATCTGAACTTATGCGTTCCATCGAGAAACCTCCGATGCCCCATAAAGCACCACTTTCGGCTGTAGGGAAGGCGCAGTGCGTCAGAGTCGAAATTGCAAGCCGGGCACGCCGACCCAGTGTGCACGTTCCAACCAGATAATGTGCCAAGGCCAGGAAAGTCACTGATCGTCCACATCAAGGCTGCACGCATGTTGAACAAAGTCTTGCTGTGAGCGTCGTACGTCTCCAAGCCGACATTCCACAGGTCAAGCAATTCCGCAATAAGCGGTTGGAGATACACATCGATGTCATTGCCCGGTGCCTTTTTGCCTGGAATGATCATAGACATAATGAAAGAGCTTTGTTTCATACACATCCAGGGGGTAAGTTGTAGGGAACTAAGACTACCGGCCAAATGCTGTAACTTGTGCTAAGATTCCCGAAAGGATTGAAACCGTCGGTCGCCAACGCAAGCCGAACATTTCTGGGGTCAGTCGCAAAATCTGAAAAGTCGTTGTCAAACGTTTTCCAAGCAGCTGCATCCCGCGGATGTCTTAATTTATCGTCTTCGTTTTTATCAACGGCATGCCACCTCATGTGCTCAGCAGTTTTAGAGGACATAAATAATCTTTGTAGACGAGGTTTCAAAGGGAAGTACCTGAGAATCTTTGCAGGTTTCTTCTTCTGCTTTTTCCCCTTCCGAATTGTCTTGTACCTCGATGTGTGACATCTCTTGCACGTCTCCCTGCTGGAATCGTCTCCCCAATACAGCATACAATCATTTGGGCACGCATCAATCTTTTGATAATTCAACCCCAACCTGTTGATGATCTTCTTGGCCTCGTAGAAGGTTGTGGGAATCTCGGCGTCGGGGAATGCATCTTGTAATAAGTCGAGCAACATCGACATTCCCTTATCCGTGATCCCACACAAGCACTTGATATGATACAATTTGATCAAGAAAGATAATTTAGAATATTTGCGACAACCTTGATATAAAGGACGATCTGCCTCATCCATCAAGCTGAAAAAATCCCGAGCTGCTTCATTCCCCATAAAAGCCGGCTCAGAGCCGTGCACTTCTTCGTTGAAGTTGTCGCCTTGAAATCCAAACGCATCACGCACAGCATCATTCACAGGATCATCTTCATCTACTTGAACGCCTACTTGAGAACTTCGAGGAAGAGCCTCGTCATATCTAACGCCGGCTTTCTCACCATGAACTGCCCAGAACGTATAGTCCTCAGGGAAAGGCTTCACAAGCAAATGTTCCTTCACAACATTTCATGGATGCCACTTCTTGAACTTGCATTTCCGACACGGACAGACGATCTTGCCGTTACAGCTGGCGTGAGTGAATGCGAAATCTAAGAAACTGTTTAATCCGTACAAATATTCAGGAGAATTGCGCGGCAACCTTATCCATGATTTATCCATAGCTACAAGTGAGAGAGAAGAAAGTATAGAGAAGAAGATGAGTGAGAAGATAATTACGAATGCCTAGAACCTTATATTCTGAAAATCCAACGTTTATCATTTTGTAGCGGTTATTCAACCGCTACACCAACCGCTACAGAAATTCCAACGTTTATAATTTTGTAGCGGTTACATATATAAAACCGCTACTAATATTCAAGCCGTTAATTGGTGGGAAATTCAAAATGTACTTGTTGCGTATTAGTAGCGGTTATATATATATAAAACCGCTACTAATATTAAAGCCGTTGGACATTAAATATAAAAATAATTTTCTAATTTGTAGCGGTTATACATAAGGTAACCGCTACAAATGTGCACAAAGGCGGCAAATTTCAAAATTCAAATGATTTGAGTGTTTGTAGCGGTTCTTAGTGTATAACCGCTACAAACATATATATTTGTAGCGGTTTCTGAAGGGAAACCGCTACAAATATACAAGTAAATTTGTAGCGGTTATTAGTTCAAAACCGCTACAAATATATATCTTTGTAGCGGTTTAACACTAAGAACCGCTACAAAGATATATATTTGTAGCGGTTTGGAACTCATAACCACTACAAGTATATATATAATTTATTTTTTTTTTAAATTTAGATTTAAATCATTTATAAATTATTTCAATGCGATATAATAATATAAATATAATTATATAAAACACAATAAGAAAATTCTGAAATAAAATCTCATAAATATTTACAAATGTTTAAAAGAAAAGAAAATGTCCTAAACTAAGAAGCTGGGGGCTGATCCTTTGGTGCTCCCTCAGGTGGGGCTCCCTCAGATGCCGCTGAATCGGGCCGCTGCGTAGACTGAACCGCACCATCCTCATCAGCAGGAGGAGGAGCTGTAGGAGGAGGAGTAGTGCCCGGGACGACGTAGTGAGGGACAGGGGGGACCGCTGGATGCTGCTCGTCCGGTAGAGCCGGGAATTCGGGCCGAGCCCGTCGGGCCAGCCCGTTTAGGCCCGAGCCCGTCAAGGGCCGGGCCAGTGATTTAAAGCGAAAAAATGGAAGCGGGCTTAAACGGGCCGGCCCGATGGGCCGCGGGCTTAAACAGGCCGGCCCGAAAGCCCGTCGGGCCGGCCCGTTTAAGCTCGTTTAATTTTTTTTTTTTTTTTTAGAAATCACTATAGCAATGTTATTTTTTTTTTTTGCCCTATTGTAGCTATGAACTTCTTTGGTTGTGGTTTGTCAACTTGTTTGATTGTGGTCTTGTTCTTGTAGACTTATTTGATTATGGC
Source organism: Inga leiocalycina (assembly GCA_963242795.1). Taxonomy (NCBI): domain Eukaryota; kingdom Viridiplantae; phylum Streptophyta; class Magnoliopsida; order Fabales; family Fabaceae; genus Inga; species Inga leiocalycina. The sequence continues at coordinate 23,622,469 of OY725323.1, forward strand.
TTTTGTCTGTGGTTTATGAACTTGTTTGAGTGTTTGACTGGTTATGGATATTAATTATGGTTTGTTTGTTAGGTTTTAGTGTTTATGTTTTATTGAATATAGATGCTATATATGTTTTAAGTAGTTTTAATAATATTTATATGTTAGATTATGTATTTTAGTCATTAGGGGCATAAAGGAGAGGGAAAACGTTAAACGGGCCTGAAGCCCGCGGGCCGGCCCGCGGGCTTCAGTTAAACGGGCCGGGCCGTTAAAATAGGGGTGTTTTTAGGACGCGGGCCTAAACGGGCCGGCCCGTTTAGGCCCGAGCCCGTCACGGGCCGGCCCGTTTGCCCAGCTCTATCGTCCGGGAACAGCCGACCCCATGCTCCCTCGAGCATAGTGTTCGTGATCTCACGCCACTGCGTCTGCTGCGAGTATATAGCATCTGCGTGGATCTGCAGCAGCTGCTGCTGCTGCACCTGCATCTGCTGCGCCATCTGCTGCTGCAAATCTGACCGCAGCTGGTCAATCGACTCGTCCCTCCGATGTCTGACCCCTCTAGAGCTGCCAGCCTCAGAGGCGGCACTCCTGCCGTAGATCATGCTGGGTCTGGCGCCTATCCCCATCCCCCGCACTCGTCCGGGGTGCTCAGGCTGAGCCATACCCGCCTTCAGAGGAGCCGTCGGGTCCACTGACCCCTGTGACTCCTCAGGCTGGGTCTGTCGCAGCTCAGCCTGCGACTGCTGCATCCGCTCCTGCCATTTTATGAAACAATTAATAATTACAATTTTTCATTATTAACTTGGTTTTATAAAAAATATAATATTAAATTAACTTACAATTGCCGCCTCTGCCTGCTGAGAGGTCGCAGTCCCGTCACGGTGTCTGTGTGTGATGGCGTACAGCTCCGCATAGTCCGTCTGACGGTTCTCCTGCTGTGCCTTCGTCTCCTGAAACAATTACAAAACAATAATTAGTGTTATGAATTAATCTGCTAAAAGTAAGTGAAGCACTTGAAAAGTTACCAGCTCGCTGTAGGTCACAGCAAAGGTCTTCGATCCTGCTGTGTGGTGGATCGTCTGCTGCTCCCGGATCACGGCGTTCCTCCGAGCAAGCTCCTGGAAAAAAAAATTAAATGTATTATAATTTAAAATTAAATACAAAATAAATTGATATTATAATTTAATATTTAACAATTACAAAATTATATATCAAAAATCTAATAAATACATTACCTGCGCCTCAGGGCTCCTCCTGAACTGGACGAAACGCGCCCAGTCGTTCGGCGGCACGCCGTCCGGTACGCTCTCCTGCAACTGCTCCAGAGGCATCGTCCCGTCCCCATCCACACTGTGGAAGAGACGGTTCCTCCTGTTCCTCCAGGCGTCGCCCATCTTCACGAGGGCGTACCTCTTCCGGTTGGCCCGGACGGCAAACCGCAGCTGAAAAAAATACATTTAAATATCAATAATACTAAAAATCATAATTTAAAAAATATAATTAAATAGAATTAATTAAAAAAATATTAATTGAATAGTTATAATTACCTGAATCACCTCCTCCCAAGCCTGGTCCTTCGGCCCCCTCGGAATGTGCCTCCACGTCGGGAAGTGAAGGGGGAACCGCATCCAATTCGATCCCAGATCGCTCAGGAAGCGGTTGAGCAGGTGACCCCCATTGTGGATCGGCTGGTCAGTGCCCTAGTTCCACGGCACTACAACTCGCAGGGACCGGTCCATACTGTTCAGACCGGCCACATCCAGCCTCCTCGTCGACACGTTCCCCTGCTCATCTGCACAGTTGACCGCACGTTAGATAAATTATAATTCAAAGTTAAAAAGTTAAAAAATTAAAAAATTAAATAATTTACCTTCGACCTGCACCTCAAACCCAGTGGACCGCGAAGACGACCCTCGTGGGTTGTTCTGCTCCCGAGCCTCTTCCTCATCGAGGAACTGCTCCATCTCCCTGAACCCACTAATCGGGATCTCGAACTCCTCCTCGTTGAGGAAGTCCTCAACGCTAATCTCTGGCACCTCCACCTCAGGCACCTCAGCTGCGGTCGTCGCCTGTGGGATCGTCTGCGGTTCCTGTGGAGGGATGGGCTGAGATGCCTCGGTAGCCCTGCCTGCGCGCTGCCCCCTCCCTCTGCCCCCTGCCCGGCTGCTGCCACCCCGTAAAGTCGGTCTGGGGACCACAGGGGCCTTCCCCTTATCCTGTCCTGAAGCCATATCAACTGTACAAATTAAAAAAAAAAATTAGTCCATTATTATACAAAAATATAATAAAAATACAAATAAAAATAAAAATATGTGTTATATACGTACCTCAAGTGTAAATACTGCGGAATACTGACCAAAAACTCCTATAGAGACGTCTGAACGCTCAAATCTCGAAGAAATCACTCAGAGAAACCTCAGGAAACAAAATGAGCAAACGGAGAAATGAAGGAGGTGGGGGGTTTAAATAGGCCAGTAATTAGTAGCGGTTATTAAAATAACCGCTACTTTAACCGCTACAAATATCCAAATTTGTAGCGGTTCTACAATAACCGCTACAAATCTTCACAACGTTTGAAATTCTGTAGCGGTTATTGCCCAGAACCGCTACAAATTTGGAGTCTCTTGAAATTCTGTAGCGGTTTTCAGTATAAACCGCTACAAAATTCTGACCTTTGGTATTTTGTAGCGGTTTATGTGCATTAACCGCTACAAAATAACCGCTACAAGTTTTGGCGGGAATTTCGCGCCAAATTTGTAGCGGTTTTTTGTAGGAAACCGCTACAAAATATCTTGCCGCTACAAATTTGTAGCGGTTTAGGTAAAAACCGCTACAAATGCTATAATTTGTAGCGGTTTAATATAACCGCTATAAATGCACCGCTACAAAATACCTTTTTTTTTGTAGTGACAGTAGTTCAATTGTTTAAGTTTTATGTTATTATACTGTGCATTTTTTTATATATTTCATATTTTATGAATGTCCATTTATTGTTTTAGTCTGGAAGTCTGAACCATGTCAAACTTGAATTTGTGGCTCTTGACATTACCAAAAAGAACTATTTATCTTGCCTAATCCATGATTTTTCCACACCACTATTTGCATGAAGGTCTTAAAATTGAATATTTGACCATAAAAGACCCACTTATTCTTTGAAATAATTTAAAGGAAATGTATAACCACCAGAAGATGGTTATTCTTCCAAAAGCTTGTTTTGAATGGATGCATCCAATTTGCTCCTATTGTAGCAATATTGTGAAAGAGGTTTAAAAAATATGCTGAATTAATTTTTTTCCTCATTGTGGCCAAACAAAACAAAAAGCTTTTGATTGAAAGATCATGAATCACGTCCAACAGGTTTGACTCTATTCCCAGAAGTGAATGTAGTAAAGAATGAATCTAATCATGGCTATGGACATGGGCATAGGCGTGGCTACAACCATGGACTAGCCGTGGTTGGAATCATGGTGGTTCAAATTTCCACCTGAAGTGGGGAAAGATTGATAAGAACCACAAAAGAAAAAATAGTGAGCACAATAAAAATGCTGAACCATGTTATCACTATGATAGCAAAGGTCATTGGTCACGTAACATGTCGTACGTTAAAACATTTGGTTGACCTCTACCAAGAATCATTTAAAAATAAGGGTAAAGAGTCAAAAATTGAGATAACTCATGTTGATCATGCTAGCAATTCTGAGTATGGTGATACGGATATTACCCATTTGGATGTTGTTGATTTCTTAGCATATGTTATACTTGTCTATTTGAACATATATGTGTGCTTTAGTGTAGCTAAAGTTGCAATTATCATATGTATTTTCTTTTAATTATATTTTCCTTTATTTTCATGTTTCTTTTAATGAAGAATGAATCTTATTAACATCAATCCTCAAGATTTATTTCTCTTTAATAGTGTAACATCTCACACCATACCTAGAAATGATAAATATTTTTCTTTCTTAGTAATGCAAGAAGCCAATATTCAGACTCTATCCGAAAGTATAAATCTGATTGAAGGGTTTGGAAGAGCTAATATGTTGTTTCCTGAAGAAACAAATGCTATTGTAAGCCATGAGTTTACAAATACCAATGTAAACCAGAAGTTTACCAATACACACCACAATTTTGCTTATGTAAATTAAACCAAAAGTTTATTAATGAATTTAATGTTTGGCATGACCAGTTAGGTGATCCTAGGTCAATCATGATGCAAAACATAATTGAGGATTTGTGTGAACATATCCAGAAGTGTAAATAAATACCACAATTTCATGATTTCTCATGTGCTAATGTTACAAAGGAAAGTTAATTATTTTGCCCTTTCCAAGAAAAATAAAAAGTGAGTTATCTCCTAAAGAATTATTAGCTCTTGAAGAGCCCAAAGTGGATATAAATTAAAGCAATCGCTTTTATTATATATGCATTTGGATTCTGTTGAGGCTCATCTTCTTGGTTCTTGTTCTTCAACCTCTTGACATGTGCTATGTCTTCCATAAGCAACGACATCTTCAAACTAGAAGATCGATCTTTCTCCATTGTCTTGTTTGCCTTCTCTCCATTTTCCTTTGCTCTTTCTCTTATCCTCTCACTTTCTTCATCTTCTTCAGTCATCACTTTCTCTATTGCCTCCTTCACTTTCTCCTTCTTCACTTGAACTTCTCCTTCCTTATCCTCCCCACAAATATGTATGACCTTCTCAGCTCCCACCTTCACACTCATCCCCAACACCTCCACAATCACCTTCTCGTTATAAAATTGTTCACAAAACATAGGAAATGTTATTAATGGCACTCCATTACTTAATCTTTCTAGGGTTGAGTTCCATTCACAATGTGTTAAGAATGCTCCTATCGTTGTGTGACAGTATCAGAACTTGAGGCACCCAAGTTCTTGTTAGAAGTCCTCTTCCTTTTACTCTCCCTTTTAATCCATCTTCATTCAGTAACTTGTCTATTTCTTCTCTCTTGTGTGAATCTGTCAGCATTCAAATGAATGGCTTCTTTGAACTTTCCAGTTCCAAACCTAGCTCCATCAATTGTTCTGGGGCTAACTTGTTAAACTTTATCATGTGCAGCATACATGGATCGCAAAGGGTTTTGTCTCTCCTAACAAGTATGCTTCCCAGGATTCGAATTTGTGTTTTTCATTTTATGAGGGCAGACGGCTTACCACCTCAACTAATAGCTTGTTGGTAACATAATGCCATAAACGGTATCAAAACAAAGTGAAGCTCAACAAGTTTGTGGGTCATGGCGAGAAGAAGATTGAATATAGCAAGAATAGAGATTATGGGTTTTGAATTCAAACACTTAGCTTAAAGAGGTTGAGTTGCTGAGTGAGAAGCAGGCCGGTAAGAAACTGAATTGAGCAACCTGTTTGCATGTGTTTAATTGTACTGTGAAGAGAGAAACTGAAACTGATCGACAAACACATGATTCAAGAGGTGGTCCACAAATAAGGAAAAAAACATGGATTATGATATTCATTCTTGAATTTGAATATCGATGTTCGTGCGCATAGGTGCGCATGAGTTGTGATATATAAGCGTTTTTGACTGGGTGTCATTGCATTTGAGGTAATTCTATTTGAGATATTGTTAGACATTAAATGTGGGTGTATATTATTTTTAGGGTTAATACAATGTTTGCTCTCATTTGTGTTTTGATTCCTATAGTTTCAAACCATAAGTTTTAATCTCTTAAGAGACAAAATGGTCCAAGTTTTTATTAAAATATAGGGACTGATGTTTTAGACAAAAAGAAATTTGAGGAATTATAACCTATGTTTTAAATTGTAGGGACCAAAAGCAAAGAAAGACCAACAATGATATTCAAATATTATATTAACCCCTTTTTTATAGGCACAAGTATTCTCCTATTCGAAATAATCATGTCCAATACATTGTTGGCCAATGAATATGAGCACATCCCCCCAGTAGAGCTTCAAACAATGGTTCATTGCGTTATGAAAAATTAGCTCTTTTTATTAGACCCAAACATTTTAGTTAAATTTGGCACCTCTTCCATATGTGGGATTGAAGTTGACGTTTGCTTGGGCTGTTTCTATTTTCTCTCTTTATTTGGATTAAAATTGATAAAAAAAAAAAAGTATGACAAAATGTGTTGTGTGTCTAAAAGTTCGAGAGCAGAGAGCTGGAAATTGGTATTATTAAATGGACATAATTTGATGCATATTTATAGAAGGGAATTCACTTCCACGGGTTGTTATCTTACAAACACGTGTGAGGTAAATCTCTCTCTCTCTCTCTCTAAAGTTGACTAATTTCTTCATGAGCTATCATAGTTTGTTGTGATTTAGAATTAATTCTTTTATTAAAAAACAATTAAATCATAAGTAATGGGCCTGGAAGTTTCTATTTGAATATTTATTTGTCATGTCTTCTTTAATTAAAAACGTGAGAAGGGGCAACGATGTAACTAGTGACCGGAATCTATGTTAAATAGAAACACAATTATATATTGGGTTAACGTCCAATTTTATTCTAGAAATTGTCACAAAAGAGCAATGTCACCCAAAAGTTTTTTTAGGAGCAATGTCGTTCTGGAAATTTACAAATCATATCAATTTCACCCCAGCCGTTATCCACGTTAAGTTTGATTTAGTGACCAAATATGCTGAGTTGATAGTTTACGTGCAATCCACGTTATTTTTATTTTGGGCTTAGGTGCAAATTTACCCTGGGAATTTTTACTTATAAGTAGTGTTTCCCTAAAATTTTTCAAATCTTAGCAATTTCACCCCAGTTGTTGTACAAGTTAAGTTTACTCGATAATTGATCAAATATACTTATCTAGCAGGCCCATGTGTCATGGACTTGATTTTTTTCCAAGTTAGATTTTTAAATAAGGGAAAAATTTTAAAAAAATGCATCCCGAATATATGAAAGATTGGAGAATATCAAAGAGGTGACGAAAGCATCTTGTGCAATGAAGACGAAATTGAAAAGGTACTTGTTTATCTTGGCATCGCTAGGGTGCTACGACGGAGGGTTTCTTGTGGCCTTGTTCTCTATAGTCTTACTTAGAGTGTCATACATCTAGTAATTAAATCATTTTCTTCATTATTCTTTTGCGAGCATAAGCTCTTCCTCCATCCGCAGCTTCTTCTTCTTCAATGTTGTTCACACTGTCAGATTAATATATTTGGTTAACTAATGGTCAAACTTAATCTAAGTAACTGTTAGGGTGACATTGCTATAATTTGGAAACTTCAAGGCAACATTGAACTCGAAAAATTTCCAAAGTAACATTGCTATAAAGTGAAAATTTTCAAGACAAATTTTCACCTTAAAGAAAATGACTTGGATAGCACGTAGACCTACCAGCTCAGCATGTTGGATCAACTAACGATCAAACTTAATCTAGATAATGAGTGGGGTGAAATTGCTATGATCTAAAAACTAAATGGTGACATTATTCCTAAAAAAAAACTTCTATGGCAATATTGGTTTTTTGGACCTTAATCCTTGTACATTTTGAAAATGTCATATGAGTTTCTCTTCTTGGGGTGTGTGCCTCCCTGTAATTCCAAAAACATAATTCTTGGTGTGAGTATATATGGTTCTTGGAGTTTGTTTGAGGCATTTAATGGTCCATATATTCATTGGCTAAAAGCTAAGTGGGGAAGAGAAACGAAGGTAAGGTAAAACAGAACAGGGAGAAAATCTTCTCCCATTTCTTTTAATACTCCCCTGTATGCTTTCTATAAAAGACAACTCCTGACCATGTTTTCTTTTATAAGAAACACTTAGAGGTTGTCTCAAATTTTTTATTCACATTTTATCTCTATTTAATTGCTTATATTACCATATCATTGTAATTAATTCCTCACATCCTCTCACCACCAAGCATTTTCTCTCTTCCATTTGAATGAAGGTATTTTTGACAAAATCTTTTTAATATATATCTTTATTGTCTCTAACTAATTTTTTTATCAACATAATTTGATTAACCATGTCTTATAATAAGTAACGGAGGGAGTAATATTTAGAAATTGATTCAATAGATATTTTTATTAACATTGGTTGATTTTATAATGTTTTTGTTTCAACCATGGATATTACTCTCTTCGGTCCTTAATACAAGACATATTTATCTAATTCAATTAGAAGAAGTTAGTTAATATGACATTTATTTTTTAAAACACCCTTATCATCTTCCTTAATCCCCCATTCCTTCTTCCCCTTGACTAATGTTGATGGAACATCAATAGAAGGTAAATTAGAAAAAAAAATTGATAAATATCAAAACTATGACTTATATTTAAAACTAAGAACAACTCTCCAAATTTAAGGAATCGAGGGAGTACCGCATAGTAATTCCTTCATACAGCAATATTCAGGCACCAAAGTGGACATAAATTAAAGCGGCCGCTTTTATTATGCATTTGGATTCTGTTGAAGCTCATCTTCTTTGGTTCATCTTCTTCAACCTCATGACATGTGCTATGTCTTCAATAAGCAATGACATGTTCACTTGAAGATCCTTCTTTCTCCATTGCCTTGTTTGACTTTTCTCCATATTCCTTTCCTCTTTCTCTTATCCTCTCACTTTCTTCATCTTCTTTGCTCATTATTTTTTCTATTGCCTCCTTCACTTTCTCCTTCTTCACCTGAACTTCTCCTTCCTTATCCTCTCCCCAAATATGCATAACCTTCTCAGCTCCCACCTTCACACCGATCCCCAACACCTCCACAATCATTTTCTCGTTATAAAACTGTTCAGAAAACATAGGAAATGTTATTAATGGCACTCCATTACTTATCCCTTCAAGTGTTGAGTTCCATCCACAATGTGTTAAGAATGCTCCTATTGCTGTGTGAGACAATATCAGAACTTGAGGCACCCAATTTCTAGTTATAAGTCCTCTTCCTTTCACTCTCTCTTCTAATTCATGTTCCTTCAGTAACTTGTCCATTTCTTCTCTCTTGTGTGAATCTCTCAATACCCAAATGAATGGCCTCTTTGAAGCTTCCAAGGCAGACATAGATTACAGATCTTGCAGGCCATGAATCAAGCCACTTCAAATATTTTCCTCCTCCTCCTCCTTCTTCAGCTTCTTTGTTTGAACCTGTTTTGCCTCTCTGAGCTTTATCCATGTCATCCTTGTTGGAGAGTGAGACTGGTCCGACACACCAAACATTTCTACCTGTAACTCTTTTATACTCCTTCACGTATTCATCTTCCAGCTCTTCAAAGCTATTCACTATCACCCCATATGCTTCTTCTTCAGATTTCAATACTTTCTCAAGAAATCCAGACATTCCCAGGTTCGTGCTGCTACTGAAAGACGAATGAAGCTGGCGTTTTTTGAATGAAATTTTACCGGGTAATCCGGGGACGATGAAAGATTCAGAATCTGAGACATTCTCATAAGCCTTAGAAGTACGAAGACAGTGAGTGCATAACAGATTGAAACAACTAGTTCCATCGAATATTATGCTAGGAACTTGGAACTTTTTGGCAACATCAGATGCAGATGGAATATTTTTTGTCATATATTACGCAAGTGGGAATGGGACTAAGCTTTTGAAAGAGTTCTTCAAGTGGGTTCTGTAATAAAGATAAGGTCTTGTAAAAGTTTGGAAGAAGATCTATTGAAGGTAGGGCATCAAAGCTCTCACATCCCTCTGGCACACCAGATTCAGCATTTGGGAACTGAAAAAGTTGAATTTGGAGAGATGATGAAGAAACTCCAGACTGGTGATGGATCTCTCTGTCAGTGGTGGCCTGGACCCTAACGGCGTTGAGGGGTGTGGTTGCTAAAGTGACCTTCACATTATTCCGGCAAGCCAATAGCTTGGCTATGTCCACCATGGGAAGAAGATGGCTTGGGACCATTAACGGTATAACAACAAAGTGATGATCGAGCTTCTGCGATTCCATGGTGCCACAGATTTATGGGCTTTGATTTGTAGAGAGGATGGTATAGAAGGCCACAAGAGGGTTGGCTATTTTATATCTATGTGATGCTTTTGATGAATTTGGAAAATTTTTCTTAATTTAGGGTCCGAAATTCATTTAATCCGTTCAATGCCTTTTTCTCCTTTGGTTTTTGACCGGAGATGTTCATTGCATAGAAATTAATACATTAACGAGCCTTCTTTATTCAAATGTATGGTATTGTTTTTCTCCCAAAATGTATAGTATTGTTTTGTATAGTATATAATACCCAGGTTCTTGAACCCGGACCGGACCGGACTGGCCGGTCTGGCCCGGAAACCGGCGAACCGGCCGGTAAACCGGTCTGGTCCGGGTTCATATTTTACAAAAATAAAAATTTTAAATTTTTCTTTTAGAATTTCATACTATAAGTCTAAAATTTTCAATTTCTCATCGGTTTAGTCCCGATTTGGCCCCGGTCTGACCCACTGACCCTTAACCCAGTATCCCGACTGATTCAATGCCCAGTCCGAGTTTTAATACCTTGTATAATACTGCTTCATGTGTTAAAGACTCCCTCTTGTATTATTTTTCAAATGCTAGAGATTTGAATTGTCTTGGTCCTTTTTATAAGATTTTATTTTTGATTGTCTGAATATTTAATGTGTTTTCATCATTTTGCCCATAATTAATTTTATTCTCCTCCTCATCTTTTTTCCATATTATATTTTTCTTTCATAGTTTCTCTCATTAGTACTTTTACTTACCCTCTTATAAATAAGGATATACTTGAAAAATGTTTAATTTTAACATATTTATGACTTTTAGAGATAATTTCATTCAGACCCACGGTAGCAAATTTATTACAGCCAACCCCAAAGAATTCACAAATTTCACTGCACCCTCTGGTTGAAAAGACATTGGTGCTTTTAATTTATTTTTTAATAAGAGTATTTATAAGATAAATAAGAGAATTTATAAGACAAATAACGGTATCTACAAGACAAATAAAGGCATTTGTAAGACAAATAAAGGGATTCAAATGAATTCAAGGAGTTAACAATAACATTTTGATAATTTAAAAGATAAATAAAAAAATTCACAAGATAAATAAGGGTATTCACTAGATAAAAAAAAATGCTTTAACAAGACAAATAAATAGATTTAAAAGGACCCAAAGGATTAATAAGAATATTTTGGACATTCACAAGATATGAGACTTCACACAAAAAAAAAGGGCATTCACAAGATATATAAGGGGATTAGAAAATATAAAGCAAAGGCATCACTGTCTATTCACCCACAAAACTTAATTTCATTTTAGTTCAATGGTGTGCAATTAAATTTCATAATTCTTTAGGGCTAACTGAAATAAATTTGCAATCATACGGGTTGACTGAAATTTTCCCTTATTTTTAACTAATTTTAATTGATTTATTAAACAATATAATTCAGTTAGGATTTTATAGAAAGGATCAGAGGGAGTATATGAATAGATAAGAGGTACAAAGGGTATATTTCATAGTTCTAAATATAATATCTCAGTTCACTTTATCTTCTAGATTTATAAATTTTTTTTTTAAATCAAAGTATCCTTTATTGATGACACAGAGTAAGAGAGAATTGATGAGTGATTATGAAGCACATAATTAAAAAGGATAAAAGTAATTAGTTTTCTTAATATCCTTAAATTAGTTTATCTACCTCTTAATACTCTTATATTAATGGTTGAAGGGAATCTTTATTAACATTGACTGATTGATTTTATAATGTTTTCGTATATTTTATTTTGGCTTTTATCACTTAACAAATAATTTACTGAATCTCGTAATTTCTTATTATCTTGTTAATATTTGATCTTTAATAATAATAGCGCATGTGCAACATACATGAAGTTCCTTTGATCATTAACGAAGTTCAAACTAGCACGTTGACACATGGGTCACAAAAATTACAAAAGTAAATCATCATGTCAAACTTTACGACGGTAGACATTTTAACAATCTTTAATTGACAATTAAATTATGAGGTCATCACTTGTTGAGAGGTGCAGAAAATAAGCGAATTTATAAAAAAAAATACAGGATTAAAAATTAAGATTAGAGGAAAATAAATAAATGACACACAAGATTTAACGTGCAAAAAACTCTGAGAGACGAAGAACCCACCAGCAATCATTGGGGAAAAATCTCACTAAAAGATAGGCAAAATTATTCTTTGAGTATGCAAGTTTTAACTCAATTATGATTCAACCCTCAACTTATAACTCGGTCAAAATTTAGTTCTTAATTTTTTTTAATCAATAAATTAACCCTTTGTCATGCGTACATAACTTATCATTACTGGTAAATATTGAGTTATAAGTTGAGGGATTGTAATTGAGTTAATGTTTTTTTATTTGATCCAAAGTTCCAACATTCGAGACTTAGAGCGTAAAGAGTTTTCGCCTCTCTTAATAAATGTTCTTCTTGAGATTCGAATTTGTATTTTTTTCCATACAAAGATGAACCCGCTTAATTAAGACATCAACCAAGATCTATTAGTTAACTGAATTAAAAATTAAAGGATCAAAAGATTAATTTTACTTAAAAAATATAAAATTTAGGAAGATAGGTTTTATTTTATGAGGATGGAGTGGCTTTTACACACAATGTATCGCTTCTAAAGAACTAAAAATTTAAGAGGCATATATACAATGTCAACATGATGAAGAACTGTGAGAGGGCGGTCATCATATATAAGTTTGTATCCCATGATGTTGGGAGAGAAGTTGATGGTGTGGAAAAGGATATGCATGAGCTGGTTGGCCATATATGTCTCTGTACGAATGATATCATGTCCATCTTTAATTCAAAAGTCAAAATCAGCTTCTGAGTTGTGAATTTCAATAATGCAATAATAAGGTCCACAGGCTGTGATAGATATATGATCTCCCAATTTCTTTTTCCCTCTTTTGATGCAACCTCCAACAAAAAACCGTAACCATTGCTTCTGAAAACCCTACCTGCGATTTCTGTCACCTAATCATAATAAAAACCTAACAGATTTATCAGCTTCTGAGTTGTGAATTTCAATAATGCAATAATAAGGTCCACAGGCTGTGATAGATATGCAAACGGTTTCTCTCCTTTGCCCCAAAAGTAAAGGATCTCATTTTCTCTTATGTGGGCCGTTGGATCAAGATCTCAACGGTCCAGAGAAAATATTATATTAAATCTGGACCGTTGAGATCTTGATTCAATGGCCCACAGAAGAGAAAAGGAGGTCCTTTACTTTTAGGCAAAAGAGAGAAACCGGGTTCGATAGATATATGATCTCCCAATTTCTTTTTCCCTCTTTTGATGCAACCTCCAACAAAAAAACCGTAACCATTGCTTCTGAAAACCCTACCTGCGATTTCTGTCACCTAATCATAATAAAAACCTAACAGATTTATTTGAGTGGTTTTTTCTTTTTGTTGTTGGAACCGATTCTCCCAGAAAAGGTTACATTTAATTTAATTTTGATAATTACTATGTAATCCAACAATGTTAAAATAGTTAATTTTGTGATACAAATAAGAATTTTTGTTGCATGAAAATCAAATTTCATACTAATCACACACACACACATGAGTATTGCCATAAATTTTAATAAAATTTCAAAATGAATTGGAATTACATTTCTACTACAAAATAAACAATTAGAGATATATTCTCTTAATTTAATGTAAGCACCCTATTTTGTCTAGGTCTCACTCAAAAATTAATAAATAAATAAATAAATGAAAATAAAAAAATCCTCCTACTGATGATAATCGGTGTCCAAATTGGAAATCATCATTAAAAGGAAAAAAATTAAAATAAAAAATAAAAAAAAATCCTCTCATTGATGATGGTTAGTGTCCAAATTGGGATTGTCATTCATTAAAGAAAAATAAAAGAAAATATATAAAAAAATATCTCCCATTCATAGGTTTAAATTAGGAAGTTGCTTGTAGGGAAAATATAAGAAAATAAATAAAAAACGAAAATACAAAATAAAAAATATCTCATTTATGTTGATAAGGAAATTACTTGTGGGGAAAATAAAAAAAATTAAAAAACGAAAATCTCCTATTGATGGTGATTAGGTCAAGTTAGGAAGTTTTATTGATAGAAAATACCAAAAAAATAAAAAACGAAAATTAAAAAAAAAATCTTCATTGATAGTGATTAGGTCAAGTTAGGTAGTTTTTAATATAAAATACCAAAAAAAAAAAATCAAAAATGAAAATTCAAAAAAGAGGGAGCATTTATGAAGAAAACCCTACCTTGGGACTATAAATAAGGGTGTAAGAGTTGAAGTAAGACACACAAAAATTTTAGGATAGCAAAGACACAAGAATTTTGGGAGTGAAGAGAGGCAAGGTATGTGCTGCCTTGTCTTCTTATGATGCTAGGTATCATGCTTAATAAATATAAATAATGTGATTGTACTTGCCTCTGTTTTATTATGTGGTTCTATCACCCTATATCTTGTTATAGCGGAGTTCAAAGCACAAAAGGTACACACTCTTACCATGTCTTTATTGATTTTCTTGTCTTGTTGAACTTTCTACAATGAATAATATGATGTGAATGCAATTCCTTGTGGGCTTGATTAGCTCTCTTCTTTTTTTCTTCTCTCTCTTTTGCAAATAAAAATTTCAAAATAAAAGAAAACGATGATTTTTTTCTGAAAATAAATGAATTTGATTTTATATGAGAAATAGAGAAAATGCTTTTTAAAAAAATAAAAAACACAAACCAAATAAAAAAATATTTTTCTCGAATAAACTAAATAAAAATTTTTTATAAAAAACACCAACAAAGTGACACGCTTTTTTACCCCCGAACTACGTGGGCTCTGATCCCTCCAAAAGGTATGTAGGCCCTAGCCTATCTTCCTAGGTCAAGTCCAACTTTGTAAATAAATATATATTTCCTTATTTTATTTTTGTAAATAAATGTTCATATTTTTTCTTTAGTTTTCATGTCATTTATTTTTGTAAATATTCTCTTTTTATTTGGGTAATTATCATAAGATTAAAGGCCATATATATTTTTAAATAATTAACTTAGGGTAACCATTCTTATGAATGGGTGTTATGGGGTGCTTAACATCTTCCCCATACACAATCAACTCCCGAATCCTAAATGATTTTTATAGACCAGTTTCATTTTCAAAAAAGGTTTCCAAAATTATCCTTTTTCAAAATTTTGGCGGCGGCTCCATATTTTCCAAATTTCAGGTGCTATAGTTTGGTGACTCCACTAAGAACGGCTTGAGAGTCAAGCCCATTTAAGTTAAGTGTTTAAAAATAATATGGCCTCAATTATTTTAAATTACCCTTTTTTTTCTTTTTTTTTATTTCTTAAATTCTTTATTCATTTATTTATTTATTCTTTTTCTCTATCTATCTTGTGATCTGCTTAGTAGATGAGGGTTGGGTAGAACTTAGGCCACAGGTTGGTATGCTCTTCACGCACACTGAACACATACACTATTTTCCTCACACACATTTTGGGCCCTATACCCGGGTCTGTGAGTTTCTTAGGTGAGCGGAAGTATCTAGCAGTCTCCCTGTGGGGCTTTAAGAACCCCCTGAGGTTACTGTGAAGACTTCATCCTAGCTATTACTCATTTGATAAGGTGATCCCTATGGGGTCTTCAGAACCCCCTGAAGATCAATTTCGTCAGATGGGGTCTTCATCTCTATGATGGGGGCAGTTAGGAGACCTTTATCTGTGAGAATTAGAACCACCTTGAAACCATTGCACATATTAATAGAAATTATTGACCTGCATAATTAATTAGTACCTGCCTTTCTTAGGATAGATATCCCTCAACCTAGAGTTATTCCTAAAATAGGACACTGGAGGGGATTTATTTATTAACAATCTTATTTGTCATCCATACATAATCAAGGAAACCCCTAGGATCAAGCGGCTAATTGTCATCACTCCTCATATAAATATATTACAAGGAATGTGTAAGCATTAGATAGCCAACCTTAGTCTAAGGGTTTATGACCCTAAAAGACTACAAGCTCATTACATCTGTCATGTTAGAAAATATCTCAATGAGAGATAACCCTCATAGGGCTCGTGAGGCATCATTACATCATTCATGGGAGCCTTTTAGCTTCATTTGATATGGGCCTTAGACATAATCATCATTTTTAAAACCCTTAGCTGCGTGACAACTTGGGCTATTCGTAGGTTAATGAGCACTTCATTCTCCCTATGAGGTAATGAATCTCTTGAGGAGATGAAGTTCTTTTTCTTAATGTCTATGACCCATATCAAAACTTGAAATATAAGTTATCACTTTTTTATGTCTCATGAGGCATCATTACATCACTTATAGGCCTTTTAGCTTCATTTGATATGGGCTTTGGACATAATCATCATTTGTAAAACCCTTAACCACGTGATGGCCTGGGCCATTCGCAGGTTAATGGGCACTTCATTCTCCTTATGAGGTAATAGATCTCTTGAGGAGGTAGAGTTCTTTTTCTTAATGCCCATGAACTATATCAAAACTTGAAGTACAAGTCATCACTCTTTTATGTCTCATGAGGCCTCATTACATCATTTATATTGGAAATTGTTCCCTAAGGGCCAATCATTATACTTTGAACATTATTAATTTAATAAAATTTCTCCATTATGTTATCATATTATTTGCATGTTAACTGTGATAATTGTATCCTTGGATAAATCATAAAGATTGTCCTAAATTGTCCTTGGTCGGTCATCTATGCGGGAATAGAGATGAAACAAGACCGGTATGACTTTGATAAGATATGGAGATACGAATCAAAGTCTTAGGCACTTTTAAGAGTACAAAGTACTGGACCGACCTACTATGAAAAAGCTACATAGATCAAGGCATAAGCTTTTCTCATGTATAACCACGTCACAATGCCCTTATACCTGAGGTCATCATGGATTCCTACATGAGAGTTGCTAAGCTTTGAACTAATCAAAAGTCACTTTTGACTAGGTAATGATAAAGGCTACGATCGGGCTTGGTGGTTTTTCATGCAAAGAAATATGAATGATCAAGATGAAATTTGTCCCTCACATTAGTAGAGAGATATTACCGAGCCCCTCGATGAGTGAGTCTGAGAAATGTATGGCCATACTACGATAGAAAGAAGTTTCCATTTCTATTGTCAGACTACTCAAGAATCAAGAAAGTAATGGTCAAGAGCCAATAGATGACATTATCCATGCTTTATCCTTAACTTATATATTGTGTGACCAAAAGGACGGGATATGGTTGTATGACAGGTTGCATCATATTAACGATCCTCATATGAATTGGGTAGTCATAATATCTTACTAGAGGCCGCTTGCGACTTATGGGTTAGTACAGTTATTGGCCTACTGCCAACTTTGTATGGCCTACAAGGTCACACATAAGAATGGCCTAACATGAAATAATGTTTAATCTAGGGTGGATGAATTATATATATATAATATAAAAATTCGTTAATAATATATATATATATATATATATATATATGTATTTTTGAAAAACAAATTATCACTACTACAGAATATAGATACTACTACCCTAAAAAACGTCCCTTTTTAAAATTGGGACGTCTAAAACATAGGCGGTGGCATTTTTATAATTATGTGTGGGAACTTGGTAGCTTTAGACGTCCCAAATTCAATTTGGGACGTCTAAAGTTTAAAAAAAAAATTTAATATTTTTTTTTTACTTTGGACGTCACTTTAGACGTCCCAAATTCAATTTGGGACGTCTAAAGTAAAAAAAAAAAAAAAAAAATTTTACACTTTAGATGTCCCAAATTCCATTTGGGATGTCTAAAGTGGTACTTTAGACGAATTTGGGACATCTAAAGTGATGTCTAAAATAAAAAAAAAATTTACACTTTAGATGTCCCAAATTCCATTTGGGACATCTAAAGTGTAAAAAAAAAAATTTAATATTTTTTTTTTACCTTATACGTCACTTTAGACGTCCCAAATTCAATTTGGGACGTCTAAAGTAAAAAAAAAAAAAAAAAAAAATTTTTACACTTTAGATGTCCCAAATTCCATTTGGGATGTCTAAAGTGGTACTTTAGACATCCCAAATGGAATTTGGGACATCTAAAGTGATGTCTAAAATAAAAAAAAAATTTACACTTTAGATGTCCCAAATTCCATTTGGGACATCTAAAGTGTAAAAAAAAAAATTTAATATTTTTTTTTTACCTTAGGTACTTTAGACATCCCAAATGGAATTTGGGACATCTAAAGTGTAAAAATAAAAAAAAATTTTTTTTTTTTTTACTTTAGACGTCCCAAATTGAATTTGGGACGTCTAAAGTGATGTCTAAGGTAAAAAAAAAAATATACACTTTAGATGTCCCAAATTCCATTTGGGACATCTAAAGTGTAAAAAAAAAAAAATTTTACACTTTAGACGTCCCAAATGGAATTTGGGACGTCTAAAGTGTAAAAAAAAAAATTAAATATTTTTTTTTACACTTTTGACGTCCCAAATTCCATTTGGGACGTCTAAAGTCCACACTTTAGACGTCCCAAATGGAATTTGGGATGTCTAAAGTAATTCAAAAATTTTCCCGCGACCTGTATTGAGTATAAAGGACGCTCATGCCTTATATTAAATAAAGGGAAGCTTTCCTTCCTCTCTCTCTCTCTCTCTCGCTCCCACAGCAGTTTTCAATTTATTTGATAAGAGTTGCAGAGAAAAACCTACATTTTATAGATTCAAATAGCTTTTTCCTTCAGTGTTTTCGCCATCGTCCCCCCTCTCATCATGCCCTTCTGTGCATAGCTTTTTCCGTCGGTGTTTTCGCCATCGTCCCTCCTCTCATCATGCCCTTCGATGCCTCTATTTGTGAAGGTAACTTTCTCTTTATCACTTCTCAAATCTTACATGCTTGTATATTTATTATTATTATTATTATATAAGTTCCTCTCTTTTTTCACAATCAGATCTGGTACAGTGCATCTGGGTAAAAAATGGATTTTTTGAATTTTAAAGTTTGACTTAAAGAAGTTTGAACAAAGCTAGCAAAGTGGTGAAAGTGTGGTGATGCTAAAAAAAGAAATTCCGAAGCCAAAAAGAAAATGGAGAAAGCTAGCATTTATGTTCAACAAAACTATTACAGAGGATTCTCGTCTGGAACTTGTGTTTGCTTTCGTAATTGATGACCTCAACATCTACAGGAAATTTGAAATTCAAATGACTTTAGACCTCCCAAATTGAGATTTGGGAGGTCTAAAGTCCTACACAGCGGGACTTTAGACGTCCCAAATTGAGATTTGGGAGGTCTAAAGTGGAGGACTTTAGACGTCCCAAATTAAGATTTGGGACGTCTAAAGTCCTCCCTTTAGACGTCCCATTTTTTTCGGACGTCTTTTCTTAAAACATATTACGCCCCCCACATAGACGTCCCCCCAGTTTTTGGACGTTAAAAGTGCTAAAATAGGGACGTTAAAACCCCTTTTTGTAGTAGTGTATATATATATATTATATTGTGTTAGTTTTAAATTTAATTTTATTAAGATAAATTAGATTTAATAACTAACATGATAGAGATATTGTATCTCATATTTAATTTATGAAGATAGATTAAAACTAATGGCTCTTTATTTAGATTAAATAAATAGGTTAAATTAAAACTATTGGACAGATTTAATTTAAACTGAATTTATTTAATTAGCTCATCAAGATAATTAATTGTTAATTAATTTTGAAATTAATAAAGATTAATTTTGAAATTCGAATATAGCCCTCATAGGTTATAAACTTGATAGAGCTGATATACTTATATATGGATGAGAATTTAAAGCCACAAGGGAAACCCTAGGAGACATTGGAGGCATTAGCATGTAGTCTGTGTTGGCGAGCATTCGTGTCGATGCCGGTAGAGGGAGTGGACCTGACGTGTTAGCTCCTAGATATCGAAAATCCTAAATTGAAAAATGTACGAATCTTTCTAAGTCGGTTTAAACGCCATTGATAGATCCTCGATTAGGATCAACAAAAATTTTAAAATTCTTCCTCTGTGCCTACCGATCCTAACATTTTGTAGGCCTTTTAGCTTCATTTGATATGGGCCTTGGACATAATCATCATCTTTAAAACCCTTAGCCACGTTATGGCTTGGGCCATTCGCATGTTAATAGGCACTTCATTCTCCTTATGAGGTAATGGATCTCTTGAACAGGTGAAGTTCTTTTCTTAATGTCCATGACCTATATCAAAACTTGAAGTACAAGTCATCACCCTTTTATGTCTCATGAGGCATCCTTACATCATTCATAAGCCTTTTAGCTTCTTTGATATGGGCATTGGACATAATGATCATTTCTAAAACCCTTAGCCAATTAATGGGCACTTCATTCTCCCTATGGGGTAATAGATCTCTTGAGGAGGTGGAGTTCTTTTTCTCAATGTCCATCACTCATATCAAAACTGAAAGTACATGTCATCACTCTTTTATGTCTCATGAGGCATCCTTGCATCAATCATTGGCATTTAGCATCATGTGATATGGGCCTTGGACATAATCATCATTTCTAAAACCCTTAGCCGCGTAATGACTTGGGATTTTCGCATGTTAATGAGCACTTCATTCTACCTCTAAGGTAATGGACCTCTTGAGGAGGTGGAGTACTTTTTCTCAATGTCCATCACCCATATCAAAACTTGAAGTACAAGTTATCACTCTTTTATGTCTCATGAGGCATCCTTGCATTAATTATTGGCATTTAGCATCATTTGATATGGGCCTTGGTCATAATCATCATTTCTAAAACCCTTAGCTGCATAATGGCCCAGGCTATTTGTAGGTTAATGGGCACTTCATTCTCCCTATGAGATAATGGACCTCTGTAGGAGGTGGAGTTCTTTTTCATAATGTCCATCACTCATATCAAAACTGGAAGTACATTTCATCTTTATTTATTGGCATTTAGCTTTTTTGATATAGGCCTTAGACATAATAAACATTATTAAATAATGAGGCAGAAAGAAGAAAAATGAGCATGTACATAAAAATAAAAAAATAAAAAAAATAATATAGTCATATCTTTAGTTAATAATGCTTGCATAGAATATCTTTTCTTAAAAATGATTTCATTTACCCTTGTTCATGTCATCCCTCCTTCACATAAATGGTTGTTCCTTATTCCTGATGCGAGATAAAGACTTTTGTCTCTCTTTTCACTTTCTGAAAGTATTATCCTTAATTGAAGGAAACTGTTAAGGGCCTAAAAACTTGCTTTGTACAAGTTGTTTGTATCGAGATGATATCATACTATAGAGAAGCTTAGTTTTGAAAATGACTCAACCCTACCTTGATAAGGCTAGTTTTAAAGGGTAAATTGTTTAACTTAGACGCAATGTGATTACACAAGCCATGTGAGGATTTGATCCTATTGATATGATTTCATTTTCATGTGTATACCACTTATCTTTTACCCAATCTAGAACTTGGCATGTATCTTGTTTGAAGTCAGATTTGATTTTCATTTACTTGATATAGAGAGGACCAAGGCATTCATTTTTCATCAAAAGAGCCAAATAGCCACCCTCACATGATAGCTATTTGAGTTTGTCTGATAGCATGCAGAAACTACAAATATGTTCCTTACCTCTTATTCAAGTTTCTTTTTTAGAAGAGCATGTGTACACTTTGAAAATTATTAAGGCTTTGAGGTGAATCTTGTTCAAAAATAAATAGTTGAAAGAAAAACAGGAAAAAAAAAGAGAAAGGAAGCTTGCTAAGTTGAAAACTTGTAAGGGAAACTTATGTAAAAGTTAGAGCAAAAAAATGCAAAAAGCTCGCTAAGTTGAAAACCCAAAAGGGCATCTTAGGCAAAATTTAGAGTAACAAAAAAGAAAAGAAAATAGAAAAAATCAAAAGAAAGATGCAAAAATACTAAGGGAAACATGAAAAGAGCTTCCTTCAGTTCTTCTTTTGTTTTTAAGGCCTTTAGAGTGTACACTTGCTTGTTTGGTTATCATGGGTATCTACTTTAGTCCTTAGATATCATTCATCTTCTACTCAATATTCTTGTTTAGATGAGTATGTGCACATTCCTTCAATTTTTGAGGTAAACTGGTTGTAAGGCTGCTCTTTTTTGGATATTTAAAACAAAGAAGAAAAAGAGAAAAAAGAAAATGAAAAAAAAAAGCCCGTTAAGTTGAAAACCCGTAAGGGCAACTTAGACAAAAGTTAGAGCAAAAAAAGAAAAAAGAAAAAAAGAAGAAGAAAAAGAGAAAAGAAAAGAAAAGAAAAGAATCTCGCTAAGTTGAAAACTTATAAGGGCAACTTAGGCAAAAGTTAGAGCAACAAAAAGAAAAGAAAATAGAAAAAAAAATCAAAAGAAAGATGGGCAAGTATCAAGGAAAACATGGAAAGAGCTTCCTTCAGTTTTTCTTTTGCTTTAAGGCCTTTAGAATGTACACTTCCTTGACACTATATTTGGTTCTTATCGCCCTTAGTTTCTTAGATATCCTTTATCTTATACTCAAGGTACTTTTCTTCTTAGTTAGGGGAGTATGTTCGCATTCTTACAATTTTGAGGCCGTCAGTGTAATCTGGTTGTAAAGCTGCTCTCTTTTGAATATTTTAAAAAAATGGAAAAATCAAAAGAGAAATGAATAAATACATAACACATAAGAACAAGAATATGATATTCTTTATCTTCTCTTCACCTGTTGTTTGTACCCCATGCCCACATAAAAAGTCCTTGTGATATATACTAGCATATGGCTCTTTTAGTGATTAAAAACTTAGATTATTACCAAGCTTATGAAACATGAATTGGATAATTTGGATATAAAGAGAAAACATTAACCCTCAAACACTGAGTAGTGAGAGTAAACACTATACCTGGTGAGGAAATCTTTAAGGCATTGCGTTCTTGTTAAACCTTTTACCTTGATACTAGCTAACTTAAGGTTGGTGAGATGATTTAAATAACAATACATTGATATATCTCTTGATCCTCTATTCTTATGACTTGAACATTATGACCGGATGTTAACACCTTACTAGGTTTCTTGAGTTATGCTCAGAGTTCTTTCCTTAAACATTTGAGTATAAAGAATTATTCCATTTCAATCCTTTTCTACTCCAACTGCGCCATGTGACCCTTTTCTAGTTTTATCACTTCACATTTGGGACATTACCTTTCTTCTATTTACTTTTCAATAAAGGGAACTAAGTTAGAATTTGGAGCTTCTCCTCAATTCTGTTGCCCTCATCCATTTCCCAGGACAACATTGACATTGTTAAATGAGTTTTCAAAAAAAAATTGACTATGCAGGTATTAAAGATGAAGATAGACAAAAAAAAGATTTCTATGCTTCACAAATTCAAATAGACTAAGAAAAGAAAGTTGAATATTCAAATTTTGGCTTACTGCTCAAAAGTCCTTTCGTTTATCAAGAGTTAGCACTAAGTTATGCCCAAAGAAAAATTATAATATCTTGTCATATTAGGAAAACCATTCTTGCATTGGGCTTTGCATTAATCATACCCTCGTCATACTTAACCTGTATTGCATGCCATTTTGGGGGGTAAATTTGGAATTAAATTTTCAACTAAAGAGGCTTCTATTAATATTATGTCATGCAGTACCTCAAAATGTGCTTTTGCTAAGACTGGGGCAAACTGAGAAGCTTCTCAATAAGAGTCATAATGGCCTAAACAAGACATCTTACATGAACCAATAAGTTAAGGAGTTTTGAATAGGACTGAGGCCAAAACGGGGGCAACATAATTGGTTAGGTAGCTTTTCATCATTTTCATCACCCTCATCATCGTCGTCATCATTATCATTTCATAATTTCCGTTATCATCTTTATCATGATCATCTTCATCTCCTCATCTTCATCTTCATCTTCATCCTTATTAGCCCTTCATCATTTTCATCATCATCCTCATTTCATCATTTCCTTATCATTATCATCATAATTATCTTCATCACCATTATCATTATCATTGTGTTCATCATCATCATTAGGATTTTATTATCATTGTCATCATCATTATTAGTGTCATCACCTTCATCATGACTTCACTATTATCATAATCTCCTCATTAGCATGGCAATATCCATCCCCTTCATCATAATTATTGTCATCCTCATTAGGATTTCATCATCACTACCATCACCTTTATCATGATCATCTTCACCATTATTATAATCTCCTCGTAATCATGGTCATCACCATCCTCTTCATCATCATTGCCATCATTAGTATCATTATCATGTTTAAAGGCACTACATACCTAGTGTCACCTCACTACCACCATTATCATAATCATTTATGACCTCCCTATTAAGGCTTCATCTTCATTATCATTAGTGTCATTATCATATTATGTATTTGGATTACTACGTGCTTAGTGTCACGTCATCATCACCATGGTCATCAACATTTATAACTTTCTCATTAGCACTTCTTCAATATTTTCATCATC
Organism: Inga leiocalycina; assembly: GCA_963242795.1. NCBI lineage: Eukaryota > Viridiplantae > Streptophyta > Magnoliopsida > Fabales > Fabaceae > Inga > Inga leiocalycina. Next base: position 23,646,844 of record OY725323.1, read on the forward strand.
ATCATCTCATTATGTGGGGCATCACACGCTTAGTGTTACATCATGACTATCATCATCATCATTCATGACATTACTATATCAATGTCATCATCTTCATTGGCATTATCATAAGCACTACTCCAAAGGGCATCACATATTCATAACACCCTTTCAAAAGCCCTGTACCGGCAGGCACCCTTACCTTAAAGCCCAGTAATGGCTGGCACCCTTTTAAAGTTTTGTACCGACAGGCACCTGTAAAGCTCAGTAACAATTGGCACCCTTTTCAAAGTCCTGTACCGGTAGGCACCCCCAAGGCCCAATAACAACTGGTACCCTTTCAAAGCCCTATACTGATAGGCACCCTCAAAGCCCAGTACTAGCTCACACCCTTTCAAAGCCCTATACCGGCAGGTACCCTCAAATCCCAATAACTGCTGGCACCCTTTTCAAATCCCTGCATTGGCAGGGACCCTCAAAACCGAGTAACAGCTGGCACAATTCTTATGAAGCTCTATAATGGCAAGCACTATTCTTTCAAAGCCTTATATCAGCAGGCACTCTCAAAGCCCAATACCAGCTAGCACAATTCCTTTACGCCCCACCAAAATCCTATGTAACTAGGCACTTCACTTCCACTACAAGTAATCATCTATCTCCACCTAAATTCTTCTCCCCTATGAACCAAGTAAATAGGGGCATGGTCACTGTATTTTATCCAAACCCTCTTTGGTTCTAAGGGGGCATCTTATTCTTTTGTCCGGATAAAATACGTGTTTTTATCTTTACTTGCTTCATAAACGAGAATCTTACTTTTCTCAGCTATGAAACAAGTAAAGAAGAGCAACTGTAAACACCCTATTTTGTCCAAACCTTACTCAAAAATTAAAAAATAAATTAAAAAAATCCTCCCACTGATTATGATCGGTGTCCAAATTGGAAATTATCATTAAAAGGAAAAAAAATTAAAATTAAAATTTAAAAAAAAAATCCTTTCATTGATGATTGTTAGTGTCCAAATTGGCATTGTCATTCATTAAAGAAAATATGTTAAAAATTATCTCCCATTTATAGGTTTAAATTAGGAAGTTGCTTGTAGGGAAAATATAAGAAAATAAATCAAAAAATGAAAATACAAAATAAAAAATCTCTCATTTATGTTGATAAGGAAATTACTTGTAGGGAAAATAAAAAAATAAAAATTTAAAAAGGGAGAATTGCTTATAAATACCTTTTTGGCAAATTAATTGCTGAATGATACTATAGAAGATCTATTGAACATAACGGAAGATATTTTGCACACACAACGGAAGATTGTTTACACATTTATATGGAAAATTTTTGCACACACGGAAGATGGTTTGCACAAAACGGAAGATCGCTTACACACACGGAAGATCGCTTGCGCGCTTGGTAACAATCAGCAATTAATTTGCCTCAAAGGTATTTTTGGGCAATTCTCCCATTTAAAAAAATAATCTCCTATTGATGGTGATTAGGTCAAGCTAGGAAGTTTTATTAATAGAAAATAGTAAAAAAATAAAAAACAAAAATTAAAAAATATCTCCATTGATAGTGATTGGGTCAAGTTAGGCAGTTTTTAATATAAAATACAAAAAAAATCAAAAATGAAAATTTAAAAAAGAAGGAGCATTTATGAAGAAACCCTACCTTGAGACTATAAATAGGAGTGTAAGGGTGAAAGCAAGACACAATAATTTTAGGAGAGCAAAGACACAAGAATTTTGCGAGTGAAGAGAGGCAAGGTGTAAGCCCCGTCCTCACTAAGGCCAAGATTAAGTTCATAAATAAGTAATTATTGTGAATTAGAGATTGTAGGTGAATTGGGACTTATTTAAAGTTAAGCTTCACAAAACCAGGGTTTACAAAAACTTTTCAAAAACCTGTTCATAACGGTCTCATATTCATATTACAAATACACAATAACCTGTAAAGTATGATTCCATTATAAATATCATAGTACAATGTAAATTCCCGATACACTCGGGTTCCATTAATCAGGGTTTACAAGGTACAAATGCCCATAATCAGTTTCCCATTATAGGGGATTACACAATTTCTATTCTATACTCCAAAATATCATGTACAATTATCCAAAATGATAACCAAAAATCCAAAATAAACTCCTATCATGGAGCTCTAACCGCTCTTCATCACCTGCTTCTCTTTAGAACCACCAGCCTTATCTAAAATTTGTTTGGGAGAGTGAGATTATAAAGAATTCCCGTAGTAACAAATCACTATAGTATGCATAACCACAAAGCATGTAAGCAAATCACAACACAACACACAGCAACTATAATGGTAGTTACAGCGGCAGGGGCAGGTGTGACCTACATTATCCTTGCGTTTGCTCACGCTGAAGTGCTCAAGCTATATTGCACAATCACATGTTCATATCACATATATCGCCACAACTAGGATCCATATAAAATATTTCACATTACATCAAGCCACACCGGCATATTCTCAAAGCAGGAATCCACGATTCCACAACACAGCCTAGGAAATTACAACGGCAGATATAATGGCAGGGGTAGGTGTGATAATCATCACCCTTTATGACTGGTCACGCTATAATGCCCTATGATAGATAACATATTTTCACAATGGCATCATGCCCACAATTTTCACAACAAAATAATGATAAGTCATGCATACCAAGCATCATACACAACATGAGAGAAAAGTCACTACCTTGGTCATTCCATGCATGCTCTGGCACTGGTCACTCCCGAGTAGGGCAAATATCAAATCATATAATTCATTATTAGGGATGAAGCATTATTCTCTATTCCAATACTTAAATGACTTCACAACACTTAGATTGGCTATCATTAATGACCCTTAAGAAGCTACAAATGACCCTAACAATAGCTCTAAAGGGTTGGGAAAAAATGGGTTAAAAACCACTTTTCGAAACTATAAGTGCTGAAAAATAGGTGGCCAACCCACCCTTGGGTTGCGGCCAAGATATGGTCAGAAAGTCATGGGTTGCGATCAGCCTCCTTGAGCTACGGCCAAGAGAAGGTCAAAAGGTTTTGGGTCGCAGCCAGCCATCCTGGGCCACGGCCAAGAATTGGACAGAAAAATTTGGGCCACGGCCAAGAAATGGATAGAAGGTTATGGGCCACAGCCAGACACCTTAGACCGCGGATAAGTAATGTCATAATTCTTGGCTGTTTTTAACCAACCATAACTCTCAGCACATAACTCAGAATTGACCAAACTTTATATCAATGGAAAACTTGACATGTGAACTACAAAACTGGAAAGTTTCACCTTATTTCAAAACCATTTGCTATTTCAAATTACCATGCAAAGTTGGCTAATTGCACAGCAATTTACACTTGGCATTTTTCCAGAATTTTCGATTTTGCAACTATGTCTCCAATGGTTCCAAAATCCAAACCAAAACTCATTCCCACACCAAATTTCACAAGGAAACCAATGGAGCACCAAAATCACCATATTCACATTACTTTCACAAGATATAACCAAGGCAACAACACAATGCAATTTTCTCAAAAACTTCAAACTTCCAAATTCAATCTCAATGCATTCTATCTATTCAATACACATCACAAAACACCAAAACCATGACAACAACATGCCATACATACTATGACCCTCATTTTCAAAAATCAAGCAAAATCCCAGATATTCCAAGCTTAACCAAATGACACAAAACCTATGTAGAAATGTTTGTCTTACTCACCTCAACAACTTTTCCAAAGAGATTCCTTGGTTCTCCAAACTATAAATTTCCTTGAGAGCTCAATTCACCACCAATGAAAAATCTAAAACCATAGAATCGAAGCTCTCAACACAAGGAACAAGATTGTAGAAGAGAGTTTTGGCATTTGAGGTCATTAGAAGGGTCCAATGGCTTACCCTAATCAAGAGCTCTTCCTCTCTCTTGAGCAACAATGGAGGACGAAAATGGAGAGAGAAATGAGAGAGGTTGGAGTGAAGAAGATGAAGAAATGATGATTTCTTCCATGCCCATGCTTGTTCAGCGAAAATGATGGAGGGAAGAGAAAGAAAGAAATGGATTTTAATCCCAATTTGACTTTTCTCCTTACTTTCACTTCATACAAATTTGCCACAAGTCCCTCTCTCATTGGCTCTCATAAAGTAAGTAACTAATTAGTTACTTTAATCACTCCATTAGCCCTTTAGTCACACATCTCATTTCTCTCTTAGTTAGTAATTAATTCTTCCATTAATCACTGACTAATTGTCATTCTTCCAATTTTTTCCTGATTATGGCATATTTACTGAAATTGCCACCAAACACATAATAATTCAATCATTAATTCACAAATTATTCTCAATAATCATCATTAGCCCTTAATCAAAATTTGGGACATTACACAAGGTATGTGCTGCCTTGTCTTCTTACGATGCTAGGTGTCATGATAGATAATGTGATTGTACTTGCCTCTTGTTTATTATGTGATTCTATCACCCTATCTCTTGTTGTAGCGGAGTTCAAAGCACAAAAGGTACACACTCTCACCATGTCTTTATTGATTTTCTTATCTTGTTGAACTTTTTACAATGAATAATATGATGAGAATGCAATTCCTTGTGGGTTTGATGAGCTCTCTTCTTTCTTTTCCCTCTCTCTTTTGCAAATAAAAAGTTTCAAAATAAGAGAAAATATGTTTTTTTCTGAAAATAAATGAATTTGATTTTATATGAGAAATAAAGAAAATGCTTTTAAAAAAAATAAAAACACAAACCAAACAAAAAAATATTTTTCTTGAATAAACTAAATAAACATTTTTTCTAAAAACCATTAACAAAGTGACACGCCTTTCTACCCCCGAACTATATGGGTTTTGATCCCTCTAAAGCGTATGTAGACCCTAGCCTATCTTCCTAAGTCAAGTTTAACTTTGTAAATAAATATATATTTCCTTATTTTCTTTTTGTAAATAAATGTTCATTTTTTTTTTCTTTAGTTTTCATTTCATTTATTTTTGTAAATATTCTTTTTTTATTTGGGTAATTATCATAAGATTAAATGCCATATATATTTTTAAATAATTAACTTAGGATAACCATTATTATAAAAGGGTGTTGTGGGGTGCCTAACACCTTTCCCATACACAATCGACTCCCAAACCCTAAATGATTTTTGTATACTAGTTTCATTTTCAAAAAAGGTTTCCAAAATTATCCTTTTTCAAAATTTTGGTGGCGGCTCCATATACTTCAAAAAAAATGTGATTTAGTAGCGGTTAAAAATGGGTATTAGTAGCGGTTTTAACCGCTACAAACTAGGTTAGTAGCGGTTACTCAAACCGCTACTAAATCATACGTTGCAAGCAGTTTTGTAACGGTTTTATAAAACCGCTACTCAATAAAAAATAACCGCTACATACTTTGTAGCGGTTCAGCTTAACCGCTACAATACCCAGAGATATTTGTAGCGGTTATATAACCGCTACAAATATAAAAAATTATATTGAGAGCTAAAAAAAGAATTTTTTATTTTGTAGTGGTTAATAAACCGCTACAAATATAAAAAATTGAAAATTTGTTGGCGAAAAAAAGTGACATTTTTTTAATTTTGTAGCGGTTAATGAACTGCTACTAATTTTGAATTTCATGAAATTAGTGGCGGTTTTTAAAACCGCCACTAATTTCATGAAATTCAAAATTGGCGCCAAAAAATTTAAATTGAGTCGTAAAAAGGCGCGTTATTTAGTAGCGGTTTAATAACCGCTACAAATATTTAAATTTTTTTTTAAAAAATATACAATGATTTTTTTCTGTTTTTTTCAATATTATATTAAATAGTTTATTTTGTTATTATTTTATCTATTTCAATTAGTTTATTATTCAATAGTTTAACTTATTAATAAATAAAAAGAAAAAATGTAATTGAATAGGATTAGTATAAAATTTATATTAATAATATTATTAAGGATAGCTAGGTAATAAGGAATTATTATGTTTTCTAATATAATGTAATTGTGTATGAAAAATAGATGAAAATGAGATAGAGTTATGATATATCTAGAAAAAAAACAATTAGAATAAATTTTATAGAAAGGAAAGAAGTATTCTAAAAAAATTGAAAATCTTGTTACCATATTTGATCATATTATTCAGCTCCTCTACTCATACGAAAGAAGTTGTAAATGAGAGGAAATGAAAGAAAGGTAAGGTGAAAAGAAATTGGGGAGTGTTTGAAATGAGTTGTGGTAAGGGTATTTATAGGGATCCACGTACTATTTGTAGCGGTTATTAATTAGTAGCGGTTATTTATATTTTTGTAGCGGTTTAATATTCATAGTGCTATTTGTAGCAGTTAATGTAGCGGTTATTAATTAATAGCGGTTATTTATAATTTTGTAGCGGTTTAAGAACCGCTACAAATATTATTTTAATTTTTTTTTACAATTTGTTTTTACATTTTATTTTAACAAATTTTTTGCATTTTTTATAAAGACAAATTTTTTACACTTGAATTTGATCACTCATCGTCGCCATCCCTACAGAAATTTTGTAGAAAAATTATTGTTATTGATGTATTATTAAATTTAAAAAATTTAATTCAAATGACGTGGACTTAAAAAAACTCACCGCAATAGAGGTAAATCGTCATCGCCTTCAGGGAAGTAGTTTTCAAAATTAGCTGGCTGAAATGGCTCACTCTCGTAGACGATGTTATCGCCTTCACCCATGTCGTAAAGGTCTCTTGGCTTTAAATGAATGACCATGTGCCAATCCCTATGCCTCTCGTCCTCGACATAATAAACCTGATGTGCCTCTGAAGCTAGAATATACGGCTCATCATCTTGAGAAATACCAGTATGAATCGGCCGTGAGAAATTGACTGATGTGATACCTAGGTCGTTAGTTGTCAGTCCCCGAGAAGCAGTGGTATTTGCCCACAAACACTTGAACAGCGTCACGGTGAAACGGCCTTGATAATTAAGCTCGACCACATTAAGAAGCTTGCCATAGTAAGGGATGCCTCTGAACTGCATGTTGGCGTCACTGCTGCTCGCATAACTCCTTGTCCCAAATGTGCCATAAACACCCGAATTCTGTGTTTGCAATCCTTGATCCCGTGAAACCGTGAAAAACTTAAAACCATTGACATTGTATGCTGTAAACCGTTTTGCATGATCAAGAGGGCCGATTGCGAGAGCTCTGAAATCTGGTGAGTGTGGGTTGTGGTCATTTAGTATTCTGCGCGCAAACCAGCTCGGGAATTCTCTATGGACCCTCCTATCAACTTCCAAGGATGTCTGTGTACGGATCCTGAGTTGACGCTTCACATGACTTTTGAATTCCCTGCAATTAATAATGGAAAGGCGTTAGTGAAATGAAAGTGAGAAATGTTACGAAAGATATAGATCGAATAACATGTGAGTGTACAATTCTTACCGTATGAAAAGTTCAACTTGAGTCCAATTAATCAAGACATGTCTATGTGCTTGGAACTTCTCAGTTGCCGTTAGTTTGAAGTTCTCAGTTGCTCCAACTGGTTTACCAACACGAGGGATAAATTCTCCTGATGTTGGCACAGGTTCCGGACAATCATCAACATGAGGCGGGCAGTTAAAAGCCGTCTCAAGATCCTCAAAATACCTTGAGCAAAAATATAGCACCTCATCCCCTATATAGCCTTCAGCTATAGAACCTTCTGGCCACGCCTTATTCCTCACGTAAGATTTTAATTTCCCAAGGAACCTACAAAGTACAGAAGAGAAAATTGATATAAAATGATGAAAAGGACGACTAGCAAACATTAAATACGGACAATAAATTAAAGCACATATTTAAAATGAGTACCTCTCAATCGGATACATCCAACGATATTGTACTGGTCCAGTGAGATTTGTTTCATGAACAAGGTGGACTGTGAGGTGAACCATCACAGTAAAAAAGGACGGAGGAAAGATCATCTCCAAATGACAAAGCGTAAGAATGATTTTCGAATGCAGCTGATCGAGCTCCTCAACGATCAAAACCTTAGAACACAACTTCCGAAAGAAAGAACAAAGTTCCACCAAAATGATGGAAACATCGGGAGGAAGTGTATTCTTTATAGCCAGATGGAGTAACTGCTGCATAAGAACATGTGAGTCATGACTCTTCAGTCCAGCAACCTTTCGAGCCTACAAGTCGACACATCGAGAAATGTTGCTTGAATACCCATCAAGAACTTTTAATTTCTTCAACGTCGCAAGGAACACATCCTTGTTCGGTTTTGTGAGGGTAAACTTTACCGGTGTAAATCTGTCATGCTCATCTGGCCAAGCGTCTTCACGAACTCCCATGTCGCGTAAATCTTTCCTCGCTTGAAGGTGATATTTTGTCTTACCAAGTTCGTTAAGCAGCGTATACAGCACATTGTCGCAAACATTCTTTTCAATGTGCATTACATCAAGACTGTGGTGAAGTAAATTAGATCTCCAATATGGAAGCGTGAAGAAAATACTTATCTTCTTCCACTGCTGAGGCGCCGAAGTCCTGTGCGTCTTTTGGCAAGTTTGTGCTGAATCGTCACTTTTTACAAAATTGAAGTCAACATGCTCAAGCTACTGTAAGATATCTGTACCGGACAAAGTCTGAGGTGGTCCTCTTTTCTTTGGTTTCCTATTGAAGCGATTCCGTTGCAATCTGAACTTATGCGTTCCATCGAGAAACCTCCGATGCCCCATAAAGAACCACTTTCGGCTGTGGGGAAGGCGCAATGCATCAGAGTCAAAATTGCAAGCTGGACACGCCGACCCAGTATACACATTCCAACCAGATAATGTGCCAAGGCCAGGAAAGTCACTAATCGTCCACATCAAGGTTGCACGCATGTTGAACAAAGTCTTGCTATAAGCGTCGTACGTCTCCAAGCCGACATTCCACAGGTCAAGCAATTCCGCAATAAGCGGTTGGAGATACACATCAATGTCATTGCCCAGTGCCTTTCTGCCTGGAATGATCATAGACATAATGAAAGAACTTTGTTTCATACACATCCAGGGGGTAAGTTGTAGGGAACTAAGACTACCGGCCAAATACTGTAACTTGTGCTAAGATTCTCGAAAGGATTGAAACCGTCGGTCGCCAACGCAAGCCGAACATTTCTAGCGTCAGTCGCAAAATCTGGAAAGTCGTTGTCAAACGTTTTCCAAGCAGCTGCATCCCGCGGATGTCTTAATTTACCGTCTTCGTTTTTATCAACGGCATGCCACCTCATGTGCTCAACAGTTTTAGACGACATAAATAATCTTTGTAGATGAGGTTTCAAAGGGAAGTACCTGATAATCTTTGCAGGTTTCTTCTTCTGCTTTTTCCCCTTCCGAATTGTCTTGTACCTCGATGTGTGACATCTCTTACACGTCTCCCTGCTGGAATCGTCTCCCCAATACAGCATACAATCATTTGGGCACGCATCAATCTTTTGATAATTCAACCCCAACCTGTTGATAATCTTTTTGGCCTCGTAGAACGTTGTGGCAATCTCGGCGTCGGGGAATGCATCTTGTAATAAGTCGAGCAACATCGACATTCCCTTATCTGTGATCCCACACAAGCACTTGATATGATACAATTTGATCAAGAAAGATAATTTAGAATTTTTGCGACAACCTTGATATAAAGGATGATCTGCCTCATCCATCAAGCTGAAAAAATCCCGATCTGCTTCATTCCCCATAAAAGCCAGCTCAGAGCCGTGCACTTCTTCGTTGAAGTTGTCGCCTTGAAATCCAAACGCATCACGCACAGCATTATTCACAGGATCATCTTCATCTACTTGAACGCCTACTTGAGAACTTCGAGGAAGAGCATCGTCATATCTAATGCCGGCCTTCTCACCATGAAATGCCCAGAACGTATAGTCCTCAGGGAAAGGCTTCACAAGCAAATGTTCCTTCACAACATTTCTGTTGTTGTAACCGCTACAAATAACCGCTACACTGTTGGCGCGCCAACTGGCGAGAATATTGTAGCGGTTTCTGTGCATTAACCGCTACAAAATCACCGCTACAAGTTTTGACGGGAATTTCGCGCCAAAGTTGTAGCGGTTTTTTGTAAGAAACCGCTACAAAAAACCTTGCTGCTACAAATACTATAATTTGTAGCGGTTTTATATAACCGCTACAATTGCACCGCTACAAAATACCTTTTTTTTGTAGTGATATTTTCCAAATTTCGGGCGCTACATTTAAGGTAGGTTAAAAATCATTAGACTTTTACAACATGATGAGATGTCTAATAATATGACAAGGTATAGTTTTCATGAATACAAATCATGAACACAATGATATATGATTCTGGCTAACATCATGATATAAGACTTTTCAATTGTATAAAAAATCATAAATGTGACATATTATTGTTAAATAAACATGTATTTTGTTTTAATTAAAAAATCATTTAAACCACAACAGTGATACCAATGTTTCTCTTAATTATGTGAAAAACTCTATCTTCTTAAAAATGGTGTCATTTTCTGTGAGAAACAAATAATTAAAATCCTATAAAGTGATTTGGCTTGCTCATGAGGAGTTCAAGATCAGAAGGCAGGAGTCTGAGCCATATGTTCTCTACATCTAACCCAAAAAAAAACTGAAAAATAAAATGAAATATGTACCATGATAAGAACTAGTACGTAACCATATGCGTGCACTTGTAGCATCTTCCTAGCAGATCCAAAACACACACAAAAAGAGCCAATAAGATAAAATATAAACCATGATAGAACGTAGTAAACATGCACGCTTCTTCCTTATAGCTAGAAGATCCAAAACACACACAAAAAGTGCTAATAATTAAAACAACAATCTTTCACACCCTTTATGCATTAATTTGGACTTGGTTGACGCTTCTGATCATCATTGAACTTCAACCCCATGACATGTGTTATATCTTCAATTAACAGCGACATGTTAAGCCAAGAAGAGCCAACTTTCTCCTTAGCCTTCTTTGCTTTCTCTGCATAATTAATTCGTTGCCCTTTCTCTTATCCTCTCATCACCTTCTTCATCTTCTTCTCCCATCACTCTCTCTATTGTCTCTTTCACTTTCTCCCTCTTCACCTGAACCCCATACTTATCTTCCTCCCCAAAATTAATAGCAGTCTCAGCTCCAAACCTCACACCTGTCTCCAACAATTGCACCACAACCTTCTCATTGTAAAATTGATCTGAACTTGGAGGAAAAGTTATCACTGGCACTCCACTACATATCCCTTCAAGTGTTGAGTTCCATCCACAGTGCGTTAAGAATGAACCAATCGCTGCGTGTGACAATATCAGAACTTAAGTAACCCAACCTCTAACTATGAGTCTTCTTCCTTTCACTCTCTCCTCCAATCCATCTTCCTTCATTAGCTTCTCCATTTCGTCTCTTTTGTAGGCTCCTCTCAGAACTGGAATGAATGGTCTCTTTGTGGCTTCCAGTCCTAAACCTATCTCCATAAGTTGCTCTGGTTGTACACGGTTTAAGCTTCCAAGGCAGGCGTAGATAACAGATCTTGCAAGCCATGGATCGAGCCACTTCAAATGTTGGCGGCTGTGTTCCTCGTTTGAATCTGTCAATTTGCCTCTCTGAGCTTTGTCTAATTCGTCCTTGTAGCATAATGAAACTAGACCAATGCACCAAATCTTTCTCTTTGTGACTTTCTCATACTCTTTCATGTAATCCTCTTCCAACTCTTCAAAGCTATTCACTACCACCCCATAAGCTTCCTTTTCACGTTTCCTTACTTCATCGAAAAAATCACCGATCTCCTGGTGTTTTCTTTGGTTAAACATTTCTGGAAGCTGAGGTCTTTCGAACACTATTCTATGAGGCAATCCTGGCACAACGAATGCTTCTGAATCAGAAACTCTCTAAAAGATCTTAGAACTCCACAGGCTGTGATTGCATAATAGGTTGAAACAATTAGTTCCATCGAATATTATTCTTGGAACTTAGAACTTTTTGGCAACAGCAGCTACTAATGCAACGTATCTGTCAAATATTATGCAGCTGGATGGGAGGAGTATTGAGAGATTCAATGACTTCTTCAAGTGGGTTCTGCAACATACACAGAACCTTCAAGAACTTCATCTTCACATTCATGGAGGTCAGAGCGTCGACGCTCTCGCATCCCTCAGGCACGCCGGATTCAGAACTTGGGAACTGCAAAAGTCCAAGGTCGATCGGTGGTGATGAGCTACAGTGGTGGTTCTGGTTCTCTCTTTAAATGGTGGCTTTGATTCTCATGGCGTTGAGGGGTGTGGTCACCAAGGTCAACTTCACGTTGTTTCACCGTGCCAAGAGTCTAACCATGTCCACCATGGGAAGAAGATGACCTGGCGCCATTAAAGGTATCAAAACGAAATGAAGCTCAGGCTTTTGCGTCATCGTGTTGCAGAAGAAGACTCAATGGAAATCCAGTTGGAGACGAAGAAGATGATGAGATTTGATTTGGTGGGGAAGGAGATTATAGGGTTGAAGGTGAGTGATAAGTAAGATGCAGGCTGGCAAGAAACTGAAGTGGGCATTGAGAAATGTGACTACAAAGAAAAAGAAACTGAAGTGAGGAACACATGATTGAAGAGGGTAAGCCACAAAAAATGAAGTAGCAAGCTGGGTATGTATAAAGGTCCACAAATGTGATCCTTTGATTACTGTGCGGACGAGTAGATCTGAGTTGTTGGGAGTTGTGTTGGGTCGCAAAGGAGTGGGGTTTATAAATTGAACTGATACCCCTAGGACTCGTTTCGGAGAGGCACTGAAAGTTCATCCCATCTAGACTATCTAAATGGGATTTGGATGATATAGATTTGATTTTTTTAAATTAATTATTTTTTAATTAAAAAATCATATTTTGAGAAAATGTTAGTTAAGAGATTATCTTTATTTTTCATTCTATACCTATTAAAATAATTTTTTTTTCAAAAATAAAAAATAAAAAAAATAAAATCTAGATTATCCAAATCCCATCTAGATTGCTCAAATCCCTACTCCTTCTTTGGATGAGCCCTGCTCCTCCTTTGGATGAGCAGGGAATCTCATCCCCCCCCCCCAAAAAAGGCTAGCCTTTGTGGATTTAACTCTTCCTTTATACTTGTAATCATCACATTGATGCTTTCAAAATCCCAAACCATATAATAATTAAGTCCACCTAAATCAAATATTATCGATGTTTAACAAAACACAAACACTAAGACTTAAGTCCAAACCAAAACTAATATCCAAACACAACCACTAGTTGACCAAAAGTCCACAACCACAAGTACACAAACTTTACAAATCACAATCAAATAAGAAGGTAAACTTATAATCATAAACTAAACACTAAACAATATGAGTTTTAAACTAAACAATAAAAAAAATTTAAACGGGCCTAAAAGGATCGGCCCTACAGGGCCCACGGACCTACAAGGTCAGGTCTAAACCTACGGGCTTAGGACGATTAGAAATTAAGATTAGAGTAGGGGAAAAAATTACACAGAAGATTTAACGTGACAAAAATTCAGGAGAAGCCTAACTAGTTTTTTTTTAATTTTATACTATTATAAATAATATAATTTATATCAATTTTATAAATTATTATAAAATTAGTAAGCCTTAATCCTAAGTTTCACATTCCATCATCCACATTCATGGTTAACCCTTTTCTTAAAAAACTTTTCAATCTCTTGATATGACAACACTAGCTCTCTAGCTCCTTCTCCCTTAATCTGTGTGGTTAGATTAAACATAATAATTGTGGTAAAGTTATTATAGTGATGCCCAAATAAAATATTATAATCTCAGTATGAGAAGTTTGTCCCAGTTTATGTAGGAAAAGCAAAAGAGGTAAAATCTAATTTTACATGCGGCTAACTTGTTGATTGACTTTAGATATATATATATATATATATATATATATATATATATATCTTCTTAATCAAAAGATTATTGATTTTTTTTAGGGAGAATTGCTCAAAAATACTTTGGAGGCAAATTAATTGCTAATTGCTACCAAGCGTGCAAGTGATCTTCCGTGTGTGCAAGCGATCTTTCGTTTTGTGCAAATCATCTTCCGTGTGTGCAAAAGTCTTCCATATAAATGTGCAAGCAATCTTTCGTTATATGTAAAACATCTTCCATTATGTGCAATGGTAGCATTCAGCAATTAATTTATCAAAAAGGTATTTATCAGCAATTCTCCCTTTTTCTTATTCCTACTTGCTTGTACAACTATTGGCACTAGGCATTCTTTTATTTTCCTTACTAAACTCTTATATTGCATGTGATAATGGATCCTAAGCATTCAAGACATAACATAAGCTTTAAAATAGGCTTCAAAGGTTATATATGAATTTGGAGGTAAAGGCTTATTATTATTATTATTATTATTATTATTATTATTATTATTATTATTATTTTGTAGAATTCAAACAGTATTCCGTAGCTGAAGGCTAGAAACTAAATGGAGGCATATGCATTTAAACCTATCTAACAACCAACATTTTAAAGAAACCTTTAAAAAGGCTTCAAGCTTTTTTAAGCCTTTTAAAAGCTCAAGTCTATAATCCTAAACAAAAGCTATATACAAGCTCAAGTTTTAAATATTAGTTGTAGGTTGAGACTTATTTAGATAAAGTCTAACCCAGCTTCAACCTATTTCCACACATAAGAAGAACCCATTAGCAATGACAAGTGAAAATTTTCCTTATAAAAAATGAAAAAATTAATCTTTATACCTTTAAGTTTTAATTCAATTACAACTTAGTCCCTCAACTTATAATTCAGTTAAAACTCAATCCCTAATCTTTTTGTATTTAATAAGTTAATCCTTTGTCATACATATAACCAATGTTTTAAAAGACAGACCGAACATCAAGCCAGAAAGGTCAGTAAGTCATAGTTCAAATGGCTAGATCGGTTTGACTATTTGGTGAGACCATTCACATAATAGTTAAATTAAAAGATGATATATGCAATATATAATTATAAAAATAATTAGTAGAAACAAAATATGTCCCAACAAAAAAATTATTGGAAAGAGTCCATTAACACGTCAACATCAACTTAACACCACGTGAAAAACAAACATATTACATAAATATATTTAAAAAATGTTTGATAGTTAATTTTTTAAATCCTTATAATATTATTTTTTAGGAAAAATCCCATTTAAATCTATTTAAAATACCTAAATTCTAAATCAGGCCTGCACTTTGAACAAATCCATAATAAACCTGGTAGGACTAAATATGGATTTCTGAATTTATTAATTTGACTATATGTCCTTTTGCTATTTTTTATGGGTCTCATTTTTTAGTGAAATCTCCATCTCAATCGCTCCTCAACTCTCCTTTCCCCTATCCTGAAAACTTGGCAATTCACTATCTAAGATCATTAATCTCAATCTGATCAGTTGGGTTTGCTTTTGTTTGATCAGTTTTAAACTATATCTCTAGTATGTTGGGAATGATGTTTGCAACTTGTAAGAATTTTGGTTGTACCTAGAATCCAATTAAGTCGCTGAAGTACCCACATGAAACCGGAGAACCGATGCGGACCCCGATCACATTACACAAAAAATACACTCAAGAGAGGAAAAGAAGATAGAACTCTTATGAGAGAATCTTTTAGAAGGAGAATTGAGTGTTATATTTTGACTTGTTTACTCTCTTAATCCCACACCCTATATATAGAGTACGTACGGTCACATAGAAATAGATGTAACCCTTAAACATACGGTTATATAGCAATAGATATAACCTTTACACCATAAAGAATATCTCTTTTTGTAACCCATGTCTCTCCATGATAGCCACTTTTGAATCAGGCTTGGGACCTAATTCACTAAGAGTTGACTAGTATATTCCAATACAACTTATGCTCTATTCTTTTTTCCTTTTCAATTGTTCATCGAAAGTCCGTATCTAAATTGTGATGCAATGATTTCTTATGCCTACTCATCTAGGTAATGATTTCAGGGTTCTACAGAAGAGTTTTAGAAGCATAACATAATAGTAGAGTAGCGAATGAATTGAAGAACTTATTGAAGCTAAAAATTTTTGTCCCTTGCCTTTTGGATTGACTTGTTAGGAAAAAGGGAATCAGGTACGAGCTTGACAGTTGCTTAATCATGTAGGAGATTAAATTCTCAGAACATTGAAAACTAATATTGGTGATCAATTAAAGGCCTTAATCTTACTAGAAAGCTACTTTTTAGCAGCCAATTATATGGAGCATTTTTTTCTGTTTAAAATGAATTTCCATAATGCTTCGAATTAATCTCGATGAGTGAAGGGTTTGGTCATTTGGATTAGAATTAAATACATATGGACCCTTCCATATTCAATTCATAAATATCATTCTTTTGAGTTGTTCTTTCATCGAATTCATATGGACCCTTCCAATAAATCGATGATTTGGAATAACAGTAAGGAAAGAAATCCCAAAACACTATCAGGAAGAAAACCAACTTTTAAATGATGATGCTAAAGAAACTAAGAAAGATGAGTTATACTAAAAGTTGAGATCTTAGGGATTCCAACGATTAAGGTTAAAGAGAAATTGTTAGAACTTACCTTTCAATGTTATTGTAAGTTATCACACCCTTATCTTATTTTCCATATTTTCAGAGTGCTTGCGCGTAGTTCGGTGAGCAACACCAAAATAGTGTAAATATACTGATATATTGATATCAGGTACTTGATTACATCATAGGTTTTCCCCGCATGGTTTGATAATATGTACAAATTTTTGTCCAAAAAATCCAAAATATTGAAATTAAACTAATATAACCAAATAGTTCCGATCTCGGGATCCGCACCCTTCAACTTCCTGTATTTACCGTCTTGACCTTAGGGTTACTAGATTTTGCTGGAATATTTATTTATTTGGAAAAAAGGGTGAGATTTAAAAGAATCTCAGTAGTAACATACAATTAATCATATAAAATGCGAGAATTAAATATGCAATGCACCATATAATGTAAAATGAAAGTTCATATCATAACTTGTGTATACACAATGTTCAGAGCTAAATGACTGTTTGGATCCTCTACATTTCCGTGTACCTTGGCTAAGTCCCCGACTACAGCTAAGTATATCTGTGTACCTCAGTTATGTCCCTGACCACAGCTAGGTAATTTGCCCTAGGCACCGTGTTCATATAACATAATACAGCAACATACAACATATCAACAATCACATAGTATATGAGAGATAAAGTTACTACCTTAACCCTTTTGGATCCTTAAATAGGCTCCTCGAACTTCGTGCTGCAGCTTGGGCTATCAATTGGGTCCTAAAATTTCAAATGTACAAGAATTATGATAAAACCCATTCACGTACTAGTTTAGACACTTCCATAGTGTTTTTTATGATTATATTAGTCTATATTAAAAAATTACCAAAATGCCCCTGGGACTGACTCAGCCTCTTTGTACCCGGTCCGACTGTACTTTCCCAAAATTTTGACCCAAGCATTCTTACATATTTTTATCCCAAAAATCCATTTCCAGCCTCGATTTTTACAAAATCACTGCCAAATGACAATTTTGGCCTTGACAGCCCCTAATTAGGGTTTCTGGGGCGTTTTCGTAATTTCACTTCCTAAGGCTTTTCTGAAAAAATGCTAAACAATAACCCCACCTAATTTTCCCTCCTGAACATAATGGAATCATCAGATTATTGAAAATCCAACCCTAATCTCTCTATCCATGCTTGGGAAAAACATAGAGAAAAATAAAAAGGGAAAATTGAAATCCCTAATTTTCAACTTCAAATTCTTGTTCCTTTTTACTTCTAATCACTTGAGTAATCATTTAAACACCTAATACCCAATATTTGAGAAAATTTGGGCAACATAACCCCTTAGGGTTAACACTTTTCAAACTTACAAATCAAGCCAAATCAACCACAATTCCACCAGTAACTTCAACCGCAACAACCAAGAATTAAAGGTTTTGTGCTTACCTTTAGCTTTCTCCTTGTTTCTCACTCTAGCCGAAATCCTCCTCCTCAAACCTTGATTTTTGCTTGCTAAACACATGGAAGCATGTAGAAGGGAAGCTTAGGACAAGGATTACACAAATTGGAAGCCAAAACATCAAGGAAATCAAGCTTACCTTAGGTTTTTCTCCCTCCTTCTCTCTAAAATCTCAAGAGTTATCTCTCTCTTGTTTGTTCTAGGGCTGACATGAATGAGAGAAAGATGAAGGAGAAATAAGTTTAAAAAATATCTTGCTTTTTCCTTAGCTAATTAATTACCCAAAATACCAAAATTTTAACTTTTGAGGTATAATGCAATTTGATCCTTATCATCAAATAATTGTGTCATAAAGTTCCCTTTAAATCAAACTAATTCTTCCCTCTTCTAGTCAGTCATGTTCACGTCTAGGGACCCAAGTTAGAGCCAAAATAAGATGATCACAATTTACTCCATAATTACAATGTTGCCATCATATTTTCTTTCCAATTTCGAATTAGTGGCAAATTCTGGCAGATTTTCTGCCCAAACTTTGAAAAATTACATCTTTATTTGTAGACATCATATTAGAATGATTCCAAATGCTATAGAACCCTTATTCAATCTAATTTTGAGAAAAAAATATAGTCTTTAGCCAACTGGAACCTCACAATTCCCAAAATTTAATTTTTTGGATGATGTTCCTAAAAATAGCCAATTTTTTTGGATTAACTTCAAAAATTCATAACTCTTTCCATACAGCTCTAAAAATTAGCGATGACCTATCAAATTAAATCTTAGGATGTATACTTTCATTATGTAAAATTTCATAATTTGTTGTCGTCATTCGGTTATCCAAAATCACATGACTAACTCACTATCTTGCAGGAAATTTCACTAGTAGCATTGTTCACATTTCAAATTTTCAATCTTTAATTTCTATGGCCAAAATTAACATTAATATTAGGCCAAATATTATTCTCTTGTATTCCTCTACTTTGGGCCTAAATATTGGGCTTTTTATAAAACCCAAGAATTAATTCCATAATTTGTTCTAGCTTAATTCTCATGAAAATGAAAATTTACTAACTTCATAAATTTCAAGTTTCATGAATATTCATCATTTTATTCTCTTAAATATAAGGAATTTTAGTAACCGAAATTCAGAATGTTACATTTCTTCCTCCGTTCAATAAATTTTGTCCTTAAAATTTGAATGTTTATAACTTAAGGATCAATCCGTATCATTCAACCCATCCCTTTATCATGTCCAGGCTCATAAGCCATGCAACCCAATAATCATATTCAATCTATCTATTTCAAGCTCATCGAGCATGTAACACAATCACCATTTTCTCACCACATATCTTAGATAGTATTCAGCATTTATTATTCATTCCGTACGTAGTTTGCAGCATGCAATCGACTACAGGACCCATTGGTTCATTCCCATGGCTCTTAGTTCCTTAGGCCTCATGTAACCCCTTGCCGTAATTAATATTCGGATTACGCAATAAAGTGAAATAGAGACCAATAAGACAAAACATCATTTACAAACCCATCTACCAGACGGGGTTTTCTCAAACACCTTACGAAATCATTTATAAACTTGGTCTCAGAATCACATTTCCGAATGCAATTACTACGCGGAATATCACATTCATAACAATCAGAGTACACAACAATAATCCCGGCAATCCCGGGTTCCATACATTAACTCAAAGCCTTATAGGGCATATTCGCCCATACAAGCCCTCAGATGGGGATTACACAAATCTTTCTCAAACACATCTACAAATATCGTATCCACAGACATATATACACATCCAAATCTATATATTCCCAACTATGATAACCAACTACCCACTTCAATCCCGAAGGAGTCTTCATCGCCCTTAGCTGCTCGCAATATCCTTGATCTACTACCCTGTCTGAAAGGTTAGTAGGGAAGGGTGAGATTCTAGAGAATCTCAGTAGGATAACAATATCACTATGCACGTACGATACATGTTTAATGCATGACATGTTTGCATCACACAACTCATGATAACACAATGACAATTTGCAAGCTCAATGTTTCGAACAATGTACCTATGGCCATAGCATAAATTGAAACATAGCTTCAAGTTACACATAATTATGCAAAGCTAAGACATGCACCAACAC
Source organism: Inga leiocalycina (assembly GCA_963242795.1). Taxonomy (NCBI): domain Eukaryota; kingdom Viridiplantae; phylum Streptophyta; class Magnoliopsida; order Fabales; family Fabaceae; genus Inga; species Inga leiocalycina. The sequence goes on from OY725323.1 coordinate 23,666,941, forward strand.
ACTAACACATATATCCAATACAAGCAGAAGAGATATGTTTCCTACACTCTTTCCACGTATGCTCCAGCTCCGCTTACTCTCGATCAGGCGAATATCGAACCACGTTCAGGGCGAACATTAAACCCTGTAATTAAATTAGGGACAACCCGTCAATTACTTTTCCAAGTTCTTATTTCTATAATTCTTTAAGTTGGTTATCATTTGAACTAGGGTTAGGAGAATCTACCCCAAAGACACCCCTTTGAATACCAAAGTTTCCTTTTCTGGGCTGTCTCACTCGAGCACAAGAGGCTGTGCTCGAGCAGAGACCTCACCAGCACTCGAGCACATGCGAGAGAACCCCAGCGAGTGCTTGCCCGAGAGCACACTACTCTACAATTATACACTCTCACTCGAGCACAAGAGGCTGTGCTCGAGCAGAGACCTCGCCAGCACTCGAGCACCAAGGAAGTGTGACCCCGCGAGTGACAACCCGAGAGTGACTCTTCCTTCCAACTCACAAGTGCACTCAAGCACAACCCCTGTGCTCGAGCACAGACCCTCAGCGCACTCGAGCACAAGCCCCAGTGCTCGGGTGATCTCTCAATGCTCGCGAGTGCCATGCGCACTCTTGGCAATCAACCCGCGAGTGATTTCCAGAGACACTCACCCCCAGTGATTTCATGCCCCCTCACTCGAGCACAAATATGCTCACTCGAGCACGTTCATCATGTGCTCGAGTGAGTTCTTCCCTCACTCGAGAAATCCTATCAGAAACCAGATCGCTGCAACTGATAATCTTCTCCAGAATTTACCAAATGAACTCCAATGGTTCTAAAACTTGTGTCAAAGCTCATTCTCACTTATTTCAACACAAGGAACCCATTGGCAACCAAAAACAACTCAAATTCAAACCATTCAACACATTCTCTCTCAAAATCATCAAACCACTCAAAACCTCATTCTAACAATTTCCCTCATTCAACTTCAAATCAAATTCTAATCACTCCCAAATGTCAAAACTGACCAAATGAACAGTGACCCACTAATCAAAGCCTACCCTTCACTCAACATCATAATTAGGTCTAATTTCCAGAATTCTCATTGATTAGGCAAACATCTTGACATATATATCAAAATACATCACAAACCTACCTCTTCAACTTGCTGAAATCAACACCTTGATTCCACCAACTTTCAGATTTATCCAACAATCAAACACCACTAATGGAAATTCTGAAATCATAGAAATCAAACTCTCAACCACTTGGTCAACATTAATGAAGGGTAGCTAAGCATATAAGATCATTTACCTTAACAAAATTCAAACCCTTACTTCCTCTTTCTTGCTCGGTCCGCCAGAAATAGAGGAAATGGAGAGAGAAAGTGAGATATTGATGAAAATCCCTCTTTCCTTCTTCCCATGCCAAAACCGACTAAGAGTGGAGAGGGAAGAGAAAATAGTTTGAAACTTTGACCTTTATCCAAGGTCATTATTGTGCCACTTGGCACCATCCCATTTCTCCCACTATGATTTCACATAAGCTTGCATGCATCAAATTCCACCCCTTGATCTTTCAATCTCAACCATTGATCTTGATTACTAAGGGGTTTTCTCATCAGTAACTAATCAATCGGTCGGTAACTTTACCGTTTTGCCCCTGATCATGGCAACTCCTCTTAAATCACAATTTGGACTCTTGCTAAACCAGGCTTAGCAGTCCACTTAATTAGATAATTATTCTCAATAATTATCATTTGTCCTTAATCGAAAATCGGGATGTTACACCTCACAGCCTCTTCAGGACTTCACCCAGATCACACAATCACCCTTTTTATGTAACGGTACCCCTCGACCCTAAGGCCATAAGCTTTAGGTACTAGATTGGGAATCGTCTAAGGCAACACCACATAGGACTCTCACCAAGCAAAGAATATCCCCTCCTCCACACTGAGGGCCTCTGCCAAACAGGTGCTTGGGGATTTATTAAGTAATAATCATAACAAGCATTGGACCTCACTCGCCTAGGCAACACCAAAGCGGTTAGTCACATTGGTCTTACTGCCAAGGGAATCACCCCCATGCCACTGGCTTCTCAGGACTTACTGCCTCAGCTACAACCTGGTAAAGTTTAAATGTTTTATCAGCCTCAAGACATACCTTGGACACACTGGTCCAATGTCATCACGCTAGGCATCAACCACAGCGCTAAGGATATAGGTCTTAAGCCCAGGGACACCGCCCTATGCAAATTTGCACATAAGGTCTTACCACCTCGAGCCTCTGCTCGTCACAATTTTCAAATATATAATATGATGTCGACCCAAGAACATACTAGTCTATCAGGTTTTATGGCCTAAGCTCATACAGTTCATCACCTTTATCAAATACATATTGAGTTTAACTACTTAGAGTCAATCATTAGTGCCCAAAGATTACACATGCATTTACTATATTTCCACTACCCACTCTGAGATCTATCTCCTCATATGAGCATTAATAATATCAGGACAATTTATCAAGAATCCTATATGAACCCCCTATAATACCTGACTACACCTAAAATCTGTGTTCCTCTATGCCAGTTCTTGACTCTTTTCAACTTAAATCATTCTGGGCCATTTCAAATTCTCATGGAATCAGAACTTAACAGTTGAGTTCTGGGTTATTAATTACTTGATAACCCTTCTCTTCTCATACCTTTCAACACATTATCTACCATCCACTAATTGACTCCTAATATAGCCTCAGGTGAATGGAATGGTAGATAAATCAATTCTTTCTCTCATTTCATCAGAGAGCTTTAACCTTAATCAATCCTTTATGGGAATATTTTAGAATCATAAGGTTTCCCTATACTAGACTACCAGCTAGCAACCGTCAATAATCCCATGCATTTATTACATTCTAATCCCTCAATCAACTCAGGCCATATCAAATGCCTAAAGAGTTAATTCAACTACTGAATTTGATTCTCATATTACAATTCTTTTAATCGCAACTCAAAACCTCAATCTCATTAGGGTCAAAAAATATTTTGCCTCAATCATCTCTATCGTCCACTCATATCTTTCGAAAGGACCCACGAAATTTACCGACCACTAGCCTATCCTCTATTTTCTTTCCAAGCATGCAACCATAATCCCTGGCTACTCTTTGCTCACCATATTCTACTAAGATTGGACTAAAACCACTCCATTTGCTCTGCTTAAGCAGCCTTTTATTTCTTTAGGAGAGCACATTGTCTTTATTAAATCAATATCAATCCCCATTTCTGCAAGGATTCATGTGTGTAAGAACTTTTTTCTCAATTTCACTGATCGTTACTAACCCAACACATTTCTGAATAAATTTGTCAACCTAAGGACACACCGGTCCACTAGGTCTTAGGGCCTCTAAATACACAGGTTCACTACAACATCAGTGAAATGTAGGATTTTACAGCCTAGGGTTTCTAACCCAACTGTTCGGTTCATTATGAAATCTAGAACCTCAATATCACATAATTTATAAAATCCTTTCTCTTAATTATATCCAATAGGTTCACAAAAAATCAGGATCAGTGCCTATTCTAACCTCCACGGTATTTGGATATTATCCTCAAAATATTACTGAATGTTCAATACTATTCACAAGGTTCAAACTTCCATCATAGCATAGGACCATAGTGCAACTCATTCACATTTTGACCTAAGCACTATTTCAGCTTAGATCTAATTCAAGCCTATCCCTAACCTTTAGAATTATCAGATCAAATCCTCTAGGATCGATATACTGCATAATCACCACTAATCATTGCTCAGATATCATAATATATCATTCTTAGTTACACTACTACAGAAGATACATATTACTACCCTAAAGGACGTTCCCTGTTTAGAAAGGGACGCCTAAAATATCTAAAAATTTAAATTTCCCTCTAAAATATGTCATAACAAACTTTTAGGCAACTAGGGACACCTGAAGCCATGTTTAGGCATCCCTAGTACAACTGGGGACGCCTAAAGGCTTAAATTTTTTTATTAAAAGGTTGGGTAACCGTGCACATGCATTGGTCTGACATGACCAATGCATGTGTATCTGTTAGGCATTTAGGCGTCCCCAGCCATTTTGGGGATGCCTAAATTCCTTTTAGGCATCCCCAGTCAAAATGGGGACGCATGTACATGGTTTAGGCGTCCCTATTTTTAGTGGGGACATCTAAATTTCTTCAAAACAGAGCTATCATCAGTTCAGAACCCAGCGTCAGTTTAGAACCCAGCATCAAGCGAGTTTTGTGAGCAGCAAGCAAGAGTCTTGTGAGCGAGTCTTGTGAAGACAACAAAGCACCCTCAATCATTCTTCCTCAACTTTCACCTCCTCTTTTCTTACTCCTCCGCGCGTTCTCTATTCTTGGTCCTCATTTCTTCTCTCTTCTCTACCTTAACTTGTCACCATCGCTGCTGCTGGGATTGCACCATCGATTTGCTGACATTGTGGCCACCGTCCTCCTCCTCTCACCACCGTGGGTTGTCTACCCGTAAAGCATCTTCCACAGGTTCACTTCCAAGTTCCAACCACACCTTTGTTTAAATTATTTGAATTTTAAATTTCCATAGATGCAGTGCTTAAATTTTTTGAGCAAATAATGTTTCTTTGCCATCTACTCTTTGCAAATAAATGATCATCATTGCTGACTTGTATTACTGTAATTCTGACTCAAACTTTGGTTAGGAAATTATATACACTTTCTTTTTTTGCCTATTTGTTTGTTGTGATATTTCCATGAGTATATTTGCAATCTAATTTTACTATTTGGATTTATAAATTACATTCACAAGTTTTAACAAAAAAAAGAGTAGAATATAGAGACAAGAGTATCCCTATATTTCTACTTTTATCCCTTTTTACCTTGGAATAATTTTAGTTATGGTGCATGTGAAGTAGGATTTATATATGCAAAGTTCCACTGGAATCAAGTGAGCATAGAAGGTTGTAAAGCTTAGAAAATCCAAGGTAACAACTCTTTCCATCCATGTTATTTGAATTTCATTGGTTCAATATAGTTAGACATTGAGTTTGCCATGAGCATACACTAAATTTGCTTACATATTTTGCTGGAATCATTGCTGACAATGTGCCATGACCAACTATACAATTTCTTGATTGAACGTATGCTTATGGAGTGTGAACTTTCATGGCATTACTTGTGAATTTGCATGATTTGAATGCATGAATGAGTGGTGTTGCAACTGAAATTATTGGATTTAACGTGCTGACATTGTCCTGAATATGAATTGCCTTAATTAGATTAGTTTCATTTAAATCAAGCTGAGATGGTTTGTTATTTTGATTTTGGGATGTCTCACTTTTAAGGGAAAATATTGCCAAAATTTTGAAAAACAAAATAGTAAAAGGCAATTCCCAGTATTGACAATTATTCTAAACTTGAGTGTTAATGGGAATGGCATAGGTGGTAATAAAATGAATCATAGTTGGATGAATGCTTTGAGAACAAATGAAGAATATGAGAATGGAGTTGAAGAGTTTATTGAATGATAATACCACGCTTTAACCGTTTGTTTGGGACTACAAAAAAAGCGAAGAAGTTAATATGGCATTCGGATGATAGAATATCTGACGGAAAATATCTGAGGCACCCAGCTAACTCTCCACAGTGGAAGAAAATAGATGAAATGTTCCCTAAATTTGGCATCGAGCCAAGAAACCTTCAGCTTAGGTCTTGTACAGATAGCATTAATCCATTTGGAACTCTTAATAGCACACACAGTGTGTGGCCGGTACTCCTTGTAATATACAACTTGCCTCCTTGGCTTTGTATGAAATGTAAGTATATGATGCTTTCTGTGATGATTTCTAGACCAAAACAGCCAGGAAATGATATCGATGTCTACCTAGTGCCTTTGATTGAGGACTTGAATAAGTTGTGGTAGGAAAGCGTAGATGTGTTTGATGTATATAAGAATGATTCCTTTAAGCTACGTGCAATGATTTTCCCCATGATAAATGACTTCCCTGCGTACGGAAACCTATCAAGGTATAATGTGAAGGGGCATAAAGCATGTTAGATTTGTGAAGTAAACACTCACTTCCACCAACTTAAACATAGAAGAAAAATGGTTTACCTTAGTCACAGGAGGTTCCTTCCTAGGTTCCACCTGCATCGTAGGTTAAGAAAGCATTTTAACGGCTTGCCAGAGCATAGAATGGCTCTAAAGGCATTAACCGGAGAGGAAGTTTACAATCGGGTCGAACGTATCAATGTCTTATTCGATAAGAATCAGAAGACTACGAGTGAGAAGAACATATGGAAGAAGAAATCAATTTTCTTTGATCTTCCATATTGGCGTAGTCTCGATGTGAGACATAGTATTGATATGATACATGTGAAGAAAAACATTTGTGATAGCCTTGTTAGTGCACTTTTGCACATACCAGGGAAGATTAAGGATGGGATTAGTGCGAAACTAGACCTTGTTGATATAGGAATCAAAGAATGTTACATCCATAGCTAAGAGATAAAAGTAGGAGGGCATACATGGAGCTAGCAGCGCATACACTATCAAAAGCGGAGAAAAGAAGTTTGTGTAGGTGTTTGCATGAAATTAAGGTGCCATAAGGGTATTCTTCGAATGTGAGAAGGAGTGTGTCAATGAACGATTTGAAGTTAGTGGGAATGAAGTCTCATGATTGTCATATGTTGATGCAATAACTATTACTAGTAGCTATTAGAGGTGTTATGAAAGATGAAGTTTAAACCATTGTAACAAGATTATGTGTTTTCTTTAATGCTATATGTAACAAAGTCATTGACACTGAAAAACTGGATGAACTGGAAGCTAAGGGTTATATTATATTGTCCCAATTAGAGATGCACTTTCCTCCTTCATTTTTTGATGTAATGGTGCATTTGATAGTTCATTTGGTAAGGGAGGTAAGGCTCTGCGGTTCAGTTTACTTGAGGTGGATGTACCCTTTTGAGCGATACATAAATATCTTAAAAGGGTACTCTAAAAATCCCTATCAACCAGAAGCCTCAATAGTTGAAAGATATGTAGTTGAAGAGGCTATGGACTTATGCAGCGATTATCTATCAGGGAAGAAGGAACAATCTCAGCATGAAGAGGGGAGAAGAAAGGGAACATGAGGACTGAAAGTGAAGACTATGCCTCGTAAAGAGGTGTTGCAAGCATACTTGTATATCCTAAATAACATGACAGAAGTTCAACTGTACATATATGAACACAGAAAGAGATTGAAGAACATGAATCCAAGGAAGAATAACATGCTGATTGCTATTGAGCAAAACAAGACATTCATAGAGTGGTTTCAGGAAAATGTTTTGCATGAGACCGGTGTGTCTAAGACAATAGAGTGACTAACTTGGGGGCCTTCGTTTCAGATCATTACTTGGACCGGTTATGATATAAACGGGTATTCTTTCTACACAAAAGACCAAGATGACAGAAGTACCATGCAAAATAGTAGGGTGATTGTAGAAGCTGAAGCCATGCACTTTTCCAATTCGAAAGACAAAAACCCAATATTAGTATCCATGGCCTATTATGGAGTAATAGAAGAAATATGGGAAATTACTTACAACAAGTTCAAAGTTGCTTTGTTCAAAAGTAAGTGGGTTAGCAATAATGTTGTGGTAATATATCAACAATTTGGATTTATCTCAATTGACCTTGAAAGAGTAGGTTATAGAGATGAGCCCTTCATTCCAGCAAGTCAGGCGAAACAAGTGTTTTATGTCACAGATCCTTCAAATAAAAAAATTTCCATTATACTTCAAAGTAAAAAACAGAAGCATGGTGATCCGACCTTCAACCTTGACGACACACCACCTTTCACAATTAATCCACCTACAACAAGTGAAGTAGAATTGGTAGATGATGAAGAATATGCTGTAAAAAATGATCATGGTGAAGGAATATGGGAAACAATATAAAATAAGAGCTTAACTTAGAAAATATAACTATTTTATTTACTCTTGCTAAGAGTAGGTTATTTTTATTACAATTTATGTTCCTATCTGATAATGATTTTTATTTTTTTGCTTACAAGAATATGGACAATTCTACTGACTCAGAAAGTGATAGGGACAATGAAATGGATAGACCTAAACCCGTTGCAAGAAGAAGGACTAGAGGCAGCACAATGGGAGCATTGGTTGCATGTCATCAACATCAATAGGAGAGGCTGCATATTGACTTTAATGACAATATGCAACCAATTGGTCCAGAGGAAGACCATTTCAGTAGCTATTTAGGTTATTTAGGTCAAATCAAAATTCGCATTATCTATGACAATTGGAAGTTGGTTCCGCTAAAAATGAAAGATATGATTTGGCAACAACTTTTGGTATATAAGTTTCCATACATCTGTATTTATAGCTTTATTCCTATTACTTCAAATATAATAATCTTATGTTTTTACCTTGCAGCAAACCTACGATGTCCCTGACACCACAATAATGTGCAAGGAGTGGATAAGGGAGGTTCATTTATGATGGAAAGATTTCAAGAACAAGCTTACATCAAAGTACATTCGAGGGGACCTGAGGGATCAGGATTCATGTCAGCATTATGAATATTTGTCTCCCGAGGATTGGAGGTTGTTTATGGCATCACGAGAAGATCCTAACTTTATGGTAAAATTTCTTTCATCATAGTGTTTTATTTGAACATAGTTGACATTATTGATTCGGTTTTCATTGTTTTCCTTTCACAAGCATTAAGTGCAGCAAATGCAGAGAGGCAAGCAGCTAATAAGTATCAGCATTGCATGTCTCGTGGTGGTTATTGGAAGCTTGAGTGAAAGATGATGGCAGAAGAGTTAGAGAAAATGAGAAAGCAGCCACATTAGATCCTAGTGTTGTGGTCCAAGCCCCGCCACCTCCTCCACATCACAAAAAATAGAAAGCAGGGAGGATTAAGGGTGGGAAGTACGTAAATCTGACTATTGCTGATGTTGCCTCAAGGATTATAAGTAGTTAGAGCATAGGTACAAAGTTTTTTTCATATTGGGAGTGCTTAATTTTCATTTACGATAACTTTTATATGGTAGGATGAACTAAAAGATCATAGTAATCAAGGTTCATTCACTCCAAGTGAATGGATGGACATCTTGTCGATGGCGATTGGGAAGGCAAATCACCCGACCATGTTAGAAGGGAGGCAAGGGGAGTTTGTGCTGTGAAGTATTTTGGCCAAGCCTCACATTTTTATTCATCACAAGTTGAACCCAGTAGGGAGCTTGTGGCCAAGATTCGCCAGGAAGTCTCACAAGAGCTCGAGGCCAACCTTCGCGACAAGCTCTAACAAGAGCTATTACCAGAACTATGTCTTGAGCTGTTGCCTAAGCTACGAGCTAAAATGATGAAGATGTTTGAATCGTATATGGCAACTACCGAGCATAGAACCCCTTCATCCTCGACCTTCCACAGTACCAAAGGAAGTTACAACCCGGTGGAGGAACCACTTGGCAACCCTTCTCACACTCCAGTACCGGGAGAACCTTCCATCCTCTATTTGGATGACCCATAACTGCGTCCGGTTGCAGATGATCTCGTTCACAAACAAGCTACCACCCACCATCATCAGCAAATTCCACAACATTTAAGTAGGGTGACTGTGACGTGTGTTCGAGAAGGGGAAGAAGGTACAGTCATCCCTATTCCTGATGATAAGGTTGCCACGATATCTCAGGCGAGAGGATCGTTCATCCTTTAGCCTATAAATCATATTGGCTCAGCGACAACACCTCCAACGATAGGAGCTACCTCACTTTTACTTAAGATCTATTGGTATCCTACTAACAATATATTTTTTTATATTCTAAAAGAATGAGCAAGAAGCAAGCAAATGGCATTTCTTAGCATGACTGCAGCAGATCTATAAGGGCATTAAGCAAATTGATTTGCATATGCCTAAGGGATTATGGGCCAGGAATTAGAGTATCCCTTCACAATTGATAAAGACGACCTTAAACAGTTTATTAAGTTGGAGGAGATAGATGTAGGATAGGTCAAATTTGCAATCTTGTAATTTTTTATTTCCTATTTTTTCCTTCATTTAGTGAAGTGGTTTTTTGGTTTCATATATTCACTAGCTAATACATTCATCATTTTAATTCTATTATAGCTCCTTCCGTCCTATATGCATTGACATGCAAAGAGTTGATTTATATAGATTATTGTGTCCTGCAAATACAACAAGGGAAAAGAATATAGTGCAAAAAAGAACTCACTATGCGGGCTTCACAATGGGAGAGAACAACTATCGTTGTTATCTAGCACCGATTGTTCAAGGTTACACATTTTAATTTTGTCTATTTAAGATTTTTAATAAATAATTGCCTTGCCATCTAGCTTCATTTTAATCTGTACATGTTGTTATAGTTACCATTGGAGTTTGTGTGTTCTCTATCATAGGTTCAACATAGTTTACTAGTTTGATTCCGTGGGTAAAACGTCAAACAAAGAAACAAAAAACGTCTTCAACATGTAAGTTATTTTGTTTGTATCTCATTGATTCTTGATTCTTGACTTAAATGAATTGTTTTAATTTTTGTTGATTTTCTTTTTAATGATATGGCAACCCAGACATATCGAATCCTTGGAGGGCCCCGCGATCATAAAGGTGACAAAGACCCGAAATGGTTATATCCAAAGGTACATAGTTTCAAATCAAGTTCTTTTGATTGACGGTGGTTTTAAATATGCCTTTACTGATTTTAACCATTTGTTTTTTATTTATAGTGCCCTTAACAACCTGGCAATTGGGAATGTGGATACTATATCTTACTTTATATGTTTAACATCATTCAGAGTGGTATTACCACAGATTTTAAACAAGTAATCGCTTCTTCATTCTCAAAGGATAATATTTTTGGTGTTGTAATTCAATTGCATATTAATTCACTCACTTGTTCATTATTTCATCTAAGCTTATTTTCTGATTTACAAATTTTTGACAATCAAGATGCCTACTTATATGAAGACATTAATTTGATCAGAGACTTTTTGGCCAGGCATCTTCTTCAACGTACACCAGAGTGAAGTTTTTATTTATATTAGTTAATTAATTAGTGGTTTGTGTAGGACATACTTTGTGGTGGCTAAACTGTTGTTGTACATATGTTGTCTGCCTATCTCTATTTTTTATTTGATTAGTTAGTTGTTAAATGGGATTCAAATGTTTCTATATTCCAAAGTGAGAATTAGAGTTATTGTTGTACATACTATTAGATTGTTGGATAACATTTTTATTAGATAGTGTTGAATTACTGTTATTTCCATTCTGGTTTATGCAATATTTCTTCTATCCAATTTCTACAGTTTAAATTTGTCGGACAATGATGTATATAAAAGGCCATAAAAAAAACTTTAGACATCCCCAATTTGGGCTGGGGACGTCTAAAGTCTTGCCTAAAGACATCCCCTGTTTTAGGGACGTTATTGACAGTTTTTTTCTACGTCACTCAGATAGACATCCCCCTTTTTTCAAACGTTAAAAGGCCCAAAAAAGGGACATTAAAAGCGCTTTTTGTAGTAGTGAATTATATTCTATACCTCAAACAACTCTAAGTCATTTCAGCGTTCTTCGAACCTAAGGCTCAACATTCATTCTTGATTTACAATCCATCATTTAATTTTGTTATGGATCTATAACCTCAAAAATCAATTGAGTAAAAGATCGTTCTACCTCAACCTTACCCAACATACATACTAAAAATCATCATATAGTACTATATGTCATAACTAACTAATATCATCACTTAGCATGGAGAAACATCAATACAATTACTATACCTCGAGTTTCCAAAACCTCATCAAGTGAACTTTTATGAGCAGTAATTATTGCAATAGAAACTATTCGAATTAAAATTAATACTTACATCGACAATATCTCTATGCTTTTAAACATCATTTAAATCATCCAACTAAAATGATTATTAGTTATAGAGGAACCTTAAGATAATAATTATTCATCAAGTCTACATGACCTTGCTAACTTAACTTTCATGCACCAGAGCCAAAACGCAGATACCGGATCTATCTGTTCCTGACCACCAATACCTTGAGACTACTCTCGCCTCAAAAAGTGTGCCGGCTACCTTCAGTCACCCAAAATATAATGAATGGGCCCCACATCACTCTCTGTACATGTACCACCGTACCAGATTGGTAATGTGCTCCATGAAGTCCCACAAGCATTCGATTGGACCTTTCATGACAATATCAATCTTCTCCCAATATTACACTACGAAGTGCCCTCAAGTGTTCCCAATTCCTTCGGGGGTTGATTCACAGACTGGGAGAACTCACTCCTTTAGTACCCCCGTCCATGCATATATTCTATCACTGTAAAATTAGTACCATATCAGTATACTATACTATTATCAAAACCGCTACTATGTCAGAACCACTTTAGGCTCTTTTAGAACTGCTTGGACTATGATACCAAAATGTCACACCCTTATCTTATTTTTCCATATTTTCAGAGTGCTTGCACACAGTTTAGTGAGCAACACAAGAATAATGTAAATATACTAATATATTGATACAAGGTACTTGATTATATCACAAGGTTTCCCCGCAGGGTTTGACAATATGTACAATTTTTTGTCCAAAATATCCAAAATATTGAAATTAAACTAATATAACCAAATAGCTCCTATCTCAGGATCCGCACCCTTCAACTACCTGTATTTACCGTCTTGCCCTTGGAGCTACTAGCTTTTGCTGAAATATTTATTTATTTGAAAAAAAGGTGAGATTCAAAAGAATCTCAGTAGTAACATACAATTAATCATATAAAATGCGAGAATTAAATATGCAATGCACCATATAATATAAAATGAAAGTTCATATCATAACGTGTGTGTACACAATGCTTAAAGACAAATGACTATTTGGATCCCCTACATGTCCGTGTACCTCAATTGAATACCCGACTACATTAGGTAATATCCGTATTCCTCACTTAGGTCCCTAACCACAGTTAGGTAATGTGCCCCAGGCACCATGTTCATATAACAGAATACAATAACATACAACATATCAACAATCACATAGTGTATGAGAGATAAATTTACTACCTTAACCCTTTTAATCCTTAAATAGGCTCCTCAAAATTTGTGCCGCAGCTTGGGCTATCAATCGGGTCCTAAAATTTCAAATGTACAAGAATTAGATTAAAATTCATTCATGTACTAGTTTAGACACTTCCATAATGTTTTTGTGGTTATATTAGCCCTTGGGGACTTGGGCAGGCCCTTTTGTGTCCGGTCTAACTGTACTTTTTCCAAAATTTTGACCCAAGCTATTCTTATATATTTTTGCCCAAGAAATCCATTTCTGGCCTCAATTTTCACAAAATCACTGCCAAATGACAATTTTGGCCTTGGCAGCCCCTAATTAGGGTTTCGGGGCGTTTTTATAATTTCACTTCCTAAAGCTTTTCTGAAAAAATGCTCAACAGTAACCCTACCTAATTTTACCTCTTGGATACAATGGAATAATCATATTATTGAAAATCCAACCCTAACCCCTCTATCCATGCTTGGCCAAAACATAGGGAAATAAAAAGGGAAAATTGAAATCTTTGATTTTCAACTTCAAATCCTTGTTCCTTTCTACTCTTAATCACTTGACTAATCATTTAAACACCTAATACCCAAGATTTGAGGAAATTTGGGAAGCATAGCTCCTTAGGGTTAACACTTCCCAAACTTACAAATCAAGGCAAATCAACCACGATTCCACCGAAAACTTCAACCACAACAACCAAGAATTGAAGGTTTTGTGGTTACCTTTGGCTTCCTTCTTGTTTCTCACTCTAGCTCAAATCCTCCTCCTCATCAAACCTTGATTCTTGCTTGCTAAACACATAGAAGCATATAGAAGGGAAGCTTAGGACAAGGATTACACAAATTGAAAGCCAAAACACCAAGGAAATCAAGCTTACCTTAGGTTTTTCTTCCTCCTTCTCTCTAAAATCTCAAGAGCTCTCTCTCTCTCTCTCTCTCTCTCTCTCTCTCGTATTTGTGCTAGGGCTGACGGAAATGAGAGAAAGATGAAAGGGAAATGAGTTTTAAAATATCTTGCTTTTTTCCTTAACTAATTAATTATCCAAAATTCCAAAATTTTGACTTTTGAGGTATAAAGCAATTTGACCTTATCATCAAATAATTGTGTCATAAAGTTCCCTTTAAATCAAAATAATTCTTCCCTCTTTTAGTCAGCCATATTCATGTCTAAGGGCCCAAGTTAGAGCCAAAATAAGCTGATCACAATTTACTCCATAATTACAATGTTGCCATCACATTTTTTTCATTTTCAGATTAGTGGCAGATTTTCTACCCAAATTTTGAAAAATCACATCTTTATTTACAGACATCGTATTGGAATGATTACAAAGGTTATAGAACCCTTATTGAGTCTAGTTTTGAGAGAGAAAAATATAGTCTTTAGCTAATTGGAAGCTCACAATTCCCAGAATTTAATTCTTTGGATGTTGTTCTAGAAAATAGCCATTTTTTTTCTAGGTTAACTTCAAAAATTCATAACTTTTTGCATACATCTCCAAAAATTACCAATGACTATTAAATTAAAACTTAGGATGTATACTTTCATCCTGTAAAATGGCATAATTTTCGTCATCGGTTGGTCATCCAAAACTACATGACAAACTCACTGCTTCACAAAAAATTTCACTGGCAGCAGTGTTCACATTTCAAATTTTCAATATTTAATTCCTATGGCAAAAACTAACATTAATATTAGGTCAAATATTATTCTCTTGTATTCCGCTACTTTGGGCCTCAATATTGGGTTTTTTAGAAAACCCAAGAATTAATTTCATAATTTGTTCTAGCTCAATTCTCATGAAAATGAAAATTTACTAATTTCATAAATTTCAAGTTTCATGAATATTCATCATTATATTCTCTTACATATATAAGGAATTTTAGTGACTGAAATTCGAGATGTTACACAAGTTAACTAAAAGTTGACATCCTAATGATTCAAAGAAGCGTGGATTCTTAGGGTTAAAAGTATATAAGAATTTACATATTAAAAATTTCTATTTTTTTAACTGAATAAGGGCATTATGGTCTTTCAACAACATTCTAAAACCCTAATTAGGACTCATGGCTCAAACGCTAGCTAAGAGCAGTTTAAAATGGCTGGACTCAAAGCGGCCAAATCCATTAAAATGACTCAACAAACACTCTAGTCGATGGTCCGGCAAGTCAAACCGTCTGGTCCGGTCTGGGTCTTCAAACATCGTATGTAACTCACTTTAAGTTATCACCAGCCATCCCTGAGTTACAAGTTGAAGGACTAAGTTGTATTAAGTTGTATTTAAGGAATTGAGTTGTAATAGAGTTAAAACTTGAAGGACAAAAAGATTAACTTTTCTTTTAAAAAAAAATAAATTTTACTATGATGTTTTTTTGCGAGGATAATATTTCTCAAAATCTGAATGATAGAGATATGACATACTTAATATCAAAATAACAATAATAATAACAATAACGCATATATATCAATTTGAGCGGCATACATACAAATGTCAAAATGTTGAACTCTGAGAGGCGGGTATCCAGTTTGTAATCAAAAAAAAAAAAGAAGTGGACTGTGTGGAAAAGGATATGCATGAGCTGGTTGGCCATATGTCTCTGTTCGTACTATCTCCAAAAATAAAAAAATCAATTTCTTAGTTGTGAATTCCGATGCAATTATTAAGTGGGGGGGGGGGTTTTGTCCGACCCCCAATTTGAGCGTTTGAGCTAATAAGCTCAATGGCTCAACTAGAAAAAAAAATTGTAGTGTTTGGTTTCAGCGGTGAGTAATTGAGTTTAATTCTATCTTAATAGTTTTTACCATAAGCTCCATCTCTTAGCTTTTACTGATTTAGTTTTTGGGGAGAGTGAGAATGGTTAAAATATTTTTTCAGTTGTGTCCAGTGTACTATCATACTTATTGTAATTTTACCCTTAATATACTTTTTTTGCTACAAAAATTAATTTCAACTATTATTTGGTTTTTTTAACCCTTAAAATATTTTTTCAACTGTACTCAATGTGTTATCAGACTGATTGTAATTTTATCTTTAATGTACTTTTTCAATTCCAAAAATTATTTTAAACTATTTTTTGGTTTTTTTAACCCTTTAAAATATTTTTCCACCCACTTTCTCTTACTATTATCACAAAAGTCACTTGTGCTTAAGTCAATCCAAACAAATTTTATTTTTACAAAAGTCATTTATACAATCGCTGTTCCAAACATAAATCACATTACACAATTGAGCTTTTACCAAAACTAAAATTACTAAACATTAAATTGAGAAACTCTATTTTTCCCATCGCTCTTCCAAACACACCCTAAGCATCACATCGGCAAAAAAAAAAAAATTAAGGATCACGGGCTGTGAGAGATGATCTCCTTTTTTTCCCCTCTTTTGTTTGAGCCCGCAAAAAAGATACGTCAGCATTGCATGTGTTGGTTTGTGAAATCACTTGCTAATTTCTGTCACATAATAATATAATATTAAAAAGCTAACAGATTCCTTTGAGGTTTTTTTTGTTTTTGGGAAAATTATGAAAAAATCTCTCATTGGCAACTTATTTGTCAAAGGGGACATTCGCGTACATATTATCTTCCACATGTGTAGAATATCTTCCCTGATGTATAGATTATCTTTCTTGTATACAAAATTCTTCCCTATACGTGTGCAGAAATATTCCCTACGTGTGCAGAAATCTTCCTTCCGTGTGCAGATATCTTCCCTCCATGTGCAAGATATCTTCCTAGGTCCCATTTAGCAAATAAGTTGTCAATAAGGTCTTTTTTAGCAATTATGCCTTTATTTTTTTGAGCAAATCCCCCAGAAACGAATACATTTAATTATTTTTACTAAGGTAATTACTCTTCCCGATCTCCAATTAATATAGAACACTTACTCTTTGATCCTTAATATAAGCCCTATTTAATTATCTAATTTGATTAAATTAAGAAAATTAATTAAATTAGCTAATATAATTTTTTTTTTCTAATATAATCATCACTACAAAATATTTAGCTTTTGGCCGTAACAAAAGTCACCACTGAAAATTTTTAGTGGCGACATTTTGTCTCCACCCTGTCGCTAATACTATTAACAGTGACAAAATGAGTCGTCACTGAAAGTATGATTTCAACGGCAACATTTGTCGCCGCTGAAGGGTAGTTTTAGCAGCAACATGTAATGATGCCGCCAAAAGTCAACTTCCAGCGACAACAAAAGTCACTACTGTAAGTCCATTAAGAAAAAAGAAAATATTTAATTACCTAATCTGATTAAATTAAGGAAATTAGTTAAAAACATAACATGTTTTTTTCTCTAAAACACCCTAATCATGCATCTCTCTTAATTCCCTCTATCTCTTTTACTTAATTATTGTTAAATGAACATCAATAAGGATAGTTTTAAAAAGACTAACAAATATGGAAAATGGATCTAACATTAGAACCAAGATTAACTCCTTACTTAGGTTCTACATTCACTACAAAAAAACATTAAATTTTCGACAGAAATTCCTTCAGTAAATTTTCCAATGGAATTTTTTTCATGGCAAATCCCCTTAGAAAATCTGTGGCAAATAATTTTTTCACAGAATTAGCCACGGAATAATTCCCTGGCAAATTTTGCCACGGAATTGTCCATAGCAATTTGCTGAGGACAAATTCTGTGGCAACTTTTGTGGGGAAAATTAAAAATATTTTATTTTTTAATTAAATTTAATTTTTTAAAAAAATATTTATAAAAATTAAAATTATGATATTATTAGCCATATAAATATTTAAAAATTATGGTTAATCCCATCTTTCATCCCTCAAGTTTTTTCTCATTTTGGTTTTAGTCTCTCAAGTTTTCAACCCTAAGTTTTGGTCCCTATAGGGGTAAAATGGTCATATAAAAATTTATTTTAAAAAAATAAAATTTATTAGTTATTAATTAATGTGAATAAAAAATTATTAGTTAGTAATTATTTATTAGTTAGGAATTAATGTTAATAAAAAAATTTAATTTTAGAAATTAGACAAAAATATAGTCATATGAAATTTATTTAAGATGTAAAATTTTTTAATTTGAAATTAATTTATATTAAAAATTATAAGAATATATAAAATTATTTTATATTATTATTTCATTTATATTTATTTTTTTTATAATAATATATATTTATGTATAAGAAACAAATATATATTTATAAATACTTGATTATATATAATAAGATTATATATATAATTGTGTAATAATAACACGTCCAAGCAGTCTAGCCCATCCAGTAAGGCATCACACGCATATGGACGAGGTAGTGGGTTCGAACCAAAGGAGGCCACATGGCAAAGTGAGGCTGCGACACGTGGAGGAGCTGGACGCCGACGAATGAGGTAGAGGCTGCAAGAGCTACCACGCACCGCCTCAGGCGATGAGGTGGTAGCCTCCAGAGTTGCCACGTGGCTTTTTCAAATTAAAAAAAAAATAATTTTGCAAAATTTGTGACAAAATTTCCAACGAAATCTGAATTCCATTTCCGATAGAATTGATTTCGGTAGCAAATTTCCTTCAGAAATTCCATAGGAAATTTTTGACGGGATCTGAATTCCTTCATAAATTGATTTTTCATGCTATTATTAACTACGGAATCCATTCCATCAGAAATTCCATCGGAAATCCATTTTCATGGCAAATTCTATCAGAAACTGCAAATTTTGTGGCAAATTCTATCAGAAATTCAATGTTTTTTGTAGTGATTAAGGGCCGAAGGAGTATCTTCTAGAAGAAATTCCTTAATTCCCTCCATCTCTCTTAATTATTGTTGAAGGAGAATCAATAAGGATAATTGTAGAAAAGATTGACAAATTAACAAATAGATCTTACATTAAGACCAAGATCAATTCTTTAATTAGGTTCTATATTAAGAATTGGGGGAGTATAGCTTCTAGAAGAAATTCTCTCTATATAATATAGGGTTAAGGGGAAAAATACCCAAAAGTTTTCATGGATAGGTACTAGGTGTCTGAAAGTTTTTTAGGGGGAAATACTGCCCTGAAAATTTTAAAAGGGGTGCAATGCTGCCCCTGCTATTTAAAATGTTAATTATGACATTTAAGGTTGATTGATTTATCCACATGGCACTCCCTATATGCCATCTCATTACTCCCTAAATGCCACGTAATCACACTATCTCTACCTAACCCTTTCTTTCATCCCTCCCTCCCAATCCCACCGGCATTGCTCTCCTCTCTCCCTCTCTACTATTTTCTTTTAATCTTAGCAACCCAGAAATTAATGGGAAAAACCAGAAATAAAGCTAAGATTAGTAACTAATGGCCAATGAAAGTGAGGGAGAGTTGTAACTAATGCCCATGTACTACATGATGTGAGATAAAAACCTATAATTCAAAATGCATCTGTTAGATGTATATAGGTTAATAGGCTTAGTTAATGGGCCTAGAGTACAAGCCCAGTGAGTGCAGTTGTATATGCATTTCTTGTTTGTTTCTTTTGTAAGATACATTGTTATGATTGTATATAAATAAGAGAAGTGGGGATCAATACTTTTGATATGGTTTTCTTATCAGCTAGGCCCTGTTCGGCAGTTATCATGGTACCAGAGCTTTGGTTTTATGGGCCAATTCTCTTTTTGGGTCGGATCCTCCTATAGTGGTAAACCAAGATCCATTTTCTTGGTTAACATTGACCCTCTTTCTTCGTTCAGGTCGACCACCTCCGGTTCTTGAAGTTTCGATGATGAGTTTTGTAATCTGTGCCGTTGCACTTCACCGTCGAAACCCATGACCTTGCGCCGTTAAAGCTCACCGTCAAAGTCTCCGGCAAGGATAAGTCCCGATCCTAGCAAGATCGTTGTAGTTGGTTCAGTCCGTCGATCGCAATCCTATTGTGGTGGTTCACATCTCGAACCGTCGTCTTCTTCTGATCAATCCGGTGAATTGATCAATTAGTCACCATTTCCTCCCGCCTGTGCTCATCCGTTGTGCCACTTCCCGGAAGTCTGCATTTCTCGTCTTCCCTTTTAGCGTCGTCGATTGATTTGTGATCAAGATCAGCCGTATCTGCAATCAAGATCTATCGTTGCTCTTCATCACGCCACAAATCTACGCCACAAATCACTATGTCTTCCCCAATAATACCAGTAGTTGATTCCTCTCATCCATTTTACTTACACCCATCTGACATCCAATTGGTAAGCTTAGTCCCTCAAATCTTGACTGGTACTCATAATTACACTGTCTGGAGTAGCTCTATGAAATTGGCACTCCGAGGAAAGAACAAACTAGGATTTATTGATAGAACACTTAGGAGAAACAGGGACCCCAAATTGGTTGATCATTGGGATAGATGCAATGCTGTGGTTCTTTCATGGCTAATCAATTTAGTGGATAAAGAAATTGCAAATGGTATGGTTTTCTCCGATAGTGCTTAGCATGTGTGGTCTGATTTGCAAGAAAGATTTAACAAGATTGATAGGTCGAGAATTTATTCGCTTCACAAGATCATTTCCTCTTTCACACAAGGAAACTTCACTGTGACAAGCTATTTCACCAACTCAAGGAGCTGTGGGATGAATATAGCCTTCTTGTTCCTCTGCCTTCATGCGAATGTGCTATCTCCAAAGACTATGTGAATGTGATTCAACAACAGCGCCTCTTTCAATTCCTTATGGGCTTGAATGATGTTTACCAACAAGCCAGATCCCAAATCCTCTTGATGTCTTCTCTACCAACGGTCAATCATGCATATTCAATGATATGTCAAGATGAGGAAAACCATGTTATAGCCTCTTATTCTCCATTTACTCCTATAAAAGCTGCCGCTACCACTGGAAGAGGTAGAGGACATCAAGGCAGAGGAAGAGGGAGAGGAAGGTCCACTGTAGAGTATACCCATTGTAACCGCAGAGGGCACAGCGGAGAAAACTGTTATGAGTTAATTGGCTATCCTACAGATTTTCCAAAACACAGAAAGCAAACCAATACCCAAGCAGTATTTGGTTCTACTAGCAATCCAACACCAATTGGTCCTCAGTCACCACTAACACAGCAACAATATGATAAAATTCTTCAGTTGCTCAGTAAGGATACGGAGGAAATTGTTGTTGGTACAAATCACTTCATTGAGGAAAGCGTGCGAGGTTTAGTAAATGCTATCCCTTCTTCCCTATGTCAATCTAATTGGATTTTGGATTCTGGTGCCACATGTCATCTTACTGGAAACTCCACTGTGTTAAGCTCTATTAAATCTTACACAGGACCTCTTAGGATGATTAAGTTGCCTAATGGACAAAAAATAACGGTGACACATGTAGGAACTGTAAATCTTTTTAATAATGTCACACTAACTGATATTTACTATACACCTCAATGTTGTTTTAACTAGCTATCCATTTCCAAAATGATTCAGCAACTTAATTGTAGCATTATATTTTACCCCAACTTTTACACCTTGCAGGAGATTCCTACTGGGAATGCTATGTGATTGGTAAACTACATGATGGTCTATATCTGCTTGAAACAAACATAAAGATGGACAGAATAATGAATATGCAAAATGGGCTGCACATATCAAAATTATGGCATAATAGGCTAGGCGATACCCCTATTGAAATCCTTAGGCATTTAGAAAGTTTACACCCTGAGGTTATAGAATTCCCTAAACACTTTTGTGATGTATGTTCTCAATCTAAACAAACCCGGTTACCCTTTTCTGCTTTTGAATCTGTTAGTGCTTGTTCTTTTGAACTGATACATGTAGATGTTTGGGGCCCCTGTAAGGACCCCATCATCAAGGTCATAGATACTTTTTAATCGTGGTTGATGATTTTTCTCGTTGTACTTGGATTTTCTTAATGATAAATAAAAGTGAGAGTACTTTATACTTAAAGAATTTTGTTGCATATGTTCACACACAATTTTCTGCTGCTATAAAGATATTAAGGACTGATAATGGTTTAGAGTTTGTTAACAATGATTTAAAAACTTTCTTAAATAACAAAAGGATTATACACCAAACAACTTCTCCTTACATACCCCAAGAAAATAGAGTGGTAGAGAGGAAACATAGGCACTTATTGAATATGGCTAGGAGTCTTTTAATCCATTCATGTGTTCCAATCAAATTTTGGGGAGAAAGTATCAAAACAGCAGCTTTTCTTATCAATAGAACACCATCCAAGAGTTTGGGCTACAAAACCCCATATGAAATTCTTTACAAACAACAACCTGATTTATCCTATTTGAAAGTTTTTGGGTGTTTGGGGTTCTCTACTATACAAAATGAACATGATAAATTTCAACCTAGGATAGAACCATGTGTTTTTCTAGGATATCCACCCAACCAGAAGGGGTTCCTACTATACAGCCTTAAGGAGAGAAAGATATTAGTTAGTAGGCATGTCAATTTTCATGAAGATAGATTCCCCTTCAAAGATTCACATAATGCAACTCCAACGGAGAGCTCCAAACCTGTGTGGAATTATTTTTCTCTTGATCCTGCCCCATGCTTGTCAAGTACCACTCTACAACAGATTCAACAACCAGCACCTAATGTGTAGCAGCCAACAAAACCTAATTTACATGATGAGCAACCTAGAAATGAGGTAAACATAGACACAGACCAGCTCATGGACAAACCACAGTGGGTTGTTCGTGACAAGAAATCACCCTCCTGGTTGAATGATTATGTGTGCTTAATGGACACAGTAGCAACAGCTGATATAAAGGTAAAATGCAGGTATCACATTCATGAGTATATGTCTTATGCTCATATTTCCAATGATTATAAAGAATATATTCTTTCTACTGATACACTTGTTGAGCCTTATAGCTATCATGCAGCAATTCAGGACCCCAAATGGGTAGACGTGATGCATAAGGAGATGCAGGCACTTGAACACAACAAAACTTGGAAAATTGTGGACCTACCAAAAGGGAAAGTTGCTATAGGGTGTAAGTTGGTCTACAAACTTAAATATGGGGCTAATGGTCAAGTAGAAAGATATAAGGCTAGGTTAGTAGCCAAAGGATATAGTCAACAACAAGGAATAGATTACTTTGAAACCTTATCCTCGGTTGTTAAAATGGTTATTATGAGATTGGTTCTTACCCTTGCTGTAAAACATAATTGGCATCTATTTCAAATGGATGTCAATAATGCTTTTCTTCAAGGAGATTTACATGAAGAAGTATATATGAAAATTCTGCAAGGGTTTGATCAACATGGGCAAAGTTTTCAAATTGATCAAATCATTGTATGGACTCAAACAGGCTTCTCGTCAATGGAATGTCAAGCTCACAGCAACTTTAATTCAAGGGGGTTTAGGCAAAGTAAATATGACTACTCATTATTCATTAAGCAAAATAAAGGAGATACGCTTTTGGTATTAGCTTATGTTGATGATCTTGTCATAGTTGGGAATAACATTACTCAAATTAATGAATTAAAGTCATATCTGCATCATCACTTTCGAATTAAAGACTTGGGGCCACTTAGATATTTTCTAGGATTAGAATTAGCAAGATATCCTAAAGGTATAGTCCTTAGTCAACACAAATATACTCTAGATCTCATTTCTAATGTAGGATTAAGTAGGCACAACAGCCATGAAAGGAAACAGGTCCAAACAGAAATGAAAACACAAATCCTTCAATCAAGAAGACCCTTTATTGGCTGATCCTTCTACATATCGTCGGTTGGTAGGTAGGTTATTATATCTAACAACTACTCGGCCTGATATTTGCTTTGCTGTGTAGACGTTGAGTCAATCCATGAGTGCACCAAGAAGATCTCACATGGCAGCGACAGTTCGGGTCGTGAGATATCTGAAGGAGGAGCCTGGACTAGGTATTCTTTTGGCTATCATGGGAGGAACTCAAGTTGAATGTTACATTGATTCTGATTGGGCAACATGCCCGGATACTAGGAGATCAGTCACTGGTTATTTCATTCATTTTGGGGGTTCTCCCATCTGTTGGAGATCCAAGAAGCAGCACACAGTCTCCAAGTCTTCTGCAAAGGTAGAGTATCGCCCCTTGGGAACAACGGTGTCTAAACTTGTGTGGCTGACGCGTTTGTTAAAAGATTTGGGTGTCAAAACCATTGAACCAGCTTCTATTTCTGTGATAGTAAATCAACCATTTACATTGCTTCTAATCCCATATTTCATGAGTGGACGAAGCATATTGAGATAGATTGCCACTTCGTTCGTGAGAAGCTTCAACAAGGTATCATTAGTTTGCAACATGTACCCTTTAAACATCAGCTCGCTGATATGTTTACTAAACCACTTGGGAGTGAATATTATGGTCGATTGCTTTCTAAGTTGGGTACTTTGAATTTATTTGAGCCCCAACTTGAAGGGGGTGTTAGATGTATATAGGTTAATAGACTTAGTTAATGGGCCTAGAGTACAAGCCCAGTGAGTGCAGTTGTATGTGTGTTTCTTGTTTGTTTCTTTTGTAAGATATATTGTTATGATTGTACATAAATAAGAGAAGCGGGGATCAATACTTTTGATCCGGTTTTCTTATCAGCTGGGCCCTGTTCTACAGTTATCATCATCAAATAAGAAAAGTTTGAAAAAAAAATTAAAAGACTAGAATCAACTTTAGATGAAAAGGTCTGAAAATCGTTCCATTTATAATCAAAAGGCTTGCCATAGCAATGAGCTTAGTCTCCCTCTTGTTCTTCTTCTCACAACCACCAAAATGATGACGATGCTTGCATTCTTGACATCGACTTCTTCATGAAAACTCTCTTGGGCATTAAATCGAAAGGCGTGTGTGCAGATTTAATAAGCTCTGTTGTCACTAACTATGCTTCCAAATGGCTCCCTGAACTTTCTACAACCGACATCATAGAACGAAGGCTCACTCAATTCCAAGAATCTTGAAAGCGTCGCCGTTTCATGGATGAAGAAGCAATTCTTTGTTGAAACCCTAGTGGCATTCTACCTCCAGAGAAAAACTCGATCCTTTGCAATTTCTTGCTTCAGCTTCTTAAGATAGTCAACATGGTCGACGTTGAGGTGGCATTCAAATCAAAGCTTGAGAAGAGGGAGAGAGGAGACCATTAGCAATAGGTTCAAAAGGGAAGGAAGGAAGAAAGGGTTAGGTAGAGAAAATGTGATTACGTGGCGTTTAAGGAGTGATGAGGTGGCGTACAGGGAGTGCTATATGGATAAATTAGTCAACCTTAATGGTCAAAATTAATATTTTAAACGGTAAGGGTAAAATTACACCATTTTATAAACTTCTGGGGTAATTTTGCTTCCTTAAAAACTTCCAGACTTCCAATTTCTAGGACATTTTCACCCTTTAACCTATAATATAAGTCACACTTAGTGGGTGATTAATGTATTTTTTTCAAATTTTGCAATTTATTAGGAGAAGACTCGAGCTCCGATGCAGTGTTTCTCTATGCTAGTAAATATGGGCAAAGTTGGAAAAAAATTATTTTCACATTAAGTTAATAAGTTAAATACCTTGTCATAATTATAATAATGTAATTAGAGGTGACATGTATTGTGGATGGTTAATCTTATGATAAAAATTAGTAAAAGAATTTTTGTTCTTGAAATTATATTTCATTTTAGAGTAAAATACATTAACTACCTCTCTGTTTTACCTAAATTACACAAACCTCCCTTGAAATTATAATGCATGTTACAAAAACATCTCTTATATATTTAAGATTCAATTTCCATCCACCAGTTAAGTTTGACTATTAAACATATTCTTTGACTAAAATACCCCTCTTTCAAAAAATAGATAAACATTTATGTTTACTTAAAAATAAATTTTTATACAAAAAATATTTCATATATGTTCAAAATTTTCAATATATTATAAAATTTATTAATTTTATTAAATTATACAATTTTAAAATTTTTTTATATTTTTTATTGTGAATAATTGATTGTGTATTCTTTTAAATGACTGAAAACATATTTCCTTCTTCTTCTTTTTCTTCTTTTTTTGCCACAACACCATGATTGAAAGCATATTTGAAAGGCATATTTTTATCCACCATAAGTTATTAATAATGTATTAATAATGTAAGTTTGAGATATTATTTAACTTATATTAATTTTAAATTTTAATTTTTAAATACCTTTTTTGCACCAACATTTATAAACACATTTATTTAAGTATGCATCTATTTAAATAATTAATAATATTTTTAATTAAGTTTCCTTTGTCTCATTAATTGAATTAATTAAGTCTTTATTTCAATATGAAAAAAAAATTAATAGATAGCTATTTTCAAAAGTAAAAAATAAATTAAGAAAAGGGGAAAAATCTAAAATTACTTAAACAATTTTAGCCAAAATTAAGGAATTAGTATTGATGAAGGGTAAATTAGTAAATAAAATTTACTTTAATATAGATATTAATCAAAAATAAAAATCTTTAACAGAATTAACGGTTTGGATTTAAATATATGTTTTAAAAATAGATGGGAGGTCCGTGTATGTATATATGTATGTGTGTGATGCTTGCCATGAGTTTATAATTAGAGATATATTCTCTTAATGTAAGGCAGGTAAAAAGCGTTAGACTTTTCAGTTACTTGACAAGATTGTCGATGTCTACCAACAACATGTCAGGGTATAGTTTTCACAAAATTAAAACAATAGTATGATTTGTACCAAAAATAATACAATAGTATGATTCTGGCAAACATCATGATCACTTAAAGACATTTCAACTGTATTAAAAAATCACAAACGTGTTATATTGTTGTTAAATAAACATGTATTATGCTTTAATTAAAAATCCATTTAACAACGACAGTGAGATCAGTGTTTTTGTGTTGCGCATGAGTTCAAGATCAGAAGGCAGGCCAAGTCGTCTGAGCTATGTTCTCTATATCTAACCAAAAAAAACTGAAAAAAAAAAAAATCAAAATATGAACCATGATATGAACTATAGTACTACGTAAACATGCTCTTATATAGCTTCTTCCTAGAAAATCCAAAACACACACAAAAGGAGCCAATAAGATAAAATATGAACCATGATAGTACGTAGTAAACATGCACACTTCTTCCTTATAGCTAGAAGATCCCAAACACACAAAAAAGTGCCTATAATTAAAACAACAATCTTTCACACCATTTATGCATTAATTTGGACTTGGTTGAGGTTTCTGAACATCATTGAACTTCAACCCCATGACATGTTGTGTTATATCTTCAATTAACAGCGACATGTTAAGCCAAGAAGATCCACCTTTCTCCATAGCCTTCTTTGCTTTCTCTGCATAATTCCTTGCCCTTTCTCTTATCCTCTCATCATCTTCTTCATTTTCTTCACCCATCACTTTCTCTATTGCCTCTTTCACTTTCCCCCTCTTCACCTGAACCCCATACTTATCTTCCTCCCCAAAATATATAGTAGTCTCAGCTCCAACCCTCACACCTATCTCCAACAATTGCACCACAACCTTCTCATTATAAAACTGCTCTGCACTTAGAGGAAATGTTATTAATGGCACCCCACTAGATATACCTTCAAGTATTGAGTTCCATCCACAATGTGTTAAAAATGATCCTATCGCTGTGTGTGACAGTATCAGAACTTGAGGAACCCAACCTCTTATTATTAGTCCTCTTCCTTTCACTCTCTCCTCTAATCCATCTTCCTTCATTAGCTTCTCTATTTCGTCTCTTTTATATGCTCCTCTAAGAACCAGAATGAATGGTCTCTTTGTGGCTTCCAGTCCTAAACCTAGCTCCATGAGTTGCTCTGGTGGTACACAGTTCAAGCTTCCAAGGCAGACATAGATCACAGATCTTGCAGGCCTTGAATCGAGCCACTTCAAATTTTGGCGGCTTTGTTCCTCGTTTGATTCTGTAACTGTGCCTCTCTGAGCTTTGTCCAATTCGTCCTTGTTGCAGAGTGAGACTGGACCAATGTACCAAATCTTTTGCCTCGTGACTTTCTCATACTCTTTGATGTAATCTTCTTCCAACTCTTCAAAGCTATTCACTACTACTCCATAAGCTTCTTTTTCAGTTTTCCTCACCTCATCCACGAAGTCACCGATCTCCTGGTGTTTTCTTAGGTTGAACACTCCTGGAAGCTGAGTTCTTTTGAACACAATTCTATGAGGCAATCCTGGGACTACGAAATCTTCTGAATCAGAGACTCTCTCAAAGATCTTTGAACTCCACAGGCTGTGATTGCATAATAGGTTGAAACAATTAGTTCCATCGAATATTATTCTTGGAACGTGGAACTTTCTAGCAACAGCAGCTACTGAAGGAACGTATCTGTCCGATATTATGCAGCTGGGAGGGACAATGAGAGTTTCTAAGAGTTCTTCAAGTGGGTTCTGCAACTTACAGAGGGCCTTAAAGAACTTTATCTTCACATCCATGGAAGTCAGAGCGTCCATGCTCTCACATCCCTCAGGCACACCGGAATCGGAACTTGGGAACTGAAAAATTCGAAGGTCGATCGGTGGCGGTGAGCTACAGTGGTGGTTCTGGTTCTCTCTTTCAATGGTGGCTTTGATTCGCATGGCGTTTAGGGGTGTGGTCACTAAGGTCACTTTCACGTTGTTTCGCCTAGCCAAGAGTCTAGCCATGTCCACCATGGGAAGAATATGACCTGGCGCCATTAAAGGTATCAAAACAAAGTGAAGCTCAAGCTTCTGGGTCATGGAAGAAAGCGAATATTCCATGGCAACACACAGAGAGAGATATCGGATATAATGGGATCTGTGACAGAGGATCGATGTTTAGAAAAGAGTGAGTTGTGTTTTGTGTTATGTGCAGGCATGAATACAGAGGGAGGTGAAGTTGTGGCTATCCTGAAATGATACGACGCAAGATCTGACGTTGTCCTAGTAAGATTTTTTATTTTATTTTGTCATGTTAATTTAGATGCTTAAATAAAGTATGCTTAATGTGGCTTGTTAGTTATTTTTGGCCAAGTTGAAGTTAGGGTTTTACTTGGTGGCAATTTTAGTTATTCATTAATTTAATAATAATTTTTATGGAAGATTATGAATACGACGACGTCGAACTGAGTGGGAGCATGAAACCTTGTTGACTACCTTTTGAGGGTTCTTTGACTAGTGTTGGTTACTACTAAGTTGTCATCATTGTGCCTACATGCCAGTCTGTCAAAATAGTCTCTGACACTCTTTACCTCTGACGGTGTTCTATGCGTTTTAGTTATCTCCACTACTGCATGTTTGTTTTAATTTTTTTAGAAAGATTCTTATGATTTATAAAATAAATATGTGAGGTGAATTCTGTCTCGATTTTAAGAAAAGAGTTTTTAAAATCATGGTTTGAGGGTTTCTCAAACAAACTTTTGTGATTGTTACTTAAAATCGTTTAGCATTTGGGAGAGGTGTTTAGTTTATCTAAATCTTCCTCTGCTACTCTGATGTTGCAGGATTTTCTATGTGCCTATGTGCGGCCTTAGTATCGAATTCGTCTTACACTTCTTTGTCCGATCAAACCGAA
The DNA here is from genome assembly GCA_963242795.1 of Inga leiocalycina. Classification (NCBI taxonomy): domain Eukaryota; kingdom Viridiplantae; phylum Streptophyta; class Magnoliopsida; order Fabales; family Fabaceae; genus Inga; species Inga leiocalycina. The sequence continues at coordinate 23,696,486 of OY725323.1, forward strand.
CCAACATGCACAGAGCAATACTCTGAGGCGGTAATAAACATAGGCAAGTTTTATCCGATGATGTTGGGAGAGAGGATGGACATAGAAGTTGAGGCTTGTAGAAAAGGATATGCATGAGCTGGTTGGACACTTATGTCTCTGTACGATGGCCATCTTCAAAATGAGTTTTGATTCTCGTCCACAGAAAAAAGCTTCTGATCAGTAGTGACTTTCAATGCATGGACCACAGGCGCTGTGTTCTCCTTTTTTTTTTTCAATTTTATTTTTTCCTCTTTTGATTGAAACATGGGTGAAGATACGTCAAGATATGCATATTGGTTTTTATGAAACCACTTCAGATTTCTGTCTAAAGGATTAGATGCATGATTAAAAAGCTGACACATTTGAGTTTTAGTTTTGGTCGACATGACCCGCTCCAAAATACACGTTCCATTCAATTATATTTAATTTTTTATGAAACATTTAACTTAATTTTGTTAAATTATAACGACACTTATTTATATTGAAATAAGGGTTAAGGGTCTATTTTGTCTTAAAAGTTATCATGGTAGAACAATTTTGTCATAGAAGTTTTTCAAGGTGCAATGACACTTTAGAAGTTTTCAAATTGTAGCAATTTTACCCTAGTTAGTATTCTAGTTAACTTTGATCATTAATTGATCAAATATGCTGAGTTGACAATTATGTGTCATACACATCATTTTTGTTAAAGTGCAAATTTGACCCAAAAGTTTTCACTTAGAAGCAATGTTTCTCGGAAGTTTCCAAATCGTAGCAACGTCGCCCTAACACTTATCTAGGTCAAGTTTAACTGTAAGTTAATCGGATATGTTAAGTTAGCAGAGTGAACAATATCGAAGAAGAAGAAGTTACATATAGAGGAGGAGCTCACATTCGCCAAAGAGTAATTAAAAAAAAGATTCATTCACTAGATGCATAACACATTGAGGATGATCGCTGAGAACAAAGCCATTGAAAACTCTATCGCCGTACCCCAATGACATCATGATAGGCAAGTACCTCTTTGATTTTCTCTACATCGCACAAGATGTTTTCACCTCTTTTATTGTTTTTAATCCTTCATATGGGATGCATTTTTTTAAAAAAAATTACTCGTTTTTAAATCTAACTTTAAAAAAATAAAGTGAATGACACATGAACTTGCCAAATAAGCATATTTAGTCAGCTAACAGGTAAACTTAATTTGGATAATAAATAGAATGAAATTGCGACGATATGAAAACTTTTAGGGTAAAATTACTCTTAAGTGAAAAATTATGGAGCAAATTTGCACCTAAACCCAAAACAAAAATGACATGGATGACACGTGAATTGTTAGCTTTGTATATTTAGTCAACTAACGGTTAAACTTAACTGAGATAATGACTACGGCAGAGTTGCTATGATTTGGCAATCTCTGATAGGTGATATTACACCCTAAAAACTTCCATGGTAAAATTGCTCCACCGTGACAACTTTCAGGGCAAAATAGAATTACTTATTAGTTTTTCAATGAATTTATAACTATGTATGTATATGGTTAATCTTAAATGTAAATTAGTTCACCGATGAAAATTGTGAATATAGTGGAAGGGCGCAAACTAAGATATGAATCCTTGTCATGAGTGGTGTTCACATTTAATGCTTGATATTACCTCAAATAGAATTGCCTCCAATATGAGAGGATACATCGTGCTTGGCAAAAAATGATGATTATAGGAAAAATTAATCTTTGGGTCCCTATAGTTTTATCATAATTATAAATCAGTCCCTAAATCTTAACTTGGTGCAATTTTACCCCATAAGTTTTACTGAGGTGAAACTCCGTTTTTGAGTTTTAAGTCGATGCAATTTAGTACTTGCAGTTTAGCCATTTTAAACATTAGTTTGTAAGTTTAAAAAGCTAACTTTAGTGGTAATAATTTTTTTTCCGTAAAAAGTGGGCTATATATTTTAAATGGCTGCAACTGTAGGAACATAATCAGGTTGTGCTAAGTCAAAGTTCATAGAGTAAGTTTCAACAAAATTAAAATTATAAGGATTGAGTTATACTGTGTTAAAATTCAAGAATTGACCAAGTGATTAGTTTTTTCTAAAATTATTAAAAAAAAATATTTGTGAAATTGCGTTTTATGTTAATTATTATAAATATAAGTATTTCCAGGAGTTCAATAAATTTTTAAATTAACTTAAGATTACATCGCTACTATAAAATAAATAATTAGAAATGTATCCTTTTTAATTTGAATTTCAAATGAGCATGGTCCAACACTATAATACATGGCATGGCAGGATATAGTTTTCAGCAAACAATTGAACGATTCTCCAATTTTTTTTTTTTTGGGCCAATGAACGATTCTACAATTAAATCATGTGGGTTGGCCCAAAGATATTCAAATCATGGCGAAATTATACTTCAGATTTTGGAACACCATTACTTTTGTTTTTGAGCAAATATGGAACCCCATAACCAGCTGCAAGAACAAAAATATTTGTGGCCTGCAGTACTTCAAAACTCAAAACAATTAATTGTTAGTGAAGTTTTGCCTAGTAGAGCCTAAAAATATTTTTCTTTGAAGAAAGACAAAAGGATACTTCTCTGTTATTTTTTATGAGATATCAATAACTGAATTACATAGATAAAAAAGTCAGTTAAAATTAGTTAAAGACAATAAATATGTAAAAAAATGTAACTCATTTTCCAAAAGCGGCCTTATTTATAAAAGAAGATAGGTGAGAAAAAGAATGAGTGGAAAAAGTGATGAAAGAGAATGAGTGAGAAAAAAATGAGAAGAAAGACATATAATTAATTGAGGGTAAAAATGAAAAGAAAAAAAAAGGCATTAAATATTTTTACATCTCCAAAGGGTATATCTTATAAAAAGAAAAACATACCCATCCAAATAATGATATCTTATAAAAAGGATAAAACGGAAGGGAAGGAGTATTAAATTAGAAATGTGTTAGATATCACATACAATAGAGATTCTACTGAAGTTGGCCCAAAAAAGAAAAAAGAAAAAAAAATAAAAAAGAGAGATCCTACTGAAAAAGTAAAAGAGAGGTGAAAGCATTTGGAGGAAATGGTTTGTGTAGTAAAAGAGAGTATTTTCAGCCATGTAGTGCGGGTCAATTGTATCTACAAACACAATAAATAGGGAGAGGAGGTTTGGTTTCAAATGTTATTAAACTAGAATCATCAATCAATCAATCAATTATCACATTAGTATAGAAAAGGGTTTTTAGACCGGAACATTTAGACCGATTATATCGGATAAGGTCTTAAAAATATGACCGGTGGTATTTTTGTAATTATGATGAAATATTAAGACCATCTATATTTATAACCGGTCTTAAAAATACTTTTAAGACTGGTTATATTTAAAACCGGTCTTAAAAATAATTTTAAGATCGGTTATGATAAAAACGGATCTTAAAATATATACAATTAAAAAAATAAATACATGTAATATATTTCTAGACCGGTTCTAAATATAACCGGTCTAGAAAATATTATCTGAATTAAAGACAATTAAAAAAATAAAATAGTTATTATTTTTAAGACCTGTTGTATATGAAAACCAGTCTTAAATATTAAAACTTTAAGACCGAAAAAGTTTCTATTTTTAAGACCGGTTATTTATTAATAACCCGTCTTAAATATTAATTTTAAGACCGGTTTCTAATTAAAACCGGTCTTAAATATTACTTTTAAGACCGGTTGTTAATTACAACCGATCTTAAAACTGACCTGGATTTCAAAACGCGTCTAATTTTAACTCTAAAATTTGAAATTCAAGCACATCAGCAAAACCTCTCCGTTGGTTCGTGTCAGCTCCTCCTTTCCCCTTGTCTCCTCCATCCTTAACTCTACCGCCGTCAACGGAGATTTATGGTTGAATACATTACCGTAAGGCTATTGTCATTTGTTCCCTCTGATTGGTTTCGTTCTCAACCTCGTTTTTATTGTCAGTTTTGTGTTTCAGTTGCCAGGTGTTCAATTAAATTAATGGTTTCGTTTTTAGGTATTTCATTGAAATTGTGAGATAACTTGGCCTCCATTTTCTTTATTCGATTCTTGCAGCAAGTCGTCAACCCACTTTTCAGAAGCATCCATTGCCTCCTAAGAGAGACCTTACTCAAATCATAAAGTGGCCAAAGACTATTCAAATCCAAAGAAAGAAGAGGATCCTTAAGCAAAGATTGAAGGTACCGTTATTTATTCTGAAGAGTTTTACATAATGCATGTATGTCTAAGGTTAATGTCCTTATGCTTCTGTAGACCTGGGTTTATTTTGGTTGTGTATGAGAAGGGTTCAATTTTGATTCTGTATTTTTGTATGTTCAATATAGTAAAACTCTGGATAAGGTAGTGCTGATATTACTTGATATGAACTTTGGTGTTGCTTCTGAGTTTGCCTCCTAATGCATTTATGTTTGTTCAAATTGTTCAAACATGCCTCCTATTTTTGCTTCTGAGTCTGCCTCCTAATGCATTTATGTTCAACTTGTGCTGACATTGCCTCCTATTTTTGCATGTATGTTCAACTTGTGCATTGCAATTAATTATTTGTTCATGTTTGCATAACTTGGGAATTGCTTTTGAACGATGCCTTTGTAGATAGTGCTGTGTAGCAAAATTTCCTTAAACCATCACTAGCTATCCTTAAATAGTGTCCTTAAAGTGTTTTTAGACAATAAGTCGTCCTAGTGAGGGTACTCCCGATCCAACTAATCCAAATCAAAGCGAGCCTAGCAATGCTCCTAGCCAGGAACACTGTGAGCCACGTAACCGGCCTAGACGAAGGGGTAGGAGAGCCACTCGATTGAGAGACATTCCTCTCAATCAGAATATCGAGTAAAAGATTCCAATTGAGTTTGATAGTTATTGGAAATCAATCAGGCTTAATGCAAGTTGGTATAGGAGTTTTGTCGGCCTCCTAGCACGCAACAATCCTAGCATCTTGATAGAGCAGTGGAGAAATGTGGATGAAAGTGTGAAGCGACATATTTGGGAAACTATCCAACTCACTTACGACATTCGTGAGAGTGAAGTCTTGTATGATAAGACAATGACGTATTGTGATGAACGTTGGAGGAAATTTAAGACATGTCTAGCCAACAATTACGTGCATATCGAGGTGGAAGAAGGTCAGCTTTGTCCTAATCCATGCGATCAGTATTCTTTTATTGGCGAACAGACTTAGCAAGAATTTAGACGGCTTCGGACTACTCTAGAAGCATTGGTGAGTTGACTTATTTTACATTTGATTTGCTTATAAATTATAAATTGTCTTTATTGATTTATAATGAATTAATTTTGATTTATTATTCGCAGGAAAAAAGGAAAAAGGCCCAAAAGAGTGGTAGAAAGAATGATTGCCCCCATACAATATCTCGTGGGGGTTATTTGAAGGTCGAAAAAGACTTGTTGGTGGTCAAACGGAAGAGATTGGAAGAAGTAGCTCAATCCGATCCTTCTGTTCTTCTTTCTCCACCATTTTTGATATGTCGTGAAGAGAAGTGGTTGTTCGCTCACCAAAGAAGGAGCTGGTCTTATACGAGTGAACAATCTCGTATAGTCAATGAGAAAATTGTAAGGATTGTTATTGACTTGTTGTTATTAATTATTTAGTAAACAAATTTCACTACTAACATTTGTCATCTGTGTCTTATAGGAGGAGCTTCAAAAAAAACAAGCCAATGGATTGTTTAGGTCATAAGGGAGGAATGACATCCTAACCGTAACTATAGGAAAACCTGAGTATCCCAGTCGTGTCAAGGGGATTGGAGGAGGGATAGGCATAAGGGATTGCATTGGAACATTCCCACGCCGTTCATCAAGTAGTATGGTGACTATGAGGAGATTGAGCGTATATTGGCCACTATGGGGGCGGAAGCTAAGGCCGAGGTAGAAGCATCATTTGATGAACAATTTGAAGAAAGGTTCAGAAAGATGAAGGAGGAATGGATGATCATGATGAGCACAAGACAAGCAGATACCAGTGCTCCCCAGGCTCATTCCTTAAACCCTAAACAGAGCACTAAAGGGAGTTGCATTGATCAGTCATCAGAGGGTCCTGGAAAAGAAATTAGTGAGCCTTGTGACTTGTTTATGGAGGATCCTTTGAGACGATTGGTTGCATGGGGGAGCGTGCACAACTTGGGATCAACTGTCTACCACCAAGATATAAAGGATGATCAAGTCAAAGTGGCAGTTGAAGAGGTGATCGTTGCAGATGCACCTCTCCCTATCCCTGTTGATGACTTCAAGGTTGTGGGGGATGTCATCAACTATTTCATCTTGTAGCCAAAGAACCTTGTTTCTGATAGAGCTAAGGAATCCCCGCCACCTCCACCTCCATCTCCCTCCACTCAAGATGTTTCATGGCCTCCATTGAATGTCATGCAGTAAGTGATTCTGATAGCATATGATACGTCCTTTGTAACAAGAGATTGGTCTACTGAGTCAATGTTGGCAAGTCAGGGGCGCAATGCTATCTTGAGAATGATGATTTAATGTCCCTGGTAGCTCCTCTACAACAGCTTACGATTTCGATTGTCCAGCTCTTTTTGATATAAGTATGTTCTCAAATTGGAAGTTAATATTTTACAAATTATGCCGTTAAACTTTGATTTAATGTCTCTGCTTGAATTATTGTAGGTGCATGCATTGTAGGTTGGTTGACTCTGGCAAAACCAATAAATTTAGACTCCTATGCCCAATTCAACTCTACGACAAAGGGACCACTGTTTCTATCAGACACATACTTATCCACAGGCTTAGTAAAACCTCAATTGAGTGTTTCTTGACTCCATATTTGCATGGGTAAGAAACAAATTTATATTTTATAATATACATAATGTTTTATATTTGTTTAAAGGTTTTCCTTTTTTCAGTGATCATTGGCAATTGGCTATTTTGTGCAAGAAGAGTTATTCTGTCATCCTCTTATGCTCCCTCCACCTCAGCAAGCCAACTAGTGAATTGAAGAAGAGCTTGAACGAGTAAGTTTTCTTGCATTATTAATTACCTTTTGTGTGTAAAATTTATGGAATTTGTGTAAAATAAGTCATCTTTATGATTTTGATTATATAGGGCCATGCGGACATTCCAACACGCTGCTTTTGGTAGGCCTATACATGAGGTCAAAAACCTTACATAGATCTTGCCAAAGGTTAGTTACATATTGGTTTGTTTTAAGAATGTATTCAATAATAAGCCATGCTTTAATTTTATACTTATTTTAATGATATCATATTATTTTTTAGACCCTTAGGCAACCACCAGGGTCCAACTTGTGTGGGTTGTATATTCTGAGGCACATGTATAATATTATTACCCTAGACACAATAGAACTTACTGAAGAGGTAAATGTATATATATTTCAAAAATTTTATATTACTTTTATTTTTTTAAGTGAAGTTAATGTTTTGCCTGGCTTTGGTGTTTCAGATGTTTGGACTTGCTGACTCTTTTCCAGAAGAAGATATTGAGCACATTCGTAATTGTTGTGCTGAATTCATTTATGAATTTTTACAACAATGAGTTCTTATAAAACTAAAGAATTTTTTTGTATATATTGATGAATTGACATGTTGGTTGGTTGCAAATATTGTTGGTTTGCATGATTTGACATGTATGTTGGTTTTAACATGGTTTTTGTATATTTTGATGAATTGACTTGTTGGTTGCATGATATGACATGGTTGAGTTCATTTATGCATATATATATATATATATATATATATATATATATATATATGATGGTTTTAAACAAAACATTATACATAAGGATATATGACATGTTACAAGTTCCCAATTCAATGAGAATGTTAAAGCAAAAGGAAATGGTAAGTGGAAGGTTAAAGCATAAGGACATGGCAAGTGGAAGCAAACTGAACACCATATGACACTTAATAAGTATGGCATTGGAAGTAGCAATTCTAGAATGCGTTCTAGTAACTAACCTAATCACACACAATTAAAATATATATATATATATATATATAATACTTTTAAGACCAGTTATAAAAATGACCGGTCTTAAAAGTTATTTTAAAACTGGTTACGCATATAACTGGTCTTAAAATTAAATTTTTAAGATCGGTTTTATGTACAACCGGTCTTAAACTTAAAGTTTCAAGATCGATTTCATATGAAACCGGTCTTAAAATAACTTTTAACACCGGTTATAATTATAACCGGTCTTAAAAATGTTATATAAATTGCCTTACAAAAGAGGCATTTTAAGATCGGTGCTTATGACAACCGGTCTTAAAATTATTACTTTTAGACCGATTATTAATTCAACCGGTTTTAAAAGTGAGACTTTTAAGACCGGTTACCAAACCGGTCTTAAAAGTGACATACTTTTAAGACCGGATTCAAAATCGGTCTAAAAAGTCAATTTTAACCATTCTAAAAAGTCATTTTTCCACTAGTATCAATCAATCAATTTTATTCTTAAAAACTTATAATATGCAGTTCATAAAAAAAAAGGGTCGCTTTGGATCCATTAATCAACAAATACAATTTATTGTTGGTTATTTGATAATTTCCTTTTTTTTATATATATATTTTTATAATTCACTAATTGAGTAATCATAATTTTCTGATTAGATAATCATATTTTCTTCCTGAAGCATATCACTCAATTTTAAGAGATATAATTTATTTCTATCTTTGATTACATTATTTTCTTTATGTAATTTTTCTATAGATAGGGGAAGTATTACAAAATATTCTTTCAATTTTATCATCATTAAATTATATCCATTTTGCGTAACGCATGAAGAGTAAGCACCTGTTTAAACTCCAAATCAGATGAGCTTTCATAGAAACGCGATACTAGGAGTGGAATGATTTCCCCGTGGGAATTCTTTTAACACAATAAAGTTTATAAACGCTTTTTTTTAATAAAAACGCCCAATTTGAATTAAAACTACCAGAGTGCCCTTCAGATATAACATTGATTTGACCAAAAAATGTTACAGTGGTTCCCATAGTAATGAATGAATCACATTATGCCACATCTTCCTTCTTCAATATCAGCTTCCCAAGTTGTTTGCAATGGCAGACTTGATGATTCTGAGTATTCGCAGTAAAAATTAAACACTGTAGTATTTAACCTAGGCATGCATGAGATTATGCAAGTTCGACAAGTATGAGATTGATATATTTGGACATGTTCAACAATATTCTAAGTTATTTATTCTCATATGTGTTACTACCTCCGGTCCTAAATATAGGATAAAGTTTATAGTGCAAATTGCATTACAAACTCTATCATATATTTAGTACCGGATGGAGTATTAAAAATATAATATTTTGGTTGAGACTGATTTGACCATAATTCACAGAATCTAAATGCAAAGCTTGGTCTGATTCGCACTACATTGGTTTTGACATGCGCTTGAAACCATTTTGAAGATATTCTGAAAGTCTAATTGAAGAAACAGCATATCTTCAATGCTTTTCAGTTGTTCTTCAGGAGTTCGGTATATATCTTCAACATGCAATTGGTCTTCCTATTTTCGCATTTAGTCTTTCTTCTGCTGCCATGAATCTTCCACATTTTTTACACATCATCAATAGAATGGAAGAAAATTTCAAATAAAAAAAAATTGCAAGCACTAATATAATCTTCATTTTTCTGCAATTGGTCTTCCATGCTTTTCCCAGGCTTTCATCGGTAGATCAAAAGAAATTTCACTACTACAAAATTGAACAACAGTAGCGCTTATTTCTATAATAGTTGAGGTGTTTAGAAAGTGTTACATATCTTATCGCCATTAAAAGAAGCTGTGGCGCTTCCATGAGCATCATAGCATATATTTTTTTAATTTTTTTTAAGTAACCTTCTTGTGGTGCTTCCTTAGAAAAGTGTTACATGAAGTTTAGACTTGATGTGACACTTACTCTAGAAAGCGCTATAGGAAATATTTTTTCATATTTTTAATTCAGAACCTTATAATTACAGTCGACAACAAACTTTAAACACAAATTCTATGTCCACAACAAAATGAAGAAAAGAAAACCATAATGAAATAACTCCAAAATGATACAAAAAAATAACTAATTAAAAAAATCACAACTAAATATATTTACAACAATTGTGAATAAAATACAATAAATTATACTTAAATAAACAACACAACAATATGTAAGAAACAATCTAGCTAGTTAAATAGTAGCTAGCTAGGGTATTGCCTGAGCACATATTCACACAATTCTTCGATGACTTTATGACTTGATGATCAGTCAGACTGTCACAACGATGATCTTCATAATACTACATATATACTAGAGAACAAAAAATCGAACCGGGTAATGAACCAATCACGGCACAGGTTTAAAGGTCAATGGGTCAATTAGAGTCTAACCAGTGATTGAATAGACCATATTAAAATATTATAATTTATTAGTGGTAATATATATATTAATATATTTTTAAACTTCTATAGATAAAAATAAAGATCTTGAGGAAAAAAAAGCTTAAAATCTATTAGTATTAGTTATGATGTCTATACTTATGCAATGATATCTTCTTTTATATAATTATTATATTTTTTTTAAATATTTTTTTCATCATCTTCTTCTTTTTATATTTGTTCTTTCTTTACCTACTTTTCTCTTCATATTAGTTTTCAACCTTTCATTTTCCCCTAAAAAATAGTGTGAGATAATAATTAGAAGAATAAAAAAAATAAAACCGGTCTAACCAATTAAACCACCGATTTTCCCAATTTAAATTGGTTCACGGCCTAATGGTTGAATCAGACCAGACCACTGACCAGTTCACTGGTTGAACCGACAGGTTCGATCCGATTTTTGTTCCATGATATATACAATCAAGCACACAACGAATTAAAATCACTAAAAACTAATTATCAGACACTACTCAATTATATTTAAAACTAATAACTCTCCGTTTTTGGTATATTTGAGATATATTTGGAGAGTTATTATCTTTACAATTTTGGAAGAATTCAATGAAATTTTATTATGAAAAGATCAAATCAAAGTGGTGCATCATTTGTGGGATTCTTAAGTGGATATCATAGTTTTTAAATAAAAATAAAATATTTAAATTTAGGATACAAAATGATAAACAATAATATTTGAAAATTAAAAAAAGAATAATAAAGTAGTTTTAGTTTATAGGAAGACGAGCTTTAAGATATACCTGCGCTCTGCGTCCCTTTTGTTTATCTTTTCCCTTTTGTTATTTGAATCTAAATTCATTTTGGGCTGTGATGATCCTGAATTTTCCTTTGCTCTGTTAATTGCTTTGGATCATTTTGGTTTGTTGCTTAGATGATTTTAATTAAAGTCATGTCTGGTTAGACTCTCGTTAAACCTAGAGTAGTTATAAACTAATTTGAGAATTTAAGCATGTATGAACCATTTATTTGTGCTTAATATTAGTTTGTTTATTTAATCTTGTATTAATTTGTTTACTTTGTGCTTGATCACCACTAAGTATGAATTGATGAATTTAGATTAGCTTTGGAATAGGGATCTTAATTGGACCATATGATTAAATAATGTGGGGTTAGAATTTATTCTAATTTGTCAATAGGATAGGGATATACCAATTGGACCCATATAATCCTATTAGAATGAATTTGGACATTTATTGCCTCTTGAGTAAATTAGTTAGGAATAACAATTTTAACTTGAGAGGGTGTATGAGTAATTTGAAGATTCTTTTATCCATTTAAACTCTAGATTAACAATTTAACATTAAGTGTTTTTATTTGGGTAAATACATGCTCTAGACTTGAAAAATGAGTTAACTACTCTAGGTTATTTTTCTCCATTGAAATCTTAAAAACATTAAATTTACTACTTTTGCTCTTGTTTAAATTAATTTTCAAATTGCTTCTTTGATTTGCTCAACTTAAATGAAAATGGAAAATTTAATGTCTAATCACTAATTCGATTGAATCTCTGTGAGACGACCTTGATTTGCTATTATACTATCTCCACGGCCCGTACACTTGCGGTGGGTGCTTAATAACAATATAATAAAATAGTTAACTCAATTTTTGAATAAAAATTGTTTAATAACAAAATTTATGTAAATCACATATCAATACCCGTGTCTTCTTCTAGACATAGCTATTGACAATATCAGCAGCTTTAGAATAGCTTAAGAAGGCAGAGGCTCGAATTGCAGTCAATGTGCTAACAAAAAAAATAAAAACTGATTACTTTTGGATATTTAATCACACACGCAAATATTTACACATACATGCTTACACTTACTTATTGAACAATCGCAACATATCAGGTGGTTTTATGGAAAACCTCTAATTAGAGTATCCACATAGTAAATGTGAGGGCCAAAAGGTTCCACTGAATTGATAACAATAAAATTTTTTCTTTAACAATCATGTTATGGTAAAAAGTTAAACAATTACAAGATAAGCAAGTCCACAAAAAGTTAGACAATCATGTTATGATAAGCAAGTCCGAGAGATAAAGGGAGTGTGGTGGGCCACGTGGAAACTAAGAGGAAGAGGATGAGGGAAGGACATATGCACTAACTGGATATCATACTCTGATTGGGTGGAAGAGGATGAGAATCCACTTTTGTGTGGCTTGTAAGAGGCTTGTGTGGCGTTTGGTCGACCGAGTGCCACACAAAGGCTGCATGTGAGGGGGTTTGTATGATCAAGTGCCACACAAGCTCAACCACCAACTATTGAGGAAGCGACACAACTGGTTTAAAATGTCTTATGTGGCTTTTGGTTATGCTATGGCTCTTACTTCATCCTTATGTTTAAAAAGAAGAAGAAGAAGTTGTAAAGAAATACCATAAAACGTGCGCCAATATTCCCTATTTTCGTAGTCATGTTTACAAATGTAATTTTTTTTCTTTCACTTAATTGCTTTCATGAAATTATTCCAACAAACATTAAAATATTTATTTGAATATTTCCTAAATTATTAGAAGACTGCTTTACAAAATATTCAAATATCATTACTACAGAAAATCATTTTTGTAGCGCTTATTTTTTTTTTTTTCAATTTTTTAGCGCTTTCAAAATGCTACAAAAGCTACGACTACAAAAAGAAGCTGTAGCTGTGTAATGTATTTTTTATTATTTTTTTAAAACAATGAATTGCTGCAGCACTTTCTTAGGAAAATGTTACAGCCAGTTAGTACTTTTCGTAGTGCTTCCCAACAAAGTAATTTTTTTTAAAATAATTCGTATTTTCCTTCAGAACCACATATGCACTTTATAAACTTTATATATAAATTTCTCTCTTCCCGGCAAAATTCAGAAAACAAAAACAAGCAAATAACTTCAAAATGATACGAGTAAATTACTGATTAACAAATTTGTATAACACTATGTATAATTACAGAAATCAATGTAGTTCCAGTTCTAAAATAAACAAATAACTTTTTTCCTGAAAAAATAACTATATATGATTAATAAAAGTTTTTTATTTCAGAGATTATAACAGATAAAGCAAATAAAACACTAAACTTAATAAAAAGACAAATAAGGAGAACATTATATTCATACAAGAGGAAAAAAAACTTAGTAAGAATTTAATGATTTTACTTTTTTTAGTTGAAGAGACTTCAACGTTCTTTGTGGGAGGACTCCTTTTTTTCTATGTCTATAATGGAACTAGAAATAGAAAAACTACTTAAAAAATTCAAATTACTTACTCTTAAGAAAAAAAAGCTAATACATTTTTATGAAGAGACAACTAAAACCAGAAAGAAGTTTTCATCTTAGTGGGGTCTGAGAAAGAAGCATACCAGAGCAAGAAGGAGGTTCCCAATCTCTCTCCTTGGCAAACTCCACCATTTTATGCTTAAGCAGATCAAGGGTTAAAGATTTAGATCCTCTTTCTGGAGTGCCATAGTAGTCTTGTTGAAAAAATGAAAATCTTTTATTGGAGGAAAGGGAACAAAGAAGGAAATTAAAATGGAAGGCATTGAGAGAGCGTTACTAGAAAGTATGAAGTCTGGAGGCTCTTGCAATACTTGAGCGACTCAAGAAGTTTTTCCGGTGAGTTGTATGCCACAGATTTGGAGGCTAATGATAGGGGAAAGGAGAATGTGGGGTTGGGGGGCATAGGGGATGGTGAGACAAATAAAATAATGGAGAGTGGGTGAGAGTGGGGACGAAGGAGCGGGTCTGCACAAGTGCGAGGAAAAGTTTTTATTTGATATATAAGAAAGGAGCTTCTATAGCGCTCTCCCAGAAAAACGCTATCCAAAAGTGAAGACAAGATGTAGTGCTACAGAATCTTTTTATTTTTTTATAAAAAAAAACCTTGATATATATTCTATAACGCTTTCTCAAGAAAGTTATACAGAAAGTTTACACAAGCTATAGTGCTTTCTTAGGAAAGGACTATATATGATAAACATTTTTTTTTAAAAAAAATGAAAACTACAAGTGATAACATTTTCTTAAGGAAGTGTTATAAAACGTGCGCTACTCATTAACCCCTTTTTGTAATAGTGTATTTACTAAAATATCATAATATTTCATGACTTGGAAAATATTTTAGACTTCTATTAAAAAACAACATTAAAGATCATTGAAGAAACATGGGAAAATCGCTCAAAAATATCTTTAGGCAAATTAATTGCTGAATGCTACCATAGAAGATTGGTTGCACTGTAACAGAAGATATGTTGCGCATAATGGAAGATATGTTGCACATAATGGAAGATATGTTGCACATAATGGAAGATATTTTGCACGTAACAGAAGATGGTTTGCACATTTATATGAAAGATTTGTGCACACAACAGAAGTTCTTGTACATACACGGAAGATGGCTTGTACACTTGATAACATTTAGCAATTAATTTACCAAAAAAGTATTTATTCCCAATTCTCCCAATAAATATTGTAGAACATCTGTTTCAATCAGGTCAAAGGATATAATCTTCAAAATCATGTCCAAATGATGAAAATAATTGCAGTCTCTTGAATGAATATTAAAGAACATTGAATATATAATGCAGAAAAGTTTCTTCGACAAACTTCAAGATTAACGCCAAAAAAAAAAAGGACAAACTTCAAGATTATGATAGAATCATCAAAACACTCCTTCAAAAGCATTCCATAACGTTGAACATATATTGCAGATTCTTGAAGAACATTTAAAAACCATGGAAGATATGTTGCAGAACTTCTTCAATAGGTCTTTAGAGGATCTTCAAAATCTCCTTTAAGAATATGTCAAATTAATGTTGAAAATAAATTGCAAATCGTCCAAGGCAGGACATGCATGCATGTGGTTTTATTTATTTCCTAACCTAATAATAACCTTGACCCTAGGAAATGTGACCAAAATAAATAAAGATAAGCACATTTATACCAATAGAATGATGATTAGACTTGTTAAACAATCGATCGAGAATATAATATTAACCCCTATATATACGCCATAAAAATGACTTTCTATGATTTTTGTTTTTAGAATTAGTGTAGAAATTTAGAAATAAAAAATAAAAAATTAAATCTATCTTATTCATGTCAACTCTTCATCCAAATTATGAATATTTGCTAGTAAGTTAAGTTGGCCCAAAAGTTAAGAATATGAGAAGGTTAGAGTCAAAAAATATAAATAAGTTATGGAAAAATTGCCCAGAAATTAAAGAGAAGTTTCAAAAAGTAGAACATTTTTCAAGGCATATTTGAGGCTTAGGGATATTATTTAAAATTTAAATACCTCAAAAATAAATTATTGTCCAAAACTAAGTATTATTTTAAGGAAATAAAGGAGAAAAATATGCCTTGGAAAATTCTAAAAAATAATTTATGTGTATTAAGGGCCTATTTTATAAAAAAAAAATCTAAAAAAGAGCTAAAGGATGATTTTTAGCGAGAAAGTGTTAGGAGAATTATTTTTCAAGGTAGATAAGCGAGAGAATAAAATCCTTATAAAGTACTGAGGATCGATTTTTAGAAATTATTCAGAAATTTTGTACCAATTAAAAAGGGATAAAATGGAAATTTCATTATCCTAATCTCCAAAATGATTTGACCAAAAACAAAAAAAAAAATCTCCAAAATGATCTAGGCCGAAGCTAAGCCCAATTTAGACGTAATCCACCTGACCCAAAAGCTAAAGCTTTACATTTTAATTTTAGTCTAAGGAAATGGGAAAAAAAGGTGCAAGTCTAAAATTTATGTAGCCCGCTTGTATGTGGGATCCCTAAGGGGTAATTAAAAAGATGAGGATCAAAGAAGAAGTGGAAGGAGGTGAAGGTTTATCCTACATGCAAGTGGCATTTAAGACCAAGGTAAGTGTCTAGATTCACATTCTATCATTATTTTCTTGATTTAATTTGATGAGCAGTTTGCATGATGATTATGAAAGAAAACTAAGTTCTAGTGAGAGAAAGTTAATGAACAAGTGGAATAATCGTAGACCAAGCATAGATTAAGATTTATATCGGTGATAGATGGAGTAGAATGTGGTTAAATGCAATTACATGTCGAAGTTTGGAGCATATTTTTGAATCTAAAGTTTTCAGATTGAAAGAGTGGTGTTGTTCGATGTTTTTATTAGGATAGAGTGTTTATAGGCTAAGGAAATTAAATAACTTTACCTCCTATTTTTAATATAAGAGTTAGTTAGGAGTATTAGATTATCTAAAGAGGCTCCAATATAATGGTAAAATCAAAACAATATTCTTGAATATGGAAACATTTTCAGAATTGTAACAAGGGGGCTGTTCGAATTTTGAAGCTTAGAAACTAATTTAAGTTTGTTGTTTAATGCTTTTAAATAGTAAACAATTATTTTAGATAATGAAAGTATGCTTGAAGACATTAAGATGATGATATTTGAGCTTTCTTCTTGAATATACAGCCTTTAAGAAAATTTTTTAAATTTTGGTCTTTTCAAAGGTAAACATTGGGTGACAAATGGTTTTCTAAAAGGTAAGCAATTCTGATAAGTGACTTTAGAGTAAAATGTGGCACTAAGAAACATATATCATGCTATTCCAATTTAGTACAAGATCTGTTTTACAAGCAATACAGAGACACCACTTTACTCTCCATATTTTAAGTTATTTCCAATATATTTCATCAAAACTAAAGAAAATTTTAAAACCCATTAATTCTATCTAAAAATTTTTGTTTAGTTCATAATTTTAGCCTTATTAAATATATGTACTTTAAATATTAAATACTTCTCCGATTCTTAATATAAGACATATTTGGAAAGTTGATCTTAATCATAAATATAAGACATAGTTTTCAAATTTGTCAATATTTTCTTAATGCATCCCTATTGAAGCTTTCCCAACAATAATTAAAAAGAAGAAGGAATGAGGGGATTAATAAGAAAGATGATTAGAGTGTTTTAGAAAATACATATCCTATTAACTAACTCAACTAACTTATCTGATTTAATCAAATTAGATAAACATATCTTATCTTAATAATACAAAGTAATATATATATATGGACAAAAATTATAAGACCGGAGTAGTACATGTGCCCGCGTCATCCCTTCAAAGTTTTTGCCCCTTATAAAAGTGATCAATACTTTGTCTTTTCTTGGTCAAGGACCAATACTTTGTCATCATAAATTAGAATAAGGGCCATTTATTTTTGTCCCTCATGAGGGCTCTATATTAACCAGAAGATATGTTAGAATGTATTCATTATCTAAAGGGTTGTAAAGCGTCAAGGTGAAAAATAACTATAGACTTATTTTAGAGGAGTACTTGTCACCCATAAATTTTTTTAATGCAAAAATGCATATGAACTTTTTTAAGTGCTCGTTTGGAATAGTTTATTTTTGGGTAATAAGTGCTTATAAATCGTGATTCACGGTATACGAGGTAAATATGTGAGAGGAGTTTTATCCCGGCTTGCGTAATAAGGATTTATTATCTAAAAATAAGCCCAACCAAATACATACTAAAAGGGGGTAAAAATGCCACCACTATTAGAGGAAGGTAACTATCATTATTTTTTGGATGAGTGGATCCCACACGTTACTTTTTAGGTTTAAAAATACCAATTAACTTTTATTAAAAGCGCGTTCAACACTATATATATGTTGGATATGCTTATCCATATATAAATTGTCGGTATTTTTGTCTCTTAACCTTTTAAAAAAGCTCTCCCCTCCTTCATGATTCCTCTCATATAGAACTCTTCCTCCTGACTTCTTATAACAACATAGGCCAAGGCCCCCAATTGCACCACTCAAGCAACTTACGCACTTTGACCGCAAAAGGTCCAGCGTGCAATGAGTTAGAGTATACACAGTTTGACATGCTAAAAAAATCGTTGGTCTAATTGTATGCGAGCCTGTTTTGGATAGCGTTTGTCACCCTCAAATTGACTTAGTGTGCGTTTGGAATAGCTTATTTTTATCCAAAACGTGCTTATAATTCGTGATTCACTAGAAAAAGCCACTTTTAGCCAACGGGTTTGGGTTCACTTCATTGGTTACTGTGCGTGCTTCAGCCCAAAACCTTTAGCTAATGCTGAAGCTATTTTTTTTGGCTTTTCAGGTGCGTCACAGTGCGTTAGTTGGTGTGCAATAGGTGCATGAGACATATGTGAGGAAGAAAAACTAATATTAAATGAAATAAATATTAATAAAAAGGTTTTAATTCATAGAAAGTGAGAGATTGACACCTTAAAATAAGGAATTAATGAGTGCCACTTTTTATTTTTATAATTTTTATTTTAATATTATAAAATTGTAGCATTATATATATAGTATAAACATGTATGTACCTTAATTACATCAAGTTTTTTTATATCCATTTTATAGTTAAATAATATTATTTCAAAAATAAGATATATGGCTATATGTGATTAGAGACCAATTTGTATGAGATATGTGATGTCAACACCCGTTTTCATTTCAATAATCGAAGAGTAATAAAGGCAAGATTTCGTGGGCATACAGAAAAGTACAATTAAACTGATAAAAATATTCATTTACCATCCCAACGTTGTCATCAATGAAATACGGAAAATACAGCAGAAATCTAACGTTTGCAGGATTTTCCAAAATATCTTAACATAAACTAATTATAACAAACATCTTCAACATCGCCTCGAGACACGTGCAAGTCACTTCTCCGTATCTACACCTTTGCCTTTTGTTCCACTGGAATCCTAATAGAAACATGCTATCGTTCTTAAAAAATACGAAAAGTACATATGATATGCGCTAAGGTATGCACCAATTAATGAACAATATAAACACATCATCATCATGTATACATGTGTAGGGCCCAGCCCCATAATCTACATCGGTTGGTCTTCCGCCAACTTCCAGTGTAAGTGCACCCCGGCAATAAATGCCTCTCTCTAGGCAAACCATGTTAATTAATAAAGCGCATTTATAAACATTGACATCCGCACAAGCATATAACTATGGCATGATATATGAAGGATAATGTTCTTACCTCAAACCTTTATAAACCCCCTTTTAGATGTGCCTCGTAAAACGTGTTATGTCTGGCCTCCGACTCGATCCTAAAATATTTAATGTATAAGAAATAGGTCATAACCTATCCAAGTATCATTTTAGACTCTTCCATAGTGTTTCTTGTGGTTATATTAGTATATGGTGAAAATTTACCAAAATGCTCCCAAGACCTCGGTATGGCGCCGTCGTACCCGGCCTAATGGCACGTTTTTCCAAAATTTTAACTAGGATTATTCTAATGTATTTACGGCTAAGGAATCCATTTTTAACTTCGATTTTCTTAAATTCCAGCTCTAATTACGAATTTATCCTTGACAGCCCTTATGTGAGGGTTTTAAATAGAGCCAAGAAAACAGGCCAAGTCCGTCGGACCAACTCTTTTAGTAAAGCGCATTTAAGAAGTGCACCCCGACACTAAATGTCCCTCTCTAGACAAAACATGTTGATTAATAAAGTGCATTTACAAACATTGACATTCACACAAGCATATAACTATGGCATGATGTATGAAGGATAATGTTCCTACCTCAAAGCTTTATATACCCCTTTTTAGATGTGCCTTGTAAAACGTGTCCTGTCCGGCCTCCGACTTGATCCTAAAATATTAAATGTACAAGAAATAGGTCATAACCTATCCAAGTATCATTTTAGACTCTTCCATAGTGTTTCTTGTGGTTATATTAGTCTATGGTTAAAATTTACTAAAAGGCCCCCGGGCCCCGGCACGGCCCGCCGTACCTAGCCTGATGGCACGTTTTTTCAAAATTTTGACTAGGACTATTCTAACGTATTTACGCCTAAGGAATCCATTTCTTACCTCGGTTTTCTTAAATTCTCAAATTACCCTTGGTAGCCCCTATATGAGGGTTTTAATTAGAGCCGGGAAAACGGGCCGAGCTCGTCGGACCTGCCCTTTTAGGCCCTGGCCCTTCAAGGGCCGAGCTTACAAATTGTAGCCTCTAAAGGAAGTCGGGCTTAAAAGGACCGGTCTTGTAGGGCCGATGGCTTAAAAGGGCCGGCCCGTTAAGTTCGTTTATATATATATATATATATATATATATATATATATATATATATATATATATATATATATATATATATATATATATATTCCTTGAAAAAGGAAACCATGTTACCTTTTTAAATTGCCTTATTGAATCAATATGTCACTCAGTTCTCATATTGTATAGAGTATAATTTTTGAGTACATTGTTTTGCCTAATTGAATCATATTGTGATTTTTGAGTATATTGTTCTACTTATTTAGAATAAAATTATAGTGTATACTATTCTGTCTAATAGAGTATGATTTTTTTATGGAGGTTGTGATTATTTGACTATTTGAGCCTATTACTCAAAGTGAAGCACAATTAAATGTCCTTAAAATTGATGATAGTGGCGAAGAAGATGAAAATAATAGTCGTCATACTCATGTTGCCTAGAGGTTAGAATGTTTACCTTCTTATGCTTTAGCCTTTGTGTGAGTTATTTATTGACATAATTTTACCTTTGACTATACATTAGTAACTGTATTTGTTTGTTGCATGAGATATGTCGTTTAAACTTTAATGTTGACAATATTTATGTGTTAAATTAGAACTTTAATTGTTGTTATTTATTAATTATATCTCTCTTGGGAAAAAACACAAAAAAAATAATTAAATATTGTGAAAAAGACTCCTTGACCCCTATGCTGTCGGGCCGGGCCTTGAAAAACTGTAATTTTTTGACCCTGGGCCTAAAAGGGCTTGCCCTTTTAGGCCCTGACCCGTCAAGGGCCGGGCCGACCTTGATTCCCAACTCTAGTTTTAAAGCTATTTTTGTTATTTCACTTTCTAAAGTTTTTCTCACTTTGCACCCAACATGAACCCTACACAATTTTCCATTCTAAACACAATGGAATCATCAAAAACACCAAAATCCATTCCAAACACAGCCCAAAACAGATCTGAACGAAATTCTATAAAATTTGGAGAAAATGGAGTTTTATAATTTCAATCCATAAAACACCTCCTTATCACCTTTAATCACTTGTTTACTACTTAATCACATTCTAAACATGATTAATCTAAATTTGGGCAGCATCTCCCTTTAGGTTTATCACTTTTTAAATTTACAAATTCAACCAACCAACACCAAACCAACCAAGAACAAACATAGCAACAACCATAAACCACAAGAGTTGATGTTCTTAAGATTACCTTAGTTTGCTTCACTTTCTCTCTCTAAAAACCGTCCTCCCTTTCTCCCCTAAACCTTGAGATTTTGCTTGCTATACCATGTTTTCCATGAAGATCAAAAGGTTAGATGAGCTATTTGACAAAAAGGGAAGCATAATCACAAGATCTACAAAACTTACCTTTAGATTTTTGCTCTTTCTTCTCTCTAGCTTTCCTAGGCTTCTTTTTGAAGCCTCTCTCTCTCTCTCTCTCTTTCTCTATGTTTAGTCGTGCAATGAGAACGAGAAAGATGAAGCATTAGCTTCATAAATATCTTCCTATTTTTACTCAATTTACTTTACTTCCAAAATTAAGTTTTATAACATCACCTTGTACTTTGATCTTATCCCTTTATGACTTGTGTCATACACTCCCATTGAAATTGAATCAACCCCTTCATCTCCTTAAGCCCATTTTCACGTCACTTTGGGTTCTTCAATTAACAATTAGATTTTCTACAATTATCTCATTCCTTTTGTCAACATAATATATTTTATTGTAATTTAAACATGTGCTCCAACTTTAACAATTATAATTTAATCTCTTGGTTTTAGATGATGCCACTTGGCATATTTATCTTCCAAGTAAATATTTCCCTTCTCCCAATACCATTTGATTTCATCAATGCATCATAATGTGACACTTGTCACCACCCATACCTCCTTCATATCACAACCCATACCTCTTTCATATCATGACACACTTCTCCATTAGGCTTCCCATTGATTTTGAACTAACTTCCTCCCTCTTGCTCTTCTAACCAAATGAGTGTTTTTTCAACTAAACCAAACTTGCACTCAAGGTAATTCCATCCTTACACTCAAGATAATCCTTACCATCATCAATCATGATTGTCATGTTCATGTAACATTATTTTAATGCAATTGAACATGTGTTCATCTTCATAAATCTAATCCCCTCTTCATATGATCATGACGCTTGGCATCTTTAATTTCATTAATCAATTTCTAACACATTTTATTTTCAATTTTCGGAATAATGCCAATTTTGGTAGATTTTCTGCCCTAATTTTGAAAAATCATAACTAATTTTGTAGACATCATTTTGGAGTAATTCTAAAGGCTATGGAACCCTTATTGAGTCTAGTTTCAAGAAAAAAATATGGAATTTTACTAGATGGAATCATATCATTCCCAGATTTTCCATCTTTGACCGCTGCTTCAGAGACGTTTCAGATTTTTTGGACTAAATTCAAAAATTCATATCTTTTTGTACATAGCTTCAATTGATTCATATTACCTATCAAATTAAAGCTTAGGATGTCTACTTTCACCCTGTAAAATTTCATAATTTTTTTCTCATCATTTGACTTTTCAAAACCACATGATAAACTCATTGTCTTGCAGGCAATTTCACTAAAAACATTATTCAACTTTCAATTTTCAATATTTAATTCTTTTGGCCTTAAATATTCACCATTTTATTGAATATATAAAATAATCACAATATACTCTTAGTGAATAAAATTTGGGGTGTTATATGTGATTTCTAATTTATATACATCTTTATCCTTTAAATATATTTAATTGAGTATTGTAGTGTTTTCAAATTTTTTAATAATAAATTAACTATTTTTATTTATATAATTTTAATTTTTCCTTTTCTCTTAAATTATCATTATATATATATAATATGTATTATTTAATCATTTTTCATCTAAAATTTCTTTTTAAATTATCATCCAAATAAGGTTCAGTTTGAAAAAGAAAAACCACTTCTGCCACCATAAATCTAAACATAAATCACATTACACTATCTAATTTTTACCCTAACTTAAGTTTCTAAAGGTCATATTAAAAAAAAACTCCTTTTGTCACTGTCAATCCAAACAGACACTACTTCTTTCCCGGTAATAGGTTTAGTCGCCCTATCTGACGTCTAGTGCATAGTATCGTACAAATTTCTCATGAAGCTTTCTTAGTTTGAGAAATTTCCGGTGTTCAAAAGGGCGACTCCAGGCTTTGTTGTTGACAATGGAATAGATGGAATGATTAGAACAGTGAACAAGCCCTCGTTGTACCAGATTATTGCCTCTTTTTTTTTTTTTTGCCAATTATTTATTACCCCCCTTTTTTTTTTTTTGACCTGGATTTATTGCCTCCTTTGAAACTTGGCTTTTCGGTACATAATCGTTGAGTTGCGTAAACGTGTTGGCGGCATGTCATGGAGTTGATGTCACCCCTGCACAAGAAAGAACAAAAATACCAGTAATTTTTATATGCATACACATATCCAAAAAATATATGATGTTGAACACACTTTTAATAAAAATTAATAGGTATTTTTGCACTCAAAAAGTAATGTGTGTGGTCCACTCAGCTAAAAAGTAATGGCAATTACTTGATGACATTTTTACCCCCATTTAGAAAAAATTCATAGACACTTTTACATCAAAAAAAGTTTATAAGTATTTTTACATCTTAACCCTTGTATAAATGACTTTAAGAGAAGATAAACATAAATGATAAAATAGTGGTTCTAATTAATTTCTAATATGTGCCATCCAAACTCCCACCAAAACACCATTCTTTTGTTTTTAATTAAAAAGGTAGGCAATAACGATTTGAGATGTCAAGCGGATCAAACCCAATCTACCATTAGGTTAATTGGCGAAAACACCAATTTGTCATAAAAAACATTTATACACTTTCAAGTATAGCTAGCTAGATTGAAGCTTTCTCTTCCATGAATGCACAAAAATTGCATTATAAACCAATATATAGGAATCGATAATACAGAATTCACAACCCCATATAGCTATTCAATACATCTGACAGTGTTTTGTTATTTCTTTGATCAGCAGTGATAATTTATGGTAAGAAGATCCGCCTTCCTCCATTGCCCCTGTTTGCTTTCCCTGTATAATTCCTTGCTCTTTCCCTTATCCTCTCACTTTCTTCATCTTCTTCACCCATCACTTTTTCTATTTCCTCCTTCAATTTTTCCCTCTTCACTTGAACACCATACTTTTCTTCTTCCCCAAAACGCACAGCATTCTCAACTCCCACACTCACACCTATCTCCAAGAATTGAACAACCACCTTCTCAATATAAAACTGATCAGAAATAGAGGAAATGTTATTAATGACACACCACATGTGCCTTCAAGTGTTGAGTTCCATCCACAGTGTGTTGAGAATTTGTGTATGACAGTAACAAAACTTGAGGCACCCAACTTCTTATTATGAGTCCTCTTCCTTTTACTCCTCCTCCAATCCATCTTCCTTCAACTTGTCCATTTCCTCTCTTTTGTATGAATCTCTTAGCACCCAAATGAATGGTCTCTTTGTAGCTTCCAGTCCCAAACCTAGTTCCATCAGTTGCTCAGGTGGTACACAGTTTAAGCTTCCAGCGCAGGCATAGATTACAGGTCCTGTAGGCCATGCATCAAGCCAATTCAAATATTTGCCGCTTTCTTCATTCTCCTCCTTTGAGTCTGGTTTGCCTCTCTTAGCCTTATCCAAGTTGTCCTTGTTGGAGAGTGAGACTGGTCCAATACACCAAACCTTTCTACCTGTGACTCTTCTATATTCCTTCATGTATTCTTCTTCCAACTCTTCGAAGCTATTCACTGTCACCCCATATGTTTCTTCTTCAGCTTACCTTGTTTAATTTTCTCACGAAAATCACTGTCTTGGTCTGTGTTAAGTGCAAACCACTCGGAAAGCTGAGATTTCTTAAACACAATTCTATGGGGAATCCAGGCACAACTAATGGTTCTGACTTTGACACATTCTGGTAGACTTTAGAATTATACAGACCGTGATCACATAATAGAGTGAAACAGTTAGTACCATCGAATGTTATTCTTGGAACTTGCATCTTCTTGGCTATATCAGCTACAAATGAAAGGTGCTTGTCAAATATCAAGCAGGTTGGAAAGGGATTAAGCTTTTCAAAGAGTTCTTCAACTGGTTCCTGCAACATGCACGAAGCTTTCCCAAAGTTTGGCGGAAGATCCATGGAAGGTAGAGTGTCTAAGCTCTCACACCCCTCTGCTAAACCAGCTTCAACATTTGGGAATTTAAAATGTTGAACGCTCATTGATGAGCCAAACTGTATCTATGTTTGCTCCAACTCGAACAGCATTAAGAGGTGTGGTCATTATAACAGTCTCGCCAAGTCCACCATGGGAAGAAGATGACCTGGCGCCATTAGAGGTATCAAAACAAAGTGAACCTCAAGTTTTTGCATCGTCGAAATAGCCATCAAAGATTCCATGGCGACAGAGGTAAGTAAAGTAGGATTTGATTTGAACATGCCAGTGATGACAAGGCAAGGAAATTTTATCCTAATATGATTTGGTGAGATGGTGGAGAAGAAGTCCATGATTTGTGAAAAAGGATATGTATATGAGCTGGTATCTGGCCACATACATGCATGTCTGTGTCTCAGTCTGCGCAATGTCCATATCTTCATCTTTCAAAATGGGTTTTGATCTGTGACTTCCAAATTCCAATGCATATGCATGGAGTCCATGTAGCTAGCTAGCTCTTCCTTTTTCTCTTAATATGATTGGAGCTAAGAATAAGAATAGGTGAGCACGTGATAAGCTGGTTTGTGAATCCAACTCAAATATTTCTGTCAAATCAAACCATGAGAAGATAATGCAGTGGGGATTGAATGATAAATAATGAGAAGTTAAATGATTTGAATTCTTTCTTGGGAAATTACAATGAGGTCTCAGGAAGAGTCTTGATTGCCTACAAGTCTAATAACAACAATTGAGGAGTATGCAAATGACAAATTTGAATGTTAGAAATAACAACGAACTTAAACTTTTTACTTTCTATTGGGACTTCTTGATAATTAAGTTTTTTGTTTATGACCTCATTGTAATTCCTCTAAACTAATTTCTTTTTGTCAGAATCCAAGCGGTATCCTCAACCCGATAGTTTGAGGCAAATCCTCTTGTAGTGTAAAGGTCAGTAAAATGAGTTTTGCCTCTCACAACAAAATTTTTTTTTTTTCCTTTTTCCATAACATGACCTAGTTTAATTAAACTTACAACATCATGTTTAAGGAACTCAACCATCTAATAATTGTGCTGAGCTTTGCTGGTTTACTTTTTCTTTTTTGGTATAATAATTACTACATTCGGTCCTTAATATAAGAGCCAATTGACTTTTATTGGAGAGATTATGAAAGCTAAATAAGTTATTTAATTATAACATATGTTGTGTATCATTACATCATATATCAGTTTATAAGTCAAACAAATTAATTTAGAGAAAAACGATAAATATAAATATTTTAATGTAACTTATTATTTTGTTTTCTTAAACTCTCAAAAACAAACTTTTATATTTAAGACCGTATGGAGTTCTATATATATCCAACCCTATTAAAATAGTTAGTTTTATGACATATAAAAAAAGTGTTGTAATAAATATGTGTAAGTATTTCTATAATAACTGGAAGATACATTAGAATGGATTTATTATATAATTGACTTTGAAAGAAGATAGAAATAAATGATGAAATAGTGATTCTGATTTAGTTTCCCATATGTGCCGTCCATACTCTCATAAAAGTGATAAAGCACATCATTATTTTTTCGTTTTGAATTAAAAGGGTAGGAAAAGCAATATGAGATTATAAATGACCTCTTATTTAAAAAAAGCTTATATATGCCACCAGGCTAACTACTACAATGTCAATAAATCATTAAAATGTTATGTTGCTTAGTGTTCATTGGGCCACGCCAATGGTTGGCTCCTCTTTGCTTTTTCTTTGGGCTTCGTGTGAGTTTTAAATTTTGAAATTCCCTCTGTGTATCCTCTCTCCCTCATCTTAGTTTTCTTTGTTTTTTTTCTTTCCTCACATTTTTTTCCTTCCCAAGGCAATCCCCATCCTCTCTCTTCCCTCCTCTTTTTTATTGTTTTTTCTCTTTCTCATTTTCATTTTACAATATTTCAATATTTTCATTCCTCCTTCCCTCCGCGAGGCAACCTTCCTTTCTTTCTCCCCACTCCTCTTTTGTCTCTCTTTTCGATTTCTCTCTCTGTTTCAATAGCTTCACTTCCATCGGGCATGAGAGAAGTCCATGAGTATAGATTTGATAGAGAAGGCGACGGTGATGGGGCGGAGCAGAGGGGGAAAGAGCGAAAGCCGCCATGGAAAAATGCAGGTTCTCTCAGAAGAACCACACATCGTGGATTGACATTTTCCTTGAAGAACCTGGGTTTTTTATTCTCACTGAAGAACTTGTGTTTTTTCTTTCCTTCCTTTTCTTTTTCCTCCTTTTATACTCTATTCTATTCTCCAGTTCAAATCAATTTTCAATCCTTTCATTTTCGTTCTCTTTCCATATTAATGTTGTATTCTTAGAGCACACATGTGGTTTATATCGTTTCTTTGCTTCTCTATACTACACACATTTCTGATCCAACCTTTCTTCAATGGTTTAGAAGATGGTTAGGTGGAAATGGTGATACAGAGTAAGCTTGGACCCGCTTCTGTAAAGGATTGATTTCTGTGCATTTTTTCATTTCTCTAAGAGCTCAAAGCTCAATCAGTGTGTAAAAGCCTTCATTTTTCCCTTTCCATTTGCAAGTTGCTAGCTTTGGACTTTTGAAGAAGAAGATGGAGTGAGAGGTTGAAAGTGGGAAATGAGGTTTTGAAGAAGAAGATGGCTCCAGGTGAAAAGGTAGAAATTAGTTCTGAAACATTAAAGTGGATTAAAAGTTAAGCATAATATTGTTTGGTTCTTGACCATTTTCAGTTATAAAAGCTTAAATTGAATGAATTGCTGAAACACGTTATGTTTTCGGGAAAAACCTAAGTAGCATTTGATTCTTATGGTTCCTTTTTTTTTCACAAATATTTTAATTCAACATTTAAACATGCATCCGAAATAAAGATAGTCTAAATTCTAATAATTCTAAATGAAGATTTGACTACAGCTGTTTGATGGTTTGGTGCTTATATAAATTGTGAAAAATAAGAATGGAGTTGGAATCAAGGAAAGAGAAAGCAGAGCAAGTCACTAAACTAATCTTTGACGCTCCCAAAGGTTCCCCTAGCCTCTCATCCCCCTTTTACACCTGTAGCAAGATATTTTTCTGTTGGCTAAGGAGCATGTATGTCTTTTCTTGGGGCTATAGTTTGATATCTATAATTAATATTACGATAGATTTGGAATTGCTTACTGAAACTGAAGTTTTTATTCTTTTGTATTCTGCATGGACATTTTAACATGGAGAGTAAATTACAGTACTTCGTACTTCGGGAGTTTTCTTCATCTTGCTGTGTAGTACATGAAGATTTAGCATATAGATTCCCCTCTTTTTTTGAAGCCATTTTCAGCCAGCTAAGCATTTCTATTCAATTGCTTCTCCTCTTTCCTAAGAAATGCATATCTTCTAAGACTGTAATTTGATATGTTTGTCCAGCTTAACCTGATTTGTTCACACTTATTTCATTGTAGACCTGTTAGACTTATGAAGCCACAGATGTCTATTTCACTTATTATCTGTTCCTTATTTCACAGTTTTAATCTGGGGGATGATGTTAGAAGAGGCCAAAGGATAAATGAAGATTTAGTGCTGATTTTTTATTATTTTCTGGTGTCATTTCAGCCAGCTACATATTTTTTAGCTGCTTTTCTCATCTTTTCCAAGGAGTGCATATCTTACAATTATGTTGTTTGATATCTTTGTTCAGTGTTGTGATTTATGCACACATCTATTACAGTAGAACTTTGGACTTATCAGCTTTTAGATTTCCAACTCACCTATTCTTCGGGTCCTCTTTTTTTTTGGTCAAGGGGAGGGGTGATGACTGAAGATTTAGAGTAGATCACACCCCCTATAATGGCTATATACATATGGGCTCAAGAAACTCATTACTCACATGGTTGAACGGGATGTATGTATATGTTGTATTATGAGATATTTAAGAATGCAATTGTAATGATCAAAAGTTAAATTTATTATTTCAATTTGATTTCTTGGCTGGCTGTGCATTATATATTTTACAGTAACTATCAATGTTTGTGTGTATGAATGAATTTGTTGTCATATAATTGTTCTTAACATAAGTAAATATTAAATTAGTTTCCATTTTAGTCTAATTATATACTTAGAACTCACGCTACAAATCATTTTGGTGTAGAATTAAGTGAATAAACAGTAAATGGGAAGTTTGGTGATATACACAATACCTAAATAAGATACTAAATTCTAACTTGATAGAGAAAGAGGATTAACATAATGAATTGGCTTCTGGTACCAGAGTCCTTTGAATGTCTATTAGCCAACATATGTTTACGAAAAATAGCAAGTAAATGTATTATAATTCTTTCAATCCATTCACACACACACATATATGATGATGATTCTAGAGATATCATTTATTTACCAAATTTTCAAAGTTAGTGGGTCAACTTATATATTATCTTTAACATTTAAGTATATTATTTGCATAATGTCTTGAACTAACTTTTTGATGTATCCCCGCTTTTCATTTAATGTGTTTTTTTAGAATTAATTTATGATGTACAGTTGAGAGTAAGCTAAGTATTGACTGCTCTGTAGAATTAATTGGGAAAATTCACCAGGTAAACTGTAATGTTGTTAGACTGTACATGAATGTCAACCATATGTTTATGATTCAATTTTAGATGGGTTCATGATTATTTATCTGTAGGATTTGAAGTTGTAGTTCTTAAATGCCTAAAAATGATAAGGCTATTATTTTTTACCATATGAACGGCAACTATATGAACTTTTACTACATCCATAGGATTACAACTTTCATAGGCATCACATGGCTACTTTCATAGGTATAGTAGCCATCTGAGTTGGCCTACTTTGAGGGAGGAGATGCTGAAAAAGTTCTATAGTGTATTTTGTCCTTCATATAGGTATATGAGATTGTTGTTTAGGGGGAGTAATTTTTTATAATATTTTTTCTCTAAGATATGATATCATTAAATTTAATTGTAAATGTTGCTCATTTTATCAGGATTTAATTACCAAACATGTTGTAGTCATAGCGGGGGTTTTTTTTTTAGCTCAATAATGCATATATGCTTGTATTCACAGATAATTAGAATTGGCCAATAAGAATAAGAAAGTAATGCAATATTTATGGCTATTTGTTTCTGTTTGGTTTTTTAACAGCAATTCAAGTTTATCAAAGTCATAGTAATGATTTACTTGACTGACTCTTGGATGAGTGAATTAGATGGTGATAGAACATATTTAAATACTTTGGTCTGAGTTACAATTGAACTAACAAGTTCTTAACTTTTCATTATGCATTTCAAAAGGTCAAAAACTCTACAAGAAGTCAATAGCTTTAACCTGTAAGGCTCTATTTGGGAAGGCGGTAGGGGCAAAAAAAAAAGCCAGTTGAGTAGAAAAGCTGACAAAAACCCAGTTGACACTTGTTTCATCCGTTTGGCTTGGCGGTTGATTGCACTGGGCTTATAAAAAATAAAAAAGTAGCTTATTGGATAAGCTGATTGCAGGTGCTTCTCGGGTGGGCGAAGAAGCAGCTTCTCGGGTGGCGTGAGGTGGCTAGAGGATGAGAACACCCGGATGTACTGTACTCCATTATTTCTTGGGAGATTCCAACTATGTATGCCATTGCCATTTACTCTCTGAATCATCGTATTTATGATCCCTGTCTGGATACTATCAACTTTCAACCCCCCAACCCATGCGAGATCACTCCCCCATACTCGTACCTGATTTAATGTGGTATTTTCTCATGTCCTCTTTACTAGCTTCTACTAAAAGGTGTTTTTATGTTTTATGAGTAGTTTTAACAGTTTTAATGAACATTAAAATATGTTTTTTCCCATACACTACCATACTCCTCTCGTCTTGTTTATAGGACAAAACATATTTTTTTTGTCTTATTTATAAGTCACTTTATTAAGTGTTTATATAAATGTATAACTTTACGCTTCATTTAATTTTAGGTGATCTATTAATGATCCGCTTAATGTATGTATTCTATTTTAAATACAATTTTATCAATCTTATAATTAAGTACTTTAGTGTATTTTCCTTTTTTTTAAATAATAATAGAACTTTTTGTATTTTATCAAAATTTAATTTTAATTTTTCACTTCAATTATCACAATATATACAAATAATATATGTGTGTGTGTGTAGTATTCAATAAGATTCATGTCTTTTTTAGTCATTTTTCATCTAAACAGGCTTTTCAAACACTAATCTAAATAGGTTTAAGGTTAGAAAACATGCAACTTCTGTCACTGTCAATTCAAATACAAATCACATTTATAATATGACTTTCATCCTATCTGACTTTTGAAAAAGTTAGATTGCATAAAAAGCTGTATCTCCACCGCTAATCCAAACGAGCACTAAGTCTTTAGTCATTTCATTACCCACTCCACTGTTTAGCATTTTTTTATTCATTTGTAGTTGTCATTGATTTTTTCCCTTTTTCTTTTGTATAATAATGATTTTATAATTTATTAATAATTTATTTATTTATTTTAATAAAATTTTGTCCATATGATCCTACTAACCATCTTTATTTATCTTTATTTCATGGACTTACACAGTAATAAGATCAGTTAGAGGGTCCTTAAATTCTGGTGCTTTAAATCTATAGGGTATAATGCTACACAATAGGAGGTCTTAGTGCCTATTTGGATTAACGGTAGAAGCTGCTTTTCTAACATGATTTATGGTGTACGAAGTTAGTATGTGAGATGAGTTTTGTCTTGACTTGCATGAATATGCTTTTTGAACGCCAAGTCAAACAGGCCCATTAATGATCTTCACATTTTTGGGGAGAGGACGTAATTCTAAACCAGACTCAATAATAGAAATCCCTGAGCAGTGTACTAATGTGATAGATGTGAATCCTCTACAATTTCATTCATAACAAAGCTTTCGCCGAAGCCTTTGCAGTGTATCAAACAGGAAAAATTCTAGGGGGTGTGATGTATTTATTAAGTATCTAAGCTTACATGAAAGCGAGAATTTGACTTTATACATGGGCAGTTTCATGAAGTAGTGAGAACTTTGTGGCTTGCAGAGAAGGGGGCATATTATAAACATCTATATGACCTTGGTCCATATGAGAATATGATGATTGTAAGATGTGATGCTCTTGTTCCTTCTGCTTAGCTATAATTTGCATAGTAATTCTGCCAAGTGTGGTTTTTTGTTGTTGTAAATGGTTAAGACCATTGATGAAACAATATATAATTTTTTTGAGCTTTGGATTTACGTCCAAAGGTGGTGATATGTAAATGGCTAGGGACAGAAGATGGCAGGTAGGGAATACAACTGAAATATTGTAATTGTTTGGTTAAGTACAGTTTGTTGTGGTCACATATTTATCTGCCAAATATGGTAACAGTGAACCTGGAGAGGTTAGCATAGTCCTGCATGATGAGTGTGCTGGTACAACATTAGCTAAAATTGAGTCCCTTGGAGTAAAAGCTAGTGAATTCGTGATTGTGCCGCATGCCGTTGGGATGGGATGCTTTTTAAGGGCATGGGTAAGAATAATGTATTGGTGTAATGGTGGCGGGAAAAATGTGAAGTGCTGTTTAATTAGAAATGTTAATTGTTAGTTAGAATTGTGACATGTGTAGCTTGTGATGCAGGTGGTCCTCTGATAAGCTGATACTGGGATGCAGGGTGATGTTTGATGCTGATTTTAAGTGAATTGGAGCCCATGTTTCATTTGGACTTATGTTTGATGCCTATATTGTAATGATGTTGAAACTTATTTCTGTAATTGATGAAAGCAATGTGTGGATCGACATAGTTGAAATGGTCAATGCTGGACAGAGTAGGACGTTCGCGTATGAGTTATTTTGTTAAAAGAAAAGTGATTTTGTTACAGAAAGTAACTAGCTAGGTTGAAGGTTTCTATTTCACGAATGCACACAAATTGCATTACGCAGTCAATATATAGGAACAATAATACAGATTAATTAAGGCAGACAACTTATGTCTTTGGTCTCAATTTATGTGGCAAGTTACTGAACTGAAAAATATGGAAACAGAGGAAAATATTGATAACACTCTCTCGTAAACACTCTCACAACAAGAACCTCACTGATAAGGGAATTTAGAAGAGCGCAGCGCGCGCGCACAAAAAACATAATTCCAATGGAAACAACTGATTGTCCCTACATAATCGAGAGACTGACTCATAATGGAAATGCGCTTAATGGATCGGAATAGTGGACTCCAACTGACTCAACATGAACCTATTCTTAATAAATATCAAGCACAGACTCAACAATTAATTTTAAAATAAAAAAAATAAATACGAGACTGATTGACCAATTCAAACTTCCCTATTTCTCTGCCTCTGATACGTGAGATTAGGTTTAGGGATCATATCATTATGGCTCAGCTTCGCCATCATCCTCAACCCTACACCTGATGACAAGTTCTGTTATGTCTTCAATCAGCTGTGATAAGTTATGGTAAGAAGATCCACCTTTCTCCACTGCCCTGTTTGCTTTCTCTGCATAATCCCTTGCTCTTTCTCTGATCCTTTCACTTTCTTCATCTTCTTCACCCATCACTTTCTCTATTGCCTCCTTCACTTTTTCCCTCTTCATTTGAACCCCGTACTTGTTTTCTTCCCCAAAATGCACTTTACTCTCAACTCCCACCCTCACACCTATCTCCAACAATTCAACAACCACCTTCTCATTATAAAACTGCTCTGCACTAAGAGGAAATGTCACTAGTGGCACACCATTGCATATACCTTCAAGTGTTGAATTCCATCCACAGTGTGTTAAGAATGATCCTATCGCTGTGTGTGACAGTATCAACAATTGAGGCACCCAACCTGTTACTATGAGTCCTCTTCCTTTCACTCTCTCCTCCAATCCATTTTCCTTCAGTAACTTGTTCATGTCGTGGCTCTTGTGTGAATCTCTCAGCACCCAGATGAATGGCCTCTTTGAAGCTTCAAGTCCAAACCCTAGCTCCATCAATTGTCTTGGTGGTGCATCGTTTAAGCTTCCAAGGCAGGCATAGATGACGGATCTTGCAGGCCATGAATCAAGCCACTTCAAATATTGACCTTCTTCTTCGTTTGAGCCTGCTCTGCCTCTCTGAGCCTTAGCCCAGTTGTCCTTGTTTGAGAGTGAGACTGGACCAATACACCAAACCTTTCCACCTGTGATTCTTCTATACTCCTTCACGTATTCTTCTTCCAACTCATCAAAGCTATTCAGTATCACCCCATGTGCTTCTTCGTCAGCTTTCATTGTTTTATCACGCCAAGCACTGAACTCCCCCATGTTAATCGAAAACCACTCGGGAAGCTGAGATTTTTTCAACACAATCCTATGGGGCAATCCAGGCACAACCAATGATTCTGATTCGGACACGTTCTCATAGACTTTAGGATTATTAAACAGAATGTGATTACATAATAGAGTAAAACAGTTAGTACCATCGAAAGTAGTTCGTGGAACTTTGTGCTTCTTGGCAATGTCAGCTACAAATGGAAGTTGTTGGTCAAATATGACACAGGTGGGAGTACAGGGACCAACAAGCTTATCAAAGACTTCTTCAACTGGTTTCTGCAACATAGTCGTGGCTATGGCAAAGTTGAACAAAAGATCCCTTGAAGGTACAGTGTCTAAGCTCTCACACTCCTCTGGTAAACCATTCTCGACATTTGGGAATCGAAAATGTTGAACGGTGATTGGTGATGAGCCACAGTACTGTACCTCTCTATCTATACTTTGTCGAAGTCGAGCCGCATTTAGAGGTGTGGTTAGTATAGTCACCTTCACGTTGTTTTGCCGAGCCAAGAGTCTGGCCAAGTCCGCCATGGGAAGAAGATGACCTGGCGCCATGAAAGGTATCATAATAAATTGAAGCTTAAGTTTCTGCGTCGCCGTGGAAATAGCCGTCGAAGATTCCATGGCGAGGCAGAGATGTAGTATAGGATTCGATTTTTGCTGGCCGGTGAGGAAGTTTATGATTAAAGACCGAGTACGGAGTCACCGAATTGCCTTGTGTTATATATGGTCGCTGAAATGAATATAATTGAAATGACGCAAAATAGTGAGGAACGCGTGCCTGGTTTTAATACTAGGAAATTTTCTCCAATGTCGGGTAAGAAAGGTGGTGGGGGGACAGGGAAATAATTAAATAATTTTATAATAAAAATGTGCAGCACGGGCAACATCATTCAAGAATATATTTACATATCCTTGTTCTGTTTTTTTTTTTTTTTGACAGGAAGTAACATATCCTTGTTCAAAACTAAATATGTCTATACATATATATACCCACAAGGATCATATATTTAGGAAAACAATTATCGTTTGAATCATTTCAACTTATGTTATAACAGTTAATTTAAAGAACCTGGGCATGTTAAAACAGGGAAGGAAAATTTATTTTCATTAACTCTCTATAGTGAAGCACTAACAGATATGATTTGGTGTTGGCAGTAGCTCATAGATTGTCATGCAACTTAGTGGATTCTCCAGCTTCTCCTAGTGAGCTATGCAGATCCTATTAACGGAAGCGCCTGTAAATGATAGAGTTGATTCGAGTCCTGTCTGAGAACACTGTCCTTAAGAGTTATTTCGTAAGTATTGGCAGATAAGAAGTGACACTCTCCAGGATTAAACAAACCCTTTATATAAAACAGGGCGAGCAGAATTATAGAAGATAATAGAACTCAGAAGATATGAAAATATGCCAGAGGAGGAAGAGAGGAGCTCGGGAGTTCAAGAGCAAAAGTGTGTATTTGAACCTCTTGCCAACATCTCCTTGTATGGGAAAAATAAGAGACGTTGGGCAGCTGAAAAAAGCTTGTAATTACCCATTAAATCTTCATAAAGCCATTCAATTGCCATTAAATAGACGTTTCTGAACGTTGGAATGCTATGGCTCGTTTGGTACGCTGGAATTGATTTTGATGGAAATGGATATGGAAATGGAAATAGAAGTGGAGACTAAAAGTATGTTTAATATGTCATGGAAATGAGATCTAATTTTTGTATAAAAATACTAAAATGTCCTTCAATTTTTTATTTATTATTTTTTTTGAAGGTAGTGGAGGGTAATAGATGGAAATGATCACATGGAATTGTAAATCTTAAATATTTTGATGGAATTGATTGGGTGGTATTGAGCCTATTTGGCTTCCACATGGAATTGTAAAATTTTCTAATTCCATCATACCAAACAAGCATCATGATGGAATTGATCCTCAATTCCATTTCCATTACCCCTAATTCCATCATACCAAACATGGCCTATAGAGTTTTAAATGGAATTTGCTTCATGCCTTATAGAATAAACACACCTTAAAACCATCAACTTTAATGATAAAATATCATTGAATCAGTTTTTGAAATCATAAAGCGTGCAACGTCCAGATTTCTCATAAAACATAGTCAATAAATGGCATCAAAATAATTAGAAATTTGCTTAAGCGTTTAATGGGCATATTTCGCTAATTATATTAGTACAAAACAAATTCAGCTTGTCATTTATTAAAATAAAGCTGAATTTTTTCAAGAGGTCTCTCATAAAACACCCAATCCACTTTTATCTTGCACATAGGGGAAAATATCATATTTCCATGTGGCCCGTCATTGTACGAGTTTATTCCTTCTCTTGGCCCCACAATCCCAAATGAGACTCATTCCTTGTACACATCCATTCATTATCTCCAATATTTGGAACAAAACAATTATGTGTCCTTCAACAGAACAATTCGATGCAAGGATGATGATGGAGAAGAAAGAAGCTGAAGCAGTTAATAAAAAAAGAACGTTGATGGGAAATGAAAATTTTACTTAAGTAATAAGCCCATATTTTGTGTGTTCTATCGAACACTTCATTTAGATTCAACACTCTAAATTAAAATGAAAATATATAAATTAAAGTATTAATATTTAAAAAAGTGATAAAATTAAAAATTGTATCATTTTTACTCATAAGATATTAAAATATTACTCATTTTGTGTATAATCAAATTATCAAAAGAAATACAAAAACCAAGAAAACATTTGGAATAACCTCCAATTTGAGGGGCAGTCAGGGGTTCAGCTGGCACCCCTAATCCTGACGCTACTAAAAAATAGTGGATTAGTGATAAAATTGTATGATTTCATTGTTAAATAGACTGTCACTAATTAATTAGGGATGTAATTCCGTTGCTAATTTACTGCTTTTTTATAGTGTGTCTTTTGTTGATGTTTCCAACTGCATGAGGGATCTTGTTCACATTGATGTATTCCCACGGGCGTATTCTCACCCACTTTTCCATAAAAAGGAAAATTATTATGAGGTTTCAAGAAAGCACCTTAATTATTAAAAAAATCCTAATAATAAGTGAGATGCTGTCATTTCTTACTTTAAAACTTGTCATTACATGTTCCTCAATTATCATTGAGACTTCTTGGTAATTAAGTCTCTTCCTTATCACCTCATAATAATTCTCCCAAAAACCATGGAGCCAGTTTGTGTACTATTTACAAGTTTAGTATAATTTTGAATCTCTCAATTTTTCATTCACATTAGGAGAACTTTTTGTTTTTTGTTTTTTTTTTTGTTTTTGTTATGAGCCCACATTGAAAAATCTCACAAGTGGAGTGAGGTATATAAGTTTAAATGGATGTCTCTCATAATAGGTTAGTATGTTGGGATCGGGCTCTCCTTTTGAGTCTGTAATCATCACATTAATGTTTTTATTGAGAGGCCAATCTTTAATAATATCTCTCCTTGTGTTGGGATGGAGGGGAGAAAAGAGCAATGGGAGAAAATACAAGATAAAACAATGAAAATAATGCCCTTATTTAATTTTTAACCATTTTTTCAAGTAATTTCATTTCAACAAAGGTAGAAAGGAAATTAAGAGAATAAGAAAACACTAAAGATATATATATATATATATATATTGTTGTGCAATGTACGGATCATTTAAGAAAATGTAGAGTGTTTTACAGAAAATAAAAAAAAATGGAAAGAAGCATTTGACAGTGGCAGTTACTATGAAAAAACGTATATAACGTTATAACAGATGATGATGGCGTGGGAGCATTGGACAATATTGGAAAGGGAGAATTGCCTAAAAATATCTTGGAGGTAAATTAATTGTTGATCGCTATCATGGAAGATCTGTTGCACATAACGGAAGATATTTTGCATATAATGAAAGATTGTTTACACATTTATATGAAACATTTTTGCACACACGGAAGATAGTTTGCACAAAACGGAAGATCGCTTGCACGCTTGATAATAATCAGCAATTAATTTGTCTCCAAGATATTTTTGGGCAATTCTCCCTATCAGAAATCATATTTTGTTACAAAATATCTTCATCTTTTTGGAGAAAATTTTGGAGGGGAAAAACAGGAGATCCACAGTATTTTTTTCCTTTCAACTTTTCCTCTCCCTATTTTCCCTCTAATAATCCAAATAAGAGAAAATGCATTTTCCTCTCTATTTTCTCTTATAATTTTCTCATCCCCTAATTTTCGTTTCAGCCAAACACAATGGTAATAATAACATTTTGAAGCCCATCATACTAAAATTCTAGCCCCCTACATTACATGATATTGCTATAAAAGGCCAATTTAATTTTTTATTAAAAATTTTACCCCAATTCTGAAATCAGTGCAGAAATTTAGAAAATAAAAAGTAAAAATCCATCCTATTCACATTTACTCTTCCTAAAGAGCAACATATATCATGCTCGGTCAAAAAAACATATATCATGCCATTCCAATTTAGTGGTACAAGATCTCTTTTACTGGCAATATAGATATACAACGCACCTATCTCCATAGATATTATAAGTTATTTCCAATGTAATAAGTTATTTTCAAATTTTAAAAGCAAATAAGATGTATTAAGTTTTTAACTTTACCCTTATTAAATATATATAATTTAAAAACTATTTTGTCCGGTTTTAATTATAAGTAATAATTTGAATTTGTCTAAAAATTTAATATACTTTTTCTATTTTTACCATCAATCAATTACATATCTCTCTTATTTCTTTACCCACTCATTCTCTCTTATGATCATCATCTTCATAAGGCTATATTAGGGTAAAAAATGATTGAAATGATGACAAAAAAGTGAGAAACGAGTGCCTGATTTTAATAGGGAAAATTGCCCATAAATACTTGTTGAGCAAATTAATTGCCAAATACTACTATGGAAGATCGGTTGTATTTTAGCGGAAGATATGTTGTACACAACGGAAGGTATTTTACACACAACGGAAGATGGTTTGCACGTTTATATGAAAGATTTGTGCATACACGGAAGATTATTTGCACACAACGGAAGATCTTTTACACATACGGAAGATGACCTACATGTTTGATAATATTCAGTAATTAATTTGCTAAAAAAATATTTATTCCCAATTCTCCCATTTTAATACTAGGAGATTTTCTCCATTGTTGGGTGAGAAAGAGGTGGGGGGAAGAGGGAAACAATTAAATAATCTTATACTAAAAATGTGGAGCCCAGGGAAATCATAAAAGAATATAATAACATGGCCATGTTCTTTTTCTTTCTGACCGAAAATAACCTATCCTTGTTTTGTTTTTTTGGGCCGGCAAAAGATTGCGCTAATCAAAGGACGAAAAACTTACAAAGTTCTTGTAGAAAACAAGCACAAATCAAGAAGACTAAAACAAACTGAAAGCTTTAAATCAAAAGAAGCCAAGCTCTTCAGTATTAGCCAATGCCTTCCCTATTTGCCTCAAAAGAATGACAGTTGTTACCTTCAGGCTCCTCAACATTTGCATCCCGCAAAAGAATCACAGCTAGAGGGGATTGGAAAATCAGACCATTAGGTCCCAACTCCCTTGAAGCCAAAGCATGCAAACAGTCAGCGACATGATTGCCCTCGGGAGGGATAATGTTATGGAAATATAATAAGATTTTGAATGTTAGTTACTTCTGTTAGGATGTTATTAGTTTGTCAGTTAGTTAATGGCTTATTAGCCGTTGGGGTTAGGTGTGTATGTTAGGATATAAATAGGCTCTCTCTCTCTCTCTGCTGTATCAATTCAGATTATGTTCATTATGGAATAGAATCTTGTTTCTCAATTGCTCTTCTTTCATTCTCTCTCTGTTTCTCTTCTACTGAATCTCTTCTCTGTTTCTTCCCTCTTCTCTCTCATTACATAATTATAATTATGTAATAGTGGTATCAAAGTTGTCTTTCCTTGGCTTGGCTGTCTATTCCCCACCCTCCTTCTTTTTGATACAATTCTTAAGAAAAGAAAAAAAAAATGAAAAAAACAGAAAAGATGTGGCTCCAACAACATGGTAGTGTAAAGGAATTCAACCTATTGTTTGATGAAACCATGAGTAACTTACAGTTCCCAGAAAAAGACCTCGTCGTAACCTATGTGGCTGGGCTAAAGGAAGAAATTGCTGAGTCAATCCAATTATTTAGCCCAAGAAACATGTATCAAGCTCGATTGTTTGCGAGAACAAAGGAAACGTGCTTGCGATTGCTGGACAAGAGGGAAAGAAAAGCTTTGAAAGATCAACAAGCTAAGACGAGTGTTTCCAAATGACGTCTGACCAAATGGGAGAAGCTTTTGCCTTTCTAGAAAAAAAGAGTCTTCTTCAAACTCATCTCATAAATGCGATGAAATACAAGAAGCAAAAGGAGTGTCAAAGCTTGAAGGCAGAAACAATGGAGGGACATCGTGTTTAGTCTTCCGGGGGTCAACGAGAACAATATCGCATGTGACAGAGGAAAACAGAGATGCGAAGAAAGGTGGGAATGGCTATGGACTAACAACTCTTGGGGTCATCTCTGCTTTTGCTTCTGATTTTTGCCCACTATGGACATGTAAAAACGCGAAACTCACAACTAAAGTTGGTGGGTCATCGTTACTAGCAGCTTCAGTCCGTTCCATGCCTATGGGTCTGTATCTGTCCACTATTTTCCTTCTATCTTTGTCACTACATATTTTTTGGTCACCTCAAATCACTATTTTGTCATCACTGTTGATGTCAATTGCCAGTTCTTGTGCTCGAAACTTCGTGCAAGACGAGTGGTGTAGCGAGGTTTCGAAAGAGAAGAATATAGATGCTATGTGT
This sequence comes from Inga leiocalycina, assembly GCA_963242795.1. Classification (NCBI taxonomy): domain Eukaryota; kingdom Viridiplantae; phylum Streptophyta; class Magnoliopsida; order Fabales; family Fabaceae; genus Inga; species Inga leiocalycina. The sequence goes on from OY725323.1 coordinate 23,738,266, forward strand.
GGAGTCAACCAACTTCCAGGACTTGAATCTTTTGGTTGGGTTATGATATGGCTCAGTGAAGCTTCTAGTGTTGAAAAGTCAAGAATATAGCTATCCCCAATTTTCTCTGTGAGCCGAAGATATTTTGATGGTGCATGGGTTTTGAGACCTCACGTGGTAGGTCACAACTAGGTTCCATTATAAATAGTGTGCAGCTTGAAAAGTCAAACCTCCCTTATCACACCCTTATATCATTTTAACCTTTTTTCAGAGTATTTGCAGAAAACGATATGCGGTTCGGTAGGTAACATAGGAATAGCATAATTATACTGATAATATATGCATGATTACATAAATTCCCCATAGGGGTTCGTACATGATAGTTACCATCAATGTAACCACACAGGGCTACTTGGGTATCTAAACTCGTTCCAGTGAAACAGAGATATTTTCTCGTCTTCGTTCCACCACCGCAATCCCCTCGTACGGTTCTATTCTTTGTTCTCAGCATATCTTCTATCACCTCCTGTCTAAATTGTTGGTAGGGGAGGGTAAGATTCGAGAGAATCTCAGTAGGAAATAGATACCAATATGCATGCAAGATAAGTGCTTAATGATGACATGTTTGCATTACATAAACTCATGCTAACACAACGACATATCTACGTGCTCAATGTTTCGTGCAACAAAACTATGGCCACAATATAAACAGAAACAGAGCTTCAATAATTTATATATATGTTTCACATAATCGATCAAAGCAATAACATGCATTAATACATATCACAAATATCAAATACATGCAGAAGAGGCAAGTTCCCTACCTTGACCTTTTTCCACCTCGAAACGTGTGCCTCGTAAGGCGTAACAATAGCTCGAGTTCCATATTCGATCCTACAATTCCAAATGTATCATTTAGACACTTCCATAGTGTTTCTAGGGGTTATATAAGCCTATTATGAAAATTTACAAAACTGCCCTCGGGAACCCGGCTCGGCCATACCGTATCTGGTCCGGCTGTACTTTTCCCGAAATTCTATCATGGGCTATCCTGACATATTTTCGTCTAAGGAATCTATTTTCAGACTCAGAATTATCAAATTTATTGTCAAATTACAAATTTACTCTTGGCAGCCCCACTTTAAGGGTTTTAGGGGCGTTTTCGTAATTATATTTTTTTGGCCTTTTACGAAAAAGTGACCAACTATAATCCCACCTAATTTTCGCTTCTGAACTCAATGAAACCATCAAATCATTGAAAATCCAACTCTAACCCCTCCAAACTATCCTTGGCCGAAATTCTCAGTTGCCCAGGAAAAATTGGGGTTTTTCGGTTTCGGCTGCGTAAACGCGTTCCTTTATACTCCTAATCACTTTATTAACTATTCCATTAGGTTACAACTACCATTTAGTACCAATTTGGGCAGCATAACAGCCCCAAACACCCATTTTCCATTTTTAAAACCAATGACAATCCGGCGAAATTTCACTGATTAAATTGTCCACAACAGTCAGAATAATTAATATACAAGAGTTTGGAAATTACCTCAAGCTCCCAATAGCTTTTCCTTGACTTGACTGAAAAACCCAGGTGTTTAACAACAGATTTTGAGCTTCTAAACCTTAAAGAACATATAGGAGTAGCTTAGGAGCGGAGTTATACGCGTTAGGATCTAAATCGTCAGAGAAATTGGTTTACCTTGCGAGTTCTCTTCTCCTTATCTCTCTAAACCCTCTCAAGCTTTCTCTCTCTATTTCCAGCAAAAAGGACGTCATTTCTGGCCTGATGGAGGAAGGAGGTGATTTATTTTATCATATATGATACTGTATTTTAATTATGTAATCATTTTCCAAAATTCGGATTAATTGGAAATTCTGGCAGATTTCTGCCTAATCTTTGAAAAAATCATAACTAATTCTAGAAAAATCGAATTGGAGTGATTTTAAAGTCTATAGAACCTTTATTGAGTCTAGTTTCAAGGTAAAATATAGAATTTTGCTAGATGGAGTTACAAAATTCCCAGAATTTCAATCTTTGCATACTGTTCCAGAAATCTCACAGTTTTTCTGTGCTGATTTCAAAAATTCATAAATTTTTGTATATAGCTCTAATTGAGTCATATGACCTATCAAATTAAAGCTTAGGATGTCTACTTTTACCCTGTAAAATTTTATAATTTTTTCTCATCATTGGTCATACAAAATCCCATGACAAGCTCACTACCTCATAGATGATTTCACCAAAAACATAATTACTTTCTCCAAAATTCACCATTTTACTTTTCTTTAATACCCCAAAGATATAAGAATCATTAGGGAATAAATTTGGGCTCCTGCTAAACTGGGGCTTAGCAGTCTACTTATTTCAGGCTTATTCTTTAGCCTTAAATCTCAAAATTCAGGGTATCACATCCCTTCCTGGCTATATAGCATTTTCCTTTAGTTTCAAGAATAGTTTGAAAACTTCCTGAGTTTGACACTATCAAATCAATTTATAGGCTTAATTCTTCAAGAAAAAGGCCTAAGTTCGTGGCTGCAATGGGTTATTTCTATGCAACCTATTTATATGGCTATTAATTGGGGTTTTCATGTTAAACTCTCTCCCATAAGCATTTTGCTGCCAATTTGGTTAAGGGGAGAATTAATCACAATGCCCTATGGAAAGCTCTGTTCTCTGAGCAAGAAAAGAAAATGGAAGGAAAAGGCAAAGTTCACAGCAAGATCAAGTCATCGGGAATTAAGCACTGTTTAGCTGAAGTTTTTAGAATTTTCAAGCCTAGGAAATGAAGTAAAGGTGTAGCAGGGCTCAAGTAAGAGAATTTTTCACTGAATAGTAAAGTTTCTTAATAATTTTAAAGTCTCTGTTTTTGTTGATTTTAGATTTGTCTTTGGTTGTTAGACATCTTTGAGCGCAAGGATGTCTTGGGAGGCGGGTATTGTTATGGAAATATAATAAGATTTTGAATGTTAGTTACTTCTGTTAGGCTGTTATTAGTCTATTAGTTAGTTAATGGCTTATTAGATGTTAGGGTTAGTTGAGTATGTTAGGATATAAATAGGCTCCCTCTACTGTATCAATTCGGACTGCATTCGTTATGGAAGTGAGGCTTCTCCAAAAAGAACAATGTCATCTACAAACATCAAATGTGATATCAGAGGTCCTATGTTGCTTAAATGGATAGGTCGCCACTCACCATCTTGCAAAGCTAGATCAAATGTGATAATTTTTCCATAAAAATTACAAATAAATAAGGGGAGATAGGATCCCCTTGATAGACACCTCTCGAAAGTTTGAAAGCCTCTACTTTACTCCTATTCCAAAGTAAATGCAACGATGATGAAGAGACACACTGTTTAATTATCTGGATTACATGGGGGGAATATTGAGTTCCATGAGACAACTAATAGGAAAACCCCAATTTAATCTATCATAAGTTTTTTTGAGATCAACCTTAATTGTCATCATTCCTTTCTTTCTTCTCAAATTGCATATAGAATGAATATCCTTTTAAGCCACTGTAATATTATCCGAGCTTAATCTCCCCAACACAAAACTACATTGTTTTAGGCATATCACCTATGACAAAAAACTCTTGAATCTCCTATAAATAATTTTCATGATTACCTTATAAACCACATTGTATAGCCCTATAAGACGGAGGCCACGCATCGGTTTTGGAGGGTCCTTTTTTGGAATAAGGCATATTAAGGTACCATTAATTGTCTCTATCTCATAAGGGTTCTCAAAAAGGTGCCTAATTAGAGAAATCATATTTGACCTACATGAAGACATTGATTTAAAACAAATAAAGCATTCAGATCGTATGGCTTAGGTGCTTTCAATGCTCCCATATTGAAGAGAGCCTCCCTTATATCTTCATTAGTTATAGGGCTACCATAGTCTACAATTATAGTTGGATCTATATTCTAGAAAGTAATGCGACTATCAATAAATTCCCTGGTTAATACATCTTCTATGAATAACATTTGAAAAACGTTCATAGTTGTCCTTTGTAGCTCAACCTCTTCTTCATCCATTTGCACAAAGATGAAGATGTTTAGTGTTTCTATCCCTAAGGATATTCCATTATACCTATGCTTTTTAAGCCCATAGCAGATTATCTTGGACAATAATGGTTTCTAGGTCGCGCCACAACTGACTTTGAAGGTCAAGCAGAAATTGACAGTGATTATTTTAAGCAAGAGCACGATTATTACGATCCAGTCTCCTCAAAAGTTTCCTTTTTTGATTAATAAGCTTGAGTAAAATTACTAACCGTATTATTGCAACCGTCTTGGTATTGCCAACTCTCTTTCACAAAGTCATTGAAATTATCATGCAAAACCAAGGAAGCTATAAATCTAAATGGATGTGCACATTTCACCTTCTCATGTAAGCTATTGAGTCTGAGTAAAATGGGAGTGATGAAATTTGCATGGTTCCCGGACCCGGACCGGACCGGCTGGTCCGGACCGGAAACCGCCGAACCGGTCACTAGACCGGTCCGGTTCACGGTCCGGTCCGGGTCCCAAATTAAAAAAAAATTATTTTTTTAACTTTTTCCTTTAGAATTTCATACTATAAGCCTAAAATTTTCAATTACTCACCGGTTTGGTCCCGGTTTAGCTCCGGTTTGGTCCCGGTTTGACCCACTGACCCTTAACCCAGTACCCCGACCGGTTCAATACCCGGTCCGGTCTTTAATACCTTGGAAATTTGAGCTATGGTAAATGGACCACATTTGTATCTCGAAAGTTCCCTAGCCATTCGTCATTAACAAATGCTCTATCAAGCTTCGTTGCACTACCATTGCGACGCCATGTAATAGAGGTCCTAAGAAACCAAGATTAGTGAGTTTGGAGGAAGCAAACCATTCAATGAAATCCTTTTCAATCGGAGTGCCACACCTAATAGTAGTAAAGCGTTCAGCAGTTGTTAGGGTAGCATTCATATCACCAGTAATAACCCAAGCACCCTGTATATTTGATTGGAGATAGGATAGTTCACACCAAAGAATTCAACGCTTAACTGGGTTTAGTGAAGCATATGTGACAATCATGTGTCATTCATTCTGAGATAGGCAAGAAAAGGAGAGGTGCATGAACTGAGGATGTTTTTCAACCACTGTCACATTCCCTACAGACGACTTACACAAGACCCAAATACCGCCACTATAACCTTCAATAATCTCAAAGTTTGAATGACCAAGCAACTTCGTAGTTGTCCTAGCTTTTCGCCACTTGATCTAGTTTCAAGAAGAGCTAAGCATTCAACATCATAAAATTTGGTAATGTCATGGATAAGAAAAGGGAAATGTTTAGCACTCATTCCCTTGCAATTCCAATTTACACACATCATAGTGAAAAATAATAAGGATAGTGATAATAATAATCAAAATCAAATTAGCACTCCTCATCATCATCTGATGATCCAAAAACTTCCAATGTTTGTTCGCTATTCCTTTTGCCCTAGAGAGAAGATTTTGATGTATCTAAAATTGCTCTCACAAGTTTGCACCTGGATCAATGGGATCATCAACTTCCTCCATCATTACCAACATCCAATAATGATTAGTGATAGCCCCTCGCCATGTGACCCAATTTACTCCTCCCACCACCAAACTCATCGTTTCATTTATTCCAAGTCCCTGATGTTCCAATCTACAACGCACTGCAAGGTAGTCCTACATAGCAGTTCGATCCACCACCTTTTTGTTTTTTGGGTTTTGTTTCTTGGGCCCTATTCTCATTTGGCCATGCATAGATCAGTTTATGCCCTATTTTCATCCTATTTGTATTCTCCTTTAGTGGCCTTCAAAAATTTTGACTTCCATTACACTTAGAATTCAGCACCTCATTCTCATGCATAACTATCTGCAGTGCCGCAAATCTCATCCTTTCCCTTCTGGATACATCCCTCTCCTCCCCTTCCACAAACATTGCACTACCATCCATTCATGTACCCTATCTTTGAGTTTTCAACCTCTACCATAAGGTATGACTGAATTATACCTCCTATCATCTTGGATTCATGTCCGTCCTCTCGTTCATCGATGTTGCTTAGACCATTAATATCAACAATACAATGATTAGCATTATGACCAAATTTACCATCCTTGAAAAAAATAAGATACAATCCATCGTATCCAATCTTCTTCACAATCCTATTAGCTAAAATGCATGGCACTAAAGGTTTGCTCAAATCTAACCATACACAGATACGAGCAAAATGACCCTTAGTCTTTGTTATGGTATTAGCATCAACCTTTTGGACTCGACTAATCTGAATAGTCAATTGGGAGCTTAGGTATTCAAACCTAAGTTGTTGTTATGGTAACTGATTTTGTATCAGGATTGAAATATGTCTTCCACGGTTAGACACAAATGTAGTCATCGTGAACCAACTATGGTCCCCCAGCTAGTGCTAGATCATAGGTAGCTTACCTTGTGCAAATAACCAAAAAGAACCCTGATCTAATTCCAATGGTTTCTACATCACCCCATAATGGAGACAATTTAGAAGCTAGAACTTCTTCTCTCACCATCCTCCCTAGCACCGTGAGTTTTTCGCCAACACTTTACAATCTAAGCTTTAAACTCAAGGAGAAGATAATGTTTGCTCCTAGAAGAGTTTGCTCGACTCAGACTCGGGGATCTCCAGCCATCATCCATCTACCAGTCTACATCCTTTTCCTCAACATCATCATATGATACATCCTTATTCTCACAAGCTTGTTTATATGTTTTTTTCGGGTTACCCATTTTTCACTTTATCTCGCATCTGGGTGAACGCCATCACCCTAATCCGCCTCCACCCAATCCTCCATTCTTGGAACCCTAGCTCGGCCTTCCACAATCTTTCCCTCACCCTTCCTCACCTTTTTCCTGCTCCTTTCCATGTCATCCACCTCCTCCTGTGACAGGGTTGAGCCTCCAATGCCTTCACTTGTACTCACTTTCACTCTATCACTTATCTCTCTTTACATTGGAGAAAACCATAATGGAAGTCTTTATAGTGTTGCCAACAAATGGAACCTAGTTCCCTTAGAAAAGTGACAATACTTTGTCACACCTTAGAATACAAGCTATTTGCACCCCATGAGCGCTATATAATAACAAAAAAAACATTAGAATGGATTTATTATATAATTCACTTTAAGAGAAGATAGACATAAATGATAAAATGATGGTTCTGATTTGACTTCCAATATGTGTCATCCACACTACTATAAAAACAACATTCATTTTTTTTTCTTTTTTGAATTAAAGTGGTAGGACAAATGGTGTGAGGTTACAAATAAGATTGAACACGCAACCTCCCACTAACAAGAAAGCTTACACTACCACTAGGATAAATACAAAGTAATTGGCGAAAACACCGTTCTTTTATCAAAACACATTTATACACATTAATAAAGATTTCACAACCCCACAAAGTAATAATTAAGTCACAACCCCTTATGTAGTAAGTTACTGAACTGAAAAATATGAATGCAAAGGCAAATAAGGATAACACTCACCTTAACACTTTTATAGCAAGAATTTCATTAACAAGGGAAACAAGAAGCAAAAGAGAATATCCAATTACTGAAAATTAAGTTTATTCACTCACTTGTTAGCTTGAAGGCAGCTAGCACACACACATAGAAAAGCAATTACAATGGAAATAACTGATTGCCCCTATGGATATCGGGAAACTGACTCATAACTGAAGTGGACTCTAACAAACTCAACATGACTCTATTATTCAACAATGACTTAATAAACATCAATAAAAGACACAACATTTAATTAAAAAAAAGGAGACTGATTGCTCAAGCTTTGCTATCATGATCTTCAACCCTACGCATGGAAATGTTGTGTTATGTCTTCAACCAACTGTGATAAGTTAATGTAAGAAGATCCACCTTTCTCCAATGCCTTGCTTGCTTTCTCCCCATAATTCCTTGTTCTTTCTCTTATTCTCTCACTTTCTTCATCTTCTTCACCCATCACTTTCTCTATTGCCACCTTCACTTTTTCCCTCCTCACTTGAATCCCAGACTTGTCTTCTACCTCGAAATGTGTAGCTTTCTCAACTCCCAGCCTCACACCCACCTCCAACAATTGAACAACCACCTTCTCATTATAAAATTGCTCACAATTTAGAGGAAAGGTTATTAGTGGCACTCCATTACACATAGCTTCAAGTATTGAGTTCCATCCGCAGTGTGTTAAGAATGCTCCAATCGCTATGTGTGATAGTATCAGAACTTGAGGCACCCAACCTCTTATTATGAGTCCTCTTCCTTTCACTCTCTCCTCCACTCCATCTTCCTTCAGTAACTTGTTCATTTCTTCTATCTTGTGTGCATCTCTCATCACCCAAATGAATGGCCTCTTTGAAGCTTCCAATCCCAAAATTAGCTCCATAATTTGTCCTGATGGCACATTGTTTAAGCTTGCAATGTTGGCATAGATGACAGATCTTGCTGGCCATGAATCAAGCCACTTCAAATATTCGCCTTCTTCTTGCTCCTTTGAGTCTAGTTTGCCTCTCTGAGCCTTATCCTTGTCGTCCTTGTTGGAGAGTGAGACTGGACCTATACAATAAACTTTACGACCTGTGGCTCTTCTATACTCCTTCACGTATTCTTCTTCCAACTCATCAACGCTATTCACTATTATCCCATATGCTTCTCCTTCATTTTTCCATGCTTTCTCACGTAAAGCACTGAACTCTCCCATGTCCATTGAAAAATACTCCTGAAGCTGAGATTTTTTGAACACGATTCTGTGGGGCAATCCAGGCACAACCACTGATTCTGATTCCGATACGCTCTCATAAACTTTAGAATGAAACAGATTGTGATTACATAATATAGAGAAACAGTTCAAAGCATCGGAAATAATTATTGGAACCTTGAACTTCTTGGCAACATCAGACACATGTGGAAGGTTTTTGTCAACTATGACGCAGGTGGGAATAGTGGGAGTAAAAATTTTTTCAAGGACTTCTTCAACTGGTGTCTGCAACATAGTTGTAGCTTTTGCAAAGTTGTACATAAGATCCGGGGAAGGTACAGCTTCTGAGCTCTCACACCCTTCTGGTAAACCAGCCTCAACACTTGGGAATCGATAAGGTTGAACAGTGATTAATGAGCCACACTGTACCTCTCTATCGATGTTTGCTCGAACTCGAACAGCATTTACAGGTGTGGTCATTATCGTCACCTTCACGTTGTTTCGCCGACCCAAGAGTTTGGCCAAGTCCACCATGGGAAGAAGATGACCAGCCGCCATCAAAGGTATCAAAATAAAGTGAACCTTAGCCGAAGATTCCATGGCGAGGCAGAGATATTGTAGTATAGAATTGGATTTGAACTTGCTAGTGAGGGATGTTGACAATAAAGAATTGCCTTATATATATAGTCGCTGTGATGAAATGATTGATATGACGACGCAAGAGCTTCCATTATTGTTATGTGAAAAAAAATCAGAAAGTGAGGAACTCGTGGCTGACTTTAATACAAGGGAATTTTCACGAGTGATGTCGGGTGACATGGTGTTGGGGGGCGAGGGAAATGATTAAATCACGTCTCATACTTAAAAATTAGTGAGGAGCACGTGGAATATCATTCAAGAATATTTAATTATTTTAAATGATAGGGATTTATATCACCACAAACTGAGACTAAAACAAGTGTTGGATTCAAAGCTAGTGCTAAAGATTATAAATTGACTTATTATACTCCTGACTATGAAATCAAAGATCATGATATCTTGACAGCATTTCGAGTAACTCCTTGGAATTTGGATTCAACTGAAGAGTAATCCGTTTTTTAAGACCCGACTTGCTTTTTTCAAATTGTTTTTCATTATTAAAAAAAAGTAACCAAGATAAAATACGAGCTTGTTTTATAGCAATCATAATATAAGACATATTTATTAAATTTGATTATATTAAAAAAAATTAATTAAGTTAATTGATATATCATGTATTTTCTAAAACATCATAGTTAATTTCCTTATTTCCTCTTCTTATTGTTTATTATTGATGGAGCATCAATATAGGTAAATTATGAAAAAATTAACAAATATGAAAAATATATCTTATATTTAGAATCAAGATTAAATCCCCAAATATGTTTTATATTAAAGATTTGAGAGAGTAAATACCTCAACATTGTAAACTTTCATTAATTGTTTACATTTTGTCCCCTGCACTTCTTAAATGTTTTATGTTGAATTTTAATTAGTTTAAATTTATTTATATTTTTTTATAGTTTATGATTATAATATATTCTTATAAAACATTAAGCCCGGCCCCAATAATTAAAAGTTAATCCAATTCAATGGTGGAGACAGTAAATTAGGCAAGGCACTCTAGAATCCTAATTAAATTAAGGAAAACTATAAATCAATTAAATTAGGTAAGGCACTCTATATGTCAAAATATTATTAAAATTTTAAATATAATAAAAATCTATCATTAAATCTCAACCATTAAAAGTTGATATAATGATAGAGACATTAAATGGAGAGTAGATTAAGAGAGAAATCAATGGAGACATCCTCTCCCCATATTACTACTATTCATTTGGTCAGTTTGAAATCCTTTGACCGATTTCAAAAATTTAGAATTAATTATAAGAAAACCGTATGAGGACAAGTCAAGTCTCTAGTTAAAGCTCTTGAAGTACTCACATGGGAAAACAAGATTGCTGGTCATATCTAAGCGGAATTCTAACCCGAAGAGTTTTTAACTTTATTTCTCATTTTGCTCTTACAAATTTCAAGTTTCAGAGGTTAAATTCATTTCCTTGTGTTTAATTCCTTTATTATGTACTATTTAAATTTAAAGTTAAAAAAATCTAAAAGAGAGTAACTTCTTAGTCCATGATGATATTTTTGTTGAATTTATTAGTTGAATCATTTATATTTATTTTTTATTTTAGATTTTGCCCCATCAGCGTTTACCCCCAAAATATCGTTAAAGCGCTGTTAGTTTGTAGACGAGGCCCATCAATATGCTTCTTCTTCAGTTCTTCCCCGACAAGCACCCCTCCTTCCGTCCCTCGATGCCTTCTACGGCGTGCAACCCCTCTCGCCGTTTATCATCATCTTCTTCTTCTCCAGCGAGAACACAACAACGAGAACCCACTAATTTTTCCAGACAAGGTTGTTGATAACCCACTAGATTCATATTCTTCGTTAGCAAGGTTGTTGTTAATTTTATTCTTCGTGCCTCTCGTTGCTCCATTTGTAATACTAATGTGAAGATGTTTTTCTTTTTTTTAATTTGTGTGTATCACTTTACTTGATTTTATAAATTTGCTTTTCCATAAAAGAAAAGAAGAGGGAGGACTGTATCCATCTTGACCTTCTTCTAAACCATATTTAGAAGGGTGAAAGCAAAAACGAAAGCACCACATCTGTTGTACTTGTACATATCAATTTAGTAACAAAATTAACGATAAAATGAATTAGATAAATATTGAAGATTTTAAGATTAATTAGGAAATTTTGCTAAAAAGAGATTGACCCATGTGCGTGATTTATACGTCCGAATGTGTGTGATTTATACATGTTGAAGGAGAAAATTATCTTTCAATTATAAAAATTATTTAATTAAAACTATGCCATTTTGTATAAGATGACCCATGTGACTACGTTTTTCTTTGAAAGAAAAAAATTTAGCATCTTAAACTATTTTTTCAGTATTTTTCAATTGTAACTAGTATCCTAAAATACTTTTTGGTTCACTCGACACTTAAAATATTTTTTTAGTGTTGCCTATTATCTAGCACCTCACATCTCAAAATATTTTTCTAATAGCACTCAATATCTTAAACTAATTTCTAACACATCTAGCACCCAAAAAATTTTATAATCAATATCTTAAACTAATTTCTAACTCTCTTTGTGATCACATTGTACAGATTTGCTCATTAAAGAATAAAATATATTTTTTTCTCTCAATTATTTCTGGTTGCCTCTAGCTAACATAGTATCAAAGCCATTGCTTTATCCACATCATCTAACGGCCCAAAATCAAGAAACCATAGATTGCTAGCCCATCATATTATCAAGATCCAAGTCATCCACCCATTAGCTTCAAGACGGAGCACCATCAGATAGCCCACCTATTGAACTCAAGATCCAAGTCCATATCCATTAATTCAAGTCGAAGCACCAATATGCCCTTCACCCTGATGGATTATGCTGATATACCTCACCAAATCCCTAAGTCGACTATGGCGACAAGCACCATTGATGGGCATGTGTGCCTTGTAAAACCCTTATTCGATTATTGGAACTCGATTATGCTTCTTGAAAGAATTTTGCGTCGAGCGTCATAGTGAACAACATAGCGGTCGTGGTACCGGTGGAGACCGAAACGCAGTGAGTGGCGAAGGAATCGGTCAGTGCTTCCTATCAGATGACCAAAATACATAAAACTATAATAACCAATATCCAAAATAAAAGTCATATCCCGAAGCCCTATCCGCCCTTTGTCACCTGCTTCTATTTTGAACCTCCTGCCCTGTCTGAAAATTTGTTTTGGGAGAGTGAGATTCTAAGAAATCCTCGTAGTGTCAAATCACTCATAGTATGCACAACCACAAAGCATGAAAGCAAATCATCACACAACACATAGCAACTACAACGGCAAGGGCGGGTATGACTTGCGTCACCCTTACATTTGCTCATGATGTATTGCACAATCACATGTTCATATCGCATATATTACCACAGCTAGGATCCATATAAAATATTTCACATACACATAGCCACACTGGCCGGATAATCAAACAGGAATTCACAATTCAACAACGCAGCCTTGGCAATTACAATGGCAGATGCAACAGCAGGGTAAGTGTGATAACCATCACCCTCTACGACTGCTCGCACTGAACTACTCACGTTGTAATGCCCTATGGCTGATAACACATGCACATGTTCACAATGGCCTTATGCCAAAGATTTTCACAACAAATAATGATAAGTCATGCATACCAAGCATCATACAAAACATGAGAGAAAAGTCACTACCTTGGTCCTTCCAGGCGTGCTCTGGCACCGGTCTTTCCCGAGTAGGGCAAATGTCGAATCCTATAATTCATAATTAGGGATGAAGTGTTATTCTCTATTCCAATGCTTAAATGACTTCAAATCACTTAAATTGGTTATCATTTATGTTCTTTAGGAAGCTACAAGTGCCTCTAACAAAAGCCCTAAAGGGTTGGAAGAACTATCCCAAAGATCCCCTTTTGGAAGCTCAAGTACTAGTTTTTCACTTTTGCACTTGAGTAAAGAAGACCTCACTCGAGTGATGATGGACTTGCACTCGAGTACGAAAGCACACTCATGCAAGTGCTTGACAGAAAGCACAGACAGAGACGAGAACTGATCATTACACTCGGGTGATGGACTCAACACTCGAGTGACATCCTCACTCTCACCCGAGTCCCCCAAAGTGAGATATAGAAAGTGTTGACCCGAGAGTAAAAAGGATGACAGAAACCAGAAATGCTTGCTGCACTCAAGCATAAACCAAATCACTCGAGTAATAGCCTAATGCTCACCTGAGTTCCACAAAGTGAGGGTCAGGAAGTGCTCACCTGAGAGCACAAGCAACTTTCAATAGGGAACATCACTATAGCAGGGCTCTTTGCACTCGAGTGATGGCTTAACACTGGCGAGTGCTAAGACACACTCTAGAGAAATTGGCCGCGAGTGACAACCCAAGACGCGAGTTCATAGTGTCAAATACACCTTCACTCGAGTGAGAACCCAAAACAATCACAAGTGAGGCAATACTTTTGCCTTTACACACAGAAGTGCATCAGAAACTGAAAGAACACAGAGAAAATGTAGCACTTCACTTGAGTAAGACTCTCATGCATTCAGTGATGATTATCAGAAGCCAATTTCACAGAAAAACTGACAGCACTTCCCAGACTTAACCCAAGTGTTTCCAATGGTCCCAAATGTAACATCCCGAATTTTGATACTTGAGCTTAGAGATTAAGCCTGAGATTAGTGGACTGCTAAGCCCTGGTTTAGCAAGAGTCCAAATTGTGATTAAGAAATATGAAAATGAGTTGATGGTAATTCCAAGTGAATTTCCATAATCAGGGGCAAAACAGTAAAGTTACTGACCAGTTGATCGGTTACCGAGGAGGAAACTCATTGGTAGCTTCAAGATCAATGGCTAGGATTGATTGTGAAGTTGAGCAAGGGGCACAATCAAGTGTATGTGTGTGCATGTGAGCCCATGAGAGTTGGAGTGAGATGGTGACAAGTGGCAAAGTGTGGACCCTTGGATGGGTCATAAGTGTGACACATCATCATCATCTCCATCTCCTCTCTTCTCTCTCTCTCGGTTTCTCTCTCTCCTCTTCCTTCCTCCATTTTCGCTGAATATGCATGGGAAAGAGAAAGGAAAATCTGGTTTTTGAGGTAAGCAAATGGCCCCTTTAGCTCAAACTCTCTTCTCTAATGTTAATCCTTGAGTTGAGAGCTTCATTGTAGTGGTTGTAGATTCTCCATTGGTGGTGATTTGAGGATCACGAAAATATGAAGCTTGGAGAATCAAAGAGTGTCTTTGAGAAAGTGGATAAGGTATGTGAAACCAATCCTTCTATCTATGTTTCATTGCCAAATGATTAAGTTGGAAATTTCTGGAATTATTGCCCTAATAGTGAAAATATGGGTAATGGGTAGTTTGGCATGTTATGGTTATGGAAATGGTATATTGGTGTGAGTTTGGAATAGATAGAATGGATTTGGGATTGAAATGTGTGAGGTTAATGATTTTGGAAAATGATGATTATGATGCCCTAGACCAAAGCATGTTAATGGAATGGGAATTGGGTAATTCTATTGATTCCATTGAATTCAGTGAGTGATTTTGTGTGGGAGTAGCTTTGGTAGAGGTTTTGGATCCATTTGGATCAATTGGGCAAGAGTTAGGAGAATGTGGTATGTTTGCTGCGTTTTCCTGGAATCTGATAGATTCACTCGAGCATACAGGGGTGTGCTCGAGTGAGGGATGAATGTTGCTCGAGTGAGGAAGATCCTGCTCGAGTGATATGTGAGTTTTCCCTTGTTTTGCTGCGAGTGCGCCTGGGTGTTCATGAACGTTGCTCGAGCACATCGCTTTGTGCTCGAGTGAGCGAAGAACATGCTCGAGTGAGCATGGTCTGCTCGAGTGATGGTGGGAGTCCAGAGTGAAGGTTGCTTTCTGGTCTTCACTCGCGGGCAAGGTGCAAGAAGTGTGCCTTCTCACTCGCGGGTGGGGGGCATCTGCTCGAGTGAGAGGTGTGTGCTCGCGGGTGAGCTCACGGGTGAGAGTGGTGTGTTCGAGTGATCCAGTGCTTGGAGAGTGTTGGGGGCTCTCGGGTCCTCACTTCCTGGATTTCTCTCGCGGGTGCTCGAGTGAGGCTTTTGGCCTTGTGCTCGAGTGAGGATCTGTGCTCGAGTGAGCTTGTGCCTCAGGTGAGGGTTGTGCTCTCGGGCATGTGCTTTCTGTCTCACTTTCTCTTGTGCTCGGGTGTTGTCCGTACCAATGCTCGAGTGAGAGCATTTGTGCTCGAGTGATGTCCGTACTTGTGCTCGAGTGAGAGCTTCTGTGCTTGAGTGAGGCAGTGAAAAATATCAAGTTTGAGTGTTCAAAAGGGGATCTTTGGGAATAGTCTTCCAACCCTTTAGAGTTATGGATTAAGGTGTTTGAGGGCACTTAAAGGGCAATAATGATAACCAACTTGAGTATCTAAAAGTAAAGGAATTGGGAAAAGGGATTAATCCTATGTCATTGATTTTGGTTATAGGATTTGATGATTTCCTTGAGCGTGAGCAGCCGGAGCTAGAGCTTACGTGGAAAGAGTGTAGGGAACTTACCTCTCCTGCATGTATTGATAATTGTATTTGTGTATTGATGCATGTTATTGCTTTGCGTGATTATGTGAGACATATGAGAATGATTGTAGCTCTGTTCTATTTATATTATGGCCATGAGTATGTTGTGTGAACATTGAGCATGCGGATATATCATTATGTGAGCATGTGTTATTGTGATGGAAGCATGTCATGCATTAAATACTTATCTTGCATGCATATTGGTATTTGTTTTCCTACTGAGATTCCCCAGAATCTCACCCTCCCCTATCAACATTTTAGACAGGGAAGGAAGATTGAGGATGAAGCAAGCATCCAAGGACGAAGAGGACTCGTTTCTGGGTGAGAGTTTAGTAGTTGGTTATCAAGAAGTAATTGGGATAATATATGTGTATATTTGGATAAATAATTGATAATGTATTCGGAAAAGTTGTGTAATCCCTGTTATATGAATTGTATGGGCTAATGTGCCCTATGAGTATTGAGCGAAGATATGATCCCGGAGTTGTTGGGAATATATATTGCGTACTCTGATATTTGTATAAATGTAATTTATCTTCGCATAGTAATTATATTCGGAGTGTGAATGTGAGACCGGGTTTAAATAATGATTTTGAAATGCATTTGTGAAAACCCCGTCTGGTTGATGGGTTTATAAATGATGTTTTATCTTATTGGTCTCTATTTCACCTTAATTGCGTAATCCGGATATTAATTACGGCAGGGGGTTACACCAAATACCAAACCAAAGCTACTCCCACATAACTTTACCCAAAGAATCACATGAAAACATCAAAACCAACAATTTCCTATTCCATTATCATGCTTTGGTTTGAAACAACATTAAACACCAAAATCCCAAAATCACCAAATTCAACATTTTAACCTTAAACCAAATCTATCAATTCAAAACTCATACCAAAACACCATATTCATGACAGCAACATGCCAAGCTCCCAATGACCCTCATTTATTGAAAATAAGCCAAAAATTCCAGAAATTCAAAACTAACTCAATGGGAATAAAACCTAGATAGAAAGGTGTCTCTTACTCACCTCTACCACTTTCCCAAAGGAGCTTAATGATTCTCCAACCTCTAAACTTCCTTGAGAGCTCAAATCAACACCAATGAGCAATCTATAACCATACAATTAAAGCTCTCAATCCAAGAAACATCATTAAAGAAATGAGTTTTGGCATTAGAGGTCATTTACTCACCTTAAATCAAGCTTTTCTTCCTCCCTTTTTCTTCAACAATGGCACCGAATGGGGAGAGAGAGAGAGAATGAAAGAGAAGAGTGGGGAGAAAGATGAGAAAATGATGATAATACTCCCTCCCATGCTTGCCCAGTGAAAACCAAGGGAAGGAAAGAGAGAGAAATGAATTTTTTATTCCCATATGACTTTTCTCTCCACCACTCTCATCATATAAGCTTGCCAAGTGTCACATTCTCATTAGTTCTCATAATATAAGTAACCCATTAGTTACTTTAACCACTCCATTAGCCATTTGGTCACACATCTCATTTCTTCTTAGTTAGTAATTAATTTCTCCATTTATCACTGACTAATTAACTGACAATTTTCCATTCTTGTAAATTTTCCACTAATTTTAGAACATTTAACGAAATTGCCACAAAACATGGAATAATTCAATCTTTAAATCACAATTAATTATCAATAACTATCATTAGCCCTTAATCAAAATGTGGGGCATTATATCGTGGATGGCTCGTGTAAACGTCAATCTCAGGCACTAGAATTGTTGGAACAATGGGAACAATACAACGCGGTTGTCTTGTCTTGGATTCTGAACTCTATCTCTAAAGACCTTGCCAGCAGCATCATCTTTTATCAAGATGTACATCAGGTTTGGCTTGAACTTCAAGAATATTTGGATAAGGTTATTGGGTCTAGGATTTTTTCATTACACCATGAATTGCATTCTCTTCGTCAAGATTTATCCGCTGTATCTACATATTTTTCTAAACTAAAAGAACTATGGGAAGAAGAATCATCCCTTTTTCCCATACCATCCTGCATATGTGCTACATCGAAAGCCTATGCTAATATGTCTCAACGACAGAAACTTCTTCAATTTTTAATAGGTTTAAATGAGTGTTTTGCTCCTGCTAGAAGCCAAATTTTGTTGATGAATCCTCTACCCATAGTCAGCAGGCATTTGGCATGATTGTAGAAGATGAGGCCCAAAAATCAATTGCCAATTCCTCCAAAACATCACCCATAAAGGGAATTGCTATGACTGCATGTGGAAGGTATAGAGGAAGAGGTAGAGGACATGGAGGTCCTCAGCTAGAATGCTCTCACTGCTCAAAAAGGGGACATACTCACAATGCATGCTGAGAATTAGTAGGCTATCCAGCTAACTTTAAAGGAAAGAAGGTGAAATCATCCCCATAAAGCCACTGCCAATCAACTAGGTGTAGAAGTAGTACGTGAAGGAGCAGTGCAAGGAAACGCCGCCACTCCAACCTTCACCATGGAGCAATATGAACGACTCCTTAAACTACTTAAGAAAGATTCTGAAGCCACTGTACACATATTCACCGAAACTGGTTCAGGTTTGCCTCACTCTAATCACTCACATACATGTAGTAAATAGGTACTAGACTCTGGTGCAATGACACATATGGTAGGAGGCTTGACCCTTTTAGATAGTTCTAGGGAAAATGATGGCTTGATTAAGATAATTAAAATTCCTAATGGTCAAAGAGTAATGGTCACACGAATAAGGATTGTTAAACTCACTAATGATATCACTTTGAATGAAGTGTTATATGCATCCGAATTGAAATTTAATCTCATTTCTATCCCTAGGCTCTCTAGAGAACATCACTGCACAGTTCAATTTTTTCCTAATCAATGTTTAATGCAGGACCTTCGGGATGGAAAAAAGAAGGCGATTGGTAGACTAGAAGATGGATTATATGTGCTAAATACCTTTAGACACTCTACTACGTTAAATGTTGTCAATAAAAAATCTTTGAAATATGTGGATTTACAGTTGTTACATATGCAATAAGGACATGCGCCAATTTTAGTTTTGAGACATTTAGTTTTGTTGATTCTTCAAATGTATTGCTGGATTGTACTTGTGATATTTGTATTCAATCCAAACAAACAAAACTTCCCTTTTCTCCTAGTTGCATCAAATCTCAATCATGCTTTAAGTTACTTCATATGGATATTTGGGGTCCTTATAGGATTCCCACCCATCAAGGGCAACAATATTTTTTGACGATAGTTAATGATTATTCTCGCGCTACTTGGATATTCTTACGTAAATATAAATCAGAAACTGCTACTTATACCAAACATTTTATTGCTTATGTCCTTACTCAATTTTCTATTCATGTGAAATGTTTGTGTAGTGATAATGGTACTGAGTTTGTTAATCATGACCTTCAACTTTTTCTGGGAGACAAGGGCATCATTCATGAAACCACATGTCCCTATACACCAAAACAAAATGGGATAGTAGAGTAAAAACATAGAACCTTAATGCAAGTGTCTAAAAGCCTTATGCTACAATCTGGGAAACCTATTAAATACTGGGGTGAGTGTGTGAAAATGGTAGCCCATTTAATCAATAGAATCGCTTCCAAGAACTTAGGTTACCAAACACCCTATGAGAGAGTTTATGGGACACAACCATATTACACTACTTTAAGAACTTTTGGCTCCTTAACCTATACAACAGATCTAGTCCAGATGGATAAGTTGCGGCCTAGGATAATTCCTTGTGTTTTCTTAGGTTTCCCAACCATCAAAAGGGGTATGTTCTGTTAGACCTAAAAACTAACACAATTATTGTTAGTAGACATGTCACTTTTCAAGAACATCAATTTCCTTTTAAAAATACAACTGGTATTAATCAAGGGGGAGTTAATCAAGCCATAAGGGAAATGTTTTTATTTGATTATGTCTCCCCTAACATGTATTCAGGTGCACGGCCACCAACCATGACATAATCTACCAATGACAAAGTGGTAAGTAAAGGTAATTTCTCTCCACCAAATCTGCCTTCCTCTTCTAGCACACATGAGCCGCCCCTTACAAAATCCCATAGAGATCGTAAACCCCCTATTTGGGCCCAAGATTATGTATGCAATCTAATTTCCATGCATAAAAATCAAAGTTTACATGCTCCTCAATCTGCATGCTTATATCCAATGCATAACTATCTTACTTATGAAAATATTTCTACTGCACACACATGTTTCTTGTGCCATTTAGACTCTAACACTGAACCTCATACTTATTCTGAGATGGTTAAACATGATGTGTGGGTTCAAGCCATACGTGATGAGCTGAGGCTTTAGAGAGCAATAAGACCTAGGAAATAGTTCCTCTTCCAAAGAATAAGACACCTATAGGGTGCAAATGGATTTATAAGATCAAGTATAAATCAAATGGTGAGATAGAGAGATACAAGGCTAGACTGGTAGCCAAGGGCTACACTTAAAAGGAAGGCCTTGATTACCAAGAAACTTTCTCTCCGGTGATTAAAATGATTACTGTTAGAACTGTTCTTAAATTAGCAGCTGCTTGTGATTAGACTTTGTTTCATATGGATGTCTATAATGCCTTTTTACAGGGTGATTTGTATGAGGAGGTGTACATGATCATCCCTCAAGGCTTTAAATGCCAGGGGAAGCTTATGATTTACAAATTAAATAAATTTTTGTATGGCCTCAAACAAGCATCAATGCAATAGAATTGTAAGCTCACAACTGCCTTAATGCAAGGATGTTTCATTCAAAGCAAATATGATTACTCTCTTTTCTCTAAACAATTTGATGATGGTGTGGTCGTTGTATTTGTTTATGCTAATAATTTATTGGTTATAGGGAGTTCAAATGATAGGATTTAAGAGGTAAAGGATTACCTCCATAGCCATTTGAAGATCAAGGGTTTAGGAATTGTGAAATACTTCCGTAGTATTGAGATATATAGCTAGATCAAAGAAGGGAATCATATTATCTCAACATAAGTATGCATTGGATTTGTTGGCTAATCTAGGCATAAGTGGATGTAAGCCACTTAGCTTTCCAATGGCACAGAATTTAAAGCTTTTGGCCTACGAAAAGGGCATTCATAAAATATCAAAGTTTGATTGGACGCTTAATATATCTAACTACTACACGTCCTGACATTTCCTTTTTTGTTTAGACTTTGCTAATTTATGCAATGTCCTATGAAGGCACATTGGGCAGCATCATTGAATGTAGTTCGGTACATCAAACAAACTTCCAGACAAGGAATCTTGATTAGCTTTAACTTGGACTTGACACTTAGTTGCTATTATGACTCTGATTGGGGTTCATATAGTACAACGAGACATTCAGTTACCGGCTATTTGTTGAAGTTGGGGGATTCTCTCATCTATTGGAAGACCAAGAAGCAGAGTACTATGTCACGCTCCTCCGATGAAGCATAATATAGAGGCTTAGCTACGGCAGTCTCCAAAATTGTTTGGTTTGCAGGTTTAATGAAAGAGCAAGGGCGACCTCCTATTGGACCGGTGGCAATATATTGTGATAGCAAAGCTACCATACAAATAGCAAACAATCCAGTCTTTCACGAACATATGAAGCATATCAAGATTGATTGTCATTTCGTACGTAAGAAGCTGATAGAGAATCTCATTGATCTTTGTCATGTTAAATCCTGCAATCAGCAGGCTAATTTGTTAACAAAAGCGGTCAGCAAAGATATTGTACTTAGGTTATCAGGCAAGTTGGGTACTATTAATGTTTTCACTCCCCAACTTGAGGGGGAGTGTTAGAATTAGTAGGCCTAACACACTATGTTGTATGTTGATATATGTAATTAGGCCATATGTAGCCCATTGTCTGGAGTTATTAGGTCTGATAGATTGAGAATAAGAGTCTAGAAATATAAATAGGAGGATCACTCTCTCTATGATCACATTGTACAGATTTACTCATTAAAGAATAAAATATACTTCTTCTCTCAATAATTTCTGATTGCCTCTAGCTAATAGGATGACTCTGCAAACACAACTAAAGAATGGTTCTAAACAAGACTGTTAAATATTCTTGTTAAATACTTAATGGTTAAAAAGAATAACCGTCGAGAATGGAAAAGTGGAGTCCACAAAAACTAATCATTAACGGTTCTAAATAAGGCCGTCAAGTATTGTCCACACATACTTAATGGCTCCAACTTAATAACTGTTATATATTTCTTACATATTTCATTTAAAAAAAAATGAATCTCACACTTAATGGTTAATACTTAATAGTACAAAACCATGAAGCAAAATTTCTAACATTTTTAGTACCTAACGGGTTTTATTTAATAAACATTAATTAATACTTTCGAACTTTCCTCTTAACCATGTTGATCACTTTGTGCTTCTTCATTCTTTAATGATTGTTACAAGAACCAACTATCCTTTTATTACCTCTTCAATTTCCAACATGTGCAATAATAATTCAAATCCGTCACTTCCAATCTATCTAAACTCCCCATTTCTATATTTTTTTGGTACTTTTTCTCCATCGTCCTCCTCAGTTCTCTCAATCATCATAGTGAAACGCGATGTTGAATAATTGTTAGACAATCCTCAACATCCACCTCCACCTCTATGTCCTCTTCCCCACCTCCACCTTCATATCCTCCTCCCCAACCTCCACCTCCTTCTCTTCGTTAACCTCTACCTCCGCCTCCACTTTCGCCTCCACCTTTGCCTCTGCCTTTGCATCCTTTGCTTCCTCAACTAAAGACAATGATACAACATGCATGATGCATTTACCATTCCATGAGGAGGTAGACCGGATATCAGTCAACTATAAATAGGAAGGTCAATCTTATTCTTGATGAATACAAGATTGGTAATAATCCTGACATATCCAAGATAGATTATTTAATTCAATTATAAGTTCAATATTGATCCTCTAATTCAATTATGAGTTCAAGATAAGTCCTTTAATTCGCTTATGAGTTCAAGATGCATTCTTTAAATCAATTATGAGTTCAAGATCGATCCTATAGTTCAAATATGAGTTCAACATAGATCCTTAAATTCAATTATGAGTTCGAGATAGATCCTTTATTTCACTGATGAGTTCAAGATAGATTCTTTAATTCAATTAAGTCCCACAAGATGTTTTCTACAAACTTTTTAAATCTTCTACCTATTTAGAGGGTCTTTCTTGTACAATTTCCTATCTAAGGTTTACTACACTCCATTAAAGTTTTCGCAAGACTTGTAAGACGCCCAAGTAAAAAAGATAGGAGAACCCAAGTTACCTTTTCGCTAGAATGATCAATTCTAGTGCACAATTTGTAGATTTGACGATCAAGCCATTACTAAGGTCGATTTATTAAACAAAAATAACTTTGAGTTAATGGGTAACTCCTAGAATCTCAAATGGTAATGCTATAAGTCTCTAAAGGCTCTTAGAGTTACTTAAAGTTACTCATCCCCAAACTGGTGAGCCATGGATCCATTCTCTTAAAGTTACAATATAACTTTGATTGAGCCAAAAAAAAGATGGAAAAGGTTACTAGAAGAAGATTCTAATTTAGGATCTCGAGACTACTCGAAATCTAAAAATAAAGAGAAGGAATCGATTAGAAGTGTCAAACGGGGTTAGATGCGTTTACCTGTGCTTCCGAGTAGGGGTGTTCGGGATCGGGAAATGCCATTCCCGATCCCGATCCCGAGAAGGGTTCGGGAATGATTTTCATTCCCGATCCCGAAAATCAGGAAATTTTGGGATCGGGATCGGGAATTTCCCGATCCCGAATTTTCTTTTTTTTAAAAAAAAATATTTATATTAAATTTTTTCTTGTGTTTCCTTTAGTCTAATATAAATATATAATTTGTCTAATATCATATTGTACCAAATAAGTCTAATATAAATATATAATTAATCTAATACATGCTTAAAGTTGTCGATTCAGCTGTAAAAAGAACAAAGACAAGAACAAAAAATTAGAATTATTTAATAAATAATAAATAAAATTAACTAACTAAACTAAAAGAATGGATATTACCTTAAGGGTGTTAGGGATTTTCACATTTTATTTTACATTTGGTCTTATTTTCTTAAATATTTTTAAAAAATATACATGTGTATATATATATTTTCGGGACCGGGAAAAAGTCGAGATCGGGAAGTCCCGATCCCGAAATCACATTCCCGATCTTGAAATTTTCGGGACGGGATTTTTCCGTCCCGATTTACTCGGGATTTAGACGGAAAGGTCAAGACTGGAAATTATTGAACACCCCTACTTCCTAGTCTTCAAGAATGTAAGAACTTCTCTCTAGAAGTTTATGTCCTAGCATAGCACCTCTCTCCTCTTTCAAACTTATGCAAATCATGGCGTAGAATGCGTCTTGCCTATGCCCCCTCAAAAACACGCAAGTCCACCATTACGCTATAGGAAACTAAAGTCTAATGGCCTTAACTGAGTGGAAATTAGGTTTAGTCCACCTAAAAACATAGGTCATCACTTAGGCCTACTTTAAACACTTAGGGCCCGTTTGGTACGCTGGAATTGGAGGAGGTGGAAATGGAATTGGGTCTCAATTCCATGAAGGGGTTTGTTTGGTATGATGGAATTGACTCTCAATTCCAATTCCACATGGAAGCCAAATTAGTCAATTCCACCTAAATGAATTCCATCCTAGAAGCTAAGATTTGTAATTCCACCTCCACATTTCCCTCAATTAGCCTCCTCACTCCATCGATAGGGTATATTAGTAATTTCATATTTTAAATATAAATATTAAATAAAAATAATATCTGAATTCCATGTACATATCAAACACACTTTTAAACTCAATTTCCATATCCATATCTATTTCCATTTCCATATCCATATCCATCAAAATCAATTCCAGTGTACCAAACGGGCCCTTACATCAATCAATCAAAATCAATTCCAATGTACCAAACGAGCCCTTATTTGGGCATTTCTTGGCATCCATTGGGAATCTAAATGTCCTTGTTGATCTTTCATCAATCAAAACCCAAACTTATATATAGAATACGCCATACTCTCATTCTCATCACTACAAAATAAATGAAATTATCAACGGAATTTTTTTGATCGGTAATCTTTTATTCATAAATTTAATGAAGGAATTTTTGATGAAAAAATTTCATCAATTACATTGGTAATTCCATCAAAAATTATATTTACCAACGGAATTAGTGAAGGAATTTTTTTTGTCAGTAATTTCTGACAGAATACCATCACTAATTTGTCAGCAAAAATTGCCAAAGGATTTTTCAGCATAATTTTCTAACGGACCAATTCCATCGGTAAATATAGTTACCGATAGAATTTTTTCCATGGGTAATTCCGTCGCTAAATTTTTTATAATTATATTAGAAAAATTTATATAATAAAATAATTTATTAAAATATTCTATTACAAATAAATAAAATAAATACATTTAGAATAATAAAGGAATATCAAGAATAATATCTATTGGGATCAACAATAGCTTTTAGTGGGAAACCCTAGGGGCTTGTTTGGTATGAGGGGAGGGGAGGGAAAGTGGGTGGAGGGAAAATTTTTTTGAGTTGAATTTAAGAAAATTAGAGAAGTGGGGTTAAAAATTTTTAATTAATTTTTCTTACTTTTTTATCTTATATATTCTCTTCATTAAAATTTTATTATCCCACTTCTTCAATCTTTTAAAATTCAACTCATAAAAATTTTTCCTCCCCTCCCTTCCCCTCTAAATCCCTCACACCAAACAGACCCTAGAAGTTAGGCAGTAATGGGTGCAACGATAGTTATTAGCAGTAAATCATAAATAAGAGAGATAATAGGGAAGTAGTAACCAAAACAAAGCAAAATCTTAAGGGAAAATTAGCATGAAGGATCATGAGGAAAAGATATTTATTGAGAAGAACTATAAAAATTGTAATTATCTAGAAGGACCAAATATAAAAATATAAAATTAAAAGTACTAAAATTCCCCAAAAAAATCTTCTTCCTTTTCTCTCACATTCTATTTTCAAAATTAATACAAAACTCTAAATTTCACTAAAATAATTAAACAACGATTTTCTCAATTTTTATTTTTCACAACTTGCATAAATATCTATATCTATGGAAAAAAAATTACACATTCTTTAATTTTGTAAAAATTATAATTATTTTTAAAATCAACAAACATTTTAATTTAAAAATTACATAATTTGTATGATTTATTATATATGTTAAACCAAGAAAGTTTATATGATTTATTTTTGTTTTAGAAAAAAATTAAGTGTGTTAAAAAATTAATTTATGTTAATAAAATTAAAAAAATCTAAATAATATATTATATTGTGAAAAATATGAAATGATCTTAGTTCTTGTTTTCAGAAAAAAAAAAAACTTAATTGATATGAACATTAATAATATAAATAAGTCAATTTGGTGATACGTATTGGTGAAAAATAAAAATTAAAAAAATAATTTTAATCATTTTTAATTAAATAATATAATGAAAATTTAAAATAAAATAATTTAAATTTAAGAATGTCAAATATATATATATTTGGATGAATGGTAGTTTTTATTATTAAATTATAATGAATAATATAATATCATAATATAATAAGTTATTAAAAGTATTATATTATATATAAATACAAATATACACATATTATAAATAAAAATAAAAATTAACATATATAATAGGGAAAATCCCATAAAAAGAACTCTAAAATAGTACAAAAACAGAAAGGTGATTCGAATTTACATATTCTTGAGAGGTGCTAGTGCCTGAACTGTCTTTATTAAAATTAAAAAGAAAAGACCATATTGCCCTTACATTTTTTTTTAATTAAAAAAATAATTACCCCCCACTGGCCAGCCGGAGCTCTGATGGGAATACTCCCTCCCCCTTGGGAACTTACACATATCATATGAGAATGCTAAGAAGTAGAAGAAATGACAATACAATGAATTGGGAGAGAAGACAATAATTTATCAATACTAAAATAAAATACAAATTGCTAAGTATTTGTAGGCCTTTCAATAATAAAAAGTTTGAGAACTAAGAAAAACTGTATATGCTCAAGAGGAGAAAAGAGATGGAAGGCAGAGCTGAAATAAAAAGTAGAACTAATAATGAAAGAAATTACCTTATGTTGAGGTATGAGTTTAGTGTTTGTTCGAAAATCTATGGTGCAACAGAGAAGTACAAATAAGGAAGAAAATAGAGGTAGGTTCATGGTAAACTCCATTGATAATATTCGTATACACCATATACTTAAAGTTACAAATAAATTGTACAAATATACATAAAGAAGAGAATTAAACAACTAATTGGATAATTGAAGGTTATATGAATAAATACTAGAAACCATTTCATTTGGGAGTTATATTGCTACAATAATCATGAGGTAGAATCCTAAAAGGCTACGAAATCAAAATATCAATAATTATCAATAATGCTTAAATTTGTAAATAAATTGGCACTATATTGAAATTTTAAAATGACCAATAATTATCTTTTTATCTATTTGATTTCATATATCACTCATGAACACTTATCGATATCATAATATCAAATAATAATTTATCTCACAAATTAATCACAATAAATTTAAATTTAAACACAAGTAAAAATCAAAATCATATGGCCTTCAAGACTTACAACTATTTCTTTTGGCTTTACAAGCTGATCATCTTTCTCCATAACTTATTGCTTTAAGCATCATAACTAGTTTTGGTATTTTTCACAATATCTCAAAGTCTTTTTAGCTTCACAACCATTTTCATATTTATTTTCAATAAATTGATACATATTAGTTTATATGACTTTTGGTCATATTATACCTTTTTTTATCCATATGACTTCTAGTTAAAGTATAACATTTGCCCATAATTTTAATCACCTTAGAAATATTATTATTTTCACAACTGTGATTCAATAGCCAAGACAAAATATTCTTAACTTTTAAGTATTAATTCCACCAATACAATATGATTATGTTCATTTTCACTCTTACATATATGTTCTTCGCTTTCAATAGCACATCTTCAATTTTTCCAAATATTGGTCTTTAGGACCATAGCAAAAATCTTGGAAAGCTTTTTTTTTTTTTAGTTTGGTATTTGAACCTTTAGCCTTCAATGCTTTGATATTTGTAACAATTAAATCATCAAAATGCCAAATTTTTTCCCGTCAATCTTGCAATTTCATGAAACCAATAGCATTCTTTCTTATAAGAACTATTGTAAAAGTGATGTGACTTCTGATCATATAATCATGAAATTAAGAATATTATGGCTTTTGGCCTTTTGATAAAATTAAAATACTGTAAAATAAATTAAGTAAATTCAAATTTATAATCCAATATAAACAATAGATAAGCCCATGATCATATAGATCATATTATATGATCATACATTATATTATTATATATTAATGTAATAAAAAAACAAATGAAAATAAAAGATTGACATAATGATATAACAATAATATATTAATATAAATATATGAAATGTAAATAAAATAACAATAAAACAAGATGAAATAAATAATATAAATAAACAAAATAAACAATAAAATATAACATAAAATTTAAATAAAATAAAAGAAATATAAATGTTAAATAATAAACAAATGAAACATAACTAAAATGAAATAACATAATATAACAACATAAAATGTAAAGAATGCCAGAAATAAAATAAAGAAATATAAATGTTGCATAATAAGAGATTCCTGGAAAATAATAAATAAAAGTAAAAAAAAAAACTTGCAAAGGATAATAAAGCAACAATAATCTCCAATCTTAGCCATTGAATCCGATGTATAAAACAATCAGTAAAAGAGTCTCTCTAATTCCATATAATGACTTAAATTATCCCAAATATACATGTAAAATATGGTAACAAGAAAAATAAATAGCGTAAAAGAAAAATAATATAGAGCAACAAATCAATAACGTAAACTAGAAAGATAAAATAACATAGAGAATAAACAACATAAAATATAGTATGAAAATGAGAAAGTTAGAGAGTAGAAGAAATAGAAAATTAGACCATAGACCTTCTAAGCGAACTCATGCCGATAACGTGTATGAAATCAAGAAAATATATGAGATTGAGAGGAAAGAGATGAAGAGATATGAAGAGAGAATTGGAGAGAAAGATGGAGCAATGTCTTATTCATTTGGATGCAACAAAAGTATAGTACATAGTGCTTTATTTATAAGCCCTTAGCCTCAACCAAGAGTTACATAAAGTAAATTGCAAAGTTAATCCTCATGAGTGCACAAATTGTAACCTTTAAGTTATGGGCATAAAGACCCTAAAGACTATTCATTAGAGAGGTCATAGAGTGTAGAAAGTGAAAGACTAAGAGTTGGGAGTTTATGGACATCCATATCATCTAGTATTTTTACAACAAAAACCTTTTTCTTTATGCATAGGGAATGATTTTTTTTATTAACAACCATGTGCTCTCTGCGGCCCGTATGCTGTACGGGGAGCTTGAAAATTTTGGAGTTTTTTTCTTTTTCCGTGTATTTAAATAAAATTTATTTAAGTTTTGTGTAAGCTTGAAACATATGGTTTATAAGGAAAATCTCTAATAAAGAACTTTAAAAAAGCTAAAAAACAAAAAGGTATTTTGAATATTCATAATCTTATAAAGATGTTAGGTCCAAATTGTCTTTACTGAAATTAAAAGAAAAAATCAATTTACCCTTACATTTTTTTTATTAAAAAAATAATTACCCCCACTGGCCGGCCCACTAGCGGCCGGTGCTCTGGTGGGAATATTCCTCCCTCTTGGGAACATTCACTCAAAATATTCCCTTGGAAATTTTGAGGAGCACAAAAAGGGCATGCCCATTAGGCCACCAATACACTTTAACATAAGTAATGCAAATATATATATATATATATATATATGTGTGTGTGTGTGTGTGTGTGTGTGTGTGTGTGTGTGTGTGTATGTATGTATAGTAACATTTTATCTTTAACCAAGCCCACCAACAAGTTCAGATAAGGAATTGATAAATTGAGATAAGAAATTCATAAATTTAAATAAGGAATTAACCGTTAAACTAGCTTATGTTGTTATGTGAAAAATGCGGAAACTGAGAACACACATATGACTTGTGTATACAATGGATTTCGATATTATACAAGGATCCGCTTGCACGGAAATGACCTAACTCAATAGGGACATCCAATTCATTGGGCCTTTCGAAAAAATCAAATAGAAGGGCCCCAAAGGCATCGTATTTTAGGAGGCAAATTATGTGATTGAATAAATCCTCCTGTATCTGTTACGGGTTGAGGACTCTGTCTATGATGTCCTTTTTCATCATCAAAATGGGTTTTGATGATTTGCGATTTCGAATGCATGGATGAACCCTAGGCATCATGGCTGGTTCTTAAAGCTCAGCATATAAGAACAGACGAGAGCATGTGATAAGCTGGTTTTGTGAAACCTATTAGTCTAGTATAAGCATGTTTGTTTGAGCTTATAAAAACTTATAAGTTGCTTTTTACGTAAATCGAGACACAACTCCTCTCACATACTTACTTCGTATACCGTAAATCACTATTAAAAAGCAACTTATAAGCAATCGAATCGCTCAACCAAACATACCCTATCATGATGAGTAGATAATGCGGCGGAAAATGATAAATAATGACGAAGCTCATGAATGATTTGAATTCGAGGTAATGACGATCGAAAGCTGCTTTTTTCCTTTCTTATTTCTATAATTATTTTTTTTAGAAAAATAAAATTACTTTTATTTTATTTGAGGTAATTTTATACTTATAAATGTAGTAGTAGTAGTAGTAATAATAATAATAATTACTATGTATTTAACTGAAAGTAGTTAATTTTGTGGCATATTAATTATAAAATTTATTAAAAAGAATATTTATGAAATTATGTTCTCTTTTTTTTTTTGCCAACTGAAATTATGTTTAATTGCAATTATAATAAATATATATAAATTTTTTCATGTCTTTAAAGAGTATTTAAATAAAATCAAACTTCATTTCTCCTGTAAAATAAATAATTGAAGATATATCCTTTTAATTTAGATAGATAAAATCCTTTAAACTTGCCCATTACCATCATGTAAGAGTATGGATGCCTAATGTGACAGATTGTTTTAACTTTTGAATAGTTCTTTTACTACATTTAAAGTAAATATATAAAAGGAGTTTTGTTTCGACTTGCAGAAAAATGCTTAGAAATACAATTTTTTGTGCTTCCCAAACAATGTGCTTCTTCATTTATATGATACACTTGTTATTACTTAATGACTGGTTTGAATTTATTTATCATAAACACATTCATACAAGTCCAGACTGGAATACTTCCATGTATTACTTACCTGGTAATTTATAAAATCATAATTGAAAAGGCTAAATTAGGGCGCTTCAAATGAAAACAACAATTCAAATAAGAACTCAGAGATATGTTCAGCCAACCCGGTAACCTTATTGGCCCCCGTCCTACCCAACGACATGCCTGATTGATTTAGGGGTATAGGCAGATAGGCAGAGCCAAACAATATTGGGTTGAGGTAAAACTTGGTCTCAACCCCACCTAGTGTATATGTGTATGCATATCTTTTCTATTCTTATTTTCTTGATTTTTTTGAATATTAATTAACCTTATATACTTGTTTTTATTAATACATCGTATGTGTTAAATTTACTTTATGGTAAGGTAGGATTATTTCACAATTATTTTATGAATAACTTAATATTAACTACCCTGTTAAATTAACAATTGTAGCATGGAAAATTAAAAACTATAATATTAAATAATAATAAAAATAAATATAAATAAATTTAACCTCCACAAACACAATGCAGAAAGACTACTGAGGATAAAAATTTTTTTTAAAAAAATACAATATTATAATGAAATTTTACCGTGTTTATGTTTTCATATTAAATTTTAATAGTTTAAATTTATGTGTGTTCTTTTGTTATTTAATATTATAATAACCTTGTTATAAGGCATTAGATATCAACCATTGGAAGTTGATTCAATAGTAAAAGTAATAAATGGAGAGGAAATGAAAAGATATGTAAATGGAGATGTTCCTCTCCCATGTGTCACTACAAAAAAAACCACTTTTAACGGCGACATTTGGCGGCGACTTTTAATGTTGCCGCTGAAAGTTAGACTTTTAGTCGCCGCTGAAAGTGAGACTTTTGGCGGTGACAAAAGTGTCGCCGCTAAAAGTTACACCTTCAGCGGCGACAACACAATGTCGCCGCTGAAAGTGAGACTTTCAGCCGTGAATTTTAATGTCGCCGCTGAAGGTGTCACTTTCCGCGGCGACATTGTGTTGTCGCCGCCGAAAGTGAAACTTTCAGCCGCGACTTTAGTGTCGCCGCTAAAAGTCTTATTTGAAATTAAAAAAAAAATTTTTAAAACACTTTCAGCGGTGACTTTAGTGTCGCCGCTAAAAGTCTTATTTAAAATTTAAAAAAAAAAAAATTTTAAAAACACTTTCAGCGGCGACTATTAAAAGTCGCCGCCGAAACTCACTTTCAGCGGCGACTTTAGTGTCGCCGTTAAAAGTCTTATTTAAAATTTTTAAAAACACTTTCAGCGGCGACTTTAGTGTCGCCGCTAAAATTTAAAAAAAAATTTTTAAAACACTTTCAGCGGCGACTATCAAAAGTCGCTACTGAAACTCACTTTTAGCGGCGACAACTAAAGTCGCCACTGAAAGTCAATTTCATATTTTTTTTAATATTTTTTGAAAATAATATTTATAAAATTAAAATATTAATTATTAAATAATTCTATTTAACCTTAATTATTAAAATTATATTATTACTTATTAATATTATATTTATAATTTTAGATTACAAATAATATTTATGATATTAAATTATTATTTATTAAGTAATTTTAATTAAAAAAAATTTTAATTTAAATATATAAATATTTTTTTCGTTTTTATTTAATTTTTCATTATTTTTAATGATATTATATTTAATTAATAATTAATTATATGTATATAATTAATTAATTATATGTTTGTATGTTTATATATATGATAATATTATATATATAATAATATGTAATAATGTGACATAGGTTCATTTCGGTGCAACTGGCAGAGACTCACGCGCGAAGGCATCGGCTCCCTGAGGTCGCGGGTTCGAACTGGAGGAGTGTCACTTGGAGGAATTATGAGGAGGCGACACATGGCAGCACACGGAGGCAACACGTGGCAGCACCGGGAGGAGACACGTGGCAATTGCAAATTAATTTTTTTAAAAAAAATTGAATTTTTTTTAAAAAATAATTTTTCAATTGTTTTTAAAAAAAATTAATACTTTCAGCGGTGACTTTTGTTGCCGTTGAAAGTCACCTTCAGCGGCGACACAAAGGTCGCCGCTGAAAGTATACTTTCAGCGGCGACAAAAATTGTCGCCGCGAATACTATTCGCGACAGTCGCATAGGCAGCGACTTTTTGTCGCCGCTTAAAGACTTTTAGTGGCGACTTTTAGACTTTCAGCGGCAACAAAAGTCTTTTTTTTTGTAGTGTGTGTTACCCTTTCAAAGTTTTTGCCTCTTAAAAAAGTGACCAATACTTTGTCATATACCTTAGAATACGGGCCATTAATATTTGTACTCATGAGAGCTCTATGATAACTAGAAAATACCTTAGAATGTACTTTATAATGGATTCATTATATAAATCACATTAAGAGAAGATAGACATATATAAATGATAAAATGGTGGTTCATATTTAGTTACTAATATGTGTCTTCTACACTCCAGCAGAAACCATTCTCTCTTTTTTTTTAATTAAAGGGGTATACACTAATTATATGAGATTATAAGCAGAATTGAACCCATAATCTTCCACTTACAATGAAACTTACACATGCCACTAGGTTGCAAAATGATGGTCAAAAACACCATCAAAACGCATTTATGCACTTTTCAAATATGGCTAGATAATCAGTCGCGATGTTGGGAGAGGCATCTCCATAGCCTTGTGAAGCAACCTCTTTTGCGGGGTTGATTCCCAAGTGGTTAATGCCCTTTTGTCAGGGGGAGGTGGAGGCCTATTGTACTCTTCTTCCTGACCCGTAAAATCATGGAGCATGTGTTAGATGTCCTGCTCTTGGATCGTGGGTGAGCCCAACCCCTTTCCTAAAATTTTGTTAAAAAAAAGATAGGCTGAAGCTTTCATGAATGCACACAAATTGCATTATAAATCAATACAAAGGAATCAACAAAACAGATCTCACAACCCCACAAACATAATAATTAAGATTTAAGGCAAACACTTTCTGGCTTCGGACGGATCAGTCTGTAGCTCATCAGCTTCGCTAGCTATCATCATCTTCAACCCTACATCTGACCTTGTGGCATTATGTCTTCAATCAGCAGTGATAAGTTAAGATAAGAAGATCCACCTTTCTGCATTGCCTTGTTTGCCTTCTTTGCATAATTCCTTGCTCTTTCTCTTATCATTTCACTCTCTTCATCTTCTTCACCCATTACTTTCTCTATTGCCTCCTTCACTTTCACCCTCTTCACTTGAACCCCATACTTGTCTTCTACCCCGAAATGCACAGCATTCTCAACTCCCACACTCACACCTATCTCCAACACCTCCACAATAACCTTCTCATTATAAAACTGATCAGCAAAAACAGGAAATGTTACTAGAGGCACCCCACTACATATACCTTCCAGTGTTGAGTTCCATCCACAGTGCGTGAAGAATGATCCTATTGCTTTGTGTGACAATATTAGAACTTGAGGCACCCAACCTCTTATTATGAGTCCTCTTCCTTTCACTCTCTCCTCCAATCCATCTTCCATCAGTATCTTCTCCATTTCCTCTCTTTTGTATGAATCTCTCAGCACCCAAATGAATGGTCTCTTTGTAGTTTCCAGTCCCAAACCTAGCTCCATCAATTGTTCTGGTGTCGATTCGTTCAAGCTTCCAAGGCAGACATAGATAACAGATCTTGCTGGCCATGAATGAAGCCACTTCAAATATTGGCCTTCTTCTTCCTTCTTTGAGTCTGGTTTACCTCTCTGAACCTTATCCATGTCGTCCTTGTTTGAGAGTGAGACTGGACCAATACACCAAACCTTTCTGCCTGTGACTCTTCTATACTCCTTCACGTATTCTTCTTCCAACTCTTCAAAGCTATTCACTATCACCCCACATGCTTCTTCTTCATTTTTCCTTGTTTTCTCACGTAAAACACTGATGTCTTGGCCTCTGTTAAGAGTAAACCAATCGGGAAGTTGAGATTTTCTAAACACAATTCTATGGGGCAATCCAGGTACAACCAATGGTTCTGAATCGGACACGTTCTCATAGATTTTAGAATTATTATACAGACTGTGATCACATAAACGAGTGAAACAGTTAGTACCATCGAACGTTATCCTTGGAACTTTGAGCTTCTTGGCAATATCAGCGACAAATGGAAGGTATTTGTCATGTATCACGCAGGTGGGAGTAGTGGGACTGACAAGCTTTTCAATGAGTTCTTCAACTGGTTTCTGCAATATAGTCGTAGCTTTCAAAAAGCTGAGAGAAAGATCCCTAGAAGGTAAAGTGTCTAAACTTTCACACCCCTCTGGTAAACCAGCCTCAGCATTTGGGAATCGAAAATGTTGAACGGTGATGGATGAGCCACACTGTATCTCTCTATCAATATTTGCTCGAACTCGAACAGCATTTAGAGGTGTGGTGATTATAGTCACCTTCACGTTGTTTCGCTGAGCCAACAGTCTACCCAACTCCACCATGGGAAGAAGATGGCCTGGCGCCAGAAAAGGTATCAAAACAAAGTGAAGCTGATGAAGTTTCTGCATGGTCGTAGACATAGCTGTAAAAGCTTACCGGTGAGGATTCTTACAATGAAGAGTCTGAGTGGTCACCGAATTGTTTATATGAAATGAAACAAGGCTAGAAACTGAGAACACATATGACTGAGTATGATGGATTTTGATTTTATCCAATGAAATCAGGTGAGATGGTGGAGAATAAGTCTATGGTTTGAGAAAAAGGACAAGTATATATGAGCTGGTATCTTTGCTCACATGCATGTCTCTGCTTTCATATTCAAAATGGATTTGATGATTTACGACTTCCAATGCATGGATAAAACCTAGGCGTCCAGGTTGGTTCTTTTTCTTTTTGTTTTTCCCCCTTTTTTGATTGAAGCTATATTAAGAATAGGTGATGAGCAATCGATAAGCTGGCTTTTTGAAACCAATTCAGATATTTCTGCTCAAATCTTTATCATGCGAAGATGACGAGGTGTTAAAAATGATAAATAATGATGAAATGCTGAGGACTGATTTGAAATGTTGAATCCTTTTCCTTTTCTTTTTCTTTCCTTTTTTAAGTTAATTTTTTAGAAAATTAAAATTACTTTTATTCCTTTTGAGTCAATTTAATACTTATAAAAGTAATAATAATATAATACTCCTTTGGTTTAAAATATAAGATTCAAATTTGTGAAGAGGTATGTTTTTCTTGTAAGCTACAATTTCGATTTTTATCTAATCATTTATTGCATTTTTTTTCCAATTTTGTCGCACACCTTGTCTTTACATTTTCTCCGTACATTATTTTTCATCCTTTTTCTTACTCATTCTATTGTTTATCTCATTTATTTTTTTCATAAATAAAATTTATATTTATAAAAAAAAAAAAGATAAAGCATGTATCTGACATACTTATTGCTTTTAACTAATTTTAATTGATTTATTGATGAACACAAATCGATTACTTAAAACTTATATTTTACATCAGAGGGAGTAATTGCTATGTATCCAACCTGGTTAAAATAGTTAGTTTTGTGGCATATTTGACAAAACGCAAAATTTAAAAGTATTTTATATCATATTAAGGGTGTTTTATCATGATTGTTTGGGCAACATTGTATATGTTGTCAGAAATATAATAAGTACTTGCTTGGAAATAAGCTTAAAAAGGGCAAAAGTGTCATAATCAATGATTATTAATTATATTTAATGGATTTCACCATAGCTTCTCTATAGCAAAGCAACAGCAAATGTTGCGAATCTGCAATTTCAGAACATGCATTTTAGCAAAAATTGGAGCAAAACCTGAATCTAACTTGTGACCAATGACTAGAATTTGACTTCAGCAGCTAATTTAGTGAGAAGCTCATCTCTTTTGAAACATAGACCCTTTCATTTGTTCTCCAATACCTTGGGCGTACCATCCTAAATTTTAATCCGAAGGGTTAGTGTTAATTAAGTAAGGATTTTGTGTGAAAATTGAGCAATTAGGTGATTAAGTCTTGGAGAGAATAGGAGCGAAGTTTTTTGAGTAGTTCAATTATTCTAATTAAGGTTTCAAATATTTGGAAGTAATAAATATTAAAACAAGATATGAAAATGTGAGAAATATGAAAGGAAGTTTTAGGGTCCATTCACTCAAATGAGGGCCTAGGCTGTGGGTTGAGCTAAAGAGCGCCAATGTCTAGATACTCAAATGAGGCCTCAAAGCTGGCTCAGGTAGAGAGCACTAGTGCCTCGGCACTAATGTCGCATATCTTTTTAAATGGGAGAGTTGGGTGCTCGAAAATTAGAAGAAAATGGAGGATTAAACGTTTGGGCTCTACTATAGGGTTTGAATCTCCGGTCAATTGGAAGTGTTTTCAAGTTTCCTATCACCCAAGTAAGTTATTTTACTTTGATTTTTCTCATTTCTTCTTAGATTTTTCATATTTGAAGTTGGGAATTCTAGGGTTCATGCTGAATTTCAAATTTGCTAAGGTTTCTGCCAAATCTTTTGAGCTTAAATGGATTACATGAGCTAGATAAGATGTTTAATAGATTTAGTTTTTTTTTATTGGATGTTATTTGAAGATTTGAGATAGGGTTTGAATCTTTGAGCTAGGTTTTGTTGAGATTTGATGTTGTGGTGATTGGAAATGAGTTTTAATGGTTGGGATATGTAAATATAAGTTAGATTTGAAGTTTAATATGTTTAGATTACTGATTTAGCTTGATTTATGAAAATAGGTTTTTGAGCTTGGAATCCTAAGTGATGATATTGGGATTTTTGAATGATTTGAGTAATTGAAGGTTATTCATTCATTTGGATAAGTTGTTTGAGATATTGGAGACCTAAAGGTTATGTTTGGTTAATTTATGTTGGTTAAGGTTGAGAGTAGGGTCTCTAGAGGGTCTTTGGGCCTCTATTTGTTATTATTAACCACTTAATTAGTTATGAACTAATTGTGGTGATAATGTGAATTGTGTAGTTCAATTGTGAATTGTTGGTGTTTAGCACAGGGCATATTGTTTGTAGTAATATTTCTTTACTTGGTGAGAGTTAATCACTTTCCGTTTATTATGTGTTGCTATGTTATTTGTGAATATTTTATGAAATAATTATGAGAATGAAAATACTATATTGATATTGATTAAATATTTCAATAAGTGCTTGGGAATGTTTATTGAGATTGAGAAAGTCATCATGATGTTGATGAGTATATTGAAAGAATGTGCCTATGTGGAACCTTATGAATTGAATTGTGAAATATATATATATATATATATGAGATGAGAATTGAGATTTTACGACGTGTATGAAAATGATTTAAATAATATGATATGAATGTGAAAATCTTAAGAAATTCTCATTAAGCTATTTATCAATAATTATTGTGATAATTAGATTGGGATGGGATGAAGTAGTTTGTTCCATCACGTGATGTAGCCTCCATTGGTACACGACGGTTGGCGTTTTTATTGTCCCATTGGTTCAATAAGGTACTACCCCATTGGTTCAATGAGGGGTTGTTATACCCCTCTAGTTCAATGAGAGGTAGCGATACCGCACTAGTTCAATGAGGAGAAAAGACTAATTAATGGTCCTAGCATGTGCTATGTGAATTTTGGACGATCCACATCATGCGATCAGTGAGCTTTTGAGTGGCCAGTGACATGAATAGTAACTTAGCCTATAGATTTAGTCAATAGAAATAAGGTAATTTAGTTGGATTAGTGGCAGTCAACTTGGGAATTCACGATAGAATTTTGTGAATTATATATTTAATACTTGTTACATAAATTATTTCACTTGGCACCACACGAGAAAATATTAGAATGTGTCATGAGTTGGTA
Organism: Inga leiocalycina; assembly: GCA_963242795.1. NCBI lineage: Eukaryota > Viridiplantae > Streptophyta > Magnoliopsida > Fabales > Fabaceae > Inga > Inga leiocalycina. Next base: position 23,777,290 of record OY725323.1, read on the forward strand.
GCTGGTTATTAATGTTTTTATCTCAAACCGTTCCTCTTAACATTTTTAGGTGATAGTTCTCATGTTGGTAAAGCCTCTTCTATTTATTGATGTGTCAAGGAGAGCTCTTAGGGCTTGATATTGCATTGGAAGTGCAAAATTTCCAATCGATTTACGACAAAAATGGATTTCCAGCAAAATCTAATCCCTCGCTAATAAGATTGTGGTGAATTCAATTTTCAACTGGATTCCGCGTGGACCTTCTCAGGAGAGGCCACGTGCCACCTCCATAGGAGGAGGATTGGGAGGCCACCTCTCGTCGGCCCCTCACAGGCATGACAGCCACATATCTCCTCCTCATAATTCCTGAAAATGTATACACGAGCCTTTGCCAATTGAGCTGTAATGCATCTGCATTATTTTATTACAAAATATTATATATATATATATATATAATATTATAAAAAAGTAATAATGAATTAAATAATAATTTGAAATAATTTTTATATATTTATTATAATTTTTTAATATAAATTTATTACAAATTAAGCAAATTTTAAATCTTCAATAACTTTTCTTATATTAGCTCGTTTTTTGAAATTGAATTTTATTTTAACTAATAATTTAAAATTATAAATATTATTTTTGATAAAAAATTATAAATATAATATTAATAACTAATCATATAGTATAAATAACAAATAATTTATTTTAAAATTTTTTAATTAACTTTAATTAATAACTAATATTATAATAGGATTAATGTCCATCTTTACCTTAAAAGTTTTTATTGAGTAGCAGTAAGTATTTGAAAGTGTTTTTAAAAACAATATTATCTTAAAAATTTACAAAACTTTCGAATTTTTTGACATGTCACCTCGTCATTCACGAAGTCATCAATATAACATATAAATCTCTTCCACCAAGCCATCTCACAAAACGGCTTATCCATCGGCTCTAGACTGATTTTACTGTTCACAAGCTGAATACCATGTACTTTCGGGCTGCGTGTCAGCCGTTTGCAAATGAAAGTCACTATCCCGATAGCCCACGTTCCCCCCAGCTCAATTCAAATTTGAAGTTCAAAACTCCCCGCCTAAAATATCTTCCTTCATTGCTATATAACCCCTGATCGTCATTTTCTTTAAGCACCTTTAGCTATGTGCCAACTGATCTTTTTATACATCATTCATTCCCTCCTCTGTTTTTCATTCCCATTTTAAGCAATCGGCGTTCTCTTTATATTTAGTCACTTGGGTGCTTTTTTTGTCCTCCGCATACCAAGCAAGCATCGTCCAGATACATCTCCGCTTGAGGTATGTGCCAACTGATGTTAATAATTTAATTCATTGCCTCCTCTGTTTTTCACTCCCGTTGTAAGCTTGGGCCTCACCCTCTGTTTTTCACTACCGTTTATGTTCACCAAAACTCCCCCTTAGTAAAAAAATGTAATCTTTCAGGGAAACCGAAGAAAAAAAAGAAGAAAACATTAGTAAGCCTTCACTTCAGGGAACACAAAATAAGGCTCGAGCTACGAACTGGCTGTCATTTTCGTTGTCACCGATGGAAATGCTGAGATCCTCTGATTCTCAGTTCGTCCAATGCAACAACAACCTCTTTGCTAACAATTCCTCACACTACTTCGTCGATAATTTCTATGCCAATGGTAAACGTAATGCCACGTTAAAGCTTTCTCTCTGCTCCTTCTCTCTTTTTGTTTTGCCCTTCTGTTATTTTATTTTAGTGCTGACCAGAAAATATTGTTGAAGGTTGGGCGAATCTGAAGTTGCTGGCAGATTACTATGGCCAGGTAGAGCAAAACCAAAGTGGAGAGAGCTTGAGGGGCCCACAAAATCAGAACGACGGCATACCGAAGCTAGAAGATTTTTTGGGCTACTCTGATGCCGGACGAAGATGCAAGATTCATCGCTGACGCAGATATACGAGCATGGTCTGAAAGCTTTCTCTGCGAACTTCCTCTCGGAAGTGGAGGACTCGGCGTCCATGGCCAAGGCTGCTTGTGGCGAGTTCGAGATCGAGTCATCCAGTAACGACATGGCGTTCTCTGGTCGCACCGCCACAGGTGATCTGTAACTCGGCTTCGCTCACAGTCCCGAGAAAGCCATTGTTGCAGTATATAGTCCTTGATTTGTCTCTTTATTCCTTATTTTAGAAGACAGTATATAGTCCTTGGTTTGTTGTTGCAGCAAGCACTTTTAGCGACAACTTTGGCAAATCTGGATAGGGAGGAATGCCTTTGTTTATAACCATACTGAAACTAATCCTTTCAGCCAAAAAAAAAACGTTCTTGCATTTCTCAAGAGTCAAGATCACCTCTGCAATTTTTAAACTAGATCTTTAATGTTATGCACTTTGTATCCTTCTCAGCACATTCTTTTATGCATCAAAAGAAACCACGAAGTTTTCTTGGTTTTGGTTTGTTGTCTCTACCAACCAAAAGTTCACTGTATCAAAATTCCAGCCAAAAGCATTTCTCCAAGGTTGTATTAATAAACCTGGTGAGTTTGTTTTTTTCGCAACTTTTAGAAGACCATATATAGTCCTTGATTTTTTCTTGCAGAAGGCGCTCTTCGCAACAACTCTGGCAAATTTGGAAATGGAGGAATGCTTTTGCTTATAACCATATCTATGTCAACTATCCGTGATTTGAAATACTTAGAGATTCTTTTTGGCACATATTCATATGGCAAACTTTAATAGGTTTTACATTCCCTCATATTCTTTTTGCCAATTGAGCATTGCTTGATCATGTATGGAAGGGATCATTCCATTATCACTTTTGAATCCAAGCCAAGTGTAAACCTTAAAGTAGTTGTCCAAAGGCTGAAAAAATAACATTATTTTTTAACGTATTAGTTTTATTGTGACCATATCTTAGCCCAAGTTCAGGCAAAAAAAACTATAATAGTGCATCAAAAGTGAAGCAGATAGAATATTTATCATTTTGTGAATGGACAGTACCTTACGCTTCTTTTCTAACTTTTAACAATTTTAAAGCTATTTATTTTTTCTCATTATAGGCGCTTCATAAATTATTGTTATGTGTAAATAGATATTACATTTCAATACGTGTACAATCTTGCAGTTAAGTTGCAGATTTTGACTTAACTTTTCTTCAAAACGAGGTAAGCATGCGGTGATTGTCATGTTATAGCTTATGCTGTTCCAACTCTCAATCACCATCATTAGATCTCTTACATCCATTGGTGGATAAAGTGGAGAGGCAAATTTGTATGGAACCAAGGTCAATATGCTCTTGCTTTCGGAAGGAAAATTCAAGCTCAACTGGATAAAAACAAAATAAAACCTCGAAAAGACAAGAGACAGCAAAAATATAATTCATCAAATGAAAAATGGAATATACTTGAGTTAGAAATGAATAGGCCAAGTCATCAAAAAAAAAAAATGAACAGGCCGAAAAGCTCTTACCTCAATAAATAGGGCAATTTCTCAAATGAAAAATGGTTTAGCAGAAAAGTTGTTCTGACCATTCTCCAAAAAAAAAAATTACTTGCGAGAATATAAAACTTTTTATTGCACTGAATATAACAATCAACACAAATTGGTAAAAATGGTTATTTTCTTCATTGACTATATGAAAAAATGAGATAATATGATTGTATGTAATCAAACTATCAAAGGAAGAATGCATCCTGCAGGCAGGTTTATCATCTCTGTGATTTATAAATATGTGCGCGCCACATGATATACAAGCACAAATGACTGGGGGCGAGAGGGTAGAACAAGATGAAATTAGATCCAGAAGGAAAGATGGATTTCAAATTGGGCTGTAGAGAGAGGCCGAGGAAGAAGAGAAAGAGAGGAGTAGGCCCTCAAGGAAAGGAAAAGGAGAGATCAGTGCGAGAGGAAAAGTTTCTGTTGTTTTGGGAGACCATAATGATGGAGGGAAATTCACAACAAAAAATGTGGTTTACAATAAGGCGTATTTTGGAATATAAATGTAATGTGGTAGAGTGTTGTTCCTCTTCTGATTGAACTTCTTATATTATGATGTATTTGTGTTTGTTTGTTTACATTAAGTCAGACTTTTATTTATTTTAATTGTTTCTAATTTCATGGAATGTAAGCTTAAGTTTGAAGAATGCAATGTTTTTTATGGTTCATGATGCATTAGTTTATTGTTTAGTAAAAGCTCCCGTGCAACGCACGGGTAGCACATGCTCGTTAAGCCTAACATGACATCTCATCATCATCTCTCTGTTTCTCTCTTCCTCATTCACTGTTTTCTGAGGGAGGGAGGGAGCGGCCTCTAATTCCTCTTTCACTTTGGGCATCACTCTTCTTCCTCATCACACTTCAACAATGGCCTTCGATTTATCAACAAGAATAAAAGAAAGTCCTCATTCTCTCTTCCAACTTGGATTTAGAATTAAAAAGAATTGAAAAAATTGCAAATATCCATCAACAATGGCCTCCGCTTCGGAGCCGGCGTTGGTTGAGAAAGCCTAGAACCCGGCGATGGCTTTCAGATCTTGCTGATGGCGGAAGTAAGCCGAGCCCTGGTACTCTATGTGGGTCAAGGTCGACAAATCTTGAGTATCCATTTGGCTATCAGAGTAAGAGTAACGCATAATAGACGACAAAGAATCACCCAGAAAATTGACTGTCTTTCAATAAATTGGGAAACTGACTCATAATGGAATAATGAACTTTGACTGACTCAACATGAACCTAATATTCAGCAACGACATAATAATTATCAATAACAGACACAACAATTAATTTTAAAATAATAAGACAGAGAAGACTGAATTTTTATTGGACATGAAGAACAGGAGACTGATTGACTAATTCAAACTTCCCTATTTCAAACAATAGGTTAGGGATCGTTCCCTTATGGCTCTGCTTTGCTATCATCATCTTCAACCCTACACTTGACCAGTTGTTTTATGTCTTCAATCATCAGTGATAAGTTAAGGTAAGAAGATCCACCTTTCTCCATTGCCCTGTTTGCTTTCTCCCCATAATCCCTTGCTCTTTCTCTTATTCTCTCACTCTCTTCGTCTTCTTCACCCATCGCTTTCTCTATTGCCTCCTTCACTTGATCCCTAAACTTGCCTTCTACCCCGAAATACACAGAACTCTCAACTCCCACCCTCACACCCGTCTTCATTAATTCAACAACCACCTTATCATTATAAAACTGATCAGAAAATAACGGAAATGTGACTAGTGGCACACCAGTACATATACCTTCAAGTGTTGAGTTCCATCCACAGTGTGTCACGAACAATCCTACTGATGTGTGTGACAGTAACAACAATTGAGGCACCCAACCTCTTATTATCAGTCCTCTTCCTTTCACTCTCTCCTCCAATCCATTTTCCTTCAGTAACTTGTTCATTTCTTCTACCCTGCGTGCATCTCTCAGCACCCAAATGAATGGCCTCTTTGAAGCTTCCAGTCCCAAACCTAGCTCCATCAATACCCCTGGTCGCACATCGTCTAAGCTTCCAAAACAGGCATAGATGACAGATCTTGCAGGCCATGAATCAAGCCACTTCAAATATTCGCCTACTTGTACCTCCTTTGAGTCTAGTTTGCCTCTCTGAGCCTTATCCATGGCGTCCCTGTTGGAGAGTGAAACTGGTCCAATACACCAAACCTTTCCACCTGTGACTCTTGTGTACTCCTTCGCGTATTCTTCTTCCAACTCATCAAAGCTATTCACTATCACCCCATATGCTTCTTCTTCATCTTTCCACATTTTCTCACGTAAACCCCAGATCATGCCTTGGCCTATGTCATGTGAAAACAACTCGGGAAGCTGATATTTTTTGAACTCAATTCTATGGGGAAATCCAGGCACAAAAAATGATTCTGATGGGGACAAGTTCTCAGAGACCTTAGAATTATACAAAAGACGATTACATAATAGAGACAAACAGCTAGACCCATCGAATGTGATTCTTGGAACTTTGAACTTCTTGGCAATTTCAGGCACAACGGGAAGGTGTTTGTCATGTATGATGCAGATGGGAGTAGTGGGACTAACAAGCTTTTCAATGGCTTCTTCAATTGGTTTCTGCAACAAAAACGCAGCTTTGGCAAAGTTTAGCCGAAGATCCATGGAAGGTATAGTGTCTAAGGTCTCACACTCCCCAGGTAAACCAACCTCAACATTTGGGAATCGAAAATGTTGAATGTTGATTGGTGATGAGCCACGCTGTATCTCTCTATCAATACTTGCTTGAACTCGAACAGCATTTAGAGGTGTGGTGAGTATAGTCACCTTCACGTTGTTTCGCCGAGCCAAGAGTCTAGCCACGTCCACCATGGGAAGAAGATGACCTTGTGCCATTAAAGGTATCAAAACAAAGTGAACCTCAACTTTGTTCTGCGTCATCGTCGAAGATTCCATGGCGAGGCAGAGATAAAGTTGTAGGTTAAGGTAATCAGAGAGAGCCAATGAATCCGAAGGAAACAGAGACAAGTGCGAAAGGATAAAGTGTGAGACTAGTATAAATAGTGTTATTAAATCCAGACCGGCCGGTCCGACTCGGGAACCGGTGACCCGGTTAGAGAATCGGACCGGTTCAGTAATTTTTTTTTAAAAAAAATTCTTTTTTTTTAATTTCTTTTTAATTTCATATTAATAAATCTAAAATCTTCACTTTCTCACCGGTTTGATTCTGGGTTAGTTCCAATTTGACTCCGGTCTGACCCACTGACCCTTAACCCAGTATCCCGACCGGTTCACTAAGCGATTCCGGTTTAATAACCTTGATTGTATTCGTTGATATTGCCGTCCACCATAGGGGAGAGTAATGGGTGGGTTGGGCAGCCCGTGTCTAAGCCCATAGCCCGCCCATTTAATTTTATACGGGTACAGGCTAGCCCATACCCATACCTCAACCCATATAAACCCATGTAAACGGGCTAGTATATAAATGGGCGAGTTGACCGGGTTACCCAGAACCCATTTACATTGAACCTATTTAATTTTGTTTTAAAAAAAAATACATAAGCATCAATCTATAAATCCAAATCCATGAATCTGAAAGAATATGTCCGGCAATAATCACAGTTCACACGAAAAAAAACCCAAAGGTAAAGAATATGTCTATGAATCTGAAAGGTCCAAAGCGAAAGAATTCTGTAACATCCCAAATTTTATTCACCAAGAATATATTGTAATTATTATATATATTCAATGAAATGGTAAATATTTAAGGCCAAAAGAATTAAATATTGAAAATTGAAGGTTGAATAGTGTTTTCAGTGAAATCGCCTGCGAGGCAGTGAGATTGTCATATAGTTTTGGAAGATCAAATGATAACCAAAAATTATGAAATTTTATAGGGTGAAAGTAGATATCTTAAGCTTTAATTTGATAGGTCATATGACTCAATTGAAGCTATGTACAAAGAATTATGAATTTTTGAAGCTGCCCAGCAAAATTGACTAATTTCTGGAGCAGCGGTCAAAGATTGAAAATCTGGGAATAATATGATCATTTCCAGAAAAATTCCATATTTTTCCTTGAAACTAGACTCAATGAGGGTTCCATAGGCTTTGGAATCGCCTCGAAACGATGTCTACAAAATTAGTTATGATTTTTCAAAGTTAAGGCAGAAAATCTGTCAGAATTGGCATTATTCCGAAAATTTGAGAAATAAAGTAATATTCCTTTTTCTCTTAATTATTTTAGAAATTTAGGGATGAAGGAGGAGGAGACAAGTGTCAAAATCCAATGAGACCAAGTGTCAACACCACATGAAAGATTATGGAGATAATTGTTGTGTCATAAGTCCTTACTTATATCATAAGGTTAGGTGGCCAACTTTTGCACCAATTGACTTAAGTAAATAGAAGGAACACTTGATTTAGTTGGAGCATAAGAGGGAGCACCTTTTTGGCCAACCAAGGAAGAAGAAAATCATAATCAAGGTTAAGTGTACACAAAAGGGAAGCATGGCAAGGTTGAGTATACACAAAAATGGAAATCAAATGAAGCAAGCAAGTCAAAGGCTACATGAATCTCTCAATGATGACAAAGGTAGAGTGCACTCTAAGTGAAGGCATGTGCATGGTGGTCATAATGAGAAGGTATGGGAGGAGGAATGGTGTGCATGCAAAGTGGTGTAATCTTGACGCTTGATTATATCAATGGCTAGGAGGAAAGATGAGGAAATTAATAAAACATGTTCTTTTCCCTTTCCTTCATACACTTCACGTATAACACAAGAGAAAGAGAGAGAGAAAGTGCCTTGGAATTCTTTGGAAGATTAGAGAAAAGGAGGAAGAGAAAGATCAAGGTAGGTTTGTGATTCCTTAATATTGCCTTCTAAACTAGCATAAGCTTCTTCTCTAATCTCTATTTCTCTATGAAATCCATGGTTTAGCAAGCTCATCTTGAGCCCAAGAAGAGAGGGAGGAGGATGTTTAGAGAGTGAGAGGAAAGGAACTCAAGAGGTAACTTCTCAAATCCTAAAACTATGCTAGTATGTGATTGTTGTTGATGATTGTGGTTGGAATTGGTTATTTTGTCAAGTTTGTAAATTTGGAAAGTCCTAACACTAAGGGGAGGTTCTGTCCAAATTTAGTCTAATCATGTTTAGAATGTAATTAAGTGGTTAAACAAGTGATTAAAGGTCATAAGAAGGTGTTTTATGGATTGAAATCATAAAACTCCATTTTCTCCAATTATTAAAGAATTTCGTCCAGATCTGTGTTGGACAGTGTTGGGACTGGATTTTGGTGTTTTTGATGATTCCATTGTGTTTAGAATGGAAAATTGTGTGGGGTTCATGTTGGGTGCAAAGTGAGAAAAACCCTAGAAAGTGAAATAACAAAAATAACCTTAAAACCCTCACATAGGGGCTGTCAGGGGTAAATATGTAATTGGAGCTGGATTTTCATAAAATAAATGGTTCCATTGGACTCAGTGGGCAAAAATAGGTGGGGTTACAGTTGGGCACTTTTTCGGTAGAGGCCGAAAAAGCATAATTACGAAAACGCCACTGAAATCACTAAATAGGGGCTGTAAGGGTACTTTCGTAATTTGACCATGAATTTGGCGATTTTGAGCCCGGAAATGGATTCCTTGGGCGAAAATAAGTCAGAATAGCCTTAGTTAAAATTTTGGGAAAACGTGCCATCGAGCCGGGTACGGTGGGGCCGGGACGGGTTCCCGGGGGCATTTTTGTAAATTTTCATCATAGAGTAATATAACCACAATAAACACTATGGAATAGTCTAAAATGATACTTGGATAGGTTATGACCTATTTCTGGTACATTTAATATTTTAAGACCGAGTTGGACGCCAGAACAGCACGCTTTACGAGACACCGTTAAACAGAGGATTATAAAGCGTTGAGGTAGGGACATTATCCTTCATACACTATGCCATAAGTTATGTGATTGTGTGGATGCCATTGTTTTGTAAAGGCACTTTATTAATAACATGATTTGCCTAGAGAGAGGCTGTTAGTGCCAGAGGTGCACTTACACTGGGAGTTGGCAGAAGTCCAACCGGTGTAGATTGTGGGGCTGGGCCCTACTCATATATACATGACGATTATGTGTTTATCTTGTTCATTAATTTGTGCATACCTTAGCGCATGACATATTTACTTTTCGTATTTTCTATGAACGATATTATGTCTCTACGAGGATTCTTCGGAATCTCACCCTATTTTTAAACAAATACCTCAGCAAGTACCAGTGGGCCAAAGGGCAAAGATGTTGACACCGGAGAGTGAGCGGCACGTGTCTCGAGGCACAAACAAGATCGTGGTCATAATTAGTCTATTTTGTGATATTTTGGTGAAATTTGTAAATATTAAAACTTCCGCTGTATTTTCTGTTTCTGTCGACGAACAATATTGGAATTGTAAACGAATGACGTTGGGATCGTAAACGAATATTTTTATCAGTATAATTGTACTTTTCTGTATGCCCATTGAATTCCGTCTTTATTACTCTTTGATTATCGAAATGGAAACGGGTGTTGACAAATTCAAAATAGCTTGTTCATTAAAGGAAAATTTTCTTTGGAATCTGCCTATTGCCTCTGCAACGTCTTGAGCTCTATTCGACGTCGGAGGTCTACCCAGTTAGTGGCCTAGCTTGCTGTCATTTGATCTGGCGCAACAACCGCCATTGATGTGCATAGTTTTGTTAGTTGTTGTTCATCCAGTTTCTGGCTTGCTCTAGAAATTGAGATCATAGTTGCGACCTTCAAGATCAAAGTTTCTCAGTCTCGTGTCGACGGGGTTAGGTGTGCCGGTGCCCGACGTGGTACTGGTCGGTGACGCTGTGATGGTAAGACACTAAGACTGAGACGGGTGACTACTGGTGACAGAGAGTTGTAACGGTGAGAGTATTTGAGTGAGACTGATTTTGGGACTCCAGGACTAGGAAGGAATGACCGAGTATGAGATTGAGACAATGAGCAATTTTTTTTCAGTCAAAAAGTTGGGGAATAAGTAATGAGTATGAGACAAGGAGTAATTTTTTTTTGTCAAAAAGTTGGGGAATGGATAATGACTAATGAGTACTTATGTTTTGTGTCAGTAAGTGGTGTAGGGCGGGACAGGTAAGGCTAATAAAAAAATAAATTTAAATGGGCAAGTACGGGTAGTCTGAAGGTGTGCCCGTAGCCCGCCCATTTAAATCTTTAATGGGCGGGTTGAAACCCATCCCATCATGGGTTCATTTTGGGCGGGCTCAAATTGGCCCAATTAGATTAGGTTATGGGCAAGCTCATGGGTTCTGGGTTTCTTGCACAACCCTAATCCACCATATATATATATATATATATGGAGGAGTTTTTGCCATGTGCTCCCTTACTAATTGAACTACAATCTGGTTATAACTTAAACTTGAGTTTAATTACAACTCATTACAGCTCATCTACTTATTAGCCACACTATTAGTAGGATTCGATTTGGACTTTCCAGTGGTGAGGATGTCTATAATGTAAACCTGAGTCACCAAATCCCCATATCTTAGTGTGTGTTTGGTATTGTTTATTGAGGGTCAATAAACATTTATTACGTAAATCGAGATAAAATTCCTCTCACATATTTACCTTGTATTCCGTAAATCACGATTTATAAACACTTATTGCCTAAAAATAAGCTATCCCAAACGAGCACTTATACCCGTTTGCATATTTAATATAAAATATATTTGAGAGCTGATTTTAGTCTTAAATATAAAATATAATTTATATATTTATTAATATTTTCTTAATTTATTCATAGTGATACTCTCTCAATAGTAATCAAAAAGAAGAAGGAATGAAGGAAGATGACTTGGGTGTTTTAGAAAATACAAATCATATTAACTTACTCAACTAACTTCCTTAATTTAATCAAATTAGATAAATATGTTTTAACGACAGGAGTATACATAGTTCAAATGACCAACGAGGATTCGAGGATAATACTAGAAAAATAGACCAGCCTGACCCAGCAGGGCCGGCCCTTCACGGGCTCGGGCCAGCCTACATACAAAAAAAGTACATATTTTTTAGCCCCTTCCTGTTTAGTTCAAGCCTGTAGGCTGGCCCACAAGCTTCGGACCGGTTTAGCACCTTTTCACTTCCTATATGCTTGAAGACTAAAATACGAAATTTAAAATATAAATATTATCAAAACTAAATTAAAACACTAAACATTATCCATATTTAACAAAACACAAATACTAAGACCTAAGTCCAAACTAAAACTAATGTCCACACACAACCATAAATACACAAACCACAATCAAAATCATAATCATAAATTAAACACTAAATAATGAATAACATTGTCATCACTATCAACATCATTAATGACATTTGATTGTGCTTCACCATAAGTAGGTTCCTCTTTATCTTGGGGCAAAAATATCTAGTCTTTTCATTTCCTGAGTGAGGGTTAGGTTAACTGGTTAGTGGTTAAGTCATATTCATAGTAAGTGCAAATAGCCTTATTTTAAAAGAAAAAAAAAAAATAGGTCTAAAAGAGCTAGCCTTATAAGGCTGCAGAACTAACTCTTTTAGGTCCAACTTTTTTTAAAGACTCTAAATTATAAATTCGACCATTATCAGACTCAAACCTAAATGAAGTCGGCCTAATTTTTGAATTATATTTAGGGGTACGTGAAAACAGTTTAAATTAAATAATATTATACTAAAATCGAGTATTCGAGGGGCACGCGGAACATCATTCAAGGATCAAGAATAGAATAACATGTCCTTGTCCAAAACTTTTTTCATATGTGCTATATAGTACAGCCTGCCATTCATATTTTCTCCAAGTGGCATAAATCATTCAAGAATGTAATAAACATGTCCCTGTTTAAAACTTTTTTTCTAATCGGAAAATTGCACTCAGACCTAAAGTATGGAAAATATAATTTAGGGTTAAAGTATAAATTTATTAATGAAGTTTTGTCTGAGGAGTGTCTGACACAAATATCTTTTAGAAGGGGCAAAAATACCAATGAACAATTAAAAAAAAACATCCGCTATAAAAACGGTTAAATCCGTACTAACGGCGTCAAAGATTTTCTTCTTTTATAATCCCATAGGAAAGGGACAGAGGAAGAAGCAGAAGCAAAGGAGTGTCTGGACAAGTCATCGTCAACGATGTTGAGGAAGAAAGGGGAAGGAGCGCGAGGGTCTGGCTGAGGGAGAGGATAAAGATTCAAAATTTCGAATAAATCTTTGTGCTTGATTTTATGCTCGTTTGAGATAGCTTATTTTTAAGCAATAAGTGCTTATAATTCGTGATTCACGGTATACGAGGTAAGTATGTGAGAGGAGTTTTGTCTCAACTTATGTAATAAGTGCTTATTTCCTATAAATAAGCTATTCCAAACACTCACTTTGTCTGCCTTTTTTTGTCAAGGGTATCTTAGTCTTTTTATAGTTAGATTATATTATTTCAGATGTCTTTGAAGCTTATCTGTTTTTAAGGGACTTTTGTACCGTATTGTCTGTAGCTTTAGATTTAAATACAATTTTCCTTTTTGCTATGGGTGCTATAGAACAGGCTCTGCCTCCCCGCTAAGAGTTATACAGAGAATAATCAGAATATCGCCCTGCGTGTGTAGTTTTTATGGCTCAGGATTTGATTTAATGTCTTTTATTGTACTTTTATAACCTCCAAATCTTTCTTGGCCGTCTGTAATAATTTTTAAAAAAAAGAATATCGTCCACGGGCATTTGAAACGCTTAGATTTATTTTATAAGAGTCTGATGACGTGGCGCACTATGGGTCATTCGATCAACAGGACGGATACGATTTTGAGTTTCTTAAAGACGCCGAGGAAATATGCACGGACGACGTCCCCGCAAGCTAGTCAGTTCTTCTTTGTCCTCTTATTATGATTGGAATGGAGCCATGAATAAGAAAAGGTCCGGCCATGACATATGAGCTGGTTTCGCGGACATTTAGTCAAATAAAATCATGGAAGATATTGTGGTGGGATTAAACGACAAATATTGAAAAGCTAAATTATTTGAAGGGAAAAAGACTGAATTTTTTTTTTAAAATTATAAAATCTTAAATCAAATTTGTCACAGAAAATTAATAAGAGAATGATAAATCTTGATAAATAATTTATAATTTATTTTTAAAAAAATACTTAATTTAAAATTTTGCGATTTTAAAATTTTTTTTCTGTCTTTTTCTCTTATTTAAATTCTTTCTTTTCTTTTTATGAGAATCGAAGCAGTAAACATTACTAAAGCGGCTTTGTATCTCCTAATAAAACGCATATGGCCTGATTCAAGCTGTGGATATCATGTTTTTTTAGTATAATAATTACTATATATCCAACCTTGTTAAGATAGTTAGTTTAGTGATATATATATAGTTATAATAAATATATGTAAGTATTTGCATCTGTTTAATGAGTTTTTGAAATAATTAAAACTACATTTTTTCGATAAAAAAAATAATTGAAGATGTATTCTTTTAATTTCATTATAGGCAAAATCCATTAAACTTGTACCATCATGATTAGAGCATAGATCGATTGCCATTGACGTTATGACTCCCGATAATTCCTAACATTAAGGAATGTTTAAACTGTTGATTTTTTTTTTTTTGGTTGAGAATTGTGAGAAAAGACTTTACTGACAAATTAATTGTTAAATGGAAACTAGGAAGATCGTCTGCACATGGAGGAAAGATCTTATGCACACAGGAGAAGATGTTTTGCACACGCATAGGGAAGATCTTGTACACACAAGGAAAGATGTTTTACATACGCATAGGGAAGAATATTACACACAGGAAAGATCGTCTGCATATAAAAGAAGATCTTTTACACATCCGAAAGATCATTTGCACATCGAGATTCTATTTGGCAATTAAGTTCCCATATTTTTTCACAATTCTTCCTTTTTTTTTCGACAAAAAAAAAAAAAGGCTATTGATTTTTTATCTATAGAAGTGTTCGACAACGTAGGAGCTCGACTGACCAAGTCTTACCTGATATAACCGGACACCTGATCCCATATATATATATATATATATATATATATTACTTTTGATAAATATTAATTAACTTTATATACTTGTTTTTATCATGGGTATTAAATTGAATTTATGATTATGGTTAAAAGTTTTAAGAATTCGATCTTTTAGTTTTATTTAAAATTTTAAATTGATTTTTTAACTAAATATTATACAAAGATAAGGCTTGATTATTGAGATAATTAATAGAAGAATTTTGGTTTAAAAGGAGGAGGTAAATTGGAATGAATTTGGGAAGCAGAGGGATCTAGGGTTAGTAGCCACAGCTAGTTCGGCGAGAGATTCAAGGAAGAAGGGTAATGGCGGCAAGAGAAGCAGAGTTTTCGATGGGGGAAGGGAAGGAAATGACAAAAATTGATTAAAAATTGAGAATTTTCTTCAACTGCTAATGCTATTAAAATACAAATTTGTTAAAAGAAAACTTAAGTTGATATGGCACTCAATTAGAATTAAAATATAGCAATTTTGATGAGTCAATATTTTTTATTAGATACGACTATTAATATTTGAGGACTAAAAATGTCTTTTATAAACTTAAAAAAAACTTAATATAAATATAAAACATTAAATATATACTTTAGCCAAAATTACTTCTTTTCCTATTTTATAAATAAAACCAAAGTATTCTGTGTGTGTCACCCTTTCAAAGCTTTTGCCCCATAGAATGGTGGCCACTACTTTGTCATACTGTAGAATATAGGCCCTTAATATTTGCGCCGCATGAGAGCTTTATAATAACTGCAAGATACCGTTGGCAAAAAAAAAAAAACTGCAAGATACCTTAGAATGGACTCATTATATAAATGACTTTAATAAAAGATAGACATAAATTAAAAAATTATATAATGGTTCTAGTTTACTTTTTAACATGTGTCATCCATACTCCCACAAAAACACCATTTTTTTAATTGAAGGGAGGCACTAACAATGTGAAATTCTCATAAGAAAATATCATTTTTTTATCAAAACACATGAGCTAAGTTGAAGCTCTCTCTTTCATGAATGCACACAAATTGCATTATAAATCATTAATAGTAATATAATCAACAAAACAGATCTCACGGCCCTACAAATCTAATAATTAAGATTTAAGGCAAACACTTTTATGCCTTTGGACTCAGTTGTGGCTCAGCTTCGCTATCATCATCTTCAACTCTATATCTGACCTCGTTGTATAATGTCTTCAATAAGCATCAAGAACGAAAAATCGGATCAGATAATTAATCGGTTGTTATACAAGTTTAAAGGTTAATGGATTAATCAGAGTCTAATCGGAGGTCGAACCGATCATATTGAAATATTATAATTTAATTAAAATAATGTAATTCAGTTAACATGAATAAAATTATTCATATTTTAATTATAAAAGATAATATTTTTAAATATATTCCATATTTTATAAAGTATTTATGCCTATAAAATTTTTTCCTAACTTTATTTTATTTCTTTTCCCTTTCTTTCTTATTTCTTTCCATTTTAATGAATCATCTCTGGCAAATGAAGTTAAGGCTTGCCTAGATGAATTCTGTGCAAGTTCAGGTTTAAAGGTCAATGCTACGAAGATTAGAGTTTTCTTCTCCAGGAATGTGAATCACAATCGACGCGCTGAGTTGAGCAATATTCTGGGATTCCAAATGGCAGTAGATCTTGGTAAATACTTGGGAGTTCCTCTGCATCATAAAAGGGTGACTAAGGAGAGCTTCAGTGCGGTTGTCGATAAAGTGAAGAAGAGGTTATCTAATTGGAAAGTAAATTCATTATCTCTAGCTGGACGTGCTACTTTGGTAGGGGCAGTCACATCCGCTATTCCAGCTTATACAATGCAAACAGCATCGATACCTCTTGGTTCCTGTGATATGATTGAGAGTAAAAATCGAAGCTTTTTGTGGGGCACAACGCAGGAAAAGCAGAAAATTCATCTTGTTTCATGGGATACGGTGTGCAAGTCAAAGGGTAATGGTGGTTTGGGTTTGAAACATGTTAAAACCCAGAACCATGCATTTATGGCCAAATTAGGATGGAATCTTATCAAGAAAAAGGATGACTTATGGGTAAGAATTATTAGAAGCAAATATAAATGTGGAAATGATTTGATGCCTCAAATTGATATGCAGAGGATAGGATTGAATACTTAGGTAGGGATCAAAGCGGCATGGAGATTTGTATAGGAGGGTTCCGAAGCTGAGCAGGGGAGACAGATTGTTCGATGGAAACACACAAGAAATGTGTTAACATCCATTTCCATTTTGATATGCGCAGGGCAATAATGAACAAGTTCAATAGGCAAACAGAAAAGTACAGTTATACTGATAATAAGTATTTGTTTACAGACAGTCATTAACAGAGCAGAAGTCGATAATAATGACAAATATGTACAGAATGTCCCAAAACTATTTCACATACAGACTATATACAACCACTGTGTTTATCTTCGGAAACGTGCCTATCAGTTTCCCTTCTCTGCATCCTTGGCTTTCGAGCCGCTGGCACCCGCTGAGACATTTCGATTAGAAAAAGGGGTGAGATTCCAAGGAATCTCAGTAGAAACATACGATCAACATATAAAATGCGAAAATTAAATATGCAATGCACCGTATCAAGTAAAATGAAAACTCATATCATCCGTGTGTGTACACAAAATTCAGGGCCAACTAACCCGTTGAAACCCCTACATGTACCTTAGCTAAGTCCTTGACTACAGCTAGGTAAGACTATTGACCTCAGCTAGATCCTAGACTACAGCTAGGTAATGTACTTTCAGCACGTGTTCAAGTCACAAAATACAATAACACGCATCATACTAATAGTCACATAGTATATGAGAGATAGTAGTCCCTACCTTAATCTTTTTCCTGTCTCAAAGGGTCCACCTCATAAAATGTGTCAACTATCAGCGTCCAACTCGGTCCTAAAACATCAAATGTACAAGAAATAGGTCATAACCTATCCAAATATCATTTTAGACACTTCCATAATGTTTCTTGTGGTTATATTAGCCTATGGTGAAAATTTACCAAAATGCCCCCGGGACCCCGGCCCGGCCCTGCCGTACCCGGCCCGATAGCACGTTTTCCCAAAATTTTGACTAGGGCTATCCTGACATATTTTTGTCCAAGGAATCCATTTCCGGACTCAAAATTACCAAATTCAATGTTAAATTACGAAATTGCCCCTGGCAGCCTTACTTTTACGGTTTTAGGGGCGTTTCGGTAATTAGGCTTTCTCAGCCTTTTCTGAAAAAGTGCCCAACTGTAACCCCACCTAATTTTTCTTCCTGAACCCAATGGAACCATCAAATCATTGAAAATCCAACTCTAAGGCCCTCAAACATCCCTGGCCGAAATAATGGTGTTCTCCTGGAAAAATCGAGGTTTTACGATTTCGGCTCCGTAAACACGTTCCTTTCTACTCCTGACCACTTTATTAACAATCTAATTGAGTTATAACAACCATTTGAACTAAAATTGGGCAGCATAACCCTTAGATATACACTTTTCCAAAATTTAAAACCAATGGCAATCTGACGAAATTTCACCGATTAAATTGCCCACAGCAGCCAGAATAGTTAATATACGAAGGTTTGGAAGTTACCTCAAGCTCACATAAGTTTTTCCTAACTATGGCTGAAACCCTAGGTCCTTGAACACCCAAATTTGAGCTCCACAAACCTTGAAGAACATAGAAGAATAGTTTAGGAGCGGAGTTATACGCATTAGGAGCGAAATCGTCGGAGAAATCGGTTTACCTTGTGATTTTTCTTCTATTTCTCTCTCTACACTCTCTCAACTTTCTCTCACTAGTTCAGACCTGTTGCAGCACGAAAATGGGCTGAAGAGGATGATGATATATTTATTTATCACATATTTTGCAATATTTTATTTATTTGTTTTATTTTCCAAAACTTCAAAAATGAACTTATGTACATAAATCCTTATGTACATATAACCATGCCCATTAAGCCCAATCAATATTTCCTTATTTATGCCACATGTAGGAGGCACCTAGGAGTCCCTTCCTATGGTCTCAATTGGCTTCACAACTTGTTCCGGTTACGTATACACGTATAGTCTCAATTTTGGTCAAAATTGCACTTTTTGCTCAAATTTTCCATAAATTCATATTAAATTGACCAAAATATTCTAAATATATTTTTAACCTTTATTTTCCTTAATTAATTGAAATTAACTTCAATTAATTAGAAAATAATTGGGGGGATGAACGGTTGAGCACATAAACTCAATAGCCCAACTGAAAAAAAAATGCAGTGTTTGGTTTCACCGGTGAACAATTGAGCTTAATTCTATCTTAATAGCTTTTGCCATAAGCTCCATTTCTTAGCTTTTACTGATTTAGCTTTTAGGGAGAGTAAGAATGGTTAAAATATTTTTTCAGTTGTGTCCAGTGTACCATCAGACTTATTGCAATTTTACCCTTAATGTACTTTTTTTGCTACAAAAATTAATTTCAACTATTATTTGGTGTTTTTAACCCTTAAAATTTTTTTTTAACTGTACCCAATGTGTTATCAGGCTGATTGCAATTTTATCTTTAATATACTTTTCCAGTTCCAAAAATTATTTTAAACTATTTTTTGATTTTTTTAACCCTTTAAAATATTTTTCCACCCACTTTTTCTTATTATTATCATAAAAGTCACTTGTTCTTAAGTCAATCCAAACAAATTTTATTTTTATAAAAGTCATTTATACAATCGCTGTTCCAAACATAAATCACATTACACAATTGAGCTTTTACCAAAACTAAAATTACCAAATGCTAAATTAAGAAACTCTATTTTTCCCATCACTCTTCCAAACACACTCTGAAGTGTGGCAGGGCAAGTTGGTTGATTCGGATAAATAAACAAGCAGCAAAATTAAAAAGTAAATCACTAAAAAAATCCTTTTTGAAAATCTATTGAGTTTCTTATGCATCCATGAACCCAACTTGCTTGTTTTCTTCCAAAATCACAGTAGGTTATCTTGTATTCATTCCAAAATCAAAGAAAAAAATTTCCGAAAATCAAACCAGAAACAAACTTCTATGGGATTTCTGTGAAACCCAGAAACACAATCCAAAATCAAAGCAAAGCCCTACCTCCGTTGTCTCTGTGTTTGCCTCGATCTCAACGTGGTTGCCGCCATCAAGCTGAAGAACCTGATTTCGCCGAATCAGAACCTTTCTTGGTTCCGTCACATCGGAATGCCGAGCCTGTTCAGAATCTTCTGCGGAGACCGAGCTGGCTTTCGGCGGCGGCAACAAGGGAGGCGGCGGCTGGGTGGGCTTCATCTCCATGGCTACGCAGCGGCAAGAGTGGGGAAGAACGATGGAAGAAGAACATAATAGGGATGAAAGATTGAAGGATTGAGAGAGAGGATGAGGTGTGATGATGAGTTGGACAAATCAGCATACATATGACTGTCATGTAAGTAATTATAATCAAAATTAACTGTTAAGATAAACTATGGTTAAAAAAAATTCGATGATATTGCTACATTTTTATACTACCGACATAAAATTTCACGAATATATGGCAAAAAAAAAAAAAAATCACGAATATTTTACGGGTGGATTTCCACCTTAACTCTAAATTTAAATATGTGTGTGTCTCAGTGTGTATATGGAAAGTCCAGCAATTTTTGTTTCTTTTTTTGTGTCGCCTTGATGTTTCCTCATTTTAAAGATTCTAAATAAATGGGCGTGAATATTCATGAATTAATTCTCCCCTGCTTTTGTTTCGCTGCTTCGTTATTTACAAATATATGTGATTCTCATGTGCATAAAAAACCATTTACTGGTTTCTGTGACTTGTTTTGACTTCATTGTGTTCGACCTTTTCTCATATAGTCCGGATTCTAATTAATTAGACAACACTTTCCAAAAATTTGACACCCAATTTGACGGTCCTCTTTCGAAAATGCTTCATAATCACTTTGTGTAACGCATCTTCACTCTTGGTAAACAGTTTTGAAAATTGTAAACTCGTAGTAATCCCAAATTAAAAGGAGAACGAACAACAACACTTTAGAAATAAAGAATGTCTCATTCATATAATTCATAATGAAGATTCCACACACAAAAACAAATCAAATGAATGAATCATCTAAATCTTAAAAGGAAAGCCACACTAAATTGAAAGACCAGGAACGACTAAACCCTAACTGTAATCATCTCTACATCACCAAAACGACAG
The DNA here is from genome assembly GCA_963242795.1 of Inga leiocalycina. Classification (NCBI taxonomy): domain Eukaryota; kingdom Viridiplantae; phylum Streptophyta; class Magnoliopsida; order Fabales; family Fabaceae; genus Inga; species Inga leiocalycina. The sequence goes on from OY725323.1 coordinate 23,797,983, forward strand.
CCATGACCACTACAGCAACAGATCCAGCGATGCTTAACCTATTCAGATTGGCGCTGCTTACCGCCGGTGCTGGCGCTTCTGATGGTGAACCAGAGTCTGAGGACGGAGACATTGCCGGAGCTTCGACAGGCGATTCTGAAGGAGATGAATGAGAAGGTGTCTTAGGTGGAGCGGCCGGCACTGGCGACTCGGCCGGAGACAAGATCTTGTGGGCCGGAGATCGAGCCAATGTGAGACTCACCAACAGTGGAACCACAAGCATCAACACCAACACAGAAGAGAAGCGAGTCATTTTACAGATAGAAATTAGGATTCTAGAGAGAAGAGATATAGAGAGAGAATGTGTAGATCGAGAGACTGCAATTCAAGAGTGATGAGTTGCAGAGATGAGAGATTGTGGTGTGGGAATGGAGGATGAAGAGTATTTATAGGAGGGTGAAGTTGGTGAATAGAGCCGTTGAGGTGAGGACATGATTATCACGCGGATCTCGAGAGCAAGCATAACAGCAAAGTTTTTAGCTGGCTCAATTTGAATTCTTTAAATTTAAATTAAAAAATTGGAAATATTTTATCAAAATTAAATTTAAATACCTAATTTAATGTGTATTTCAATTTTTAAAAAAATATAAAAAGTAGGGAACTGGAAAGTTAAAAAATGATTACTTTTTTTCGGTCATTTTCTTTTTAGTTACTCCCTCCGGTCTTATTTATAAGCAACTTTCTCTTTCATAGAACTGATCCTTTTTATAAGCAACTTTCACTTTTTGTCTTTAAATGTAAACTTATTTTTCTATTTTATTCTTATTAAATATTCTTTCTATCTCATATCTTATACTCATTTTCTCTTATATTTTTTATCTATTATCTCTCTTATACTCTTTTCATAAATAGGGGTATATATGGAAAAAAAATATGACATTTTTTACACTCTTATGACTTTTATCCACTAGTTCATTTTACACAATAAAAAAAAAAATTACTTATAAATAGGATCGGAGGAAATATTATCTTGAGCCGGCAAATTATAACTGAACATGAATTGGAGCCGTACACGTGGCTTGGATATTGAGGTTACCCGCGGAAGACGTTGAGGAATGACAGGTGAACGTTGCTCATTTACTTACTAGCCGTTGGATGATGACAAAATGCTCTACCAAATATACAACATATTAAGATTTTTTTTGTACGGTGCATAACGAGTACTTCTGAACCATAAAGCCGTTGAAGGGTAACAAAATACTACTTCATCCTGTTCTAAATATAAGATATGATTGATTTTTTTAGAGAGATTAAATGAGTTAAAAAAATTATTTTATTATATAATATATTTTATATCCTTATATTATATATCAATTTATAAGTTAGACAAAATAGTTTAGAAAAAAAAAATAAATATAAATATTTTAAAGTAATTTAATTAACTTTCTTGATATCTCTAAAAAAATCAACTATGACTTATTTTTAAGACCATAGGGAGTACTAAAAGTCTAAAACTCTTTAGTATTTTATATAGGTAAAGTACCATTTTGTACCACCATAATATTATTTTTTAATTATATTTAGCGCCATGATCTTATTATTCATATTACAATTTTGCCTAAAGCATTTTTCAGGTCCAATTTTAGACTTGCCGTTAACTCTTAAAAAATGGGTATATCCAATACCTTAAAACACATTTTAGTAGACTCAGCACAATAAAGTAAATTTTTGGGAGAATTACATTTAGGTCTCAAAGAAGAGAAGAAATTATCCTTATAGATTACAAAATAAAAAAATGGTCCCATGAATTTGTCAATACAGGCTCCTGGAGTTGTTAACGAATTGTTAATACAGGTTCATAGAGTTGTTAATGGGACCATTTTTTTCATTTTTTTTCTTTCATGGGACTTAAATATAACTCTCCCTAAATTTTTTAGTACAGTTCAACCAAAACTGATTACTTTGGTGGTGCAAACACACTCCACAAGGTTTCCGCAAGAGCAATGTGATTTTTTTATTGGCATCACCCAAAAGGCCAAAACACGTGAACTCACAAAAAAGGCATTTTGCATGGCTTTGTAAGCGCATAACTACTACTACCACTACAACAATATAACCTTAATCCTACTAGGTGGAGTCAACTATATGAATCAAATGATATCATTGAGCTCTATTAAAAACCAAATCTCAGAATAAATTATTAACCAAAAGATCCTGCTCAATAATCTCATTGAGCATTCTCTTGGATTTTCCTCTACCCTTTTTAATTAGGCTCCAAACAACTTAATCTGCTCTTCTCACTTATGCATCCAATGTCTTTCTCCGTACAAGCCAAAACCACCTCAAACGATTTTCAACCATTTTTTCACTCGCATAATAATCTCATACAACACCAAATCTTTTCAAATAAAAATAAACTAATCTAAACAAGCACGAAACAATCCAAAACATGATTTCCTCAACATTTCCCCCAATCCTTTCCTTATCCCGGAAAATAAAATAAATCGCAAAGTTCAATTTCACAAGGTACATAATCACAGTGCAACTTTGTATCTTTTTCTTATTAATCTAATATGTATATTTTGTCTGAAAGAGTTAAAGGGAGGCTCATGAACTCGGATCGGGTACTGGGTTAAGGGTCAGTGGGTCAGATCGGGGCCAAACCAATGAGAAATTGAAGATTTTAGGCTTACTAATATGGAATTCTAAAGAAAATTAAAAAAAAATTTTAAAACAAGAACCCGGAACGATCTACAGGCTAGTTCGCCGGTTTCCGGGCCGAACTAGTTCGGGTTCATGAGCCCTGTCTAAAACATGCATCATAGAAAGGAATATTGTCATTGTTATCTGATAGAATACTAATATATGTATACCAACCACCAAGAATACTAGTAGAAGCAAGAAACCAGAACAGGAGACATGCCCTAATGGCTAATACAAATACACAACATATATTAAGTTTACAAGCTCACATACAAACACAAGTTCAGTTTGCTTGAGGAAGGACCAAGCAAACAACTCAGAAAAATCGAACCACTAGTAGAATGATGTTTCTCTCCCTTGTTGAACTCACCTATATTTTGAACTAAGAACTTCCGAGCATTTGCTACCAATTCTCTTATTTTTTCTCTCTTAAATCTAAAGAAATTCCACAACTATCATGTTCTCGTAGAGGAACTTGACAGTAAACATCTGAAACATTATAACCTAAGTTTTTTACAAGTTATGAATGAACCTTCCTCTTCTGCTTTCCATCTCATGGAAAATTTTAAAGCAGGAAAATCATGAGCCAGGACCAGCATTCTTAGAATCACCAGCATTGACTTTACCATTTCCAGTGGCATAACTGTTCAACTGGTTGTTGAATTCCAGACCATAAATGTGGCCCATTTTGGCACGTTTTGTCTCCAGATACCTCTGGTTTTCCTTCGTGATGAGGGTTACTAATGGGATCCTACCAGAAATTGACAAACCGTAACCTTTGAGCCCGACATATTTTGCAGGATTGTTCGTCATCAGCTTCATCGACCGAACACCCAAGTCCCTCAAAATCTGCTAGTTGAGTTTCAAACAAAACAATGTTGAAATGTTCTCTCTTGTTATGGGGTTGAACATACATGGAATGTTAATATTAAGAAATTCTCAGGTAGATCTTATCCACAAAAGACAGGCAAATCAAATTAATTACGAAGAACGTATCTCAGCATGTAAAACATTTAGCCGTTCGTGTGGCTACTTGAGCCAACTCTAGGCAGATTAAAGCTCAATTTTGCCTTAAAGTTGATAGGCCACAGAAGATGAACCTGAACTTAAACTCTTTGATCTACATTTTAGAGCCAACTCCTAGGTCCTCTGGTAGGCAGAGTAACGATTCTAGTTGGAACCTCTTCTCAGTTCTCTCTTCCACATGCTTAATTATCTCTCTCCTTTTGATTAACTTCGTCAACTAAACATTTTTATTCTGGCTCTACCTAAGAATCAAATTGTTGATTGTAAATCAACATGGAATGCAAAGCAAGTAGTTTATGCTGTTGGATACTCTATTCAAAAAGTACTCTTCATGCTAATTACCTGCGCACCAAGGCCATATTCTCTCGAGTCAACAGGCAAACCCAACTCCTCGTTGGCTTCTACAGTATCTCGTCCATCATCCTGTAAGTTATATGCACGAAGCTTGTGGCCAAGCCCAATACCTCTTCCTTCGTGTCCACGGAGATACACCAAGACACCCCTACCAGCAGCCTCAATCTGCTGCATCGCAAGCCCAAGCTGATTCCCACAGTCACATCTGGCAGATCCAAATATATCTCCAGTTAGACACTCAGAGTGCACCCTCACGAGAACATCTTTTCCATCCCCAATGTCACCCTGTTTAAAACAAGAGTTATGACCACATATACTACACAGAAATGACTAATGAACAACATCAAATCTAAATAAAAGACTTTGAGATTATTAGAAAGAGCTTGGCAAAGTTCACTAGCTTAATAGGCTTAGATATGAATTGCCAAGAACCTATTTCTTAAAAGCAAAACTACAGGCCACACATATAAAATGAATCAGTTGAACAAACACCATCATCCTTTGAATTTCTTTTATTTGAAGGTCTTTGATCGAAAAGGAACAACACCAATCTCTACCTCTAAAGAGATGGAGGATGATATGAAGAGAACTAAAATGGCAGAAATTGTATTCTATCTTAGGAGAAAGCTGCTCATTGAGTAGGTATCAGGCTACCATTTGGCATCCTTTCCATGCACATTTTTTCTTGTCCACATAGTTTTACTTTAATTCTAGCTACTCTTCAGCACTAACGCTCTTCAAAGATAAGATTAAAAGATGACATAGCATTGGGATGGTTTTTGTCAGGGCAATCCTCGTGAGGCTTGAGAGCAAAAAGCTCAATCAATGTAAGGAAATAGAAACAAAATAATGCAATATTACCAAAACAACCCGGCTTAAAATAAGGAAAGCTCAATCCCAATATATCAAACTAGTCCATTGTATATTCGGGTAAAATAGTAAAACAAGAACGACATACTTGATAAAAACTGAAGACAACACCATAAAAACGGTTGCTGCCAAAACAGGCAGAAGGCTCACCCCTCAAAGCCAAAATAGTGTGATGAATACATCAGGTGGTAGTGCAAAACAAAAATAAAAATCTCAATGATTACAGCATTGCGTTCAAAGCCTGGTTTTTTATTCATCTTTCCCACCATTTAGTTTTCACTATTGTATCTCCTCATTTTCCTTTTCCCATATGACGCAGATGACTTTTTGCATCAAGATAGGTTTGCTGTTCAAAACTCCTCATCATATTTATGAGAAAGAGAAACCTTAAGTAGGTGTTGGAAGTGCAAAATTTCAGTAGGATCATAGGAAACTTCAATAAAATGACTATAGAATAAGCTTTTTTAAATACAATTTTCATAAATATGCTAGATTGTAATTCAGCAGAATTCAGTCTTGGATTTCAGTTACAATAGATGCATAGGACTACCAAAGCTAATGGCCTCAATTTGAGTTTTATTTTGCTTGTTTGTTGATTGCTCAACCAAAAATATTGGTTGTACGCTGACCATTCCTAATAAAATTCATGAATTAGACTAACATAGGTTTAATACAAGCTCCAAACCAAGGCTAAGCCATAGGTGTAAACGGTGAAATTTACACTTGATGTAATAAATTATGACAGAATGCTCATACATAAATGTACATGACTCTATAGTTCAATGGAAACAGAAGAACTCCAAACCTTAACCATTGCAATATGTTCCATCCCATCTAAAAGTGATCTGTAACAGTGAGCCGTGAATGGCCCCCACATTGTAGGTATTTGCGCAGCACCAGCAAGAAATACTAATTTATCTCTCTTCCTTCTATATCTGCCATAAGATTAAGTGTTAATCTCCTTGACAAGTAAATAAGCAACAGAAGAATCCAGCTTGGATGAACTTTTTTTCTTTTTTTGTTTGGGGGGGGGGGTGATATGACCAAAGCGACAACGAATTTTTTACTTGTTTGTTTATAGTTTATTTAGTGAATCTGAAGGAGGGCCGTCAAAAAGGAAAATTTGGGGATTCCCATATACTGAAAACTATGGATAATTATCCTCATTTATTAACATGTTACAATGTAAAAATGGTTTACCAAGGTTGCCACAGACCGTATGATTAAACATTAGAATTGCAGAAGTTAAACAGATTCAGATTCTAATAAAGCATTTAAGATTCAGTCGAATATTGAACAACATTTTCACTATTGGTATCTGTGTAAATGCAAAATCTAAACATAATGACAACAAAGATATGCATGCAACAACAGTCTTTGTACATCTTCCATGAAACAAAAACTGATACCTTATTAAGTCAGCAATTGAAATTATTTTCAAGTTTTCATGCTCAGCAAACTGGCGAAGCTTTGGCAGTCTAGCCATGGAACCATCATCATCTACAACTTCACATAGAACTGCCGCAGGTTCCAAACCTGCAAGTATAGCCAGATCTACTGAAGCTTCTGTATGTCCAGCTCTCTTCAAGACACCACCTTCCCGGTATTTTAATGGAAATATATGGCCTGGGCGATTAAAATCAGACGGTTTTGAATCTCTTGATGCAAGAGTCAAGACTGTTGTTGCCCTATCAGCTGCTGATACCCCTGTGGTGGTACCTCGTTTAGCATCCTACAATGCAATGTAAATTATTGAAATCCATCAGTTTATGTTAATAAATGCTGTAACTACATGAAAAGAGACTTCCAACAATTTAATAATTGAATCCTCCATACTGACAGTCACGATGATAATTGCTGGCACTTGAACACTTGGAAATAAAAGAATCCAGTACAACAAGCTAATGTTAGATGAGACAATTTATTTCATAAAGTTTAGTTCTCTGCTATTTCTAGCTGATGATGGCAACAGAAGGCCCTAATGAGGGATAATGTTTAGTCCAGATGTAAATGCGCATTTAGTAATAGCACATACCACCGTCACAGTAAATGCAGTACGAAGTTTCTCATCATTATCTTTACTGTCTACCATCAAAGGAAGTTCCAGTCTCTCCAAATCTTCCTCTTTCATGCTTACACACACTATCCCAGTTCCATGCTTCACAATAAAAGCCATAGCCTCAGGTGTTGCTAACTGTGCGGCCATTATCAAGTCTCCTTCATTTTCCCTGTCCTCGTCATCAACAACCACTACCATCTGAGTCACCAATACCAGAAAGTAAATAAAGTTAAGCCAACAGCGATATGATAGTATGACTTTAACACTGTATTTCCACCACATTTAACCAAAGAAAAGAAAGCATCATTATTCTCAAAGGGGAGAGGGGAGGGGGAGAGATTAACAACCTTTCCCTGGCAAATATCCTCAATAGCCTCTGGGATGGAAGCAAAACCTTCTGTGGGGATGTCAAAATCTAATTCATCACTATCATCATTATCATCAGGAAAACCAATGCTTGTTGTGACTGTATTAGCTGCTAGTATTCCACATCCAATTGCTTCGGTTTGTTTCTCAAAATTATTGCCATTTGAATTTAAAACAAGGTCATCTCCTCCAGATATAAGAGTTGCCTTGATTCTACCAACACTCTTGTCACTTGGCAAGAATTTAGAACTCAATCGAACTATTGCCAAATCAGACCCAAGTCCATGAATAGAATGCAAGCCATTGAAAAATTTTAAACGTTGTAATGCCCTGCATAGAGTACCAGAGCAGAAAACAAGTTCAATTAGTAATTATCATATCCAAACATAACCAAAAAAACTAGCTGGACATTTAAAAGCCATGAACATAGAGGCCTGCTGATGATTTGTAAAACTCTTAGATCTGGGAAACAAAATATAGTTCGGTAAGTTAATAGGTAAGAAGAGAAACTTCATCTAAACTATTTAGACATGAACGTTAAACATGTTCCCTAACATTAAGTAGTGTGGGCTGAATACAAGAAAAGAATTTGAAAAAAGTTGGAAAAGCTCTCCGTGCATTTGATCATTTGATGGATATCCTAAAGAATAATAAAGCTTCACAGAAAAGACTAGAAAATGCTAGGTCATAAACAGAATCCCCACAACAATTAAAGGCGTGTCATCCATTTAAAAAGAAAACAAAAAACAAACGTCTCTCCAATAAGTATATACAAAAAAGCTGGCGAGTCACACTGAGCGGAATCAAGAATAGGATTCTTTCAGGTGGAGGCCGCAGATACATTATGGCGCATAATTCAAGTCAAAAGTATTCTAATTAAGAAAAAAAATCAACAAGTGGGATTCAGAAGAATCTTCAAAATGTTATATCCCCTACACTGGAAACTGTTCTCTCTACAGAAACGTTAAAAAGGAATGCAATCAAACCAAAATGTGTATCACAAAACATCATATAGTCAAAATGCAGGATCCGATAATCGATTGCAGATAGATAAACGAATAACAGGATTAAAGGAAGCCAATATGAATCAAGAAGAAATAACACGAAGCAAAGAAAACACAGAAGCAGAAGACTATACACCCAGAAATGGAATTATCGTAAGAATCCACCCATGAAGACCCAATCCAAGATGGCATCAGCCGTTTCTCACCGAGAAAGGAAGCGAAAAAAGAAACAAAAAATAAAAGGGCAGAAACTCACCGAGGAAGCGAGAGAGATACTGGAGAAGAACAGGAGAAATTGAAAGACGTCATTATTATTTGCTAAAAGACTGCGAATTCGCTAGAATGCTTGAGGCTGAATCGAGGGTTGTTGCTTTGATATGAATTTTAGGTTAGGCAAGAAACGAACCAACTGAGAGGAAGCAGGTACGATGGGTATCGTCGAGAAGGTGTGGCCCCGGTGAGTCAGCTGCTGCTAGAGACAGTTAGTTAATAAGAAGGTTTAACGCTTAACGAATTGTTGTATCGGTTTCCTTCTTATCCATTTCCGGTCTGAAAGAGGTTTTTTTTTTTTAAAAAAATAATAATCAAAAGGAAAGGAGTGATGTTTAATTGTAATTAGGCATTTCAACAACAATATTAAGAATGTGTATGTTATAAATAAAGAGAAATATGATAAGAGAAAGAGAGAGTATAAGAGCAAGAAAGAAGATTCTTATTCACTATCAAGGAGTATCAAATACATGGTACATGTCTCATTTTATAGCCATAGCCTTACAATCTAAATAGAATTGATATCTACATATTTGATGACAATAAGAGATAACGGTGAGATACTGAAGATAATAGAGATATATGGATATTCACTTAAATATTACATTCATAATACTCCCCTTTGGATGTCCATTGTATATGAATGCGCTTCATTAAAAAACTTCACAAAGAAAAACTTAGTGGAACAAAAGCAAAGTAGAAGAAAAGGAATACATCATTCGTTGATACGTTATTCAGTGCTGCCTCATTAAAAATCTTGCTAGGAAAACCCAATGGAATAAAACTTAAGACAAGTGAAAAAGAGTACAGCGCGTAGCAGCTCCTCCTTTTGACAATGTGAGTTGATATCTTTAAATCCGGGAAGTTTAATATCACGAACAAGCTTTCCAGATATTGTCATAGAAAGTGACTTGGTGAACAAAAGCTAGATTTCATTAGAACAAATTTGCTAGACTCTCTTCTATTAATATAGTCTATTCTAATGTCTTCGTGTTGATGAATAACTATGTTATGCTAATAAGTAAATGATATATATCAGGTAATATGTGACGAACTAGAATACACATAAGTGCTCTAATTACATTAAGATATGATACTTCTGGATCAAATATTTCTTCATCACCTTCTTGAGGTCTAAAGACATGGTACTTCCGAACCAAACATTCCTCAATAGAAAATCGATTTATTCTTCTCAAATCCTTTATTTCAAAGGCATTCTTTAAGTCATTCTTAACTTTAGTAAGCTCTTTAGGAGTTTAAACAATTCACACCTTTTGCAAGCTTTTCAGGAGGTCAACCAATTCACAGTCTTTCAAAGATATTTAAACTACTCAACACAAACTGCAATTATAATAAACTCACTTTTATATCTTTTTGTAAAAATACATTGGCAGAATAGATATTTTATATTCTTCCTTCAACAAACATTTATCACATACACCTTGGTTGCTTCAAAACGTATAAAGATCTCAATTAAACTATTTGCTTTTGGAAACTTGGGTCCTTCAGGGAGTTTCATCGATCATATGCTTATAGCAACTTGAATCATTTAGGGACTTTTATATGTTTATATTTAAAATTCAAATATGTATTTGATCCTTCAAGGAGTTTATAAGTATAACAATGTTCTAGATATATATTCCTAGCATTTTAAATCCTTCTTGGATTCATATATAATTCACAATATAGTAAGTCATAGGTTATAATCATGTTCTCAAGAAGGATATCAAGATTTCATATACTATCATACTTCCAAATTAACAAGACATAAAAATTTAATCCACCACAAGAAAATGTCTTATCAACATTGATCTTTTGTGAAAATGCCCATTTATGTGATACTAACATTGCACTTCGGATGCTCGGGCTACTCAAATTCATTTTATAATATTGTATATTGCTCCTTTTCTTTTCTGTTGGCCAACTATCTTTATGTCTATATCTCATTATGACATATTTGTATACAAGATCCTTATTTGATCACGTGATATTATCATCAAAAACCGTTATCGACAACTTTATCTTTCGGTTCCTTTTTCTTCTATGACATAACTAATTGAGATCTTTTTATTGCTTTCATGTATATGAACCTCTTGTAGGGTCTTATAAAGAGTTATGTCTTAATTCTTGTCTCTTCAATATGATCATCTTGATTATTTGCTCCATTTCTTTTCTTTTGGAACCGATTACTTTCTCATGCTTCAAGTGTGTCTCAGTTTTCATTTATATTATTTGGAGCATTTTTTAGTGGAAACATGAGATATAAGAATTCTCATTTAGGTCAATAACTGTATATGGTAGATATTTTACAATATATTAAGAATGCAATATTTGATGAACTTCTGGTTCATACTATTATATTTGAGGATCTACATTTGATGTATTCAATGTGTTTTTATTTTTCAGCTACTTATTTTCCCCCCCTCATGTTGGAAAAATTTTGTCGAATGACAAATCAACTAATCATATAATATAAGTCTTCTAAATTCATTTGTTTCTTTTACAAACACCATTTTGTTTTATTTAGAGACAAACAAGAGGAAGGAAATTCTTACCCAACATTTATCCTAACTTTCTTTGAATATCCATCTATGTGTAATACTGTGATGGAATAATAAGAATAGATATTTCATGTTCCAAAATTTTAAGATGGAAAGTATATGGTTCCCAACCAAAAGCCAATTTTAATGGGAGAATTTATAATACTATGTTGGCGTGATGCATTATGTACTGCAATATGTAAAATCGATAATCTCAACATTAAAAAGGGAATTTTGTTCTCATAAATTTTTAATCTAGCTATATATAGAGGCTTTGATAAATAATTGTGCTAGATCATTTTATGGATCATATAGTCTGAAAATTGTGCACTATAATAATTTATTCAAACAACTTTGCAAACTTCAGGTTACAAACATGTAACCATCTCATAGATGCATCTATCAAATTTATTAAATATTTGTATGGTTTACATGCTATTCGAATGGGTCCATATATATGAGTTTTATATGTTTTCAGAAATTTAGAGATTCATCCGAAATCACAACTGGTAATATTTTCATAGTCAATTTTCTTCAAGAACAAGCAACACATAATAATATGTTGACTATTCATAAAAAAATCTTAGTTCTTTAATGAATGTCAATACATAATATCTAATAAGTTGTTGCATCATTTATATGACTTGGATGATCAAACTATTCATGCGAACAATAAATTTGTTAGAAGTTTACTGTAACAACTTTTCAATTTCTATAACATATAATAAAATTGAAATCTTCATCCAACATGATTCACACTTGCATTCCAACAATCTTCCCTTCAAATGTAAGTTATACAAACATATTTTTTGTTATTTCTATATTAGTTCTTTAAGAACTACATCAAATTTTGTTATTAGTTCCTCAGGAACCATATTAATAATATTTCCTTTTTTTTTTGGTTATGTAGAGTTCTCCAGGAACTCTTACATAATTCTTCAGGAACTACTGTATATTGCTATATCTCTATACAGTTCTTTAGAAACTGTTTTCTTTGTATACTCAATACCTCTTTATGAAAAAGACTACTCCTTATATATATAAAACATCCTAAAACCTAGTTACTGAATTTATAAATGCAACAAAAATTTGAAATTTATAAGAGTTAAAATCAAATTTCATAGAGATCATACTACAATGGGCTAAAGTGAAATTAAAAAAAAATTTGAGGGGAATGTGAGGACAAATATAACATACTTTATCAATATTATGCTCCAATATTACTATTGTAAGGGCATATTGACTATAAAGACAATGAGTAGTTAAAACTATAAGAGCACATAAATATCATAATATAAATCACTTTAACTATTAATATATAAACATTATGTTCCCTTGTGGACATATAGATATTTATTTAGACTTAATTGAGCTTGATGCCTTTGGTTCTTCCGGAGGGTTAATCAATACTCATTATTTTATTTATTACTTCAAGAATTGACCATACATTATCATAGCACAAGCAAACATTGCAAGTTTGGATAATTTCTATTACTTTTCTTATGATATAAATCTCCATAAATGTTACTCCTTTGGTCCTTAATATAAAACATATTTAGGGAGTTAATCTTGGTCGTAAATATAAGACACAGTTTTTCATATTTGTCAATTTTTTTTCATAATTTACCCTATTGATACTCCTTCAATTATAATCAATGAGGAGAGAGAATGGGGGAATTAAGAAATATGCTTAGGGTGTTTTAGAAAATACATATCATATTAACTAACTTAATTAACTTTCTTAATCTAATCAAATTAGGTAAATATATCTTATATTAATGACCGGAGAGAGTAGTATTCATGACCATTACCCGTATCTCTTCAAATATATTGTGTTATGTTTAAACCACTAGCAATTTGGTATGAACTGTTGGCCTTCAAGACTATATTATAGTAATATATATGTGGCTGTTACTTGTTATATTGCTCATAAGCAATTTAGAGATTTTATGTCTTCTTTGGGCAATGCAAATTTCAACAAGTATTTGTCTGCAGGACCACAATAAAAATATCATCCAAAACATTTTGTTCTATGAGATATTTTGACATTTACTCATAAAATCATGGATTAACATTGCTTGTATTCAAGCTTCTCATAATATAAAATATTTTAATCATTGGTCTATGATTGGCCTTCTGGGCTATATTATTTATGGCTTTCATCAAGTAGCCATTGTCTTATATAAATTCAGTTGAGACTTGTGAGTGATATAATTCTTTTAATGTGATCATAGCAAAATAAATGTGATCTAGTGATATAATTCTCTTCAAGTAAGTAGTCTTCAAGACACTATATAGTACAATTTTTTTTTTTTAAAGTTGCAAAGCTCTTTTATTATCATTTGATATTTGACGCATAAGCCTTTAGGGCTTTAATTAAAGTACCACAATTTTCTTATCCATGCCATTTATTAAAACCATAAAGTGAACTTTTACAAAATAACCATTGATGAGGCTTCTGGCCATTTAATCAAGCAATTGAGAGAATAATGGGTGCTGGCCTTGAAATTATAATATTAATAAATATACAAACCGAATATCATAAACATATAATAATTAAAGCTTTATGCCTCTTGGCTATATAATGAGAAAATAAAATCTATATGGCTTCTGGCTATATATAATAAGGTAGAAAATAAATGTTATATTGTTGTATAACTTCTAGCATACAAAACAAAAAGTTATATAACTTCTGGTCATATAATTTCAAAATATGAAATCAAATTATAGGGCTTCTAGTCATAACATAGAAAAAAATTTGTGGAAGAGATTAAGATAAGATAAAAAATGAATAATGATTTCCAATCTTAGTTATGGGATTTGATGTCTTAAACTACGGTAAGGTATCTTTTTAATTCTATTTAATGTCTTAATTTCATATAATGTCTCAAATTATCCTTCATAGATAAATAAGAAAACATGGTGGGAATTGTTAAAAAATCAAAGCTATATCAGAGCTACACAGGAATAAATGTCTATTTTCATCACGTAAGACAAATATTTCATAATCTTTATAACCAAAAAAGGGCAAAATTTCTTAAACCTTCGAAACATAAATTAAATCAGACCACACTAGGATTCAAGTTCAAAATAAATCAGAAAAGTTTTAATTGTGTTTAAAATAAAAGATCTATACACACGGTAGAAAATTAAAGGGAATGCAACACTATGCACACAGTCAAAGAAGTAATTCAAAATTATATGAAAGCATATCTTCCCAACGTTAAGACATAAGGTAACGAGCTCAAGATAAAGGGAAAAAGGATTTACCTTGTTTACTTCACGGATCTTCTTAGCGCAGTTCTTCCGTCGTTTGCTTCCTTTACTTCTCTACCTTAATTGAGAGTCCATTCGTTGAGGCTACATATTAAACGATATTCCTAGAAACCAGTCCGTCCCACTAACCCATTAAGGGTATAAAAAGTGTTGTGGAATTGAATCTCCAATTGTAACGCCCCAAATTTTCGATTAAGGCCTAATGATAATTATTGAGGATAATTATTAGATTAAAGTGAAATTAATGTATATTGGTGACAATATAAATTTATATGTCATAATTGATGGAAAATTTAAAGGGTGAAATTATTGGCTCTAAGTTGGTAATTAATGGGGAAATTAATTACTAACTAAAAGAAAAGTGAGAAGTATGATTAAATGGCTAATGGAAGGATTAGAGAGGTTAATTAGTGGCTAAGTGTGGGACAGCCAATGATAAGTGGACAAGTGGCAAGCTTTTAGGATGGGAGAGGACATAGAAAAGTCAAATGGAATTTTAAATGTTTTTCTCTCTCCTCTTCCCTCTTTCTTTCGGCTGACATGGGGATGGGAGGGCAAAGAATGATCATTTTCTTCTTCTTCCTCCACACTCCATCTCTCATCTCTCTCTCTTCTCTCCTCATTTTCTTCAGCCGTTGAAGGCCAAAGGGAAGGAAGAAAAGCTTCAAAAAGGTAAAGGAAATGTCTCCAAATGCTCAAACTTCCTTCTCTAATATTGATCATTGAATGAAGAGCTTCATTTTGATGGTTGTAATGTGTTCATTGGTGTTAGTTTGTGACCTCAAGAGATTGTCAAAGTTGAAGAATCAAGAAATCTCTTTGGCAAAGTGAAAGAGGTGAGTGTTAACTCCCTTTTGATATACATATTGTGGTTGTTGGTTGAACATTGATTTTTCTGGAATTTTCTGCCCTATTTTTGAAAATTAGGGTCTTAGTGAGTTTGGCATGTTGTGATCATGGAAATGGTATATTGTGATGTCTTTTGGACAAATGAATTGGTTTGAATCATTAAAAGTAAAGTTTGGGAACTTTGTGTTGGTTTTGGTGTATTGGTCAAAACAGGGCATGTGGTTAGATTGTGAATTTGGTCATTTTGAGGTTACCATTGTGTTCATTGTGGAAAATTGTATGGGAATAGGTTTGGTTAATGATTTTGGAGTCATTGGACACTCTGGTAGAAAAGTTGAAAAATGCTGTCAATGTGAACTCTGTCTGGGCAATTTATTTGTGTGGACGTTTTGAATGACCAAATGATTTCATAAAATTGTGAAAGTTTCCAGTCTTAAAGTTCACATCCCAAGCTTCAAAATTGACATATATTCTGTGTCATTTCGTTTAGTATTCTGGGAGATATGGTTGTCCAAAGTTTGGGGATAGAAACAGAACTCTGTTCTGGAGTAGTGTTGAGTTTTGGGTGATTCTGTATTTTTGTGATGATTTGAAATTATGAGACATATTTTTCCTTGACATAGGACTTAAATACCTTTCATTTGGCTTTGGAATCACTCCGTTTCAATTTTTCTACAATTAGATATGATTTTTTGAAGTTCAATCAAGAATCAGGAAATTTCTTGGCCGCGGCCTAAACCTTTCTGGCCGCGGCCCAGGGGTGGCTGGCCGTGGCTAGTGGCGTTCTGACCATATTTTGGCCGCGGCCCAAGGAAGGGCTGGACGCGGCCAACTCCTGTGTTCCAGCACTTTGAGTTTTTGAAAAAAGATCTTCAACTTATTGTTTCCCAACCTTTTAGGGGTTTTATTAGAGACATTTATAGCTTCTTAAGGGTCATTATTGATAACCAAATCTAAGTGTTAAAGAGTCAATTGAGTATTGGAATAGAGAATAATGTTTCATCCTTAATTATGACTTTAGGATTTGATATTTGCACGGAGCGTAGAAGGCCTGTGCCTGCTCAAGAACGGAAAGACAAAGGTAGTAACACTTTATCCTATATCATGTGTATTGCATTGCTTGTTTGCATTAGTCATTGAATACAGTGAAAGTGAAAGGGACGTGGCGAAAGCCCGGACTCGATTACAGTGAAAGTGAAGGGGACGTGGCGAAAGCCCGGATTCAAATACAGATAAAGTGAGGGGGACGTGGCGGAAGCCCGACATCGTATATAGTGAAGGGAACGTGGCGAAAGCCCGGTCTCGAATATTGATTGCTACATTGTGATATATGTGACTTGCTTTGTATATATGCATCATATAAATAAACTGTTGCTACTGGGATTCTCTAGAATCTCATTCTTTCCAAATAACATTTTTAGACAGGGCAAGTGGATCGAAAAGCAAGCAAGTGGCAAAGGACGATTAGGACTGCCAGCGGTAGTCTTAGCTATATATTTTGGTTTTATATTGAACTGGTTATCATTTTGGATAAATGTATACATATTGAATAGAATTGTAGTGGTATATTTTTGTGTAATCCCCGGTATGGATACTGAGATGGGCAATAATGCCCTATATAAACCTTTGGATTAATGTTATTATCCCGGGTGAACGTCGGAAATTGTGCTTACTCTGATATTGTATATATAATAGACCAAACAGGCCATTTGTTTTAATGAATGAAATGAATGGAGATCCATTTGTACAGGTGTTTTAAAAAGTTTTTTAATTGTTCCGGATTTCTCATTCGATTATTAAATGTGATTAAACACTAATCCCGGCCTGATTATCGAAGGGGGTTACACCCAATCCTTCTCGCATTTGATATCGAGCTTTCCCCAATATAACAGAGAGCAATTTAATGCGACCAAGGTTAATAACATGCAAAATGTGAGAAGAAGAAGAAAAAACCTTCATGAAGCAATCTCTCCATGTCTCTGGTCTTGCTTCATCGCTACGGGATACATAATTAGTATCAAAACTGAACATTTGAGTTCAAACTGATTCTGTGCTACTCCGTCATAAGAATCCCATCATCATCCAAAGCAGTGGGGCAACTGCACAATTCTTCTCAACATTAAAACCATAACAACAAGTATCTTTATAAATAAATAAATAAATAAAAATCAGTAAGTATAAACAAGAGTTATATAAATAAATAAGTATGAACAAGATATCATAAACTCATTTAGTAAAGTCTCGTGCTGATAATGATAATGTGTTATAACTAAAGAGAAATATATGAGAAGAGAATGAGAGAATATGAGAACAAGAGAGAAGATTCTTGTTCACTATCGAGGAGTATCAAATACATGACACATACCCTATATATATATATATATGTAGGCGTAGCTTTACAATCTAAATAGAATCGATATCTACATATTTAATAATAATAAGAGATAACTGTGAGATACTGAAGATAATTTAGATAATGGAAATATATGGACGTCTACATAAATATTACATTCATAACAGTGTAGAGTTTTTTCATCCAATTATGGAAGCGAATAATGTTTAGTACTACCTCAGGTCCTAAATATAAGACATAATTGACATTTTTTTAGGGATTTAAGAAGCTAAATAAGTTACTTAATTATATTATTTTTGTGTATGATTAAATTATATACTAGTTTATAAATCAAACAAATTAATTTGGAGAAAAAAAGAAAAAAAATAAATATTTTAAAGTAATTTAATTATTTTTATTAATCTTATAAAAAAAAGTCAACTGTGTCTTATATCGGGGATAGTAACATCGAATAATAATTAAAAACAGGATAAAGTAACAAATTAATCAAAATATATCAAATACCAAAAACAACCTTGCTCCAATATTTTTTTTAAAAAAAATTATATAAAATGTTAAGTCAACACTTAGAATTTCTTATTAACATTTCACAAGCAAAGATAAGTATTTTTTTTATATCATGCAGGATTACTCGCAATGTGACACCAGCAAAAGTGAACGGTATGTTTGTGTAACTTCAGTACCTTTTATAAGAAACAGGTCTTAAAATTAGGCGATTCAAAATATTAATTCTCAATTATGTCCTTATTTATAAAGATAGTATATGAGAGATAATGACTGAAAATTTATTATAGAGAAAATGAGTGACATATATTAAATAGGCGTAAAAATGTGAAGATTAGTTTAAAATTTTAGAGAAAAAGGATTTGTTCCTTATATTAAAAATCACCTATGTAAAAAAGATTGTTCCTATAAAAAAGAGAAGAGGGAGTATCACTGTGCATTTTTATAAAGTTTGATATAAGCTCTATAAATCAAATCTATAAATAAATGTGTCATTTTTATAATTTCATAAAATTATACATTTTTAAAAAAAATTAGAGGATAGATGCAGTCTCTAGTTTAAAAGCAGGACCAGCCCAGAACCTTTACTCATCGAAGCATCTTGTCAGTAGGCTACAACTGACAATGTCATTGGATGTATCAATATACTTTTTTTTTTTTTTTGCCCACACGATTTAGTGAAGCTTTATCCCGATTATATCCAGATACAACCCGCATCAATATACTTTTTCTATTGTGAAAATGGATGAAAATTCTTTGAAAGTGAAACCGACCACTTAATAGCCCACATCCCCTTTGGACCACATTGAAAGGCTTATCAGAGTAGTGGCTCGTAATATTCTGGGATATATTTGCATCTTAATCCTTTCTTAAAATTGAGTTTCATAAAATGGTATAATTTATTTGGTTTTACAAGGCCTGTTCATTTAAATTTTAAAAAATGGGCTACTTTGGACTTTTGTGATAATGAGTTAATTTATGGTATGTTTCAATATTTCTAAACTATATATTTGATAAGAGTGTTTTTATACTTATATGATTTGTGATTCTATAATTTGAATTAGAAATTCATGAGTTTTAACGGTGTAACTAGGGGTGGAAATATGCTAGATTAGGTTAGACTTTAGCTATGTAAGCCTAGGCCTGGACCTGAGCCTGTATGTAGGTTTTATTTTAGGCCTGAGCCTTCAAAAGGTCTAACAAGGCCTGAAGCCTATTTAAAGGCTTACTTAAAAAAGTATGCCTTTAAATAGGATTAAAGCCTATGTATATAAATTCATATATAATTTATCAAGCCTATTTAAATACCTACATTATGTCTTAAAAGTTTAGGGATTCATTCTCATATGAAATAAAAGAGTTGGTAAGAGAAAGAAAAGAACACCTAGTGGCAAAAATTGTCTAAGAAAGTAGGAATAAGAAAAATTAATTATCTATTGACTAAAGAGATATATATTTTAAAATCAAACAAGCACAAGTGGCATGTAAAACTAGATTTTACCTCTTGTTTTTCTTGTAGAAAATTAGACAAACATCTCTTGTTGGGATCATTTTCATTTAGGCATCACTAAAATAAACTTATTGCAATTATTATATTGTATCAAATGGCTTAAATCAAGGGATAGGTAGTGAGCTAGTATTGCCATTTCGAGCGATAAAAAATAAAAGAAGTAGATATAATCAATTGATGAATGAAAATGTTAAACTCATTGATAAATGATGAAATGTCAATATCAGGGTTAAGACTAAGTTATTAATTTTATAAATAATTTATAAAACTAATTTAGATTAAATTATATATAATTATGCATAATAATGCATTTTTTTAAAAAAAAAAAACTAAATAGGTCAGACTTGTAGGCTATGCCTTATGAAAATAGATCTGGCCTATTTATCTAAATAGATCTGACAATAAGCCTAAGCCTAAGCCTACCCTATTTAATAAATAAGCTAAGCTTAAAGTAGGTTAGGTCATAGGTCCCTGATAGGGCTCTAGCCTATTTCCACCTCTAGGTGTATCATCCCAATTTTAACCTTTGGGATTTAACTAATATTAGGTTGAAATCAATGATTATAATTAGAATTTATCATGTAATTATTTGAGTAAGAGAAATTTACTCAAATTTAAATTTTCTTTAAGAAAAATAATAATATAAAATCATTGAAAAAAAGAAAATAAAAACAATTGGTAAAAAGAAGAAGAAAAAGAATTATTATTATTATATTATATAAAAGTTAAAAATATAAAATGCATCTAATGGCGGGGGAGCACGTGATTGTCCGCCACCATCCGATTTGGGGCTATAGGGGGTTATTACATTAATGCCCGAAACCATTCCCCTCCTCCCCAAATTAAAAAAAAACAGAGGAAAGCTCCCTGTCTGTCGTCTGGGGGTGAAGAAGGCAAGAGATGGAGATTATTTGGGTCCTCTAAGGGAAGTGGTTTAACTTCCTCTTCTCATCTTTTTCTCTTAGTCTTATAGATTATTGATGGCGGAAAATTTTAGCGTTTGTAGGATTTTAAATCTTTAAGTGTTCCTATGTATTATTTAGCTTTTAATGGCCTAATAGTATTAGAATAATAATGTGTATGGTTTATTTTTACCTAAATGGTTGATTTGAGGAACTTATAATTAGTGTTTGGTTGGAAAATTGAGATTTTGTGACAATAGGCCTTTTAAATATGAATTTCTATAATTTATTCTAGTTTATTAAAGGTTATATTGAGGACTAATTGGGTTGTATTTGAGGTTTATAAGTAACCATGAATATTTGGAATTTTGTGTGAAACTTTAAGTATAGGAAATTGAGGGTTTTAGAATAAATTGAGGAGATAGTTGTATTTTGACCATCCTTATAAGTGAGAAATAATTTGTGGAAGAAAGAAATGTAATTGTAGTGATGATCCGAGGAAGAGTTTATTTATGGGATTTGCACTAAGGATTAAAGTGAGCAATTTTGGGATTTTTAAGGTTATTGGAGGAAAATATTATCGTTAAAAATGTTGTTGACTGAAATAGAGTTGAGAAATTTTAAGATTTGTGATTTGAAAAGATGGTTTAAGAAATAGATAAATTGTTGTCTTGTTTTTAAAGATATTAAAGTGGGCCAATCATGGGAGTTTAATTTTATTATTGTCTTAGTTAACATTCTTATTAATTTCATTAACATATATAATTATATATTTATTGTAGAGTGGGACTTGAATTCTCTCAAGTTTAGTTCTTGCGTTAAGAACTTGAAGTAATCACTTTCCTCTTTACCTTGAATGTCTATTGATGTGATTATAAGTTTATGTTAGTATTTTGATTGTTATAAATGTATGTTATAGTATTTTATTTATATGAAAAAAGTACAATGGCAATATGAATTATGCGTCCACTAAATTGTTAGTTAAATGGGCTTGAATGATTTATCTAAATGTTAATAATGCATGACATTGAGTATTAATTATGAGAATAATGTGGTGATACTAGATTTTGTGATGTTGAAATGTTGGGTTGCACATTAAGTTGTATTGGATTGTATGTAGTTGTGGTTGTGGGAGGTTTGATGCTATTATATCACATGGTATAGCTGCCACTTGTCAATCAGTGGCTGGCTTTAACATTCTCAGGGCTCTTGGTATCATTCTTTTTTGCCCAGGTTAAGGGTTAGCTCAAGGGACATGTGACCCTTTTCCATATCTTAAGGAAAGGGAACCCATGGTCTGATGTGAAATTTGTAGCTTTTGGTCAGGCTATACCTCACTATTAGAGAGCTTGGTGCAATCTTGTCACAGAGATTAATTCTGTTATGTTGTAGCCTATGGGTTTTGTCAGTAGTTATAAGGATGGTTGTGGGAGTCCTATGCATGCTTAATTACTCCTTGAGCTATTATTAATTATGAAAATCTATTTATACTATGTTATATAAATTGATGTTTAGCTTGCTTGACTATCTTGTAATCATTCCCTGCATACTTGTGAAATTGGAATTATGGTTACTGGGTTCATGTGACTCACCTCATGGTTATTATTATTTTTTAGGCAAGCATTTAGTCTCAAGGGGAAGTTGGCTAAGGCTTGAGTTTTTATTTTTACTTTGTATAGCCTCATTTTGCTTTACATGTTCTAATTAATGTATATTGCCAAACTTTAGGGCCCTTTTTGATATACGTTGCATATTTTGAATATTCTATTGCATGCTGTGACTTATGCTGTGGGTAGGGCCCTTTTTGATGTACTATTGGTATTATGGTTGTTATTTTGCTAAGGGCTGATCCCAAATGTATAAGCAAATGAAATGTATTAAAATAATTGCATCAAGTTACAATGTTATTATAATGGTCTGTGGTGATTTTACGAAGGGCTTCAAATGCTCTAACCCATTTATGAATTATATTAATTGTGATTTTGGGGTCACAATTTTAAGTACTAAAATTATATTGTATTATACACGTGGCTAGAGCTTTTCTTACATTGGTGGAGTCTTTTCTTCCATGGTAAGACTTTGATTATTTTATTATGAAATTTGGAATCTTAATAACTATGGTAAACTTCTGTTTGATTGGTTGTATCTCTTTTTACCATGGTTAACTTTTCCAAAGTGTTTAGTGAAAACTTTTGTGGCTATAGTAGACCTTTGGTTCCTTCTTCCTCTCCCATAGTACTGCTTAATATTTTAATTACTTGTTTTAAATGTTTAATTCTATGGTAATTATAGGAGGTTGTTACAAACAACAATGTATCTCAAACTAAAGCAAAATAATAATTAGACAGCAAAATTGAAAGTAAATTTTATTTGAATTAAAATAAATATTGCAATTTGCAAAGCTCATACAAATATGGGACCAGTTTCCCTACTCATCAAAGGATAGGTAGGAAGAACTCGTCTCATCTAGACGATCTAGATTTAATATTTTTTACTTTTTGTTTTTGAAAAAAATTATATTAATGGGTAGAAAATCTAAATTAAATATAATCTCTTGACTAATATTTTTTCAAAAAATAATTTTTTCATTTAAAAATCACTAGTTAAAAAAATTAATTTTAGATCATTCAAATCTCATCTAAACAGTCCAGATGAGATGAACTCTCCCTACCCATCCTTACCCATATATTTGGATGAGTAGGGAAACTGGTTCCATACAAATATGTTGTATAAATGTAAGCCCTAAAAATTTAATCTTTGTGATAGTTTTGTTACAATATTAATCTTTAAGTAACAAATGCTTCTTTCAATAATTTACATTTCTTTTTGGCCAAAAAAAAAATAATTTACATTTCTTCATGTCAAAAAAAAATTTATATTCTTGGTTATAAGATTTATTGTTTTATTTTTTATGATTTTTATTAGATTCATTATTTTACTATTTGGTTAAATTTGTAATATTTGACAAATTGAATATGATTTTTTTATGACAATATAATGTCCATTCACAACTACTAAGGAATGCAAAAAAGAGTAAATCAATCATTAGGGATAGCAAAGCATATGGGCAAGAATTTTGATTTGATTGTTGGCAAAAAAAAAAAAACCGAAAAATTTTGATTTGATTTACTTTTAAAAACTTGAACAATACTTCAGCACATGCATGCAACGGACCACTAACCCGCCATCCCAAATATGGTCTTTTTTTTAAAAAAAAAAAGCATAGTGGAATTGGTTTTTGGAAAAATGGAGTGTTTGGATTGGCAACTAGGCTTTTTTTCCAACAGCTTTTGAGAAAAAGCTCAAAAGTCTAGCTTTTCCAGAAAAAGTCACTTCTACCACCTTTAATCCAAACACAAATTATATTTATAATATGACTTTTATCCTATTTGACTTATATAAAAGTCAGATTAAAAAAAAATCAACTTTTGCTATCGCTAACCCAAACGGGCCATAAATAGCGAACAACCCCTATGGACCAGTGGACCATATTGAAAGGCACATCAAAGTAGTGGCTCATAATATTCACTATTATTTCATTTATTTCAGGATCTATATTAGAAAATAAATATATTTAATACCCTTTTGGCATGTAAGTCATAATTGCTTATGATGTAATTTTGTTATAGTCATTTGACTAGGGTAAAGAGGTGGGCCAAGCCCTAATGGGTCTAGGACTTAGCAAGTGATAAGTAAAATATTTACATATTTATTTTGCCTTATATGATTATTTTTTGGATGATATTTGAGTTTAATTTAATGAATTTGGGTGTAATAGATAAATAAATGAAGATTTTGGCATAAAATAGAAGTTATTGAAAAATACTAAATTTTAACCTTATTTTAGTTTTCAGGTAATATCTGGAGCCCTAGATGTCGGATTGGGAAGTTCTTTATATGGATAAATAGTTAAGAAAAATCCCTACAACTTTTATGTTGAGGCCAAAATCCAGTTATGTCTTTAAGAGTTTCAAATTTTGCTTAGAAGTTGAAAACATAGATTTGTCTAAGTTTGACCTTTACCCACTAATTTGACCATAATTTGAGCTGCAAATGTTGAAACGAGGAGCTCTCATATGAGTTTTCAAGCTAAGATACAGATCTACAACTTTCATAAAGATAAAAATGTGAGAATCTATTGTGTTGACTATCAAAATTTGGCTGTAATCAAGAAGCATAGTTGCCATAAGGTTAATATTGGTGGCTTAAAGTCAAAATTCATACCTAACAAGTGGAAATCTTTACACCCCATTCATTTATAAATAGAGGAAAGGAAGACATAAGGAGACAAACAATCTTAGTGTTTAATTTCATGCATTGTATTATTTCTTGCATGTCTCCTTCTTGGAAGGCCTAGGTAGACCCCCTTCATGGATAGTATAGATTGTCATCTATATGGAAGGTTTTACTTCTGATAAGGAAGGCTAGATTTTTCCATTTTCATGCATTTTGTGGTTGTATGTTTATGTTTTAGAATTTAATAATTAAGTTTTATGCAATGTTTATGAATTTTTCAATTTATTTTAATTTTGTTTTTAATTTCATCATGAGTTAAATTTTCATTTTCCTAGGGTAATGATGTAACTTACTAATGACATATTGAATCTTAATTTATTAAATCTAATTTTAATTTTTCCTTCATGATTGAGTTTTGATTATTATTTTTAATGTTTTCAATTGATTGACCATCTTTTGAATGATTTCAATATGTATGTTGAGACCAAAAGGAGATGTGTAACCCTCGTCACGATCAAGGTCAGATTAGTGTTGAATTGTGTTTCATAATCGAATAAGAGATCCAAAACAATTTCAAACTTTTTTCAACACTTGTACAAATAGATCTCCATTCATTTCGTTCATAAAAACAATCGGCCTGTTCGGTCTGTTACATATACAATATCAGAGTATCAGCAAATTCCCAACGTTCACCCGGGATAATAACATTAATCCAAAATATTGTTCAGGGCATCACTGCCCATCTTAGTATCCATATCGGGGATTACACAAAACTATAATGCTATGATCTAATCAATATATATATATATATATATATTTATCCAAAATGATAACCAGTTCAGTATAAAACCAAAATATCTAACTAAGACTATCGCTGGCAACCCCAATCGCCCTTATCCACTTGCTTATTCCTCGAACCGCTTGACCTGTCTAGATATGATATTTGAAAAGAATGAGATTCTAGAGAATCCCAGTAACAACAGTTTATGAATATGATGCATATATACAAAGTAAGTAAACATATATCATAATGCAGCAATCAACAATCGAGGCCGGGCACATTATCATGTCCCCTTCACTGTATACAAGGTCGGGCTTTCACCACGTCCCCTCACTACATCTGTATTCAAGGCCGGGCTTTCGCCACATCCTATCAACTATATCTGTATTCGAGATCAAGCTTACGCTACGTTTCCTTCACTGTATCTGTATTCAAGGTCGGGTTTTCGCCACTTCCCCTCACTGTATTCAATGACTAATGCAAACAAGCAATGCAATATACATGATATAGGATAAAGTGTCACTACCTTTGTCTTTCCGTTCTTGAGCAGGCACATGCCTTCTTTGCTCTAGGCAAATATCAAATCCTAAAGTCATGATTAAGGACGATGCGTTACCACTTAGTCCAATACTTAATATCTTCACAATACTTAAATTGGTTATCAATACTATCTCTTTAACACTCATATATGCTTTTGACAAAAGCCCTAAAGGGTTGGAAGAACTACCCCAGGGATCCCCTTTTGGAACACAAACACTGATATTTTTCATTATTTCACTTGAGTGAAGATGGCCTCACTCGAGTGATAGGGCACTGACACTCGAGTGAAGACGGCCTCACTCGAGTAGTGGTACGGTCTGCACCCGGGTACCAGAGAGTGAAGGATAGCGAGTGAGCACCCAAGAGCACAAGAACTTTTTCAGAGACAGTGATACTTGAGCACACTGGACCTCACTTGAGTGATAGCCAAATGCTTTACTCGAGCATTAGAGAGTGAAGTCCAGGAAGTGAGAACCCGAGAGCAAATGGAATTTCAAAGAAAGAGGAGCACTCGAGTACTGGCCTTTTCACTCGAGTGATACTGAATGCTTGCGAGTGTAAAGACACACTCTTGCTTTTTTGTAGAAGTGAAACACCAAAACTGAAGGGAAAACGAAGAATTTCACTGAATCACTCGAGTGGAACCCAACCACACCTGAGTGATGTTCATCCCTCACTCAAGTGAACCCTAGATCACTTGAGTTACCTTATCAGAATCCAAAAAATGCAGACAAAATGACAGTTTTCCAGAATTTTTACCAAAGGCTACTAATGGACCTAAAACCTCAACCAAAGCTATCCTCACACAAAAACACTCAAGGAATCCAATAGACATGTCAAAACCAGCAAAATCCTATTCCACTATCATGCTTTGGTCTTGGGCAACATTAAATACTAAAATTATAAAATCACTAAACTCAACCATTCAATTCCCAATCAATCCTATCTATCCATACACATTCCAAATATACCATTCCCATACCAATAACATGCTAAATGTCCAATGATCATCATTTTTTGAAAATGGCCAATAAATCCCAGAAATTCAAAACTACTCCATTTGACACAAAACTTAGATAGATAGGTTGGTTTCATTTACCTCTTCAACTTTTCTAAAAGGACTTCTTGATCCTTCAACTTTCACAATCTCTTGAAATCACAAACCAACACCAATAGACAAGCTATAACCATCAAAATGAAGCTCATTACTCAAAGAATAACTTTAATGAATGGAATTTGAGCATTAGAGATCATTTTCCCCTACCTTTTTAAGTTTTTCTTCCTTCCTCTTTGAGCAACAATGGCTGAAGAGAGAGTGAGAGAGAGAGAGAGAAGAAAGAGAAGAGAGATGAAGAAGAAATCATTTCCTCCCCCAAGCCTATGCCTAGCTCAGCGAAAAGGGAGGGAAAGAGAGAGAAAGAAATGAATAAAATATACCTTTTGACTTTTCTCTCTTCACACACGCACAAAACCTTACCACATGTCTTACTCCCATTGGCTCTCATACAATAAGCACCCAATTAGCTTATCTAATCCCTTCTATTAGCCATTTAATCACACTTCTCATTTTCTTTTGGTTAGCAATTAATTTCTCCCTTGATCACTAACTTATGGCCAATATTTCCATTCTATCAATTTTCCATCAATTATGACATATTAGATAATATTGTCACAAATACGCATAATAATCCACTCTAATTCACAATTACATTCTCAATAATCAACATTAGCACATAATCAAAATTTGGGACATTACAAGATGCATGTGTGTAGATTCTATAATTAAAACCATAACTTGCATATGAAATAGGAATATATTCATATGAGTTGTGTAGTCTTAATAAGTTCTATAAATCTTAATGCATATAGGGATTTATTGGATTAACAATTAATTATATAATTGTTTGACCTTGGAAGAGGCTAGTAATTAAATTAGGGAAACTCGGCTATCAATCATGTGGAATAAATTGGACCAGAATAGATAGGTAATTCAATCCAAAATTTGCTAAGTAAAATATGATCCCTAGGGCTTTTTCTTATAATTGTTTTTATATCAATTATATTCATATTTAATCATTTTTATTTTGTAATCTTAAATCACCAACTAATTGATCGACTAAATAGAATTAAGATTACCAATTTTGGTACTTAGTGATCAATAATCATAGGAATGATACTCTACTTACCTCTATATTACTTGTTTACGATAGTATACACTTACACTTTTTAATAAATCATTTACATGTGTAACAGGCTAACAACAGGCCAAACTTCCAAGAGGAAAAGAAAAACTCCTAAAAGAATACTTCATGATTATATTTGCCATTGTTTTATGAAAATTCTATTTTTTATTATTCTTTTGTTTATTTATTTTTTAAGTGTCTTAGTCTCTTGTGAACATATCACCAATGAATATCTAGTTGCACATACCTCTCCTTTTGGGGAAGATGTTACAAGTCCGACCTGTACATTGTGTGGGTGTGAGTGTTCATGTGTTAATTAACATGTGTGCTTTCATTTGATCCTTATAAAAATATCACCAATGAATAATCTGCCCCCATGTAAGAACAAGCACAAGGTAACATTGACTCACATCACACATACAGATTCCCTCTCCAATTGACTCACATTCCTTATTCTTCTTCGTTGAGCAAACTCTCCTCTCTCTTGCTATACAAATGGAGAGCTATTCTTGGCATTTACTCTCCACCTCAACCTCCTTGCTCTACTACCACCACCCCCTCCTCCTCCACCACCTCCTCATCCTCCTCCTTCGCCTCCTCTTAAAATAGAGGTTCTGAAACAGATGTTTGCAAGCCTTGACCGCCACACAAGGCATCTCGCAGTATACGCTAACAAGTTGAACAAAAAGTTGAACCTCATACTTTATACAACAAAGTTGAATATAACTTGTAGTCAGACCCTTCATCTCCTTTCTCTGATGATGAGAATGACGAGGAAGAGGAGGTGGAGGAGGATGACAGTAGTGGTGATAACTAAACACCACTATTGTTTTTCTTTGAAATACTCTCTCTGGTTCAAAATGAAAAAGCCAAATGCCTACTTTACATTTATCCAGAAGTTAGTCAAAAGTAATTAAAAATAATAAATATACATGATATCTAATTTCTTTTCCTAATATACCCTTATTTAATAAGGGGAAAGTAAGAGAGTAACAAATGGAAAAAAATGAAGAAAGAGAATGTAGGGGAGAGAATGATGTGAGAGAGTGTGGCAAATTTGAAAATAAATAAATAAATGCAGAGACAAAAGCAAAGTGGGTCTTATAAAAAAAAAACCACACTCCCTCACAAGTTTGGCTCTTATATTTTGGGCTAGAGGGAGTATTAAAAAAATAAGTTAACAAAAAAACAACTTAATAATTCATGGTTATTATTTAAAATACTGTTGTAACAATAACACCAATGTATTTAATGTTTTAACTTAATAAATGCTAATTAAAACTTTCAAAACATTTCCTCTTCCCTGCTGACTTTGGGTTTTTGCTCGTAATCTGATGATCGTCAGGAGAATAGGTATTCTGTCATTACGTCCTGTTCAACTTCCAACGCATGCAATGATGGCTTTTTTGCCCCTTTCATATATCTATTTAAACTCTCCATTTTTATTTGTTTTTCCTACGTTTGCTTTATCATCCTTCTCTTTGTTCTCTCAATGACTAAGATGAAACGCCTTGTAGAAAACTTGCGAGAAAACTCTCGGCGTCATCCTCCACCTTTTCTTTCTCCTCCCCCTAACCTTTACCTCCTTCTTCTCCTCCCCAACACCCCCTCTACCACCACCGCCTTCGCCGCCACCATCTCCACATCCTATACTTCCTTAACTAGAGCAATGTTGTAGCATACATAACACACTGACCATGCTGTGAAGAGGCTTTCTGGATATCTCTCAAGAAGGTCAATCTCATACATGATAAGCATGAGATTGGCTATGATCCTAACAATGATCCTAACTACTCTTCTGTTGAGTGATAGCATGTTAATCTCATCAATCCATTAGGTTGCTTGCCAATGTCCCCCCTTTTTTCTGTGCGTTTTATCACTTTTTGTTTTAAATATATTGTAAAAAGACGAGCTATAAACTTTAGCTAAATCTTATAGATCAATTTTTAAAAAGTTAATTTATAATTTTAAAAGTTTGCGATTAAATTTAAATTTTTGAATAAGGATTATGATTGATAATAATTAATATTTTTCAGATTTAATGAGTTGCCATTTTTTTAAAAAAATATGGATTACCTTATTAACTTATTCCCTTTAAATAGGAGAGAGTGGACAAAAGGGGAAAAGGGAAAAGGTGAGGGGGTAAAAGGTTTTTTTAGGGGGGGAGGTGAACTTGGATGAAAGAGTTCACAATTTGCTCTTTTCTTTTAAAGAAAAATATAACGGATTTCAAGATGATGTGATGGGGAGAGAGGAGAAGAAAGACGACATCAAGATAAATTTGCCGTCACATTCCTCCTCCTCCTCCTCCTTCTATAAGCAAGCTTTGCTCTTGCTTTGCAAATAGAGTGCTATACTTGGTGCTCTCTCTCCACCTCAACCTCCTTCTCTCTCCATCTCCCTTACTACCAAGTCTTCCTTCTCTATCCAAGGAACAAAGATACCTGATTAAATCACCCATAGAAATTATTTTCAAGTTTTTATTCTCTGTAAACTGGCGAAGCCTTGGCAGTCTAGCCATGGAACCATCATCATCTACAACTTCAAATAGAACTGCCATATGTTCCAAACCTGCAAGTACGACAAGATCAACTGAAGCTTCTGTATGTCCACCAGCTCTCTTCAACACACCACCTTCCCAGTATTTTAATGGACACATATGGCCTGGACGAATAAAATCAGACGCTTTTGAATCTCTTGATGCAAGAGGCAAGACTATTGTTGCCTTAACAACTGCTGATACCCCTTTGGTGGTACCTCATTTAGCATCCTACAAATGCAATGTGAGTTATTGAAATCCATCAGTTTATGTTGATAAATACCATAACCACATGAAAAGAGATTTCAAACAAAATAATACTCCTCTTGTCTTATTTATAAAGCAGAGAGATAAGAATTTTTTTGGTCTTATTTAAAAGATAGAGAGGCAATTTTTTGTCTTATTTCTCATGACAAGTTCTAGTGCCAATGACAACGGATTTATACTTCTCCTTATTATTTAGATTTCTTGGTAATTAAATCTCTTGTTTGGGGATCTTATTGTAATTCCCTTAAAATATTTTATTTTTGCCAGAATCCCAACAATATCCCCCAAATCAATAGTTAGAGACAAATCCTCCCATGCTGTAAAGATCACCAAAGTGAGTTTTGCCTCTTCCAACAAAGCCTTTACCAACACGACTAATGGACACAATCATCTACCAATTGTATTTAGCTTTATTGGTTTACCTTTTCTTTTTTGGTATAATAATTACAATGTATCCAACCTTGTTAAAATAGTTAGTTTTCTGATATATAAAAATAGTGTTATAATAAAATATGTAAGTATATCCATATGTTTAATGCATTTTTGAAATAATTTAAAACTACATTTCTTCTATAAAACAAATAATTGAAAATGTATTCTTTTAATTTCATGATAGGAAAAATACATTTAACTAGTACTATCATGATAAGAGCATGGATGTCCATTGATATTATGAAAGGGTATAGTTTAGTTTTCCAAGGAAAAATTGTCTAGACCTTTAATTAAATATATACTAGTTATAATTGAAAAACCTGTTTCTTTATGCATAGGGAATGAATTTTGGGTTAAGTAGCAAATCCACCTCGGAAGTTTTCTTGAAGGAGCAATGTAGCTCTGGAAGTTTTTTTGGCTCAATGTCACCCTGGAAGTAATAAAACATAGCAATGTTGCCCTCCACTAACAGAAAGGTAACATTGATTATTAAATGGACACGGTGGCGTGTTAAAAAAACATGTTGTCCATTAATGTGGTAGACACATGGAGGATGAGTGATGAGTTGGATGGCGATTTACTCATGCTGGGTTAAAATGTATTCGAATAACCAGTTTATTATTCTAATAATTAGTTTATTATTCGAATAAGCTTTCACTTATTTAGATAGAAACCAACATCTTCGAATAACACCAGCCTCCTAAGATTTGTCATTATCATAACTCTTTGGATATAACTCTAAATGTAGTAAATGACCTATCACCAGAAAGCTCTTTAAGTCAACTTTGCATAGCAACTGGAATGAATCAAAAATACTTTGTATTCCAACCTTTATGATCCAATTTGTAGCATCTTGTTTGGAAAGTGATTGAAGTTTGAGCGTCCAGTTCCAGAAGGCATACCTCACTACTACAAAAAACATAATAAACGACGCTTATTTTTATGAATACTATGGCGCTTCCCAATTGCCATAGCTTTTAGTGTTGTAAAAGTAAGCTATGACGCTTCTTGAATTTTTGAAAGCACCGCAGCTTGTGTTATTATTATTTTTTTAAATCCCTCCTACGGAGCTTCTAGGAGAAGCACCTTAGGAAGGGAGGGCCTCCTATGGCCCTTCTCTCCAGAAGCGCCGTAGGAGGTATATATACCTCCTATGGCGCTTCTGGAGATAACCATAGGAGGTATATACCTATTACGACGCTTCTGGGGAAGCGCCGTAAGAGGTAATATTTTTTTATTATTTTATG
Organism: Inga leiocalycina; assembly: GCA_963242795.1. NCBI lineage: Eukaryota > Viridiplantae > Streptophyta > Magnoliopsida > Fabales > Fabaceae > Inga > Inga leiocalycina. Next base: position 23,830,773 of record OY725323.1, read on the forward strand.
TAATTGTTTCCTTGAACTCAGCCAATTAAAATCCATAGCAATTTATAATATGAATAGGAAACAATAAACCAAATCAGAATGAAATAACACATAACTAATTTATAAAATCAGTACTAGATGCATGTAATTACAATTAATGTAATTGTACAACTAATTTTAAGAGAATAAACAACACGAGAATAGGCAAAGAAACAATCTAACGTATGTACCTAAATATTAACTAATTTTTTGACCATATATTCACACTATTCCTCAATGATTTCATCCATCTTTTCATCAATCAATTGGGCACAACGTTCATCTTCATAATACTACATAAAAATCATATACAAAATGAATTAAACTAAGTATTATTATATTTGTAAGCTCAAAAATTAAAAAACTTATAATGTATAGAAAGTTCAAGAAGACAGAGTTGACACTTTAAATAAATACATGAAAAACAATTATGAGCACACATATAAGATCATGACAGATTTTAACTAAAAAAGAAAACATGAACCAAATATTGAGGAAAAAAACACTTACTTAAGGGAGATTCTAAAGGAGGCTGAGACAAGAAAAAAAACATATGGGAGAAAAAGCTTTGTACTGCAACAGAGTTCTGAAAAATGGGGGAGCTAGAAGGAACGTGGGAAGATGAAAATGAAAATGAAAATGGTGGGGGGTGAAAATTAAATAGCAGATAGAAGCTACAATGCTTTTTGTCAAAGCACCATAGCTTCTTAATGTTTTTTTAAAAAAGAAAACACCTAAAAAATAACCTTAAATATATTCAAGGCACCACATATAGCTTTGTATATTTCAAGGCACCTGGTGCCTTATATTATATTCAAGGTGGCCTTAAATATTCAAGGCCACCTTGAATATATATGGCCTTAGCCAGCGCTTGGTTATCAAGTGTCGTCTAAGGCAGCCTACAACAGTGCTTGATAACTAAGCGCTGTTGGAGAGGCATCTGAGCCTTTTTTTTTGGAACTCAAGAATGAAGTAGGTGATTTCTCTTTTGACTTACTACAACACGAGATTTTGAACAATAATATCCTTTTGCTTACTCCTACCCTTATCCGGCACTTTATTTTTAAGCACAGGATAAGGTTTTTTTCAAATAAAAAAATGCTAAAAAATTATTCCAGCTACGACGCTTTCTTGAGAAGCGTCGTAGCTTAGGTTTTCATTTTTTTAAATAAATGTTTTGTATGGTATTTGTTTAGGAAAGTGTCGCACAAGCCTAACACTAAGCTTTAGCGCTTATATTAGGAAGCGCCGTAGCTTTTGAACTTTTTTTTAAAAAAACTATTATCTACGGCGCTTTTTTGAAGAAGTGAAAAAAAAGGCGCCGTTAAATTCCTCTTTTGTAGTAGTGCCTCTTTGAATATAACTAAAAATGTGACAAATTACCTATTAATAGAAAGCTCTTCTAGTCTAGTTTTATATGCCTCAAGTTTCCTTTCAATTGGATTTATAGTTGGAGAGATATGTTCAAAATACTGAACCTGTTCTGAAATATAATGTTGATTTTGACTGTCATATTTCAAAATTCATATCTCTTTCATCTGAGCTCCTTTTAACTTGATCTTGGTGTCAAAATGACGCATTGGAAATGTAATGCCCTAAAATGGGATTAAGGGCTAATGGCTTCAAAAGTGAATGTAATTAATGATAAACAAACACTTTTGAAGAATACAATATGAACTATGAAATGAATGTGTTATGATCAGTGCCCAAACTCTGCATTTAAGCTTAATTGTGTGATAAAGCTTAAAATGAACCCTAGTGTAGGGGACGGCACATGGTTGAGAGAAATGAATGATAAAATGTGTTTTGTGGGATTCTGTGAGGATTACCATAATCAGGGGTAAAATGGGAAAAAGGAATGTTACCGACCAATTGGTTAGTTACTGAAGAGAAAATTCATTGGTAACTCAAAGATCAATGGTTGAGATTTATTGTCAAGATATCAAGAGGGTCGAATTATGTGCTTTTGAGTTCATGTGTGTTCATAGAAGAAGGCTCAAGATCTTGACACTTGGCATCTTGTGAGCTATGGATCAAAGTCAATTTTTCAAACATGTTTTTCTCTTCCCTCTCACCTCCAAACTCAGCTAAATGAGCAATTAAAGGGCCAAAATATCTGATCTTCCATCATCATTTACACTCTCTCTCTCCAAACCTCCATTTTCGTCCAAGGTTTAAGAGGAAAGAGAAAGAATAAAGCTTAAGGTTAGTGCCCAAATTGACCTTGAATGGTGAAATCACCTTCTTTAATGTTGTTCATGGTGATGAGAGCTTCATCTCTATGATTTTATATTTTTAAATTTTTAAAAGAAGGTGTTTGGGTGCTTGAAGAAATTTGAAAGTTGTGGAATCAAGAATCTACTTTTGGAAAGAGGAAGAGGTGAGCATTGGTTGCATTTTGACATATTTATTGTGATGATTGGTTGAGTTTTGTAAATTTTGGATTTTGCCCTGATTTTTGAGTCATGTTGGAATGAATGAATTGCTTGGTGTATTGTGGTGGAATTGGTGTCATGTTAGGTCATTGGAACAATAGAATTTGTTTGGAACCTTGGAAGGAGAATTAGTGCAATTGGGTAATGTATGGGAATGTGGTGTCCAAAGCAAAAACTTGTTGTTAGAATGTGATTTTGGATTTTTTGGGGTTTCCATTGGGTTCCTTGTGCAAAATTATGTGGGAGTAGTTTGGATAAGAATTTTGGGACCCTTGGAAGCATATTGGTTAAGATTTAGAAAGTTCTGTTAAGGGAAACTCTACTGCGTTTTGGCTTCTGATAAAGCCTCACTCGAGTGCTCTAGGGTCGCACTCGAGTGCAGCATTCTATTTTCTCTTTCCCTTCAGCATTTCAGTTAAGTTCTCAGGTAAAGATCAAAAGTGAATTTTCTCACCTGCGAGTGATATGGATCATCACTCAAGTGAACCTTGTTTCACTCGAGTGCGGGAGTATTTTGCACTAGAAGGCCGCGTCTCAGGTTAGCACTCAGCCAATTTTTTAATAATATGTCTTAGCACTCGCAAGTGTTGTGCCATCACTCGAGTGCCAGAGCCAGTGCTCAAGAGCACTTCTTACTTTAGGGTTTTCCTTTTTTTTAGCTATACACTTCCTGCACCACACCTTGTGAGACTCGAGTGAGCATAAGGCTATCACTTGAGTGTTGATTCTTATGCTCGAGTGTAGCGAACATTTCTTATCTCTGTTTGTGCTTTCTGTCAAGCACTTGCACGAGTAAGCTTTCATGCTCAAGTGCAAATCTCATTATTACTCGAGTGAGGCCTTGTTCACTCAGTGCATGGGTTAAAAATCAATGTTTTTACTTCTAAAAATGGATCTTTGGTATAGTTCTTCCAACCCTTTACGGCTTTTGTTAGGGACATTTGTAGCTACCTAAAGGTCTCAAATGATAACCAACTTTAAGTATTATGGAATTAAGAACTTAGAATAGAGATTAATCCATCGTCCTTAATTTTGGTTTATAAAGTTTGATATTTGCCCTGCTTGTGGGCAGCCCGTGCCAGAGCACATTCAGAAAGAATAAGGTAGTAACTCTTTCTCTTATACTATATGTAATGCATTGTATGCTTGTGATGTCATTGGATTATAGATATTTCTGTGAGTTGCATCGCCATGCCAATAGTCCTCCAGTAGCTAACAACGGTTTGGGTGATCATAGTGTGCATCCCTGGTGGTGAAAGAGGATGAGGGTAGGGTGTAGAAATGAATTCGTTGCGTATGTGGAAGCCGAAAGGCTATTTGTGAGCCGTGAGGCTATGTGAATTACAACATGCACATGTCAGCGTGAGCCATCCTAGGGAGTGACGCTGGTCATCTCTACTTCGGTCGTTGATATACCATTGTAAATGTCAATGCCGGGAAGGCAATGTGTATATGTGACAGCTTGTGTATGCTGTATTCGTGCTGCTATGCTGCTTGATGATTTACTTGTATGCTATGGGATTATATGTGGTATGAGTAATTTGTTACTACCGGGATTCTCTTGAATCTCATTCTTTCCATTGACTAACTTTCAGATAGGGCAAGTGGAACCAAGAGGAAGGAGACAACCAAGGGCGACTAGGACTTCCTAAGGGAGGCAATCTTGGTTGTTGGTTATCAACTCTGGAATGGGATTACTGTATATATATTTGGGTTGTAAATTTTAGAATGATTTTGTATAATCCCCTATATGGAAAATTGTAAACCCTTAGTATATATATATAAAACCCGGGGGTTCTTGGGATTTTTGTTATACAGTCTGATATATATAAATGTAATTTAACTGCGTTGAGTAATTATATTCAAAATGTGGATATGAGATTAGGTTAGTTGGACTGTGAAAAACATTTATGAAAACCCCACTTTAAGGATGGGATTTGAAATGAGTTTTGAGTATCTATTGATCTCTAATTCATTTAATTATGAATTTTTGAATCATAATTACAGATTATAAGGCAGGGAGTTACATTTGTGGTATTCGAACTGTAGTTCCTGGCAAGGGTAGAGTTTGCTAGGATAGTTGTCTTTGCGATAAAAGCTAACTTCTAATGTTTGTTGTGTATACACATGGATGTTCTTGTTGTTGTGAATATATATGAGATTTGTGGACTATGTGTATACATTATCTGTGATACTGACATGGTGAATTATTGTGGAATTGAAAGATATAATGTCTCGCCTGAAAGTCAGACGTGTAGACCCTAAGGTGGAAGTGGTTAATGATCATCCACCGAATCTTATGCGGGAAATGATGGGTCTGATTAGAGAGCAAAGAGATATGATTAACAAATTGAGAGAAGAGCTCAGAGAAGAGAGAGCCAAACGAATTGAGGACCGGGTCTAGTCCACCCAAGAGGAGACTTAAGAAGAGACGCAACTAGAAGAAACTGCAGAAGGGTCGGCACGATCACTAGAGTCACCTCCTCATACCGAACCAAACCAAGAATCAAATGGGGTTCCAGTTAGAGAAGAGAGAGATCTGCTGTAACCCCCCTCAAGAATCAGGCCGGGATTAGCGTTTAAGCACATTTAATTATCGAATAAGAAATCCGGGACAATTAAAAACTTTTTAAAACACCTGTACAAATGGATTTCCATTCATTTCATTCATTAAAACAAATGGCCTGTTTGGTCTGTTACATATACAATATCAAAGTAAGCACAATGCCCGATGTTCACCCGGGATAATAACATTAATCCAAAGGTTTATACAGGGCATCATTGCCCCTCTCAGTATCCATATCGGGGATTACACAAAATTATGCCACTACAATTCTATTCAATATGTATACATTTATCCAAAATAATAACCAGTTCAATATAAAACCAAAATATATAGCTAAAACTACCGCTGGCAGTCCTAATCGTCCTTTGCCACTTGCTTGCTTTTCGATCCACTTGCCCTGTCTAAAAAATGTTATTTGGAAAGAATGAGATTCTAGAGAATCCCAGTAGCAACAGTTTATTTATATGATGCATATATACAAAGCAAGTCACATATATCACAATACAGCAATCAATATTCGAGACCGGGCTTTCGCCACATTCCCTTCACTATATACGAGGTCGGGCTTACGCCACGCCTCATCACTTTATCAGTATTCGAGTCCGGGCTTTCGCCACGTCCCCTTCACTTTCACTGTAATCGAGTCCGGGCTTTCGCCACGTCCCCTTCACTTTCACTATAATCGAGTCCGGGCTTTCGCCACGTCCTCTTCACTTTCACTGTATTCAATGACTAATGCAAACAAGCAATGCAATACACATGATATAGGATAAAGTGTCACTACCTTGGTCTTTCCGCTCTTGAGCAGGCACGGGCCTTCTATGCTCCGGGCAAATATCAAATCCTAAAGTCATAATTAAGGATGAAGCATTATTCTCCATTCCAATACTCAATTGACTCTTCAACACTTAGATTTGGTTATCAATAATGACCCTTAAGAAGCCAGAAATGCCTCTAATAAAACCCCTAAAAGGTTGGGAAACAATAGGTTGAAGATCTCTTTTCAAGAACTTAAAGTGCTGGAACACAGGGGTTGGCCGCGGCCAGCCCTTCCTTGGGCCGTGGCCAAAATATGGTTAGAAGGTCACCGGCCGCGGCCAGTCACCCATGGGCCGCGGCCAGAATCAGGCCAGAAAGGTTTGGGCCGCGGCCAGCCACCTTGGGCCGCGGCCAAGAAATTCTCTGATTCTTGGCTGAACTTCCAAAATTCTTAACTAATGCTATAAAAATTGAAACAAGGTGATTCCAAAGCAAAAAGAAAGGTATTTAAGTCCTTTTTGTAGGAAAAATATGGCTCATTACTTTAAATCATCACACAAATATAGAATCACCAAAAACTCAACACTACTCCAAAATTGAGTTCTATTTTTGTCCCAAAATTGGACAAACCATAACTCTCAGTTAAAAAAATGAAATGACACAAAATATATGTCCATTTTAAAGCTTGGGATGTTAACTTTAAGACTGAAAAGTTTCACAATTTTCTGAAATCATTTGGTCATTCAAAACGCCAATACAAACAGACTGCCCAGAATAGATTTTCAATGGCAGCATTTCCAATTTTCTACCAAAGTGCCCAATGGCTTCAAAATCAATAATCAAGCCTATTCCTTACACTAAAACACTCAAGGAATCCAATAAAACCATTTAAACAATCTAATTTCCACTACATTAGCATGCTTTGGTCCATGGCCACATTAAACACTAACTTTCCAATCTCACTCCTTTCTTTCCTAATCAATCTTATCTATCCATACACATTCCAAATATACCATTTCTATACCTTTAACATGCAAAATGACCAATGACACTCATTTTCGAAAATGGCCAATAATTCCCAGAAATTCAAGGCCTAACCAATGGCCACAAAACTTATATGAAAATGAAGCTTTCACTTACCTTATTAACTTTCCCAAAGGCACTTCATGATTCTCCAACTTGTACATTTTCGTGATTCCTCAAATAACCACCAATGGAGAAACTACAACCATAGGATAAAAGCTCTTAGCTCAAGGAACAATATTAATGAAGAGCATTTTGGTATTTGAGGCCATTTGCTTACCTCAAAATCCAGCTTTTCCTTTCTCTCTCTTGGCCAACAATGGAGGACGAAAATATGGAGAGAGAAGAGAGAGATATGAGAGGTTGAGTAATGGGGAAGATGAAAGAAATGATAATCATACTCCCTCCCATCAGTTTCAGTGAAAAGAGAGGGAAGAAGAGAGAGAAAATACCATATTTTATCCCATTTGACTTTTCTCTCACCCTCTTAACATGTGAGCTTGCCACTTGTCACATTCCCATTGGCTCTTCATACAATAATCCACCAATTAGCTACTTTAATCCCTCCATTAGCCATTTAATCACACTTCTCATTTTCCTATAGTTAGTAATTAATTTCTCATTAATCACCAACTTAAAGCCAATAATCCCATTCTATAAATTTTCCATCAATTATGACATATTAGATAATATTGTCACCAATACACATTAATTCCACTTTAATCCGATAATTATCCTCAATAATTATCATTAGGCTTTAATCGAAAATTGGGGCGTTACATCTGCAATATTGGGTCTCAAAGTTTTGCAAACACCTACATCCAGTGTCCAGGGGGAGGTTTGATCCCCAAACAGCCGAAGACTGGTTGAACAGGCTGGAGAAGATCTTTGAAGTTCTTGAGTGCCCGACTGAGGTAAAGGCACAGTTGGCAAGAGGAATTATTCAAATAAAATCATCTATTTTCTGTAGGAAGCTATTCGAATAATAAACTGATTGTTTGAATACACTTTAACCCTGAGTAAATACCTATCCAACTCATCACTCATCCTCCACGTGTCTACCATGTTAATAGACAACATGTTTTTTTTAATGCACCACAGTGTCCATTTAACAGTCAACGTTACCTTTTTGTTAGTAGAGAGCGACATTGCTACGTTTTATTACTTCTAAGGCGACATTGAGCTAAAAAATTTTTCCAAAGCTACATTGCTCCTTCAAGAAAACTTCCAGGGTGGATTTGCTACTTAACTCATGAATTTTTATAGATATAAGTGTTTTCTTAGTGGAGACAATCCTATTTGAAGTACCATCGGATACCAAATAGAGACAGACACATATCAGGAATATTTGAACTCTTAATTTTTGGTTAAATTATAAAAAGCCCCCTTGAATTTTAGGTCCGTTGCATGTAACCCCCTTGACATTTCAAAGTTTCAATTTAACCGCTTGACATTTCATTTTTAATTATTAAACCTCTGTCGTTAACTTACAATTATCTTTTTAATGAAAAATGTCACATTAGATTATGAGATGGCATATGGCATCTTGTGTAAATTACCAATTCCATAAAGGCCCCTAAACTTTGAATAGTTGAAGATAACCCCCTGAACTTTGAACAATTGTAGACATGCTTCTCTGCTTCTTGCTTCTTTTTGTAACTCTGTTTCCAAAGTTCCAAGAGAAGGGAAATGGATGCTTGTTAGGCAGACAATAAATATTAGAATCCCAAGCAACCATAAACAGAGAAAAAGGACTTGGGTGTAGAACCCAGAATTTGATTGAGCATCTCGCCAATGAGTTCAAAGGACCCAGTTGATCACACGAATGACAATCTTGAACAAGAACTAGGTAGAAGAAGAAATGGTGATTGTAGATTCCGTTGATGTTGACAAAAAGTTCAGAGAGAATAGATGATCAAACCTTTCATTCCTGCGATTGACGTGAAGCTGAGGCTCAATTCAATAGGAAAATCATGGGCGATGATCGATTAATCTTAAAGAACAAGGTTTGCAGTAGTGGCGGAAGTGAACATTATGCTCTGCCATTAGTCTCGACGCAGACTTCAATGGTGGCAAGCGATGATGGTGAATACATCAGAGGGTTCTTAAAAGGTCGAGTAGCAAGGCAAGAGCGATGAATCAAGATTAGGGCAAAATGGCACGACGATGTAATTTAGAGACTGTTTGTGGTAGCTAATCAAGAAACAAGTTGAATCAATTCATAAAGCCACAAAACAACCACCAATAGTACTATTATTAATTCATGTCAATCATTACCATCAGAGAACTTCTTGATAATGATAAGGATAAGGATGCCTGAATATGAATCATCAGAGACTTACAAAGGATGTTTTAGGAACCATGGATAAGGCAAAAGCTACCATCAATATTGCAGCAGAATACATGAATCTACTCCTGATTCTCATGTTTTTTATCAGTACCCTAGCCTATCAACTTCATGCCAAATCTATATCAACCAAGGAATCAAATAAGAAAAGGTAGAACATGCATGATCAGGAAGTGAGAGGCAATGCCCATGAGACAGTTTCTACTCCTCAAACAGTTGAAGGGCAGTTGGGCATCAATAGTCCTCTCACCCTAGAATGAGCCTCCATGGCCTTCAACATAGGGCTATGAATATTAGTGTAGTACAGAGTCATAAACCCCATACACTCTCACTTCTCTTCAATATGAAATGGCCCCCAGCTTGTGCACTTATACAGCCTTGTTCTAATGCATGGCAATAAAGTCCTCAATCGAGAAGGAACCTAAATGTTGATGTCACTAATTAATAATCTGGATCTTTAAACCTCCTTTAGTCACTGTTGCAGATTGACGAAGACAGGGTTAATAACAATGAAAGAATAATGATAGTAAAATTTTCCACAATGATGATTGTTGAAAATCCAAAAATGATTCATCAATACATTACCTGCCAGAGTAACATGGTCATCAGAGTCTCTTCTACAGGTGTATTTTGTAATACCCCGAATTTTGAGACTTGAGGCTAGAGAATAAGCTTGATATTAGTGGATTTCTAATCCTCAGTTTAGTAAGATCCCAAATTGTGATTAAGGGTTAATGACTCCAAAAGTGGATGTAATTAGTGATAAATGGACCCTTTTAGAGATTATGATGTGAACCGTGATTCGTATGCATTGTGAGCAGCGCCAAAACCCTATATTTAAGATCAATTATGGATTAACATCTAAATTGACTTAAAAAAGAGGGGAGAGCGCATTGTGGAAGAAAAGGAATGATATGGTGTGTTAGTGTGGTGATGCAAGAGGAATTTCTATAATCAGGGGCAAAACAGTAAAGTTATAGGCCAATTGGTCAGTTACCGAAAAGGAAACTCATTAGTAACTTCAAGATTAATGGTTGAGATTGATTTGTGCAATTGATCAAAGGGTGGAATCAAGTGTGTGTGCCTATGTGAGCCTAAGGAAGATGAAGCTTTAAGATCATGACAAGTGGCTCAATGGGATTTAAGTCAAAAGTCCAATTTAGTATTTTATTCAAAATTCTCTTTCTCTCTTCTCTCATTTCGGTTAAGAGTGGGGAAATCTGATTTCTCACTTTATCATCTTCATCTCACATCCTTTCTCTCCAAGGCTGCCATGGACGTCTAAACCTAAGAAGAAAGAGAAAACTAGAGGTGAGATTTTGGTTGGTTTGTGGTCCTCTAATGCTCTAATGTCCTCCTATAATCTTATTCATAGTGATGAGAGCTTCATCTCTATGGTTTTAGATTTGTGAGAGGAGGTATTTTGTTTCTTGAGCAAAATTGGAAAGATGAAGAATCAAGGAATTTGTTTGGGAAATAGGAAGAGGTGAGTATTTGCTTTATTTTGATCTCTATATTGTAGCAATTGATTGGGCTTTGTGAATTGTGAATTTTACCCTGATTTTTGTGGTATTTTCATGTGGCATGTAATTGGGAGAATTGCATGTTGATTTGTGTTGAAAATAGTGATTTGTTGTGTAATTTGATAATTGGGATTGGTTTGGCATTAGAAATGGAAAAGTTGCAATGTTAGAGTTTGAGATGTGAAATTGTGTGACATGTTGAAATTGTTGGTAAAACATGTCAATGTGATGCGAATTTGGTTGATTTGATGTTTCCAATGGATTCCTTGTGAAATTTTGTGTGAGAATGATGTTTGATATGAAAATAGGACAATTGGAAGCAAAGATGCAAAATCTGGAATTCTGTCTTTTGAAACTCTGTTTTGAACAGTTTGTTTGAGTTGCCGTTTTGAACAGGCAAATGATGTCAGAAAATTCTGAACCTTTTCAGTCTTGAATTTCACATTCCAAGCTTCAAAATAGACATATAATTTGTGTCATTTCATTTTGTGAACTAGGAGTTATGGTTTTCCAAAGTTTGACGTCAAAACTAGGTGCAAATCTGGAACAGCAAGGGAATTTCGTGTAATTCTGGAATTGTTTGGTGATTTCTTGTAATGGCTCATATTTTTCCTATAAAGATGACTTAAAAATATTTCAATGGGCTTTGGGATCACCTCATTTCGATTTTTCTGGAATTAGTTATGAATTTCTGAAGTTTCTTTGGCTGCAGCGCAAAAGTTTTTGTGAGCGTTTTGGCCGCAACCAGAAAATTCTTGGCTGCAGCCAAAAACCTTCTGTGCAAGTTTTGTCTGTAGACAGAGGATTCTTGGTTGCAGCCAACCCCCATTTTTAGCATTTTGTGATTTTGAAAGGTGATTTCCAACCTAGTACTTCCCAATCCTTTAGGCTTTCATTAAGCTTATTATAGCCACCTAAAGGATGTGAATGGTAACCAACCTTAAGTGATATGAAAGTAAGGATTTGAAATTGAGATTGACCCTATATCCTTGATTTGGTTTATAGGATTCAATATTCGTCCTGATCGTGAGTAACCGGTGCTGGAGCATACGTGGAAAGAATAAGGGTAGGGAACTTACCTCTCCTGCATGTATATGATATTTGTATTGGTATTGATGCATGTTATTGCTTTGCTTGATTATGTGAAACATGTATGAATGATTTGAAGCTATGTTTCAATTTATGCTATGGCCATATATATGTTGTTCGAAGCATTGAACTTGCAAATTTGTCATTGTGTGTAAGCATGAGTTATGCAAGCATGTCATGCATTAAACATTTATCTTGCATGCATATTGGTAATGTTTTCCTACTGAGATTCTCTCAAATCTCACCCTCCCTTACCAACATTTTAGATAGGGTAGGTGGATCGAGGATAGAGCAAGCAACCTTGTGCGGTGATGACTCCTTCAGGTTGTAATCTTGTGATAGTTGGTTATCAATGTATGTTTGAGATTAAGCATATTTGGATATATGGTTGTATAGGTTGGAATGTATATTCGAGTATGTATTTGGTATGAGAATTTGTGTAATCCCCTATTTGGAAAATTGTAAAGGGCGAATGTGCCTTGTAAAGCTTGGATTAATGTAATGAATCTGGGATTGCCGAAAATTTATATCGTGTACTCTGATAGTTATACGAATGTGATTTATCTTCGCATAGTAGTTGTATTCAAAATGTGAATCTAAGACCAGGTGTATTAGCTTTTAAAAGTCATTTATGAAAACACTATCACGAAGATGGGATTTTAAATGAGTTTTGTTTATTATTGGTCTCTATTTCAGTTTAATCATGTATTTCGGATATAATTATGAAGGGGGTTACACATTCCAGGAAAATAAACCATCATTGGAAAGATTTAAACAAAAGAATGATGAAAAAGATTGCATTGATGACACTCATATCTTCCAAAAAAATGTGAATCAATGCTTTCTTTAGAACAGAATCGCAGTTGTAGAATAAGAAACCCTATGAAACATAGAACCTTATAGTGGAAAGATGGTGTAATATCCTAAATTGTAATTAAGGGCTAATAACTTTAAAGTGATGTAATTGATGTTAATTAAGCATTGACGTATGTGATGTAAAATATGTTTGTTGATGGTTTATTAGGCATTATGATAATCAAGGGCAAAACGGTAAATTTACCTACCAGTTTGTCAGTTACCGAAGAGGAGACTCATTGGTAACTTGAATATCAACGGTTGAGATTAAAAGTCAAAGGAATCAATGGTTAGGATTTAACCATGGGGTGGAATCCTATGTGAATGAAAACATGTGAAATCAAAAGGAAGGAACAAGATTGTGCCAAGTGTCATCATGAGGACCCTTGGATTAAAGTTAATATTTCAAACTCATTTTTCTCTTCCCTCTCTCGTCTTAGTCGGTTGTTGTATGGGAAAAAGAAAAGAATGTGATCATCCATATCATTATCTCATCTTTCTCCTCCTTCTCCATTTCCGGCGAGCTTGGCCAAGAAAGAGAAAGGAAGGGTTTGAAATCTAGGTAGGCAAATGACTTCACATGCTCAAACACTCTTCATTAATATTGTTTAAGAAGTTGAGAGCTTGACTTCTATGTTTTCAGAATTTTTAAAAGTGGTGATTTGGTGTTTGCTCAAATTTGAAAGTTGGAGAAACAAAGATTTGATCTTACCAATTGAAAGAGGTAATGATTTGATGTATTTTGATGGTTGTGTTTTGAATGTTGGTTAAGTTTTGTAAATTCTGGAATTTTGCCTTGAATATTGGTATTAAATGAAAGTGGGAATTGAAGGGAGTGTCACTGTTCAATTGGTAGCTTGTGATATTTTGAGTTGGTTGGGATTGATTTAGAAGTAAGCAATGAAAGTTTTAATGATTTAGTTATTGAGTGGAATGTGGAGATTTAAGGACAAATTGTATTTGGGGTGTGATTTTGGATATTTTGAGGTTACCAATAGGTTCCTTATGGAATTTTAGGTGAGAATGAGCTTTGGTGCAAGAATAGAACCTATTGAGATTAGTTTATGTCACTTTGGAAAACCATACCAGTTGCTGCGTTTCTGGCTTCTGATGCGTATCACTCGAGTAAGGGATGAGCTCACTCGAGTGCATCAGTAGATTTCTATTTTCTTTGGTTTCTCAGTGGTGTTTTCGAGTGGAAGGGCGAGAGTACAATTCTTGACTTGCGAGTGGATATGATCCCACTCGAGTGAGCATGAACATGCTCGAGTGAGGGAGTAAGTTTAAGACCTGGGAGTTTATGGTTACTCTCGGGTAGCCACTCGTTGAGCCTCACTTTTTGGTGCTCGAGTGCACCTGTGATCATTGCTCGAGTGCAGCTTCTTGTGCTCGAGTGAGTGTGAGGGATATTTTGAGATTTGCTCTTGGGCAAACACTTTCTGTGTCGCACTCGCTGGGACTCGAGCACGGGTGAGGGCAACACTCGAGTGAGACCTTATTCACTCGAGTGAGGCAGCCCGAAATCTGTGTGCTTTACCCGAAAAAGGTATCTTCAGGGTAGTTTTTCCTAACCCTTTGGGGATATGTTTAGGACTATAGTAGCACCCTAAAGAATCTAAATGATAACCAACATAAAGTACTATGAAATTGGAAAACTTGGGAAAGAGATTGACGGGTTGTCCCTAATTTGGTTTATAGGATTTGATATTTGCCGCCCTAGAGAGCCCACGGTGCAGAAGAACGTGAGGAAGGAACAAGGTAGTGACTCTTTCTCTTATACTGTGTATGAAACATTGTATGTATGTTTGTCATGCATTAAGAATACATTGTGATACTTTGTGAATACATAGAGTTCGCAGTGAAAGCTGACGCATAGTGATACATTGTGATACCTTTGAATACATAGATATCGCAACGAAAGCTGACGTATAGAGTTTACAGCCATGAGTGCTGTTGTTTGTGGCGTGAGCCATGATACGTTGTGATGCTGCTTAACATGATCATATATGCTATGTGTTTGTGCACTATATGAGTGATTTGTTACTACTGGGATTCTCTTGAATCTCATTCTTTCCAATGACTAACATTTCAGACAGGGCTAGTGGCGCTCAAGAGAAGTGGGTAACCCGGAGCGATTAGGACCTTATGGAGTATATTTGATTTTGGGAATTGGTTATCTACTTTTGAACTTGGGATTACTATATATTTTGAGGTGTAGATATTACTTTTGATTTTGGGTGATGTAATCCCCTAGTGGAGACTTATGAAACCTCAGATTATATATGTATAGAACCCAGGAGTTGCCGGGGATTTGGTAATACACTTTGATATATGTGAATGTAAATTAACAGCAAAGGTAATTATATTCGAGTTTTGAAAATTGAGACCAGGGTAGGAAAGAATTTTTGAAAAACTTTGTGAAACTCCTACTATAAAGTAGGAGGATGAAATGAGTTTAAATTAACTGATGGTCTCTAATTCAATTTAATTATGTAATATCGGATTATAATTACATGTTTAAAGTCAGGGGGTTACAAATGGGGCAACAACGACACACATCTTTCTTTTTATCCTATCCCCTAAACCACATTAATTAGACCCTTTTATATAGAATAGGGCCTTAATCAACTAATTAGCTAATCACCTTATACTTCTAACAGTAAAAGGGTTTCAATAAAGGACTCGATTCATTATATTTTATTTTGTGACTACTTCTCCTAGAGTCCAGTCATGGATGACATTGTCATGTTTTTTTATAGCCTATATTTTTCTTATTTCTTAAATTAAAATTTCTTATAATGTTTGAGTTTAGTAGCATTTGGATTTTAATATCCAATATTGATTCATAATATATGGTCATTTGGATTACTATATTTATGTTTCAAACCCAAAATAGAGAGGTCGTTTTCACAAATACTAAATTAGCCTAGATCGAAGAAACGTTTTAAATAGAACTACTCATTGACTAACATTTTTAGATGGTTTTAAAATAGGGGAAAAGACAAAAGAATTTTTGAAATTGTAAAATTTTAAATCAGAGATTTTCTAAAAAGTATGTTGTGAATTGCTTATCAAGTTTCGTCATTTTTTTATCAACTCTTAATAACAAATTTGATTTAGGTTTTTACTATTCCAAAATTCTTTCTCTGCCATTTTTTTCCTTGAAAATATTAAATCATTTTATTATTTATGTCAACTTTGTGTTTTGCATTGGTTATAACGAGCAAGAACATTTGCATGATGTCAGCAAACTAAGACTGAAAATGTAAAAAATGAAGGGTCGATGTTGAATTTTAGTGTATGTTCAGCAAGCTCTGAAATCATAATTTTAGAAATACTTTTTCGTAAATCAAGATAAAACTCATCTCACATACTTACCTCGTGAATCGTAAAAACTATTTTTCAAAAACTAATCCAAACACATTGTCCGCAAGTTTTTTCTTATAAGCCGCGGGGTCCAACATGTTTTCTAAGGATTAATATCACTTAAAAAATGTAAAACGCCGTGAAAAAAAATTGACCTTGACTATAAAAAAAAAACACTAATGTTGGGCAATATTGCTCCTTGTTTAACACTTTCAGAGATATTAATCTCAAAAAAAAAAAAAATTACATAGCTCCAACTCTTTTGTAAATATTATTGGAGCAAAATTGAACTTCAATCCAAAAAAGAACAAAATTGAATTTTCATTGTTGTGATACCTCATAATCATGGGCTTTCTGTTGGCTGGGCCAAGCATATTCATGAGCCTTTCATTTGTTTCTTGCGTCGAACTTCATTCATTCAAAACTCAGATACAAATATTTAAAATGATATCATTATATACCCAAAAAATGATATTAATCTGATCATAAACATAGAAACTTGATAAGTATTTTATAAATATTGAAAAAATTAGTTAAATTAATTATTTTTTAAAAAAATGTGTATATATTGAAAACCACCACTTTGATGGAAACCCTCTTAGTAAGTGTAATTAATAGATATATGTTGGAGAAAAAATTATAAATTTGAAAAACAAAATATATCAAGGTCTTATATTTAGAATCAAAACAATCCCTCAATAAATCAGAAAGAGTATCTTTTTAAATAATTTTGTAACCCTTCTCCGCCCTTTATATATGACTAACATCAATATAACTGTGAAGAGGAGCGAGAGGGTAAACTTAAAACAACTTTTCACATGGTGTGTGTAATATGTCTACAAATATAAAACATTTCTGGATTTTAAAGCTGTGAATAATAATTTTTTGTCATGGTCAAAAAATTATTATTTTGGAAAATTCCCTTACTGAGTATTAAAAAAAAATTAAGAACTGGCCATTAAAAGACATCCTATTGGATGAGCAACATTTATTTTTTTTAATGGCATTAAATGATTTATTGGGAGTATAAATTAGTTAAAAGTGATTTTTTATTTTAAATGGGGAAGTAACATTTTTTGATGAGTTGATTGTTAAAAATATTGTAATCTTTAGACCAAATTAGTTAGTGAAACTGGTGTGAGCTAAGGACAACATAAGAAAAAAGTTACTGTTTTTAATACCTTATTTGTATAATATTAGCGAAAAATTACTCCGTCAAATGTATAACGGGGAAAAACAAGCTAGCCCGACTGCCATGAAACATCCCTTCGGCCTATTATGAAGTCCATTTAACTAACCATCACTATTTTCACACATCTTTTTAAAGAAATAAAATCAAAACAATAAGTGCCAATAAAAGTAAAAGATTAGCTCATAATCATAAAATTGTAAGTTTGAATCTAACCAATGTGAGGATTTTATTAGTAGAAAATTTATGAATGCCTTTGTCAGCACTTTTTGAACTTATAAATAAATAAATAAATAAATAAATAAATGTCATAACTAAGTAATATAAATTACCGAACGAAGTATCAATGATAGTTGGTCCAAGTGATAAGAGGCTTGGTTCCACTCAAATAAGGTCTCGGGTTCGAGCCTTGTGTATGCAGAAAATTCCTATTGGCAGACTCTTCCACCATAGCCAAGTGCGCGATACAGGTTGGATCCGGATATAGTCAGAGCAAAACTCTGATGAATCGGACGGATACAAAAAAAAATTTACCGAACGAAGCATTAAATATTTAAATGTTTTTAAGATTAACATTGCGACAGAACTATCAGAAAGATTAACATTTCATTATTTATCATTTAATCCCCACCGCATGATATTCTCATGATTTGATTTGACAGAAATATCACTGCCTTTGACGCCCTTCTCATTTATTCTTATTCTTAGCTCCAATCATATTAAAGAGGAGAAAGAAGAACTAGCCAGCCTGGGCCATATGCATTAAAATTTGGAAGTTACAGATTAAAACCCATTTTGAAGATGAAGATATGGACATTGTACAGACGGAGACACACAACCATGTATGGGGCCATAAACCATCTCATCCATATTAGGACGATGAACAACGTAAGCTCTTGCGTCATTTCATTTCATTACAGCGACTGCTATAACACAAAGCAATTCGGTGAGTCGATCGGTCTTTAATTGTAAACATTCTCATCACTGGCAAAGTTCAAATCAAATCCTACTTTGCTTACCTTTGCCTCACCATGGAATCTTTGACAGCTATTTCGACGACGATGCAGAAACTTGAGGTTCACTTTGTTTTGATACCTGCAATGGCGCCAGGTCATCTTCTTCCCATGGCGGACTTGGCGAGACTGTTAGCTCGGCGAAATGTGAAGGTGACTATAATGACCTCACCTCTAAATGCTGTTCGAATTCGGGCAAATATTGATAGAGAGATACAGTGTGGCTCACCAATCAACGTTCAACATTTTCGATTCCCAAATGCTGAGGCTGGTTTACCAGAGGGATGTGAGAGCTTAGACACTTTACCTTCCGTAGATCTTCTACCCAACTTTGTGAAAGCTGTATGTATGTTGCAGGAACCAGTTGAAAAACTCATTGAAAAGCTTGTTAGCCCCACTGCTCCCACCTGCGTGATACATGACAAATACGTTCCATTTGTAGCTGATATTGCCAAGAAGCTCAAAGTTCCAACAATAACATTCGATGGTACTAACTGTTTCACTCTTTTATGTGATCACTGTCTGTATAATAATTCTGAAGTCTATAAGAATGCGTCCGATTCAGAACCATTGGTTGTACCTGGATTGCCCCATAGAATTGTGTTTAAAAAATCTCAGCTTCCCGAGTGGTTTACTCTTAACAGAGGCCAAGACCACAGTGTTTTTTATGAGAAAACAAGGAAAGCTGAAGAAGAAGCATATGGGGTGATAGTGAATAGCTTTGAAGAGTTGGAAGAAGGATACTTGAAGGAGTATAAAAGATTCACAGGTAAAATCGTATGGTGTATTGGACCAGTCTCACTGTCCAACGAGGACGACATGGATAAGGCTAAGAGAGGCAAACCAGACTCAAAGGAGGAAGAAGAAGGCCAATATTTGAAGTGGCTTGATTCATGGCCTTCAAGATCTGTCATCTATGTCTGCCTTGGGAGCTGGAACCGTGTACCACCAGAGCAACTCATGGAACTAGGTTTGGGAGTGGAAGCTACAAAGAGACCATTCATTTGGGTGTTGAGAGATTCACACAAAAGAGAGGAAATGGAGATGATACTGAAGGAAGATGGATTGGAGGAGAGAGTGAAAGCAAGAGGACTCATAATAAGAGGTTGGGTTCCTCAAGTTCTAATACTATCACACACAGCGATTGGAGCGTTCTTAACACACTGTGGGTGGAACTCAACACTGGAAGGTATATGTAGTGGCGTGCCATTAATAACATTTCCTCTATTTGCTGATCAGTTTTATAATGAGAAGGTGGTTGTTCAGTTGTTGGAGATAGGTGTGAGGGTGGGAGTTGAGGATGCTATGCATCTTGGGGAAGAAGACAAGTATGGAGTACAAGTGAAGAGGGATAAAGTGAAGGAGGCAATAGAGAAAGTAATGGGTGAAGAAGATGAAGAGAGTGAAAGGATAAGAGAAAGAGCGAGGAATTATGCAGAGAAGGCAAATAAGGCAATGCAGCAAAGTGGATCTTCTTATCTAAACTTATCACTGCTGATTGATGACATAATACAACAAGGTCAGAAACAGCGTTGAAGACGAAATCGAAACATTAGGTGTCCCAAATTTGAATTGGGACATCTAAAGTAGTGTTTAAATGTCCCAAATTTCAATTGGGACGGCTAAAGATTCCCCTTGGCTCCAAAAATAAAAAATAAAAAAAATTTGACTTACTTTAGGCGTCTCATATTGTCTGACATGCGTGTTACGCCCTTATCTCAATTTCAACCTTTTTCAGAGTATTTGCGGAAAACGATATGCGGTTTGGTAAGCAACACAGGAATAACATAACTATATTGATAATATGTGCATGATTACATAAATTCCCCATAGGGGTTGTACATGATACTTACGATTAAAGTAGCCGCACAAAGCTACCAGGGTGTCTAAACTCATCTCAATGAAACAAAGACATCTTCTCATCTTCGTTCCACCACTGCAATCCCCTCATATGGTTCTTTGCATTGTTCTCAGTATATCTTCTGTCTTCTCCTGTCTAAATTGTTGGTAGGGAAGGGTGATATTTGAGAGAATCTCAGTAGGAAACGGATACCAAAATGCATGCATGATAGATGCTATGTGTATGACATTTTAGCTTTAACTAGATGTATGCTCCATAATGACATTTCTACATGCTCAATGTTTCATGTAACAAAACTATGGCCACATCGAAAGCAGAAACAGAGCTTCATTTATTCAAGTATGCTCTACACAATCAAGTAAAGCAATCACATACATCACTACACAAGCAAAGATATCAAATACATGCAAATAAGGTAAGTCTCCTATCTTAACCCTTTTCTGCCTCGAAACGCGTGCCTAGATCTACGTGCAAACAGCTCGAAGGCTCTATATTTGATCCTAAAATGTCAAATGTACTATTTAGACACTGCTATAGTGTTTCTGGGGGTTATATAAGTCTATCTTGAAAATTACTAAAATACCCCTAGGGACCCGGCCTGACCCCGCTGTACTCGATCCAACCGTACTTCTCTCAAAATTCTAACTTGGGCTATCCTAACATATTTCTGCCCAAGGAATCAATTTCCAAACTTGGAATTACCAAATTCAATGTCAAATTACAAAAATACCTTTGACAACCCCACTTTAAGGTTTTCATGGACGTTTTCGTGATTATGCTTTTTCGGCTTTTTCCGAAAAAATGCCCAACTGTAACCCCACCTAATTTTCCCTCATGAACTCAATGGAATAATCAAATCATTAAAAATCCAACTCTAAGGCCCATTTCTAGAGCTGGCTGAAACTTATAGGAATTCTAGGGAAAATTGGGGTTTTTCGGTTTCGGCTCCGTAAACACATTCTTTTCTACTCCTAACCACTTTATTGACTATTCCATTAGGTTACAACTACCATTTAGTACCAATTTGGGCAGCATAACCTCTAGGCCAACCCATTTCCAAAAATTAAAACCAATGGCAATCCGGCGAAATTTCACCGATTAAATTGCCCACAACAGCTAGAATATTTAATATACGAAGGTTTGGAAGTTACCTCAAACTCCTACTAGCTTTTTCTCAAGGTGGATGAAAACCCTAGGTGCCAAACATCCAAATTTGAGCCTCCAAACGTTAAATGATATGCAAAGGAAGCTTAGGAACGAAGTTATATGCACTAAGAACCGATTTACCGAAGAAATCACTTACCTTTACAAGCTTTTTCCTCTCATTCTCTCTCTGAAAATCTCAACTCTTCTCTCTCTATAAAACTGAACTTCACGTCAGGTTATGAGGAGGAAGGAGATGAGAAAGTGTTTTATATAATTTTACTTTATTACACCATTTTTCCAAAATTCAGATTTTACAAAATTCTGGTAGATTTCTGCCTAAACTTTGAAAAATCATAACTAATTCTAGAAAAATCAAAATGAAGTGATTCCAAATCCTATAGAACCCTTATTGAGTCTAGTTTCAAGAAAAAATATAGAATTTTGCTAGATGGAATCACAAAATTCCTAGAATTTCAATCTTTGCATACTATTCCAGAAATTTCAGTTTTTTGTGTTGACTTCAAAAATTCATATCTTTTTTAATATAGCTCTAATTGAGTCATATGACCTATCAAATTAAAGCTTAGGATGTCTACTTTCATCTTGTAAAATTTTATAATTTTTTATCATCATTTAATCATTCAAAATCACATGACAAGCTCACTATCTCATAGGCAAGTTCACCATAAGTATAATCACTTTCTTCAAAATTAACCATTTTACTTTCTTAATACCTAAAAGATATAAGAATCATTAGGGGATAAATTAGGGCTTAGTATTCCACTTAATTTAGACTTATTCCCAAGCCTCAAATCCCAAATTTTGGGGTATTACACTAGCTCAATGGTAGCAAATATCACCAAACACTTGTACTTACCCCCAGGTCAAGTGTTCGATACTTGCGGAGGTGAAAGAAATACACAAGGGGTGTGCAAATACTCCTTGTGAGTTCATCCCTCGACCCCGAGGCAGGTACCTCTAGGCCAGGTGATCTGGTATCAGTAAGTGGGGTCCAGTCAGAGATTAAGGGGTGTGACAATGCGCCCTCCCCCCTTGCTTGTCCATTTTTTCTTCATTCCCTTTTCCCACCAAATCCAATGACTTCATTATTTCCACTTCGTCTTCTTCTCTTCATTTTTGCTGTTACCTCCTTTCCATTGTCAGCACTGGGTCTTGCTTTTTTCCTCCACCTCTTTCCATTCTCAGCACCTTCTTGCTTAATTTCCTCCACCCTCCGGCGTACCTCCTCTACCTTCTTGCCTTCCTCCACCCTCCGGCGTACCTCCTGCCACCTTCTTGCTTTCCTCCACCCTTCGGCGTACCTCCTCCACTGTGCATACACCTCCTCCAATGTTTTCTCTCCACCTTGGTTAGGCACATAGACACCGTCGGCTAGCCCTCTCTCTCCTTTCATCAGGTTTGCAATGTGAAATTATTATAATGCTTTTAATTTATTTATATGATTCTAGTTACTGGAATGATTTTCCCTTTTGATTGGTTTTTTCTTTTTCTTTTTTGCCAGAATCATAAACTCGTTGTTAGTAGTTATGCAATATTAATAATATTTTTGTTTTATATGTTTGGAGCTTGAAAATCGAGGGAAATACATATGTATATTATAAATAAACGGAGTTTTAGATTGATTTTGATGAAATGAATAATAATTAAACAGAGTAATTTTTTTTCTTTTGTGCGTAGAACTCTATTTGGCTTAAACTAATGAGAATTAATTATATCAATGAAAGTAAAAAAAAGTCAAAATCCATATGTATCTATCAAGACTGGCTCATTGCAAAAGCTTAAGCCTTTAATTAACATGCTTTATGTAACCCCCTGCCTAAATAAACGTAATTATAGCTCGATAAAGCATAATAAAATGGTTTAGAGACTGACGGATAATTTAAAATTCATTTTAAATACCCTCTTTGAGGTAGGATTTCCACAAAAATTTTTGAAAACTTCTTCCCTATCCTAGTCTCAAGTTCAAATAACGAATATAATCACATGTGCAGTTATGTCACATTCATATATCAGAGTATACAACAAAAATCCCGGCAAACCTCGGGTTTCATCTATATTTACACTAAGGGTTTAAATTTCCCAAAATAATACTCACATACAATAATCCCAAATACAAAATAGATAACCAACAACCCATTCAAATGTCCCTGAAAGATTCTAGCCGCTCCGAGTGATCCGCTTTTCTCTTGAGCCACTTACCCTGCCTGAAATGTTAGTCATTAGAAAGAATGAGATTTAAGAGAATCCCAGTAGTAACAAATCACTCATTCAGTGCACAAACACATAGCATATAAGATCATGTTAAGCAGCATCACAATGTATCATGGCTCATGCCACAAACGACAGCACTTATGGCTGTAAACACTATGTATCAGCTTTTGCTGCGATATCTATGTATCACAAAGTAGCACAATGTTTCTCAATGTATCTTAATGCATGACAAACATACATACAACGCTTCACACACAGTATAAGAGAAAGAGTCACTACCTTGTTCTTTCTTGACGTTCTTTGGCACCGTGGGCTCATGAGGGCGGCAAATGTCAAATCCTATAAACCAAATTAGGGACAACCGATCAATCTCTTTTCCAAGTTCTTACTTCCTTAGTACTTTAAGTTGGTTATCATTTAAACTCTTTAGGTGGCTATTAGATGCCTAAACATATGCCTAAAGGGTTGGAAGAAACTACCCCAAAGATGCCTTTTTAGGAAGCAAAATACTGATTTTTGAATGGCTCACTCGAGTGAAGATGACCTCACTCAAGTGATGAAGCACTTGCACTCGGGTAAGGACAGCTCTCACTCGCGAGTGTTTCCCAGAACACAATACCAATGGTTAGAAAGTGCTCACTGTACTCAAGCACAAATACTTGCACTCAAGTAATAACCCCAAATCTCACTCGAGTCCTCTAAAGTGTGGCATAAGAAGTGTTTGCCTGAGAGCAACTAAGAATCCTAGAGGCAAAGATTCACTCGAGTACAGACACAAGCACTTGAGAGATCATGCCATACTTATGAGTGTCGAGTCATACTCTTGAAGTTTAGCCTGCGAGTGTTTGGCCGAGAGCAGCCTTTACCCTGAACCTACGCCTACACTCAAGTAAACCCATTCTCACTCGAGTGATAGCCCTTATCACTCGCAGATGAGGAAGTGCACTCTTGCACTTTCCCTGAGAATTCTACCAGAACACTGAAGAAAAGGAAAATTATACTATCACACTCGAGTGAGACCCTCCCCCACTCGAGTGTTGTTCATCAGAAACCAGAAATGCAGAATTTGATGAAGTTCTCCATATTTACCAAAACTGATCCCAATGGTTCCAAAACTCACACCAAAGCTCATTCTCACTCAAAATTTCATAAGGAACATATTGGTAATCTCAAAACACTCAAATTCTCATCTTAACAACAAATTTGCTCTTGGTTCTCTATATTACACTCAAAACACTTAACCATCAAAACTTCCACTTTCCATTTCCAACCAATCCTAGTAACTCAAAGATACCAATAGCTACCCATTCAACCATAACACTCTATCAAATTCTTACATTCCAAATTAACACTATATTTAGGGTGAAATTCCAGAATTTACTAGACTTAACCAAAAATTATAACAAATACACCAAGATGTATCAAATGCTTACCTCCTCACTTTGCTGAAATCAAACCCTTGATTCTTCAACTTTCAAATTTTCTTAAGCTTCAAACCACCACAAATCAAAATTCTAAAACCATTGCAAGGAAGCCCTCAACACCATGAACAACTTTAGTGAATATAAGATGAGCATTTGAGGCCAAATACTTACCTAGAGTTCAAACCCTTCCTTTCCTTTCTTTTCCAAGCTCGCCGGAAATGGAGAATGAGGAGAGAGATATGATGAGATGATGGAGATGATGATTATGAGTACAAAATTTTTTCCTTGGTCCATACCCCAAAATCGAATAGGAGAGAGAAGAGAGAGAAAAGTGATTTTTTGACTTATGTGCATGATCCTTTGGTCCACATTGAGCCACTTGGCATAATCTTATTCACTTTTCCATGAGTTCGCATAGATGCAAAGCATACAATTCTGACCCATAGACAATGAATCTCAATCATTGATCTTTAATCACCAATGAGTTTTCTCTTTGGTAACTGACCAACTGGTCGATAAACTTCAAATTTTACAATTTTGCCCCTGGTTTCCACTATGTTGAATAAATTATCACAAAAAACATTTATATTAAATCCATATCACATATCTCCAAAAGTTTTTAATTACACTAATTACAAGCAATTTTGAAGTCATTAGCCCTAAATCGTAATTTAGGATATTACACTTTAACTTTCACTAATTGGTATGTGTTTGTTAGCTAACTAACATGTAAGTTTGTACAAAATACAAAATAAGAAAAGCAGTATAATGAAATTTATTTATTATCAATATAAATATAAAAAATTTTATAATTATCTCATTGTATCCATAATCCATATATAATATGCAATATGGTTGGTTTTATTTTCTTAAAGATTATATTAGTATGATTATTAGTGTAGTGGAGATCGGGTTGCTTGAAATTTTAGGATGTCTTACTGTTAGGGGAAATACTGCTGAATGTTTTGTTGAAAAAAGTGAAAAAAGGCAATCCCATCATATTGTTGACAATTGTTCT
Organism: Inga leiocalycina; assembly: GCA_963242795.1. Lineage (NCBI taxonomy): Eukaryota > Viridiplantae > Streptophyta > Magnoliopsida > Fabales > Fabaceae > Inga > Inga leiocalycina. Next base: position 23,856,637 of record OY725323.1, read on the forward strand.
AAACTTGAGTGTTATTGGGAATGACTTAAGTGGTAACAAAATGGATCACAGTTGGATAAATGCTTTGAGAAATAGTGAAGAATTTAAGAAAGGGGTGCAAGAGTTTATTGAATTCACTAGAAAGAATGCTCCAACAAAAAATGGAAAGTATTTTTGTCCTTGTTTCAATTGTTTAAATGAGAGTCGATGGGATATTGATGTCATAAACACTACTACAAAAAATAAAGTTGTGGCGCTTATATTTGAAATAGATGTGTCGCTTAGTAAGTGCCACATATTAAGATGTCACTAAAAGAAGTTGTGGCGCTTCCGTATATATATATATATATATATTTTAAAAAAAAACACTTCCTGTAACGCTTCTTTAAAGAAATGCCACAAGAAGTCAATAATTATTTTTGTATTTTTTTCTTTTAAAATCCTATAATTACAGTTGATAATATACTTTAAACACATTTTTATATCCGCAACAAAATAAAAAAAAAAGCAAACCACAATAAAAAATGATATAAATTAACAAATAACTAATTAACAAAATCACTACTAAGTAAAATATAAGTGTTAAAAATAAATAATTATTTTACTTATACAAATCATCAATGTTAATAATTACTACAAATAAAAATTATAACTACTACATAAATACAACTTATATATAATAACATTTAATTTTATCTCATTTATGTTTCAGCATAAAAAATGAGAATAATTTTTTCAGGAATAAAATGAGAGAAGAAATTTCAGAAGCATTCTTTATCAAGGAAAATTAGAACAATTAAAAACAAGAAACTTGAAAGTAAATATGACCGTTCTTTACTAACACTGCAATTGATAAAACAATACGAACACCATTCCCCCCATCATAAAAAAACCAAAGATTTCTTCTCTTGTAGAAACATATGCAACATAATAGTAAGAAACTATTATTCAAAATAAACTGGTAAGCTATATCTATGATATAATGCAGCTAAAATAGTAGTTAGACCAAATAAACTTACTACTTTGTCGCTAATGGTAAGTTGGACAACGTAGATCTAAAATCTAAAGCTTAGTATAAAAATAATGGAAGAAGAAACAAGCGAAAAGAGTGTGTGTGTGTGTGTGTGTGTGTGTGTGTGTGTGTGTGTGTGTGTGTGTGTGTGTGTGTGAAGGAAGAAAGTGGCACTATCTTCATAAGATTCGAAGAAGGGAAAGCGATTAAAGATCTATTATTTATATATGTAAAAATCTGGAAGACCACAATTTTTCTAAAAGAAAATCCTCACAAAGGTGATGAGTGACAAAGGAATAAGGAGGAAGTGCTTATCGAAGTGGGGATGGTGATGAATGACAAAAAGAGGAGAAGAAGAAAATATGGGGACTAAGAGGATAAAGAGTGATGGCACGTGTTAGATGAGGAGTGGGGATTAAAAGAATAAAGGTGATAAGAGCAAATTGTAGGAGAGAGAATAATTTGAAAAAAAATTTAAAAATACTTTGTGTGGCCCTTCCTTGAGCAAGCGCCACACAAAATACATAGCAGCTAAGACACTTCCTTAAACAAGTGCCATAACTACTACTTTAGTTTTTTTTTAAAAAAAACACCTTAGATGGCACTTCTTTAAGGAAGCGCCACTTAATGTCATCAAGCAGCTGTGGCCCTTCCTTGAGCAAGCGCCACCTAAGGTGCTTTTTTAAAAAAAAATTAAAAAATTCTAGAAAGAAGCTGTGACACTTTTTTAAAGAAGTGCCACAAAAGGTGCATCACTAATCCCTATTTTTATAGTAGTGAAAGGATTATCTACTTTGTGATGGAATAAACCTGCGATACACAAGATGGATATAACATGGTAAGCAAGTAACGGATTATCCGTCACACAAGAAGAAAGATGTGGATGTCATAGATGAAGATAGAATGGAGAAAATGATTCACGATGTTAAGGTAGAATCCTTTACGCAATCGTAGGAGTATGACAGCTTATGGAGTGATGTAGAGACACCGTTGTACCCTGGGAGTAAGTACACATGGCTAACAAAAACATTGCATTTGGTTAACTTACAGGAAACTTGTAGGTGGACCGATAGTAGTTTCACATTACTTCTTTAAGTATTGTGTGATATGTTTCCAAACGATAATGCACTTCCAAATCGTATGCATAAGGCTAAGAAAATCCTGTCTACGATGGGTATGGAGTATAAAAAGGTACATGCTTGGCCTAATGATCATGTACTATACAAAAATGAGTATGAAGGTCTGAGTGAGTATCCTAAGTGTAAAAATGCACGATACAAAGTGAAGAAACATGGTGGTTGTGGTGATGGGACAACTAAAAGGAAACCTTTAAAGGTTTTGTGGTATCTTCCAATAATACCACATTTTAAACGTTTGTTTTCTACTGCAACAAAAGCGAAGAAGTTGAGATGGCACTCTGATAAGAGAATATTAGATGGAAAATATCTTTGGCACCCAGCTGACTCTCCACAATGGCAGAAAATAGATGAAATGTTCCCTCAATTTGCCAGTAAGATGAGAAACCTTCGGCTTGGGCTTTGTACAGATGACATCAATCTGTATGGAGCTCTTACTAGCACACATAGTGTGTGGGCAATTCTCCTTGTAATATACAACTTGCTTCCCTGGCTATGTATGAAATGCAAGTATATGATGCTTTTTATGATGATTTTTAGACCAAAACAGCCAGGAAATGATATTGATGTCTACTTGGCACCACGGAGGAAGTATGAATAAAAAGGAAAAGAGTGATTTATAAGCAAAAAAACAACTATCAAAATTCTCGCTAAAAATATTAGTTAAAAGTAGCACATATATAAGACTTGGTAACACAACAACCAAGGTGGCAAGGGCACTGCCTAGTCTGGGTCTGTTGAGTTCCGGTAACAGGGGAATGGTTTAAGATCCTTTCCATGCTCAGCCAACAAATAGGTACGGGCCTCTCGTCCACTGTACACAACGTTTCATTAATAAGAAGTGTGATCATGACCATTCATCATATTTTGATCTCGACCGTTCATTTATTTACCTTTTTCATCACCCCCAATTCTACAGATGATATATCACTCCTCACTCACCCCCAATTCTGCAGATACAGAGTCACTTCGGACTCAATCTTGGCTGTGTTTGCAGGTGACTTTAGCAATTATGGAAGGTGGGTATTTACGGATTTCGTAGTTGGTGGTGGATTTGATCAGTTCAGAGTTAGGATCCTGTTTTGATGCCGGTCTTCCCAAAAACCATACCCATTAAGAATCGTGAAGGGTAAGCAAGGAATTATTAGATGAATTGAAGGGGGAGGCAGAGCTTGGCACTTCAACACATGGAGTTAAAAGGCAACCACTTATGGTGAATCTCATTCAACGATGCTTAGAAGATTTGCATATATCTCTTTTGATGGGTAAGCATTTAATCTTTAACTTTTCTGTTCAGATTCAATTTAGAATGCTGCTGTTATGCTTTTTTTTCCTTCACAAAACCAAAAAAGAAATCAAAATAATGGTTATCTCTATGGTATTCTAAAAGCTACAATTCCCAATAACGTAAAATAATTTTTGACTTCTCTTCTTGTTTTTTTTGTGAAACTCGACTTCTCTTCTTAATAATGCTTTAATTCTATCTATTTCTTCTGTGTCTAAATAGATTGTTATCTCCTCTGCCCCTGTCACCCTCTCTCCCTCTCCATCTCTGTGTTTAAACTTTGCAAGTAAGTATCTGTTAATATGTTATATGATTAAAATCATTAACGAGTAGTGGAGCAAGCATTTATGTGTAAGTCTTGTTTATTATTATTATTATTATTATTTTGTTTAGCTTCTGCAGAACCAATTAGGATAAAAAATTGTTCATTCTTTAACTTGTGAAGCATTCCTTTCCTTGTGATCATCTTGTTATTGAATGATTGAAATGTTTATTCTATGCCTTTGTGAATGACGCATTGATTACGAATGGGGTACGCATTACTATCTGCAAGCAAATAGGGGTATGGGAGTCTGAAATGAGCGTATCTTCTTCTACATTATATCTATCTATCTATGATTTCATTCAGTAGTGTTATTTTCTGATTGCATTTTTGCCTTTTGTGATAGTAGCAAGAATGGACAATAATATTGGATCGCAAACTATTGTACCTCAACCTCCACCAAGATTAGAGCCTAATCCTTTTGGGAACACATTTCATGTGGCTGGTTCAGGTCTTATTAGAGGTGTAATGGGTGCTTATGGTGGAAAAATACTAGGATCAAGCTCTAAGTATGTCCAAAGCAATGTAAGTAGCATTCTAGTTTTTATTTTCTCTGTTTGATACTTATAATCAAATTCACCATACTGATTCACACAATGATATTTATATATTCACTATTTGGCTCTATTTTTAGTTCATGGATTTTAAGCCTTGCATTTTCCATCAGATATTGTCTGTCTTCTTTAATCATTGTTTGTATCTTGAAATTTGCTCATTCTTGGAAAATTGATGTAGATTTTTAATTGCCTCCTCATTGAACCGATTTCCATTTAATCTAAATAGAACCTATGTGAATAGTTAATGCTTCAACTGTGTTAGCATGACAACTTGGAACTTCCATTGAAACTGATAAGGAAATATGTATTTTTCTTGTAATTTCCTTTTTTACTCTATCTTATATGCATGTAAATTCAAAGATGATTGTATAACGGAATCATTAATTGATTCAGGCTTGACTGTATTGGAATGATAAACCTATTCAACTGAGCAGTGACATTAGGCAGCTAATTGAGCCCTACATTGCTTCAAGGAAAAAAATAAATAAATAAATACAAGAAAATAAAACAAAAACAAAAACAAAACTAAAAAGGACCTTGCTTTGCTCCTCCTTAACTCTTTGCCTACTTTGCTTGTTGATATTCTTTGAAGGCATGAATTTAAGCCTTTTATTTTAAAAATGACTTTTTAATTGACTGACATATAAGTCGATATTTTAAAAAGGACTCTGCTTTGCTCCTAAATTATATAGTTTGACATATATCACTTGCTGAAAATATTATAGACATAAGAAACACTTAATCTCATTAGATATTGGCATTACACTAAATTGTATAGTTTGACATACATTGCTTTAAAGTTCATAAATAAAGGACATTGTGATTTTACATCACTTGCTAGAACTTGACCAAAAGTTGTATAATGAAGGATGGGAATTGATTTGCTTAATATTGATTTCCATATATGTTCCAGGCAGAGGATTGAAGCAAAGCAAGCACCTTCCCAAAACTTGAAATTGTCCTTTGAGCTATGCAGAAAGTCAAAACCTATCCAATGAAGTTGTGCAAAAGGTCAAAACTGCCCATTAAAGCAAAGCAGACAAAACCAAAACATGTAGTCTATGTTGTCCCTAAAAGCCATAATTCAAAAGTTGTCTTGTGCAATGTTGTCCCTATTCTTCAAAAAGAGTCCAATGTGTATTTTATTTTCTTGTATGATAGGAAATTATGTATCTAGTTAGGATTGTAACCTGTTAAGTTTGTAACTGATTGGAATGTATAGAGATTGATTATGTATATTAGAAGAAAATTGTATGACATTCTTGAAAGGAATAAAATCTTTTTTTTTTTTTTGCAAATTATATGTACCCATTTTTCCTATTTATTACCTTGTGTGTAGTTTGCCATGAGATCTATTGATTCAAGTGATGGAATTTCACTACCTTGTGCCTATAATTGCAAATATTAGTGGCAGCAATAGCAAAGTATAATAGCCAAGTGTAACACTTAGTAGTAATTGATTTATTGATTCATACCATCAATAAGCTTGTAAATGACAATGGTTGTGATGTAGAGGGTGGAAAGCAACTGAGAATGAAGATGCTGAATCTTGCATTTGTGCAGTTTGTGTTGGAGCTTTTAAGTATAAAACTGTTGAAACTTGACTTTGTAAATCTTTCCTTTTGTCAACCCTTCTTCTTTTTTTGTCCTGTAATGGTGCCTTTTCTTTTTTCCTACATGGCTTCTTAGATGATGAAGCCTCTTGAGAGTCCCACAAGAAATTAACACAAATACAAAATAAGTAATAGTTTATTTTGTTCCTTATATATAAATTAAAATTCAATACCTTTGATACAATGTTTCTTCTTATTTATTGATTTTTCTCTTCCCAACCTTTCCAATGATTCTTTCTTGATTTTCCTTCTCTTTTTTTGAATCCCTTTGGCATATTTTGTGTCTCTATGACTGGTTCAAAAGTATCATTTGCTTCATCATAAGGAATCTCATTGTCTAATTCAATGATACAGCTAAGAACACGAGTAAATCTCTTAAGAGTATTACAGCCTTTGTTGCTAGTCTTACCATCTTAGTCACTAGATGCTTGTATCTTCTTGTTACGTCAAGTCTAGGATTGGCTTATATCTCATTTCCTTTGACATCATGTAGAACCCCATTTCTTGCTTCCTTGGTCCATCGCTTGAGAATATATTGCTTTGACATAACTCTTATATCTTTGGACTCATATACTTTCAATGCATGGCAACACAATATCCCCGTAGTCTCAAACTTCTGACAACTGCAACTAATTTCATGTGTAGTGGGGTTGAACTCAATTTCCATTCTCCCTTTTCACCTATCATATGGGTCGTTTATGTAAAAAATTGTTCTTTCTCATCACGTTCAATCAACTCTACAGAGAATTGGAGATCCCATTGTTCTTGGAACATATCAAAGACAGTGGGTGTATAAGATTGCACAAGTTGAAGCAAAATAGGTGCACTTTGATTGACCATCCTTGGTATCTTTGTCAAGATTCATACTCAAGTTGCACTTCCTTGTATCGCTTCTTTTCTACAACTTTATCAAACCTCATGAAGAATCGATTAATGTCTAACTTTGGCTTAGTACAACTCTTTACCTCAGCATTTACACTTTCACTAATTTATGTGCTTCTCATACCTAGTGTAAACGCATCCTTCATATAGCACCTGGCCCATTTCTCCTTCATGTTATAAGTAGATTTCAACTACCCATTTTTCTGAACGTTATAAGAAGATAATAATTCACCCCATGCTTCTTCAGACTTATCTACCTGAACATAATCAAACATACATTTTTTTAAGTCGGTCAGAAAGTTTGAGCCATCTTTCATTAAGTTCCCAAAGTGTTTAATGCCATTTTGCAACAACTGCCAAGTGCACAAGCAATGTCTCGTATCAAGAAGCACTTCTTTCAAAGCTCTTGCCATAGCTTGATCCTGGCTAGTAAACACAGTTTGAGGCTTGTTTTATGTGTGAGCATCCAAGAAGGTTTCTAGTAGCCATTTGAAAGACTCAGTAGTCTTATCATATAACAGAACTGCTCCAAAAATGACCACACTTCCATGATGGTTAAAACCATAAAAGAGTGCAAAGGGTCGATGATTCTTTTTTGTGCTATATGTTGTGTCCAGTGATACAACCTCACAAAAAATGTGCATAGTCTTGTAGCATTCGAGCATCCGCCCAAAACACATTGGTGATATGTTGTTCCATGTCTAATTGGTATTTGTGGTAAAATGAAGGATTCTCAACAATTTGTTTTTGAAAATATTCAAGCAAAGACCCCACCTCTCCAGACTTTACATGTCTTCGCCTTTTTTTCTTCAAGTAGTTTCTTGCATCCACTATGGTATAACCCATATTTTCTTGACCCCCAGCATATGTACTCATCAAGTCAAAAGCTTCCTTGGGTTCAATCCCATATTCATTTGCATGATCTATTTCACAAGCTTGCGCTTCTGTTAAAATTCTTTGTGATGGCAACAAGTGCTTTGTTTCTTCTATATGAAGAAGGTGATTATGTTCTTCATTAAACTTGGTGACTTTGAACTTTTGAGTTTCACCAACAAAAGATACAATCATTTCGCCTCATACTTGGTTCGTGTCTCTGGCCGATATCTAGAAGAGGTTGTCTCTCTTTTATCTTTTTTCCAAACACCCTCTTTACAACATACCTATTTATATGTAATAATTGAACCTTCTTTTTTACTCTTTGTTCCATTATACTTTCTAATTCCAAACCCCATTTTCTTCCCATACTCATTCCAAAATTTCCATGCTTCATCCAAGTTTTCAAACTCTTTCCCTATTTTGAGTTTAAGTTCATCTTCCATCATCTAGTACCTATAAACAACAAAAACATTATAATGTTAAAAGTATCATCTTAAAAATATATATCATGACAATAAAAGATTAAACAAGAATTTCCACTTTTTATATTAATTCCAAATATAAAAAAACATGAACATTTTTCAAATACCACTCTTCCAACAAAAATATAAATATGGCATATAATCAACTTTTTTGCCAGCAAAATCTCACCTACAACTTACTCAAACAATAAAGGAGTTTAGTAATATATTTTTATTGTATACGTTATTTGACAAAATAAATAAATAACTACATCCACATAAAACCTGCTTCAATAAATAAAGAATCTAATAATGATTTTGTCTATGGCTATTTCAATGGCAACGCCCTTCCACTATTTTTGCTGAAAATTATTGCTATCTTCACAATATTATTATTTCAAAATTCTCGATAATTATGGCTTTCAGTTTATATATATATATATATATATATATATATATATAAATACACACACTGACACACCATAGGCTTAGGCATTCTTTTTCGTTTTTGCTCTATGCTAACACAGACTTCGGCATTTTGATATTTGATATATCCCATATCTCTCTTTCTATATATCCATAAGAAATCTTTGGAATTTTGATATCTATCTATATGCTAAATAAACAACTAGGAGGAGGAAAAAACTAAGAATAACCTTTTTCTTTAATCTGAAATTTTCTTTGTAATGAAAAAGTATAAATCCACACCTTCATCCAATCTTCAATGGCATGAAGCTTAAGTTAAAAAGCACTTTCCCTTTCCCTCCAAAAGTTAGCGCCAAGGTTGGTCAGGGTGGAGAAATGGAGTGAGGAGTGATATATTATCTACAGAATTGGGGGTGATGGAAAAGGTAAATAAATGAATGGTCGAGATTAAAATATGATGAATGGTCAATATCACAATTCTTATTAATGAAACGCTGCGTATAGTGGATGAGCGCCCCCTGCCTATTTGTTGGTTGAGCATGGAAACGGGATCCTTTAGGATATAAGGTGCACACGATTAAAAAAGCAACGGCTTGTAATATTCTCTATTATTTCATTTATTTCAAAATCTATCTATTAGAAAGTGTATATATATATATATATTGCCATGACCCATGAGAAAGTAAATATATTTAATACTTTAATAACTTAATCCATGTAAGTCGTAATTAGTTATGATTTAGCTTTAATATAGTCATTTGACTCGCACAATAAAATATGGCTAAAAAGACTAGAGCAATAAAAACAGCATGAGCTCCCATGGGTGATGGGTCCAGGGCCTAAGCAGATTGGCTTCGTAGGATCTAGGGTTGGTTCATTTAGGCCTTTTTATTTTTATTTTTTCAAAAAAATTGTTCATATTATGCTAACATTATAAAAAAAATTTTATTGTTAATAATGTAGTTAATATTTAGTTATTATTATCTTTTCTTATAATTGAATTTCATGAAATGATTTGATTTATTTTGCTTTGGACAATAGTTTATTGATTTAAATTTTAAAAAAAAAAGAGATAAATTGGACTTTAGATAAAGATTTACTTTATGATATGTATTAATATATTTAAACTTTATATAAGAGAGTATTTTTATACTTACATAACTTTTGATTCTATAACTTGAATTAGAAATTTATGAGTTTTAACGTCACACCAAAGCAAGATAATAATTAGATTTCAAAATTTGAAAGTGAATTTTATTTGAATTAAAATTAATATTATAATTTGTAAATCTCATATGAATATATATTATAAATGTAAGTCTAAGAACTTTAATCTTTCTGATAGTTCTGTAGCAATGTTAATCTTAAAAACATTTAAATATTTAATGCTTGGTTCAGTAATTTATATTACTTAGTTATGAGATTTTTTTATTTTTTATTACCTATAAGTTCAAAGAACGCTTATAAAGGTATTCATAGATCCTCCACTAATAAATTTCTCACATGGGTGATATTCAAATCCACAACTTTATAATTATAAGCCAACCTTTTTACCTTTGTTGGCACTTATTGTTTTGATTTTATTTCTTTAAACAGATATGTGAAAATAGTGATGGTTAGTTAAATGGACTTCATAATAGGCCAATAGGGTTGTTTTATGGCAGTCGAACATAGTCGGGCCAGCTTGTTTTTCCCAGTTATACATTTGACTGAGCAATTTTTTCATTTTTTTGCTTATATTACACAAATAAGGTATTAAAAACAGTAACTTTTTTCTTAAATTTTCCTTACCTCACACCAATTTTACTAACTAATTTGGTCTAAAGATTACAATATTTTTAACAATCAACTCATCAAAAAATGTTACTTCCCCATTTAAAATAACAAATCACTTTTAACTAATTTATACTCTCAATAAATCATTTCATGCCATTAAAAATAAATAAATGTTTCTCATCTAATAGGATGTCTTTTTTAATGACCAGTTCTTAATTTTTTTTTAATACTCAGTAAGGGAATTTTCCAAAATAATAATTTTTTACCATGACAAAAAATTATTAATCACACCTTTAAAATCCAGAAGTGTCTTATATGTTTTTTTTATAGTACATGAAAAACTACAAAAAAACTCAAAAGCTATCCTCCTGGGTTAACATGCTGTCTCAATCTATTTTCATCAGTAAGTAATAAGCTCTTAATAACTTCGAGAGGCGAATTAGTTATATGGAGATCCATCGCCATCTTCCAAGCTTTATTTGACATAGCATCTGCAACTTTGTTAACATCTCGAGTACAATGTAACATTTCCACTTCCCACTCTCGATCCATCAATGTGCGAGCCTCTACGATAAGATGAAAATCTGGGTGTTCTTGAGATACCGAGGTATGAATCAGTTCCATGACTACAGTACAATCACTCTCTATCAGAATTTGTCTGTATCCTCTATCCCATGCAAGTTTAAGACCCCATAATACACCCCAAGCTTTAGCAGAGACTACCGTCCCTTGGCCAATCTAATTCATAAATCCTAGTAAAAAATCACCATTATGATCTCGCATTACACCTCCACAAGTGCACGTCCCTAATATGTCACTCCTGGATCCATCAGTATTAATCTTCACTCACCCAGGCGGAGGTGACTTCCAATGGGGGCGACTTCCTTCCTCGTTATGATTTTTAAACAGGCTTGTATTACCCTATGCTAAGCATGCACAAGTACGAGCTAAAATGGCCTTTGTACTCCAAGTATTGTTGTTCAAGCAGCGGTCATTACGAGCCAACCAGATATTTCGGCATAGGATTGTAAACCAAAGACGAAACTCAAATCCCTGAACTATGTCCTTTCTCTCCATACACCATACAAGCCAGTCATTCATGTTTAATATGCCAAGAAATAGATCACGCCAATCCGCCGGTAAGAAACTATTCCAGAATTCAGAAGTGACCGAGCAATCTTGTAGAACATGGAGTATTGATTCGCGTGAATTATAGCATATTTCACAAGTCCCCGTGGGGTGACTACCATGATGGAACTGCACCATGTTTGTCATTAAACGACCATGAAGGCACAGCCACAAGAAAGTACAGTACCTTTGAGGGACCTTCATTTTCCAAACACATCTCTACCTGTATTTATTGTGAGGGCGTGGGGTACCCACCATGTATTTATAGGCAGAGCTAAGGGAGAAAATTCCATCAGAAAACTATCTCCATACCGGGAAATCCTCCCTATTTTGCTGATGGATATTGACGCGACTGATAGCTATACCTACATGTCTTGGGAGTAGGTAATCAAACCACTACTACAAAAAGGGTAAAAGGTGGCGCACATTTTGTGGCACTTCTTTAAACAAGTGCCACAGCTTCTCTCTTTTTTTTTTTTACGTCTATAATTTTTTTTTTTAATTTTGGGTACCAGCTGTGGCGCCTAATAGATTAAGTGCTACAATTGAGGAGGCCTAGTGTGGCGCCTACCTACGCAGGCGCCACACTTGGGGTCACGAAAGCAGCTGTGGCGCCTAACCCACCAAGCGCCACAGCTGCAGCACTGATTTTTTTTTTTTTAAATAGTGGGCATGTGTGGCGCCTAAATAAATAGGCGCCACACATGTTAATATGCTTCTCAGCTGTGGCGCCTAATGCATTAGGCGCCACAGCTGAGAAGAGCAATTGTGGCGCCTAATGCATTAGGCGCCACAATTGCTCACTTTTTTTAAAAAAAAAAAATTCAAATTAATAGTGTAGCTCTTAATTATTTCATTTCCCGCGTAGTGGTCCTGTGTCCGCCCCCCATTCCTTCTCTTTTTGACTACTACTCCACTTTAATTATTTAACTACTCTCTCCTCCATTAAACTACTTTCCCTTTCTCATCTTCTTAGTGGATCCGTCGGCCCCCTCCCTCCATTTTCTATCATCTTCACATTAAAAAACACACCCACACGCTCACTCGCCACTCAAGCTAGCATCACCAACATGGTCTCCCACTCTCTGCGCTTGTCAATTAATAGATTTGTAAGAAGAAGACTATTTCATTCTAGCTTGCTTTGTTTAAATTTTTTTTTAGTCAAGATAAACTGTAATATAACGTTTGCCTTTTTGTTCCTAATTTAATAGAAAAGAATGGAAACCTACCTTGTTTCTTTTGCCTTTTTGCTTTGCTTAAATTTTTTTGCCGATAAGCTTGCGTTTTTTAGTAATCTTTTAATTTACTTAATTAGTTGTTGATGTACTGTGTTCACATATCAAGTTCTTGTATTGTGATATTTTTTATGTTAGTTTTGGAGAGTATTAATGTAAGAACATTATTGTTGGGGAACTTGAATTTTAAATGTGAAAATTATATATATATATATAATAGGTTGAAATATAAAATAGAAAGATTGATAATTTGTGGAGATGATAAACACGAAAGCCAATCATTTTATATAAAACTTCACAATCAGAAAGCATAAAAAAGGGCCACAGGAAAAAGAAGAAGAAGAAGAAGAAGAAAGGGGAAAAAGAAAAAAAAAAAAAAAAGGGACCCTTTTGTGGCGCTTGCTCAAGCAAGCGCCACAATAGGACCCCCCTACTGTGGCGCTTGCTTGAGCAAGCGCCACAGGAGGCCCCACTCCTGTAGCACTTCCTCAAACAAGCGCCACAGGAGGGTATTTTTTTAAAAAAAAAAATTTAAAATGTTGTGGCGCTTCCAAGCGCCACAGCTTTTTTTAGTGGCATATAGATATGTGGCACTTCTCTAGCGCCACAGTTAATGCAATTATAAGCGCCACAGCTTTACTTTTTTGTAGTAGTGAACTTATATCCCACTGTCCGAAGGGAGTGATGCAATAAGCTACTCTCCATTCAGTAACATCTCTAGGCAATGCTCGGATTGCCAAACCCTGAAGCTTGTCCAAGTGTGGCACCCACATGTCATTCTAGAAAGAAATATTCTCACCATTGGTGACTCTCCATGTTATACTATCTGTGACCTTCTCCCAACTGTTACGGATACCCCTCCACATCCTTGACTCTAGCCGGTGCTTCTCAACTTTAGGAATAATATCATCGCCAGCTTTATATTTTTCTCACAAAAACCTGATCCAGAGCGAATCTCGTCTATTAATCATACTCCATCCAAGCTTCATCATGAATGCTTGATTCTGGTAATGAGCCTTCCTAAGACCTAGGCCTCCATCTTCCTTACGTGAACACACCAAATCCTAAGATACTAGGTGAGGTTTTCTGCTGGTTAAGCTACTACCCCAGAGGAAATTACAACATCATTTGTCAATTTCATCACAGGTTCCCAAAGGAAGAGGCACTGTCTACATAGCATAATAAGGCATAGCCGACATTACAGAAGACACTAGAGTATTCCTGGTCGCCATCGATAACATGTTTGACTTCCAGTTGGCCAAATGAGTATCCATCTTATTCAGGAGAAAATTATATGTTTCCTTTGAACTTCGATTATGTAATAAAGGCATTCCCAGGTATTTCCCTAGATTCAACGTCGGAGTAAAATTCAAGAACTCGCTTATTTCTTTGCACTTGATATGATTCACGTTTCTTAAGAAGTAAATTCATGACTTTCCAGCATTCACTTTATGGCCTGAAATGTCATAGAAGTCATCCAGGATGGCCTTCACAACCCCCGCGTGGTCTAGATCTGCTTCTGCAAACAAAATGAGATCATTAGCAAAAAAGATATGAGAGACGGGAGTACCTCGTTTGGAGAGCGTAAAAGGTTGCCAACCACCTTCTCCTACAGCTGTTTGGATGAGATGCCTTAACCTTTCCATCATGATAACAAAAAGATACGGTGATATTGGGTCACCCTGTCGAACCCCACGAGAAGGGCAAAATATATTAGTAGCTTCACCATTCTAAAGCAGTTGCATTTGTGACGTTGACATGCAAGCTTGAATAACTTTAAGAAGATAGTTAGGAATCTTGAGTTCTCTTAAACAGTCAGATATAAAACTCCATCTGACACGGTCATAAGCTTTCTCCATCCCAGTTTCCTTGCAATGAGCTTGGCTTTCATCCCTACCTGTATGGGCTCTAATAGAGCAAAGAAATTAACACCATGTCTGACAACAACATCACTAAGTAATATGCAAAAATAGGCACCACCGGCACCCCGAGTATTCCAAGTCATAATAATCATTAAAAACTTAATAAAAAAGAAAAATAGCACAACCAAACCGGGAATTATTGAGACATATGTCCCTCCTGCACCTCACCAACACCATGCATCACCACGTCATCATCCGCTCTGAGTGGATTCATTCAAGTTTCAAAAGTCTCCTTTCCTTCTGCACCTGGGTCAAGAGGGTTGGAGGCTTCTTGGCGGATAGTGGAGGGATTAGGATCTCTTTTAACATTATTATTAATTCCTAACCCCACATCCCTACTTGAATTGCATGACGGTCCTGCTTCTTGAGTTGATAGATAAGAATTCAACATATAATATTCCCCTTGTGTCTTCATTTGTTGCTTTTTCTAGCCCATACTCAAGCTTCCTTTGGAAATTCCCTCCTCAATCCCCTTCTTCTTAGCTTCTTGGTTCCCTCAAGTTTTATTCAACTTATTTAACTGCCCAACACTATTCACAATATCACAATCTCTCTCCTTTTTCCCTATAGTGAAAGTGTCCGATCCATTATGCCCCTTGCTCCCTTTATTTAAATCAAGTAGATGACCAAATTTCCCCCTTGATTCCCGTGATCTTTCTGTTTGCTTTGAACTAACACTAAGTTTCCCCTGCTTTGCGCTGTCACCATAACCTCCATCATTAATTCCCATATCTTCAGAATTAAGAGCATCAAATCGTGATCCTCCTCCCATATTTTGAGAATTTAAATCACGTCTAGATTCACGCCCATAATTGCCATTCCCTGTGTTCGAGATCCATTGGCCCCTTCTCCTACGCGGCGCCACCATCCACTCCCCATACATTATGGTGTCGGTCTCGGAGCGAATAAGCAACTTCGTGGTAGTTGTAGGAACTGGCGGATTCACCATGATAGATGACTTTGACATATTTGTTGCTTGATTATTAGGACAATGCTCCGTATCGTGGCCATACTGTCCACATGAGAAATAGATCAAATGCAAACCCTCATAAACGATCTTCTTCTCTTTACCATTAATCATCAATGATGGGAGCAAAGGCGCACTCAAATCAACCTTAAGACATGCGGGCAAACCGCCCTTTGGTTTGCCAAAGGGTATTTGTATCCACTTTCAGAACCCGTCCAATTTGGTTACCCACCACATATAAAATACCCTTATCATAGAAATCAACTGAGAATTTAGGAATTCTTACCCATGCTGCGATTTTGGAAACCTCACTAGTGTCGGGATCAAACTCTGACTTCCATGGTTGCACTGCCAGGTAGTGATCCATATATAACCAAGGGCCACCTGTCAACGCAAAATCATAATCCTCCTCATTGCTCATATGTACCAGAAAATACCCAGATCTTATCTCGATAGTTTCAACTTCCCCTCTACGTCCCCACAATTACTGCAATTTGCAACCCAGTTGATCCTCGCGCACCATCCTACCAAGGAGTCTAACAAACAGAGATGTCGACCATTTCCGTGATAGCTTCTTCCTAAACTCTAGAGACACAATTATATTCGGTCCCTTTTGTATTATCTTCACTTCAATTCTAGACTTCTATCCGTCCCCTTTCCACCATTCTTCTTCTTCATCTGGACAATCATTTCGCATATGATTCTCAATGCATGCATCCTTATATGATCGTTTAAGAGCTTCAGGTATGGTGTTTTCCTTTACAATATCCTCGTCAGTCATCCAGTCCTCAACCCGTGGGGCTAAGGATTGTTTATTTGTGAACCTTTCATCATCATCATGAACTTTCTTTCTACTTCACTCCCAAGCATCACTCTGCTCCAGCATCGGTACAGAGTTCATTCTCTCAAGACTACGATCTCTCTCTCTCTTTCACTTATCTCTTACACTCTATTTTACACCAAAAAACTAGCTTGGCTTAATGAATACTAGCTTGCCTTCAATTTCGAACAAGGAAATCAGCCGCCGCCCTAAGCCGTCCTGCCGGAGGGGTGCCTACAATGACGGCAAGAGCGTTCCGAGCAAGAAGCAAACCACTCTATTTTTTTAATCGAAACAGATCAACGGTAAAAAAGGAGGTCTCTCTAACGTCCAAACCAGGCTTGTCACAGATCTACGGCATCAGAGATACGCGACTTCACAGACGAAACAGGAAAATCAACGCCAAAAACAGCCGCCCAGAATTAGATGGACTTCATAACAGAAAACTCAGCATCGAAAACATTGAAGCAGGAAAGCAGCGTCAGAAAACGATGAGGTGGGAAAAACAGCGAGGAAAGAGAAACGTTGAAACCAGAAAGGCAGCGTTGAAAGAGCCGCACAGCCACAGATCAACGTCGAAAACGGAAAAGCAATGACGGAGATGATGAGCAACGGTCATAAAAAACAGAGAAAAACAGTTGTCACTCTGGATCACTGTGTTATATTTGTAGACATATTACACACACCTTGTGAAAAGTTGTTTTAAGTTTACCCTCTCCCTCCCTCCCAGTGGAAAAGAAAAAAAACTCCTTCACAGTTATATTGATGTTAGTCATATATAAATGGCGGGGAAGGCTTACAAAATTATTTAAAAAGATACTCTTTCTAATTTATTTAGGGATTTGTTTTGATTCAAATTATAACACCTTGATATATTTTGTTTTTCAAATTTTTTTTTTTCCTCCAACATATATCTATTAATTACACTTACTAAGAGGGTTTCCATCAAAGTGATGGTTTTCAATCTATACACATTTTTTTAAAAAAAAACTAATTTAACTAATTTTTTCAGTATTTATGAAATAGTTATCAAGTTTCTATATTTATGAACAGATTAATATCATTTTTTTGGGTATATATTGATATCATTTTAAATGTATTTGTATCTGAGTTTTGAATGAATGAAGTCCAACGCAAGAAACAAATGAAAGGCTCATGAATATGCGTGGCCCAGCCCAACAGAAAGCCCATGATTGTAAGCTATCACAACAATGAAAATTCAATTTTGTTCTTTTTTGGATTAAAGTTCAATTTTGCTCCAATAATTTTTACAAAAGACTTGCAGCTATCCATTTTTTTTGTTTTTTGTTTTTTGAGATTAATATCACTCTGAAAGTGTGAAACAAGGAGCAATATTTTTTTTATAGTCAAGGTCAATTTTTTTTCACGGTTTTTTACATTTTTGAAGCGATACTAATCCCCAGAAAACGTTTTGGACCCCCGCGGCTTATAAGAAAAAACTTTCGGACTAAAATTCAACATTGACCCTTCATTTTTTACTTTTTCCGTCTTAGTTTGCTGACTTCATGCAAATGTTCTTGCTCATTATTATATAACCAATACAAAACACAAAAAGTAGAGATGACGGCAGACATGAGTTGACATAAATAATAAAATGATTTAATATTTTAAAGGAAAAAAAAAAGATGAAAAAATAATTTTGAAATTACAAAATTCTAAATTAGATTTGTTATTAAGAGGTGATAAAAAAATGCCGAATCTTGATAAGCAATTCATAACTCATTTTTAGAAAATTCCTAATTTAAAATTTTACAATGTCAAAATTCTTTTCTTGTTTTTTCCTCTATTTTAAAACCCTCTAAAAATATTACTCAGTGGGCGGTTCTATTTAAAGCATTTCTTCGTTAAAGGCTAATTTCGCATTTGTGAAAACGACCTCTCTACTTTGGGTTTGAAACCTAAATATAGTAATCCAAATGACCATATATTATGAATCAATATTGGATATTAAAATCCAAACGCTACTAAACTCAAACATTATAAGAAATTTTAATTTAAGAAATAAGAAAAATATAGGCTATAAAAAAACATGACATTGTCATCCATGATTGGACTCTTGGAGGAGTAATCACAAAATAAAATATAATGAATTGAGTCCTTTATTGAAACCCTTTTACTGTTAGAAGTATAAGTTGATTTGCTGATTAGTTGGTTAAGGCCCTATTATATATAAAAGGGTCTAATTAATGCGGTTTAGGATATAGGATACAAAGAAAGATGTGTGCCGTTGTTGCCCCATCTTTCCACTATAAGGTTCTATGTGTCATATTGTTTCATAGGGCTCTATAACTGCGATTCCATTGTAAAGAAAGCATTAATTTATAGTTGTTTGGAAGATATGAGTGCATCGAGGCGGTCTTTTTCATCTTTCTTCCGTTCAAATCTTTCCAATAATGGTTTATTTTCCTGGAATACACCTGTAGAAGAGACTTTGATTACCATTTTACTTTGGCGGGTAATGCATTGGTGAATCATTTTGGGATTTTCAACAATCATCATTTTGGCAATTTTTACAATAATTATTCTTTCATTGTTATTAACCCTGTCTCCGTCAATCTACAACAGTGACTAAAGAAGGTTCAAAGGTCTATCAATTAGTGACATCAACATTAAAGTTCCTCCTCGATTGAGGACTTTGTTGCCATGCATTAGAACGAGGCTGCATAAATGCACAAGTTGGGGGCCACTTCGTATTGAAGAGAAGTGAGAGTGTATGGGGTTTGTGACTCTGTACTACGCTAATATTCATAACCTTATGTTGAAGGCCATGGAGGCTCGTTCTCGGGTGAGAGAACCATTGATGTGCAGTTGCCCTTCAACTGTTCGAAGACATGCCTCACAGAAACTATGTATCATGGGAATTGCCTCTCACTTCTTGGTCATGCATGTTCTACCTTTTCTTATTTGATTCCTTGGTTGAAACAGATTTGGCATGAAGTTGATAGGCTATGGTACTGATAAAAAAATCACGAGAATCAAGGGCAAAGTCATGTATGCTGCTGCAACATTGATGGTAGCTTTTGACTTATCCCCGGTTCCTAAAACATCCTTTGTAAGTCTCTAGTGATTCATATTCAAGCATCCTTATCCCTATCATTGTCAAGAAGTTCTCTAACGATAATGCTTGACATGGATTAATACTAGTACTATTGGTGGTTGTTTTGTGGCTTTCTGAATTGATTCAATGCTCTATTTCTTGATCAGCTACCACACACAGTCTCCAAACGACATCGTCATGCCATTCTGCCTTAATCATGATTCATCGTTCTTGCCTTGCTACTCGACCTTTCAAGAACCTTTTGATGTATTCCTCGTCATCACTCACCGTCGTTGAAGTTATAATACCCCAAAATGTACTCAAGGGCTAAATATACAAAATAGATGGTGGGATTAATGACAGAATTACCTCTGGAAATTTTGTTATGACTTTAGTCAAGTTTCACATGCAAAATTGGCAATTAAATATTATATCGCAAGATGATATTTTACAAGATCATCTTCTTATTCAAAGGGCTATGATTTACGTATGACAAGAGGAAACAATATAGGCTACTAAATATGACATGTGAAGGTAATTTGACCAAGTTATAAAAGATGATGACTAAGTCAACAAGTTCAACTAAAGAAGTAACATTTGAAGAGTTGAAATTATGATTAGTTCAAGAAGCCCTTTTGGCTATTCTAAGGGCTACAATTGTAACACCTCAAATCAAACAGCCAAATACTTAACCATAGTAATTCAAATATCGCGAATAAGGATGTTCAACATCCAAACCATTAAAATACAAATCATTTCAAATAAAGCCTAAGTCACAGTGTTAAATCAAATCCTCAAAAAATTTCCTCAAAACAAATTAAAATGCGGAAGTCTTAGAGTCATGGCAATATAAATGACATCACATGAGCTCTAGGAGCACAAAAGAGCCTCCAAGGCTCACTCCATATGTGCCTTCCCTTGCTCCCTACTAGAACAATCACCTGAAAATGTTAATATATAGGGATGAGATTCCATGTCTTAGTAACTACTAAAAGTTTCTACCGTACACAAGCAAAATCTCATATGATAAAAAGGAACTGATTATATATATATATATATATATTCATATATACCATAATTCTCATACAAGACAAAAACAAGTTTAATCACCATTATATCAATCTTTATTTTCATCACAACATGTAATATAAAATTATGCAATATGCAATATGTAAGATTTAACCTCCCTTATATCACCGTCCATCCTTATTTTGCTGACTGGAGCCATAGGCTAACACATAGTCTAACAGAAACCCATCCTTTTGATTGGATTGTTCCAAGCTCACCAATTCTTAAGATACACCCGGCCAAAGGTGTAGAGCTTAAGTTTGAACTATGGCTCCCCTCCTTAAAAGAATATAACTAAGGAGGTGTCACATGTCCCACAGCTCTAATGAAATCCCGGCCAAAGGAAAACATAGAAGAAGGGGCCCTGACAAGTACCATCCACTGTGCACCGAGTGATAGCATACCACATGATAAAAGATCTCAACATACAAATTCCTCCTCACTCCAACCCATCACAAATGCAACCGCCATTACAGTGATAAATATAATATCATTAAAAGAAAAAGTATAATAATTCATGCTTCCATTCATATCAAATATCATCACATATCCAAACATGCTAAAAAGTAATAATAATCCAATAATACATTAATTATCATTAAATTATTAATTATTCAAGTGAAATGGGTTATAGAGAAATTTACTTGTAACACTATTTATTTGAGAATTAACAATACATACACATACACATACACAGATAATTCAGTCCATTTTTCTTTCAAAAAAAATAGTCATTCACAATTATATATAATTCACAAGTATATGGAAGAATATTCAGAGTTACCTGATATTCCCTAACTCACAGGCAACACAAGAGTTACTCCAAAGCTCTCAATGAGAGTCTACAAAGTCACACATATAAATATCTATTAATATACTAATTAAAATATATTCTATAGTTACTCTATTTCTACTCTAAACATAGATCTGCCCTTCTAAAAATTATATATATATATATATATATATATATCAATTGCCACAGATTCGTTTTAAATTTTTATGTTAAGTTTTTCTTTATATAAAAATAATAAAAATCATGAGATATAAACATAAAGTCTTTGTGTATGTGCGTAGGATGGTTAACAAAAATTGTCTCTTAAGGGAAGGTATCTATATATATAGGTAGTCATCACGGTGACAAAGAAAAAGAAAACTATCAAGAGATAAAGACAAAAGAAAAAAAATACAAAGGAGTGTGGAATGCGTCAATATAAACACTACACACACACACACACACCACTACACATAATGATGAAATCAGTTTGTTTGTTTGGTTTTTTGAACGAAGGGAATTAATGCATATTCAAGTCAAAGAATAAAGTGGGTGTGAAAACTATTTAGATATATATATAATTGACAAATACTATTGCACAAACGCACAGTGAAGTAGAGAGGAAGAGTTGGGTAATGATTGTTGAAATAAATGTACTTAGCCAAGAGAAGATGAAAAGCTTGTGGGTTCTGGAAAGGGGTAATACACAACATTATGGGAAGAGAGTTGAAAAGACAAGAAGATAAGACATACTACAATAAAAAGCAAATGGGAAAATGCAGATATGGGGGCCAAGACATAAATTAAACAAGAGAAAAAGAATGAATCAGAGAATAAGAATACCTCTAGAGTCCGGACTATGAGCGGCGCCTAGGATTGGGGAATGAGAAAGAAAAGGAGGTTTTTATAAGGATAGGGTTAGGATTTGGTCTCATTAAAATAATAATTTTTTAATAAAAATAATAATAGTATTATTCAAATTACTAGCAACACTTTTTTTTTATAATAATTTTTTTTTATTTTAAGGATTTTTTTTGTTTTGTTTTTTTTCCTGCCAATGGTAAGACAAATTTACACACATATACGCATATTTAAATAATTATCTTGATAGGGTATTTTATTTGTATTTAGTTTTCTTTTGAATAGTCATTATTTTTTTAGAAATATATATATATATATATTCTATATTCTTTGACTAACTAAAATTAAGCTACAACTAACTCTAAGCTCTAAAAATTTAAGGATGTTACAACAATTCATATGGCATGAAGAGGAAAGAAACTATGTTGACTATGGTCAAATATTGCAACTAAAGTAAGGAGGTAAATATTGATAATTCAAGAAGCATTCTTTTGGTTACTTTAAGGGCTATATTTGTATGACATGAGGGAAAGAGAACTAATATGATACACTTCATCTTTTCCATATGAAAAGTCAATAAAAGTGGCTAGGGATATAAGAGAAAAAGAGAGAAAGTGTTATCAATATATTTCCTCATCTTTCTCAAACTTTTCGTCCAAGAATTCTAAAGGCAAGAGAGGTGAGAGAATTAAAATTGAAGTCATCTTGTATTTATCATCAACTTTTACTAAGAAGGAATAATGATTCACCACACATATTCTCTATTTCTTTTGGCCCACTTTCGGTTAAATATTAAGGGCCAAGAGAAGAGAATTTTAGAACTCATTCACTCCCTCTCATTTGTCTCAAAGTCGGCCAAGCAAGGCTTAACGAAAGAGAAAGAAGAGCAAGTGAAGGTGAGCATTTCTACTTGAAATTTGACCTTGTAAATGGCTTCTTTGGCTCAAGTGTCCTTCATAAACATTGTTCCTCTTGATGAGAGCTTCATTTCTATGGTTTTAGAATTTCAAGAGGAGGTGTTTTGAGCCATCATCCAAGAACAAAAACTGAAAAACCAAAGAAAAGAGCCAAGGAGAAGCAAGAGGTGAGAATTGGCTTCGATTTGAGCTATTGGTTGTATAGGTTGAATGAGTATTTTGACATATATAATTCTTCCCTGATTTTGTACAAGTTAGGGTTTAGAGAAGTCATGGTGTTTTGGTTATGTATTTGGTGTTTTATGATGATTAGAAACCATATGATACAAGTTTGCTGCTCAATTTGGGAGTTTGGTAATTTCTGGAATTTTGTTGATTATTCTGCCGAAACGGGACGTGGGGAATGAGTAGGAATTTGTTCATTTTGATGTTACCATTGTATTCTACATGAAAATTTGTGTGAGAATAGCCCCAGGTTGTGAATTTTGGATCATTGAAACTCAAAATGCAAAACTGGATTTTCTGCCGAACAGAATTCCAGCAAGTTACCCTGAATGTGTGGTGGTTTTGAATAACTAAATGATGTCTAAAACTTCTGAAACTTTTTAGTCTTAAAGTTCACATACTAAGCTTCAAAATGGACATATAATTCATGTCATTTCGTTTTATGAGCTGGGAGTTATGATTTTTCAAAGTTTGGGATTAAAACTGGAATATGTTTTGGAACAGTGTTGGATTTTGTGCAATTCTGTATTTTTGTGGTTATGGACAGCCTTGATCCATATTTTTCCTGTGTAGAGGACTTAAATGTTTGTCAATAGGCCTTGGGATCACCTCACTTCGATTTTTCTAGAATTAGTTATGATTTTTCAAAGTTGATGAAAAATCCTGGCAGATTTGGTTACTTATACGAAAATTGAAGATGTTATGGCATAATGTAATATTGTGGAACTTTGAGGTTAAAAATTGGTCTTTTAGGTTAATTGATCACTTTAGCTTCTTAGTTGACTTGATTAAATGACCGTAGTGATAACCAACTCAAGTATGATGAGTTATTAAAGAATTGGAATAGGTAATGATTTGTCGTCCTTAATTCTGGTTTATAAAATTCGATATTTGTCCTGTTCGTGATCCACCTACGCCAGAGTACAATCAGAAAGAACAAGGTAGTGACTCTTTCTCTTATACTATGTGTGAAGCATTGTATATATGTATGATTGTCATGCTGTGTGATACTGCTGAGATTTCAGTGTAAGCTGTCGCATTGTGTATACAGCCGTGAGTGCTGTCGTATGTGGCATAAGCCATATATCATTGTGTTGCTGCTGATTGTGATTTTCTTACATGTTATGTGTTTACATATTGTATAAGTAGTTGTTACTACTGGGATTCTCTTGAATCCTATTCTTTCCTTTGACTAACCTTCAGACAGGGCAAGTGGTTTCAAAGAGAAACGGACGACTCGGAGCAGCTAAAACTTTGTAGGGATATTTGATTGGGTTGTTGGTTATCTATTTGGTCTGGGATTACTGTATAACTTTGGGATGTAAATAATATTTTGGTTACGGTTCTGTAATCCCCTAGATGGGAAATTGAAACCCATAGTGTGTGTGTGTGTGTGTGTGTGTGTGTGTGAGACCCCGGGGGTTTCCGGGATTTTTGTTGTATATTCTGATATGTATGAATGCGATTTAACTGCGCAGAAGAATTATATTCGAAACCTGAATTTGGGATCAGGATAAGGAAGGAATTTTGAAAGAATTTGTGAAAACCCCACTGTAAGGAAGGGATTGAAATGATTTTAATTATCTGTCGGTCTCTAATCCATTTTAATTACTCATATTCGAATCATAATTACATTTTTCAAGGCAAGGGTTACAGAAGTCTGTGTTGAAACTAATGGTGAAGCACAATGTTCACTGCCGCCGCCACTACAAACCTTGTTCTTTAAGATTAGCCGATCATCGCCCATGATTTTCCCATCAAATTGAGTCTCAGCTTTGCGTCAATAGCAGAAATGAAAGGTTTGATAATCTCTTCTCTCTAAACTTGTCGTCAACACCAATGGAATCTTCGATCACATATTTCTTCTTCTACCTAGTTCTTGTTCAAGATTGTCATTTGTGCGATCAATTGCGTCCTTTGAACTCGCCGGCGAGATGCTCAATCAATTTATGGGTTCTACACCTGAGTCCTTTTTTTCTGTTCATTGTTGCTTGGGATTCCAAGATTTATTGTCTGGCCAACAAGCATCCATATCCCTTCTCTTGGAACTTAGGAAACATAGAGTTATAGAAAGAAGCAGGGAAGCATGTCTACAACTGTTTAGTGTTTAGGGGGTTTTCTACAATTTTTCAAAATTCAAGGGGTTTTATGAAATTAGTAAGTTACATAGGATGCCATTTGCCATCTCATAATCTAATGTGACATTTTTCATTAAAAAGATAATGTTTATTTAACGACAGAGGTTTAATAATTAAAAAATTAAAGATCAAGGGGTTAAATTTAAACTTTGAAATGTCAAGGGGTTTATATGCAATGGATTCAAAATTCAAGAGGATTTTTGTATAATTTAACCGAAAATTAAGAGTTCAAATATTTCTGATGTTTATCGGTCTCTATTTGGTATCCAATGGTAATAAGATTGTCTCCACTAAGAAAACACTTATATCTATAAAAATTCATTCCCTATGCATAAAGAAAAGGCTTTTCAATTATAACTAGTGTATATTTAATTGAAGGTCTAGACAATTTTTCCTTGGCAAGCTAAACTATACCCTCTCATAATATCAATGGACATCCATGCTCTTATCATGATGGTACTAGCTAGTTAAATGTATTTTGCCTATCATGAAATTAAAAGAATACATTTTGAATTATTTGTTTTATACAAGAAATGTAGTTTTAAATTATTGCAAAAATGTTTGAACAAAAAAAATTATTGCAAAAATGTATTACACATATGGAAATACTTACACATTTTATTATAACTCTATTTTTTATATGTCACAAAACTAACTATTTTAACAAGGTTGGATAAATTGTAATTATTATACCAAAAAAAAAAAAGGTAAACCAAGAAAGCTAAACATAATTGATAGATGATTGAGTCCATTAGCTCGTTGGTAAAGGCTTGTTGGAAGAGGCAAAACTCATTTTGATGATCTTTACCGCACATGAGGATTTGTCTCTAACTATTGATTCACGAGATATTGTTGGGATTATGACAAAAATAAAATATTTCAGGGGAATTACAAAAAAATCCTCAAACAAGAGATTTACTTACCAAAAATATAAATAATAAGAAGTATAAATCCGTTGTTATTGGGTATGTTTGGTTGAGCGATTCGATTGCTTATAAGTTGCTTTTTAATAGTGATTTACGGTATACGAAGTAAGTATGTGAGAGGAGTTGTGTCTCGATTTACGTAAAAAGCAACTTATAAGTTTTTATAAGTTGAAACAAACATGCTTATTTATGGCACTAGAACTTGTCATGAGAAATACTTACATGCCTCATGAGTGTCACTTCACTTGTACTCTAACTAATTAAAATACAACAAATTATTTCATTTTAATCCCACATAATTGATAAGTCATATAGAGAAAGTTAAATTTTATGATTTTTAAAAACATAAACGTCATAATTTAAGAAAACAAAAAACGCAATTCCCTCCCTTAAGTTGTTATTTTTCAAAATCATAAAATTTAAATTTATCTAAATGACTCATCAGCTATATAAGATTAAAATAAGATGAATTGTTATATATTATTAAGTTGATTATAGATAAGACGATGCTGCTGGAATATATATTTCTCACTTCGATTTGTTGCCAATCAAGTTCCTTTCCGCATGATATTGTCATGATTTGATTTGACAGAAATATCACAGCTTATCACGCGCTTCTCATCTATTATTATTCTTAGCTCCAATCATAATAAAGAGGAAAAAGAAGAACTAGCTAGCCTGGGCCATATGCATTGAAATTTGAAAGTCACAGATTGAAACCCATTTTGAAGATGAAGATATGGACATTGTACAGACGGAGACACACAACTTGTACGTGGCCAGAAACCATCTCATCCATACATATTAGGATGATGAACAACGTAAGCTCTTGCGTCATTTCATTTCTTACACCGACTACTATAACACAAAGCAATTCGGTGAGTCGATCGGTCTTTAATTGTAAACATTCTCATCACTGGCAAAGTTCAAATCAAATCCTACTTTGCTTACCTCTGCCTCACCATGGATTCTTTGACAGCTATTTCGACGACGATGCAGAAACTTGAGGTTCACTTTGTTTTGATACCTGCAATGGCGCCAGGTCATCTTCTTCCCATGGCGGACTTGGCGAGACTGTTAGCCCGGCGAAATGTGAAGGTGACTATAATGACCTCACCTCTAAATGCTGTTCGAATTCGAGCAAATATTGATAGAGAGATACAGCGTGGCTCACCAATCAGCGTTCAACATTTTCGATTCCCAAATGCTGAGGCTGGTTTACCAGAGGGATGTGAGAGCTTAGACACTTTACCTTCCATAGATCTTCTACCCAACTTTGTGAAAGCTGTATATATGTTGCAGGAACCAGTTGAAAAACTCATTGAAAAGCTTGTTAGTACCACGACTCCCACCTGCGTGATACATGACAAATACGTTCCATTTGTAGCTGATATTGCCAAGAAGCTCAAAGTTCCAACAATAACATTCGATGGTACTAACTGTTTCACTCTTTTATGTGATCACTGTCTGTATAATAATTCTGAAGTCTATAAGAATGCGTCCGATTCAGAACCATTGGTTGTACCTGGATTGCCCCATAGAATTGTGTTTAAAAAATCTCAGCTTCCCGAGTGGTTTACTCTTAACAGAGGCCAAGACCACAGTGTTTTTTATGAGAAAACAAGGAAAGCTGAAGAAGAAGCATATGGGGTGATAGTGAATAGCTTTGAAGAGTTGGAAGAAGGATACTTGAAGGAGTATAAAAGATTCACAGGTAAAATCGTATGGTGTATTGGACCAGTCTCACTGTCCAACGAGGACGACATGGATAAGGCTAAGAGAGGCAAACCAGACTCAAAGGAGGAAGAAGAAGGCCAATATTTGAAGTGGCTTGATTCATGGCCTGCAAGATCTGTCATCTATGTCTGCCTTGGGAGCTGGAACCGTGTACCACCAGAGCAACTCATGGAACTAGGTTTGGGAGTGGAAACTACAAAGAGACCATTCATTTGGGTGTTGAGAGATTCACACAAAAGAGAGGAAATGGAGATGATACTGAAGGAAGATGGATTGGAGGAGAGAGTGAAAGCAAGAGGACTCATAATTAGAGGTTGGGTTCCTCAAGTTCTAATACTATCACACACAGCGATTGGAGCGTTCTTAACACACTGTGGGTGGAACTCAACACTGGAAGGTATATGTAGTGGCGTGCCATTAATAACATTTCCTCTATTTTCTGATCAGTTCTATAATGAGAAGGTGGTTGTTCAGTTGTTGGAGATAGGTGTGAGGGTCGGAGTTGAGGATGTTATGCATTTTGGGGAAGAAGAAAAATATGGGGTACAAGTGAGAAGGGAGAAAGTGAAGAAGGCAATAGCAAAAGTAATGGGTGAAGAAGATAATGAGAGTGAAAGGATAAGAGAAAGAGCGAGGAATTATGCAGAGAAGGCAAACAAGGCAACGCAGAAAGGTGGATCTTCTTATCTAAACCTATCACTGCTGATTGATGATATAATACAACAAAGTCAGAAATAGGGTTGAAGACGATGATAGCAAAACTGAGCCACAACTTGAGAGTTGAGACCAAAGGCAAAAGGTGTTTCCCTCAATTAATAGCTAGCAGCTTTGTGGGGTTATGAAGTGTGTTTTATTGATTCTATGTATTGAACGGATATCTTAATTTCAGATATCCGTTCCACGTGGTTTTGATTTTACGTGGTGGCTGGTCCACTACTTCAGCTTCCCGTTGTTCGACTTCAACTTTAGCTAACCTCTCCCCTGTATTCTACGACTCCAAATCCCCCAACCCTCCCTCCTCCTCCTCCTCCTTCAAACCACTATTTCGACTCCTGGTTTGCTAATTTAGTGATTCGATGTTTGTAATGCGTATTGATTCTTGAACAAGGTTTTCAATCTTTCGGGTCAAGGATAAGATCTGATGAAAGTGGAGTATTGATTGCAATCTAGGTTTTGCTTTCTACTGTGGCGCTTTTTCTACAAGTACATTTGGTCTGCAACTCTGCATTACTGGTTTTTAAATTTTTTCTTCTTTTAGTATACGTCGGTGGACTTTGATATTTTAAATAATATTTCTGATGGTCTGGGGTTGGGGGAAGCAACGCTTGGCTTTTTATTATTTAATAGTTTTATTTATTAATTTTTATATATATTTGAGTTAAATATACTGACTACCCCTCTGTTTTACCTAAATTACATAAACCCCCCCTCTATTTTAAAAATGTATATAAATCTCCTTTGAAATTAAAATGCAAGTTACAGAAATCTCCCTTACATATTTAATATTCCATTTCCATCTATCCAACCGTTAATAGACTATTAAATTTGACTATTAAACATTTACTTAACTAAAATACTCTTTTTTCAACAAATGAATAAACATTTATATTTGTTTAAAAATAAATTTTTATACAAAAAAATAATTCTAATACATGTATGTTCAAAATTTTCAATATATTATAAAATTTTTAAATTTTTATTATATTATAAAATTTTAAATTTTTATCATATTTATTGAAACTTATTTATTCAGTATTCTTTTAAATGACTAAAAAATATGCCTTTCAAATGAAAGGCAAAAAGAAAAGAAAAAAAATATGTTTTATTTACAATATGTTATTAATAATATAAATTTGATACAGTATGACTTATATTAATTTCAAATTTTAATTTTTTAAATACATTTTGTGCACAAATATTTATAAACATGTTTATTTTAGTATGCATCTATTAATAGGATTAATCATATTTTTAATTAATTTTTCTATGTCTAAATTAATTAATTATTTATCTTAATATGAAAAAAAATTAACATATAACTATTTACAAAAGTAAACAATAAGTTAAGAAAAAGAAACTCTTAAATTATTAAACAATTTTAGTCAAAATTAGGAAATTAGTAACTATGGAGGATAAATTAGTAAATAAAATTAATTTTAATTAAAAAATAAAAATCCTTAACTGAATTAACGGTTTGGACTTAAGTATATATTTTTAAAATAGAGGAGAGGTCTGTGTAATTAAGGCAAAATGTAAAAGAAGTTAGAATATTTTACTCTATATATTTTGGTTGTGGAAAATGTCATCTTCATTGGAATTGGGATTCACAAGTTTATTCTATTCCTCCCCAAAAGGGTATGTCAATTGGAAAATGATTAAACCTTAAAACTTAACGTCCGACAGTAGAGAGGAATAGTTTCGATCTTTTCATCAAGCCTGTTGTTTTTTTGGATCTGATATTGTTCTGTTGCATTCGATTCGGATCTTTCTCATTTTTCAATCCTGTTGAACTGTTTTAACAGGACATAAGCATAAAGCACTAAAGTGTTCTGGAGTTGAATGTGTTAGAAATATAAGATGATTAATTAGTTGGTTAAAATCTTAATTTATATAAAAGGATTTTAGTTAATGTGATTTAATGTGTTGGATAGTAAGATCCACATCATATTAAGAGAAAGGTTAATATACGTCTTTCTTCAGAGGGGGAAGTCCCTTCTATATCCATAGAATTAAAGTTAGTTCTTAATCACTCAAGTGAGAGATAATCATTATTTACTTAAATGGATTGGTTTGTATCTTATAAGAAATCATTTATTATCAATCAAGATTCTTCTTAATTTTCTTTACATTTACGGTCTCTTTAAAAATACTATAACAAAATATTGAAATGTTAAAATAGTTCATGTGTGTTCTATTTTTAAAAAAAAATAGCCCATGTTTTATTTTCATAACAATTTAAGTAGATTTTGTATAAAAAGTTTGAAAAATAAACATATTATGATATGTATTTTAATTTTTGTTGTAGATATTAATTTGATAGGAAAATGGCGAATTTTTTTTTTAAATGACATGATCATTAATTAAGTATATGAAGGTACCATCACTATATTTATTATTCTCCTTCAGTATGAGGAAATCATTTCAGATAAAGGCCATGGAATTGAGTAGCTTTTTTTACCGGAAGGAAATTTGAGAAGTTAGAACTTAATATTTTATAAAATATTTTTATTATAATTTTAAATTTTACATTATCTGGATCAAAATTTAGTAGTTTGAATTTATTTATTCATATTTATAACCCAACATTTGTTAATAATTTAATAAACATCAAATTTAGATTGATGAAGCTCAAATCTAAACATTGAAACAAGAAATGGAGAGCAAGGGGAGAGGTGGATAGAATCCAAATTCAAAATAAAAATTATGGATTCTAATATAAGAGTGAGAATATGATTGTCATCAGCTGAATATAAGAGTTAGAACTTAGATAATAAATTTGTGATATTAAGAAAGTTAGTTAGGTGCATTATCTGTAACAAATGATTGTTGGTTTCCTAAAATATCCTTTTTAATAATTTATAAAGAAACTAATCCTTGATAAAAACTCCCTTAACATTTGTAATTGATAAGGGTACTTTGGAGCTAAAACTATAAATTTAAGAGATAAAGTTGATTGAGGTGTCATTTTAAATTAGGAATTACCCAGCAACAACAACCTCGCCAAATCATCTGTGTTAGGAGGCAGTTTATTCAGCATGATCTTCTCCAGGACCACTCAAAAAATCCTGTTCTTGAGGACATTAGCATTTTTCTCAGTTTTCTCCCCTCCCATTCTATAGTTATAGGCTCTTTTAATTTCCTGCGAATGCATTCTGTTTTTCCTGCAGTTCAATATACAGAATCTGTATTATAACTCTGCATTTTATCCCTATATATATATATATATATATTTGTCTTTTTATACAAAAAAATATTTAGAACCAAAATAAATCATTTGTTTAGATTTTATGTTAAGGATCCGAGAGAGTATTAATAAGAAAAAATTAAAATAAAAGATACAAAGAAAATAATATTTATTGTAAAAGATAATAAAAGTTGTAATTATTTAAAAGAACTCATGATCATTATATAAATTTAAAATGACTAAATTGCCCCTAACCAAATCTCCTATATTATCTTTTATAATTATAATTAAAAAATAAGAAAAATTAAAATTAAAACTGCCCATCAAGATATGATCCTATCTTTTTTAAATTTTCAATATAATATTTAATTAACAACTGTTAAACTCATTTTTTTTCACCAATATATATCATCAATTTGACTTATTTATATTATCAATGTTGATATTAATTAAGTTCTTTTTATAAAAAAAAACTAATTTCATATTTTTCATGATATAATAGATTTTTTAGATTTTTTTTAAAATTTTACTAACATAAATGAATTTTTTAACCCACATAAGTTTCTTCTAAAATAAAAATAAGTCATATAAAATTTCTTGGTTGAACTTTAACATATATAATAAATCACATAAATTATGTAATTTTTTTAATTAATTTTTTTTGCTTTAAAAATAATTATAATTTTTTTAAAATTGAAGAATGTGTAATTTTTTTCGATAGATATGCATAATTTTTTTCAATAGATACCTGTGCAAGTTGTGAAAAATGAAAATTGAGAAAATTGTTGTTTAATTGTTTAGTGAAATTTAGAATTTTGTATTAGTATTGAAAATAGAATGTGGGAGAAAATATAAAAGAAAATGCAGAAGATTTTGTTAGGGGTATTTTAGTATTTTTAATTTTATATTTTTGTATTTAATCCTTCTAAATAATTATAATTTTTATGGTCCTTCTCAATAAATTTATTTTCCTTAAGGTCCTTCATTCTAATTTTTCCTATCTATAAGTAAAATATCTATTGGGCAAAATATATATATATATATATATATGAAGGCAAAATGTCTTTTTTCCATTTCAATTTTCAAGGATTTTTCTGTTTTCCATTTCAGATCATAAAGATTCAACAGAAAAGTAAAACAAAGTCTTTTCAGAAAAACGATTGGCTAAAAATTGCAGAAAACTGAAAAAGACCCATATCAGCACATTGCTAATCAGCGATAAATAGGGGAAAAAGTTAAATTTTTTAACAACCAAAAAACAATTTTTTTGCTACAAACATTTACAAACGCATATAATTATTAAAAGAATTAATCATATTTTTAATTATACTTTTTATGTCTATATTAA
The DNA here is from genome assembly GCA_963242795.1 of Inga leiocalycina. Classification (NCBI taxonomy): domain Eukaryota; kingdom Viridiplantae; phylum Streptophyta; class Magnoliopsida; order Fabales; family Fabaceae; genus Inga; species Inga leiocalycina. Next base: position 23,889,988 of record OY725323.1, read on the forward strand.
TTAAATTATTTTAGTCTTTATCCTAATATTGTAAAAAAATTTAATAATAACTATTTGCATAATTAAAAAAATTGAAAAATAAAAAAAATATTAAATTACATGAACAATTCTAGCCAAAATTAGGAAATTATTAATAATGAAGGGTAAATTAGTTTATAAAATTTATTTTCATATAAATATTAATTTTAAAATATCTTTCTAAAAAATTCTTAACAGAGTTAAAAATTTGAATTTAAGTGTATGTTTTCAAAATAGAAAGAAAATCGATATAATTAAGGCAAAACGTAAGGGATGTAATAGTATTTTACTCAATAAATAATTAACTTAGGAAATAAGAAAAAAATTAAATATTGTCTTCCTTTTTTTCTTTTTTTATAAAAGATCAAAATGTATTACTAAAGTGAAAATGATGTCTAATGAACTACTTATACACCCTTTGGACAAAAAAAAAAAAAAAGAAGTACTTATACAGAGATTGAAAAAGAAGGACATGAGGTAAAACTACCAACCGAATTAAGTCCAACAACAAATACAACTCCAATTTTAGAAACTCTAAAAACATTTAGGCAAAAAATGTCCCTATTGATAATATTGGTGGATTTTTTTTGCTTACATCTTCTGATGGTAAAAATTGCTTGGCAATACTAAACATATCCAAAGGGTCTTTCTTGGATTATGGATTTGCTGAAGAAAATTGAGTTCCATATCCACTTCAAACTCCCTCTTAACCAGATGAGAGGAAAGAGTGTGACATTAGGATCTTCCTCTTATCATAGGATGTGCTGGATTGTCCTTGAAATCAAGATTGCCCATAAATTTTATAGTTTAGTGGTATGAAAATTTTATTTAAAATAAAAGGTTGTAATATCAAGCCGTTAGTATTTACCCTTTAACAAAAAAAAAAAATTTGAACCAATATTATCAAATTATCTTACATTCAGCACAAAAAGCTGAAAATGCTATTATTTATTTATTACTGTTTCTAAATATAAGTTTGAAATAATTAATTTACGTTTATCAAGAAAACAGTTAAAATTAATTAAAAGTAATATATATATATATATATATATATATTTTTTCAACTATAGTATTATTTATAAAGAGAATAAGTAAGACTATAAGAGAGACAATAAATATAATAAATACAATCAAGGATAAAGTTTAAATAGAAAAACAAAATATATGCTTTAATTTACAGCTTACGTTTTTTATGGACAAGCTCAGTAACAAATTTAAAATTCATATTTATATTTAGAGGAGCGAGTATTTTTTAAGTGCCTTAATGTCCTGTGAACATGTCACCAATGAATAATCTGCCCCACACAGGAAAGGACACGCACAAAAAATACCATTGGCGAGTTGCCACCACACCTTGAAAGTACCGAACTCACATCACACAAAACAGATTCTCTCTCCAATTTCTCCGTCCCAATTCACTGATTCACATTCCTTCTCCTTCTTCGTTGAGCAAGCTCTGACTCTTGCTCTTGCTCTTCCTCTGCAAATGGAGAGCTATGCTTTGCACTCGCTCTGCACTTCAACTTCCTTCTCTCTCTCCTCTCGCAACTCTTTGCTCCGCCATCGTTCTCGCTCCCTTTCGAATGCTCATTTCTCTCTTCCACCGAACCCCAGTTTCCAATCCCATTCACTCCCATCTCTCCGATCATCTCTCTCTCGTTTCTCTTCCTCCCTTACTTCTAAATCTTCCTTCTCTATCAATCCTACCCCAAAGCCTCACATAGCCCGCAAGCCAGTTCAAGCTTCTGCTTCTTCTTCTTCTTCCTCGTCTTCTCCGCCACCACTCCCACCAGCTACACAAGGCGCCAAGCTCATTCCTCTGATTTTTTCCGTAGGTATTGGTCTCGCAGTTCGCTTCTTAGTTCCCAGACCAGTTGAAGTCACTGCTCAGGCGTGGCAGTTGCTCTCAATTTTCGCGTCTACTATTGCGGGACTGGTTTTGAGTCCATTGCCTGTAGGGGCTTGGGCGTTTTTGGGCTTGACGGTTTCCATTGTCACGAAAACTCTGACTTTCTCGGCGGCTTTCAGCGCGTTCACGAACGAGGTGATCTGGTTGATTGTGATCTCCTTCTTCTTTGCTCGTGGATTTGTGAAGACTGGGTTGGGGGATAGGATCGCGACGTACTTCGTGAAGTGGTTGGGGAAGAGTACGTTGGGACTGTCTTATGGGTTGACGTTCAGTGAGGCGCTGATTGCGCCGGCGATGCCGAGCTCCACCGCGAGAGCCGGTGGGGTGTTCGTGCCGATTATTAAGTCACTGTCGCTTTCAGCCGGGAGTCAGCCGGATCACCCTTCCGCTAAGAAGCTGGGTTCTTACCTCGTTCTGACACAATTACTGGTTGGTTTTCAGTTTTCTAAAGTCTAGCTTTATGATGGCATTATTTTTATGCTCAGCAATATCTGGTATAGATTTTTGGTTTGGTTGCTGAGCATAAAAATAATGCCATCATAAAGCTGATTGGCCAGAAATCAGTGTTTTGCTTTTGTGACGCATTATTTAATCTACAAGCCTGTCTCTTGTGGATTCTATAGGGGTATTACTTTAATATTAATCTTAACTGTAAAATAGGAAGAACTGCAGTGATTATGATTGGGTTCTTTCTGCACTTCTTCTTTGGTTTCCCTGCTTCAATGAAACTTGAGCTCAACACTGTTATTTCTAAAGCTACAAGGAAAACAAAAAGATTATGATTTGTGCCCTGAAGTTTTTTTAAATGATTTTTTTTTATAATTTTTGGTGATTTGCAATTTTCAACTAGGAAAAAAGTGTCGACATTTGAGATTTGTGGAATTGAGTTGAGGCATTGGGGTCTGACTTCAGAAGTTTTCTTGAGTTGTTTATTTATTTTAGAATTTGGCAGTTGTGTAAAAACTTTGGAGCTTCTTTTTGTTGGATGATGTTAACTTTACTCCTTGGATTGTTTGTTTTCTCTTGTTCCTTTCACTTATGGGGTGTTAGGATCATATGTGTCTATTATAGTTAGGTGTTATTATTAGAAATGATCATTTTAGGCTCTGGTGTTAGCTTCCTGAGTGTTTTTCCTCATAGGTGTTATTATTAGAAATCATCATTTTAGGCTCTGGTGTTGCTAGTTCTCAGCTTCCTGACTGTTTTTCCTTATTTGAACATTGTCATCATGCAATAAGGAAGTAACTTTTGCATTGCCATTGTATCTGTGACAGTCTGCTGGTAATTCTAGTGCTCTTTTCCTGACTGCTGCAGCTCAAAACTTACTGTGTATCAAATTAGCGGAGGAGCTGGGGGTGATAGTTTCCAGCCCTTGGGTTTCATGGTTTAAGGCAGCTAGTCTACCTGCATTGGTTTGTCTTCTTGCTACACCATTGATATTATACAAGCTTCATCCACCTGAAATTAAAGACACACCAGAAGCACCAGCCATGGCTGCAAAGAAATTGGAAGTCATGGGTCCTGTCACACGAAACGAATGGATTATGGTTGGTACAATGCTTCTTGCGGTTTCTTTATGGATCTTTGGGTGAGTCATGTGGTATATTTAATGGCAATTGATAAAACTTATCTCTGTGTGTGTGTGTTGACTTGGTGGTTTAGTCTCATGGAGATACTGAAAATACTCAATTTTAAAATAGAATATAATTATTAACTGCCATCTAGTTTCTAGCCCTATTCTTCTTGTTGCTGGAGTTGGAGGAATTGTTCAACATTCAAATCTAATTCTTATTAGATGGCATTATATCATTAGTTCAGTTGATGTCTTCCCAAACTTAAATATGCCATTGATGATTTTAGGAACGCCCTCTGATTAAATCTTCATGGTACTCGTTTTCATATCAAGCAATTCATCCTAGTAATATTTCTTGGTGATGCAGAGACACCCTTGGAATTGCAAGCGCCGTTGCTGCAATGATTGGTTTGTCAATACTCCTTGTTCTAGGAGTACTTGACTGGAATGACTGCTTGAATGAAAAGTCCGCGTGGGATACCTTGGCTTGGTTCGCCATTCTAGTAGGCATGGCTGGCCAGTTGACAAATCTTGGTATTGTGAACTGGATGTCTGATTGTGTGGCCAACTCCCTTCAGTCCTTTTCTTTAAGTTGGCCTGCTTCTCTAATGGTTCTTCAGGCAGCTTATTTCTTCATCCACTACCTTTTTGCAAGTCAGACTGGACATGTGGGGGCTTTGTATTCTGCATTTCTGGCCATGCACAGAGCAGCTGGTGTACCTAGTGTTTTGGCTGCACTTCTACTAGGTTATAACACTAATCTTTTTGGTGGAATAACACATTATAGTAGTGGTCAAGCTGCTGTATACTATGGAGGTATGCCCCTTACTCCAACGTGTTTTTTGGTAAATTCAATCCAATCCTGTAGTTTCTGGTTCCAGTGCATGATATCTATCCAGGTGGTAAACCTCATGTCACCCCCCCCCCCCCGGGGGGGGGGGGGGGAGTTCTAGAATCTTAGATGTGTTTCAGAGGATATGGAGAGGATGGGAAGGACAGGTTTCATTGAAACCATTTGTTTGTGTGGGATTTGTTTACAAGGAGGCAGGATGATTGAGGAGTTTCTATTGAACTTTCAAAGTTTTCTGGGAATCTTATATGGGTGGAAAGAATTTTAGATTTTAAAAGTGGCTGAGTATTCATTAATTTCTTGTAATTCTTGTTTCAACATATAACCAAGAGATTATATGAGAAGGCTTGTCTGATATTTCTCATGGAACTCTTTTACATTGTCATTGAAAATATATGTTCAACAAGTGCGGCTGATGATATCTTAATTCATATACATAAATATGATTCTAGTTGCTACACGGGGCCTTGAGACTGTGGGAGGGCTTGTCTGATATTCATCATGGCACTTTTATTGTTTACATTGTCATTTGTACAAGTTCAACAATGGTGGCTGATGATGCCTTTCCTTTTTTTTCTTGACAGCTGGCTATGTAGATCTTCCTGATATATTCAAAATGGGTTTAGTTATGGCTTTTATTAATGCTATCATCTGGGGAGTAGTTGGCTCTTTCTGGTGGAAATTTTTGGGCTTGTATTGATGTTTCATTTCCATGCTAGAAAAGAAAACTGAAGTTTTCCGACACATTGTGACTTCTGTCCTTCTTCCCGGCCAAAAGCAACAGTCTTCTGAGGAGACAGCTGGGCTAAGCATTTCATTATAAAAGATTCCTGCTTTCATTTGTTATAAACTTTAGAATTCCATTGATCCTTGAGCTTATTTACAGTCACGAATGAATAATTCTTTTGGTGGAAATATAAGTTACAGATTTGAAATCTATCATCATCCTCTGTCTTTGTGGAGGTTTGCATGGTTGGCTTATAGTTAGTATTCAGGTTTTCAATGTTGTGATTGTGGCCTGAGTTTCTTTGAAGCACTGTAATATTGAAGCGGACTTCTTCGTGGTGGGATAAAACTTTATTGTTGTTATAATATTAAAGCGAACTTGATATCTTGAAGTTCAAAGAGATGAAAGGTTTATTATCTGTTGCTTTAAATTTGAATTGCAATCATAAGATTAAGTGTCTGATATAGACATGTTTCAAGAATTTACCCTGAAGTGGAACAAGAAATGCCAGTCACATGGATAGACACATCCAGTTACACTCAAACACACGCATGTTTTGTCCCCATTTCTTCTCCAAAATGAAGCTTAAGCAATATATATCATCAAGAAGCTAGCAAGTTTGGAAAAAAGAATGCTCAAGAACAAAATCATCATTCAACTACCTGCCCAGATGACTCAGTACAAGCCAACAATTATACTACAATTGCACTTCAAATGATAACAAATAGGCTAGATTACAAACAGAACTTGAGGGTAGAAATTTGACAAATCATCTATATATTCGTTGTTACAGAAAGGATATGCCTTTTCACCTTCAGTGCTAAAGCCTTGTTTTGGAGTGAAAACTGCACAATCAACCAAGGAGGAGTACTTTTATGATTTGATCTTCAAATAGCTAAGAACCTGCTCTTGTATATTGGTTTTCAGCCTACTATGATGCTAATGTCAGGATTCATCAATTCCCAATTTTCCTAGTATCATCCTCTCCTGTTTGGTATCTGTTTTTCCGTGCAGTTAAGAATTTGTATCTAGTTGAAGCAAAGTAAATTACAATATGATACAGAACTCGCAGCATGCATAAGCAACATTAAATATATTGTTCTTTCTCCAGCAATTCCAGGATGGGTTAAAGCCATTCTTAGATACATACATACAAAGAAGTGATTGACTTGCACCTTCATTTTGCAACAATGATTCCTCAAAATCCTAGCATGCCAAATCTAGGAAGTGCAAATAATAATATTCAAAATACTGAAAAATGTATTAAAAAATAAGAAACAAAGAACATTACCAGGTCATAATTAAAAAGGGTATTAAAAAAAGAAGCTCCATCAAGCAGACTAATATTAGCAGTCTTTTTTCTGGGTTAGGGGTGTTTCTATTTAACTTGCTCTCCATTTACTATCTTTATCATTAGATTTAATATTTGATAATAATATTATTATAATATTAAATAGAAAAATACATATAAGTAAATTTAAACTGTTAAATTATACCTAAATGCTTCAACATTGTTAACTTTTATTAAAATATTTTATATTTTTTTAACCTTTTATCCCTGCAAATGTTTGTGTTAAATTTTAATTATTTTAAATTTATTAATATATTTTTTGTTATTTAAGATTATAATATAATGTTATAAAACGTTAAATTTCAACCTTTAAAAGTTGATTTAATGGTGAAGATAATAAATGGAGAGAAATGTAAATGGCTTTCAGCATAGGCAAAGTAAATACTAGGTAAAAAAGAACACATCAATTTAGGAGGGTAAAGAACATGACATTAACTACTTATTCAAATTTTGTTTTTTGTGGGCAAGACGATCCAATTTTATTTTATAACAAACTAAAATTATAAATTCTGTGAAACTATTTTGCATAAAAAGCTAGCAAGGATACATTCCTCGTCAGGGTTTTCAGTAAAATTGGAATGCAGAGCATTGCCAATGCAATCCACTATAGCAGAGGTAGTCATTGAAGATTCTATGCATAAAATGGCTGTGATGGCATCTAATCTAGTCACCTCATTTCTGAACATCAACCTTGCATGGGCTGTGACATTTAAGGAGTCAAAGCATATGAGGGAAAAGTTAATAAGTTTGAGTTTCACTTTTGTGTCAGTACTCAATAACATACCTTGAGCTAGGCGAACCAAACTTTCCAGCATACGAACAGTTGTCCTAGCTACATTGCAACTAATTAAACCAACAAGAATTGATTTAAGCACTAAACTCTTTTTTCTAAATATGTCTTTACTTCAAACCTGCATTATGAGTTGCAGATTTCCTTTGCAGTTGATAGTAACTGGAGATGACTGTCTCAGCCTCTCTTGTAAGGACTGGTTTGAAGGTTTCTTTAACATAATGAATATACCTGTAGGTTTTCTTCATTGTTATAAGCAACCAAGCATCTCTTACATGTCAAGATTTAAATTATAAAGTGCAGTGAGGATCAGATTTCATTTGAGACACAGTTCTGTTGGCAATTTGCATATTTCATGCTATTCGGTCACTTCTGTTTTTCTTACATGGTTTTGACGTAAAAGGTTCAGTATTACTTTCGGGAATTGATTTGGAGCCACCATATCTGGAATCAAAGTTGAAAATGAAGTACAAGGTTGAATTCACATGGTAAGAATGGATTTTCTAGACGTGCTTGACAATCATCAAGACATTAGTAGCATCTTAGCTTGAGACCTCATGTATTTTGTAATAGTGTTTTCTTTCAGTGTCATGGATTTTGAAAGAAACTTTACCTCTTGAGGGTAGAAAGAGGCCAGATATTTGCTAGATCTTCATCTTGCCTAGTTCCATCTGGTTCTGCCTGGATACCATTTTTCAAGTAAGTATTATATTTCGTAATCAAAATAAACTGTATGCATAATACTTAGATGCATATTACCTCACTAAGAATATGAGATGAAACTACCGCATCCCATTTAGGATTCTTTGTATCCAAGAGCACAAGGACTATATCAAACCTGCTTAATAAAGGACCAGAGAGTGTAGTGTTGACAGATAGAGCTAACTTGTGTTAAGAAAGACAATCACTAAATTGGATAGTAAAATTGTGATAGGCATCCAAACACCTTGGAGAGCCACACACGACTCGATGTGGGACTTTGGTAGCCCATACTACCTTGATCCCTTATCAATACACCCTCCCCGAAAAGCCAATGTCTCAACGGCTCCACTCTACGACACTTCACTCAATGCTTCACTCAAGCACTTGCTAGTCAGCCCTTCCAGTCAGAACCCACCGTAGGTAGCCCTCTCCAGTCCACCAACCACCGGCTCTAATACCAAATGATAGCCACCCAAGCACCTTGGAGAACCACACCCCAAAAGCTAGCTGTTGAAGTGGGAGAGCCAAGGCACTTAAGTACCCCATCAAGCACCTCATACTACTCGATGTGGGACTTTGGTAGCCTATACTACCTTGATCCCTTATCAAATTGAGCAGTATTAATAGAATGCAAGAAGAAGCATAACCCAGGATTGAATAGAAGTATATGCTAAGTTTAAATTAAGGACAGTGGCCTATTGCCCTATCGTATATTCGTTCATTCCTAAGTGACTCAAAAGAGTAACTGCAGCAATGATTTGACTTCAATTCAAAATAATTTTGAACTAATAAATAGTTTGATGAAGTGATACGTTGATCTGGATCATACTGTCCCTTAGGATTGGTAGCACCAAACACTGTTGTTCTAGTGCTAAGCGTTGTTACAAGACCAGCCTGACCAAAGCCAGCAGGAGAAAGAGTGAGACAATTAATCAGTAGCCATACTTTCAAACAAATGTAATGTGTATAACCACCAAGCATTGTAGTAAATGGTACTTGAACATTGGAAAAAAAGCCAAATTTATTATGCATGCAATCAAAACTTGAACCTTGGCAACACTTATGGTCTGCTGCTCCATGGCTTCATGTATGGTTGCTCTGTCATGTTCCCTCATACTGGCAAACAAAATCTTTCTTAGTTTCATAATAAATGCTAGAATCCCAGGGAATATAATACTCCCTCCGGTCCTTAATATAGGACCTAATTGGAGAGTTGAACTTGGTTCTAAATATAAGGCCTATTTCTCATATTTATCAATCTTTTCCTAATTTACCCCTATTGATGCTCCCTCAACAATAATCAAGCAAGAGAGAGATGGAGGGAATTAAGGAAGATGAACATGTCATATTAATTAACTTCCTTAATCTAATCAAATTAGGTAAATAGGTCTTATAGGTCATCGGAAACTGAACTTATTACTGAAGCATCAGATGAGAACCACCACCAGCCTGCTTGGGTTAATGAAGTTGCAAAGTGTTATCAGCGCATAAAAGGCATTATGAATCATTGTCATAGGACTATTGCCTACGCATAACCATCATGGCAATCAAATCTGAAATGACAGTCTTTGGCCACACAACTATTTTAAAAAGTGTTAATTCATTTCAACATAGAACCCTCCAAGATAAACATTGATTCTTGAGAACCGAAACAATAATTTTAAACAGTGAGTCAAGCATCAAGAAAACATGGGCACTGCCATATAAGTAAGGAACAAGTTTGGAATGCTTCTGCTGGAAAAAAAAAAAGAAAAAAAAAAAACTTACCTGTCGAATTCATCTATACAACACAAACCCCCATCTGCAAGAACAAGGGCTCCAGCTTCCAACATCCATTCTCCTAGACATTCAATAAAATTCGCCATGCAGTGAATAAAGTATGCTAGTATACTAATAAGATTTATGCAAACTAAAATTTTTATTCAAGTAAATTGGATGAGTTGCATGTACTATACAACTGGAGTCCACGTAAATTGATGGCTTACAACTTACAATCATTATTGTAATAATTGCTATTGAAAGATCATAAATAACATAAGAGAGAAGTTTCCTCAAACAAACTGGAAATCTCAAAAGCATATGGAACCAAGAAAAACCAGAATAAAAAATTATAAAGCCTTGCAATTCTTCCACGTTTCAGTGGCAACTTGCACACAGTATTGGCAAATAAAGAAAATCCTAACATGTTAATCAATAAAATAAGCTGTAACTTGGAACATAAACACACCGAATGACATGGAGAACTTCACCAGTACAATCGACACTCATAAGGAATGGAAAGAAGTATTGGAATAATTTCCAACATAAGTTAGGTAAACTATAAGAAAACTGACCTCCATCCTTCACTGCAGTAACAGTCAATCCAGCACTGGTGCTTCCCATGCCAGTGGTAACTACAGATCTGTTACTTAATTTTGCTGCAAATTTCAAAAACTGAGATTTCCCTGTGCCTACGGAGTATAGAATTCAAAACAACATGGAAGTGAGAAATTTTGGATTGAACTTTTTGTTTTAATTTCATAATGAGTATTAACAAGGGAAGTGAACATACAGTTGAAGATGTGGAAAAATTAGTATTTATTTACAATGAAATTATTTAAGAAAGGTACACATAAATAATAAATAGTAAACTAACAAATAACTGCAGATGACAGAGAGCATATTCAAGTCTGAGGATAGTGGTTTGGAGACGAAAAATCATCCAATTTTTGCAGCAATCTCATTGCATGACATTAAATCACTTTGATGACACAGAAACTTACAATTTAATGTGTTTGCAGAAAAAAAATGCAAGTTAGCGAAAAGGACTAATAAATTCATAACAGCAATAGTAGTGAGGGTGGTGATAGATCTCATACCGGGATCACCAACCAAGAGTAAGTGGGGTTCCCCTCGTACCTTTGTTCCAGAAGCATGGACATGTTGCACACCTCCAATAAGTGTTAACGCAACTAAATGGAAAAACAAAAGAAATGAATACATTGCATTTTCATGAATTAAGCAGAAGCTAAAATTGTTATTTCCTACATATCTCCATTTCACCATTCTTAATAATCTAAACTTGTAGTTCTTTTCACTCTCGTTAAATGTACGCTGGCCACCACACATCATGCATCTGCTGTCCAAATTTCTCTTATACACTCTCGACTTATATTTGAAAATAAGTTTAAGGGTAATCACATCAAGGGATCCCATTGTAGATATATTTCATAAGTACATCCCACTATAATAAAATGGAAAGGGTAACTCAAAAATTTCTGGGTGAAGAATATATAACTCAAAACTAAACGTTTATAAGGATTTTTAAGATGAGCAAGTGATTTAAAATTTTGCCAGAATTTGACTGACTATTTACCTGCCAGCTTGACAGTGAAGAGTCCAAATACTTGTGGGCAAATTCCTCGTAGAATAGCATTCCTCCCTGGAACAATTTGAAACACCTTAAGTTTACATCTAAAACGTAATTCAGAAACTCCCAGTAAACTTTTATAGCAGTTAACTCGATTTAAGGGGCGAAGGGTAAACATGTTATGGCTACCCCTTGACCTGCAGTTCTGTTGCTGATAGACAATATAAAATAATATTGGAAAAAACATTCTGCAAAGGTTTATAGAAAAAAGGGTTAAGGTGCAAATTTGCTCCGGAAGTTTTCGACGGGAAGCAATGTTGCCCCGGAACTTTAAAATGTAATAATGTTGTCCCTTACCATTGAAAAGTTAATAGTCAACATCAATTTTTTAACGGTCAACATTAGTTTTTCAACGGTATGGGGCAATATTACTACGTTTTAAAACTTCAAGGGCAATATTGAACCAGAAAAAACTTCCAAGGCAACATCGCTCTTCAACAAAAACTTCCGGGGCAAATTTACACCTTAACTCTAGAAAAAAAAATTCAAACTATAGATATAATACCAAACAAAGATTTCTCGATCAAAATACCACCTTTCAGAGGACAATCCTTAAAATGGATCCAGAACTGTTTGAATTTCATAACAACATCATCAGGAATATCAATTTCTGACTTCAGTTCATTTGTTCTCCTGGAAGCAAAGAGAGAAGACGAAATGTTAATGATTAGGTTGTTATTTTCCTATTTTTTTTTTAGGTTGAAAAATTAATTTATGATAAGAGAGCGAATACAAAAATGATGCAGAAATAGAGGATAAGAAATCCACCACAAAGAAAAAGATAAAAAAAAAAGAACAAAAGAAAACAATTAAACTCTCCATCTCAGGAGAGCGTTCCAATCCCTTTAAAGATGCACAAGAGTCAACCCGCTAATTACTCAAACCCACAGAGGAGAAGGAAAAAAAAATCTCTCTTGAAGAATCTATGTTAGAAGAAGCCTCAGACTTAAAACTCATGCTAGGGTTGGTGTTGCAACCTTGTATATCATTAGATAGTAAAAGTATAATGCAGAAAGGCTTAGGACTATGTAATTATAGATTTCTCTTTTAATCTTTTATCATCAAACACAGTAAAAAAGATATTCTCTTTTCACCTTACATGGTTGGCTATTACTACAGGATCAAGATCACAGCGCACATCTTTGACTTCTGATGACCATTTTGCTGTCAACACCCCGGAAACAATTACATCATCTGCAAGAAAAAAGAAGTAAAGGTCCTTCTTTCAATGAAAAGAAGGATATTTAACAAAATCCAGAATTATTACTGCATTCATGAGTTCAAAAAGAACACAAAGACGCCCTACTAACACATAAAATATGACTTTAAAATGAAATTCTAGTTATATCTTTATTTTCTTAGAACCAGGTCGAATCACTTGTCAATGTTCTCTTTGTACTCCTGCTTTACCCTATCATAATTGAGCATCAATCTTTTAGACAAGTGCGGCTCAGAAGTTCACTACTACTAAGCGACAGAAGTAAATTTTTTCAACTTTTTCAATGATCTATCCTCTCAGACCACCTAATCATATAGCACATTAGAATCATACATTGAAATCCTGTATCAGACAATAATGTCTTTCTTTGGTCAATCAAGGTTCCTTTGAATAAAGTTCTCTCTTGAATGTAACACAATCATTTTCAAGAGAATGAAAATTTACTATAAGAACAAAAAAATGTAGATACCTCCAGCTTTAACAATGTCAACAAGGTCATCCTTCAAGATGACAACAATTGAACGAGGAATAACCCCAACACCAAGAACCTGTGTGCTTTCTTGGATTTTAATCTCTTGATAATCATGACATACTATAGTATTGTCTACATACTGGAATTTTATTCCTCCACAGGGCTTAGACCCCTGCCAATATGAACAACAACAAATAACTAACATTTCTTTAAGGGTTAAAAAGGAGGGAGATAAACAAGAACAATAAGAAAAGAATACCCAAATAAGAGAACTTCAAATTCAATTAAGATCAGATAGCAATAATAAAGCTAGAAAAATGGAAAGAATGAATTCATCGAAAACATGATAAAAGGTGCAAAAGTAAAAAGAACTATAGCTTACTTTGTACAGCTGTACATATGTTGAACTACAATTTTGCACAATATCACATGAAATTTCATGTCGTGCAGGAAAATTCTAATTGCAGTGTGTTGATTATATTTCATTTTAATGTAAGACCATACATCAAGATTTTAAAAACTGTAAACAACCATATTAATTTTAGAAACAGAAAATAGTATAGGAAAATATGCAAGACAGACTTTAGTGAAGAGAAGAAGGTACCCGAACTTGGCAAATTGAAGGTAGAGTTATGGAGTTTCGTGCTTCCACCTCTGGATAAACAAGGAAGCTGCACGTATATATTATTAGCTAATAATAAGAAGAAAAAAAATTGAACATGAGGCATAATGGGTATAAATCAGATATCTTCCTCCGGAATTAGTAATAAAACCATGAATAATGTAAAGTAATACATGTAATAGCAATGTTTAATCAATGAAAAGATTTGGATGATTTCAAATTGAGAATTTGATGCCAGCCTAGCAATAAATTTTGGGGAAAATTACATCCCTGCCCCCTGTGAACAAAATTAGCATGCAAGCTTTGAAATTTAAGAAGATGCCTCTATGAACTATGGACTAAAATGAAAACCTTATACCAATTATAATTAATTGCAAGAGGCCACGTAATTCTCACCTGATGTTACTCACACACACATAAAAACAAATCTTATCCGATGTCAATGAAAATTACTGAAACAAGCAACCTCTTCTAGTTAATTTTCACTAAGTTGTCATTTTTTTATTTTAGACCAAATTTCAAGAGGTATTTTGTTACATTTTAAAGTTCAAGGGCCAATTTTATGATTTTAAATTTGAAGTCTTATTTCAGGGGGGAAACTGTAGCTTCGTCTAAATTTTATAGAATTGAAGGCTGGTATGCCAACCATTTTAAAACCATAACAAGGAAATATACAGGAGCTTTAAACCATATAAGATGGGTTCATGCTTTTAATACACACTGAATAATCAAGTACAGGTCATACCTCTTCTTGCACTTTAGGCACATATACTCCCTCTCTCCTTCATGCATCTTTATTGCTCCAGACCTGATTACTGTCCCTCTCAAAGTTAGAAGAATCCCCCGGTGCTTCACTCTAATACGTCCTATGCTTGGAAAAGACTCTGATTGCATCAAAACATACAAAACAATGAACAATTGGAGGGAAGAAATGCAGAAGAATAAACCAAAAAAAAAAAATCAACAAAAAGAAGAGTTTAACCAGGACGCGTCTTCCGAAGATAAATAAATTAAAACAGAATTCGCTAGTCATATTTTATAAGGGAATGAACCACGATAGAAAACAAAATAAATTCTTACACGTCCTTGAGAAAGATTCAATCAATATTCCGATGGGTTAATTAATTTGAATTCTCAAAAACAGCTATCAGCAAAATTGAGTGAATGGTTGAAACAAACTTGACGTTTGAAAGAATCGAACCTGGGCATTCAAGTGGAGAGCCACTTGTATTGATGCGAACATGAATCGTCTTTTTCTCAACCCATTTCTCTTCTGCTGCCGATTCCCCCAAAATGATTTTCTACATACCACAGAACCCAAATCCGAGTCAGTTTCCCTCTCCTCTCCTTCCACAACCAAACAAAAACGCAACACAAATTAATGACAGAAAACTCTGATTGGAGCTAACTGACATGAGCCCAAACAGCAGCCTGATCGAATATTTGTAAATATGTAGCGGGTTCGGTGAAGATGAGGTGGGCAAGGTGAGGGTCATCGTCCATCAACTCTGCGAAACTTAAGAGCGCAAGAAGATTTCAATTTCGGATGCAGGAACTTATAAAAAAAATGGAAGTGAAAATAAAAAGAAACATAGAATTAATAGGAGGTGAGGGTAGCTTACTCGACGAAGAGAGGGTAATGAAGCTTGGAATCTGGAGAAGATGCAATGTAGCGGAGCTGGTCCGAGTGATTGCGAATGAGAAAACTCGCCATAGGCTTTTCCCAGTAACTTGGATCGTTGATGTCTTGGGCGTCGTCCATGGCTGATCGCGCCAAGCAGCTGTAGTCGGTGTGAGGACGGTGATGGATTTTGGCGGGAAAGGAGCTAAATAGGGCGTCCAAGGGTCAGAAATGCGTCGAGCATTACAGACAATTAAAAAATCTATTGAAAAAGGGAAAGAATAAAGAGGTATTTAAGTAGGAATCTGAATTTTAAATGTTTGAGCAAAAGATAAAATTGCATTTTCTCTCATTTAATTTTATCTTTCATCCCTTCATCTTTTCTCTCCCCACTCCATTCTTTCTTTTTCATCATTTTCTTAATCCAATCTGTTCATAGACCACCTCGCCGACAGCCAAAGTCCAACCACAGCACCTTCCTCCTACTTCAATTTTATTCCTCTCCTTCTTGCTATAAAGGGGATTAGAGGCAATAAGGCAGAGTTCAAGAGTTGATCTTTCTGCACAAGCTTCAAGAGATCAACTCACAAGTGGCTTCAGGTAAATGCACTTATTGATGTTTCATCACTCATGCATTTACCTTAAACCACTTGTGAGTTGATCTCTTGAAGCTTGTGCAGAACACAGTTGAATTAAATGAAAGCGACTTGCTATCATATCCTTAAACTCTACCTCATTGCCTCTAATCCTCCCTATAGCAAGAAGGAGAGGAATCAAATTGGAGTAGGAGGAAGGTTCGATGGATGGACTTTGGCTATCGGCAAGGTGGTTTTTGAACAGACTAAATAAGAAGATGATGAAGAAGAGAGAGTGGAGTGGAGAGAGAAGAGATGAAGGGATGAAAGTAATTTTAGTCTTTTTCCCAAAAGTTCAAAACCTTGTTTCCTACCAAAGTACATCTCTGTTATTTCCCTCTTTTGGTAGATTTTTTGAGATTTTTTAAGTTCTAGTGATATTTATTTATTTATTTTCTAAATATATTTTGTTATCTTATTGTTTTATTATTTAACCATACAGATTATCTTGTGTGATGCATGGGCCCTTTCATTAGAAAAGGGAAATGGAAGTGATTTTTAAATTTAGAAAATAATTTTAGTTAGTAATTGCATAATGTTGAAAATGTCAAAAGTACAGGATGTGTGGTACAAATTAATAAAAACAGGTACATTATTTATGAGCACATGTAATTTATATTGGAGATCAAAATAAATAAGCTGGAGTTTTATAAGTGTTAGGCATTATAAATGGATGATACGTTGTTTCTATTCTTAAATTCATGTAATAGTATAAAGAAATATTTTTGGATATTTAAAAAAAATATACATGAAATGTACTCATGTATTTTTTTTTTTCATTTTAACATTATTTAAGGGGTTGATTGAGTATTTAATGTCCTAGGTTCAATACAATAAATGGAAGCCTTATCTACAACAGCATAAATTTTTTCCTAAGTGAAAAAATATTAGTAATAATAAGTACTTAGAATAATCAGAGTAATAAGTAATTTTGTAAATTGCTATAAATTACTCCTTCCGATTCTTTTTATAAGCAACTTTCTCTCATGGGATTAATCCTTAATGTTAACACTCGTTTTCATTTCAATATACAAAGAGTAATAAAGACAGAATTCATTTCAATGGGCATACAGAAAAGTACAATTATACTGATAAAAATATTCATTTACAATTTTGATATAGTTTGTAGACGAAATACAGAAAATACAGCGGGAGTTTTAATATTTACAAATTTCACCAAAATATCACAAAATAGACTAATTATGACCATGATCTTGTCCTCTCCTCGAGACACGTGCTGTTCACTTTTCAGTGTCTATGTCTTTTTCCATTTGCCCCACTGGTACCTGCTGAGGTATTTATTTAAAAATAGGGTAAGATTCCAAAGAATCCCCGTAGAGACATGATATCGTTCATAGAGAATGCGAAAAATAAATATGACATGCGTCAAAGTATGCACATATTAATGAACAATATAAGCACATCATCGTCATGTATACATAAGTAGGGCCCAACCCCACAATCTACACCGGTTGGACTTCTGCCAACTCTCAGTGTAAGTGCACCTCTAGCACTAACTGTCCCTTTCTAGGCAAATCATGTTGATTAATAAAATGCATTTACAAACAATGGTATCCACACAATTATATAACTATGGCATAATGTATGAAGGATAATGGCTCTACCTTAAAGCTTTATAATCCTTTTTTCCGGCGTGTCTCGTAATGCGTGTCATTCCGGATTTCAAATTGATCCTAAAATATTAAATGTACCAGAAATATGTCATAACCTATCCAAGCATCATTATAGACTCTTCCATAGTGTTTCTTATGGTTATATTAGTCTATGGTGAAAATTTACCAAAATGGCCTAGGACCCTGACCTAGCCCGGCTGTACCCGGCTTAATGGCACGTTTTCCCAAAATTTTGATCAAAGTTATTCTTACTTATTTTCGCACAAGGAATCCATTTCCGGGCTTAAAATCACTAAATTCATTGTCAAATTATGAAAATACCCTTGATAGCCCCTATTTAGGGATTTCAATGGCGTTTTCGTAATTATGTTTTTTTGGCCTCTACCGAAAAAGTGTCCAACTGTAACCCCACCTATTTTTGCCCACTAAGTCCAATGGAACCATTTATTTCATGAAAATCCAACTCCTAGTACCAATTCTGGTCCTAGCCAAAAATATGAAGTAAAATAGAAAAAATGTAGCTTTGTGTTCTAGCTTCCAAAACTTGTACTTTCCCAATTAACTCATTTAAACACTTCATAATCCTGATTTAAAGGATTTTGGGCAGCATAACCTCTTAGGGTGATAAATTTTTTTTAATTTTACAACTCAACCCAAAAATCATAAAAACCAAACAACAATCACCAACAACAATCACATACTATCATAGTTTTAGGATTGGTGAAGTTACCTCTTAAGTTCCTTTCCTCTTACTCTCTAAACTCCCTCCTCCCTCTCTCCTTGGGCTCAAGATGAGCTTGCTAAACCATGGATTTCATAGGAGAATAGAGATTAGAGAAGAAGCTTATACTAGTTTAGAAGGAAATCTTAAGAAATCACAAACCTACCTTGATCTTTATCTTCCTCCTTCTCTCAAAGTCTTCAAAGTTTCTCCAAGGCACTTTCTCTCTCTCCTTCTCTTGTGTTATGCATGAAGTGTATGAAGGGAAGGGAAGAGAAATGCTTCATTAACTTCCTCCCTTAATTATACACCTTTAATCTCATCAAGGAGTCATAATGTGACACTTGTCACAACCTTGCATCAACCCATGCCTCCTTCCTATTTACACATGATTACTCCTTTAGTTCCCTTTGATATTTGGACAACATTTTCCTCGCTTGATTAGGCAAGAAAACCGTCCCTCCTCTCCTCTTACAAGACAAGTAAGTTTTCTTCCTACTAAGTCCAAGTTTGCACTCCTCCAAGCACTTAAGTTCTTTCATTCCTTCACTCAAGCTATTCTCATCATGCACTTCACCATACTTCCCTCCATAATTTCTCCCTTTGACTCTCCTCAACATTAAACTAGCCTTCTCCCTTGGTTAGCTTTTAAAAAAAACGTGCTCCCCTTTCTCATGCTCCAACTAAACCATCACTCTTCCAACTAGACCAATTCTTGCACTCAAGGTAGCATACCATTTCATCATTATTTGTCCATGTAGCATTTTTTTAATGCAATTTGACATGTGCTCATACAAATCCATTATAATTTAATCCACTCCTCATATGATCATGACACTTAGCATTTTAATTCCATTAATCAATTTCTAATAACTTTTATTTTCAATTTTTGGAATAATGTCAATTCTAGCAAATTTTCTACCTTAACTTTGAAAAATCATAAATAATTTTGTAGACATCGTTTTGAAGCGATTACAAAGCCTATGGAACCCTTATTAAGTCTAGTTTCAAGGAAAAATATGACATTTTACTAAATAGGATCATATCATTCCCAGATTTTCGATCTTTGACCACTGCTCCAGAAATTGGTCAATTTCGCTGGGCAAATTTCAAAAATTCATAACTCTCAATCCACAAGTCAAAATGGCTTATAATATCTATCAAATTAAAGATTAGGATATCTACTTTCACCCTGTAAAATTTCATAATTTTTTCTCATCATTTGGTCTTCCAAAACTATATGAAAATTTCACTGCCTCACAGGCAATTTCATTGAAACCACTATTCCACTTTCAATTTTCAATATTTAATTCTTTTAACCTTAAATATTCACCATTTCATTGAATATATAAAATAATTACAATATATTCTTGGTGAATAAATTTTGGGATGTTACACTTAATATAAGCAATTTTTTTTGTGTCTCAAAATTTCAATAAACTTTTCCTTTTCTACTCCTATTAAATATATATCTTTATATTAAAAAATTATTAAGCATCTTTCATTTAAGGCTAAAGTATACTTTTGATCCTTTATGTTTGCCTCAAGTATCATTTTAATCCCGTAAGTTTGTAAAGCATACTTTTAGTCCTTCAATATTAACACTGTTAGTTTCATCTAATGGAAACGTTGACTCATCACAATCACATTATTGTAATTCTAATTGGTTGCCACATCAACTCAAATTTTTTTACAAATCCATATTTTAATTAAAATAATAATAATACTAACAAAAAATTCCTAGTTTTTAATCAATTTAAAATTCTAGGTCTTTATCAATTTTTCTTCATCTCCTGTCACTAGACATGAACTCCCTTCTTCCTCCATTAATCTTCCAATGAACTCTAACCCTATACTTTTACTTCTTATGCCAACACTTCTCACCGGGACGGGTACATAAACCTAGGCAAGTTCACTTTCCCTTCATATTCTACAAACCTATGGAGTAGAAGTTAAATTTAGGTGGCCCTCCCTCATTAAACCCAACTTTATTGATAGGATTTTTCAGTTGTAATGGAATTGGTATTGTTTAAACTAAGGTTGGAATCAGAAGATTTGTTTAGCATGGAAGAAAATTTGTTTGTTGTTATATACTATCTATTGCGGAAACGTCGAAACCAAAATATATTTGATCGAGTCAATTCCAAAGCATTTGATTTAGTTGGGAAAGCCAAAGATATTCTATCTCTCCCTAGCCTCCCCAGGTTTCCATAGTCAAAGAAAAAACACATTAGAGATAGAAGTATTCATGGAGGAAGAAGAGAGTTGGCGGTAGAATGAGGGTTTCTATGTGGAAGGGAGGAGGAAAAAATTAATTAAAAATCAACAAGTTTTTCTGTTATTATTATTATTTTTGATACAGTTTCTGCTATTATTATTTTAATTATTTTAATTAAAATATGAATTTGTTAAAAAAATTGAGTTGATATGGCAGCGAATTAGGATTAAAATAATGTGACTTTTATAAATCAACAATTTCTGTTAGATAGGACTGACGGTGTTAATATTGAAGGGCTAAAAGTATACTTTACAAACTTAAAGGACTAAAATGACACTTGATGTAAACATATAGGACCAAACGTATACTTTAGCCTTCATTTAATCATTTTTTACCCTTTCTTTCTCATACTTTCTACTCATTCTCTCTCTCATATTTTTCACTCATTCTCTCTCCTATACTCTTCTCATAAAATGAGGCATATTTGAAAAAGGCATTATACTTTTCATTTTTGACACATTTTGATACGTGTGCAGATGATCAATTAAATAGTGCAAGTGTACACTGTCGTAATCAAGTAATATAGAAGTAAGTAGAGTATCGTTCCCACGAGGATTGAGCACTAAATACCAAAATAGGTAATTTTAATTCTATTTAGTCGATCGATCAATTGGTGATTGAGAGTACAAAATAAAAGAAAGACAATTAAATATGAATGCAGATGATATGAAAGCAAATATGAGAAAAAGCCCTAGGGATTAGATTTCACTTAACAAATTCCGGATTGAATCACTTATCTATTTTAGCCCAATTTATTCCACATGATTGATAGTCGAGTTTTCCTAATTTAATTACTAACCTCTTCCAAGGTCAAGCAATTCTATAATCAATTGCTAATCCAATATATTCCTATATGGATTTAAGCAATTAATTATCCATTAAGATTTATGGAACTCAGTAAGACTACACAACTCATATGAATATATTCCTATTTCATATGCAAATCATGATTTTAATTATAGAGTCTACACACATGTATCTCCTTCCGGTCTCAACATGCATATTGAAATCATTCAAAAGATGGCCAGTCAATCAAAATCATTAAGAATAATAATTAAAACTCAATCATGAAGGAGAAATTCAAACTAGATTTAATAAGTTAAGATTTAATCCGTCATTAGTAAGCTACGTCATCACCCTAGGAAAATGAAAGTTTAGCACATGATGAAATTAAAAACAAAACCAAAATAAATTGACATTATATAAAGCTAGAATGAAATCCTCAGAAATACTGCATAAACTTGAATATTAAATTCTCAAACATAAATATACAATCAAAAGATGAATGAAAGATGAAGAAATCAAGCCGTCCATTTAGGAGGTAAAACCTTCCATGTAGGCAGCATGCAAAGTGTAATACAATCATAAGCCTTCCAAGATGGAGGCATGCAAAAAGTAATAAAATCCTAAGCCTTCCAAGATGGAGGCATGCAATACATGAAATTAAATCTAAAAAACAACACAAAGAACTCATAAATTTTAGAGAAAGATCTCTCCCGGTCAGAGAAGGACCTCTCCCGGTCGGAGAAGGGCCTCTGCTTCTCTTCCTCTCCTCCTCTCTTTGAGCTTGGCATTGATCTCTATTTATAGGGGGGAAAACGTGTGCTACAGTACTGCTATAGTGATCTGGCGGGTGGTACAGTTCCCTGGCGGCTACTACAGTACCCATTGACCTTCTACTGTACCCCTAGCGGCTGCTACAGTGTCGTCGGCATGCTACAGTGTCCGGTGGCTGCTACAGTACTTTTATTTTTTATTTTTTTAAAAAAAGTTGTTTATTCCAAAAACAATATTTATTTATCAATCACACCCAAATTTATTATATTAAACGCAAATATCGTCCATAAAATCATCATATAAGGAAAAATAAATATGCAAATATTTTACTTATCACATTTATTATTTAAACTAATCAAGATAATTGTTGTTTATAAAAAGGACCGAAGGGAGTAGTAAATTAGTAAATCAAAATAGTGACAATAATATAAATTTAGACAAGAAATCAATGACTTGCATGGGTAATTTAAAATTTTAAGATGGTTAACAATTAGTCGACTAATATTAACAATTAATTATTAACTGCGAGTGATCATGAATGTTTGGTAGCCCTTCTTGTACCATCACCGTTTTTTTGTTAATCAAAGTTCTATGACTTTTCTTGGCAACAATGATATTCTGCATTTTTCTTAATCTGGGTGCTTTTTTTGGGAATAATATTCAGATTAAAAATTTTGCAAAAGTCAATCCTTTCATGTTATGGATGGTCATGCAAAAGAGGGCATTATTAGGAATAGTCCGGTAGGATCCTTAAAGTTTAAAGTATTGTCTTAATTTAGGCCTATGTGATGCATGGTTGAGGGAAAAAAATTCTATTATGTAAGTTAAAAATAGTTACTAATGTATAAAATGATTTATTTTCAAAGAGATATTAATAAAATTGGCATTTTTGATCCCAAAAAAAAAAAAAATCAGGCCATGAATTGGTGTTTTACCTTTTCTTTTCGAGCATAAAAAAAAGATTATTCTCTTAATTCCAATTATAAGTTGGAAAACTCATTACATATTATTATGCGTATCATTGCACGGCATTAAAACAGGATTAGGAATGCCAATCTATATGGGGCTCATTTTATAATTAGCCCGACATCAAACTAAAATAAATTAAGCACAGATTGGAAGGAGCCAAAAATATCTATCCTATTATTAATCATACCAAATTTCTATATAGGAGGCAGAATGTTGAGGCTTGGTGATCTAGATCTTAAAGAAATGGCAAGTGGTAAATGGTAAAAATCAGTAAATCTATAAATTTAACAAAGAAACTGCAGGTTATCAAAAAAGTATGATAATAAGACCCAAACAAAGCTAGATGCCAAATGATTAACCTTAAGAACTATAAAAGGAATGGATTACTCATTAACTTGTATTGACAAAACAAAGCATAGGAGAAGCATTAAAGGCACTTTGAGAGACAAATGCAAAGACAAAATTTTGGACATTGCCAGAAAGAGATTCACAAGAGAGGGCTACCATACTTTAAGACCCAGACGAAGTTGAAGATGAAAAATACAACCACAAAATCAGATGAACCATAATGATAACTTTGAAACCAATATTTACATAATAATTTACTCGGTCAAGCATCAACAATACTTAACAGTGGAAAGGAATCTGCTAGTCAGGGGGAAAAATAGAAAGGAATCGAAAAAACTATGAATGTTAAGAAACAATAACTTTAAAGGAAAGTTATATTCAGGTCCTGGATAAGAGAAAAAATGAAAAAATTGTCCCTTGAAATTTCAAAATTGTCAAAAAGTCTAGTAAGACTTTTTTACAATAAATTTCAATCATGAACTCATCAATGGACTCTTATGGACTTGCCAATTGACTCCCTTGAACTTGTTAATTGACGCCACTAGACTTGTCAATGACGCGCCTCTGGACTTATTAGCAGAGTTGTCAGCGAAATTGAAATTTATTACAAAAAAATCTCACAGGACTTAATTAAATACAATTTTGAGATTTTAAATGATCATTTTTTCATATTTTCTCTTGTTCGAGACCTGAATGTAATTTTCCCTAACTTTAAAGGTGCATAGTAATAATAATCAAAATAGAAACCATTAACAATTTTAACTACGCCAATATCTTTTATCTATAAAGAAAAGAAATTAGTTTTTGTTAAAAAAAATAGAGTGAACTCAGCAAAGGAAGCAAGCAAACCAGTACCTCATATATACAACAGCTTAAGTAGAGTATTCTTTCAATGATGATCGAACAATATCGGTCGGCAAGTTAGAATTCTTCAACCATGGCGCGAAAGTATAATCAAGCCCAGATAGATGAGAGAGATCCAGAGGAAAAGAAAATTATAGAGAGCCAATGAGGAAAGAACATAAAAAAAACTCTTCATATTCTTTTTGGTTTTAATTTTTTTTAGGCACATGGATCTATGCATTCTTTTTCGAGGCATGATCGGGCACTAGTTCATGTTTGGATTGGCGACTCGAGCATTTGTAGATGGATTTCAATTGTGATTTATGATATACAAGATAAGTTATTTTGTCTTGTACAAAGACACCTGCGATAAGTAACTTCAAACAATCACCGGAAAAATAGTGTCAATATATTTCATATGAATATTTTTTTTCCTTCCAATTAGTCCATACAAGAATGAAATACAAATGGTTTTCACATGGATTCAAACTTAAAACCTTGTGTTTAAGCGGTTAAAGCACTTTCTACTAGAACCAACATTTATTGTACTTATTAATCAAACTAACCTTAACTATATTTTTTATCCGTGAGAATCAGTTAGTTGTAGCTTCTAAAAGGGACTGGAGGATTAAAATACTTTCTCTATGCACCAAATGCATCCTAATTCCTAGGTTCAAAATTTTCATTGTTTGATAAGCTCAAAACTATACTACTTTAGGGAATATTGGCCTTGAAACATAGGCTGTATCAAATATTCTGGCCAGAACCAATCCAGAAGCCAAAGCAACTCCAAATAAAGCATGCAGCCTCACACAGAAGTATTTAGCCATGAAAATCTTTTGCTTGTCCTGTGCCAAAAAAAAAAAAGACAACTTAATCAGGTTAAAAACAGCACATAGCCATATATTAATGTTTCCAAAGAATTTTCATCAAAAAGGTCCTCCTTACCTTGTGGTTGTCTTGGACAAACTTAACCACTAGGCTTCCCATAGGAAGAGTCAAAGCACAGAGGAACTGATATCACAAACAACCAAAAGAAAATTATAAGCCCCATTGTCCAAATTAATGGTATCTCTACCCTAAAAGAAGGGCACATATCAGACATGATGTATAGAGAAAGTTGGATAAGTGTGAGAACTTGACCAATAGACCTACCTGCCCAGTTAATTATGAAAATAATGCTCCTCCGATCCTAAATATAGGGGCTAGTGGAGAGACTTAATTTGATCTTAAATATATTATCTCAATCTACTTTATCTTCCAAATTTATAATTAGTTCATCAAATTATCTCTAATAATTGGCTTTATTAAGTGTGCTTCCATTAGAGATAGTTTCCAATGCGAATGATTTAAGGGGTATTTTAAGAAACCAATATACATTTCTTAAAAGTAACTAAACTAATTTTCTTAATCGTTACAAATTAGTTATCTAACTCACACATTTAGAAATTTGAAGGTATAGAAGAAGAACATACAAGACAAGTTAGAGGAAGTGTGCCGCTTAGTCCAAACAAAGCCAAAAGGGCATATAGCATTGGGACTGCCACT
This sequence comes from Inga leiocalycina, assembly GCA_963242795.1. Lineage (NCBI taxonomy): Eukaryota > Viridiplantae > Streptophyta > Magnoliopsida > Fabales > Fabaceae > Inga > Inga leiocalycina. The sequence goes on from OY725323.1 coordinate 23,915,784, forward strand.
TTCACTATCTGTGCTCCTTTGCTAGTGCCAAGCCTGACCTGAATTAAATAAACAAATAAATAAATCATTTATGGATTCACATGATCACATTATTAAGATCAATATATAACAGGCAATGCTTTGTCCAAACAAAGTTTGTATACCAAAGGAGAAAATTTTCCAACTTCCAGGTCACCTTCCACCTTAAAATCAGTCATTTACAAGCAAAGTCAGAAACTTGAAATTACAGATAAGATGGATTAATAATAATAATAATAAACAAGAATTCAGAAATGGAAGTAACCTGATGGAAGTGACTGCAAAAGAGAATTAGGGCTGTTGTGAAGCCTACAAGGACGGATGCCGAAAGAACTGTTCCAGTTAAGGGTAAATGGTTCATCACACTATCAAAGTTACATAGAATCAGCAATCAAGTTATGAAATTTCCCAATACATAAAGAAAAAAGTGTTAGTTTCACTTTTGGTCCTTATAGTTTGGCTGAATTTTGGTTTTAGCCCCTATAGTTTCAAATCATTGGTTTTGGTTCCTATTGTTTCACAAGGATTTATCTAAGTTTAAGTATAGAGATCAAAACCAAAATTTGATCAAAATATAAGCACTAACAATGGTATTAACTCAAAATCAAAAACATAAAGGTCAATTCCTTATCAAAATCACGAGGCTCACTCCTAGGAACAATTCTCAGGTTGGCTCATTTGTGAAATTACAAAAGTCGTCAATGTTCATAACTATGTAAACCACAGGGAAATTGAAATCCACTAAAAAATGAATATCATCTTAGTCTAGAGTACCGAACTTGCGTAAAAGTTTCTTTGAACGAGAAAACCAAAGTGGCAATGAAACTTAGAAAGTATGAATGGGTGTCAAGAGAGAAATAACCTTTCACTTCCCTGCAATAAATAAAAAGCAGTGGTAGCAAAAGGACCAAATGCTGCAAAACACAATGGCTCTCCTAGTCCTTGGTAACTTAACCGAAAGGGTGGACACTGCATTACCAAATGAATCAATCACAGAATGTGAAAGTTAGTATTAAGACCATTTGATTTTCAAATCCAATATGAACTTAATATTGACAGAAAATATTCTGTGTTTTTTTAATATAATAATCTGATATCCGATACTACCAAGTCAGGTTTGAGTAATGTTAAGTCTAAACAAAAGTAGCTCTCTTGACATGATATTTTTTTATATTTACAAGATTCAAACACACAACCTTACTGATGGGGTATCAAGTGCTTATCACTTGACTTAACCACTATTAATTGACAGAAAATGTTTTACCTGATATATATAACCGCAAATTATTGCACAAGTTAGAAACAAAATTGATTGTATATTTCCAGCCTTCATAGCAGACAAAGTTAGCCCCACGAAACCGAGAGCGAGACAAGAGCAGGCAGCAACAAAGGTTCCAGTTCGGCTTCCCAAATTCAATAAAAAAGATAAAAGATTAGTTTTTATTCTATAACAGAACCTGAAGTAAAAAAAGAAGAAATCATAGAGAAGAAATATAAGTTAGAAACTCACCTACCAAACAGGTTGACTACTGATTCCTTTTTGTTTTTATCAGCTCCAGTGTCAAAATCATAAACATCATTGCTGCCATGAATCAAGTATAAGAAACTATGTAGCCAAGAAAAATATCAGACAGTATTCAAGGTTATTTCCATGTTAATTTAAATTTTAGATTGATTCCTAAGCTTGTGATTTGCAAAACAGAAGCTTAAGTATAACCGGAAGCTATTCACAGCCAAAAGTTCTCATGATAAGTGAGTTTCATAGTGATCAGAGAACAAATTCTTATTAAAAAATTTTGAAAATCACCTTAAATTGAGCCAGGTAATGATGAGAACTGAAGAGGCCAAGAGAATCAAATAACATCTGGATGAGAAGAGGCCGGTCTGTAGATAAGCGGCCGCACTACCTACCTATTAGTCAATAATAGGAATAAAATAAGAATGATAACTCAAGGTAATTCACACTCAAAAACTCCATGATGAAAGCAAGATGTTCATTTAACCAAAACCTACGACTGATACAACAATTTAGTATTGCCCGTGCATATCATTGTCTGGATAATCTGCATAATCGCCATCAAGTTGATGGACTTAAAATCTATACATAGAGTATTATACTCCTTGTTATCCTTAATATAGGAGCTCGTTGGGGATTGAATTTTGTTCTAAATATAAGATTTCAATCCACTTTGTTTCCCAAACTAATCCTGCGGTCCTTAATATAAAACATATTTACCTAATTTGATTAGATTAAGGAAGCTAGTTAATATGATATATATTTTCTAAAACACCATAGTTATCTTCCTTGATTCGCCCATTCCTTCTCCTTATTGATTATTGTTAAGGGAGCATTATAGGAGTAAATTAGGAAAAGATGGATAAATATGAAAACTATGTCTCATATTTAGGACCAAAATCAACTTCCCGAATAGGCCTTATATTAAAGAACGGGTCTTTTAGAGAGATCAAGTCACATTTATTATAATTAACTAATTTATATCATTTCCTTAATCTACTTATTGGAGCAATAAGCTCAGGTTTTATTCATATGTTGAAATGGGAAGAGTACACTATATATATAGATAAAACAGAGAGGGAGAGGTGCAGAGATTGACGGAGAGATAGATGAGAATGAGATAGTCAACATAATAAAGTCAAATAACAAGAAATTTGAATAGATTTTGTCTCTGACTTTTAACACTCCCCCTCAAGCTGGAGAGTATATGTCAATCATCCCCAGTTTGCACCGAAATCCTTCAAATTTAGTTCTGCTTAGTGGTTTTGTCATAACATCTGCAATTTGATCTTCAGATCCGATGTAAGATAGATTCATGATACTTGCTTCAATCTTTTCTTTAATGAAGTGTCTATCTATCTCAACATGTTTTGTCCTATTATGATAAACCGGGTTCTTGATCATTTCAATACTGGCTTTGTTGTCACACCAAACTTGTATTGGTCCCTCATGTGGAATCCCCAACTCCTTCAGTAATCTGATGACCCAAATTCCTTCACGTACTCCATTATTAACAGCTCTCAGTTCGGCTTCCGCACTACTTGTTGAGACCACAGTCTGTTTCTTACTTCTCCATGTAACCAGATTTCCCCACACATATGTGCAGTACCCTGAGATTGACCTTCTAGTCTCCCTGTCTTTTGCATGGTCTGAATCAGTGTAGATCTCAATATTTCTGAAAGTACCTTTCTTAAAGAAGATCCCTCGTCCAGAATTAAACTTCAAATAGCTTAGGATTCTGTATACAGCCGCCATGTGTTCTTCTTGTGGCTGATGCATGAATTGACTTACTATTCCAACTGCATAGCTAATATTTGAACGTGTGTGGGTTAAGTATTTGAGTTTCCCAACAAGTCTTCTGTACCTTTCTAAGTTGACTGGGACACCATTTGGCTTGATTTCCAAGTGACACCCTTCTTCCATTGGTGTTCCTTCAGGTTGTGCCCCTAACATTCCTGTTTCATGCAATAAATCTAGAGTATACTTCCATTGGGATACATCGATACCCTTCCTGGTTCTTGCTACTTCCATACCCAAGAAATACCTCATTTGTCCGATATCTTTGACTTGAAACTCTGTTGACTAGTCTTGTTTTAGTTTAGCAATGGATTCTTCATCGTTTCCTGTAACGACCATGTCATCAACATAGCCGATCAAGATGGTAACTTTGCCATTGATACGTTTGATGAACAATGTATCATCTGCTTGTCCCTGAGTATACCCAAGCCTTTTCATTGTTTTGGTGAATCTACCAAACCATGCCCTAGGAGATTGCTTAAGTCCATATAATGACTTGTTAAGTTTACACACTGAGTTGTTAGGAGCTAGAATTCCCTCTGGAATCTCCATGTAAACTTCTTCTTCCAAGTTTCCATTCAAGAAGGCATTCTTCACGTCTAGTTGGTGCAACGACCAATCAAGTTGGCTGCAATTGATAGTAACACTTGGATGGTATTAAGCTTGGCTACTGGAGCAAATGTCTCCTTATAATCAACTCCGTATGTCTGGGTATATCCTTTTGCAACAAGTCTGGCCTTGTATTTGTTGATACTGCCATCAGGATTGAATTTTAAGGTGAATATCCACCTGCATCCTACTGGTTTCTTTCCTTTGGGAAGAGTTGTAATCTCCCACGTTTTATTTTCCTTGAGTGCCCTCAACTCTTCTTCTACAGCTTGTTTCCAATTTGGATCAGCCGTAGCTTGTTGAAATGTGTATGGAATTTTTATCTGTGCACTGTTTACAACAAAGCTTTGCATTTTTGTAGACAGGTTACCATATGAGACAAAACGTTGAATTGGATGCTGAGTACAAGATCTTACCCCTTTTCTCAATGCAATAGGCCAACCCAATTCTTCAGGATTTAATCCCGAATTGGAGTCACAGTCGTTCCTTTGAATGGGAGAGATAGTACTACCGGTGTTTGATTCATCTCTAACTTGTAATCTCGACTCGTCCCCTTGCCATGATTCAGTATCCATCCCTGAATTGATTTCAACATTTGTTTGCAGTTCATTAGGTGTAGGATCAGGTTGTGGTGATTCAAAATCAAGTTGGATAGGACTAGGTTGGTTTGCGGGAGTGAGTGAGTTAATGGTGGCTATAAGATGAGGTTGTGGTGATTTGGAATTTGATTGTTCCATGATTAGCCATTCCATATCAGTATACTCCCCCTGAATTGAGAATTTTGGATGGCATGCGGTTAATAAGATAAGCCGCAGTGAGTACAGCATCACCCCAGAAGATGGTAGGAACATTTCGTTCCATCAATAAGCTTCGGGTTACTTCCAAGAGGTGACGATTCTTTCGCTCGGCCACTCCATTCTGTTGAGGGGTGTAAGGACAAGAAGTTTGGTGATGAATTCCTTGTTGGTCAAGAAATTCTTTAAAGGCATTGCTCATGTATTCTTTGGCATTATCACTTCGTAGTACCTTAATGCAAGTGTTGAATTGAGTTCTCACAAAGGTATAGAAGTTCTGAAACACTTTGGCTACTTCGGATTTTTCTTTCATTAAATAAACCCATGTGGTTCTAGTGTGATCATCTATGAAAGTAACAAACCACCTAGCATTGGTGAGTGTCTTTATTCGTACAGGACCCCAAATGTCACTATGAATTAGTGTGAATGGTAAGGAGGGTGAATAGTAACAAACCAGTGCTCTTTTTGCCTTTGTAGTTTGAAAGTTAGATCCTTCAAGGTAGTAGAGTCCATCCCATTCTCTAGAAGTCCCAATCGTCCTCCTCGATTTTAAATCCTGGAAAATACAAAGATCATTATCGAAAATGACTTGGCATGTTCGTCCTCTAGTTAACTTGCTCACAGATATTAGATTACAAGTGAGTGCAGGCACAAATAGAACATGTTTTATTTCTAGGTGTTCAGATAATGTGACCGTGCCAATCCCTTCAACCCTTGTGAATACTCCATTAGCGACTTTTACTTTAAGATTTTCATGACAGAATTTCAAGTCGTGAATCAAATTTTTGTTACCAGTCATGTGATCTGTAGCTCCGGAGTCAACAATCCAAGTATCTTTACTAGTCAGCACAGAGTTGAGAGCTATGATGGAATTACCTGATTGTACCAGATTGGCACTATGAGAAAAGTTGGACTTATTCTGTTTGTCAAGCAGCTGACGAAGCATCTGTACTTCTACCTGGCTTAGAGAATTGGTGTCTTCTGCTCTTTGCTCAGCTGTAGTAAGGTTGATATTAGGAGGTGGGTGTTGTTTGTTGGTTGATGGTTTGCCATGTAGCTTCCAGCATTCCTCTTTGATATACCCCTTTTTCTTACAATAGTTGCGCCATTTATTGTTTCTTCTGTCGTCTTTTGGTCCTTTTATTGCAAGAGCCGAACTTTCAATTGGATCGGGACTACTTTGATTCAAGAGTTTCATACTTTCCTCGAACTGCACATGGTTGACAACATCAAAGAGATGCGGTAAAGGCTTTAGGCCCATTATTCTGCCCCGTATCTCCTCAAATGAGTCATTTAGTCCAAGGAGAAAATCATAGACTCGTCCTTCTTCGACTATTTTCTTGTATAACTGAGCATCTTCCACATTTTTCCATGGATGTACTTCAAACAGGTCCTGTTGTTGCCAGAGTTTGATCAACGCGTTATAGCAATCAATGACGGTCAGAGTACCTTGTCTCAAATCGCGAAGTTGGCGCTTCAAACAGATCAAGGCTGCAGTATTATCAAGAGAGGAATAGGTTCTTCTGGCTGCATCCCAAATTTCTTTTGCAGTGTTTGCCAAGAGATAGCCTTCGCTGATGTCAGCATTCATGGAGTTACATAACCAAGTCATAACTTGGTTATTCTCAGCAAACTAAGTATCAAAGTCTGGGTCATTTGGGGTAGGTTGTGGTGCTGCCCCATTGATATATTTCTCCTTCCGCTTTCCACGAATATACCTTAGCACGCTTTGAGACCATTGAAAGTAATTTTTTCCATTAAACCTATGGTTAATGACCATACTCTGAGGTTCTGGAAATTCTGAGGTCAACTGGAAGAGGAGGGATTGGAAGAAGAGGAGGTGGTGGAATTGGTACCGGACATAAGTGCAGCGGGATGAGGTCCGATCTTAGATGAATGTCCAGGGATAGAGCTGAAAAGAGGAGGAAATTCGGAGGGGTTCATGGTTCTGGAAGAAAAACTTGACTCGCCCGAAAATCCACTGTAGCGACGGCGCGTGGGCTCCACGCACCGGCACTGTGGTGGCGTGTGAGATCCATGTGCGGCTCAGAATGTCACCGGACTTCTGGGTTCCGCCGATCGGCAGTCTCCGGTCCTCCCTGTGCCGGGGGTGTAGTGTCACTCACTGCCCTACACTGATTTCCAATTTTTCGGTGTCCCTTTCTCTCTCTCTGTTTCTATCACTCACCGGCGCTCAGTTATGGCTTCTGGCAGTGAATGACCGGCCAGGGCTCACTCTCACACGGACGCTCTGATACCATATTGGAGCAATAAGCTCAGGTTTCATTCATATGTTGAAATGGGAAGAGTACACGATATATATAGATAAAACAGAGAGGGAGAGGTGCAGAGATTGACGGAGAGATAGATGAGAATGAGATAGTCAACATAATAAAGTCAAATAACAAGAAATTTGAAGAGATTTTATCTCTAACTTTTAACACTACCCAAGCTAATTAATTAGTAGCTCTTATATTAAGGACCAATGAGGGAGTAATAAAATTATTCATAGGCCATCACTTAAAAGCCCAAGCTTTTGAATGAAGTATTAACTCAGACCAAGCATACTAAAAATCAGTAACATTGCCAAAACAATTCACCTTGAAAGTACTGTTTTACTGCTTAATACACATACTAGCACAAATCCACAAATTGTGAAAAGCATGGGTCATAAAATGAGATATAACCCCTTTTATTTGAAAATTGGCAGGAACGGTTGATAAACTGTAAAAACTGTTTGTAATGTTGTATATGTGTACACTAGTGGTATGCAGAGAGACAGATAAAAAGAAACAGAACATAAGATAACAGTTTTCATCCTCTACAACCTACTCTCTCTTGTCTCCGGTGTCATTTGCCATGTAAAACAAACTAAGTCCGGACTGTGATTCCGTGTCATGTGGGTAGTTTAATCACTCTAGCAGATTCAAAAGGTATGTCTAAATCCTTCACATTCAACGCCATAGTCATATCTTTTTCTTTTCTATTATAAATGTTAGTGTTTAGGGTCAATGCATATAATACTTCAATAAGCAAAAGGGTATGAAGTTTAGAAGCTCACAGTGAGAGGAACCAAAGCAACAGAGTAAATTGGCAACTTGATTGCCCTCCAAATTAAAACTCCCTTTGGAATCTTCTCTTCAACTTCACTTCCAGTTTCTTCTTTATTGCTAGAAAAGGACAAGTCTGCTTTGACCGTACAAAGCACGTGTCGGTGCCAGTGCCTTCTTTTAACTAGCAATTGACTTCTATATCTCCCATAAAACTCTGCTTCTACATTACAACATGATCTGTTGGAGCTCACACAGTTCCTGAAAGATAACCATTTCTATTAAATCTTAGTTTCTCACAAAAGGGGGTTTTTTCTCACAGTAAGAGAACTACAGAGTTTTCTAGCTTCAAAAGAATTTTACAGAATATACTTCAAGACATGTCTTAAATTAAGCGAGAGAGAGAGAGAGAGAGAGAGAGAGAGAGAGAGAGAGAGAGAGAGAGAGAGAGAGAGCTTGCCTTTTAATGAAGCAGCTCTGAAACTGGAGAGCAGGCGCATAAGTGAGGTTACAGAATGAGGAAGACATTACAGAGAATGGTGCATGTCCGAATTCCTCTTTTATATTTTCTCTAATAACAAGAGAGATGAAGAAAATGGAGAAAACTGGAGGAGGAGGAGGAAGGAACTAACGGTAAGAACTGGAAGTTAAAACCCGTTTCACACACCACCGTTCCGGATGAGGCGGAAATCAACTCCTATCTAACTACAAATCAACAATCCAATCCACTCCAGTAAGATAATGCCACGTAAGAGGGCAATTGTGTCCTGTTTCACGTACGTCTTATTTGATTAGATTAACCAATGCTTCAAGGATAAAATATAGGGAAATCAGGTTTAAAGACCATAAAAAATTATAAAATAATCTCATGACAAATTCCTCTATTAAAAAAAAGGTCTTTAGTGACTGCATTATAATTAATTCTGTATATAAAGTTATCGAATTGTTTTTACTAATTGAAAACATATTGTTAGGTATTGAAAACTTTTTTAGCCTATTTTGACAATTGCATCTATCTACTCTGACAAGTTCATTTTTTTATTTGGACAAATTCTAAAATGACAAGTTAATATGCATATTTTCACAAGCATTTGTGCCAGTTTTGACAACTTCATTAGCCTATTTTGTCAACTGCATCTGCCTACTTTGACAAGTTCATTTTCTCACTTGAACAACTGTATCTACCTACTTTGACAAATTCAAAGTAGGCAAATGCAATTGTCAAAATAGACAGAAGAACTTATCAAAATTAACACTTATCCTTATGAAAATAGACACATTAACTTGTTATTTTAGAACTTGTCAAAATGAGAAAATGAACTTATCAAAATAAGCAAATATAGTTGTCAAAATAGGTGGACGAACTTGACAAAATTGGCACAGAGGCTTGTGAAAATAGGCACATTAATTTTTCATTTTAGAACTTGTTAAAGTGGGAAAATAAACTTGTCAAAGTAGGCATATGAAATTGTCAAAATAGACTGACAAAGTTGTCAAAATTTATATAGAGGCTTGTGAAAATATGCACATTAACTTGCCATTTTAAAACTTGTTAAAGTGAAAAAATGAACTTGTCAAAATAGGCAAATACAGTTGTCAAAATAAGCTGACGAAGTTATCAAAATTGGCACAGAGGCTTATGAAAATAAGCACATTAACTTGTCATTTTAGAACTTTTCCAAGAGAAAAAATGAACTTGTCAAAGTAGATAGATGCAGTTGTCAAAATAGGCTAACAAAGTCATCAGAATTGGTATAGAGACTTATGAAAATAGGCACAATAACTTGCCATTTTAGAATTTGTCAAAATAGGAAAATAAACTTGTCAAAGTAGACAGATGCAGCTTTCAAAATAAGCTGACGAAATTGTCAATGACCCAACAATGTGTTTTCAATTGGTATGAGTAATCCGATAACTTCACATATAAAATTGATCACAATGCAGTCCCTAAGAACCTTTTTGATAGGTGAATTTGTTCTAGGGCTTTGTTGTAATTTTTTATGGTCCTTGGGACCTCACTATGATTTTCCCTAAAATATAATGTCACCTTAAAATTAAATAAGAAGAATAATTTATCAAAAACAAAATAAGAAGAATAAAAACATTTTTCAAAAAATCAAACATTATAGATTAAAGTAAAAGATCCGAGTGAAAACCCATATCATATTGGGCCTAACATAGACAGATTGGCATACAGGAAAAGAAAAGCAGTACACACGCATATGAAACACAAAAGTTACCTACACAGAGGGGCAAAAAGGTGGAAAAAGAATTTTAAAATTATAAAATCTTAAATTAAATTTGTTATTAATAATTGATAAGGAATGACAGAATTTGATAAGCAATTTACAACTCATTTTTTGAGAAATATCTGATTTAAAATTTTTTAATTTCAAAATTCTTTTTCTATATTTTTCTATACATGAAACTTTGAGACCCAACAAACAAATTAATGGTCTTTTTCCTTTTCTTTACTACTCGTCGTAGGAGTGGTTATTTGCTAACTTATCTTCTTTGTTTCCTTCTTTGGCATGCCTTTATTATATTTTGTTGTTAATGCCATTTGGTCTTTTTATTGAAAAAACAAATTCATGGGGTTGGCTTTATGCAAACAAAGTACTTATACTCTACATACTAGCTGTTTATTTAAAATGGTAAGCAACCTCACCTTTTAAGAAGGAGAACACAAATTCAAATCTCAAGAAGCGTACATGTTAGGAGAGGCGAAAACACTTTATATTTTAAATCTTGAAAGAGGTTAGACTCAAATCCAAAATGATTTAGGGATGATGCCTTTGTTCAAGTTTTTTTTTTTTTTTTTTTAAAACAAAAATGTTCATACTCTCCATCACACATCTCTTGAACAAAGGAGCGCGAGCAGAGGTTGGCAGCAGTACAATACTCTCTCTAATCCTAAATATAAATCATAATTAACTTTTTTAAAGATACTAAGAAAGTTAATTAAATTACTTTAAAATATTTATATTTTTCATATTTTTTTCAAACTATTTTACTAAATTTATAAACTGATATATAATATAAAAATACACAACATATGAAATGATTAAGCAAATCATTTAGCTTTCTTAATTTCTCTAAAAAGAAAGTTATCTCTGCTTATATTCAAGACTGGAGGGAGTATAACAGAGCAAGGTTGTGCTATGTAGCATCATATGTAGTAAACGGTGACTATGGCTGTGATTGTGAGCACGGTGAACTAACATGAAGGGAATGCTAAAAAAATGTCTAAATGGGATAAACAATGAAGTTGAAGTTGATAAAGATGATAAAGTTGAGGTTGACCAGCGCCATTAGACGCAGTGGTCACTGAAGTGCTCTTAAGCACTTCCTGCCCCCTCCCGGGCTCGATCCCGATCACATTGTAATAAAAAAAAATGATAGGTAAAAAAAGGGAAAAAAAGAAAAGAAAAGAAGTTGATAAAGATGGTGAGTGTAGAGACTAAGCCGAAAAGGAGCATAGACACATACAACAGAGACCAACAAAAATACGTGAACAAACTTAAAAAAACAAAAGGAGAATAGACGTCTTTATATGCAAGTGGGAAATTCTAGGAGCTTTGTTAAAAATTCTAGGAGCCTAATTAGAATAGTTTTTAATTTATTATTTGATACTTGAACTATCAAAAGTAGAGTTAGAACTCCCTCATATACTATGTATCTGTTTGGTACAAGGGAAATGGAGGAGAGGGGAGTGAAGTAGTGTATTTTAATGAGTTCAATATAAAAGAAATGATTAAGTGGGGTTAAATAAATTTAATAGATAGAATATGTAAGATAAAAAATAAGAAAATTTAATTAAAAGCTTCTAATAATACTTCTCTAATTTTCTTAAATCAAACTCATGAACATTTTTCTTCCCTCCTTTCCCCCCATTTCCTTCGTAACAAACATATTAAATAAACAACCTTAATTTTTTTATCTCCCTCATTTAATTTTTCCCACATATATCAATAAAAATACAAAATAAATAATGTATGTGATTTATGTAATAAAAAGGATAAAATAGCATCCAACACCTTAATATTATATTTTTCAATCGCTTCCAGCACTATAATCTTATTTATGGTGTATCCAACCCTAATATCATTCTTCTGATATATCTAGTACTTATTGATATTATTTTTCAGTTACAACCAGCACTCTAATTTTATTTATGGTTTAGGGTGGAAGATGCACTATAAATAAATAAGATGAGAGTGTTGGAAACACCAAAACATAACATCAGTATGCTGGATCATACTTTACCCTAATAAAAATTGTTGATATTTATAAACAAAAGATCAACCAATTGTAATACAACCATTTTATAATTAATAATGATAAGGGGGCATGTAATAGACTTATAGACTAGTCTCTCTGTCATTATTTCTGCTCGCCTCCTTTTAAACTAAGCAACATAAAGTAAAATCACCTTCTTTTAAATTAAACAAACAAACGCTAAATCATGTGTTAATACGCAGAAATATATAATGTTACTTATTTTCCAAAAGAAAAATTGTCATGAGAGGACATTTCAAAGCATAATTAAGGTAGTATAATTTAAGCTGTAGACGCAGTGCATATACATTTTTGGGAAATTAATTAATAATCTAACAAATCGCAGAGCTCTCCGTCAAAATTAAATCATATTGATCATTTTCCTTTCTTCTTCTTCAAGTTTGCTTGCAGGTGGTCGGAAAGAACAAGAGATCGACAAATATTAATTACGAATTATTTTTTTATGAGCCTAAACATTATCAAACAGCACATATAACAAGGTACTTTTTGTTCAATTTCCCTTGTTTTGAGACGTACATTACAATACTGGCCAAAAAAAAAAACGAGAGAGAGACGTACATTACAAACATTATTAACTCACTAATCTCACATCCTCCATTCTTTGTTTAGACTAAACTTTAACTTCACTTTGCTCACATTGTTGTGCCGTCTTCTTATGTAAATACTCCTCCGGTTCTAATTATAAGATAAGGTTGATTTTTTTGGAAAAATTAAGGAAGTCAATTAAATTACTTTAGAGTATTTTTATTTTTATTTTTTTCTCCAAACTAATTAATTTGACTAATAAAATAATATATAATCTAAGAATACTAAAAATATAAACACTCTAAAGTAATTTAATTTGCTTCCTTAATTTCTCCAAAAAAATCAACTTTATCTTATAATTAGAAACGGAGGGAGTACTATATAGTTTATTAAACTCTACTCCTATCGTCTTATATATAGGGTAAAAAGTGAAGAAAACTTTTAGTTTTATTTATAAGGCAGAGATAGAAAATTTTTGTATGAATGTATAACTTTACACTACATTTATTATTGTATTGCCTTTTTTCTGACGAGGTATAATGAATATTAAATATGGATAAAGTTGAAAAGTTGTTGAACTTTATGGAAGAGTTAATGAAGTTTAATGTTTTTATTGGTTTGTATGAAACATGCTGGAAGTGCCTAATAAATAGGATTAGAAAAGTATTTGAATTGATAATAAATACTCTATCCGGCTCTACAAGTTATAACTAGTTAACTATTTTAAACCATCAAAAGAAATTAGGTAAGTTAGTTATGTATAAAAAGCGTGACAGTTTTCCTTAAATAACCCTCATTTTAATTCTTTACATTAGATATTAGTCTTACGTAACTATATGGTAGTATTGGAAAATATAATAAAGGTTTTACATTTAGAAGCAAAGCAACTTAGTTATTAGTAGGTTAAATATGAGTAATATGTCGTTTTGCAATTCAAGTCAGCTTCATATACCTTGTATTTGTCACTCTCATAAATCAAACAACTCACCCAGGAATTAGCTAGAAACTAAATATTACATGACTTGCCTTCTTCATATGTCTAGAGATGAACTCCTACAAACAAAAGCAAAGTTTGATAACTTAGTAGTGATGAAGCCCAACACAGAAAAAAGCAGAGGAATTGAGAGAGAAGAGGGAATATTCATGACATGGGAGGACTTGTGGGTGACAGTGGCTGGAAGTGGGAAGAAAAGGAAACCAATATTGAAGGGTCTCACTGGGTTTGCCAAACCTGCACAGCTTTTGGCTATAATGGGTCCCTCAGGCAGTGGCAAAACCACACTCCTTGATGCTTTAGCAGGTTCCACTTTTCTGATACAGCTTTTGTTTCACATCCACTGCTTGTTCTGTGATACTTCCTCTTATCCTTAATACTCCTATAAGATTTAGTTGGCTTCTCTTATGTGTGTTTGGTTTGAGGGGGAGGGTAGGGGAGGGAGGGGGGTTAAATTATCTTTTTGGGTTAAAAGTATTTAAATTTTGGGCGAGAACCTAAAATTTAAAAAAAATGGAAGGATAAATTTTGGGTTTCTCTTATCTAAAATTGAAATTTACCAACCCTCCCATACCCTCAAACCAAACACACCTTTAGAGATGTTAAGGAAGTTAAATAAGTTAGTTAATCGTTACACACGTTATGTATCATTTGATTATACACTTTTTGCTTCATATAATATTATAACATAATTTGTATATGTGCCCGCTCTATAACATTCTAGATTTAGGGCCTCGTTATCCTTCACGGTTTTAAAATACGTCAAAGAGGAGGTATTCGAATCCTTACAGGGACTTCACATTCCATCCTACAAGGGCCACTATCATCGCTAGCATCCTATATCAACCGAGTCTAATCTAATATCGTTTGTAACATCTCGACATCTTGATCTTGATATTGTCAATTTTAGGGTTTTCGTCACCTCTCATGATTTTAAAACTCGTAGAGAGGGGTTGAGAGAGGAACAAAAAAACACTTTATAATGTCTGTATCTCCTCTCTTAACGTGTTTTTAAACCGTGAGGGGTTGGGGCTCTAAAGCTGACAATAAGAAGAGCAAAATGTTAGGATATTACACCCTTGCACGCACATGATAGGTTGGCACTAGTGCAGAATGGGCCTTTAACACGGGTTAAAAAGGACTTTTTTCACGCGGATTCTCTAACTGATGCAGATGAAGCTAGTGTACAATATATTGAGCTTTCTATGCTTGTGTTGAAGATGATATTTCTACATCGGTTAATGTCACAACCGGTGTAGAAAGTTTGTTAATTTTTTTTAATTAAAAAAATTGTTCTATTTCTTCCCTAACCCCTGTTTTCCGTTGGAAAACAATTACTCCGTACTTTGTATGGAACAGGGGCATTTAGGGGCATTGCAACTGAAAGGACAAATTAAACTATCATATTTGGGCCTGTTGTTTCAAAAACCAATAGCCTGTGGTAAAGGATTTTGAGACTTATATAACAGCACCCAAATGACATATGAAGTTGACACTCAGAAAATTACAAAAATGTTCCATGTTGTTTAGTTTTTAAGGGAATTTAATTACTTAGCTAAGACATATGCTTTTAATGATTTGAAGGAAGATTGGGTTCAAACACAAAGCAAACAGGCAAGATTCTCATCAACGGCCACAAAAAAGCACTAGCTTATGGAACATCTGTAAGAGAAAAAAGATCCAAAAACTATTATATCTCCAAAATATTTCACTAACAAAAGATCTCAGTTTCACTAACATGGGATAAATCAAATCACAGGCATATGTTACTCATGATGATGCTCTCTTGTCAACTTTAACAGCCAAAGAAGCTTTATACTACTCATGTCAGCTTCAACTTCCAGATTCAATGTCTATAAAAGAGAAGAAAGAGAGAGCAGATTCTACACTCAGAGAAATGGGTCTCCAAGACGCCATTAACACAAGGATTGGAGGTTGGACTTCTAAAGGCCTTAGCAGTGGTCAAAAAAGAAGACTTAGCATTTGCATTGAGATTCTAACTCGCCCCAGACTTTTGTTCCTTGATGAACCAACCAGTGGCCTTGACAGTGCAGCTTCTTATTATGTTATGAGCAGAATTGCCAGTCTAAATCTAAGAGATGGCATTCAAAGGACTATTGTAGCAGCTATACATCAGCCTAGAAGTGAAGTTTTTCAACTTTTCCACAATCTTTGTCTTTTGTCTTCTGGGGAAACTGTATATTTTGGCCCTGTTTCAGCTGCAACTGAGGTTAGACATTAAAGTAGATGCTAACTCCATTCCCTCTTTATATAATATAAGAAATATATATAACTAATTTATGGATATTAAGAAAATTAGTTAAGTTAATTTTTTTTGACAAATTTTTGTTGGTTTCCTAAAATACCCTCGTTAATCATGTGTATTGAAATTGCTCCTTAATGGAAATCCCCTTAATATGTGTAATCGATAGAAATACAAAAAAAAAAATTATAAAAATGGAAGACATAGTGGATTGAGATCTTAAACTTGGGATTAAAGTAAACTCATTATCTAACTCCTATATTCAGAACCAAAGAGTGTATATATCTTTATTTATATCATTAACTGCCTCAAAAGCTGACCACAAAAATTCTCCTTTGATTGACGCTAGTTTTTTGCTTCAAATGGTTTTCCTTGCCCAAGTCTGTACAATCCTTCTGATCATTTCTTGAGGATCATAAACAAAGATTTTGAGCAGGTATACGCTAATAGTTTCTCTGTCTTACATAAAGAACTTATAATGAAACTTAGAACACTTGAGTGTTATTGTTACCCTCAAAGTTAATTGTTTGCAGGATGCTGAAGAAGGTTTTGGTAAAGGAGAAAACACAGAAGAAGCAATTAATATCCTCGTAAAGTCCTATATGTCATCAAAAATTGGGAAACAAACTCAGAAACAAGTGGAAGAAATAACTGACAGTGTAAGTTTTCTAAATATCAAAGACCAATGGGATTGATACAACAAATACTAACTTTTGCATTAACTTCAGAATTCCAATGGAATAGAGAAGAAGAGAAGAGTTAATGCTGGATACTTTACACAGTGCCTCATTATTACAAGAAGATCTTCCCTTCATATGTTTCGTGATGTGAGCAATTTCTGGCTGCGCCTAACTGTTTATGCTGTAATAGCTTTAAGTCTAGGAACTATATACTATGACATTGGTTCAAGTATTGGATCTATTCAGGTACAATGTTCTATAAAGTAAGACAGATTTTGCATGCCTTCACAAATTTGATCTATGGTATTAATTGATATCATTCAATGCAATAATATATTGCAGGCTAGAGGCTCTCTACTTGCTTTCTTTATTTCAGTCCTTTCCTTCATAACCCTCATTGGTGGAATGCCTCCACTTTTGGAAGAAATGAAGGTATGACATTCCTCTCCTTGTGTCCTCTTGTTATAATGTCAAGTGAGTGCAAATTTGAGTAGATGAATCAAAATACGACTACTACTAGTCCCCATGATTAAACAAACCCTAAGGAGAGGAATAGAATAATAGAATTATAAATATAAACTTAATAGAAGAATAGATGAGAGGGAGAGAAAAGCTCGAAAACTTGAGAGTTTCGAATATTTAAACTAACACCAAGCACTGCTTATTTATAGGCAGCAGTCACTTGAACTCTCTTAAAAATGAGCAATATGGAACTTTTACTAACATATACCCACACATTAAATGCAGTGATTTTTTGACGTGGAACTTCCTTTTGACACAACCCACACCATAAATATAACAATGGGATCCCATATCGGATAAAATTGAGTTTAATAAGATGTGTGTGTGTGTGTGAATCCAGAGGGAAAATATAATCTTAATTGGGTGACTGAGGAGCCTAACCCTTAATGGCTCATAACAATAATAATTCCCCGATAATAATCTCTGATTATATGCTATACTAATTACCCTAATTATATGCTTCTTACATTAAAGATAATTCCTAACAATATAATATGAAAGTGAAAGTAGCCATAAATTTTAGTTTTGATTTTCTGTATTAAGATGTGGTGTTCATTTTACTACTTATCATCTATTTGTACTCTTTATTATCACTAAAAGCTTCTTCTTTTTATCAAGTCAGGTATTTAAACGAGAGAGATTGAATGGACACTATGGTGTTACTGCTTTTCTGATTGGCAACACATTATCTGCTATACCCTACATGCTACTAATGTCTATGATACCTACTCTTACAGTTTACTATCTTTCTGGTCTACACAAAGGATTTGGACACTTTCTGTACTTAGTTTCTGTGGTATTTGCCACAATTTTGTCTATTGAGAGCTTAATGCTGGTTGTTGGGAGTATCTTCCCTAATTTCATAATGGGGATGATCATTGTTGGTGGAATTCAAGGGATCATGATCTTAATTGGTGGATTCTATAGATTGCCTCATGATCTCCCAAAGCTTGTTTGGAGATACCCTTTGTATTATCTTTCATTCCACAAGTATGCTTTCCAAGGATTGTTCAAGAATGAATTTGAAGGTTTGACATTTGTATTTGATGGAGAAGATGGAAGAAAGAGCAGAACTGTGAGTGGTAGGGAAATTCTGAGAAACATATGGCAAGTTGAAATGGGTCATTCTAAGTGGGTTGATCTTGTTATCTTGTTTGGAATGATTGTGCTTTACCGATTCATGTTTTGGGCCATTACTACGAGCAAAGAGAAGGTCCATAGATAAGTGGCTGGTTGAGGCTTATTAGATGCAAAAGAATGTCATGTGAATCTGTATTTTCATGGCCCAAAAATGTGCTTCATCTCAAAGTAATGTGTATGTAAAAGCTTATGTAGTGGAACATTTCAAATTCACGTTACTGACAATGAGTGTATGTTTTTGTCCTTCCTTTTTAGGGTCTCAATTAGAGTTTAAAAAATGGGAGCCCATTTAAGCATGTTTAACTCAAGGGCTGGGCTTTAGGGTTGTACAATTTTAGAGCTATTTGGGCTTAGTGGGTTAGCTCTAAAGGGCTCAAAAATTGAACATTTTGGCCCTTTAGCAAAGAACATTGAAATAATTAAAGAGCCTGAGGCCCACGGGTCGGTCCTAGGCAGCTAAGCCCGCAAGGTTAATCTCAGGTTTTGAAAATATGAATCTTTAAGCATAAACAAGCTTTTTAGGCGTGATTCTATTTAGACCTGAGTTATTAAGGGTCAAACCATTAGGACTTGGCCTGCCTGTTTTTCCATCTTTAGTTTCAATAGGTGCCTTTTTCCAAATCCAATAGACAATGGATTTGGGGAAAAAAAATGTTATAGAGTTAGAACATAAACACAAAAGTAGCCTCAATGAAAATATATGTTCCTCTGATTCTTAAGGTAAAATCCTAATTAACTAATTTTATTAGATTAAGGAAGTTACTTAAATTAGTTAATATATTATGTTTTTTTTAAAACATCCTAATCATGCTCCTTAATTCACTTCCACTCTCTTCTACTTGATTATTCATTATTGTTGAAGTAATATCAAGTAGGCCAATTTAAGAGAAATTTAATAAATATATAAAATAGGCCTTATATTTAAGACCATGATCTAATTTTTTAATTAGGTCCTATATTAAATACCGAAGGAGTATTGTAAAACTTTGTGCCAAACAAAACAAGAGAAATGTGATATTCTACAAACACCGAACATTTTGCCCCATCCAAACTGAACCCCATTCTTTTGTTTAACTCTATAAGATTAGACTTTCTGGTTCCAAACTTGATTCATTGTTTTAATATTATAATCCAGTATTCGATTTGGGGTTTATAACCGTTCTTTTTAATACAAGTGTCTCCTCTAATACTCAAACTAGAGATTCAGAGGAATCTAACAAAACCTTATATCAATAGATGAACTCCATGTTGATGCTCCAAACTTGATTCTACCAACATAATTATGTCCTGTGCATTAACTTTCATGCTCCTTTTCAAGCTTTCAAAATCTGTTGTTTAACTTGAGGTTTCAATTCATCCTCCATTTTATGGATCTTATGCACAATACATAAATATTCCATCAAAATAAAAAAAAAATTATAATCAATCTCAACAACAAATAATAACTCAACGGCGTGTGTGTGTGTGTGTTATAAGAAGACTTAACAAACCCACCATAATATTGCATTCAAGTACATAATATTTATCATTTAATTATGTCAATTAGATTGTCATCTCGTATTATCACCCATGATTTATACATAGGGGAATTTTTTTTGGTCAAAAATATATTATATGTGGAAATACTACCTCCGGTCCTAAATATAGGATAAAGTTTGTAGTGTAATTTGCACTACAAACTTTGTCATATATTTAGGACTGGAGGGAGTAATATAATAAGCTAGCTATACCCGTCAGCTGACTCATTACGTGTGGAAATAAATAAATGCAACCGAAATAAGTGATATGATTATCATGGAATGAATGTCTCACCCTTCTCGATCTCTGTTCTAATTAAATTTCGTTAGGTAAAATGTCATGACTCACTTCTAATTGCTCTCCACTCCAACACGGATGTACAGTGAACTGTGTAACAATAGTCAAATATTCTTTTCACATCTAAAGTACTAGTAATCACTTGCAATATTCTTTCAAAATAAAATGTTAAAAATTGCTACTTAATATGTGGTAGGCATGCCCAAACGAGTTTGCATATGCACACATATAATATTTGTTTATTTAAATTAGCTTATGTTAAGTAATTTTATGTCGTACGAGATAAACATATGAAAAAAGTTTTCTCGTAAAGTATAAAAGTACACTTTTTTTAAGGAAACATTTAAAGGGAGAAAAAAAAGAAGTAAAGACAATTGCAGCTAGGGGTGGAAACAGGCCAGGCGGCCTGTCAGGGGCCTGTAGCCTGGCCTGTGATAGGCCTGTTCAAGCCTGGCCTGTCAGGCTCAAAGGCCAGGCCAAGGCCGAATCAAAAGCCTGTTTGGCTTAATAGGCCAGGCCAAGGCTTATTGATAAGCCTGTTAGGCCTGTCAGGCCGGCCTGAGCCTGTTAACATATTTAAAAAAAAAAAAAATCAAATAAGGGTGGATAATTATATGTAAGTTAATTTTAGAAGTTAGAAATTTTTCCAAACTTCGTAATCTTCGAATCTTCTTCCTTTCTTCTGAAATCCCTAACCCTATTATTCTTCAATCTTTATCTTCATTCTCGAATCTCAGCCTCTCGGTCATTCCTCCCCCTCAATCCTCAGCTCCACTTTCCGGCATCGCAGCTCGCACAGCGGCACAGGCGCACGACAGCTCCCCGATTCCATCTGTCATCCACAACCGTCGACCGCCCTATCCTCCGTCATCTCTCCGCCAGTCCCTCATCTCTCCTATTCTGGTTCATTTTCTGTTTGTCGTCCATTTTCTAATTTTCTAGTTCTGGTTCATTTTTCTAATTTTGTAGTTCTGGTTCATTTTCTGATTCTAGTTCTGGTTCATTTTCAGATTCTTCATTTTCGGATTATATTTCTGGTTCATTTTCGGATTCTTCACTGTTCTGGTTGGCTTTCTGGTTCAGTTTCTGATTTTCTGTTTCTGGTTCATTTTTATGATGGAAATACATGTTATATTTCTGGACTTCTGCTGTTCTGATTCCGTGATTCGTCACTGTCCTGTTCTGGTTCAATTTCTGTTTCTGGTTCGTGTTCTGATTTTCTGTTCTGGTTCATTTTCTGTTTCTGGTTTGTGTTCTGAGTTTCTGTTTCTGGTTCATTTTTTGATTTTCTTTTTCTTCTCCATGCTTCACAAAATTACCACTTCGGCACTTCCAATGTACATTTTCTTCTCTGATTCCTTCAGCTTTAAGAGTTTTTCATTCAATGTAGTTATGTAGGGGAATAAATTCCGGTTGTTATTTTTATCCTTGGAAGGAGCATTGTAAAGATGATACTTGTAAGTTTCAATTGTTTATGTGATGTTAATAACAAATGTGTCCAGTGTAGTAGGCTATGAATCCATGATTACCCATAATTTATTTTTCTATAGCCATCTTAAGTAGATTCGCTTTTTCAATTTATCGCATATAATCAACCATGGCCACCTGCTCTTTTCCAAGTCTTGGTGATTCATGTTCCTACTGATGCATATATATATATATATATATATATACATTCGCCATTTCTGTTCTCTTGACAGTTTTGACCATTGTGTAAAAACTCACAAAACAATACTCTTATCATTTATTCAAATTTCTAGGAAGACATTGAACACTGCTGTATGTACAGGTCAGATTCCCAAAGTCCCTTGAGGAAATTTATTCCAACAAATCACATCACTGAATTCTGTTTTGTATTTACAAGTAAAAATCACAAGACTTCATTTATATGTATATATATTTTCCTTCAACATTATCCAAATAAAGAATCTTCAATGTTCTTTCATCACCCTGCAGCTATAGTATAATATAAGGCCCAATGTTAGACTTGATGGTGTGAAAATCTTGAATAGATATAAAGCCAATTTCAAAAGTAATGTTACTTGACTTGATGGTAAGTGGTAACTCATGAAATGTGTGCATATGAGTATTGGGAGGAAATGGAAGGGGATCATTGACGTTAACGATAAGATCCATTACAGCGCTCATGTATATTTCTCTGCTCTACTTTGTTTTTCTTTTCAGATTGGCTATCAAAAAATATATGGGTAATTTTCTTTTCTCTACTTAGTGTAGGATGATTCGAAGAGGGAAAGATCAGCAAAGAGTCAATACAGTGTGTGATGGCTATTGTTCCTTGATTTTATGCTAAACTTTAATTCTTTGTATCAAACAAGTGTATGTTATTTCTTCTGTAAAAGTATGTGACTAACAAGTTATCTTGGTTCTAATGCGTGTTCCTCACTTGTTCTCGTGTTTAGATATATTTTGAATCATTGATAGTATTTTATGTAAATTTCGGCCTGTTTTCGGCCTGTTTAAGGAGGCCTGTTAAGGAGGCCTGTTTTCGGCCTGTGGCCTGTTGGCCTGTTGGTTTGCTTAAAAAATTTCAAAAATTCAGGCCTCCTTAACAGGCTTCAGGCCAGGCCAGGCCTGTGTACAGGCCAGGCCCAGGCCTAAAATTTGGCCTCCAACAGGCCACAGGCCAGGCTCAGGCCAGTTTATGCCTTAACAGGCCAGGCCTGTTAAGGCAAAAGCCTGGCCTGGCCTGGCCTGTTTCCACCCCTAATTGCAGCCCCCTTGAAAAATTATTTAGGGATACAGATTCAATTACATGATATATTTTATTTGAGGCTAAACATTTATGAGAGCCTGATAGCGAACATGTGCCGTAAGAAAAAGATGAAAAGGACTTTGCAAAAGAATTCAAATTAAAGAGTGCAAGAAATTATCGGAGAGAAGCAGATAGGAATCACGACGCACATTCTTATCCAATTAAATGTACATGAAACATTTTCATCAAAGTGGGAAGATGTCATATGTCAAATTAACATATGAATATGATCCACCAAGCAAAGTCGTTAATTTGGCTTTACTTCTTTTACATTATATGTCAGTTCCATTTAATAGGATTGTGCTTAAGGTTAATTTAGTCATGCTCGTTTTTTTTCCCATTCATCTTATAAAATGTTAAGTTATACAACTTAAAATAAATCATATGAACATGAATATGTTCATGCAAAATCAATAACATTTTGCATTTTATTTTTGTTAAATAAAATCCCAATGCTTCAAATGAAAAAAAAAATTAAGAATTAGAATATTGCTTTGGTAAGGATTGCAAGATCAAATTCAAGAGTTTGGACTGCTATTGCTGTACTCATAAACATGAGCAGTCCTTTTTTTTTTTAGGGAAAAGGACGGAAGTCAGGTTCAGAGAACGGAAATGGCTTCTGTCCTTTTCCCTCAAAGAAAAGGATGGTCCTTTTTTCTTTGTGGGCCGTCCGATTGAGATCTCAACGGTCTATACTAATATATTATAAAAATATTATTATTATATTAATATATAAAAAATATTATTATAAAAATATATTAAATCTAGACCGTTAAGATATCAATCGAACGCCCCACAGAGAGAAAAGGATGTGTCGGCTATCAATTAGGTTTAAATTAGGGAGAATCCTTAAAAAAAATTTAAAATTACAAAATTTCAATTCAGGTATTTTTCAAAAAATAACTTGGCAATTGCTTATAAAATTTCTACATTTTCTAATCAACTTTTGGTAAGAAAAAATTTTGGTATTTTGCAATTTTCAAGTTCTTTTTAAGGGATTCTCCCTTAAAACTAAAAACATTTTAGTTTTAAAAATAAGAAAGTGACTCATCTGAGAAAAAAATGTAAATTCAAATCTTATGGTCAATATATAAAAAAAATAAAGGAAAATTTCATTAAAAAACCACATGATCAAATTTATTTTAGTTAAAGACTAAAATATTCTGAAATTTCATTGCAGGACTAATGACCAAAATTAAAATAAGTTTTATAGGTAAAAAGACAATAATACCCCACACTTTATTTTTCTTTAAAAAAGGATTGAGCATCGCCAAAGCTCTGGAGATTAGTCACCGGCCACCTCCAACCAGCCCTCAAAATTTCAGTGCGGACTAGCCAGAGCTCTTACCACCGGAAATTTATGTGTTGTTCATAAAATTTATTTTCATTTTGGTCCTTTGCCATGCAATGAAACTTCAAAATATTTTAGTATTTTGTTCTGTAGTGAAATCTCATAATATTTTGGTCCTTGACTGAAATAAAGTTACTCTTGTGCTCCTGTAATAAAATTCTCCCAAAAAATAATTCATGCGCTTTGAGTTATAAATTTATTATTACTTTCACGGGATTTTATCTTTTGATTTGTGACAATATACTTTATGTATAAAATGAGATTCAATATTTCAATATAAGAGGTTAACTAATTAATACTACCTCCCAGCTTAAATAAAAAAGCAAGAGTTAGTTTAGAAGTGAATTTTGGTCATAAATATATAAGACAATTTTTTCATTTTATATCTTATATTTATCATTTTTGTCCAAATTATTAATTTCCTTAACTTATAAATTGATATGTAATATAATGATACATATAAGTATTTCAGAGAGATCATATAACATATGTTATAATTAAGTAATTTAATTAGCTTTCTTAATTCTTTAAAATTGGTCAACTAACTCTTATATTAAAGACTGGAGGTAATACATTCTAATCTCTATTTGATTCTTTATTTGAAACAAATTAAACTATCGAGTGTATTTGATGAGAGTGGGAATAAAGTACACTACCAAAAACATGGGATTAAAATGTTTGAATTAGTTTATTTTAAGTGATTTTATGCTACACAAAGTAAATATGTGAGAAAAGTTTTATCTTGCAAGGTGTAAAAAAAAAGAAACTTTTTTTTCCCCTAATTGACTATCTTATTTCCAAGCATGCTCCATATTTTTTCTAGTGAAAATCATATATTGATTGATGGGCACGCCCTCTAACAAAATGCTAGACAAATCAATTTAATTACCAATTTGATTACATAAATTTAAAATAACTTAATTACTTCCTGAAAGGCAGTCTCATATACTCTGTATGTGCGTGTGTGTGAACGTTAAATTTCCGATATGGGCAAACAACTATGATGAGTGAATTTACAGCCCCTACATATATAAAAGGGGCAAAGGATGTCTATTTAATTTATTAGATTCAAATATATTTACATGCATGCACGCATACAATATATATATATATATATATAGATGTAATTTCACATAGAGCATAATAATTGCAATATAAGCATGGATGGAGTAGATGGATAATGCTAAGCACATTAACTTCACAAAAAAACAAATCAAGATGTGACATAGATGTGCGCCCACAACATTGTAATTCAATTTTGGGTAAGAAATTTATGCTTTGAAATTTTTGATCTCATGAATTCATATCAACGTGCCCACATGCACATTGAATTTGGCAACAAACTTGGACCGTCAAATAAATAAATCCCTCTCATAATGTATACTCCTACCTAGACCTTTCAACGCGCGTGAGAACTATACCTGAACACAATTAATTTAGTACTCCCTCCGGTCCTAATTATAGGACAATATTTGAGAGTTAACTTAATCCTAATTACAGAACAAAGTTCTAATTTTTATTAATTTCTTCCCAAAATACTCCATATTGATACTTTCTCAATAAAAATTAAACACATTAATAATTTAATAAGAGTAAATCGGAAGTTGTTGAGGGAGATTGACGACGCTAGATTGTGTGAGAGCTTGGAGAAGTCATGTGTGAGACAGGAGAGGTACAAGAAAAAATAGAGAATCAACGTAATTAGATGTCATTTTAAATTTTAAATAAGGTTATTTTAGGAAAATAAATATGATTAACTAATTTAACTAATATCTTTAATTTCTTCAAAGTTAGGTAAATATGTCCTATAATTAAGACCAGAGGAAATAATAATTATATTGAGGAACTTTTATGCATACTAAGATAAGATGTGAACAAAGGCTAAGTTTTAAGAACTGACTTTGGAGCATTTATACGTTTTAATTAGTTAGTTTTATTTTTTTTCCACTAATCAGTTTGAATAGCTTCAAATCGATTTAATTGCATTAAATAATCATCAATCAAACTTTTAAAACTACCTTTTTTAATTGTCATTGTCCATTTTTAATTACCATTTCTAATTAATCAAACTTTTAAAACTAGCTTCCTTTTTCCAAATCATCGAGATCCATCTCCAAACTCTCCACATGAGCTAGGACTTTATATTTCTGGAATTATGTGCCTCCATGTTTTGCAGAAATGCTTCGTTTAATTCTGAGAAATGTTGCATTCTAATGTATCACGATGACAAAATAATTTTCAAAGACGGTGTCTTCCAATACGACTCGAGCCATATATTGTATTTTTTTTTTTTTTGCAAGTGTTTTCAACAATTTGTTCGGTGAAATAATATAAGGATGAAGGCTATAGGACATTTTTAAATCTTAATAAAATAATTTAAATGCTTAAAATTTCACTTCAATTCATTGGCAATTGTCATTGGGTAAAACTAACATAGAATTGGTCTAACTGTGTAAGGCATTGTTAGATTCCTCTAGGTTTCTAGTTCGAGTCCCAGAGAAGACACCTGTATTAGAAGGGGCATCCACGAACCCCGAATCGGATACCGGTGATAATATAAAAAATATATATTGTCATTCGGTAAAATGAAGTAGCATATTGTTGAACAATATATCTTGTATAATTTAATAATTAGAGGTTATTTTATATTTTACTTTAAGAACTTTTTAGTATAAGATATATTTACCTAATTTGATTAAATTTAAAATGTTGGTTAATTTGTTAATATGACATGTATTTTCTAAAACATACTAGTTATCTTATTTAATTCCCTCCTTCCCTCTCTTCCTTGATTATTGTTGAGTAAGTATTAATAGGGATAAATTAAAAAAAGATTAACCAATATGAGAAATAGATCTTATATTTAGGATCAAAATCAACTTTTCAAATATATTTTATATTAAGAAGGGAGTACTTGACTTAAGATGAACATAAAATTTAACTTTAGTGTTTTTTTTTTTTACCAAATCACTTTAGTGTATAATAAGCTTCTTAAAAAGTTTACTTTATTAAAAATCAATATTGATAAAAATAAATAATAAATAATAAATAATGAAATAAATTATTCAATGTATATTAATATGAAGTAAATAGATAAAAAATATGAAGTAAATAAATATCTATATTTATGAAGACTAATATATCAATTCATTTATATTTAAACTATTAGTAACATATTAATTTGAAATAAACTATAGTATGCTCCCCCCCCCCCCCCCCCAAAATTGAGAGAGGACATTTAAGTTAGGCTGTAGAGTTTTTTCCCCCATTTAAAAGAAAAAACTTCTCCAGTCGGGGTCCTATATGAGATATAAATAATTGAATTACAGTGATAAAAAGTTGATTACAGATAATAAATATCTGTTGACAAAAAAAGGACAATAACTATCTAAACATGTATTTTGTTTATAAAGATACCCTTACTCATGGAGGGGAGAGAGTGAATAAGGCAGAGAATGAATCAGTATAAAAAAAAAAGGGTTTGTGAGATATAATTAATGCAATAATATAACAGATAATTAATTAAGATAAAAATATTAAAAGATAAAATTTCATACGTCCTTTAAGTGCATTTTATATTTTATAAATAGAATCATTGACAACCCATAAATTATAGTGTCTCACCTACATATTTATCTAATCCTATTTATAAGTGCCTTTCATCATGTTTTACAA
This sequence comes from Inga leiocalycina, assembly GCA_963242795.1. NCBI lineage: Eukaryota > Viridiplantae > Streptophyta > Magnoliopsida > Fabales > Fabaceae > Inga > Inga leiocalycina. Next base: position 23,943,605 of record OY725323.1, read on the forward strand.
GTATAAAAAAACTTTAAACTTCATTAATTTTATCTTAAATTTTAACAACTTTCAACTTTATTCCTATTTAATATACTCCATGAGAATAAAATCAATACAATAATAAATGAAGGATACAATTGTACATTCATATGAAAATTATAGGGTTAAAGGGTTATTTTGTCCTGGAAGTTGTCACAGATAGACAATTTTGCCTCAGAAGTTTTTTTGGGGGAAATTTCCCCCCAGAAGTGTCAAATCTGAAGCAATTTTGCCCTAATTGTTATCCCAGTTAAATTTGACAGTTGGTTGACCAAATATGCTGAGTTCACAGTCCACATATCGTTCATGTTATTTTTGTTTTGAATTTAGGTGCAAATTTGCCCCAAAAGTTTTCACTTTTGATCAATATTCCCTTGGAATTTTATAAATATTAGCAATTTTACTCTGGATGTTATTTAGGTTAAGCTTACCCATTAATTGACCAAATATGCTTATTGGCAAATCCATGTGTCATCTATTTCATTTTTTTCAAAGTTAGATTTATAAATAAGTAAATTTTTTCTAAAAAAAAAAACATCCCATTTGAAGGATTAGAGAAAATCAAAGATGTGAAAACATCTTTTGTGGTGAAGAGAAAATCAAAGAGGTACTTTCCTATATTGGCGTTGTTGGGGTATAACGGCAGAGAATTTTTAATGGCCTTGTTCTCAACAATCTTCCTTAGTATGTTATGCTTCCAATGATTGAATTTTTTTTCTTCATTACTCTCTGGCGAATGTGAACCCCTCCTTCATATGTAACTTAATCTTCTTCAATGTTGTTCATATTGCTAGCTCAACATATTCGGTCAACTAACAATCAATCTTAACCTAGATAATTGTCAAGACGACATTGCTATAATTTGGAAACTTTCGGGGTAATATTGCTTCTAAGTGAAAACTTCTGGAATAAGTTTTCACCTTAACAAAAATAACGTGACAACACGTGGACCGAAAGCTTAGCATATTTGGTCAATTAACGGTCAAAATTAATTAGCATAACGGTTAAGGCAAAATTGCTCCAGATTTGATACTCTCATAACAAAATTGCGCCTAAAAAATTTTAGGGCAAATTTTCCCCTCCATGACAACTTTATTGGCAACATAGCCTTCACTACTATAAAAGTCACGATATATTATGGTTATTAATTGCCTTATATCATGGTTTCGAACTATCATATATGTGGGCGTTATAAAAGCTTACACAAATATATTACGGTTCTGAACCATTATTTATTATGTACCTATTATAATAGTGAGGCCATGATTTGTCCATTGTTATGATAATAATTAACGGGCACACGTAAATAACCGTCATAATATACGGTAATGCTTGTATGATGAATAATAATTTCATTTTACAACCGTTATGTTTTTAGTAATATACATAATGATATGTATATAAGAACCGTGACTTTTAATAGAAATTAATAATGGTCTCACGTAGATAACCGTTATGCATTAAATAATACACATGATGGTTTTTATATAATAACCATAATGTATGGATATAAGACTCTTCAGAATAGAGTTTCTAAGCTAGTTGATGTCCTCCATATATATAATAGAACATCAGTAGATTCCACATCGAGTGGCTATACAATTTGGCATGGATCAAGATATTCTAGGCTTTATGGGAGAATTAATGGCAACTATTGATGTATAGAAATGATAATATAACTAGTAATCTATATATAATTGTGTCTCTTCATGGGAATTAATCCCTCAAAAGCAAAAGACTCTAAGGAAAAAATATATACCCCTATCAGAAAAGATGCAGGGCTTATTCAAACCCTTGAGGGTTATGCAAACCCTTGAACTCAAGGGTTTGCATATCCCCTACACCCTTTCCAATAGGGCTATTTGTTTTTTCCCCATCTTCTTTTGCTTTCCAAGCTTAATTGTTGAAGAGACATAAGGTATACGTGAACATTTACGTTATTATATATATATATATATAGATTAGGAGTGCAATTGATTCTAAGCACAAAGCCTGAAAATCTCAATCCATTTAAATTGCATGGCTACTTGATGTGGGAAGTACTACTCTATTATATTTATAGAGACGATACTAAGTAGCTCAGAAACTCTCACATTGAAGAGTCTATGATTGATTTCAATGTTGAATTTTCATAGTGTTTAATTTGATGCCACATGCTCAATAGAAAGACAGGAGATGAACATTCAATCAGAGCAATAATGGGATGTCCAAAAAAACATAACTTCACAACAATAAATTCAATATGTCGCCTGAACTAGTTTATTCATAGAGCTTGTTTGTGTATGACTCTCAGTACATCTGAGCTAGTTTATTCACAGAACTTTTTCATGTATGACTATCATCAGCACACCTAAACTAGTTTAATGATCACACTTATTGAACTTTTTAAAGTAACTTCCGAACATATGGATACTTCAAAAAAATGAGATGTATTTGCTTTGGGATCATATCTAAAGAAATTACTTCAAAAAAGATCAATAAAGTAGAAACCTTTAGTCAAAACAATATGTTGACAACTTCTTGTAACAACAAATGAACCTTTGATTAGTGCAATAATAGGTTTTCCAAAAAAACATAACTTCACAAAAGCAAGTTTACATCACCTTGAATGTTTTATCACGTCGTGACTTCACAAAGTCACCTCAATCAAATAAGGAGAACAGAGCACCGATGGAATAATACCTAACTAGGGCTTAAAAATCACAAAAACATGAGTTAGGGCAAGCAAAAGCAACTCACTCGGCAGTCACTGAGACAAATGTGAAGGTATTGACTAGCATAACTATCACTGAGAAGTAAGATGAATGCTTTTTATGGTGGAACTCAACTGAAAATGACTCTTAAATGCTAGAAAAGACAACAAGAGTACTAGGACGATGTTGGCGGGTTTCATTTGAACAAACTAAGTGTCAAGTATTTTCTGTTTCAAATACTTAAATAAAAGAGGAAGGGTAAGGTTTTTTGGGTTGTCATGCTAAGACTTTACATAATGGTTGTATCAATAATAACCATGGGGTATGTTATTGTTTTAACATATACTTATATCACGGTTATTAGTTAATAACTATGAGGTATGTTATTTTTTTAAAAAAAATTTGGTTAGCTAGTGCCTAGATAATTCCATTTTTATATTTTATAAAAATAAAATAAAAAAATATCACCTTTTGGTGACTAGTTGCCTAATAGATGATCTTAAGTCTGCTACAAATTTAAGAACCTTTGTTTTCTTCAATTTGAATAAATCAAAAGTTTCGTTAATTTGTAGCAAACCAAACATCATCACGCTACTCGTCACCAAAAGAGTGGCTTGAATCATCTGGGTGTATGTCAGGATCACGGTGGCCAATCTCATACTCATCAAGAATGAGATTAGCCTTCCTTTTCATACTCAACAAATATTCGACTAACCTCCTCATTGTATGGTCAATGCATTCTGCTGCAACATCATTTCCTCCACTTGAGACGAAGGCGGAGGTTATGGAGGAGGAGAAGGGGAGAAGGAGGTATTAGAGGTTGTAGAGGAAGGGAGGGAGGTGGAGGAGGAGGATGACGCCATGGATTTTCTAGCAAGTCTTTAGTATGACATTTTATCTTGGCAATTGGAAGAACAGAGGAGGACAATAAACAAAAGGAAATCAGGAGTTTATATAGACTGGAAGTGACGGGTTCGAACTATCATTACACACATTGAAAGTTGAAGAGGAGCAGTCGCGCGTAGTGATGGGTAATGAAAGGGTACTTGGTTCTCATACTCGATCATCAAAGAATGAAAAAGCACATAGTATTCTCATCATGAGCATGGGAAGGGGAATTTTGGACCATTTGGCATGTTTGGTATGGCGTTTGGATTGCTTATAAGTTATTTTTCACGTAAATAGAGACAAAACTCATCTCACATAATTACCTCGTATATCGTAAATCACGATTGAAAAGCTGCTTTTAAGCATTCCAATCGCTATTCCAAACAAACATAGTTAACAGTTATTTAAGAGAAACCGTTATGTTGTTTTTTTAATATGAAGTTGGAAGACAAATCATTTGTTTGTTCATCTAAAGTTTCATGATAGTTTTACCGAAAGAACTATTATTCTTGTGATATATTATATGATGGTTATAAAGTACAATCGTTATATATTTGTATGGTATTCTATTAAATGACAGTTGTTACTTAATAACCATAATGTACATACCTTTTTTTTGAAATTGTGGTGGTTGATTATACAACCACCATTTTACAACAACAAAAAAAAGACAAAGTAAATAAACAAACTAAAAATAAAAAGTTATGGAGATGTTTTAAGAATATGATGAATCATCATATTCTTCATTGTCCAGTAACTTGTCCACTTTCTCATTCGAAGAGCGAATAAGAGAGGTAAGTTTCTTCAAACACTAGTCCATGTGTCCTTGCTCTCAAAAGTAAACCTGGACCATATGATGGAGCTCATAGGTTGTGTGGACAAGACCTTCAATGCTTGTTTGTGGAGGGAGTTCATCTTTCGATTTTTTGCCAGATGATGAATCAGAAGTTCTCTTGCTTTGTCCATGATGTTTTGTTGAATCGAAAGTTGGCTTTAAGAAGTTGAAATGGAAGTAGAGAAGTGGAGTTCAGTTTTAGGACCTTTATATAGAGAGGGTTTCGTTGGATTATCGAGCCGTTGCGTCCTTTAGTATTAAAATCATTATATTTTATAAATGGTGGTGGCTATTCTTAATAACCGTTACGCATTTGACAATTTTGTTAATTTACTGATGTCTACTGTTAATTGCATAATCAACCACAATATTAACTTAGAGCCGTTAAGTATTCTAGCAAAAATACTTTACAGTTCTTAATTAATAACTGTGAATTATTAATTCTTAATTTTATCTCCCTCCGCCGATGAATTATTAATTACTTTATGGTTCTTAATGAATGATGAGGATGCAACCAAAAATATCGCTACGTTTATGTTTTCATGAATTCTGCCTCACAATACATGACGATGCACATAATTAACTATTATGTTTAAATGTTATATATCCTTGCGCAACCTCCGCCTCAACATACATGATATTTATTAGCTGTAACCATTATATATTAGGTGTTATAAATGTCTAAATTTATTGTAGTGACTTTAACCCAAATTTAATTATGTAACTTTTAAATAGGGACAAAATATTTTGCCTCTTTTTATCTTAAAAATAGGATAGAAAGAGAAGAAAAAATGACAAAAAATTTTTTGAAGTAACTTGGGCATGTACAGAGAAGACCTTTGGAGGTAGGGGTGGAAATAGGCCAGGCCACACCATGCTCCACCCTTAACAAGCCAGGCCTGTTTTGCCCTGAGCATAGTGTAATATCTCAAATTTTGGGGTCAGAGGTGTAACACCCCAAATTTTATTCACCAAGAGTATATTGTAATTATTTTATATATTCAATAAAATGGTGAATATTTAATGCCAAAGAAATTAAATATTGAAAATTAAAAGGTGAACAGTGTTTTCAATGAAATCGTCTGCAAGGCAGTGAGTTTGTCATGTGGTTTTGGAAGATCAAATGATGAGCAAAAATTATGAAATTTTACAGGGTGGAAGTAGAAATCATAAGTTTTAATTTGATAGGTCATATGAATCAATTGAAGCTATGTATAAAGAGTTATGAATTTTTGAAGTTAATACAGAAAATCTAGAAAGTCTTTAGAGCAACGGTCAACTAAATGAAATCTGGGAATGATATGTTTTCAACTGGCTAAAGACCATATTTTTTCTTGAAACTAGACTCAATAAGGGTTACATAACCTTTGGAATCACTCTGAAACGATGTCTACAAAATTATTTATGATTTTTCAAATTTAGGGCAACAAATCTGTCAAAATTGGCATTATTCCGAAAATTGAAAATAAAATGTGTTAGAAATTGATTAATGGAATTAAAGATGCCAAGTGTCATTATCCTATGGAATGACATTAGTTTATAATTGATTCTCTAAGAGCACATGTCTAATTACAATTGAGTATTGCTTCTTGGACAAGGAATGGTGATAATGGTACACTGCTTGAATGTATGGTTGAGTGAGTAGTGTATGGTTGAGTGCAAGGTTGGTGTAGTTGGAAGAAGCAATTTGGTTGGTTAGAGCATGAGAGGGGGCGGTTTTCTATGCTAACCAAGGGGGAGAAAATCAGTTCAAAGCCAAAGCCAACTAGAAACCTAAAGAAATAGTTGGAAGAAGATAAGACCCATTTGACAAGTGTTAACATAAGATTTAATCTTGAAAATCAAGGGCCAAGAGGAAAGAAGAGACACTTGATTAAAAACACATTTCCCTTCCTCTTCCCTTCATAGTTTCGGCCAAGCACAAGAGAAAGAGAGAGGGAGAGAGCTTAAATAACTTAGAAGACTTAGAGAGAAGGCGGAAGAGAAGCTAGGGTAAGATATTGTTCTTAAGCATTTTCTTTGTAAGCTTCTATGAGAAACCTTCTCTAAATCTTTCTTCTTCATGGAATCCATGATTTTGAAGACACATTTTGATCTCAAGGAGAGAAAGAGGATTTAAGATCTCAAGAGATAACCTCACAAATCTTAGATCTATTCTTATATGAAGTTGTTGTTGAGGTTTGTGTTTGGTTTTGGTGATTTTTGTCAAGTTTATAGATTTGGAAAAGTACTAACCCTAAGGGGTTATGCTACCCAAATTTCTTTGAATCATGGTTAAGATGTATTTAAATGAGTTAATAAAAAA